>OX465418.1:26719621-27990621 GCA_950005045.1 Agrotis exclamationis | reverse complement strand
CTAACCTAACCTAACCTAACCTAACCTAACCTAACCTAACCTAACCTAACCTAACCTAACCTAACCTAACCTAACCTAACCTAACCTAACCTAACCTAACCTAACCTAACCTAACCTAACCTAACCTAACCTAACCTAACCTAACCTAACCTAACCTAACCTAACCTAACCTAACCTAACCTAACCTAACCTAACCTAACCTAACCTAACCTAACCTAACCTAACCTAACCTAACCTAACCTAACCTAACCTAACCTAACCTAACCTAACCTAACCTAACCTAACCTAACCTAACCTAACCTAACCTAACCTAACCTAACCTAACCTAACCTAACCTAACCTAACCTAACCTAACCTAACCTAACCTAACCTAACCTAACCTAACCTAACCTAACCCAGTCTGGCTCCAACCACCGCCGTGAACGCCACGTTTTTTGACCGTCTCCGCCTTTAAAAATCGGAAAAAGTGGTAAAAAGTGATCCGATCTTCACGATTTTGGTGTCCAAGTGTGGGGCTTAGTGAAATCTACACGCCCATATAAAAGTTTTGACCCGGATTGCAGTGCAGTGTTCAGGAAACCTGAAAAACCTCTATTTTTAGAGGTTAAGTGTTTACGCAAAAACTTTACCTGCAAACGCCGGCCGATCTAGATCGACGACCCTATCTTTTTATTTAAGAAAGGAGAGGGGGTCCACCCCGCACACCATCCTGACCACCAAGAGGCCTGAAAAACCTCGAACTTCCGGAGATATTTTGAAAAAAACAAAAAGCACGTGGTGCTGAAAACGCTGAAACGCAGAGCCACACGCCTGAAATTTTGAACCCAGCATCTACCCTGCAGACCTAAACGGTAAAAGCTAAAATTTTAACTCTACCTCTTAAACTCGATTTTTAAGAGCGAATTGAAAATTCAAAATTCAGCCTTTAATAACTTCGGATCGGAGCAACATTTTGAAGATTTTCAACTGCAGTACTTGGCGCGCTTCTTAGAAGAAGACATGCTGAAAATTTTAGATTTTTTACTTGTATAGTTTTTAAGTTATTAAGAAAAACTAGAGAAAAACACATTTTCAAAATTTTAACCATTTTTCCACAAATTTTTAATAACTTTATTATATGTACCTTGTAGAGCTCTATTTTAGCTATATTTAGACATTTTTTCCAGAATTTTAGGTCCAGTGGAACAGAAGATATTGATTTTTTAACCTTTTTTGCTAATTATTCCAAATTTATTAGGAAATATTTATTTTTGACCCTAGGACTGGTTCTTACACACCTATTGTGGATTAGATAAGCCCAAACACGGATGGTTTATCTTGTAAATTGAGTTTTTTGACGAATCCCGCCATTTTGGTTTTTTAGGTTTTAAATTTCAAGTGCCAGTATCTCTGGAACCGCTGGGCCGATGAATCTCGGATTTTCGCTTTAGAGTGTGGCATTCTGTAAAGTTTAGGGATATTAAGTTTTCAGGACGATTCAGGACACTGAAATCTTTGTCGCTGAAACCGCTTTCAGGAGATACCTGAAGTGACGCCCTACTGCACATTCAAAACCCCGACTTCCTGCGATAAGGGGTTCCGAAGTTACAGGCAAATCAGTAAGGCCTTTGACAGTTCGGCGGCCATTTTGTTTATTTTCAAACCGCAACAACTCCTGAACCGCTGGTCGCAGGAAGTTGCGGTTTTCAAATTATTGGATAAGAACATTCTGCCATCCTTGTCCTGCATTTTCAGGCAGTTTGGACCTAAAAATTTTCAGGATCCTGAAAGTGATTTCAGCAGACAGAGGAGATCGAGCCAAGTTGAGAGAGCCCAAACTCGGTGGGTCTGCGACTCTCCCGAAGGAAGTTATACACTATTAAAAATCACTTTTGACAGCAGTGCGGCCATCTTGGACGTTTTTCTTTTACACGTAACTTCCGAACGGACAGCCGTAGAAGACCAGGGTTTTCAACGTTTATATCGGTTGACAGTGGGCTACAAGATAAAATACTTTTCAGGCGTTTTCCTGAAATAAAAAATTTTCAGCCTGAAAACCATTGCAGCGGATAGGTCTCATCGAGCCAGTTCCGAAAAGCCCAAACACAACGGTATTCGGACTGGTAGTTCCGGAGATATCCTTTTGTAACCACTTCTGGTTGCCATAAAGGCAAAAAAACCAGAATATTTAAATCAGGATATCTCCGAAACCCCGTGTAGTAACTGCACCGAGTTTGGTGTCGTCTGAAAGGGCTCGAGGAGAGCTATCCGCTGGCCGGGGTAAAACGACTCTACATAGAGCCGATAAGTTTTTCCCCCACAAATCGGCACCCAGTGGCCCTGGAACGCCCTTCTTGTGAAGCCAGAATTCTTTTTGTATCTGTTTTAGCCTAGGAACCAAATCCTACCAGACTAACTCTGTAGACCGTCTCTACATAGAGAAACTCTTTAACTTGAAATTTTAAGATTTACGTATAAGTTATTTTACGGAGGCTTATTGGCCTAAACTATCGTTTATATTGACGGTCTTTCACGCCTGGAAGCCAATCATTTTCTTTGTGTCCCATGCTTGACTCGTTCTATTGAACGACAAAGCCGACCGTGCTGACTCTATTAGAGAAAGCATTTTTATACAAATATACTTGGGATTTATACGATCCCAAGTACTAACTTTAACTTACTTTTATTGACCTACACGTTTTCACGTTTCCAAACTCCAACATGATCGGCATTAGGACGCCTGTAAAAAAAGTGACAGACGACGAGAAATCGCCACAAAAAGTGACAACATCGCCACCAAAATTAAATGTCAGACGCAGCGTTGGAGAGTGGGAAGCTGCTAAATCCACCAGCACGGATTCAATATCCCCCTCGACCAGCAAAACGACGCAGGCAGGCCCTGCAAAAGCAGTACAGAAGCCTCCACAGGCACAGGAGAATAAAACTCTCCCAATCCGCCAGAAACTTATAGAGGTTCACTCACCGCCAAAAACAAACTATCCGAACCGGTCGGCGGAGGCTAGAGCCTGTTTCAACAGAGCCAAAACATTACTAGGTACCTCACGCAACACGAGGAAAGACATCACCAATGGGATACTAGAAGCACTAGAAAGATTGCTGCAGCTCGTAAGTGATGGGGAAAAATTATTAAAAAATAAAGATCCAGCGACGGAGCAAGAGGGCACACGGCCCGTGGTCGCAGTCGCCAATGTGGCCAATCCCAAAGAAATCCAAGAGCAAAACATGTTAGGGCAACAGATAAAAGATCACACGATGTTGCTAGAAATAAATAACAAAAAAATGGATGAACTGAGAGCAGCAATGGAGCAGCACAAGAAGATGCTCGTCAGTAATCACGCAACAACCTATGCGAGTGTGACGGCGGCCCATAGCGGGAAGGCAAACCCAGTGCGGAGTACGCTTCACTCAATCGTGGTCACCTCCAAGGATGAAACGGAAACAGGCGATGAGGTACTCAACAAAGTGAGGAAGACAATAGACGCTAAAGAAGGTTGGGTCAAGGTGGAAAAGATAAGGAAAGCTAAAGACAGGAAAATAATTATGGGATTCCAAACAACAGAAGAGAGGGACAAGATCAAAAGTAGGTTGGGGAAAGAAGGACTGGACCTTAACGTCGAGGAGATGAAAAACAAGGACCCGTTGTTAATTCTCAGGAGCGTCCTCACTGTCAACTCAGATGAGGACGTCCTAAAAGCCCTGAGGAATCAAAATAGGGACGTGTTTCGCGGCCTCGACAAGGAGGAGGACAGGATGCTTGTAAAGTTCCGAAGGAAAACGAGGAACCCGCATACTAGCCACATTGTTGTCAGCGTCTCACCCACCATCTGGAAGCGAGCTACGGAAGTCGGATGCCTGCATGTGGACCTCCAGCGCGTTAGGGTTGAAGACCAAAGCCCACTGGTTCAGTGCACGCGCTGCCTGGGCTTCGGGCATGGCAGACGATTCTGTAAAGAACCGGGTGACTTGTGCAGCCATTGCGGAGGCCCACATTTGAGGTCAGAATGTGCTGACTTCCTGGCAGGTGAGCCACCCAAATGCCAGAATTGCGCAAGAGCCAAGCTCGGAGACCTTGGCCACAATGCTTTTAATCTCGACTGCCCGACACGACGAAAATGGGACGAAATAGCAAGGTCAACAGTGGCATACTGCTAAGGGCACCCAAGGCAACCCAAACCCCTACAAAGTCATCCAAGCCAACCTCCAGCGTAAAAGACTCGCAACAAACGAACTCCTAACGGAAGCAGTAAAGCGCGGAGTCGCGGTTGCTCTCCTCCAAGAACCATACGTGGGTGGGGCCAAAGTCATGAGAAACCACAGGGGCGTTCGTGTCTTCCAGAGCGCTGATACCGGAGACGGGACTGTTAAGGCCGCAATAGCAGTCTTTGATCAAGACCTCATAGTCACGCAGTACCCAAAACTCACCACGAACAACATCACCGTGGTGGGAATCCATACAAGTGCCTGGAAGATCACGCTCGTCTCCTTTTACTTTGAGCCGGACCAGCCAATTGGACCATACCTGGAACACCTCAAACTCATTGAGTCAGAAATAGGTGCCAGAATGTGGATTGTTGGAGGAGATGCAAATGCTAAAAGTACCTGGTGGGGAAGCTTGACTATTGATAACAGGGGAGAAGAAGTATCTGGAGTACTCGACGAGCTGGACCTGAACATACTCAACAGAGGGGAAATTCCGACCTTCGATACGACAAGAGGAGGGGTACGCTACTGCAGCCATGTTGACATTACAGCATGTTCGACGGACATTCTGGACCTGGTGGACGACTGGAGGGTAGACGAAGGACTCACGAGCTCGGACCATAACGGCATCGTCTTTAATATAAAACTAAAAAGATCCAAAGGCATACAGGTGAGTAGAACCACTAGAATCTACAATACAAAAAAGGCGAATTGGTCCGAGTTTCGTGAGAAACTCGGTCAATTAATGCATCAGAATAAAATTAATAAATTAGAAATAGATAAAATAAAAACAGCTGAAGAAATAAATGTAACAACGAACACATACACAAATGTAATAAAAGAAGCATGCACCTCATCAATGCCTATAAAGAAAAAAAGGGAAATACTTACCTTGCCGTGGTGGTCCGAGAAACTCGAGAGAATGAAGAAGGCGGTCGCCACCAGGAAACGAAGAATTAGATGTGCTGCACCGGTCCGGAGGTCGAAGGTCGTAGAAGATTACCTGAAACACAAAGTTGAGTATGAGACGGAAGCAGCCAAGGCTGAAATCGAGAGTTGGAAGAACTTCTGCTCAAGACAAGACAGAGAGGGGGTTTGGGAAGGCATCTACAGGGTAATAGGAAGGACTAAGGGAAGGGAAGAGGACCAGCCACTTGTAAAGGACGGGGAGGTGTTGGATGCCAAGGGTTCGGTCGAACTTTTGGCGAACACATTCTACCCAGAGGACTCACCGTACGCCGATAGCAACAGCCATCGCCTTATAAGAGAGAAAGCCGAGGCAGTGAACAATGGAGGGCAAGGTGAATCATGCGATCCAATGTTCACGATCGCGGAGCTTATGGCAGCGTGCACATCGTTTAATGCCAAAAAAGCCCCAGGAGCAGATGGCTTTACTGCCGACATCTGTTGCCATGCCATAAAAAGCGCTCCCGAAATAGCTCTGGCTCTTCTAAATGGCTGCCTAAGATGTCACGTCTTCCCTGATGTCTGGAAGGAAGCCACTGTTATAGTCCTAAAGAAACCAGGCAAAAGCGACTACAGCACACCCAAGGCGTACCGACCAATTGGCTTACTCCCAATATTAGGTAAGATCTACGAGAAGATGTTGGTGGCCCGCCTCAAGTACCATCTGATTCCAAGGATGAGTACTCGCCAGTACGGATTCATGCCCCAGAGGAGCACCGAGGACTCCCTCTATACACTAATGCAGCATATACGCGCAAAACTGAGACAAAAGAAAATAGTAGTCCTAATATCACTGGACATAGAGGGAGCCTTCGATAGCGCCTGGTGGCCAGCTATAAGAGTCCGTCTGGCTGAGGAAAACTGTCCGATCGGCTTGAGGAGGGTCATCGACAACTACCTCGAGAATCGAAGAGTAAATGTCAGGTACGCAGGCGAAGAGTACAGCAAAGCCACCAGCAAGGGCTGCGTCCAGGGCTCCATAGGGGGACCGATATTTTGGAACCTTCTACTGGACACTCTACTGAAGAACCTGGAGGCTGGGAATGCCTATTGCCAGGCTTTTGCGGATGACGTTGTGCTGGTTTTCGATGGTGACACTTCGTTGGAGATCGAGCTACGCGCAAATGTCGCCCTCGGGCACGTTCAGGCGTGGGGAGAGCAAAACAAGCTAAAATTTGCCCCGCATAAAACCAGCGCTATGGTTATCACACGCAAACTAAAGTATGACACCCCACGCCTGAGCATGGGCGGGGTCGACATAGCCATGACAAACGAAATAAAGATCCTGGGTGTCACCATCGACAAGCAGTTAACATTTAATACTCACGTCGCGAACGTGTGCAGGAGGGCGATAGGCATCCACAAACAGCTAACCAGAGCCGCAAAGACCAGCTGGGGGCTTCGGCCCGAAGTCATTAGAATAATATATGTGGCCACCGTTGAACCAATCATCCTGTACGCCGCCAGCGTATGGGCCCCGGCAGTTGAGAAGCTGGGCGTTAAGAAGCAGTTGGGAGCAGTCCAGCGCAGCATAGCACTAAAGATTTGCAAGGCATACCGAACGGTCTCCCTAAACGCCGCTCTGGTGCTGGCTGGAGTACTACATCTCGACCTACGGGTCCGCGAGGCGGCATCATTATACGAGGCCAGGAGGGGAGTGCCCCAGCTAGCGCTTGGTGACAGGGAGGTCGAACGGCCTGTCTCTGCCATGAACGCTCCACACCCTGCTGAGCGCACTGAGCTGGAGCTCGTAAGCTTGGTAAACCAAGAGCAACTCGATACTCAGAACGAACATGAAGTTCGTATCTTCACAGACGGGAGCAAGATTGGGGGCAAGGTTGGGGCGGCGCTTTCCATTTGGAATGGTGAAGCTGAAACCAAAGCTCGCAAACTTGCTCTCCCACAGTACTGCACCGTTTACCAGGCGGAGCTTCTGGCGATCTGCGTTGCCACCAGGGAGATCCAGAAGCTTAATGCGCAATCGTTTGGAATCTTCAGTGACTCTATGGCAGCCCTCCAGACCATCCAAAATTATGATCGGCACCACCCCCTTGCAGTAGAGATCAGGGCAAACCTTAGGCTATTGTCCACCCAAAATAAGAAAGTGTCGCTATTTTGGATCAAAGCACATGCGGGGCTGGAAGGAAATGAGAGGGCCGACGAATTAGCCAAAGGAGCCGCCGAAGGTTCCAAACGAAAGCCAGACTACGACCTGTGTCCGGTTTCGCATGTCAAGAGATGCATTCGTGCGGCAACTCTTGACGAGTGGAACCGGAGATACACTTCTGGAGGAACTGCTTCGATTACCAAAATGTTTTTCCCGGATGCGGTGGCGGCCTACAGGATAATAAGGAAATGTGAAATAAACGGCGTAGCAACGCAGATTATGACGGGGCACGGTGGGTTCTCGGAATACTTGAATCGTTTCAAGCGTAAAGAGAACCCATCGTGCATCTGCAACCCCGATATTTCCGAAACGGTGCCACATATATTGTTCAATTGCCCAGTCTTTGACAAGGAGAGACTTGAGGCCGAGCACATACTCGACACAAAACTCGAAGCTGGAAACACCGGAGCAATAATGGCGGGAAAGAAAAGAAATGAGTTCTTAAAATACTGCGTGAAAATATGTACAAGAGTTATAAAAAGAAATAAAAGTAATTAAGTAAAAAATGTTTACATAATATTATACAGAATATTAATGTCAAACATTGGACACAAAGAAATAAAATAAATAAAAGAACATAACCAACTCGCCAAGCGATACCTAAGCCTCCAGTGAAAATAAAGTAAGACCAAGTAGTCGCAAGACCAAAACCAGAATAAACAGAATTTAGAAATAGAATTTAAGAGTCTCAAAAGTGTCACAAACAAGTATGCTAAAACTAAGAAAATAAAAATAAGAAGTAGTTTAGATAGTATGTTAGAATAATAAGAATAGACAAATAAGATAACTGTGTAGTTGAAATCCCATAATGTAATAGAAATAAGATGTTGAAAATAAGAATTAGATGTAAGGAATGTGTAAAAGATATAAGAATAGATAATTATAATAGATAGCAAAGTAAGAAAAAACCAACAATGTAATAAAAATAAGAAAACATAAACTAGAATAAGAAAACCTGTAAAAGAAGAATAAAGATTATCATTGTGTTGGCATTCTACCCAAATAATAAAGATAGAAAGTAGAAAGAGTAGAACAATAGTAGAAGGGCGTCCTACCCTTACAGGAAGAAAGATGAATGAATGCAAGAAAGATAAAGTATGAGGAATGCAAGTGCGAGAGGAATAACAGCGAGAACTGGTATGGATGAGAAGACTAGCTTAGCCTAGACTCCGATAATGTTGGAGATAGAAGTAAAAAAAAAAAAAAAAAAAAAAAAAAAAAAAAAAAAAAAAAAAAAAAAAAAAAAAAAAAAAAAAAAAAAAAAACCTAACCTAACCTAACCTAACCTAACCTAACCTAACCTAACCTAACCTAACCTAACCTAACCTAACCTAACCTAACCTAACCTAACCTAACCTAACCTAACCTAACCTAACCTAACCTAACCTAACCTAACCTAACCTAACCTAACCTAACCTAACCTAACCTAACCTAACCTAACCTAACCTAACCTAACCTAACCTAACCTAACCTAACCTAACCTAACCTAACCTAACCTAACCTAACCTAACCTAACCTAACCTAACCTAACCTAACCTAACCTAACCTAACCTAACCTAACCTAACCTAACCTAACCTAACCTAACCTAACCTAACCTAACCTAACCTAACCGTGATCAGGTTCGCGTTCCGTTGCCTGAGTCCCGGAGTGGGGGTGAAAAACACATATTTTCACTTAAAAAACCGGTTTTTCGGCCAAAACTCAAAATTTTGTCTCTTGTCGTTAACAATTTTATTACATATTCGGCTAGCCCGCGCGGAGCCCGATCCGACGATACCCCGCACGTGCGTCTAGCTCGCAAAAAATTTCCCACCAATTTTTCAAAATTTCGTCAGAGTCCAAAAATTGATATACCGGAGCAAGTGTTTGAAAAAAGTATCGATATTTTCATTATTATAGGTGCGATTTTGGAGCTGTTTTCAGCTAATTAGACCTAAAAAGGCGGACGCCTATCGTTTGACACGAATCGCAACCCCTAAAAATCAACCCTTACCCGTATTTTGCATTTTTTCAAAATTTCACAATACTTAATTCATTAACTTCGCCATTTTTCGACCAATTACAACCGTTTAAATTTTATATTAGTCTCAGCAACCGCCCTCAATTAATCCCGTGACCAGGTCCGCGATCCGTGGCCCGAGTTCCGGAGTGGGGGTGAAAAACACCAATTTTCGCTTAAAAAACTGGTTTTTCGGCCAAAACTCAAAATTTTGTCTCTTGTCGTTAACAATTTTATTACATATTCGGCTAGCCCGCGCGGAGCCCGATCCGACGATACCCCGCACGTGCGTCTAGCTCGCAAAAAATTTCCCACCAATTTTTCAAAATTTCGTCAGAGTCCAAAAATTGATATACCGGAGCAAGTGTTTGAAAAAAGTATCGATATTTTCATTATTATAGGTGCGATTTTGGAGCTGTTTTCAGCTAATTAGACCTAAAAAGGCGGACGCCTATCGTTTGACACGAATCGCAACCCCTAAAAATCAACCCTTACCCGTATTTTGCATTTTTTCAAAATTTCACAATACTTAATTCATTAACTTCGCCATTTTTCGACCAATTACAACCGTTTAAATTTTATATTAGTCTCAGCAACCGCCCTCAATTAATCCCGTGACCAGGTCCGCGATCCGTGGCCCGAGTTCCGGAGTGGGGGTGAAAAACACCAATTTTCGCTTAAAAAACTGGTTTTTCGGCCAAAACTCAAAATTTTGTCTCTTGTCGTTAACAATTTTATTACATATTCGGCTAGCCCGCGCGGAGCCCGATCCGACGATACCCCGCACGTGCGTCTAGCTCGCAAAAAATTTCCCACCAATTTTTCAAAATTTCGTCAGAGTCCAAAAATTGATATACCGGAGCAAGTGTTTGAAAAAAGTATCGATATTTTCATTATTATAGGTGCGATTTTGGAGCTGTTTTCAGCTAATTAGACCTAAAAAGGCGGACGCCTATCGTTTGACACGAATCGCAACCCCTAAAAATCAACCCTTACCCGTATTTTGCATTTTTTCAAAATTTCACAATACTTAATTCATTAACTTCGCCATTTTTCGACCAATTACAACCGTTTAAATTTTATATTAGTCTCAGCAACCGCCCTCAATTAATCCCGTGACCAGGTCCGCGATCCGTGGCCCGAGTTCCGGAGTGGGGGTGAAAAACACCAATTTTCGCTTAAAAAACTGGTTTTTCGGCCAAAACTCAAAATTTTGTCTCTTGTCGTTAACAATTTTATTACATATTCGGCTAGCCCGCGCGGAGCCCGATCCGACGATACCCCGCACGTGCGTCTAGCTCGCAAAAAATTTCCCACCAATTTTTCAAAATTTCGTCAGAGTCCAAAAATTGATATACCGGAGCAAGTGTTTGAAAAAAGTATCGATATTTTCATTATTATAGGTGCGATTTTGGAGCTGTTTTCAGCTAATTAGACCTAAAAAGGCGGACGCCTATCGTTTGACACGAATCGCAACCCCTAAAAATCAACCCTTACCCGTATTTTGCATTTTTTCAAAATTTCACAATACTTAATTCATTAACTTCGCCATTTTTCGACCAATTACAACCGTTTAAATTTTATATTAGTCTCAGCAACCGCCCTCAATTAATCCCGTGACCAGGTCCGCGATCCGTGGCCCGAGTTCCGGAGTGGGGGTGAAAAACACCAATTTTCGCTTAAAAAACTGGTTTTTCGGCCAAAACTCAAAATTTTGTCTCTTGTCGTTAACAATTTTATTACATATTCGGCTAGCCCGCGCGGAGCCCGATCCGACGATACCCCGCACGTGCGTCTAGCTCGCAAAAAATTTCCCCACCCACCCGCCCTCTGGCCTATAGCTGGGAGGGTAAACATATTTTTGGCAAAAAATTTTCTTTAGTGTTTTATATTCTACATCCTATTGGAAGGTTGACTGTCGCTGTAAGCGCGGACAGGGTCTGATTTTGACGACTCTACATTAGTTTTAAGTATTTTAAATTATATTTGACAATTATAATTATTTTATTTAAACTGTGTTCCCCCATTTACAGGGACATAGTATTGACGCATTTTAACCAAGTCCTTTTGACGTATATTATTTAATTAAAACACCTTTTATGTGATTGTTTTGTCATATTGTACTCTGTGCTCCCCCCTTTACAGGGACCCAGAAGGCCCAGTGTCCATGCTACTCTCCTTCTCGGCAGCGAAGAGACAGACGCGACCCTCCCTTTACAAGGATCCGCTTGTCTCCGCCCCGATGGACACCCCCGACCCTTATGACGCTCCGTACGAGCATCGGTCGACGGGTGAATCCATGGGGGAGAAGTGTCTCTCCCCTATGGAACGCGACGAGATAAAGAGAAGGATAACCTTCGAGGACGCCACCCCTCGTGACTTCATCGAGGTCTTCACCACGCCAAAGGGGCGCCCGCCTCCCGTGTCCGCCACCGGATTGCTCGAAGGGACTGGGGTCGAGCGCCGCAGTCGTCTTGAGGAGGCGAGAGCTTGCCTACAGAAGGCAAAGCTCAACCTAGGCAACTCTCGCAACCTCAAGACCAACATTAAAAATGCGGTGCTGGAGGCCCTGGAGCGGCTCTTCGAGCTGGTCGAGGACGCGGAACTCGAGCGGGCTCCTGACGCGCCCGTGACCGTACCAGAGCCGGCGACCGCCGCGTCCACCGTTGTTCATGGTCCCCTGCCCGTCCCCAGCGAGATTCTTGCTGGGCAGGCTGAGCTCCTTAACACCCTTAAGGAGCACATCTCGGAGTTGAAAGACCACGCGGAGAAGATGGATAAACTCCGAGACAGTCTGGCCAGCAGGGAAAGTGTGGTGGGGACAACGTACGCGAGTGTTGCGTCAACGACAAATCGCCATACCGGGGCTCAAGCCCTTGAGCGAAAGACGCTGCACTCCGTGGTTGTCTCCTCCACAGAGGAGATGGATACGGGGGACCAGGTCCTTGAAAGGGTCAGGGCGGCGGTGGAGGCGAAGGATGGCTGGGTACGGATTGAGCGTGTCCGCAAGGCCAAGGACCGCAAGGTCATCATGGGGTGTGCAACCGAAGAGGAGAGGCACAAGGTAAAGGAGCGATTGAGGACAGCCGGAGAGAACCTCGTCGTCGAGGACGTGAAGAACAAGGACCCGCTTCTGATTCTTAGGGATGTGCTTGTGGTGCACAGTGACGAGGAGTTACTGAGGGCCCTAAAGAATCAGAACCGGGAGGTGTTTCGCGGCCTCGAGGACGAGGATCACAGAGTGACGGTCAGATACCGTAAGAAATCTAAAAATCCACATGTGAATAGCGTTGTGCTCAGTGCGTCCCCCACGATCTGGAGGCGCGCACTCGAGGAGGGTAAGCTCCGCATAGACCTGCAGCGAGTGCGCGTCGAGGACCAGACGCCTCTGGTGCAGTGCACGCGCTGCTTGGCTTTCGGGCACGGTAAACGCCTGTGCTCGGAGGCAGCAGACCTCTGTAGCCACTGTGGTGGTTCGCACCTCAGGGTGGACTGCCCGGAGAGGCGAAACGGTGCAGTGGCCATATGCGTGAACTGCACCAGAGCCAAACTGGAGGCCACTGGGCACAACGCTTTCAGCAGCGAATGCCCAGTACGCAGGAAGTGGGACGCATTTGCCAGAGCAGCAATTGCGTATTGCTAAGGTTGCCAATGCGCCCACTTCCTGCTACACAGTGCGTATGGGTTCGACACAACCAGATAGCAGTTGCATTGAGCGAACCACTGGGGTTGGCTCAATGAGGAGTATTAACTGGAGTCACTTTCATGAGAAAGTGGCTGTAATTATGATGTATCATGAGTCAACTCTAGTGGAACCCTCAAGTTGTGTCGAACCCAAAAAATCCCACAGTGATACTATATTATATAATGAGTATATAAATATGAGTAATCACGCAGGGTTGTCGCAGTAAGGCATGGTTGCCTTGGTAAAGCAAGGTATGGCAATAAAAATAGGATAAATAAATTAGGAAGCAACTCTCAGTAAATTTATTAGTAAAATAAAAATAGAATAAAGAAGAACAAAATTTAGTATACTCACCATAGAAAATTTTTGACAAAATATACAAATAACTAAATTATACAAAATAGTAACAGAATTGATAAAAAACAAAATTCGGTAATATAAAATGAGAACAAAAATTTTAAAATAATCAGAAATCTGGCCGTCAAATAACGTGGTCTCTCCGGCCGCGACATCTTAGCAAGAAAACACAATAAGCCCAACAAGGTCTCTGCCCATGACAGAGGGACACTGGCAGGGCAGGAGTGGGTTTTAGCGGGTTCGAGTCCCGCACTACCTCGACTGTCTCATGGTCTCAGTGAGACGGTGAGACAGCCGAGGTGTCCGTGGGGATTTCCCACTCCTGCCTCAAAAAAAAAAAAAAAAAAAAAAAAAAAAAAAAAAAAAAAAAAAAAAAAAAAAAAAAAAAAAAAAAAAAAAAAAACCTAACCTAACCTAACCTAACCTAACCTAACCCAGTTGCACTCGGTCAGCCGAGCAGTAAACAGCTAAAAACCACGCGCTCCGCACTTAAAAATACGAAATAATTGGTTTTTGTGCAGTTATCGTCTCGAGTGAAGTGTCATTGGATGCGGAAAATCGAGCCGCACAAAGTACCGCTCTGAAAAAGTGTCTGTGTTCAGTGCCTAAGCCAGTATTCCTGAAAAACTGGTTTTAAAGAGGTTAAGTGAAACGTGCTCAAGTTAAAAACTTGTACGCTGCGAAAACAAGATCGACGACCCCCAAATTTTATTTCGCATCTTTGTGGGCATCCTGGTCCCCCATCATCTGGACCACTCCAGGACATCCGGACGCGTCGTCTCGTGAAGATATTCACGAAAAACTGAAAACCACGTGTGCTGAAAAAGCGGAAGCAGTGGAGCTACAGACACAAAATTTGACACTGTGTGAGAGCATCACAAACTGAGGCGAGTGCAACTTATTTTTGAATTTTATCCCTATTGACTGATTTTACAAAGCAGTTCAAAAGTTGCAAATTTGCACTGCTACAACTTCGGAACGGAGTGGAAATCTGAAGATCTGCGACTGCAGCCTGCTGCGCGCTTCTTAGAGGACCCTAAGTTCTTAGTTCTAGATTTTTTAGACTTGCCATTTATGCTTAATCCTTAAAAAATCGATAAAACAATAAATCTGGATTTTTTCATAGTAAGACATATTTTTAAAATTAGCAAAATATTGCCGTCCTAAAGAACTCAAATTACCACACATTTTAACATTTTTTTCAAAATTTTCGGACTAACGGTCTTAAAGTTATCGATTTTTTAACCAATTTAGCTCATAAATCGTAAATAATAGGAAAAAATCAATTTTTTATAGTGTATATGTGTTTAGAATAGGTAACGCGACTTGTTTAAGCCGAAACTTGGGCCAGGTAGCCCCAAAACTGCCGTTTTTGATAAAATCGTCCAATTTATCAAAATAGGATATTTTTTTAATTTTGCAATAGCTCCTAAACCGTTTGTCCTACGGACTTGCGGTTTTCGAAGTCAGAAGGAGCATAGCGAGCTTAACATCATCGGCTCAAATTCGAGCCTTTTCGGACTGAAGGATTTTTCGGGCCTGAAAACCCCCCTAGCAGCTAGACAGAGTGGTGCCGACCTGTCCAGTGAAAACCCGGTAACGCTGCGACCCGTAGTTATCGAGTTATCGCAGGTTGAAGTGGGCATTTGACAGCTCGGCGGCCATCTTGAAAAAATTCAACCTGCCGTATCTCCTGAACCCGTTGTGGTATTTAAGTTCTGATTTCAGATTCACGTTTAGGGGCACAACGCCTTCCCCCTCCCACCGGTTTCAGGAGATTTGGCCGCTGAAAATATCAGGTTTTCAAAATTGATTTGGGAGACTAGAAGGGGTCACGCTGAACCAGAAGAGTCCAAACTCGGGCTCTCTGCGACGGATACGACCGGAGTTATCGCAGGTCAAAAACTTACTTTGACAGCTACGGCGGCCATTTTGAAAATACGTAAACACAAATAACTCCGGAACGGTGGGTCGCAGAGAGCTGGGGTTTCCTCTGGGGCACTTGGCCCGACATCGGCGACCCCCGAAAGCCACTTTCAGGACTTTTCAGCACCGAAAATTTTTTCAGGCCTGAAAATTTTCCCATCGGATAGAGCTCACCGAGCGCATCATTTCGAACCCAAGCACGAGGCAATTCGGCCGGGGGGTTCGGAAGATACAGCAAATATCCCTTTATGGGCGGACTACTGGGAAATTATCCCTAAATTTTGATCAGCTGTATCTTGTGAACCCTTAGGGCTATTGGTGTCGTGTTTGGGGTCATTTTGGAGGGCTCGGGGAGACCTATCGGGTGGGATCAATAAATCGTCTCTACATAGAGCAACTTTTTATTTCGCTTGTCAAACTGGTACTTTTTAACCTAGAGACGACTTCTTTTAGGAAGTGACCTATTTTGACCTCGAGCACTCGGCTCTTACTGATTTAAACGGTTTTGACAGCCAAAGAGTGGCTCTATGCAGCGACATTAGATAGTTTTCGCATTGTGGTTTTTGTATGACACACTACGGAGGCTTTATAGAGCCCAACTTATTTTATTGTTTTTGTTTTTCTCTGTGACCGCTAATTAGTGAGTACGGCCAAGCTTTTCTTGTGCCTATATTTTTACTTCTATTTCTGTTGTCTGTTTTTGTTTTATTGTTTTATTTTATCTTATTGTTTTATTTTGTTATCGTATTATATCGGAGCGCGCACACCTTTTACACTGTGCGCAAGCCGTAGTGACATATATTTTATTTTACCTGTTGTTGACGCACTCCACCACCATGATGCCGAGAACCCCCGCTAGGCCCGCTGACGAAATGGGGAAAAAGTCCCCTCCAAGGACTCAAACTATTACGCCTAACACTAGGACCAGTGCTGAGAAGCCGAAATCCCCACCGAAAACGCAAACGTTAACGACCAACGTTAGGCGTAGCGTGGAGAGGCTGGAGGCCTCGGGATCAGAAACCCATTACTCGACCCCTTCAACCAGTAAGATGGAAATCCAGGTACTCCCCAGACAGGCAATAAACAACCGCCTAGCAGAAGCCAAATCTTGCTATTTCAAAGCCAGAACAAATATAGGCAATTCTCGGAACTTAAAGACCGATATAAAAACCAGCGTACTGGAAGCAATAGAAAAGCTTTTTCAGCTTATCAAAGAGGCGGAAGCTGACATCAAAAAACTAAAAAAGTCTGGAGAGATGCCGGATAAAGCCGAAAAACCGCTAGATATGCCAGAGAGCGCGATCCAAGAGGAACACAGCGGAAACAACGGCCAGATCATGGAGCAGCTCAAGGAGCAGAACAAGCTTCTCTCGGAGAACAGCAGAAAACTGGACGAGATGAAAGTTCTAATGGACCAGCAGCACCAAATGATGAGCTCCAAGACATACGCGGAGGCAGCCTCAGTCCGATTCGGCTCTCAGCCATCCCCACCGAATGCACTGCACTCTGTGGTCGTCACGTCGCAAGACGCTGACGACACAGGAGATCAAGTTCTGACAAAGGTCAGGGAAGCGTTTAAGGCAAAAGAGGGATGGGTGAAAGTGGAAAGGACAAGAAAGGCAAGGGATAGGAAAATAATCATGAGCTGTAAATCAGTGGAGGACAGGCAGGAGCTGAAGCAAAGATTGGAAGGCTCCGGCAAAAACCTTGTTGTTGAAGAGGTTAAAAACAGAGACCCCCTCCTAAAACTATCAGATGTCCTCTTAATGAACACCGACGAGGAGGTATTAAGGGCGTTCCGAAACCAAAATCGGGACATCTTTTGCGGTCTCACGGAGAAAGAGGACAGAATGCAGATCAAATACAAAAGGAAAGCCCGAAACCCACATACAAACCATGTTATCCTTAGCGTATCTCCGACGTTGTGGAAAAGAGCAACCGAGGCTGGGGCGGTCTATATAGATCTCCAAAGGATACGAGTGACCGATCAATCGCCCCTAGTGCAGTGCTCACGTTGCCTTGGGTACGGCCACAGTAAGAGATACTGCACAGATCCAGTGGATCTCTGCAGTCACTGTGGTGGGCCGCACCTCAGGGCACAGTGTCCAGATTGGATGGCAGGTAGCGAACCTACATGTCGGAACTGCACTGCAGCTAAACTAGCCCGGAAAGATCACAACGCTTTCAGCTCAGAATGTCCGATTCGCAAAAAGCGTGACGCAATAGCCAGGATGTCCATTGCGTACTGCTAAAGTTGTCCCAAGAGATACTCCAGCGTCATCAGCAAGACCATACTGGGTGGCCCAAGCAAACTTACAAAGGAAGGAACTGGCAACCACCGAACTCTTTCTAGAGGCCAGTGAGCGCAAGATCGCATGGGCTCTGATTCAGGAGCCATATGTGGGGGGGGCAAGAGGTATGAAGAGCTACCGAGGTTCGCGAATCTACCAGAGCGAGGTTGATGGAAGTGGGAGGGTAAAAGCGGCAATCGCCGTCTTTGACGATGACCTAGATGTTATCCCCTACCCGAAACTCACCACGAATAACATCGTTGTGGTGGGGATCCGGACCAAAGCCTGGGAAATTGCAGTAGTCTCTTACTACTTCGAGCCAGACCAACCCATAGGGCCCTACCTGGACCAGTTGACCCAGATCAAACAAGAAGTGGCCACCAGTAGATTGCTGATAGGGGGCGACGCCAACGCGAAAAGCAGCTGGTGGGGTAGCACAACAGAGGACCCCAGGGGTGAGGACATGTTCGGGACTCTGGTAGAGTTGGAGCTTCAGGTACTCAACACTGGTGATACGCCCACCTTTGATACAATCAGAGGTGGAAGAGCGCTGAAGAGCCATGTAGACGTCACGGCATGTTCGCTCGACCTCTTTGACCTGGTGGATGGCTGGCGGGTTGACACCGGCGCAACGAGCTCCGACCACAACACTATATTCTTTAAAATTAATATACAGAGAGAAAAAGGGATTAGTATAACTAGGACAACCAGAATCTTCAATACGAAAAAGGCAGACTGGGAAAAATTTAGCCAATCAATAATAAATTTCAAATTAGAAAACAACGTAAATTCAGAAAATATAAATAACATAGTAAGTAAGCAAGAGTTAGAAAAACTAGTTGTTAAATATCAAAGTGGAATCGAAAAAGCTTGCGAAAGCGCAATTCCAAAAATTAAAAATAAAGTTAAACTTACTGTCCCGTGGTGGTCCGAAGAGCTCGCTGCGTTGAAAAAGGAGTTCACCAGGCGGAAAAACCGCATCCGCAACGCCGCACCGGTCCGGAGAGCGAAGGTCGTCGACGAGTACCTGAAAGCTAAAGAAGAATACGAGTGCAAAGCCAAACAGGCCCAAACCGCCAGCTGGAAGGAGTTCTGTAGAAAACAGGACCGCGAAGGAGTATGGGAAGGTATTTATAGAGTGATCGGGAGGACCGCCAGGAGGAAAGAAGACTTGACCCTACGTAACGATGGTGCATTCTTAAACCCACAGGAGTCGGCAACCCTACTCGCCGATACGTTCTATCCAAAGGACACAGCAGAGGACGATAACGATGACCACAGGCTCACCAGAGAAGCAGCCCGCCGGGTAAACGAGTGGAAGCATGGTGAATACCATGACCCACCGTTTACACCGCTAGAGCTGAAGACAGCCGTGGGAGGTTTTAACCCGAAAAAGGCCCCCGGAGTGGATGGACTTACATCGGATATCTGCTGCCGAGCGATCAACCAGGACCCGGACGCATTCCTTGCCCTGTTCAACAAATGCCTAGAACTGGCACACTTCCCGAACATCTGGAAAGAGGCTACGGTGGTTGTCCTCAGGAAACCGGGCAAGGATGACTACCTGAACCCCAAGTCCTATAGACCGATAGGTCTACTGCCGGTCTTGGGGAAGGTCCTGGAGAAGATGGTAGTGGCACGAGTCAAGTGGCATCTGGTACCGCGGATTAGTACTCGCCAGTTTGGCTTTATGCCCCAGAGGAGCACCGAGGACGCCCTCTATACGCTAATAAATCACGTGAAGGACAAGTTGAGGCTGAAGAAGCTAATTGTCCTGGTGTCATTGGATATAGAGGGCGCCTTCGACAGCGCATGGTGGCCAGCTATCAAAGCCAGGCTGGCTGAGGAAAAGTGCCCGGTAAACATTAGGAGGCTAATTGACAGCTACCTCGACAGCAGAAAAGTTAGGGTGAGATATGCCGGGGAAGAATGCACACGAGAGACGAATAAAGGCTGTGTTCAAGGGTCAATTGGCGGTCCTATATTATGGAACGTGCTGCTGGATCCATTGCTACAGAAATTAGAAAAAGAGGGACTGTACGTGCAGGCTTTTGCTGATGATATTGTTCTGGTGGTGGATGGGGATACAGCCAGCGAAGTAGCTAGGATAACCAATGCAGCCCTCGCCCATGTTCAGAGCTGGGGTGTCCGAAACAAGCTGAGGTTCGCACCGCACAAAACTTGTGCGATGCTTATAACCAATAAGCTTAAGTACGACACACCAGCCCTGAGCATGGCCGGGGTCGACATTGGTTTCGTCAAAAGTATTAAGCTGCTAGGGCTAGTAATCGACGAAAAGCTCACCTTTAATGAGCACGCGGCGAACGTCTGTAAGAAAGCTGCCGAGCTCTACAAGCAGCTATCTAGGGCGGCCAAAGTGAATTGGGGTTTGAGTAGAGACGTCATCCGAACCATCTACACCGCCGTGATAGAGCCCATCGTCACCTACGCGGCTGCAGCCTGGGCTCCCGCTACGAAAAAGCTGGGAATACGGAAGAAGCTTAGCTCTGTCCAAAGAGGCCTCGTCCAGAAGCTCTGCAAGTCTTACCGTACCGTCTCTCTAAACTCGGCACTGGTACTGGCTGGGATACTACCTCTAGACCTGCGCATACAAGAGGCAGCCGCCCTGTATGAAGCAAGGAGAGGGTCGTCCCAGTTTGTGCCAGGAGACCGGGAGATTGAGGGAATGGTGAGATTTGCAGAAGCTCCTCATCCAGCAATGCAAATGCCCCTGAAGTTCGTGTGCCTAGCTGATCAACAGCAGGTAGACGAAAACAATGTGCAGGCAGTGCGAATCTTCACTGACGGCAGCAGGATTGAGGGGAAGGTTGGAGCCGCATTATCCTTGTGGGATAATGAGGGTGAAATCCAGAACCTCAAACTTAGCCTCGCCGCGTACTGCACAGTCTACCAGGCGGAACTCTTGGCCATTTGTAGAGCGACGGACGTGGTCCTCAAGCGCAAAGAGACGAGCTATGGTTTGTACAGCGACTCAATGTCAGCATTGCAGACGCTTGCAAATCATAGCTCTCTCCATCCCCTGGCAGTCCGCGCACGAGCCAATCTGACTCAGGCCTTGGACCAAAAGAAAGATGTATCCTTGTTTTGGATCAAGGCACACGCGGAACTGCCGGGGAATGAGCGCGCGGACGAGCTGGCGAAGGAAGCAGCATTGTCGTCACGGAGGAAGCCGGACTATGACCTGTGTCCGATTTCATTCATCAGAAGTCAGATCCGCATGGGATCACTCGATGAATGGAATCGGAGATATGTGTCTGGCGAGACGGCCTCAGTGACGAAAATGTTTTTTCCGGATGCCAAAGCAGCCTTCCGTATTGTGAAACAGGTGCAGCCAACGGGTGTACTGACGCAGGTCTTGACGGGGCACGGTGGGTTCTCCGAATACCTACACCGTTTCAGGTGTAAGGAGAGCCCATCGTGCATCTGCGATCCAGGAGTGAGTGAAACTATCCCACACCTGCTCTTGGATTGCCCCGTGCACCTAGCTGAGCGATATCGTTTTGAGCAGAAACTGCAAGTTAAGCTAACTAAAGATAGCATAGCGGAGATTTTTAAAGGAAAGAATAGGGAACAACTGATAAATTACTGCTTAAATATAGTGAATAAAGTCATAGAGAGGAACAAAACCTAGGATTATAAGCTATATTTCATAAAATATATGTAGATATTTATATGTTAATATAGAAATAAGTTGTTTATCAGAATAGCAGTAATGTAAGTAGTCTCTAAGATAATAGTAATAAGATACTGTAAATTAGTAATAAGTAGACCGTAAGCATAAATTTAAAAAATGTAGAGTAGTAAAAACAATGTAAATACTAAAAGAACAATAAAGTTGTTACAAAAGTTATTTCCCCTAAAGTGAAAGAAATAAAGAAAAGTAAAAGTATAGTTAGTATATATGGGCATCCCACCCATAAGACTGATAGCGGAAGGATGAAAGAAAGATATAGTATGAAGCATAAAAGTACGAGAGGCATAAAAGCGAGAACTGGTATGAATGTGGTTGTGAAAATAGGCGCCAGCTTTGTTGGTGGAGTAAGATATATTTAAAAAAAAAAAAAAAAAAAAAAAAAAAAAAAAAAAAAAAAAAAAAACCTAACCTAACCTAACCTAACCTAACCCATCGATATTTTCTTTGTTATAGGTGCGATTTTGAAGCTGTTTTCAGCTCAATAGACCTAAAAAGGCGGACGCCTATCGTTTGACACAAATCGCAACCCCTAAAAATCAACCCTTAACCGAATTTTGCGTTTTTTCAAAATTTCACCACTTTTAATTCATTTACAACGCCATCTTTCGACCAATTACAACCGTTTAAATTTTATATTAGTCTCAGCGACCGCCCTCAATTAATCCCTTGACCAGGTCCGCGATCCGTGGCCCGAGTTCCGGAGTGGGGGTGAAAAACACATATTTTCACTTAAAAAACTGGTTTTTCGGCCAAAACTCAAAATTTAGTCTCTTGTCGTTTCTCATTTTATTACATATTCGGCTAGCCCGCGCGGAGCCCTATCCAACGAAACCCCGCACGTGCGTCTAGCTCGCAAAAAATTTCCCTCCATTTTTTCAAAATTCCATACAAGTCCAAAAATTGATATACCGGAGTAAGTGTTTGAAAAAAGTATCGATATTTTCTTTGTTATAGGTGCGATTTTGAAGCTGTTTTCAGCTCAATAGACCTAAAAAGGCGGACGCCTATCGTTTGACACAAATCGCAACCCCTAAAAATCAACCCTTAACCGAATTTTGCGTTTTTTCAAAATTTCACCACTTTTAATTCATTTACAACGCCATCTTTCGACCAATTACAACCGTTTAAATTTTATATTAGTCTCAGCGACCGCCCTCAATTAATCCCTTGACCAGGTCCGCGATCCGTGGCCCGAGTTCCGGAGTGGGGGTGAAAAACACATATTTTCACTTAAAAAACTGGTTTTTCGGCCAAAACTCAAAATTTTGTCTCTTGTCGTTTCTCATTTTATTACATATTCGGCTAGCCCGCGCGGAGCCCTATCCAACGAAACCCCGCACGTGCGTCTAGCTCGCAAAAAATTTCCCTCCATTTTTTCAAAATTCCATACAAGTCCAAAAATTGATATACCGGAGTAAGTGTTTGAAAAAAGTATCGATATTTTCTTTGTTATAGGTGCGATTTTGAAGCTGTTTTCAGCTCAATAGACCTAAAAAGGCGGACGCCTATCGTTTGACACAAATCGCAACCCCTAAAAATCAACCCTTAACCGAATTTTGCGTTTTTTCAAAATTTCACCACTTTTAATTCATTTACAACGCCATCTTTCGACCAATTACAACCGTTTAAATTTTATATTAGTCTCAGCGACCGCCCTCAATTAATCCCGTGACCAGGTCCGCGATCCGTGGCCCGAGTTCCGGAGTGGGGGTGAAAAACACATATTTTCACTTAAAAAACTGGTTTTTCGGCCAAAACTCAAAATTTTGTCTCTTGTCGTTTCTCATTTTGTTACATATTCGGCTAGCCCGCGCGGAGCCCGATCCGACGATACCCCGCACGTGCGTCTAGCTCGCAAAAAACCACCCACCCGCCCTGTGGCCTATAGCTAAGAGGGAAAACTTAATTTTGACAAAAAAAAAAAAAAAATATTTTTCATTATTTGTGGTTCAGTGACTAATTAGACAGTCAGCAGTTAGTTGACGGTGAAAAGGGTTGTCGACGTGACGAATAACAGCCATTTTAAAATTTATTTATTTATTTCTATGTAATTGTTGTTCCTTTTGACGATTTTATACAGACTGTGTTCCCCCTTGTACAGGGACACTTTTTAGACCAATTGTGACGATTATTCGACCTGAACATATTAATAATTTTAATTTATTTATAAAAAAAAAAAAAATTGTATTTACTGACTGAATCCCCCCTTTACAGGGATTCAACGTTATTGATTGTCATTTGTTATTTTCCCCCTTTACAGGATCACCGAAGTGACCAGTGTCCCTCTCTCCTCTGACCCCCTTTTTACAGGGTTCATATAAAGCACCTGCTCCAAAAAAAAAAAAAAAAAATAAATAAAAAAAAAAAAAACAAATCATGTTTCGCACCCCGGTCGTTGTTACCCAGGCTCAGAGCTCCGGGGGCTCGCCGCGATCGGTGGAGAAAGCGGGGCCGCCTCTCACGGAGGCCAGGAGGAGAATCTCGTTTGGAGAAAGCAGTCCTCCTCCGCCCCAGGTCGGCCCCGTCACTCCGGCGACGCGGCGAGTTACTGTAGATGCCGCCAAAGAGTCTGTGACCGGGCACCGCAGTCGTGTTGCGGAGGCGAGAGCTTGCCTAAATAAGGCAAAGATCAATTTGGGCAACTCTCGCAACCTTAAAACCGACATTAAGGCTGCGATGCTCGAGGCCATAAACAGGCTCTTTGAGTTGGTAAAAGAGTCGGAGCAAGACAGGGCCTCCGTCGCACCCATGGCCGCACCGGAACCGGCATCCACCGCATCCACCGCTGTCCACGTCCCCCCACCCGTTCCCGGCGAGATTCTTGTTGGTCAGGCTGAGCTCCTTAACACACTTAAGGAGCACATCTCGGAGTTGAAAGACCACTCCGAGAAGATGGATAAACTCCGAGACAGTCTGGCCAGCAGGGAAAACGTGGAGGTGACAACCTGCGCGAGTGTTGCGCCAACGACACGCCGCCATACCGGGGTTCAGGCCCTGGAGCGAACGACGCTGCACTCCGTGGTTGTCTCCTCCACGGACGAGATGGATACGGGGGACCAGGTCCTTGAAAAGGTCAGGAAAGCGGTGGATGCGAAGGAGGGCTGGGTGCGGGTTGAACGCGTGCGGAAGGCCAAGGACAGGAAAATAATTATGGGTTGTGCGACAGAGGAAGAGAGGTGCAAGGTGAGAGAGCGTTTGCGAGCGGCCGGAGGGAACCTCGTCGTCGAGGACGTAAAGAATCGGGACCCGCTTCTGGTTCTTAAGGAGGTACTCGTAGTGCATAGTGACGACGAGTTACTAAAAGCCCTTAGGAACCAGAACCGGGAGATATTTTGCGGCCTCGGCGACGTAGAAGACAGGATGGCGATCAAATATAAAAAGAAGTGTCGCAACCCGCACGTGAATAGCGTTGTGCTCAGTGTATCCCCCATGATCTGGAGGCGCGCACTCGAGGGGGGCAAGCTGCGCATTGACCTCCAGCGAGTGCGTGTCGAGGATCAGACTCCACTGGTGCAGTGCACCCGCTGTTTGGCATTCGGGCACGGGAAACGCCTGTGCTCGGAGCCCGCCGATCTGTGTAGTCACTGTGGTGGCCCGCACCTCGGCGCGGATTGCCCGGTGAAACAGGTTGGCACGGCAGCGGCGTGCGTGAACTGCACCAGAGCCAAACAGGGAGGCACTGAGCACAACGCATTCAGTAGTGAATGCCCGATCCGCAGGAAGTGGGACGCATTCGCCAGATCAGCGATTGCATATTGCTAAGGTTCCGGGCGGCCCCACTTCCTTCTCAGTGAAAACCGGTCCGACACAACCAGATAGCAGCCGCATTGAGCGAACCGTTGGGGTTGGCTTAATGGAGGAAGTAACTGGAGCCACTTTCATGAGAAAGTGGCTGCAATTAAACAGATTCGTAAGTCAACTCCAGCGGAATCGTCAAGTTGTGTCGGACACAAAACTGATACTATACCGTATATTGAGTATACAGGAATGAGTGATCAGCAAGAAAATTACTGTAGGTGTAACATAAAGGGTTAAAATTTTGGAAAAGTCACAATTTTGAAAGTTCACATATGAGAGTTAAAAATTTAGTTAAAAAATGGTAGTAAAAAACAAAATTAGCAAATTAGGCACAAAAAATAAAATTTGACAAAAACTTAAAAGAAAACATAAATGGAGTAAAACTGCTTTTAAACAAAGCGTAAATATTTAATACGTACAATAACATAAACTGACCGTGCTGAATGTGGTCTCTCCGACCGCCACAAGACGCCTCACAAAAAATAACAAGATCACAAGGTCTCTGCCTACGACAGAGGGACATTGGCAGGGCAGGAGTGGGTTTTAGCGGGTTCGAGTCCCGCACTACCTCGACTGTCTCATGGTCTCAGTGAGACGATGAGACAGCCGAGGTGTCCGTGGGGATTTCCCACTCCTGCCTCAACAAAAAAAAAAAAAAAAAAAACCTAACCTAACCTAACCGGACCGCCCCATCGGGCCGTACCTGGATCAAATTAAAAAAGTAGCCACCAAAAACACGCGCAGGCTAGTCATTGGAGGTGACGCAAACGCTTAGAGTACCTGGTGGGGGAGTTCCGAGATAGACCAAAGAGGAGACGACATGGCTGGAACACTTCACGAGCTGGGCCTCCACATACTTAACAGAGGCGATACGCCCACTTTTGATACCATCCGTGGCGGCAAACGTTACTCCAGCTTCGTAGACGTGTCGGCCTGCACTCCTGATCTGCTGGACCTAGTGGAGGACTGGAAAGTTAATGAGAATCTTACGAGTGCTGACCACAATGGGATCAGCTTTAGCATCATGCTCCAGAAATCAGCCGGGGTAAGTGTCAAAAGAACCACACGGATTTATAATACAAAAAAAGCGAATTGGGACATCTTTCATGATAATTTCAAAAACCTAAAATCAATATACAAATTAGAAACAGAACAAATCAAATTAATAAACACAATAGACGAAATAGAGAAATTCATAATAAAATATAACAAAGCCATCACCGAATCTAGCAATATGTCAATTCCGTTAAAAAAGAACACAGAGACACTTACCCTGCCCTGGTGGTCAGAGGAGCTCGCGAAGATGAAGAAGGAGGTCACCACTAGGAAACGCAGAATCAGGAACGCCGCACCGATACGAAGACAGTTTGTGATAAATGCTTACGTAGAAGCAAGGGATGCGTACGAAAAAAGAGCCAAGGAGGCCCAGATCGCCAGCTGGAAAAGCTTCTGTCTCAAACAAGACAAAGAGAATGTATGGGAGGGTATTTATCGAGTCATAGGAAGAACGGTGAAAAGAGAAGAGGACTTACCCTTGGAATGCGGCGACGTCACGCTCAGAGCAAAAGGCTCCGTGGAACTGCTAGCCAAGACTTTCTATCCAGATGACCTTCGGGAGGAAGACAACCCGGAGCACCGGGAAATAAGGGACCTAGCATCTGAGGTGAATGGCCACTCAGCTGAAGCAAATAACGATCCACCGTTCACGACCACCGAAATGCTAGCTGCACTCGAGTCCCTTAATCCAAAGAAAGCGCCCGGCGCCGACGGCTTCACAGCAGACATTTGTAGCCATGCCATCAAAAGTGATGCAGAACTTTTCCTGGGAGTACTCAATAAATGCCTAGAGCTCCACTATTTCCCAATAGCTTGGAAGGAGGCTACAGTGATAGTATTGAGGAAACCAGGAAAAGATTCTTATACGACCCCAAAGTCGTACCGCCCAATAGGACTCTTGCCGGTTATGGGCAAAGTATTCGAAAAAATGTTGGTCCGCCGCCTAAACCATCACATTCTGCCGAGACTGAACTCCAGCCAATTCGGATTTATGCCCCAGAAAAGCTGCGAAGACGCCCTCTATAAACTAATGCAACGAATAAACACCAAACTCAAGGAGAAGAAAATCGTCACGGTAGTCTCCTTGGATATAGAGGGCGCCTTCGACAGTGCCTGGTGGCCGGCGATTAAAGTCCAACTGGCGAATCTGAATTGTCCTATTAACATCAGGAGAGTGATGGACAATTATCTGGACCAAAGGAGAGTAACTGTACGATACAGCGGTGAAAGATACACCAAGGCGACCAACAAAGGCTGCGTCCAGGGGTCCATAGGAGGGCCCATATTGTGGAATGTACTCCTAGACTCACTACTCAACATACTCACAGCGGGTAACCACTACGTACAGGCGTTCGCCGACGACGTCGTTATGGTGTTCGACGGTGACACAGCATTAGAGGTGGAAGGACGGGCCAATGCCGCTCTCGAACTCGTGAGGGCGTGGGGTGTCAGGAATAAGCTCAGATTCGCGCCGCATAAGACCAGTGCAATGGTGATCACGCGCAAGCTTAAATTTGACACGCCGCGCCTGAGCATGGGCGGGATCGACATTGGCATGTCCAAACATATTAAAATGTTGGGTGTCACGTTTGATGACAAACTCACATTCAACACGCATGTCACAAACACCTGTAAAAAGGCCATAAACGTGTATAAGCAGCTTGCAAGAGCGGCAAAAGTAAGCTGGGGCCTCCATCCAGAGGTTATACGCACAATATACACGGCGACCGTCGAACCCATCATTTTATACGCGGCGAGCGTCTGGGCACCGGCGGCTGGGAAAATAGGTGTGCAAAGGCAACTGGGAGCAGTACAGAGGGGCTTTGCACAAAAGATGTGCAAAGCCTACCGCACGGTTTCCCTGAACTCTGCACTGGTTTTGGCAGGGTTACTCCCACTTGATCTTCGTGTACGCGAGGTAGCCTCGCTATACAGGATCAAGAGGGGGGAGGCCCTGCCCGAACTGGGAGACAGGGAAATCGAGCGGAGACTACCAGCGACGGATATGCCACACCCGGCAGCAATTGCAAGTCTCCAGCTGACCTGCCTAAAGGATCAACGGGACGTGGACGCAAGCAAGGACTGTGCAGTAAAAATTTTCACGGACGGCAGCAAGGTAGGCGAGGGGGTCGGCGCAGCGCTTTCCATGTGGGAGGACGAAGCGGAGACCAAAACCGTCAAGCTTTGTCTGCCGAGTTACTGCACAGTCTACCAGGCAGAATTGCTAGCAGTTTGCGAAGCCACGAGGCGAATCAAGAGACACAACGCATCCACATTCGGAATCTACAGCGACTCGATGGCAGCACTACAAACGGTGACAAATCTCGGCTCCCTCCATCCACTAGCGGTAGAAACTCGCGAGAACATAGCCAGCTTGTCTCGACAGAACAAAGTTATAACTTTGTTCTGGATAAAAGCACACGCGGGATTGGAGGGAAATGAGAGAGCAGACCAACTTGCCAAAGAAGCCGCCGCTGCATCGAGCAAACGAAAGCCCGACTACGACCTGTACCCCGTCTCATTCGCGAAACGACAACTCCGACAGGACACGGTTCGCGAGTGGGACGCGAGATACAGAGCGGGAGACGTGGCCGGAGTCACAAAGCTCTTTTTTCCGGATGTGGCTGCAGCGTTCAAAGTGACTCGAAAATTCGAACCTACAGGTTTGAGCACCCAGCTGCTAACCGGCCATGGGGGATTCTCCGAATACTTATGCCGCTTTAAGTGTAAGGAGAGTCCCTCATGCATTTGTGATCCCGCTGTGAAAGAATCCGTTCCCCACATCATTTTGGAATGCCCAGTATTTGCAAAAGAGAGATTTACGGTCGAACAACGGTTAAACGTAAAACTGACGGAGGCAAGCATAGGACAGCTAATGATAAGCAGAGAAAGGGAAGAGTTTTTAAACTATTGCTTAAAAATAATTAACCCAGTCGTAAAGAGGAACAAGAAATAAAACGTATGATGACAGTGTATTATGAGGATATACCGTACATCATACACGCAGAATAATAAGTTAAATAATGTAAATAATAATTGCAATAAGCCTAGTTTGATAAACCATAGTCATAAATACATATTAGAATAGTCTGTTACTGTACAAAACATTTTTATTTGGATAAAAAAGTTGTGAAAAATTGTGAAGCTTGTAAGAAGCCCTACTATAATTATTATTATTATGTAAAAGTAGATACTAAGATAAATTGTGAACCAACTGGGCATACCAATAAAGGAAACAACGAGTATGTGTTAACCCGAACCCTAGAAATAAAGATAATAAAATAGCAGATTAGATTAAGATAGAGAAACCGGAATCCCACCGGGTAAGTGTGTAAGAGAAGAATGAAAGAAAGATAAATAGTATGAAGAATAAAAGTGCGAGAGGCATAAGAGATAGAACTGGAATGAAAGAGTAGTCTAGATAAAACAGGCTCTGACGATTGTGTCGGAGGAAGAGTATTAAAAAAAAAAAAAAAAAAAAAAAAAAACCTAACCTAACCAGTTGCACTCGGTCTGCCGAGCGGTAGCGGTAGCGGGATTTTGCTGCCGGCAGCAAAATCCCATGTGCTCCGCACTAAAAATTCGATAAAAATAGGTTTTTGTGCACTTAAAGCAATAAGTGAAGTGTCGTTGGGTGCGGAAAAACGAGCCGCACAAAGTGCCACCTAAAACAAGTGCCTGTGATCAGTGCTGGAATAGTTATTCCTGAAAAACTGTTTTTTAAGAGGTTAAGTGCAACGTGGTTAAGTTTAAAACGCTTACGCCGTGAGAACGAGATCGACGACCCCCAAA
Source organism: Agrotis exclamationis (assembly GCA_950005045.1). NCBI lineage: Eukaryota > Metazoa > Arthropoda > Insecta > Lepidoptera > Noctuidae > Agrotis > Agrotis exclamationis. The sequence goes on along the minus strand of OX465418.1, from coordinate 27,960,668 downwards.
TATTATTTTGCATCCCTGTGGGCATCCTGGTCCCCCACCATCTGGACCACTCCAGGACATCCGGACGCGTCGTCTCGTGAAGATATTCACGAAAAACTAAAAACCACGTGCGCTGAAAACATCGAAGGAATAAAGATAGCGGCACAAAATTCGACACCAAGCAAGACCATCACTAACAAAGGCGAGTGCAACATTTTTCTGAATTTTATCATTATCGGCTGAATTTACATGACCATTCAAAAGTTGCAAAATCCCATCTTTGTAACTTTGGAACCGGGAAGAATCTCGAAGATCTGCGACTGCAGCCTGCTGCGCGCTTAATAGTAGACCCTAAGTTTCTAGTTTTAGATTTTTCAGACGTACCTTTTTCCTGAAATCGTTAAAAAACTGAAAAAACCACATTTCTTATAATTTCACCATCAGGATAAAGTTTAAAAATTAGTTCGATAATTTAGTAATATAGCCCTTTATTTCTTACTTATTTTAACATTTTTTTCAAAATTTTTAGACCAGCGATCTCGAAGTTATCGATTTTTTAACGATTTTAGTAAATAAATTGTAAATAATAGGTTTAATCTACTTTCTAATGGTATATATGTGTTTAGGATTAGTATTGCAACTAGTTTAAGCCGAAACTTGGGCCAGGTAGCCCTAAAAACGCCGATTATCCCAAAAGCCGGCCATTTTGTATTATTGGGATAACTGTTTGTTTTTTGAATAACTCCCAAACTACGTGACTTAGAAAATCGCGGTTTTCAGCCTAGGAAAGAGCCTAACTTAAGGCATAGACCCAACTAATTTTCAGGCACTTTCGGGCTGAAGGATTTTTCAGGCCTGAAAATCCCCTCAGCCGATAGACAGGGTGGAGCCGATCAGTCCATCGAAAACCCGGTACCGCTGCGACTCGTAGTTATCGAGTTTTCGCAGGTTGAAGTGGGCATTTGACAGCTCGGCGGCCATCTTGAAAAAATTCAACCTGCTGTATCTCCTGAACCCGTTGTGGTATTTAAGTTCTGTTTTCAGATTCACGTTTAGGGGCACAACGCCTTCCCCCTCCCACCGGTTTCAGGAGATTTAGCCGCTGAAAATTTCAGGTTTTCAAAATTGATTTGGGTGACTAGAAGGGGTCACGCTGAACCAGAAGAGTCCAAACTCGGGCTCTCTGCGACGGATACGACCGGAGTTATCGCAGGTCAAAAACTTACTTTGACAGCTACGGCGGCCATTTTGAAAATACGAAAACACCAATAACTCCGGAACGGTGGGTCGCAGAGATCTGGGGTTTCCTCTGGGGCACTTGGCCCGACATCGGCGACCCCCGAAAGCCACTTTCAGGACTTTTCAACACCGAAAATTTTTTCAGGCCTGAAAATTTTCCCATCGGATAGAGCTCACCGAGCGCATCACTTCGAACCCAAGCACGAGGCAATTCGGCCGGGGGGTTCGGAAGATACAGCAAATATCCCTCTATAGGCGGACAACTGGGAAATTATCCCTAAATTTTGATCAGCTGTATCTTGGGAACCCTTAGGGCTATTGGTGTCGTGTTTGGGGTCATTTTGGAGGGCTCGGGGAGACCTATCGGGTGGGACCAATAAATCGTCTCTACGTAGAGCAACTTTTTATTTCGCTTGTCAAACTGGTATTTTTTAATCTAGAGACGACTTCTTTTAAGAAGTGACCTATTTTGACCCCGAGCATTCGGCTCTCACTGATTTTAACCGTTTTGACACAGCCAAAGAGTGGCTCTATGCAGCGACATTAGATAGTTTTCGCATAGCGGTTTTGTATGACATACTACGGAGGCTTTATTGAGCCCAACTTGTTTTATTGTTTTTGTTTTTCTCTGTGACCACGAATTAGTGATTACGGCCAAGTTTTTCTTGTGCCTATATTTTTACTCTACTTCTGTTGTCTGTTTTTGTTGTATTGTTTTGTTTTATTTATTTTTTGTTTTATTTGTTATCGTATTATATTAGAGTGTGCACATCCTTTACACTGTGCGCAAGCCGTAGTGACATATATTTATTTTACCTATTGTTGACGCACTCCACCGACAATGCTAGCCAGGACGCCGGCAAAACCCTCCGAGGGTACTGATTCACAAAAATCGCCAGCAAAAACGCGGATGCTCCCGGCAAAAACTTCCCCGCCAAAAACCCAGACGCTCACCTCTAAAGTGAGACGCAGTGTAGAGACATTGGAGGCGGCCGCATCTGCACAAAACAACTCGACCCCGTCTACTAGCAAACAAGATGCGCAAATTCAGCCAAGGCAAGTCTTGTCCCCGTCCTCCAGCAAATTAGAAGTCTCCGTCCAGCCGAGACAAGTCCCGCTTAGTCGCATGGCCGAAGCTAAAACCAGCTTAATAAAGGCGAGGACGAACCTTAACAACTCGCGAAACACGAGAACAGACATCAAGTTAAATGTCATGGAGGCTGTGGAAAAGCTATTCCAGCTCGTTAGGGATGCAGAAAGCGAGATTAAAAAACTAAAAAAGACTGGGGACACTACAATACCTGATAGCCCGACGCCTATACAAATAACACCGGACAAGGTGAGTCACAGTGAGACTGCTGACAAAAACAACCAAATAATCTCGCAATTGAAAGAGCAGAGTCGTCTGCTTATAGAAAATGGCAAGAAGATGGACGAATTAAAAGAGAGAATGGAGCAGCAACACCAACAGGTTCTTAGTACAAAAACCTATGCGGAGACCACAGCGGCCCGGCCTGCCTTGCACTCACTGCCGAAAAACACCTTGCACTCGGTGGTCGTTACGTCGCAAGACGAACGTGACACTGGTGACCAGGTGCTGACAAAGGTCAGGGAAGCAGTGAATGCTAGGGAGGGCTGGGTCAGGGTGGAAAGAACCAGAAAAGGAAGAGATCGCAAGGTTATAATGAGTTGCAACACAGAAGAGGATAGGCAAAAGGTTAAAAACAGAATAGAGAAAGCAGGAAAAAATCTGGTCGTGGAAGAGATGAAGAACCGTGACCCCCTCCTGAAGCTTGCGGATGTACTCGCGGTAAACACCGATGACGAGGTGCTAAAAGCCTTCAGGAGGCAAAATCAGGACTTCTTCCGCGACCTTAAAAAAGGAGAGGATAGACTGGAGATAAAATATAAGAGGAAGGCTCGAAACCCGCACACGAGTCATATTGTGCTAAGTGTATCTCCAGTCATTTGGAAGCGAGCAACTGAGGCCGGAGCAGCTTATATTGACCTCCAAAGGATAAGGGTGACGGACCAGTCACCCCTGGTGCAGTGCTCGCGATGCCTGATGTACGGCCACAGTAAGAGGTACTGCACGGCCCCAGTGGACCTTTGTAGCCACTGCGGGGGACCGCACCTCAGGGCGCAGTGCACAGAATGGCTGTCAGGTACCGAGCCAACCTGCAGGAACTGCACAGCGGCAAACCTCACTCGCAATGACCATAATGCCTTTAACTCAGAATGCCCGATCCGCATGAAACGGGACGCAATAGCACGGATGTCTGTAGCTTATTGCTAAAGTTGTCCCAAGGAATACTCCGGCGTCATACACAGCAAGACCATACCGAGTGGCCCAGGCAAACCTCCAGAGAAAGGAACTGGCGACCACCGAACTCTTTTTAGAGGCCAGTGAACGGAAGATCGCATGGGCAATGATCCAGGAGCCGTATGTGGGGGGAGCACGGAGTATGAAGAGCTACCGTGGTGCGAGACTCTACCAGTGCGAGGTTGATGGAAGTGGGAGGGTTAAGGCGGCGATCGCCGTCTTTGATGATGACTTGGACGTCATCCCCTACCCGAAACTCACCACGAACAACATCGTTGTGGTGGGGATCCGGACCAAAGCCTGGGAAATCGCAGTAGTCTCTTATTACTTCGAGCCAGACCAACCCATAGGGCCCTACCTGGACCAGTTGACCCTGATCAAGCGAGAAGTGGCCACCAGTAGATTGCTAATAGGGGGCGACGCCAACGCGAAAAGCAGCTGGTGGGGTAGCACCACAGAGGACCCTAGGGGGGAGGAGATGTTTGGGACCCTAGGAGATTTGGAGCTCCAGGTACTGAACACTGGTGATACGCCCACCTTTGACACAGTCAGAGGTGGAAGAGCGTTGAAGAGCCATGTTGACGTCACGGCATGTTCGCTCGACCTTTTTGACCTGGTGGATGGCTGGCGGGTCGACACCGACGCAACGAGCTCAGACCACAACACCATTTTCTTTGAAGTTAAAGTGCAGAGGGAAAAAGGGACTCATATCATTAGGACAACCAGAATCTATAATACCAAAAAGGCAGACTGGGAAAGATTTAGACAATCTATAACAAATTTCAAATCAGAAAATAACATCAATTTAGAGAATATAAATAGTATTACAAGTAAACAAGAATTAGAAAATTTTATTGTTAAATATCAAAGCGGAATTGGGACAGCTTGTGATAGCGCCATTCCGAAAGTTAAAAACAAAACAAAACTTACTGTCCCGTGGTGGTCTGAAGAGCTCGCTGCGTAGAAACAGGAGTATACCAGGCGGAAAAACCGCATCCGCAACGCCGCACCGGTCCGGAGAGCAATGGTCGTCGACGAGTACCTGAAAGCCAAAGAAGAGTATGAGTGCAAAGCCAAACAGGCCCAAACCGCCAGCTGGAAGGAGTTCTGCAGAAAGCAGGACCGCGAAGGAGTATGGGAGGGCATTTACAGAGTGATCGGGAGGACCGCCAGGAGGAAAGAAGATCTGACCCTACAAAACGATGGTGCATTCCTAAACCCACAGGAGTCGGCAGCCCTACTCGCCGACACGTTCTATCCCAAGGACACAGCGGAAGAGGATAACGAGGACCACAGGCAAACGAGGGAAGCAGCCCGCCGGGTAAACGAGTGGAAGCATGGTGAACACCATGACCCACCGTTTACACCGCTAGAGCTGAAGACAGCCGTGGGAGGATTTAATCCGAAAAAGGCCCCCGGATCGGATGGACTTACGTCGGACATCTGCTGTCGAGCGATCAACCAGGATCCGGACGCATTCCTTGCCCTGCTCAACAAATGCCTTGAACTGGCACACTTCCCGAACATCTGGAAAGAGGCTACGGTGGTGGTACTCAGGAAACCAGGCAAGGATAATTATTTGAGCCCCAAGTCCTATAGACCGATAGGTCTACTGCCGGTCTTGGGGAAGGTCCTGGAGAAGATGGTAGTGGCACGAGTCAAGTGGCATCTGGTACCGCGGATTAGTACTCGCCAGTTTGGCTTTATGCCCCAGAGGAGCACCGAGGACGCCCTCTATACGCTAATAAATCACGTGAAGGACAAGTTGAGGCTGAAAAAGCTAATTGTCCTGGTGTCATTGGATATAGAGGGCGCCTTCGACAGCGCATGGTGGCCAGCTATAAAAGTCAGGCTGGCAGAGGAAAAGTGTCCGGTGAACATCAGGAGGCTACTTGACAGCTACCTCGACAGCAGGAAAGTTAGGGTTAGATATGCCGGGGAGGAATGCACACGAGAGACAAATAAAGGCTGTGTTCAAGGGTCAATTGGCGGTCCAATACTATGGAACCTGTTGCTGGATTCATTGCTCCAGAAATTGGAAGGGGAAGGACTTTTCGTGCAGGCCTTTGCTGACGATATTGTACTGGTGGTGGATGGAGACACAGCCAGCGAAGTAGCTAGGGTAGCCAATGCAGCCCTCGCCCATGTTCAGAGCTGGGGTGTCCGAAACAAGTTGAGGTTTGCACCGCACAAAACTTGTGCGATGCTTATAACCAATAAGCTTAAGTACGACACACCAGCTCTGAGCATGGCCGGGGTTGACATTGGTTTCGTCAAAAGCATGAAGCTGCTGGGGTTAGTAATAGACGAGAAGCTCACCTTTAATGAGCACGCGGCGAACGTCTGCAAGAAAGCTGCCGAGCTCTACAAGCAGCTATCTAGGGCGGCCAAAGTGAATTGGGGTTTGAGCAGGGATGTAGTACTAACCATTTACACCGCCGTGATAGAGCCCATCGTCACCTACGCGGCTGCAGCCTGGGCTCCCGCTACGAAAAAGTTGGGAATACGGAAGAAGCTTAGCTCTGTCCAAAGAGGCCTCGTCCAGAAGCTCTGCAAGTCTTACCGTACCGTCTCTCTAAACTCGGCACTGGTACTGGCTGGGATACTACCTCTAGACCTGCGCATACAAGAGGCAGCCGCCCTGTATGAAGCAAGGAGAGGGTCGTCCCAGTTTGTGCCAGCAGACCGGGAGATTGAGGGTATGGTAAGATTTGCAGAAGCTCCTCATCCAGCAATGCAAATGCCCCTGAAGTTCGTGTGCCTAGCTGATCAACAGCAGGTAGACGAAAACAATGTGCAGACAGTGCGAATCTTCACTGACGGCAGCAAGATTGAGGGGAAGGTCGGAGCCGCATTATCCTTGTGGGATAATGAAGGCGAAATCCAGAACCTCAAACTTAGCCTCGCCGCGTACTGCACAGTCTACCAGGCGGAACTACTGGCCATTTGTAGAGCGACGGACGTGGTCCTCAAGCGCAAAGAGATGAGCTATGGTTTGTATAGCGACTCAATGTCAGCATTGCAGACGCTTGCAAACCATGGCTCTCTCCATCCCCTGGCGGTCCGCGCACGAGCCAACCTGGCTCAGGCCCTGGACCAAAATAAAGATATTTCCTTGTTTTGGATCAAGGCACACGCTGATCTGCCGGGGAATGAGCGTGCGGACGAGCTGGCGAAGGAGGCAGCATTGTCGTCACGGAGGAAGCCGGACTATGACCTGTGTCCGATTTCATTCATCAGAAGTCAGATCCGCATAGGATCACTCGATGAATGGAATCGGAGATATGTGTCTGGCGAGACGGCCTCGGTGACGAAAATGTTTCTTCCAGATGCCATAGCTGCCTTCCGTATTGTAAAACAGGTGCAGCCAACGGGTTTACTTACGCAGGTCTTGACGGGGCACGGTGGGTTCTCCGAATACCTACACCGCTTCAGGTGTAAGGAGAGCCCATCGTGCATTTGCGATCCAGGGGTGAGTGAGACCATCCCACACCTGCTCTTGGATTGCCCTGTGCACCTCGCGGAACGGTACAATTTGGAGCAGAAATTACAAGCAAAGTTAAGCAAGGACAGCATAGGAGAGATTTTTAGCGGCAAAAATAGAGAACATTTAATAAGCTACTGCTTGCATATAGCACAAAAAGTCACAGAGAGGAACAAAAATTAGATCATAAGCCATGTTTCATAAAATATATGTAAATATTTATATGTTAACATGGAAATAAATTGTGTACCTATTAGAATAGTAGCAATGTAAGTAGTCTTAAGAAATAGTAATAAGATAATGTAATATTAGATATAAATTAGAGAACTGTAAGAACAGTAATAAGTAGACTGTAAAAATATTGTATAGAATAAGGAAAAATGTAAAAAACCAAAAGAAAAATAAAACTTATTGTAAAAGGTCATTTCCCCTACAAAGAAATAAAGATAAAGTAATAAGAATAGATAGTAAATATGGGTATCCCACCCATAAGAGTGAATGTGGACGAATGCAAGAAAGACATAGTATGAAGCATGGAAGTACGAGAGGCATATAAGCGAGAACTAGTATGAATGTGGTTGTAGAATATAGGCGCCAGCTTTGTTGGTGGAGAAAGTATTAAAAAAAAAAAAAAAAAAAAAAAAAAAAAAAAAAAAAAAAAAAACCTAACCTAACCTAAATTTACAACGCCATTTTTCGACCAATTACAACCGTTTAAATTCTATATTAGTCTCAGCAACCGCCCTCAATTAATCCCGTGATCAGGTCCGCGATCCGTGGCCCGAGTTCCGGAGTGGGGGTGAAAAACACCAATTTTCACTTAAAAAACTGGTTTTTCGGCCAAAACTCAAAATTTTGTCTCTTGTCGTTTTATATTTTATTACATATTCGGCTAGCCCGCGCGGAGCCCGATCCGACGATACCCCGCACGTGCGTCTAGCTCGCAAAAAAATTCGTAAATTATATTTTGTCCAAAAAATTTTTGTCGTGTTTAATTTTCTTCGTCCATTTAGAAAGCTGACTGTTGCTGTGAGCGCGGACAGGGTCTGATTTTTTAGAACCTACATGAGTTTTAGTATTTTTAAATTTTATCCGACATTTTGACATAAATAGTGTTCCCCATTTTACAGGGACACATTTTAACTCACTAGTGACCTATTTTAAAATTTTTAATTATAAGCTATACTTTACTTATTTTCTGACTGGATCCCCCCTTTACAGGGATTCAGCACTATTGATTTTTAACTTTCCCCCTAGAAGGTTCCAGTGTCCCTTCCTCCTCTAAGCGGTTAATTAAACGTCTATCTGACCCCCCTCTTTACAGGGTCGTCATACAACATCTGCTCCACAACGCCAAACAATGTACCGCACCCCAATCGTTTCCACCAAGGCTCAGAGCTCCGGGGGCTCGCCGCGATCGGTGGATAGGGCGGGGCCGCCTCCCACGGAGGCCAGGAGGAGAATCTCGTTTGGAGAAGATAGTCCTCCTGTGCCTCAGGTCGGCCCCGTAGTTCCGGCGACGCGGCGAGTTGCTGTGGAAGCTTTAAAAACACTCAAGGAGTCTGTGGTCGGGCACCGCAGTCGTGTCGCGGAGGCGAGAGCTTGCCTAAATAAGGCAAAGGTCAATTTGGGCAACTCTCGCAACCTTAAAACCGACATTAAGGCTGCGGTGCTCGAGGCCATAAACAGGCTCTTTGAGCTTGTAAAAGAGTCGGAGCTTGACCGGGCTCCCTCCACCTCTACCGTCATACCGGTACTTGCCTCCACTGCCAACCATAGTCCGGACCCCGTTTCGAGCAACGTTCACTCTGATCAGACTGAGCTCCTAAACGCCATCAAGGAGCATATCTCGGAGCTGAGAGACAACTCCAAGAAATTGGACTCGCTCCGACACAGTCTGACCAGTGGGACGGGTGTCGGGGAGACAACCTACGCGGGTGTAGCAGCCACCTCAAAGAGCCATACTGGGGCGCACGTCCCTGGGCGAACGACTCTGCACTCGGTGATTGTCTCCTCGACAGTCGAGATGGAGACGGGGGACGAGATCCTCGAGAAAGTCAGGAAAGCAGTGGACGCAAAGGAAGGCTGGGTACGGGTGGATAGAGTCCGGAAAGCTAAAGATAGAAGGGTGATACTGGGGTGCGAGACAACGGAGGAGAGGGCAAAACTCAGTAAGCGACTCAGTGATGCCGGAGAGAACCTCGTCGTCGAGGAAGTGAAAAATCGAAACCCGCTTCTGGTTCTTAGGGACGTACTTTCGGTCCACAGCGACGAAGAAGTCCTTAAAGCCCTTAAGAACCAGAACCGGGAGGTATTCCACGGCCTCGAGGACGAGGAGCAGAAAATGTGTGTGCGGTATAGAAAAAAGTCCCGTAACCCCCACGTCACTAGCATTGTGCTGAGTGTTTCCCCCGCGGTCTGGCGACGGGCACTCGAAGGAGGCAAGCTTAGGATTGATCTCCAGAGAGTGCGCGTCGAAGACCAGACACCCCTGGTGCAGTGCACGCGCTGCTTAGCATATGGGCACGGCAAGCGTCTTTGCACAGAGCCGGTTGACCTATGCAGCCACTGTGGCGGTCCACATCTTAGTGTGGACTGCCTTAAAAAGCAGAACGGCCAACCAGCGGTGTGCGTGAACTGCACCAGGGCAAAGCGGGGGGAGCACTCACACAATGCTTTTAGTAGTGAGTGCCCAGTGCGTGGAAAGTGGGACGCGTTCGCGAGAGCCGCAATATCATATTGCTAAAGGCGTCGATGCGCCCACTCCCACGCACAGAGAGAGGACCAACTCGGCACAACCAAAAAGCAGACGTACAGAGCGAACCATCAGGGTTGGCTCAGAAATGTGTATTAATTGTGGTCACTTTCGTGGGAAAGTGGCGAGAATTATGTCGTGGAAGGGGTCAATTCTGATGAAATCACCGAGCTGTGTCGAGTTGGTAAAACTTCTGTTTGACTGGCGGCTGCTTTGTGCCTGTCCCAAAAGTCGTGCAAATCTGACACATATAATAAAGTATATACTGCAGATCTTGACAGCTAGAAGGACGACACAAAATAAAATTAGCAGCGGGCAGTCAAATACAAGCTGGAAAGGAAAGGGAATAACAAAAAGCGTAAAATCAGCTAAATGTAAATAGGGTAAAGAAATTATAGTACGGAATAAAATAATTATACTTTTAAGAAAACATTTATAAAAACCGAAACAAGAAAGAACAATAAATAAAGCAACAAAAGTTTAATCAAACATTAAAATAAAAGAAGAAATAGACGAACAGTAATAATGCAATAAGATCGGAAACAACATAGAATGGTCTCTTCGGCCGCCAACAACCAAAACAAAATACGCAAACAAGCCGCAGATCCCAGAAACCTAAGGTCTCTGCAAAATTTCAGCAGAGGGACACTGGCAGGGCAGGAGTGGGTTTTAGCGGGTTCGAGTCCCGCACTACCTCGACTGTCTCATGGTCTCTATGAGACGGTGAGACAGCCGAGGTGTCCGTGGGGATTTCCCACTCCTGCCTCAACAAAAAAAAAAAAAAAAAAAAAAAAAAAACCTAACCTAACCTAACCTTTTTTTTTTTTTTTTTTGTTTGCGCTGGGAAGAAATGCATTACGCATACCCTCCCATCGGGGGGATGGGAGGGTTATGTGGGACTCCCCGGTCTGACCCGGTATACCCACTAAAACAACCCAGCGGCATTCCCGCTTCATCTGAGTGGCGGGGACTGGGAAATCACTGGCACAGCCATCACTTCCAGTCCTCCGCCGACGAAAGCCCTTCAGGCCGGGCCCTCACGCGGGCCCGGGAATGTCTGACGAAGGTGGTGGCGGGTGCAATGCAGGCGAAGGCGCCCCCGCGCCTGTCGCCCGCCCGCCGCCACCATGAGGAGGGAGAGGACGGCGCCCTCTCCGACCTCTTCTTCGTCTGCGGAGCGGCGCCGCGAGAGGATCGTCCTCCCGCACGCGCTCCGCCTCCTCCTTTTGCGAGATTACGTCCTCGCAAAAGGAGGCAACCGCTGACCAGGCCTCCTCGCTCTCCAGCATGGCTTCGACCACAGCGGGAAGCGAGAGATCCTGCCCAACCTCCGCGGTCAGACCGCGGCGCAGTTCGGACCATGCCGGGCACACCTCGAGGGTGTGCTGCGCCGTGTCCTCCGCTGCGCCGCAGTCGTGGCACGCCGGGGTCTCCTCCCTCCCGATCCGGTGCAGGTGCGATCCGAAACAGCCATGGCCGGACAACACCTGCACCAGACGGAACGAGAGGAAACCGTGGGACCGCTCGAGCCAGCTCTGAAGAACCAGACCGAGCGCGTCCAACGTCCGGCGGCCAAAGGCGGCGGCGGCGAGGTCCTCCGTCCAGTGGAGGACAATGGCGTCCTTCGCCTCCCGCCGCACGGCCTCCCGCTCCTCGGCGACGGGGCGCTCCCCGAGCGCCTTCCGGCGCGCCGTCCACTCGTACACTCTGGCGAGCACCCAAGCCTCCAACTCCCAAGGAGGGGTACCGGCCAGAGCGCACGCCGCCGAAAAGCCCACTGAGCGGTAGGCCCTTGCCACCCGCTGTGCAATGGCCCTTTGGGGCCTGCGGATGGCGGTCGCATTCTCCCTCCTGTGGAGGGAGTCCGCCCAGATGGGGGCCCCATATAGGGCCATGCTGCGGAGGATGCCGGCATACAGGCGCCGGCATTTCGCCTTTGGCCCCCCAAGGTTCGGGAGGAGCCACGAGAGGGCGTCCGCGGCTTTCAAGAGGCGCGTCGACAGCCCGCTGAAATGCGGCCCGAAGCGCCACCTCTCGTCCAGCACCAGACCCAGATACTTCATCTGGGGCTGGACCCCTATCCGGACGCCCTCCACGACAATGTGGGCATCGGGAGGAGGGCGGCGCTGCCGAGGCCCGCGAAAGAACACGGCCTCGGTTTTGTGCAGCGCCACCTTCAATCCCAGGCGGCGGATCCTCTCTGCAACCAAAGATCCGCCAGCCGAGGCCAGACAGGCCGCCTCCCCAAAGTTCCTCCCCCGGGCAGTGAGAAGAGTGTCATCCGCGTAGCAGATGACACTCGTGCCCTGGAGGAGGGCTCCCCGCAGGAGCCAGTTGAACCCGATGTTCCACAGGGGAGGGCCCAGCACCGACCCCTGCGGAACACCGGACTCTGCGCCGTACCGCCTCACCGTGGCCGTCTTATCCACGAGGAGGACTTCTCGGTCCTCCAAGTAGCTTGCCAGGAGGTCCCGCAGGTATTGGGGCACTCCGTGGTACCGGAGCGCCTCCAATATCGTGGAGTGGGGGACGGAGTTGAAGGCGTTGGAGATGTCGAATGACACCGCCAGCACTCCGTCCCCCGCCTCCACTGCCTCCTTCACCTGGCCCTTGAGTAGGGCCAGCGCGTCGATCGTCGAACGCCCTCGGCGGAAACCGAACTGGGCGTCCGACAGGTCCGGCCCTACCCCCCGCAAGTGGCTATCAAGCCGGGAAGCGACAATCCCCTCGAACATTTTACCGACCTCATCGAGCAGGACGATGGGTCGGTATGCCGAGGGGGAGTCCACCGGGCGTCCCTCTTTACGGAGAAGGCATAGCCGCCCCTCCTTCCACAGTTTTGGGAACCTCCCAGCCGTAAAACACGCGCTGAAGAGGTCCCGAAACCTGTCCTCCATTTGAGAGGCGGCGATAGCTACCACCCGTGCGGGGACGCCGTCTGGTCCGGGGGCCGTCTTCTTCTGGCGGAGGTTGAGAACCCCCGCCCCGATCTCCGCCGCCGTCACCGGGGGGATCTCCTCCTCCGGCGGGGCCGCCCTTTGCGGGGGATCCATGGTTGGTGGGGTGAAGTCGGTCCTGCGCGGAAACAGGGACCGGACCACCCCATCCAGCAACGCTGGCTCGAGGGTCTCCGACAGTGGGGGGCCACAGGGGCGTAGTTGGTTCCGCGCCGCCCTGTATGGCCTTCCAAAAGGATCCCTGTCGAGACCCTCCAGCATCTCGGCCCTCGCCGAGTCCTTGGCGGCCCCCATTGCGGACTTGAAGACCGTCGTCGCCTCCCGGTAAGTGGCGTATAGGCGGTCTTCTTCTTCCTGGTTTCGTGTGGCGCGCCGTCGGCTCCGCGCAAATGCCCGTCTGGCTGCCACGCAGGCGGCCCGGAGCCCCGCCAGCTCCTCCGTCCACCAATAGACGGCACGACGGGGAGGCGGACGGCGAGACCGGGGCATGCTGGAGTTGCACACCTCGGTCAGGGACTCCCTCAGCCGAACCGCTGCGGCGTCCACGTCCCGGACCTCGCCAGGGGGCGACAGCCAGTCCTGGAGGAAGGCCGCCTCCTTGGCTGCCTCCCGGTCCAGGCGGGTGAGAGCCCAACGCGGGAAGGGGGATTGCCTAGCGCGGGTCACCGCTCCCCCCCGGGTAGACATGTCGAACCGCACATATCGGTGGTCCGACAACGTCTCCACCATCTCTACCCGCCAGTTTACGACGCGGGCGGCCAGCGCGGGGGTGGCAAACGAGACGTCCACCACCGACCCACCCTGTTGTCGCACACACGTGTGGACCGCCCCCCTGTTGAGGAGGGACACACCGCATGAGGCCGCCCAAAACTCGACGGCGCGTCCCCGGACGTTGCAGCTGGTGGCTGGGTTGCCCCAGGCCACCGACTTGGCGTTCAGGTCGCCCAACACCATGGCCTGGCGTAGCGCCGCCCTCCCTACGACTGCGGTGAGGACCTCGAGGAAATCCTCAAAGTCCGAGAGAGGGCGGTTTGGGGAGAAATAGACCCCCACCACCGCTATGTCTCCCCACGCGGCGGCCACGTATCCCGGTCCCCTCTCTAAGAGCGAGAGGGGAGGGGAGTCTGTGGAAGACCGCGTCATCACTGCCACGAGGCCGTCCCGGTCGCCCAGCCAACGACCAGGGACCGAGTAAGGCTCGGCGACCACCGCCAAGTCCACCAACCACTCAGCCATGGTCTGCATCAGCAGATCCTGGGCTGCCCTGCAGTGGTTGGCGTTCGCCTGAAGGATGCGATGTTCGACCCTATCCATCAGTCGGACATCGCACCCCCCTCCACAGCCGCCGCAGGAACGACGGCGCCAGCAGCAGTAGCAGGCCCGGTCGGTGCCTGCGCTTTGCCCCGCTTAGGGGGAGGATTGCAGTTCCTCCCCTTCATGACGTGGGCCGCCGGGCGGCCACTGGCGGCACAGACCGCGCAGTGCGGCGTGGCGACCTTGCAGGAGGCGGCTTTGTGGCCCTCCTTGCCGCAGCGGTAGCACGTGTCCGTCCTGTCTGCCGTGGACGGACACAGGGGCCGGGTGTGTCCGATGCCGAAGCACCGGAAACACCGCAGTGCCTGTTCCTCGAGTGCCCGTACTGCACCCGAGCTGAACCCTACCAAAAGCCGTCCCTTCGCAAGGACGGCTTTGGCAGCGGCGATTGGGCACTCGAGGCGAATGGTGCCCATGCCGCCGCGGAACCTAACCTAACCTAACCTAACCCAGTATCCGACAAACTTTCAACATAGAAACATCGCGCTCCGCGTTAAAAATTCTTTAAAATTCAACGCGTTGTTATAAGTGCGAAAGAAAGTTACCAGTGGAATTGTGCGGCGTCAACTCACCGGGAAACGTGTGGGCAAGTGTCTGACACTACGGGTTTCGGAGCAAGAACCAAGAAACTTTGGTGGACAATAACCTATTACAGGTCAGTGTGGTCACTCTAAGACATACAGGCTGTATCAAAAACCCTGTTGTTCCTTTTAGGGACGTATACATATACCTATAAGCACAACATTTATGGAATTATAATTTAAAAAAGATCAATATTTACTAGTCCGTTTCTCAATATCAAATAACTATTAAAATCGACAAATTCAAAAAAATGTTTGCAGTATCTGACGTTACAAGTACATCTTTAATACTAAAACATCCAACGAGCTCAGCGGCTTTCTTTAACTTTGACAAAAATGCCGACAAACGCTACCGCGAGCGGCGGCGCACGTGCCACCAACCCTTTACGCCCCCGCCCTCCGCCCCGCGAATCACTTCCTAGTTCCTTCTTCCTTAGTCTCCCGCGCAACTTCCTATCGAACGGATGTGATTGTTGACCCGCGTAGTGAGTGACTTGTGTTTTGTTTACGTAAACATGTCTTTTTAACCGACTTCAAAAAGGAGGAGGTTCTCAATTCGGTCGGTATGTTTTTTTTTTTTTTTTTTTTTTTTTTTATGTATGTACACCGATTACTCCGAGGTTTCTGGTCCGATTAGTGTAATTCTTTTTTCGTTCGATGCAGTATACTTTCCCATTGGTCCCATAAAAATTTCATCCAATTTGGTTCAGTACTTTTTATTTTGTGAGCATTTTTATTGATGGATGATGTGATGATCTTTACTTTTTTGAGTGTTTGTTACGCGATTACTCCGCTAATTGTGGACCGATTTTCAAAATTCTTTTTTTGTTGTACGAGGAATAGTTCACTTTAGGGAACACTGCAAGTTTCATCAAAATCGGTTCAGCAGTTTTTGATAGGGAATTTTATTAGCTTATTGTGTACATGAGCGATGTTAATACCGGTGCTAAGGATTACCAAATTCTAGTGCACATGTAAGAAATGATGTATTTGACAAGAATTTTGGGTTGAATATTTAAACTAAAAAGAGTAAAATAAAAAACTTTTTTCAAAAAAAATTTAACCGCCTTCAAAAACAACCACAAAAAAGGGTAAAATAACCTACAAAATAACTTTTCTTTCGGAAGTCGGTGGCATAAAAGACAACGAAATAAAAAAACAAAGCCACCGACTTCCGAAAGAAAAGTTATTTTGTAGGTTATTTTACCCTTTTTTGTGGTTGTTTTTTTCTAACGCAGAATATTTTAATATGTTGATGTGTCTAGGGAAATGTGATTGCAATTATGCAGCAGCACGCAGACTCTACCAAGAACGCTTTGCGAGTTTGCCATTACCGTCGGCGATGGCATTCCAACGTTTGCACATGCGTCAGTACAATACCGGCAGTGTCCACGGACAAGACCAACATCGAGCTGACGCAGGCAGACCGAGGACTAGAGACGATATTGAAGAGCAAGTCTTGGACTTGTTTGAGCACGATCCAACGCGGAGTACGCGATCAGTGGCACGTGAACTCGCAGTAAACCATATGCGCGTGTGGAGAGTCCTCAAAGAAGATGGCCAGCACCCATTCCACTATCGTCGCGTCCAATCATTACTTCCCTCCGATTATGAGCCAAGATTACAATACAGTAGATGGGTACTAGACAAGTTTGCAGAAGATAATGATTTTCTGAACTCTGTACTGTTCACCGACGAGTGCTCATTTGTTCGAACAGGTGTGTTCAATTCACACAATGAACACGTATGGTCGATCACAAACCCGCATGCTATTAAACCCAGTCATTTTCAACATCGGTGGCGGATTAATGTTTGGGCTGGAATTATTGGTGACAAAATTATTGGACCTTGTTTTTTAGACCAATCAATGAGCGGTGCCAACTATCTACGTTTCCTTCAAGAACAGCTGAGTGATGAACTGGACGAATTAGGCCTCCATATCGTGCGACGTATGTGGTTCCAACATGACGGCGCGCCGCCACACTTCTCCCGCGCTGTGAGAAGCTACTTAGATACCGAGTTCGGAGACAGATGGATTGGTCGCGCCGGACCCGTCAATTGGCCTGCAAGATCACCTGATCTGACGCCATTAGACTTTTTCCTCTGGGGTACTGTAAAACAACAAGTGTTCAAAACGGTGTGCGATACGGAGGTCGAAATGCGTGCACGCATAGTAGCAGCATTCGACCACATCAAGTCCGATACCTCCGTTCTGCGAAGCGTGCGCGAAAACAATATTAGACGTTGTCACAAATGTGTAGAAGCAGAAGGTGGTCATATCGAAC
The DNA here is from genome assembly GCA_950005045.1 of Agrotis exclamationis. NCBI lineage: Eukaryota > Metazoa > Arthropoda > Insecta > Lepidoptera > Noctuidae > Agrotis > Agrotis exclamationis. The sequence goes on along the minus strand of OX465418.1, from coordinate 27,943,751 downwards.
AGCATCTCCGTGGCCGTCAAGTTGATATCATAATAAATTAATACATTCGATACACATTCAACGACATTTTAGTGTAGTGAAGTGTTAAATGTAATTTTAAAAATTAATAAAATATGCATAAAAATACCTCTTACTAAACCAACATTTTCAAAGACTCGTTCGTAAAAGTGATAATAAACAACAACTTGTGAAAAAAAAAAATAGTTGGATATTTGCGCCGCCGCGCCGGCGCGGGCGGGGCGGCGGTGCGCGGCGGCTCGGCGGCATCGATCAAAGAGAGTGGCGGTAGGCCGGTAGCGATTTATCTCTTTGTGGTTTCGCGACATCGCTTCGTGCAGTATTGCAGCAGAGGTAACAAACCAGTTCCATATTACAAACATTAATAATTAAATATTTATTTTAATTAATTTTATTAATAGTTTTTCATAAATGACTCACTTTATTACGTATGTATACCAATTCTTAAAACGTAGGTAGAGGGAACAACAGGGTTTTTGGTACAGCCTGTATAACATCAGCGAACAGCGGCAGAGACCTATCCATTGACACCTGGATCGACCAAATCGGAGTAAGGGTCTGGGAGATATTAAGTGTCGAAAACCGCCAAAACACGCGGTCACAGCCATCAAAGTAACCTCAAATTGGCTACACGTGTAACCGCGCGGCACGAGGCATACAAAACACCAACCATCCCAGCCTTCACTGGAGACTTCGAAGCCGGACGAGGAATCTGCCTGCATTCCAGCCATCGTAGTGACCATTCCACGGCCCATCATCAGGTGAGCCCGAGAGAACTCCTCAACCCCTTGTCCCTGCCCCCCCAAGTTTGGGCTCATTCATCTTGGTATTCCAAGATCTTGCCTGAGCCATCAAGGGTCCCTCACCCTCCTTCGACCCCCCCCCTTCCATTTCCTCACCCCCCCTCAAGGGTCTCCCCACGAGACCCCCCTTCCCCCCCACCCCGCCTTCACCCCCCCGCAAAAGTCACCCCACGAAAGTCCCCTCCCCCTCCCCCTCTCAGGGCTACCTCACCCCCCCGCGTTCTAACTTCGTACCCGTTGGAGCTAGAAGGCCGAGATTGGGCTCATTTGAAAGGGCACAATACACCCTACAATTTGGCCCCAACAGAAACTCAAATTTCGGCGCCCTCACACAAAGAGATCCGGAGGCGCAGCGAGAATCCACTGCATAACCACCGCCAGCGCGTTGACACAGCTCATAACACCGAGCTGTACCAGTTGTCGGACTCCTCATCGGACAGCAGACGCAGACCACCAGCGCAGCATCAGTGAGTCCATATTATTATAAATAAAAAAAAAAAATAAATAAAAAAAAAAAACACCTAACAGGCTATAACATAGACTAAGATAACTGTATTGAACTACATAATAATTTAAAAAATCTAAATCCCCCTGTCCTAACAATGTCTTCTAACAAGTCCACCACCTCGCGCAAAACGACCACGGATGCCGCAAGGGCCCCCAAGTCCCTTAGAGAAAAGGTCCTCAAAAATACGGCCAAATCCGTTGTCTCCGAGAAGGCGGCGCGTCCATCAGAAGTGCCCCAGGTGACCAAGGCGGCGTCGGAACCAGATGTGACGGTCACACCGCCAGTGTCAGAACCAACAGAGACACAGTTCCACACGCCAGACGATCGCATAAGGACCAAAGAGATCGTCATCAATTGGGAACAATGTGGTATCTCCCCTCCCAACAATATCCTTTCTGAGGATGAGAGCTCGGTGGCTTCCACAGTAAGCCAAACCCGTTCCGAGTGTGGACGGCCGAGTCTCCTTTATAGAACACCAAGAAGGGGAACAGGGGTAGAGATGGACCTGGCCACGCGTGAAGCAAACGACCTGCTTCAAAAAGGTAAGGACGCTCTAGAAGCGGCGGGGAACATGAAACGGGAGTGCAAGGTGACTGCCCATGAGTGTCTACAAGGCCTTTATGAGGTAGCCCTATCGTTGGCAGACTCGAGAGCGCGCCACAAATACAATCTCGAGAAGGAGCGCTCTCGACACGCACAAGAGCTTGTGCGGGTCGAGAGAGCTCACACTCGGGAGCTAATGGCAATGAAGGTCGAATTGTCACTCATGCGGTCAGACGTCTCTGAAACAAAAAAAGAGGCGAAAGGGATCAGAGAATGGCTCGGCCATGAAACCGTCGACACCCTCAAGGGTATAAAAGAGGTCAAGGAGGAAATTAAAACGGCGAGCCTCCAAAACCAGAAAGAGCACGAAAGGACGAGGCAAGAAACTTCCAGGACTCCGGAGGACTCCAAGGGGGATATAACGGGGGCCGGTTTCTCACGCCTAGAGGCGTCCCTTACCACCATTTCGAACCAGGTGGATGTACTCCGGAAGGCGTTGGAAAGGCTCAAGGAAGACCTCAGCCAGCCAATACACTCAGAAACAGACCCGAGTAGCCAGGAGACAGGCCTTCTCACGACCGCAAAATTCGAAGAGGAGGTGTCCAAACTTCAACTACAGTTACAGGCCATCGCCAACAGACCTGTAGTCTCCCCTCCACCACCACCACAACCACCACTCAACATATCACAACATATTAAACCCATTGCAGAGAGGTTGGAGATCGTCTCGGCGGACATCCGCGTACTGCGTGATAAAGAGCCACTAATCCAGGTGCCTCCAGCGCTGAACCTGGAAGCGGAACTCGCAGTCGGGGATGTTAAAAAGACGCTCCGGAATATAGAGAAGGGGGTCGCAGACCTGGGCCGAGCGGATAAGCCGCCACAACAACAACACGGTCCCAAAACCTTCGCCCAGGTTGCCAGTACACCCAAACCCCCAAAACTCACCCCATCACCTAACCACACCCTGATCGTGTCGTCGACGAACCCCAGGCACACTGGGGACAACGTGGTCGAGAGGATTAGGACCGCACTGGACCTCAAAACGAGTGGAGCTCGAGTGGACACAGTCCGCAAAGCGCGAAACCAGAAAGTCGTACTCAGGTGCGCCAGCAAAGCGGACTTGAACCTGATTAAGGATCAGTTCAAGACGAACTCAGAGCTCAAGGTCCGGTGCTGCGCCGTCGGCTCCGCGCAAAGGCCCGTCTGGCCACCACGCAGGCGGCCCGGAGCCCCGCCAGCTCCTCCGTCCACCAAGAGACGGCACGACGGGGAGGCGGACGGCGAGACCAGGGCATGCTGGAGTTGCACACCTCGGTCAGGGACTCCCTCAGCCGAACCGCTGCGGCGTCCACGTCCCGGACCTCGCCAGGGGGCGACAGCCAGTCCTGGAGGAAGGCCGCCTCCTTGGCCGCCTCCCGGTCCAGGCGGGTGAGAGCCCAACGCGGGAAGGGGGATTGCCTAGAGCGGGCCACTGCTCCCCCCCGGGTAGACATGTCGAACCGCACATATCGGTGGTCCGACAACGTCTCCACCATCTCTACCCGCCAGTTTACGACACGGGCGGCCAGTACGGGGGTGGCAAACGAGACGTCCACCACCGACCCACCCTGTTGTCGCACACACGTGTGGACCGCCCCGCTGTTGAGGAGGGACACACCGCATGAGGCCGCCCAAAACTCGACGGCGCGTCCCCGGACGTTGCAGCTGGTGGCTGGGTTGCCCCAGGCCACCGACTTGGCGTTCAGGTCGCCCAACACCATGGCTTGGCGTGGCGCCGCCCTCCCTACGACTGCGGTGAGGACCTCGAGGAAATCCTCAAAGTCCGAGAGAGGGCGGTTTGGGGAGAAATAGACCCCCACCACCGCTATGTCTCCCCACGCGGCGGCCACGTATCCCGGTCCCCTCTCTAAGAGCGAGAGGGGAGGGGAGTCTGTGGAAGACCGCGTCATCAGCGCCACGAGGCCGTCTCGGTCGCCCAGCCAACGACCAGGGACCGAGTAAGGCTCGGCGACCACCGCCAAGTCCACCAACCACTCAGCCATGGTCTGCAACAGCAGATCCTGGGCTGCCCTGCAGTGGTTGGCGTTCGCCTGAAGGATGCGATGCTGGACCCTATCCATCAGTCGGACATCGCACCCCCCTCCACAGCCGCCGCAGGAACGACGGCGCCAGCAGTAGTAGCAGGCCCGGTCGGTGCCTGCGCTTTGCCCCGCTTAGGGGGAGGATTGCAGTTCCTCCCCTTCATGACGTGGGCCGCCGGGCGACCACTGGCGGCACAGACCGCGCAGTGCGGCGTGGCGACTTTGCAGGAGGCGGCTTTGTGGCCCTCCTTGCCGCAGCGGTAGCAAGTGTCCGTCCTGTCTGCCGTGGACGGACACAGGGGCCGGGTGTGTCCGATGCCGAAGCACCGGAAACACCGCAGTGCCTGTTCCTCGAGTGCCCGTACTGCACCCGAACTGAACCCTACTAAAAGCCGTCCCTTCGCAAGGACGGCTTTGGCAGCGGCGATTGGGCACTCGAGGCGAATGGTGCCCATGCAGCCGCGGCCGGGTCTTATGTCCCGGCCTTGGACCGCCGCGACGCCACAGCCCCCTATCGCTGCGACCGCCGCCACCACCTCCTCCTTGGTGACGGAGTCGTCAAGGTCCGTCACCTCTATGGCCGCCAACTTCACCGGCCGAGCCACCTTGGCCGAATCTGCGATGACCTCTTGCAGCTTGGCTGCAAAGAGGTCCGCATGGGCACTCCCGTCTGCCCCCGGGAACTCAAAAATTCGAGCCCCGGCTTGGGTCCGCCGGCAGGAGACACTGCCGATCCCCAGTTGGGCGGGATCGGCATTTGGACGCGCCCGCACCAGAAGGGACGCGTACGTCTCCCCTCGCCCCGCGGCCTCCGCGGTGAGCGTCACTACGACGGCCGCGGTTTTTGGGGGGACTAACTTTCCCTTTCCCCTCGCTTGTCCCTTCCCCTTCCCCTTGCCGGTCATTTGTGACTGGCTGGGAGCGGTGGGAGCGGTAGTGGCCGGGATGGCAGGGACGACCGTCGCCGACTTTTTACCCTTGCCCTTCCCCTTGCGGCTCACTACCGTCCACTCGTTGGTCGGTGTGGTCGAAGGGAGAAGGGCATCTTCCGCCTGGGAGGAGGAGGACGGCCCCGGCTCGCACTGCCGTTTATCCGCCGCAAGCGGCGGTCGGAGGCGTTTTACCGGCAGGAGCCGGTCCTCAATACCTGCTAAGCAGGACCTTGTGAAGGCCCTCTCCTCCATCACAACCTTGCGGATAATATCCTCAAGGTTGGAGGTGGGGCCCTCTCTCGCGGGGCTCGTCTCGGCTTGTTGAGGCCGGCCCGTGGCTTCGGCCAGCTTCTTGTGAAGCTGGCTGACCTCTGACTGCAGGCGATCGACCTTCGCCTACAGTTGCCGCGTCTCGTCGGTGGCCTTACGCCGGACCAACTCCGCGACGACACCAAAAAACCACGCGCTCCGCACAAAAAATTACTTAAAAATAGGTTTTTCTACACGTATTTACAAGTGTGAGATATCGTTGGGTGCGGAATTCAAAGCCCCACAAAGTGCCGTGTTTGACATCAATAAATCACAAGTGCCTGAAAAGTTACAAGTGAAAATCCTCTTTTTTAGAGGTTAATTTATTTATTTATTTATTTATGGCACACCAACGACTTATTCACTAATACATTTTGGGGTAGTGTAACAATTTTCTTTATATCTAGAGTGAACTTGTCACTTACAGGTGTGCACAGCACTTACAGGTTACGAGTATAATAATAATTTACAGAGAGTGCATAACTGAAGCTAACAATCATTTAAAAAGAACTACATGAAAATGAATTTAAAATTAACAATAAAAATAAGAATAAGAAATAAATCTAAATCTTGTCTTAAAGTATGTAGATAATTGTAATGAATTTTATAAAATTTTAACTTTGGCCACTGTAGGTTAATAGCAATTGTGTGCGAAAATGCGATAGCTTGTTGGAGAAGATGTCAATGCCATTGGATCGTGTATGAAGCTCATTGTACGTCCTCATCAACCTGTTCAGTGTTAAGTGAATTTGTGAAAACCTAAAAACAGTAACGCTGCCAAAACGCGATCGACAACCCCCCATTTTCTTTTTGGTATATCATCGGCGCCGTGGTTCCCGAGCATCTGGGCTACTGAAACTCATCCTGCCCCGTCGCATCAGCGAGTTATTCAGGATTTTCTCAAAACCACGTGCCCTGAAAAAGTGGAAGGGGTGGAGCTAGCGGCGTGAAATTCGGCACCGAAGCGGATCTACATGAAAAAAGGCGAGTGCAACAAAAACCAAAATTTTTTGACAACCTGATAATTTATTATTCAACTTTAAATTCACCAAATTTTGACTATTATAACTCTGGACAGAAGACACTTTTGGAAATTCTGAAACGGCTATTTGGTGCGTGCTTCAAAGAAGACTCTTAGTTTTAAAACCCAGAATTTTTGTGTAAGCCACCTCGGCACAGTAATCAAAAACCTGAAAAATCTTAGAAACCAAAAATTTTGTTATTAATAATTTACTTTCAATTAAACTTATTTTATTACTCGATAGAGGCCTATTTATAGTTAATTTACACATTTTTTTCAAAATTTTCCGACAAGTAGTTTTAAAGTTATACAATTTTATATGTTTTTAGCTAATAAGTCATTAATAATAAGTAAAATACAATTTTTTAGGTCGTAATTGTGTTTATATAGCCAGCTGGTCCCAAATAAGCCCAAACACGGGCCGTGTATCTTTTAATTTGACGGATTTGTCAATTTTCGCCATTTTGGTTTTTATGGTTGAAATTTTCAGATACAAATAACTTGGGAACCGCTGGGCCAATTAAGCTCGGGTTTTCAACCCTTACTGAGGCTTTTAGAAGAGCTTGCAAATAGTCGGTTTTCAGGAGATTTCAGGGAACTAAAATTTTGTCAGCTGAAAGCACTTTCAGGGGGTGCCTGAAGTGGTGCCATCCTGTATACCCAAAACCCCGACTTTCTGCGACCACGGGTTCCGGAGTTACGGCCGGTTTAAGTTGTCATTTGACAGTTCGGCGGCCATTTTGTTTATTTTAAAACTGTTATAACTCCTGAACCGCTGGTCGTAGAAAGTTGCGACTTGCGTTAAGGCGATCTAGGGCACATTGTTTACCCTCCCCAGTTCTTTCAGGTGTTTTGGGGCTGAAAATTTTCAGCATCCTGAAAGCGGCCTCACGCGATAAAGCGGGGGGAGCCAAGCCGGGAGAGTCCGAACACGGGTGTTCTGCGGCTTGTGGGGTGGGAGTTGTGCTGGGTTGAAAATTGACTTTGACAGTTCTCGAACTGTCAAATTGATTTTCGAACCTCGATATCTCTTCAACCGGGAGTCGTAGAGGACTCGGGTTTCTTTTCCGGTCATTGCGTGGCTCTGCTCTTCCCGATCGCAGTGTTTTCAGGAGCTTTCAGAACCTCGAGATTTTTCAGCCTGAAGACCTTTTCGGTGGGTAGGTCTCATCGAGCCAATCTCGGAGAACCCAAACACGAGTGCATTCGGACCGGTAGTTCCGGTGATATCCTCTTGTAACCATTTTTGGTTGCCATAGTGGCAAAAAACCATATTGCTTTGGATCAGGATATCTCCGAGACCCCTTGACGTAACAGTGCCGTGTTTGGTATCATTTGGGAGGGCTCGGCGAGAGCTATCAATTGAGCGTATAAGAACGGCTCTAGATAGAGTCGTAAACAAAAACCTTTAGAAGTCGACAACCGAAAGCCCTGGAAGGGGTTTTCTTGGGAAATCAGACCTCAGTGTGACTAAGATTTGAACCAGCCGGAGTTCCGGTAGAGACAGCCACTACATAGAGGCAAATTTCTTTTTATATTTTTTATTTTAATTATATTGTATTCTTCTTTTGTTTTTTGTGTGTTGACGAAGGCTTTATTGAGCCTAATAAAAATCCTGTATTACGACTGCAGAGTTGCAATTACGCGCAGGCTTTCCTGTTTATTCACCTTCTCTTTCTTTACCAAATTATTATACTATTTATTACTGACACTGCACACACTCTATACACTGTGTGTAGTACATCTCTTGACGCACTATTGTGTATTTTTACTTTCTAACTCCTTCCTCCGACCATGCTGGCCAGAACACCAGCAAAGACCTGCGACACGATGGAGAAGCAGAAGACTCCACCGACGAAAGCCCAAGCCAAAAACTCTCCTCCAAAGACCCAAACACTCGCTACCAATGTGAGGCGGAGCATCGAAAAATTAGAGGTGACCGGAACAGAGCCGCAAAACTTGACTCCGGCTACCAGCAAGACAGAAGCCCAGGTTGTACCCAGGCAGGTCCTGTCCAACCGCACTGCTGAAGCCAGAGCAAGTTTAATAAAGGCCAGAACAAATATCGGCAACTCTAGGAACATAAGGACGGACATAAAGGCGAACGTCCTGGAAGCTGTGGAAAAACTCTTCCAACTAGTGAAGGATTCGGAGGCCGAAGTAAAGAGACTGAAGAAGACCGGGGACACCACTGCATCCCCACCTAGACCGGTTACCCCTTTAACAACGACCTTGGAGGAGACTGGCGAGGACCCTATAATGAAACAACTCCAAGAGCAGAGCCGGCTACTCATCGAGAATGGGAAGACACTAGATGAACTGAAGGACAAGATAGGACAGCAGACCTCTAATACAATAAGGACCTACGCGGAAACAACAGCGGTCAGATCCACCCTGCACCAGCCCCAACAGAGCGCACTGCACTCTGTGGTGGTGACGTCAAAAGACGAAAATGACACCGGAGACCAAGTGCTCACTAAGGTCCGGGAGGCAGTCAACGCAAAGGAGGGCTGGATCAGGGTGGAGAGGACCCGCAAGGGAAAAGACCGGAAGGTGATTATGAGTTGTCAAACAGAGGAAGATAGAGCAAAGGTCAAACAAAGGCTCGAAAAATCGGGGAAGAACCTAATCGTGGAGGAGGTTAAAAACCGGGACCCACTCCTGAGACTTGCGGATGTCCTCTCAGTAAATACTGATGAGGAGGTCCTCAAGGCGTTCAGACGACAAAATCAGGGTCTATTCCACGACATTGGGGAAAATGAAATCAGGATCGCCATTAAATATAAGAGGAAAGCTCGAAACCCCCATACGAACCATGTCATCTTATGCGTCTCGCCAGGCATCTGGAGAAGAGCGATGGACGCCGGCGCGGTCTACATTGACCTCCAGCGCATCCGGGTGTTTGACCAATCGCCCTTGGTCCAATGTTCGAGATGTCTAGGCTACGGAAACAGTAAAAAGTACTGCGTGGGCGAAGTAGACCTCTGCAGCCATTGTGGGGGACCTCACCTCAGGGCGCAATGCCCAGAGTGGCTCGCAGGACGAGAGCCCACATGCAGAAACTGCACCGCAGCCGACCTCGACCGAAATGACCACAATGCATTCAACCCGGAATGCCCAATACGCAAAAAGCGAGAAGCAATAGCCCGCATGTCGGTGGCGTATTGCTGAGGGCACCCAGGATGGCAGACATAAATACAGAATCCTCCAATGCAACCTCCAGAGAAAGAAGCTTGCCACGGAAGAACTCATGATAGAAGCGACCAAAGACAAGGTGGCCATAGCATTGATCCAGGAACCTTACGTGGGCGGGTCTGAGAATATGAGGTCTTATCGTGGTGTCAGAATATACCAAAATACCAGAGGAGGCGTGGTCAAAGCAGCAATTGCTGTTTTTGATGACAATCTAAACGTCACGCAACATCCAGAGCTCACCACGAACAACATCATAGTGGTGAGCGTAAGTACAAAGCAATGGAAACTGACTCTGACCTCCTATTATTTTGAACCGGACCGGCCCATAGATCCGTACCTGGATCAACTCAGAAAAGTCGCTACCCAAAACACGAGGAGGCTAGTCATTGGAGGAGATGCAAACGCAAAGAGCACCTGGTGGGGGAGCTCCGAGATAGACCAAAGAGGATACGACATGGCTGGAACGCTTCACGAGCTGGGCCTCCACATACTGAACAGAGGCGACACACCCACTTTCGATACCATCCGAGGCGGCAAACGTTACTCCAGCTTCGTAGACGTGTCGGCCTGCACTCCTGATATGCTGGACCTAGTGGAGGACTGGAGAACCAATGAAAACCTCACGAGTGCTGACCACAATGGGATAAGCTTCAGCGTCATGCTCAAAAAATCAGCCGGGGTAAGTGTCAAACGAACTACGCGAATCTACAACACAAAAAAAGCAAATTGGGATAGATTTCACGAGAATTTTATAAAATTCAAAACAGAGTACAATATAAAAATAGAACAAGTTAAAGAAATCAACACAGTAGAGCAATTAGAAAAAATCATAATAAACTACAATAAAGCCATTACAGAATCCAGCAACATTTCAATTCCACTTAAAAAGAACACGGAGACACTTACCTTGCCCTGGTGGTCAGAGGAGCTCGAGAAGTTGAAACGGGAGGTCACCACTAGGAAACGCAGAATCAGGAACGCCGCACCGATACGAAGACAATTTGTGATAAATGCCTACATAGAAGCCAGGGATGCGTACGAAAAGAGAGCAAAGGAGGCCCAGATCGAAAGCTGGAAGAACTTCTGCCAAAAACAAGATAAAGAAAATGTCTGGGAGGGGATTTATCGGGTTATCGGAAGAACTGCAAAGAGAGAAGAGGACTTACCCCTGGAACACGGCAATGTCACCCTCAGCGCTAAAGACTCCGTGAAGCTACTGGCCAATACCTTCTACCCAGAAGATCTACGGGAGGAAGATAACCCAGAGCACCGGGAAACAAGGGACCTAGCGATGGTAGTGAACGGTCAATCAGTCGAAGGAAACAACGACCCACCTTTCACAATCACAGAAATGTTTGCCGCGATTGACTCCCTAAACCCAAAGAAAGCGCCCGGCGCCGATGGCTTCACAGCCGACATCTGCAGGCACGCCATCAAGGACGACGCGGAACTTTTCCTGGGAGTACTCAATAAATGCCTAGAGCTCCACTATTTCCCAATAGTTTGGAAGGAGGCCACAGTAATAGTATTGAGGAAACCAGGAAAAGAATCTTATACGACCCCAAAATCATACCGTCCAATAGGGCTACTGCCAGTAATGGGAAAGGTTTTCGAAAAACTGTTGGTCAGTCGTCTCAATCACCACATCCTGCCGAAACTGAACCCCAGCCAGTTCGGGTTTATGCCCCAAAAAAGCTGCGAAGACGGTCTATACACTGATGAAACACATCAAATCCAAACTCAAGGAAAAGAAAATTATCACCGTTGTCTCCTTGGATATAGAGGGCGCCTTCGACAGCGCTTGGTGGCCAGCAATTAAGGTCCAACTGGCTAACCTAAACTGTCCTCTAAATATCAGGAGAGTGATGGACAGTTACCTGGACCAGAGGCAAGTTACTGTGCGGTATAGCGGCGAGAAGTATACCAAGGCGACCAATAAAGGCTGCGTCCAGGGGTCTATAGGAGGGCCCATTTTGTGGAACGTATTATTGGACCCATTACTCAACGCACTCACAGCGGGAAATCACTACATACAGGCGTTCGCCGACGACGTCGTCATGGTCTTCGATGGTGATACGGCATTGCAGGTGGAAGGACAGGCCAATGCCGCTCTCGAACTTGTCCGGGCGTGGGGTGTCAGAAATAAGCTCAGATTCGCGCCGCATAAGACCAGCGCAATGGTGATCACGCGCAAGCTTAAATTTGACACGCCGCGCCTGAGCATGGGCGGGATCGACATTGGCATGTCCAAACAATTAAGATGTTGGGTGTCACGTTTGATGACAAACTGACATTTAACGCACACGTCACAAACACCTGCAAAAAGGCCATAGGCGTATATAAGCAGCTTGCAAGAGCGGCTAAAGTAAGCTGGGGCCTCCACCCAGAGATTATACGAACGATATACACGGCGACCGTCGAGCCCATCATACTATACGCGGCGAGCGTCTGGGCACCAGCGGCCGGGAAAATAGGCGTACAAAAACAGCTAGGAGCAGTACAGAGGGGCTTTGCACAAAAAATGTGCAAAGCCTACCGCACGGTTTCCCTGAACTCGGCGCTAGTCTTGGCAGGGTTACTCCCACTTGATCTTCGTGTACGCGAGGTAGCCTCGCTATACAGGATCAAGAAGGGGGAAGCCCTGCCCGAACTGGGAGACAGGGAAATCGAGCGGCAAGTACCGGCGACGGAGGCGCCACACCCGGCAGCAATCGCAAGTCTCCAGCTGACCTGCCTAAAAGACCAAAGGGACGTGGACGCAAGAGGGGACTGTGCAGTGAAAATTTTCACGGACGGCAGCAAAGTAGGCGGGAGGGTCGGAGCAGCGTTGTCCATGTGGGAGAACGAAGCGGAAACCAAAACCGTCAAGCTTTGTCTGCCGAGTTACTGCACAGTCTACCAGGCAGAATTGCTGGCCGTTTGCGAAGCCACGAGGCGAATTAAGAGACACAACGCATCCACATTCGGAATCTACAGCGACTCGATGGCAGCACTACAAACGGTAACTAACCTCGGCTCCCTCCATCACCTAGCAGTAGAAACCCGCGAGAACATAGCAAACCTGTCTCGAAAGAACAAAGTTATAACTTTGTTCTGGATTAAAGCACACGCGGGGTTGGAGGGAAACGAGAGAGCAGACCAACTCGCAAAAGAAGCCGCCGCTGCATCGAGCAAACGAAAGCCCGACTACGACCTGTACCCCGTCTCATTCGCGAAGCGACAACTCCGACAGGACACGGTTCGCGAATGGGACGAGAGATACAGAGCGGGAGACGTGGCCGGAGTCACAAAGCTCTTTTTTCCGGATGTGGTTGCAGCGTTTAAGGTGACTCGAAAATTCGAATCGACCGCCCTGAGCACCCAGCTGCTGACCGGCCATGGGGGATTCTCCGAATACTTATACCGCTTTAGGTGCAAGGAGAGTCCCTCATGCATCTGTGATCCCGCTGTGGGAGAATCCGTTCCCCACATCGTTTTGGAATGCCCAGTATATGCAGTTGAAAGATACAAGGTAGAACAACAGCTGAACATAAAACTGACGAAGGAAAGTATCGGAAAAATAATGATAAGTAAAGAAAGAGAAGAGTTTCTAAACTATTGCCTAAAAATAATTAAACCTGTAATAAAGAGAAATAAGATATAAAAGGTATGATGACCGTGTATTATAAGAATATACAGCACATCATACACGAAGACTCATTAGGTAAATAATGTAATTAGTTAAATAAGCCTAGTCTAAGAAACCACAGATTGTATACACCTTAAATAGTTACTTTGTAATGAATTCTTTTCTTCATATAATATATTGTGTTGTGTAAAGTTAAAACCTCTGCAAACTAGTGTAGATATAAAGAAACGCTCTAATAAAGGGGAAATGTATAAAAACTGTATCTTAGTGTTATTAAGAAATAGAGATAAGCACCCCAATAGTAACTAAGTAAAAGTAGAAGATAAGAGTAAATGTAAATTTAACTGGGCACTCCATCGAATAAATGGAACATGTATGTATTAATCCGAACCCAAGAAAATTAAATAAGGATAAAAGTAAGAGAAAAATTGGCATGTAAAAGTAGAAATTAAGAAAGTAGTTTAAGCTCATTTAGAAAAAATAAAACAAAAGAAATGTGTACGTGTAAACCCCCGATCCCTATAAATAAAGATAATAAATAAAAAGATAGACTAGAGTAGACAGACAAAGTATAAGACCGGAATCCCACCGGGTAAAGTATGAAAGAGATGAATGCAAGAAAGACCAAAGTATGAAGAATAAAAGTGCGAGAGGCATAAATGATAGAACTGGAATGAAAGAGTAGTTTAGATAGAATAGGCTCTGACGATTGTGTCGGAGGACGTATCCTATATATAAAAAAAAAAAACCTAACCTAACCTAACCTAACCTAACTATTGTTTTGTTAGTCAACATTCTACTGTGACCTGACTGACATAAATGCGTGCCTACTACCTACATGTCCACTAATTACCTATACTTACACCGAACCTTAAAACATTTGTTTTATGTTTGTAGAATAACCATTAAAACTTAAACTGGAATTTCCTAATAGCTGCTACAAACGTTACGAAAAATCATTACGATTAGATTGTAAAGTTCAAACTGAAACGATAAATCAGCATGTGCGTAAGAGAAAATTGGACAAACTGTACAGTTTTTCTCACACACACATGTAGATTTATTTTCGTAACGTGTGTAGCAGCCATTACGGAGACAACTTACCTTACCTGTGCTATTAAATACATTAGTATGGTCGTTGACATTGGTAGATAGGTACTTTCACAAATTATAAGATTCTATCTACTGAATCTATAAATTGTCCTATGGCTCCTACACACGTTACGAAAGATCAAAACTCACGTTCATGACTAATAGGTGCGTCCACACAGAGCGCGCTGCCTCGCGAGGCATTTGCTGCGGGAGGAAACTGACAAGCGAGGCTGCGCGCTCTGTGGGGACGCACTATTGAAGAAGGTTTCACTAGAGTTTTACTGGAAAGTATGTCATTAAATACTAGATGAAAACGCGTCTTCGCTCGGGTGAAACGTGACTCATAATACACATCTACTTAGGTACAAAATGTAGGTAGATATTAGTCATCGGTTCTCAAGGTTCTAGCTGTGCCCGCGACTTCGTTCGCGTGGATGTTGGAACGTAATAATGTATTTTTTAGTGCGAAGCGTTGTAACAGAGAGGTATTTAACCTCTTCTGTTCCCTCAACCTCTTTACCTTAAGATTGTTTTAATAATTTTTAAAAATTCATATTTCGAATTTTTTAAAAATATTAAAATTGTTTTTCATTCATCTTCAATTATTTTCTAGGCACTACAATTTTTATCACGGCTCCGGCTGCACGTTCTACAGTATCTGGGGCCACGGTAGTGGCCCCGCCAAGACGAGCCAAGCGAAGCGCAAGGGCACTACCTACCTTTTCTCGAAGTGTTTCACGTTTTTTTGAACCCTCATAGAGTTGGTTTCCGATGCACCAGATAGTTCATATTCTCAGGATATGATGTCATTAATAGACTTATTAGACATACAAAGTTTCAATTGAATAGCTCTAATACTTTTAGATTTTATTGATATCTAAAATACTTACACCGATTTCGTCACTGACACACTGACACACTGATGATCATCAAAATAAATGAATTTATCAGTTGGGAGATGTCATCTCCACCGTGGATGTAATCGTCAACATAAAATCCTTGAGTAATAGAATTTGAAACGCTATGATCAGTGCAGTCATTTCTTCAGTCATGTCTCGGTCGAAAAACAATAGACGGTCCACACAGAGTGAGCAGCCTCGCTTGTCAGTTTCCTCGCGCGGAAAATGCCTCGCGAGGCTGCGCGCTCTGTGTGGACGCACCATAGATATATTAAAGAAGGAGATATGGCGTGGAATTTAAAATGTATAGAAATCCGATGAAGCCACAATTGCCCCTCCATAACGCTAATATTGCGCACACAATTCTGTCAAAACAATACTACGAACAATTGCACACACCCGCCATCGATAACTCAGTCATTTAAATATTTAAACATAATTCTTTACACTACAGCGTACTTTTTCCACATAATTTACTCACACAAACAATTATCATTGTGTGTTGTCGCGACACGGGGGGCGGATACGACTCTCCCGCTCAAATACAACGGACGCACCATGCGACATTACGGCTTGGTGAGACGCACCTATTGAATGATTACTTTAAGGTGGTTACTGCAGATGCATCAAAAACGACACGAAGCTTGGTGTGGTGGTTAAACTGTTTTCTCGTATAACTCCATGATGTGGCATAATATAAGTGTGTTCATCCTTGTCTGGACTTGTGTTTTCAGTCATGTGACCTAATGCCATGTATTCAGAGGTGACCGAGGTAGACATGAGAGTGGCGGTACAACGGCTCAAGGCCAAAAATACCGCCCCAGGACCCGACGGCCTGCCAGGGAAAGCCTGGGTCCTGGCCTCAGGGACTCTCGGTCCTCGACTGGGGGGGCTCTTCAGCGCATGCCTGGAGAGGGGCCAGTTCCCGCTTCGTTGGAAGACGGGGAAACTGGTCCTGATCCAGAAGCCCGGGCGCCCTGCGGACTCTCCGTCCGCATTCCGGCCCATCGTGCTGCTCGACGAGGTGGGCAAGCTCTTTGAAAGAGTAATTGCAGACCGCCTCGTCGGGCACCTGAATCGGGTGGGTCCGGATCTTGCGGAGAGCCAGTTTGGCTTCCGCAGGGGGCGCTCGACGGTGGACGCCATCATGCGCGTTAGAGCCCTCACGACGGGGGATGCTGTCGCCCGGGGCAGGGTCGTCTTGGCGGTGTCTTTGGACATCTCCAACGCCTTCAACACCCTGCCCTGGAGTTGCATCAGGGAGGCACTCCGGTATCACCGGGTGCCGACCTACCTCCGTCGTATAGTCGAGGACTACCTGACGGACAGGGCCGTCATCTACCCCGGTCACCGGGGAGTGTGGAACCGGCGAGAGATGTCGTGCGGTGTTCCACAGGGATCGGTCTTGGGGCCGCCACTGTGGAACATCGGATACGACTGGGTGCTGCGCGGCGACCTCCCTGACGGCGTCAGCGTAATATGTTACGCTGACGACACGCTCGTCCTGGCGGAGGGAGAGTCGCATCAGGCGGCGGCCGACAAGGCGACGCAAGCGGTTGCGACAGTCGTCGAAAGGATCCGGCAGCTGGGACTCGAAGTGGCGCTGCACAAAACAGAGGCCATGTCTTTTCATGGTCGTCTGAACGCGCCACGGTCCGAGTCCCACATAACGGTGGAGGGGGTTCGCATCGGCGTCGGGAGGACGATGAAGTACCTGGGACTCGTCCTCGACAGCCGGTGGAACTTCAGGGAGCATTTCCTGAGTTTGGCCCCAAGGCTGAACCGGGCAGCAGGCGCCCTCAGGCGACTCCTGCCCAATCTCGGCGGGCCAAACGCCTCCTGCCGTAGGCTGTACGCCGGTATCGTGCGGTCCATGGCCCTCTACGGGGCCCCCGTGTGGGCCCTGAGCATCCGGACGCGACCACTAAAGTTGGTCGCATGCCAGAGGGTCATGGCTATCCGGATGATCCGGGGATACCGCACGATCGCCGGCGAATCAGCCAACCTCCTTGCCGGATTACTGCCCTGGGATCTGGAGGCGACTGCCCTCCAGCGCGTCTATGAGTGGCGCGTGGAGGCGCAGCGCCGGGGTGTAACCCCGCTGCCCCGAGAAGTCGAGGCGCGGCGGGAAGAGCTCCGGTGCGATCTCAGGGCAGTATGGAGGGGACGACTGTCGCAACCGAGGTCCGGGCACGCCGCAATCGCGGCGGTAAGACCCCTCTTTGAGGAGTGGCTGGAAAGACGTCACGGCGTCCTGACTTACCGCATGACGCAGGTCCTCACCGGACACGGAAGTTTCGGGAGGTTCCTGTGTCTGATAAGGAGGGAAGAGACGCCCGGGTGTCACCACTGCGAAGATCGCCCGGAGGACACGGTGGAGCATACGGTGCAGGACTGCCCCGCTTGGGCAGAGCACCGCCGTGTCCTCTCGGCGGCGATAGGCGGAGACCTCTCGCGCCCGGCATTGGTCGAGGCCATGCTGCGGGGCGAGACGGAGTGGGAAGCGGTCGCCTCCTTCTGCGAAGCAGTTATGCTCGTGAAGGAGGAGGCGAGCCGCGAGAGAGAGAGGACAGCGTCCTCCCTCCGCCCCAGCCGCAGTGGTAGACGCCCACGGCGTCGGACGTCGCGGGACGATCTCCGGCCACCGTAGGCGCGGGCATGCGGGCGGCGAGTAAAGGGCAACTCGCCACCCGACCATGGACCATGCCCGGGTCGACGGCGCGTTGTGTTCCACGCGCGCCTCAAAGAGTGTCAGCATGATGACGGGGCCCCCCCTCTAGAGGGCCAAAGCCTGCCGGGGTCGCGGGACTTATCTCATTACCGTGACCCCGGGACATAACGGGCTATTGAAGGACACCGTGGATTTTAGTCAGTACAAGTCTGACAGTCCCTCCCGCCCTGCCCGGGGTGGGAGGACTCATTTGATGATTTTACCACGCTAAAAAAAAAAAAAAAAAAAAAAAATGCCATGTATTCCTTAATGAACTCTGTGTATTGAGTTTTGAATAATGGGTCCCTAAGATATGAACCTAGACACTGCTTGTTCGTAGGAATCACCTAAGAGTTCCGGTGATTGTTTTAATGGAATTGATACCACAAATCGACCATCACTTGCACGAGTATTGTTTTGAATGAAATGGTTTTCACACTCTTGCTCGTCTTTAGACATGGGTTTAGTTTGTGTGTAGTGACCGATTCGAGTTCAAAGAACTTGCTCAGTTGATCTTGAAGTTGATCATCATGTGTAGTGAAATGATTGCAATGGACTGTATTATTATGTGATGAATATATGGGTCCAGAGATTAACCATCCGAACTTGGTTTCACTTAATGTAGGTTTGTTTTTACCTAGTGATATGTTGTTGCCAGATAATATATTCCAAAATATATCTGCACCGAGTAGCATGTCTACTTGTGACGGCGTGTGGAATAAAGGATCCGATCCGATAATGTTATATTTTGAGGAATATTTAATGTTGTGTGATTAATTTGTGTGGTTGGCAACAACTGTGTTATGTGTGGAACAACAAAACAATGAATGTTTTCCGAAAATGAATTGATGCGTGATGATATAATGGCATCACATTGTTTGCTTAATTTACATGACTGACGGTTTAACCCTTCAACTAATGTCGAGGTTGAACGGGTTGGTAATTTAAATCTTTTACATAAACTTTCTGTAATGAAACTTGATGTACAGCCGTTGTCTAATAAAATGCGAATGGAATGTTTGTGACCCTGATGGTCATTGACTTGAATTACAGCAGTTGACTGTAATACTGCATTTTGATTATTACTGTTTGATAAAACAACATTGCCTTGTTGTGAAGTTTGGATGTGTGATTGAGCTGCACAGAGCATGGTGTTAGATGTTGTGGGTGTGTCTGTACTAGGTGTGGTTGTCTCCGTTTGACTTGTGTTCTGAGAACTTTGCTCTAAATGTAAAAGTGTATTGTGGCATTTCTGATAAACCTTGCATGAACCTAGTTTACACTTGCTAGTATTGTGACCGGAACGTAGACAATTGAGACATATTATTAATTCGTAACGTTTGTAGCAGCTATTAGGAAATTCCAGTTTAAGTTTTAATGGTTATTCTACAAACATAAAACAAATGTTTTAAGGTTCGGTGTAAGTATAGGTAATTAGTGGACATGTAGGTAGTAGGTACGCATTTATGTCAGTCAGGTCACAGTAGAATGTTGACTAACAAAACAATAGTAAAACAATGAATATTTAATCGATACGCCCATCGGCTTCTGGAATCGGCAGCGTACCGTATAATTTGATGCTTTGTAACTGTCGCGGTTGCAATTTAATTGTCTTTCTAGCGCCAATTACTTCATAGGAACACGAATACTAAATAAAGCAATTAGCCATAAGGAATTTAGTATTTATACAGATAAATTCACAAGTTACTTTTTAGAACTTCTTCTTCTTCTTCCTGCCCTTATCCCATTCTATTTGGGGTCGGCGCAACACGTCCATAAAATTAGAATCATACAAATCAAAAGAGCAATGTAAGTTTTAATAAGGGAAACAAAGGTAATGCCTTGCCTAGTTGACTGAGTTCACTGGAATCGTAATTTACGATTCCAGACAAGACAATCACATCTAAAACATCACTCTTAAACAAATCGAACGATTTTGATAATGTTGTTGTTGAAAAGAAATGATCTCATGTGGGCATCTCATTTAGGACTGTCTAATGATGGGGGAAACGTACATTCTCATACCTACTGAGAATGTTCTCGAAACGATAATGTTTTAAAATATTATTCTCGTGATAAAATGATTTGCCATTTCAATTTACGATTGAGTTTTATCGTGGATTTGGTTTACTTTGGAAGAAGATCGTTGCTTAATATTAAGGTGGATTCAGACTTGGCGAGGCATGCGCACCGCACGGCGCACAACGCATGCCTCGCAAGGTGTGTACCTTTATATTCGTGGCGAGGCATGAGCTACGCACGTGCGAGGGCGAGCCAACGTTTGTCGGCAAATGCTTCAAGATCAAAGTGCCTCAGTGCGAGCATTACATTAGTTGTGGACGTAGCCGCGCATGCACGTTCGAGGCGTGCGCCGCGTAAAATATCAACGCACGCCTCGACTACGAAAATGAAACTGCGTTTGTTCGGGCCAAACAGCGCGCAGCGCATGCTCGGGCCGATCCAACCCACACAGCAGCAGTAAAGATGGCGCCTTTGTTACATTTACTTCGTTCGCGATCATACGCCATGCGTCTTCTCTTTTATTAAAATAATAATGATTATGTTTAGGATCCCATAATAATCAATTATTTTCGTAGTAGTATATCCGCAGCGAGGCGGGCACAACCGTCCAAACGCAACGCACTGCTCGCAATGAGCCGGCCGCCGCACACGCGCTGTGCGCCGTGCGGAGCGCATGCCTCGCCAAGTCTGCGCGCCTACTTGCCTCGCAACAAACATGATCGAGGCGTTTGCTTCGCACGCGATGGCTCGACCCGAGCATATTATTATGTTGGTATAATTTGTCAACACGCACGCCTCAAGCAGAGGCATGCGTTGTGCGCAGCGCATGCCTCACCAAGTCTGGATCCACCTTTACATTATTGGTACATTCAGACAGAATTTCAGAAGTAGATACTTACACGAAGTTTAAAGTATTTTGACTGACATGGCCAATACTACTATTATTTAGATTTAAAACGGATAATTATCATGTTTATTATTTATTATTACTATTTATTGATTTGTGTGTTTAATATTTACTAGCTGTGCCCGCGACTTCGTTCGCGTGGATGTAGGAACTTTACAATGTATTTTTTTTAGTAACGCGAATCTCTTTCGGTGAAAGTCTCAGACTCACGTGAGAGGGCAAGATGCTCTCGGTCTGCCCATAAACGCGCTTGGCAGTCCTCGATGATTTCTTGGGAGCGCAAAGTCGCAGTCAGAATTCTTTGCGGACCTAAATGCGACCCCCTTTCGGGGAAAATCTCAGACTCACGTGAGAGGGCGTGCTCTTGGTCAACCGTCAACCTCGTTGACCTCGATTCGCGTTCCTCCAAACTCTCCTGTGATCGAGAAACTGGCGTAAGAGAATAATGTATATTAAGTGGAGACTCACGTTGGGTAGGCGTTCACACTTCTACGGCTCTAACAATTTTATTCGCGACCACCAGGGATTAATTCGACCTGCTCCGCTCGAGGCACAAACTAGACTGACTGTCGGACCTAAAATTCACAATTAGGTAACTCAACTTTGACAATATGTAATCAAATGTAGTGAGGGTAACGTAAAAAAAAATCATATTAAGATCGAATTAATCCTTTTGAATCGATATCGTTTCAACCAAAATGTTTTAACACTTTTAAAATAAACGATTAATTCTGTGCGTCCTGTGAAAAGTGATATAAGTCAACTTATATCGAATGTGATATTATTGTTGCACCTTCATCAGAAAAATAGATTTAAAAAATCTAAAAACCCACGTTTTTAATTGTCCTAAAAAGAAGAAAATAACCCTACGGGGCTGAGAGAGGGGCCACTCAAAACGTGGGGGCGTATATTATATAAGGGATTATTTATGGGATATATTTACATGACGTGAGATCGTAGGTGTAACTTGCAAAGATACGCCCCCACGTTTTGAGTGGCCCCTCTCTCAGCCCCGTAGGGTTATTTTCTTCTTTTTAGGACAATTAAAAACGTGGGATTTTAGATTTTTTAAATCTATTAATTATTTTATTATTTTTATCATTGTTCATCGGGTTTGAAGCTACCCTGAAAATTTCAGCCTGCTAGCTTATCGGGAAGTACCTCAAAGCCAGTCCGCCATCTTGGACGTCCGCCATATTGGATTAATAGCCTAGCCTAGCATAAGCCACATGACTATTTTTTTCGTATTCCTGACAGCAAACCCTTTCATTTGATACCCATATCACGGGGGTGGATTTCAAACAGCCAGTCTACCATCTTGGACGTCCACCATATTGGATTTAAGTCACGTGACTATTTTTTTCGTACTCCTGATAGCAAACCCTTTCATTTGATATCCATATCACAGTAGTGCATTTCAAATAGCCTGTCTGCCATCTTGGACGTCCGCCATATTGGATTTAAGTCCCGCGACTATTTTTTACGTATTCCTGACAGCAAACCCTTTCATTTGATACCCATATCATGGGGGTGGGTTTCAAACAGCCAGTCCGCCATCTTGGGGAGGCCGCCATATTGGATTTGTTATGACGTTTCTTAGCTAGTCATGTATTGTCATCAGAACTCAAAGCGTGTACAAAATTTCAGCCTGCTAACTTATCGGGAAGTGCCTCAAAATTGAGTTGCAAAAGTCCAACCGGAACGACAAACAAACAAGAAAAGTGAGTTTATAAAAACGTGGGAAAAAAATACTCTATTTTTCCCACGTTTTTATACACTCACTTTTCTTGTTTGTTTTCTGTCTAATTAACATTTTGATACATCTATTAGTTTTCGAAATCGTATGGTACATCTAAGACGAAATGGCGTGTTTTGATAAATATTTCTGTGTAAATAAATATTGACATGTATCGTTCACAATCTCAGATAAAAAAAAAATAGGCAGATAGAACGTGCGCGAACAACAAAGTGATGGCAGTTTTTATTTATGTGTGCGCGGCAGATAAGTCGCGCCGTGTACGAACATGTGCCTCTGTGTGCGTTTACGCTTGCCAGATATTGAGAAATACTCCCACATTTTTGTTCAGTTAAATTGTTCTCAAATGTTGTACTACTATTTTTTTTAAATTGGAAACGCGATTTTGCTTTATGGTTATACCCAGAGAGCAAAAGCGTGTAGTATTTATTATTTAACAGAATAATAATAAGGAATAAAAGTTAATATGCGTAATTACTTACTACCTATTTAATTAATTTATATCAGACCAGATAACGCTTTTTGGTAATTTGTTTAATAAACTATTTAAGGATAGGTTTCATCACACACACATTCCCCTAATTCAGGGTAATTTACCCGTCATAAACTAGCAACACAGACGATTTACTGTTAAGGTTTTGTGTTTCAAGTGAGCCGAAAATATTTTATGGAAAATAAATACCAAAACAATAAAAATAACAAGAGTTACGCGTGGAAAGATATTCCATCTTGTTTTCTTTGTTTTTGTGAACGACTTTTGCAGTGTTTAAACACACAAGACGGCATGTTTTGACATAAAATGGCGAATCACTAGTGACGTGGCCCGCCCACTCCCACTTCAGCTTGGCTGTTTTAACTCCTACATCAGTTACTTTGGTAATGGAGCGCAGGGTGGTCTGATTCGACCCGTTCGCTTCGCACCTATTATGCTGCGCTCCATCGCCCGCTGGCAAATCTTGAGTTTGGACTTTTGTTGTTCGGTAAGTGACCAACTTTGTGCACCGTAGGTTAGGACGGGTAGGATGCACATGTCGATGAGTTTCCTTTTTAAGGTTATTGGGAGACTTCCCTTCAAATGCTCCTTAAGGGACCAGAAGGTCTTCCACGCATTTTGGACTCGTCTCTCGACTTCCTTGTCTTGCCGATTTTTGAAAGACACTTTCTGGCCCAAGTATGTATACTCATCGACATATTGCAACGCATACCCGTCTACCGCGACCCTACGTTTCGTGCTGTTGGTCATAATCTGGGTCTTAGATCTATTCATTGATAGTCCAACCTCAAGACTTGCCGTGCTCAGATCTTGGAGCATTTCTTGAAGTTCTGAAGATGATGTGGAGAAAATCACAATATCATCGGCAAAGCGGAGGTTTGTCAGCTGATGGCCACTAACATTTATGCCCCGTGACTGCCACGAATCAGGCAGCTTTTTAAAAACCTCCTGCAATGCGCTTGTGAACAACTTAGGTGAGAGTGGATCGCCTTGTTTGACGCCTTTTTCGATGTTGAAAGGTCCGGAAATATGTAACTTAATGTTAGCAGAACTACTTTTATAAATTGTGTCAATGAGATCAATATAAGTATGCGGGATGTATACTGTCGAACGCCTTGGCATAGTCCACAAAGGCTAGGTAAAGAGGTTTGTTATATTCATTATATTTTTCAATTACTTGGTTGATGGTATGAAGATGATCGGTTGTGGAGAAATGGGGACGAAATCCAGCCTGTTCGGGAGGTTGGTGAAAGTCAAGTGTCGGGGCAATACGGTTCTCAATTATTTTTATAAAAAGTTTGTATAAGTGGGAAATAAGGCTTATGGGTCGGTAATTTGAGATGTCAGCTTTGTCTCCTTTCTTATGGAGCAAAATTATATTTGAGTGGCACATTTCAAGAGGAATTTGACCAGTGTGTAAGATGGTATTAAAAATGATGTGATGTGAGGGACGAGCTCAGTTCGTCCTAGCTTTAATACTTCTGTAGTTATTCCGTCTATCCCAGGGCTTTTATTATATTTTATTTCACGAAGAGCCTGTTGAACTTCATAAGGACTGATGGGGTGAATGGAATCCGGGCAATAATAAGCGAATTGTCTGGGCTGTTTGTGACGGTCCTGATTTAACGTTTTGTAAAAGTTTGTACATATTTCAATAATTTTGCTTGAACTGCCTTGTTTTTTCCCAGTTTCATCTTTCAAGTTGGAGATCCATGTTTTCCCTTTGGTGACACCTTGTTTTGCACATCTAAGTGAGGTGTTCCTGAGTAAAGCTGATCTAACTGTTTCAGTATTATAGTGTCTTATGTCCTTTCTTATACTTCTTTTGACTAATTTATCTATTCTATTGTATTCTTCGCGATTATTTTTAAGCATTTCTCTGTTCTCTATCAATGAAATTGTTTGATTGCTTAATTTATTATTGTTTTTTCTAGCACATTTAATTTTTCTTCTTGCTGTAGAGATGTTTTTTATAATGTTGCTGTATTGGATGTGAGTATTTTGGTTTGAGTCGACTGGCAATAAATTGAATGAATTTCTTAACTCTAAATTGAATCTTTCCATATTACTTATTAGAACATCTTTGTTAAATTTATTAATTCGGTTTTTGAATATCTTTTTACGCGTTAATTTTATATTGAAGATAATCTTAGCACGAACTGGTCTATGGTCTGAACTAAATTTAAATTTATTGAGAATACTAACATCTTTTACTATGTTGTCATGACTGGAGGAAAGCACAAAGTCGATTTCGTTTTTTGTTCTCCCATCTGGTGAAATCCATATCCATCTACGCTGTGATTTTTTCAGGAAGAAACTGTTCATTATTTTGAACTCTTGTCCGAATGCAAACTGGATAAGTGCATTTCCTCGATCATTTCTGGTTCCAAGGCCATGTGGGCCAAGAATAGTTGGGTTATCTAGATCTTGTCTGACCCCGATCTTAGCATTGAAGTCACCAATAATGATGTTGTACTACGGTTTTCTTCGCACGCTTTGTTAAGAACATCGTAAAAGTCTTCAGTTTCCTCATCGCTGTGCGAAGATGTGGGTGCGTAGACTTGAACAATGGTTATATTGTGTTGGTCCGTAATGCTAAGTTTGAGAACTGCTACCCTCTCCGAGTATCCGAGAAACTCTACAATATTGTTCTTCCACTTTTTAGTCACCAAAAATCCAATTCCATAAAGGCCTCTGGTGGCTCCAAAGTGATAGAATATAGCATTTTCCCGTTCCTCAGTAGCTTCTCCCATTCTTCTCACCTCCGACAGACCTATCACGTCCCATTTTATTTCTTTCAAAGCATTTTCCAACTCAAGCAATTTTTCATCTTGCTTTAATGTGCGTACATTGTAAGTTAGAACATTTAGGCTAGAATCGGTGTATCACTTGTAATCACAATCACATTTACTTTGGCATGTATTCTTGGTTATCTAACAGCATAAAAATTGTTTCTGATCTTCCCTTGTATTCTTTTTTTTTGTTATTTTTGCATGTAGTGTTTACCGCTTAATATTGTACATCTAATATTAGTGTTATGTGTTCTATTTAAGTATGTATGGATGTAACAATTGTTGGTAAACCAATAAAATAAATAAATAAATAAAATAAATATCGTGACAACAATCAAAACGTTCCATTCTTGACCAGAAACAATTTGGAAGTGGCAAATGTCAAGTGTCAAATGACAGACGTCAAAGACAAGTGCGTTCCGTTTCGCGTATGGGACGCAACAGTATTGACTTGCCTTGCTCGAATTGCTGTTAGGCTCACTTCACGATCTTCTGATTCCTGGGACCTACTTAGTCTCACCCTTTTCGCATTTCGGCTACGTTGCGACAGGTTTGTTTTTCTCTAGAAAGCATTTTCAAAAAAAAAAACTGAAGGAAACAAACAAAATGTTAAACCAAATAAATCAACAATTTACACACACTTTCAACATGAAAATGAAGACGAATCTAATTTCAAACTACGAAGTAAAAACTACTTGACTCAAATTGCAAGTTATTATTTACTTCGGACTTCAAAATAAACGGGTCTCGGTCTCGGTAACTCAGTCTGAGCTGACCCTTTTTTTATCGTGGTAAAATCATCAAATGAGTCCTCTCACCTCCCATTACTGTCAGACTCGTACTAAAATCAACGGTGTCCTTCAATAGCCCTTTTCGCTCCAGGGTCACGGTAATGAGATAAGTCCTGCGACCGTATGAGCTGACCCTAGACCAAATCAAAACTTTTTGAAAGACCAAACGAATGCGCACGCAGTTGATCTCTTGACATAGTTCTGTCTTAATTTGATAGATGGCGCTATTTTAATATTATACTTCGGAAACAATATTATAATTTTTACTAATTTTAATATTTTATAAGATGTGAACTGATTACGATTAAACAAAAAACTTAATATTATACTTCAGTTTACTCACATTGTTGCGTATAAAAGTTACGTGAAGTTGTGATACAAAGTGCACATAATCCTATTTTTTTTCTAAAATAAAATAATTGTTCTAAAATAAAAGTAATAATGTTTATTTGTTTATTTGCACAGGAAAATAATAAAGTAGACTAAGATACTCCTTATTACAGCTACCTGCCATAAAAGTCTTGTCAAAATTCGTCCAGCCATTTCAGAGATTAGCCGATACAAATAGACAGACAGACAAACATTGTAAATTTTTATGTCTTTGACAATTCAAAACTTTTTTTAAAAAAATGTAACCGCCTTCAAAAAAAAACACAAAAAAGGGTAAAATAACCTACAAAATAACTTTTCTTTCAGAAGTCGGTGCCTTTGTTATTTTTCATTTCATTGTTTTTTTGCCACCGACTTCTGAAAGAAAAGTTATTTTGTAGGTTATTTTACCCTTTTTTGTGGTTTTTTTTGAAGGCGGTTACATTTTTTTAAAAAAAGTTTTTTATTTTACTCTTTTTAACCGACTTCAAAAAAAGGAGGAGGTTCTCAATTCGTCGGAATCTTTTTTTTTTTTTTTTTTTTTTTTTTTTTTTATGTATGTTCCCCGATTTCTCGAAGACGCCTGGACCGATTTGGAAAATTTTTCTTTTGTTTGAAAGGGTATACTTTCCAATTGGTCCCATGATCATCAGGTCAGGATCTGATGATGGAATCCCAGGGAAATCGAGGGCAACCTTCAAATTTTATAGGCACATAGTACCATTTTCATATATTTTCTAAAGCTGTTCAAGTATTTGCATCTGATAATCATCATTTCAGGTGGATGAGCTGATGATGGAAGGTATAACTCCTCAACGGCTTGGAGAAGGCATCGACTGATTTAGTTTGTGTTCGCATATCTCTGGAACTACAAGTCCGATTTAAGTAATTCTTTTTTTGTTGTACTAAGTATTGTTTAACTTACGGAATACTGCAAGTTTCATCAAAATCGGTTCAGTAGTTTTTGAGATAGGGAATTTTATTAGCTTATTGTGCACTTGAGAGAGAATGATTTATTTGACAAGAATTTGAGTTGAATATCTAAACCAAAAAGAGTAAAATAAAAAACTTTTTCAAAAAAAAATGTAACCGCCTTCAAAAACAACCACAAAAAAGGGTAAAATAACCTACAAAATAACTTTTCTTTCAGAAGTCGGTGACAAAAAAACAATGAAATGAAAAAAAACAAAGGCACCGACTTCTGAAAGAAAAGTTATTTTGTAGGTTATTTTACCCTTTTTTGTGGTTGTTTTTGAAGGCGGTTACATTTTTAGTTTAAATATTCAACTCAAATTCTTGTCAAATAAATCATTATCTCTCAAGTGCACAATAAGCTAATAAAATTCCCTATCTCAAAAACTACTGAACCGATTTTGATGAAACTTGCAGTATTCCGTAAGTTAAACAATACTTAGTACAACAAAAAAAGAATTACTTAAATCGGACTTGTAGTTCCAGAGATATGCTAACACAAACTAAATCAGTCGATGGCTACTCCAAGCCGTTGAGGAGTTGTACCTTCCATCATCAGCTCATCCACCTGAGATGATGATTATCAGATGCAAATACTTGAACAGCTTTAGAAAATATATGAAAATGGTACTATGTGCCTATAAAATTTGAAGGTTGCCCTCGATTTCCCTGGGATTCCATCATCAGATCCTGACCTGATGATCATGGGACCAATTGGAAAGTATACCCTTTCAAACAAAAGAAAAATTTTCCAAATCGGTCCAGGCGTCTTCGAGAAATCGGGGAACATACATAAAAAAAAAAAAAAAAAAAAAGATTCCGACGAATTGAGAACCTCCTCCTTTTTTTGAAGTCGGTTAAAAAGTGCCTGTAACTGGTGTACTTGAAATAAATGCTTTTGATTTGATTTGATTTGTCAGACATGTTAGATCCAAAAATACATTATGTACATTAAAATATCACAATAAAATAAAATATGAAAATTAAAACAAAATCGAAATTAAAATTAAAATCAGAATTATAATTAAAATCAGAATTGAAATTAAAATCAGAATAAAAATTAAATAATTAGTACGTCAAAATAAAAATTAACATAAAAATTAAAGTCAAAAACAAATTAATTTAAAATCCAAATCAAAATTAAATTCAAATAAAATTAAAAACAAATTCTAATTAAAATATAAATCAAAATTAAGTAAAAGAAAATTCAAAACAAATTCGGAAACTCAAAACAAATTATAAAGGCTGCGCGCGCTGTGGCCCATGCGCGGTGATAACGGGAATTTTGGCGCCATAATACTGTGTCAATCTTTATCTTTTATTTGATAAATTCGTGTTCAATGATAGTAGATAAAGTAGTGTATGAAACTGTACATAACTAGGTATTATACACTCGTGTGATACTTTAAAAAAACTCGCTTCGCTCGTTTTTTAAACTCACACTCGTGTATAATACCCCTCATTATGTACCAGTTTCATAAACTACTATTGTTTAATCGTAATACACATGCTGAATAAGCATGTACATTTCTTGGCAAGTCACTATAGCGATAAACTTTTATGTTTAGACATCAACACCTTTGTTGATAAGCTTAGGTCGACCCAGAATTCGGTTTATCTGCCTATTAGATATAGACATATAATAGCTAGTCTATTAAGTTTTCATATTTACTCGGACATAAGTAATATGTCTTCGTCTTGTGTACATATTTATAGTAGTAGTAATTGTAGTATTAAGTGTAGTATTAGTAGTACGAAGGAGGATCCATGTATCACTATGGAGGATTCTCAATCGCAAGGTGAGACTACTAGTAGTAGGTTATTTTTGCCTGGTGATGGCATGGGGCTCACTCCGGATAATAGTCATTTAAACTAGTCAGTAGGACAACAGAAGGTACCATTCGCAATTTAACATCCACAAGTAACAATGTATCTTCTAGCAATCATTTAATTAGTTTTAAAAAAGGGCCTCAGCAGAATACCTTGACATTATTCCATCAAAATATTCAAGGTATTGCTTCAAAATTATTAGAAGTCGAAATGTTTCTTGAAAAAACAATGTTTGATGTTATCTGTTTTACTGAACACTGGTTGAAGGACTATCAAATGCTCATTAATTATGAAAATTACAGTGTTGTTAGTTGTTTTAATCGCAAAACTATGCTGCGTGGAGGTTCCCTAATACTAATAAGAAATTGTTTAAAATGTAATCAACGTAATGACATAGTAGGTCTCTCGGTTGAACATTGCGTCGAACTGTCCTGTGTTGAGCTGGATAAGCATGTAATAGTGTGTGTTTATAGACCCCCTAACTATCAAAATTTTTCCTTATTTGAATCAATAATGGAAGATGTTCTGGCAAAGCTTTCAGAAAGCAATAAAACAGCAATTATTTGTGGTGATTTCAATATCAATATTTTGGAAGAAAATTGTAATAGCAGTAGGTTATTAAATCTTTTTAAATCTTTTGATTTAACCAACATATTTGCAGAACCTACTAGAGTAACTCCAACATCTGCTACTTGTATTGATAATATTTTCTGCAATTGTGATTATTTTGAAAAAGCCATAGTTAGTTGTCTGCCGTCTGATCACAGTGGACAGACGGTAACTTTTAGGTGTAGTACAATTGAACAACAAGTTCAGATTAAATTTAGACCTATAACGACAAATAAATTAAATAAATTTAATAGTTCCTTAGACAACATGTTAAGTGTAATGAGTCCTAATATAGACGAAATGAATGCCAATCAATTCTATGAACATTTCTTTTCAATAGTTCATAGAGAATTCAATAAACATTTTGAAAAGAAAATAAAGAATATTTGCCCGAAATTTATATTTAGTGACTGGGCAACTAGAGGTATTAGGAAAAGTAGGGAAAGACTTTTTGAACTTTATGGCCTTAAGCCTTACATTAATACTGTAACTTTTAGCAAGCATGTCGCCACTTATTCTAAAATTTTCAGAAATACTTGCAAGGCTGCTAAAGCCATGCACATTAGTAACAAGATAAAAACAGCTGAAAATAAAATAAAGACAGTTTGGAAAGTCATAAATAACGAGACTGGCAGAAAAACAATGCGTAGCAGTAACTATACGTTAGATACAGATTGCGGTACTATAAGTTCTAATCTGGAAGTAGCTCAAGAATTTGTAAATTTCTTTACAGATATACCGTTTAAGACTACGGAGACTCTAAATTCCTCACCCGATAAATCAATTGCTTTTTTAAAGGCGAACGTATCTGGCTGCCCGGCTGATTTTAAATTTAAACACATAAGCCCGGCGACAGTTATCAAAGCATTCCGGGAAATCAAAATTAAACAGACAGAAGATTTATGGGGAATGTCTGTTAAAGTTTGTACATCCATAGTGGAGACTGTAGCACCTTACCTAGCTTTAATTTTTAATATGTGTGTAGATCAAGGAGTTTTCCCGGATTTGATGAAGTTCAGTAAAGTCGTGCCTCTTTTTAAATCTGGGGACTCTAAAGATACTAACAATTATAGACCAGTATCCGTGTTGCCTGTCTTTAGCAAGGTATTTGAAAAAGTAATGCTAAATCAGATGCTCAATCACTTTAACACCAACAGAATCTTACACGATCAGCAGTATGGTTTCACCAAGGGACGTTGTACAACTGACGCCGGTGTCACCTTATTAAAGCACATATTTACTGCTTGGGAAGAGGCTCAAGACGCGATAGGAATATTTTGTGACCTCTCCAAAGCATTTGATTGCGTAAACCATGATACATTACTTTTGAAACTAGAGCATTACGGACTAGGTAAACTTGCACTTAGTTTGGTAAAGTCATATTTGTGCAATAGGCAACAGCAAGTTCAAATAAACGGCGTAAATTCACAGAGCTCAATGGTCAACATCGGGGTTCCGCAAGGCTCAATATTAGGTCCTTTCCTCTTTTTGGTATATATTAATGACCTACCCTATCTATTGGATAACCAACCTCACAAAATGGTGTTATTTGCGGATGATACTTCCTTAATTTTTAAGATTAATAGACGGGCTCAAAATCTAGATGACCTGAATAAAACCTTATCTCAGATCCACAACTGGTTTACAGCAAATAACTTGGTATTGAATGAAAAAAAGACTAAATGTATACGATTCGCTCTTCCAAATGTCAAAAGTACTAATAATGTCATAGTATTGAATAATGAGACACTAGAATACGTCGATAAAACGGTTTTCTTAGGGATTACGCTTGACTCAAGGTTACAATGGGGTCCTCATTTAACATCTCTAGCAGGGCGCTTAAGCTCAGCAGCATATGCCGTCAGAAAGATTCGTCAGTATACTGACGTAGATACTGCGAGACTTGTATATTTTAGTTACTTTCACAGTATAATGTCATATGGAATTTTATTGTGGGGACGGGCTGCAGACATCGAATCTATTTTTATTCTACAAAAGAGAGCCATCCGAGCTATATACAATCTCCGAAGACGCGACTCTCTAAGAGAACTGTTTAAGGATATTAACATCATGACGGTAGCTTGTCAATATATCTATGAAAACATAATGTACGTTAGAAAGAATCTGCATCTTTTTGGTAAAAGAGGTGACAGACACAATTATAATACTAGAAGTAGGGACCAATTAGTTCAGCCGGGCTTCAGACTCGCTAAAGTAGACTCATCTTTTATGGGGTACTGTTTAAAATGCTATAATAAAATTCCACAAAGTATTCTTGAACTAAATGAGACAAAATTTAAATCATGCATTAAACGCACACTATGTAAGCAGGCATATTACAAATTGGGCGACTATATCGCTGATAATAATGCTTGGCTCCATGCTGGTCCTGCTCCATAGGACAGGGATATATTCATTGATAGCATATTTAATAGGTACTATTTTCGGAGCTGCAGAAGATTGTAAAACTATAATTGCATTGTATAAATTCATATTTCTTTGAATTATATAGCTGCATTATATTGTGTGAGTTCTATGTGCACAAAGCTATTCACCAGATACCTACTTCTTAATTATTATTTTTTTGACATGAATGTGCTCTGGCAGTTGGGAGTATGTCATGCTCACTTAAATGTCTCGCTGATGGTGGCGCGTGTGTCGGATCATTTAGTTCCCTTCAAAATGGTTGAGCTGAATGGTGCTGATATCATGCGTCATGTTCGTGAACGGGCGCTGTCAGTTGAGACTGGTCATCTCTTAGCTGCCATGGTTTATTTTAATTATCAATAATTTTGTTTTTGAATTGTCTTTTTTATATTTCCTATGGACACTTTTTACTTGCTACATCGTTCTCACATAATGTACCATCTCAAGTTGAATGATGTAACAAAGGTTCTGTAATCATTTTGGCGATTGAAAAAGAGTGTCCATGGAGTTTCTTGCCCTTTCTTCTCCATGAGATCTACGCTTTGGAATGGGCACCTACAGTACTTTCACAGTTTTTATGTCTTGTGACTGGGACTGTAGCACCGTAACTATTTTTTAAACTATTTTATTTTACTTTTGACAATTCAAAAGTGCCTGTAACTGGCTTATTTGAAATAAATGATTTGATTGATTGATTGATTGATTGAATCAGTTCACATCTTGTTAAAAAAATGGAGATTAATAAAAACTATAATAATGTTTACCAGGCCTGTCTCACTCCGCGGTGTAGGCATAAAACTGCAAGTAGTTGCGGGGTCATTTTGTCGTGGCCCATTCACTACGGCTGCCACGCGCCACCCGTTCCGCACGCGCTCTGTCTCCTTTATATTTTTGTTACGTTACGTGTAGTTACGCACAAGTTTTTTGCTTTTGGGAAATTAATAACACAATATTATTATGAAGAGAAAAAAAATAGTACATATTTAATAATGATCAACACAATTATCTACCTGCTTGTGAAGTATGGGCTTAACTGATCATGATTAGGTAGGTTACAAGTTTGGAAATGAGGCGAGATACTAGGGGGGGGGGTGAGCCTACTAGACGACCAAGATAAAAAGACGAATATCAAACCTGACATCACTCTCACTCACCTTAAGCTGAGTACTTATTAAGAATTAAGATCGGTAGAAAGTGGAAAGATGTTTGCGTTGTTGTTTAAGCACGTTCAAACTCAGAAAATGGCCACACTACGCATTCAAGGTCAGCGATCGTAATTCGCTGCGCGACTTTTTTACCTACCTGCAAAGACACGCAACCGCAACGCGGGGCCTGTGACAGTATGCGATAATAATTGGTCGGTTACTAGGTTGAGTGCAATATGATAAGGACCGGCTATTTTGCCATAGACCCTAACAATCTTTTAAATATTATTCTTCTTTTTTGTAAGATGTAATTTTCAAAAATATAACAATAATATGATAAAAAGATAATATTATTATAAATATTATTCCTCACGTAAGGTGCCGTAGGTACCTACTATTAACATTCTGTGCTAACAATCGATAATGTATGTAGTAATCGATGACGAAACCAAAAAGATATAGGCTGATGATAAATACAAAATTCCTTGAGGAATATAGGTATTTATGGTAATAATGTAATTTAACAAATGCATAAAATACGCATAGGTTGCGACTTGCGAGTTTAGGCACAAATAGGTAGGTCCTATTTGTGCCTAAACTCGCAAGTCGCAACCCTATTGAGCTTGACCCATAGTAACCTTTTAATGTCGTTGGCTTCAGATAAACCAAAAAAAAAACCGGCCAAGTGCGAGTTGGACTCGCGTGAAGAGGGTTCCGTACGATGTTACCTATCACGTTTTTTTTTTAATCTGACCCAAATTGGTACGCACAATATTGAGTGATTTACCATGTTATTTTAATATCATGGACTTCTTATAGGTTTTCCTATAATCTATAAGTAGAAAACTAATTTCTGTATTTAAAAATAGTTTCAGTAGTTTCGGAGATAAGGGGGGGAATGGTCAAATTTCGTCTAATTTCTTGAATAACTTGGAAACTATTTATTTTAAAATTACATAAAAAATATATTTAAGATTGTCTCAACAACACCTTTCATTTGATATGTCACACGATGCAGTTTTCAAATTTTTTTTTTAATTTTCCCCTTCCCCCCCAAAAATTACCTCCCATATACAGATATGGACTTCTTATAGGTTATCCTATAATCTATAAGTAGAAAACTAATTCCTGTATTTTTTTCAAAATTTTAGGTTCAGCAGTTTCGGAGATAAGGGGGGGGAATGGTCAAGCTTCGTCTATTTTTTTTGAATAACTTGGAAACCATTTATTTTAAAATTACAAAAAAATACTTTTAAGTTTGTCTCAACAATACCTTTCATTTGATATGTCACACGATGCACTTTTCAAATATATTTTTTTAAATTTTCCCCTTCCCCCCCCAAAAATTACCTCCCATATACAGTTATGGACTTCTTATAGGTTATCCTATAATATATAAGTAGAAAACTAATTCCTGTATTTTTTTCAAAATTTTAGGTTCAGTAGTTTCGGAGATAAGGGGGGGGGGAATGGTCAAGCTTCGTCTATTTTTTTTGAATAACTTGGAAACCATTTATTTTAAAATTACAAAAAAAATACTTTTAAGTTTGTCTCAACAATACCTTTCATTTGATATGTCACACGATGCACTTTTCGAATATATTTTTTTAAATTTTCCCCTCCCCCGCCCAAAAATTACCTCCCATATACAGATATGGACTTCTTATAGGTTATCCTATAATCTATAAGTAGAAAACTAATTTCTGTATTTTTTTCAAAATTTTAGGTTCAGTAGTTTCGGAGATAAGGGGGGGGGAATGGTCAAATTTCGTCTATTATCTTGAATAACTTGGAAACTATTTATTTTAAAATTACAAAAAAAATACATTTAAGATTGTCTCAACAAGACATTTCATATGATATGTCACACGATGCAGTTTTCAAAACTTTTTTTTCATTTTCCCCTTCCCCCCCAAAAATTACCTCCCACATACAGATTTCATCTATTCACGTCACACCTCTGTGCTTGGGTCACAGGAATTGATATGTGTACCAAATTTCAACCCAATCGGTTTAGTAAATTCGGAGATAATTGACTGTAAGCGACAGACAGACGGACACACGAGTGATCCTATAAGGGTTCCGTTTTTGTATTCGGACGTACGGAACCCTCAAAACTCTCGGGCGTTACCATTCAGTACATTTTTGCTTGCGCATGGGAAGTTTAGGCTATTATAAAAGTAGGTGGGCGGTGCGGCTGCCAGTTAAAATGTACTTTATTCTCTCGTACATAGATTTTACATTTGTTTAATTTTTTTTGGGAGTATGACTTCTGTACCTACAGGGTGCTTTGTTATTCGATGCAGTCCTTGAAATGGGTGATACTAGACCTTATTTGCAACAATTTTAACCCCGACAATATGGGTGCTTCCGACCTCCGCCACACCAATTATATCATAATTAATCTTTGATATTGCTTGTTTAAGTTCTAGTAGGCTTTCATGTGACAGTAGAAGTCGGACATTGTATGTACATATAATAGGTAGTGGGTGGGTGGAGTGGAGGGTTGTGGTCTGTGACCCCCGCGGTGACCAGCCGTGTTGGGGGACGTGGAGAGGTCGCTGCTTCATGTCATTCGCTGGCAGAGGAGAAGCTATCTGTCTTTTGACGTGAATGAAAACTAGGTATTGTGGTTCCTTTGCTTTTTATTAGAAATTGGTCCATTTTATTTTTCTTGATGGGGTTCTTTGTGGTATATGGTTTTCCACCCTTGACACCGTCTGTTTCCGGTGAACATAATAATCCTCTTTTGTGTCGATCTTGACGATTTTCCTGTTGTATTTTTTTATTTACAGTTTCAATTACTAATTTGTTATGTTTTATAAATGCATTTTTCCCCTGTGCTTTTTCTCTTTTTAGTTGAGCGCTCAGTTTTTTTCTTTCTTCAAGGATTTCAGGAGGATAGTCTTGTTTTATGTAGTAAGAGGTGGTTTCATTCAGCATTTTTTTGTTTTTTAGTATTTCAATTTTTTTACCTATAGTAGTTAGGGTAACAATTACTGGTCTAGTTTTTTCAGATTTTTTTCCCATTCTGGTAACATATTCAATATCTGCTTTTTGACATTCTACCTCCATGTTAGATTGAATAACAGTTAGGATTTTATTTTGCAGGCTGAAGTAGCTGTTCTCGGTCTCTTCTACTCCGAAAAATAACAAATTCTTTCTCCTTAAAAAACTTTCAAGTCTTTGAATTTTCTTCCCCTGTTCTTCTGTTATTTTTTCCAATTGTTGTTGTCTCGCTTCAAGCATACCGAATTTTTCATCAATATTTTTAATAATAGTGTTTGGAATACTTTCTTTCATTTCTTTTAATTCATTTGCTTGTTCATCCAGTTTTGTTTGCAGTGATTTTAACATTTCTGTGATTTGTTCCATTTTTGAGTGATTGTGTTTAACGCCCTCTAGCGGTAAATGTGTGTACTATTTTGTTGATTTGTGACTGCTCGATGTTGTATTTATCGGCAGCATCTGTCAATCATAATCTTGCTAAGCGCTTTTGCTATTTCACAACAGATGTCGCTGTTGGTTCAGATGGTTACTTTTATATGTTAGATTTTATTGAAATTTATTTATCATCTGGTTGTTAACTCTGTAGCACACACTTTTCACTGCTGGACACTAGTTTGGATATGTTAATGATGAGTATTACAAGTTTTTTGCGTATTTGGCACTATACTGCTGACAATGTTTTTGTTTTCTGTTATGTAGGTACACTGTTTTTGAAATGAGTTAAACATAGAAGAAGACAATGAACAGATATTCTGTTATTTTGGGGAAACGAAAGCCAATATGTGTGGGTTTTTCTCATTAAAAATACATGTAAAAGAAAACATACAGTTTTTACTGCAGTCTCCGAAAAAATCTGTACTTTAATTTTGCATATGGGAAGTACTAGCTTACCTAATACAAATTATAATTATAAAAGGAATGTTAAGAACAAATACAAAACTGTATAAATGGAGAAAAATTGGAGGAGGCCTTTACTCTGTAAGAGAGGTCCTTAATGATAGCAATTGATGATAATTTTGCATGAAATCAATTAAATATATTATAATTTCTGCTCTATTTAAGTATTTAAATAATTTAAATTTGAATTGTTATAGCAAATTTATATTTATTTAAAATTTGTACCAGTATATATGTATATAAAAAAAAACCTATGTAAATTAATTATTAAGGAATAAAATGAGGCTTTATTATTATTATTATTATAATATGGGTGCTGACTGGTTTTAGAGATATCGAACTTTTAAGATTTTTCGAAAAATTTCTACCTCTCCCTCATTAAGTGCTTATTGTTAGAAAGTAACGATAGTCACCACTTAGAATTTATGCTTTTCTGATAGAATATGAACGAATGAATCTAGTAAATACAAGTTTGTTATAAAAATAATCATATCTTGGGAAATTAAGTGTCATAAAGTTTCTGTTTTGAAGATTTCTGAAAACTTCCCTTGTCTTTCAAAGCATATTTTTCAAAATAAATGTATGACACTTGGTGTACAAATTACAGAAAAAACTTCCTTGTCTCATTACCTTTCTAAAATGGTGCCACAGTATCCACTTTTAGTTAGTGTCTTACCAGAAAATTAGGGTTGTTACTGACAAAGTAGTAAATCAAAGAAAATCGGTTATAATGTTTTTTCGACCCAACATTTTTTTTCTGTAGTTTTTGTCCAAACTGCTATCTGATATTAGTTTTTTGAGTTAATGCGCTTAATTTTGGTCGATCGCATCAAGCAAAATCGGTCTTTATCTTGAGTATTTTTACCTATGGACCAGATAGTCAAACCATCAATTTTCTTTCATTTGAAACAGCTACTTGAAACAAATGTGCAATGACGGAATGTTTACACGCTCTGGTTTCGCAAAAAAAAAAACTAAACCACAGAATAATTAATAGTACTATACGTACAGAAGGACTACTCCAAAAAAAAATCAAAGAAATGTAAAATCTATTAACGAGAGAATAAAGTACATTTTAACTGGCAGCCGTACCGCCCACCTACTTTTATAATAGCCTAAACTTCCCGTGCGCAAGCAAAAATGTACTGAATGGTTACGCCCGAGAGTTTATTTTGGTTTATCTGACGCCAACGACATTAAAAGGTTACTATGGGTCAAGCTCAATAGGGTTGCGACTTGCGAGTTCAGGCACAAATAGGCAGGTACCTATGCGTATTTTATGCATTTGCTAAATTACATTATTACCATAAATACCTATGTTCCTCAAGGAATTTTGTTTTTATCATCAGCCTATATCTTTTTGGTTTCGTCATCGATTACTACATACATTATTGATTGTTAGCACAGAATGATAATAGTAGGCCTACGGCACCTTACGTGAGGAATAATATTTATAATAATATTATCTTTTCTACCTATTATTGTTATATTTTTGAACATTTATCTTACAAAAAAAAAGAATAATATTTAAAAGATTTTTATCGTCTACGGCAAAATAGCCAGTCCTTATTATTTTGCACTCAACCTAGTAACCGACCAATTACTATCGCATACTGTCACAGGCCCCGCGTTGCGTGTCTTTGTAGGTAGGTAAAAAAGTGGCGCAGCGAATTACGACCGCTGACCTTGAATGCGTAGTGTGGCCATTTTCTGAGTTAGAACTTTTAAACAACAACGCAAACATCTTTCTACTTTCTACCGATCTTAATTCTTAGTACTCAGCTTAAGGTAAGAGTGTCGTCTTTTTATCTTGGTCGTCCAGTAGGCTCACCCCCCCCCCCCAATTAGTATCTCGCCTCATTTCCAAACTTGTAACCTCATGGTTAGGTATCATGATCAGTTAAGCCCATACTTCACAAGCAGGGAGATAATTTTACTAAATATGTACTATATTTTTTTTTCTTCATAATAATATTGTGTTATTAATTTACCAAAAGCACCTAAAGCAAGAAACTTGTGCGTAACTACACGTAACGTAACAAAAATATTAAGGAGACGGAGCGCGTGCGTAACGGGTGGCGCGTGGCAGCCGTAGTGAATGGGCCACGACATAATGGCCCCGCAACTACTTGCAGTTTTATGCCTACACCGCGGAGTGAGACAGGCCTGACTAAACTGGCGTGCATAAAAGTTGGGTCACCCTACTTGTAGGACAGGTAAAAATACTCCAGATAAAGACCGAATTTGCTTGATGCGATCACCAAAATTAAGCGCATTGACTCAAAAAGCTAATATCAGACAGCAGTTCGGACCAAAACCACAGAAAAAAATGTTGGGTCGAAAAAACATTAGAAGGAACCGATTTTCTTTGATTTACTACTTTGTTAGTAACAACCCTCATTTTCTGGTAAGACACTAACTAAAAGTGGATACTGTGACACCATTTTAGAAAGGTGATGAGACAAGGAAGTTTTTTCTGTAATTTCGTGAGTCTCAGATTTTCCCTGAAAGGGGGTCGCATTTAGGTCCGCAAAGAATTCTGACTGCGACTTTGCGCTCCCAAGAAAGCATCGAGGACTACCAAGCGCGTTTATGGGCTGACCGAGAGCATCTTGCCCTCTCACGTGAGTCTGAGACTTTCACCGAAAGGGATTCGCGTTGATAGGCGGTAGGGGATGCAAAGTACCGGTTCCTTCTTAACCGGTACCGGATTTTCGGTACTGGAACTTGGAACCGGGATTTCCCGAGAAATTCGGTACTTTCGGTACTCTTGTACAAATATCGCTATTAATTTATTGTATGAAAGGCACGTGAGCGTTCACACTACATAATATGATTGTCTGAATCGGTTGAAAAATGAACTCATTACAAATATGGGTTGGTGTAGTTAGTAAAACTATGTTTTATTCGTTTTATAATTGACAATTATCATCAGAACACAAGGAACCGAATTTAAATGCTTTTATTGATATGAAATCGATTCAGCAGTTTTGATAGGGAATGTTATTAGCTTATTGTGTACACGAGCGATGTTAATACCGGTGCTAAGGATTACCAAATTCTAGTGCACATGTAAGAAAATGATGTACGAGTATTTGACAAGATTTTTTCAAAAGGTTGCAAAAGTTTCAGCAATAATTTGGTGGGAGTCAAGTTATTGCTGGCAGTCCCAGTCTCAGTCCCAGTCCCAATCCAAAGCAACTCCAGTGTAGAGTTCTCTTAAATTCTCAGCTTGGAGATCATTCCCGAGAACGTACCTAATATTCGCAATGTTCTCGCTAATACTCAATACTCAATTTTTTATTGCATTCCATATGTTACAGAGATGGTATAAACAAATTAAAGATCAATATGGACCCTGTCGGGCACGCAAAAATTAGGAGAGAGGAAGAGGGCTGAAATAGCAATTTAATCAAATCAATATTATTATAAATTATTAGGTGTTTCATTGGGTATATAATTATATATGTATATTATTATGTTAGTGTAATTATAAGTATATTATATTAGATTAATTATATATTTTAATTATAATTATCTTTTATTTAAATTAGATTATGTAGATGTATTATTGATGTATTCATATTTATACAAGAATTACTGTATTCCATATAATATTATTTTCATAATAACTTGTTTTAGATAGAGTAATTTCATTTTGCAATCGTTTTATCATCTAGAAATTCATTTACCGTGTAATATGCGTTGGATTCCAGAAGTCGCTTTAATTTATTTATAAATATGTTTGTTTTGCTTACTTCTCTAATTTCATTTGGCAGTTTATTATAGATTTTAATGGACATAATTAAAGGGCTGGTTGAGTGCATTTTAATTCG
Organism: Agrotis exclamationis; assembly: GCA_950005045.1. Classification (NCBI taxonomy): domain Eukaryota; kingdom Metazoa; phylum Arthropoda; class Insecta; order Lepidoptera; family Noctuidae; genus Agrotis; species Agrotis exclamationis. Next base: position 27,902,154 of record OX465418.1, on the reverse strand, counting down.
GGATTGAGGTTTATTTATTTTGTTTTTGTTATGTCTAAAAGTGTATCTTTTTTGTGTCTCTTCGCAGGTGGTGTAGTACTCTTCATGTTTTCTGATAAATTTACATAATTCTAAAATATATAAACATGGAAGAGTGAGGATTTTATGTTTTTGGAAGTGTGGTTTACAGCTGTCTGTTTGTTCTATGTTGGTTATTATTCTGATTAACTTTTTTTGTAAGATGAATATGGTTTGTGAATCTGTACTGTTACCCCACAGCATGACCCATATAATGTTCTTGGGAAGTTCCCATCACTAGGCCTGTGCCCTTTTAAGTAACCCTTCCAACGTATCCTTCCACCAATGACCGGCAGAACTAGTTTCATGCCAGAGGAGGGATCCTCTGGCATGCAACTAGTTCTGCCGGTCGCGCCCGATGCACAGGGCCCACTCAGGGGCCCCGTAGTGGGCCATGGACCGCAAGTTTGAGCGTATAGCCTAGCCAGCAGGACGCGTTTGGCCACCGAGATTGGGTAAAAGCCGCTAGAAGATAGCCCCGACGGCTTGATTTAGTTTTGGGGCCAAAATTTGGAAAACCATCCTTCATTGTACGTGATCCGAAACGGCTCTGGTCAGTTTGGTAATGGATCATATTGCCAAAGCAGGTTTTCCGATATTCGCTGATTTCAATAGCATGCAATACATTTATAATATAATAATGTGGCAGGTCCTTGTGCGCACAGAGCGTGGCGCCGCACCTGCGCGTGCTGCGCGCTGTCGGCTTCTGCCGGGTGGCTGGCGGCGCGCGGGCCGCGCGGTCGCTGCGCGTCTACCACGTGTTCGCGCTCACCGTCACCTCCACATACGTGCTGCTGCAGCTGATATATGCATACCAGGTCAGAATATAATATAATAATATTCATTTATGTCTTCACTAAAAAAGTTTTTTTTGGTTAACTGGCGTTTTAATCATTGTTACCTGCCTTCTAGCCTTATTCAGGATCTCGAGGTATTGCAAAAAACATGTTAGCTTATTGTGTACATGGGCGATGTTATTATTACCGGTGCTGCGGATTACAAAATTCCAGTACACTTGTAACAAAATTATGTATTTGACAAGAATTTAGGTTGAATATTTAAACCGAAAAGAGTAAAATAAAAAAACTTTTCCAGAAAAAGTAACCGACTTCATAAACAACCACAAAAACAGAGGTAAAAATAATAACCTACATAATAACTTTCGGAAATTGGTGGAAAAAAAGTCAATGAAATAAAAAAACAAAGCCACCGACTTCCAAAAGAAAACTTATTTTGTTGGTTATTTTACCCTTTTTAGGGTTCCGTAGCCAAATGGCAAAAACGGAACCCTTATAGATTCGTCTTGTCTGTCTGTCTGTATGCCTGTCTGTCTGTCCGTCCGTATGTCACAGCCACTTTTTGTAGAAAGTATAAGAGCTATCCTGTTGAAACTTGGTAGGTAGATGTATTATGTGAACTGCATTAGGATTTTTACACAAAAATAAAAACAAAACAAATTTTGGGGGTGCCCCCCATACTTAGAATTAAAACTCAATTTTTTTTTTTCACGAAACCCATAGGTACCCGTGGGGTATCTATGGATAGGTCTATAAAATTATATTAAGGTTACTAATATAATTTTTTTCTAAACTGAACTGTTTGCACGAGAGACACTTCCAAAGTGGTAAAATGTGTCCCCCCCCCTCCCCCCTGTAACTTCTCAAATAAGAGAATGATAAAACTAAAAAAATACATAATGTAGACCTCAACAAAAAATTCAAACGAAAATTGGTTTGGATGAGATACAGTTAGCAGTTTTTGAGATATAGTACATTTTCAAAAACCGCAAATATAACTTTGCCATTCATTTCGAAATGAAAAACAAAGTTATTTTTATTGTTTGTGTATATTACTTACTAATCTCAAAATAATTATATCCATAATCTATCTATGCTTGCTACTACGGAACCCTTCATGGGCGAGTCCAACTCGCACTTGGCCGGTTTTTTTTGTAGTTGTGTTTGAAGTCGGTTACATGTTTTAGGGTTCCGTATGTCCGAATACAAAAACGGAACCCTTATAGGATCACTCGTGTGTCCGTCTGTCTGTCGCTTACAGTCAATTATCTCCGAATGTACTAAACCGATTGAGTTGTGGATCATCGGCAAAATGGTCTACAGCTCAATAACGATCAAACATAATTATATCATTGGAAAGCTATTTTCATTTACTACAATAGTTTCTATGGCGGTTCATTTCAAATCGCTGTGAGAAAAAAGTTATAGCCACTTTAATGCGGCTATTATAAAGTGTTAGCAACCAATGTCTTGGGAGTTTAAAAGGCTTGTCCGCTATGTTGTCTCGCTTCAAATCGCTATTAAAGTGTTACAAACGTATTAATAATAATTAAATTATTTTTTGCACTTTTTTTTTTTTTGCACGGTATTGCGCCAAGGTCATCATTCATCAACAATTCAACATCCTATTCTTAGCATTGTCATATGCCTGTGGGAAAAGAATAACGAAAGGGTTAATACGTCGCGGGACTGTCTAAATTGGATACCGCGGCCCTGTAATGCAAAGGGAAACCGAAGGAATAGATTATTTTTTTGGTCAGCACAAGTCTAACAGTCTTTTCCGTTCCAACCAGTAAGTAAGGCAACTAAAGTATACTCGTATATGGTAATTAATAGTATTAATAGCAGGAGGTACGTCCAGAATTCCGATAGTATTAGAAGGAGCTGATGGTCTAATGATGTAGAGATCATGCGCACACTCTTCGAAGTACAGTCTTTAAAGACCGACAAGTAGGCAATCGATGATTGAAGCTTTGAAGCATGGCATCTACCAGTTTTACGACGCCAATAAGGCTCTTAACTCTGCGTTCCACTGAGTGAAGAGGACCAAGTTGGTATGTAGCTGAGCCATCTCAAAGGTGGCTGCAATACTCCATTCACGATCTTACTTGCACTTTCTGTGGAGTCAAAAGCTGTCCAAGCTGTTAAAGTATCGCTTCGCTCAATTTAAGATGCCCAGTACTTTGTCCACTGTTTGGGCTTTGTGCGTTATGGTCGCGCCTAAGTTAAAAATCGATTTCAACCCCATGCCAAGGAGTAGATCGATTATGGGAACAAAGAAAAGGAAAAAAGAGACAAGATTGTCATCACACCACTGGGAGACAAAGCTTAAATCTGATTAAATCTGTCAACTCTCTAATTAAATCTGTCAACTCTACCATGGCGTCTCTCAGGGAACGAACTTCATCTTCGCTGCTTCTTGTGCTGTACAAGTATCTCTCTGAAATAGTATTTCATCTGCGTAGCTTTAATACCCGGCTGAAGTATGTCACTGAAGTGCAGCAGAAAAATAAAGAGAACAGGATCTGTTGCCATAAGCTCAGAGAAGCAGCCATTAACAACTACTCTGATCGATCGCGCACCAGCGGTGTCTGGTGCTTGTTGAGTGGACCAGTGTGCTACACTCTGTCAAAAACCTTCGGGACGTCAAGCGCTACCACTAGTGTTACACTGTCTTTCTAAATGGCTTTGCCCAATAGTGGGTAACACACACAAGAAGATCGCCAGTGGACCGTCTCTAGCGAAAGCCATATTGACGGTCACTGAGAAGATCAGTCTTCAATTAAAGTCAACAACTTATATTTTGTTCACTACTCTTTCCATGACGTTATACAGAAGGTAATGGCGATTGGATCGTAATGAGTAGGTCTGTACGATCGCCACTTTTGAGCATTGAATAGGATTTTGGTACCATTATTTTTACAAGAAAGAGGCGGAACAGCCGTGTCTACAGAATATGTTCAGGAGCACACTGGCACAATACTCTCGCTAAAATGTCGTAAGGCTATTATCTAGCCTTGTTCACATCTAGACTGCATAATATTATTCAGACTACTTTAGTGTGAACTGTAATCTCAGACTAAAACTCCTCTTCTCAGATCTAATTGTGAGAAGGTTCTTGTCTCTGGAGCTCTAACCACCGGTAACTTGGACCCTTAGACATGCTGCTAATTAAATGGAATAAACGACATAATTAAACTTGTATTATTACTTAATTCATTTGTTTTTATTACTAAACTACACCATTTTCCAGAAACCAATATTACTTGCGATACAACACCATAACTTTTATCTCACAGCAATTTGAAATGAGCCGTCATAATAACTGTAATGTCTCGGGGGCCAATAAAACACACTTTTTGTCACTCAGGTTATCTGATCAGGATACACTGTATGCGCAAACCTAAAGACGTGCTCACTCGCCTACGGCTGGTAACCGACTGACAACGCCAATGCGCCCGCGCATACACTACAATAACTATTGTTGTACATTTAAAGAGCTATCTAATGACATACATATGGTTGTTATTGGGTTCTAGACCAGCTTCCATACATTTCTGCCGATTGTCATTTGGTACACATATCAATTCCTGTGACCCAAGCACAGAGGTGTGACGTGAATAGATGAAATCTGTATGTGGGAGGTAATTTTTGGAGGGGAAGGGGAAATTTAAAAAAAAATGTAAACTGCATCGTATGACATATCAAATGAAAGGTCTTGTTGAGAAGATCTTAAATGTAATTTTTTTGTAATTTTAAAATAAATAGTTTTCAAGTTATTCAAGAAAATAGACGAAATTTGACCATTCCCCCCGCCCCCATATCTCCGAAACTACTGAACCTAAAATTTGGAAAAAAATACAGAATTTAGTTTTCTACTTACAGATTATAGGAAAACCTATTAGAAGTCCATATCTGTATATGGGAGGTAATTTTTGGGGGGGAAGGGGAAAATTAAAAAAAATATATTTGAAAACTACATCGTGTGACATATCAAATGAAAGGTCTTGTAGAGACAATCTTAAATATATATTTTTTTGTAATTTTAAAATAAATAGTTTCCAAGTTATTCAACAAAATAGACGAAATTTGACCATTCCCCCCCCTCCTTATCTTCGAAACTACTGAACCTAAAATTTTGAAAAAAATACAGAAATTAGTTTTCTACTTATAGATTATAGGAAAACCTATAAGAAGTCCATATCTGTATATGGGAGGTAATTTTTGGGGGGAAGGGGAAAATTAAAAAAAAAATATTTGAAAACTACATCGTGTGACATATCAAATGAAAGGTCTTGTAGAGACAATCTTAAATATATTTTTTTTTTTGTAATTTTAAAATAAATAGTTTCCAAGTTATTCAAGAAAGTAGACGAAAATTGACCATTCCCCCCTTATCTCCGAAACTACTGAACCTAAAATTTTGAAAAAAATACAGAAATTAGTTTTGAGAAGTCCATGATATTAAAATAACATGGTAAATCACTCAATATTGTGCGTACCAATTTGGGTCTAATTTAAAAAAAACGTGATAGGTAACATCGTACGGAACCCTCTTCACGCGAGTCCAACTCGTACTTGGCCGGTTTTTTTTTCACCAATTCAGTTGTAATAAACTCCGCATACCTACCTTAAATGTCTGCGTATAACGTTCAGTCGATGTGTAACAGACAAACCGACGGATATGACGCCCTTTTGCGATTTCGCTATAGAATGCTGAGACAAAAAAATATTTAAAAGAAAAAAAAAACCGTCTGAGAAAAAACTTATTTTAAACATACGTGAAAAATTTAATTTAAATAAAAAATAAAAAGAAAGAAACAAGCCCAGTACCCTTAGCACGAGATTTCACTCTTTTACTTTACAGCGTCTTTTCAGTATTTACAGCGTTTCTTGTTTGAATATTTATATTAAATTGAGATATGCGAACACAAACTAAATCAGTCGATGCCTACTCAGTTGTACCTTCCATCATCAGCATAGCCACATGAGATGATGATTGCCATACGCAAAAACTTAAATTACTTCATAAGATTTGCGAAAAACGATTTGCGGGCCTATAAAATTTGAGGGTTGCCCTCGATTTCTCCAAGATCCAATCATCAGATCCTGACCTGATGATCATGGGACCACCATTTGGGAAGTATACCCTTTCAAACAAAAGAAAAATTTTCCAAATCGGTCCAGGCGTGTTCGAGAAATCGGGGAACATACATAAAAAAAAAAGATTCCGACGATTTGAGAACCTCCTCCTTTTTTTGAAGTCGGTTAATAAATGACATTGCATGCTTACCTATTGTTTTATTTTACTTTTTTAGTTAATAATAAGACACACAAAATAAACAAAATTAAATTTAGTAGCCTAAAAATCGGCAAAAACATTAAATCAATAAAAACATTAAAAGCCGAATATCTCGAAAAGGGTTAAATTTAGGGTAGGGTGTTTCATAGTGAAATAAGTCAGAAATGATGGGTACTCCACGCCCTTCACGGATCTAGCACGACTTTTCTTGTAACCCTGTATAACGAGTTGAATATCACTCTTAATTTTTTAAATCCAAATATTCCCGTTTTTGTAAGAATATAGTAGATTTTCGTATTTATTACGCGTAACTAACCGTATTCTACTATGCACAACTAGCGCCACCTATTATGATATTCAGAAACTCCTGCACCATGCAGTAAATCAATGAAGGATTGTTGTATTCAAAAGTGAAACTAGATGGCGTTGTGCAATTATGTCACGATCCTGAATCGCGGTGTTAAGATCTGCAGGCGATTAGTATAAGGTTTTGTGAACATTAATTTTTTTTTAGTTGGAACTATGTAACTATGTGCATACCAAATAGAGCTACGCCGTTTGTTAACCGACTTCAAAATAAGAATTAAAAAAAAAGAAAGACAATTCGACCGTAGATTGTGATTATGTTTTTAATGTTTGTTCGCAAATAACTTCATCGTTTATGAACCGATTTTAATTATTCTTTTTCTGTTAAAAACAAAAATATTTAAAAAATGGTTCCATGTAAAGGAAATCAGGGTTTGATGATGGAAGATCAGAGAAATCGAGGGGAAATTTTCAAAAATCGTAGGCGCGACTAGTGTGTTTGTAAGTTTTTAACCCTACAGTGGGCGCGCATTTTGCCGCCCGCGCTAATAAAACGTTAATAATTTTTAAAACCACTGGCCGTTAGGCTTGCGCTTTTTATTAGCTGCCCCTACTCTCGTTAGCAACGTGTGCCTAAAGGCTGGACGCCGTCAATGCACGGGAGATCGCTTGAGGAAAAGGTTTTTACCACCAGGTGTCACCGGGCGGCAAATTGCTCACCGCGCGCCCACTCACGTAAGTTTTACTGTATAATTTATTTTTTGCAAACTTGAAATGTAGCCTACATTTTATGGTGCATTTATTGTTAAAACTAAAAAAAAACATGTTTGTTGGACAAAATGGAAGCTCAAATTGTGTCTTGGCTAAAATATCTGATTTTGAAGATGCTAGTGCACAGATTGTTGATAGAAATGTGTCAGATAGTGATCGATCTAGTCAACACAGTAAGCACAACACAGAGACGGAACAGTCGGCTGACAGCGATGCAAGAAAAAAAAATCTGACCCAAATTGGTACGCACAATATTGAGTGATTTACCATGTTATTTTAATATCATGGACTTCTTATAGGTTTTCCTATAATCTATAAGTAGAAAACGAATTTCTGTATTTTATTCATAATTTTAGGTTCAGTAGTTTCGGAGATAAGGGGGGGGGGGAATGGTCAATTTTTTGTCTCCTTTCTTGAATAACTTGGAAACTATTTATTTTAAATTACAAAAAAAAAAAATACATTTAAGATCTTCTCAACAAGACCTTTCATTTGATATGTCACACGATGCAGTTTTCAATTTTATTTTTTTAATTTTCCCCTTCCCCCCCAAAAATTGCCTCCCACATTCAGATTTTATCTATTCACGTCACACCTCAGTGCTTGGGTCACAGGAATTGATATGTGTACCAAATTTCAACTCAATCGGTTTAGTAGATTCGGAGATAATTGACTGTAAGCGACAGACAGACGAACAGACGAGTGATCCTATAAGGGTACCGTTTTTGTATTCGGACGTACGGAACCCTAAAAACCTGCCCCAATTGTTGTCCTTTCCAAAATACCACCTATTCGATACCAACGGACATCCACTTCACATATACACCGTGTTCCGGACGATATACATAAACTTCGACCAGATGTTCAAACCACGGAAGTAAGCATTTTTCATTATGGACACATTAATAAATTCTTATTTTTTATTTTTTGTTAATTTTCATACAAACTAAATACCTAGACGTAAATAACCCGATATGCATGCCTCTTTATCCGAATTGGCAACGTCGTATTTTCATTCATAACATTTGGCGGGCTGAAACTTGTCAAAACAAAAGTTTCTTTGATTTTTTATCTCGTTCCTCATAGCACTGTCAATGTATTATACTTATCTAAAGAGAACGTATAAGGCTACCAAGCAGGTAGATACGTATTTCGAATTGTCTTTTTAATTGAGGAATAAAAAAAAAAACAAAATTCCATAACCAAATCATGATAACCTCTTCCCACGACATGCAGCCTTCGCAAAACGTTTCTGCAGTCCTTATTTTTAGTCTAGGCTTAAAGCAACGCCGGACCTCCAACGACGGGAAGGGGAGTAGGCTACCATAATTATCTTCCCATTCTGCCGTTTCGGCTTAAGTAACGAACATTCAATCTCAAAATTATTGACTAAAAGAGGGGCAGCTCAACACGCAATCTGGGGACCACTCTTAGAGCTCACGTACATTCGTAAAAATACTCTCAAAAGATAGGTCTCGGTCAAATTAAGATAAATGGTAATCACAGCATATTTTTTTATGCATTTGAGTAGAATAATTATAATTTATAAGCAGACTTGTTGCGTGGGCAACATCAGAACTAACGCCACCATCTTATTTTTCAATACATTTCACAAATGAGCGCTCTCCTGTCAACCTCAATGGAGTGTCCAAAGATCCAAACACTGTAGGTTAGACAACTACGTCAGCCGTAATGTCATTCAAAAATATTTTTATTAATAAAAAATAAACTCTAAAAAGCAAAAAATAAATTTAATGTAAAAAGTTTTCGAAGTGACCACCTTCTTTTTCGACACAAATATTCAAACGAGTCCTAATTTGGCCATTTAAATTTACAGACATTTGTCTTATTTGTTCAGCAGCCTGAGATATTCTATCTAAGAGCTGTTCACGGTTCTGAATTTGTACGGAGTACACCTTCTCCTTTAAGGTTCCCCAGACATAAAAATCTAAAGGAGTCAGATCTGGGGACCTAGCTGCCCATGCGATATTTGTGCTACCTCGTCCAATCCAACGGCCAGGAAACGTTGCATTTAAATATTCACGCACTTGTGTGCCATAATGTGCAGGGGCCCCATCATGTTAGAGCCACATGGTTCGCAGAGTTTGAAGATCCACTTGTTCGAAAAATTCGAAGCTAGTGACGTTTCTTAGGAACTCTAAGTAATTGTCAGCATTTAGGCAGTGGGGAATCTCAATAGGGCCGATCAGCTGATTGTTAAAAACACCAGCCCACATGTTTACAGAGAATTCAGTTTGATGTGACGCCTGCCAATGTAAATTCGGGTTGCTCTCATGCCACTGCACTTGATTTTTGGAATTGAATACTCCCGCTCTTGTAAACTGGGCTTCATCCATCCAAAGAATTTTTTGAAGCAGTATTGGATTATTTATCAGTTCTTGATTCATTCTCTGGCAAAAAACAATTCTTGAGAAGTGATCAGGTGGTATTATGCCTTGGGATTTTCTGTAGTGGTAGGCATGCAAACCATATCTTTTCCACAGTTTCCACACTAGCTTATGAGATACACCCACGATTCTCCCAACGCGTCTCGTCGAGAGTGTAGGATCATGAATAATAAGGTTCATTATTCTGTTTTCTTGAGCGACGCTCAAATTGATTGCTCGTTCAGGGCGGCGTGGTCTAATTCCGATCTCACAAAATCTCCTGTGTATGTTAATAAATGTTCGTATATCAGGAACGCGCCGACCAGGGAATCGCCGTTGGTACTCTCGCACAGCTGCTGTAGCATTTCCGTCACAGAAACCGTAGACGAAGTGAATATCAGCTTGGTGTTGAGCAGAATATTCGTGCGGCATAGTGAAAGTTGTAATCAAAATGATTGATTAAATTAGTCGGAAACCCAAAAGCAAATTACAATAAACAATAATCCTGACAGTTAAAATCATGCATGACAAACAATGACAAATAACAACTTAGGTATCCATAGCGACCAGTTTAATCTCTTTGAAAGATTCGTTATCGCAAATGATCGTATTTCTTCGCTAACTCTCGGGTTCCTCTCGTACGTGCAAATGAAATGCAAATAGTATTTGATAGATTTATCATTTTAATTGCACTAAGTGGCAACATAGGCCAAATTAAGATACTTTCTCACTGCATAGCTCAATTAAATTTCATTAAATGAAATTACAAATATCTTTGTAACGAAGCCTTTTTAAGTACTACTTCCTTTGTTGGATTTGATTTGTAAAAGCCATAGAAGTATTTGCTAAAGTTTATGGATAACGTGAAGAACACGGTGTATAAGTAGCTGTTCATCAGCGACTTTAGTACGTTATCAGCCTCGATCTCGTCATCATACACCGAATACAACCAGGTGGTGATAAATCTCCAACACGTACGTCCAGCGATGATGATGAACCATTGAACATTTGATCTACGCAGAGAGTATTTGAAAGAAATTGCCATGGTACTTATGGTTACCTATCATAAGATAGAAAAACGTTTGACCGAATTTCATTTGACCTAAAACTTTTCAACTGTTATCGTTTGGTTTTTCTTTATTACATCGAAGTCATGTTTGCCACTGTTTCAGTTAACCTATTAGCTATTCGTTCTTTTTCGTTACTCCAACACTTCATTTGGCCGAAAAACTTTTTACCCATGTTACACTTACTCGAAATGACCGTTGTTCGAAGTATTATGTTTCCAAACATTCATCATACCACTGTTTTAATTGCTATATTTTCATTTCACCAAATATCAAAAAAATTGTGCACACTAATTATTGCTGTTACATTTTTAGCAGGTGCCATTTAAATGTAGGTAGACAATACAAAATAATTTTGGAAATCATTTTGATAAAAAAATAAATCATTAACATTTGCTGTTAATTACATAGTTGGACTATTAGGAGTGTTCTGGCTAGCACGTGTGTTCGAATCTTTTTGTGGATTTTGTGTAACTCTTGATACTCTTTTATGCCTTGTTATCGTGTATTGTGTTTTTCTTGTTTGTAAAAAGGTTTTTATTGTCATACACTTGCATACAGCAATACAAACAGACATGCAACATGCAAACAAGCACTACAAAAACATGCAAGCAAGCATGCAACATGCAGCAAACACGAAGCATTTAAGCAAGCATGAAACAAGCATTGTTTCTGTCACGGCTCCGGCGCTGCGGGGTTTTGGGTGGCCCCACGCGAGCTTATTGTCGTAGATGATTGGAACACTCACCACCGCAGGCCGTTCTGACCACCTGCTCCTCAGCTCGCGGGCCACCCCACCCCTCCGCGCCTACGCGATTTTAAAATACACTCTAGGGGTAGGGCAGACAAGACTACGTAAAGTCGGCTTTGCAGCATTTCGTTTCTACCACGAAGTTTTTTAGCACAATTATATTGAATTTTTATGATAGTAATTTAATTTTTCGGTAAAATGTTGTTTTGTTATGGTGAAAATATGGCAAATAAATCATTTGGCAATTGAAAAAAGTTTAAAAGAGACTGGTCAATAGTAAAAATTTACTTTGTTAATCGGCGCAACATACTTCGGTAAAATAATACTTATGGCTAATGATACTTCGATGATCTGAAAATATGTCAAATAATGCATATAGCAAAAGAGATGTCGGTCAATAGTTTTCGGTATAATGAAATTCGAACAAACAAAATTCGGTAAATTGATCGGTTCCCGGTACTTATCAAGCAATATATGACCACAAGGTCTTCTAAAGACACTTTAAATACGAGTATTCCTTTGAGAAGCAAATTGATCGCTATGTACCATTAGAGCAAGCATCTTCTTCAAAAAAGAAGAGCAAATGCAGTATAATTATGTCAATCACGGAAAAACAGGCGCACGAAAAAAGGGTGTTCCAGATGCCCAAAGTTACCGTGCAACGAACATTGCACATACCTTTGTGAAGACTGTATCGATAAAACATATCCTGTAGATTTAGAAAAAATATAACTTTGTTTTTTTTTTTTAATTTTATTTTTTAAGTAGGTATTATATAGTATTATGTAGGATAAGGGAAAAAGTGACAGTTAAAATATTAAGTTTTTTGTAAACCTAAGTTTTAAAAACGGAGTTTAGGCTAGTTCTCTTTTTTTTTAATTATTATTATTCCTGCGATCAGTCGTCTAAACTATAATCAGGAAGGTTGAGTGCAGTTGTCGTTAGGCGAGGCAGAGCCACTGCTCCATCTCCCCTTAGCAAGGCAGCACTTCGGCTCTCTTGAGTCTTCTGAATAAGTTCGGCTGTAGGAGCATACTGGATAACGGATTTGGGTGAGTTATCAGGCGGTCTTTATAGTTGGCTGAATATCGCTTTATTTCGTCCAAGATGGTTGGAATTTCCAGGTACTCATGGATTTCCGAATTGCGAGCATACCAGGGTGCCGATGAGAGTACCCTTAAGATGATGTTTTGAGCTCTCTGGCTGTCGACCACAATTGGATTCCATACGTCTAGATCGGTTTTATTACAGAGCAATATACCCTGAGCTTGTTGGATAGAGATAAGCTGGACTGTCTACCGAGGAGCCAGAGTAGGTTTTTAAATCTCAGGTTGATGTCGTTGCGTTTTGATTTTATGTGATCTTTCCATGTCATCCTACGGTCCAAGTGAAACCCAAGGTATTTAACACAGGTTGATTGCGGTAATGTGTCAGAGCCAAGGTTGACCGGGGGACAAGTTCTACGTCGTAGGGTAAATGTAATGTGATGGGATTTAGGTGCGCTTGCTTTTATTCGCCATTTGTTCAACCAAGCATTAGTGGCATTGAGTTGGGTTTGCAACATTTTACTCGCTTCTTCTGGATCGCGGTTGCAACTCAGGAAAGCCGCATCGTTGGCAAAGGTTGCTACAGATGTTTCAATTGATTAGGGTAGGTCGCATGTAAATATATTGTAGAGGATTGGACCAAGAACGGAGCCCTGGGGTACTCCGGCTCTGCAGCTGAAAAGAGAAGATCTTGCGTCGCAGAGTTTGACTTGAAACATTCTCTCACTGAGATAAGAGTCCATCAGTGGGTAGAAGGAGTGTGGAAGGTACTTTTTAATTTTGTAAAGCAGTCCTTTATGCCAAACCTGGTCAAACGCTTGTTGGACGTCGAGAAAAGCTGCCAAACAGTACTCCTTCTTTTCCAGACATTGTCTTATTGTACAATAGACTCTGTGTACCTGCTCTATAGTTGAATGGTGCTTTCGGAAACCAAATTGGTGGTCGGGTATTACATGGTTTTCATCTAGACAAGGGGATAATCGTGCAAGGATGATCCTTTCCCACAATTTTGACAACACAGGTGTCAGACTAATAGGGCGATAAGATGAGATATCGTGAGGCGGTTTACCAGGCTTAAGGATCATCATAATTTGGGATGTTTTCCATAGTACAGGAACATGTGAGGTTCTCAGTGTGGCATTGACAAGGATGGTCAAAAAGACTAAACACTTCCTAGGAAGCTCTTTTAATAGCCTGGGGGTTATTAAATCAAACCCAGGAGCTTTATTGGGGTTCATTTCGGCTATTTCTCTAGCTATTTCGCTCGGTGAAGTAGTAGACTCAATGGCAAGCATAGTTGCAGATCTTGATTTAGAACTTGTTCTATTTCTGGATCCTCAGGACCATCCGACTTGTTGGGTGTAAAGACTCCGGCTAGGTATGAAGCAAAGGCTTAGGATTTTTCTTGGTCAGTTCGCGCTCAGGTATTTCCAGTTCTAATAGGCGGAGAACACTGTTGCGGCTGCGGGAGGTGCTTGGTTGCCTTCTTGAGGTTGTGGACCCCGTTTGCATTTGGACACATTGTTACTAGTCTCTGTTTGAGGGACTCATTTGCAGTATAAGCCAGGAGATCTTTCAGTTCTTTAGTAGCTTTATTTAATTTGAATTTATCTTCACATCTGTGGCTCGTCTGCCAAATTCTGCGAAGGCGACGTTTCTCGGCAATTTTGTCCCTTACTGCGAGTGGGACACTGGTTGCCTCACGTGGTGAATCCCTCAACTCAGGAGTGCTAGACCAGGCCGCTACTTGGATAAGATTTGTGATATAGAGACACGCGTCGTCCACTTGAACCTTGGATTTAAGTGGGACATTAAGGTTGATGTTAGATTCCAGAAATTCTCGGAAACATTGCCAATCAGTTTTGTGGTTGTGGAGATGGTCGTTATGAGTGTCACTTAGTATGGCCACCGGACTAACCATTAGTAAGACAGGTGAGTGATCAGAACTACCGTCGAGACTTGAATTTATGAGAGTGTTAAGTTCGCTGATACCCTTTGTGATAAAAAAGTCTAGGAGATCAGGTATTTTGTTTCTGTCCGTGGGCCGATACGTAGGCTCCCCAGATGACATAGCTAATAGGTGATTAGCTTCAATACTCTTTTTTAATTCTCGTCCTCTAGCGAGTGTTAGTCGTGATCCCCACCATGAATCTTTGGCATTCCAATCGCCACCAGCAATAAATCGGTTGCCCAATGACTTAAAGTAGTCAGAAAACATTTTCTCATTTATAGTGTGGCGCGGTGGACAATATATCGCGGAGAGATTCAGGGGTCCTGATCGATCCTCCACTCTTACAGTAGTGGCTTGAAGATAAGGGGCCGCAGTAGGTTCCAAAAGGCAATGCTACACATTGTTCTTGATAATTATTGCGGTGCCAGCATGTGCTCCACCATCGGGACGGCTTCTTGATGTAGTGTGTGATTCAGAGATAAGGCAAACGTCAAGCTTGTCAGATTTTATGAACATCTCTAATTCGTTTTTATTAGGCGCAAGGCCATTGATGTTCCAAGTGGCAATGTTAAGAGAGGTCATTTTGTGACCTTAGAAACGAGAGTAGTGATAAGGCTCACTAAGGGGGTAAGTAATATATGATATAACTACAAAATCTCTAATATTTACAAGAGATAACAACTGAATATATAATTTTATTTGATATAACAATCTCTTAATATAATAAACGATTGACATAATTTTATAAGGACTAATTTCTATAATCATAACAATCAATAAATATAAAATCGTTTTGTATACCACTCAAAAGACATAAAACTTATTTGGTCAATTTTTTTTCTCTTCCTGGTATGTAATCTAACTCTGATGTACCTAGTAATAGTACCATCTACCATGAATGCTCGACGGAGCCCAGCTTCGCGGGGCTCCTATTTCTGCGTGCAAGGTTTAAAGTAACCTAACAAGAAGGAGATGGCGGGGTCTTTCAGACCCCGCCATCCCCTTCAAACCTAACCTGTCCGTGTCGGGGTGCCCCAAGTCCCGAGCTCGCTTCGCTCGCTCCTGCATCCTAGGTCAAATAACTGATTACTACCTGTCATGCTGGCTCGACGGAGCCCCGCTTCGCGGGGCTCCTATTTCTGCGTGCAAGGTTTAAAGTAACCTAACACGAAGGGGATGGCGGGGTCTTTCAGACCCCGCCATCCCCTTCGAACCTAACCTGTCCGTGTCGGGGTGCCCCAAGTCCCGAGCTCGCTTCGCTCGCTCTTGCATCCTAGGTCAAATAACTGATTACTACCTGCCATGCTGGCTCGACGGAGCCCCACTTCGCGGGGCTCCTATTTCTGCGTGCAAGGTTTAAAGTAACCTAACACGAAGGAGATGGCGGGGTCTTTCAGACCCCGCCATCCCCTTCGAACCTAACCTGTCCGTGTCGGGGTGCCCCAAGTCCCGAGCTCGCTTCGCTCGCTCTTGCATCCTAGGTCAAATAACTGATTACCACCTGTCATGCTGGCTCGACGGAGCCCCGCTTCGCGGGGCTCCTATTTCTGCGTGCAAGGTTTAAAGTAACCTAACACGAAGGAGATGGCGGGGTCTTTCAGACCCCGCCACCCCCTTCGAACCTAATACCTGTCCGTGTCGGGATGTCCCAAGTCCCGAGCTCGCTTCGCTCGCTCTTGGATACTAGATTTTTCTAATAACAATAGTATTCGTGAAGGCAAACAATCAAAGTCCAAAGGATAAGCCAAAGTCATCAAAGAAAATGGTTTAAACGTTTAATTATATGTTTCAAACGTTATCATAATGATTTTCGCTTAAATAAACGTTATATCAAATAAAATTATATGAAATGAGTTTTAGAGTAACACAAACATTATGTGTAAAGAAATTATTTCAATCGTTGGGTATTTCTCACGTTGATTATATCATGTGAACGTTATTGAAATGAAAATATATCAAATAACTTTATATGAAATGAGACGCACCCTCACTAAGGAGCTTATTTGTTGTAATATATAGGAGATCCATTTTCTCACTTTGCTTTAGTAAAATATCTTCCAGTTCTCATATACGAATTATTAAATAATAAATAATTTGAAGGCTATAATATAATTCGTAATTTAGAAATAGCCAAGTCGGAAATTGGGCATCGAATAGGCATATATCATAGGCATAGAATCATACATTGTAATGTATGATTCTTACTAAGAAGAAATATATTTATGTTGTTATAAATAAATTTCAGGATTAACCATTGAACTTGGCACCCATTTAGATTTCACTTCTTTTTTCGTTGAAGTCAACAACCAAGGCATATTATATCATTATATTGAGCTTGGCTCTCATTTCACATTTATGTTTTTGATGGGTATTGCTTTTCCTTAGTGATAATACAATTTCTGCTCTCACAGCAGTCGCAGCAGCTACCCATTATTTCTTGATAGTGTGAATTGTCGGAAAGTATGTTCCATAATTTTTACAGCCTCTTACACAAAATCTAGTCATATACATCAATAAACCGTTTTTTTTCAGAAAATTCCTTTGATATGACAGTTCTTTTGGGATAATCGGTAGCAGCGCCAGTTTGACACTTGCCTTCCCCATTGAAATAGTTTTATAATCGATACACACTATAAAGCGGGCATTTGGGAATATTGTCATACAAAAATGTTGATGCCGTGCGTCAGTAGCGCTATCTAGCGTTGCATAGCAAAACCACGTATTAACCTTCAAGCGGGGAGACTGTCCGCTTGTGATACAGTTTATAACTAGTACGAGTGGATTGGGCGACGTAGTCTAACAACAACCAATAGGGTAAGTGCTCCAGTGAATGAACACTTAGGCAATCTTCCAACTTCAAAAAAACATTAAAATGTCTTGCTTATGTACGATACGGTCCAAAATTAAATTTTGGTGTTAGGACTGTATTCAAAAATATTTTTTGACTTGTTTTTACGAAATAATCTGTATATTTTCTTAGATATTTAGCAATAAAATGAAAAAGACCCCAAAACCCCAGTGAATGAACGAAGAACTCTAGTAAATGAACCAAAAAAGAACCAGTGAATAAACACAGAAATCTAGCGCAAAATTTTGTGTTCATTTATTGGTTACACCGGTTACACCTTCATGAAGAAAACCAATATTTGAACATGATGAAAAATGAATGAAAAAACACGCCTGTCCCAATACTGGTCTAAATATCAGAAATCTATTTTTAAAACGACTCTCAAAACGTGAATCTTATGGCATAATAATAGAATACATTTTTTAATAAAAATGTGAAAATGACGTTTGTCCATTAAATGAACGGTCGTTCATTTACTGGATTTCAAACGTTTTTTAGTTCCAATGCTGGAACACCTAATAAACGTCTTAGCAAGAGTTGTTCAGCCTGTTGAGCATTCTCTTTTGACTTATGAAAATTGAAGATCTGGAACACCTGATGTGGAACTCCAAGAGCCAAGCTACACTATAAGATATAAAGGAATGACTTCTTAGCAACAGTTGTTCAGGTTGATGAGCACTCTCTGTTGACGTATAAAAATGTAAGATCTGGAACACCTGTTTTGGAATTCCAAGCACGAGATGTACAGCCTGATGAGCATTTTCTTTTGACGTATAAAAACTGAAGATCTGGAACATCTGTTGTGGAATTCCAAGCGCCCAGATACACTATAACATATATAGGAATGACGTATTAGCAAGAGTTATTAAGCGTCATGAGCACTCTCTGTTGACTTTTAAAAATCGAAGATCTGGAACACCTGTTATGGAACTCCAAAGCCCTGCGACACTATAATAAATTCAGGAATGACGTCTTAGCAAAAGTTCTTTAGTCTTACAAAAATGAAAGATCTGGAACGTCTCGAATCATCTCGCGCATCCCGTTGTTTTCCCGTCCCGGGGCTCTTAGAATTCAACATCAGACGTTTCAGATCTTCGACTTTGACGACCCCGTTGTCGCTGGCGTAAGCAACAGGATCCGCGTACGAAGTCGCGGGCAGAAGCTAGTAAAATATAATTGTGATAGGGAAACGTTACGCTTGCGCTTAACTAAGTTACGTTAACAAAATACTTTTCTTTAACTCTAAACAATACAATAACTGCTTCAGTACGCGACCGCTATGCCTAAGCGCATAGGTCCATTAAGGACACTGCTACAAATCCTAACAGATTACGCTCCCTATACATTATTCTACATGTCCTACCCAACACCTAAGACAAATATCTGAGAAGTTCATCTGTCATTGAGGAACACACGTTTCCGTTTATTCACCTAGACACGCGTACTATCGTAATACCCTTACGGCTCTAACCCATTGGCAATCACAACAAACAACTTGCGCAAGCGCTTCGTAGAATCAGTCTATAGCAAATCATAATTATTACGTTTGTATTGCTGGACGCTGAATTGGATAATATCGTCACTTCATATTTCATATTTAATAGTCGTAATTGCGTGTCTTGCTAATAAAATAGTGTCGATTCGACAATGTTCGGCATATTGGCTATAGTTGGTCTTAGCGGGACACGTTTGTCAGTCCCTAGCGTCCTCTTGGACCGGAGCTATCAATTCATAGGAGATACAGTACATACTTGGTGGTACCTACCCCAACTGGAAATGTGCATCCATCAACCAACACGCAAGGTCTCTGAGCAAGACTGTAGGAAACAGTAATCATCACTAGTATTTGGTTGATTGCAAAATAATAACAATGCGTGTTATTATCGCTTATACTTGTCACCGGCACAGTTGTATTATCGCCGCATTGGCTGGTGATAATGTAACTTGGCATAATCGAACTATGGACATGGTTCTGGCTTTGATTTGTGAGACGTCAGGTAAAAGTCGATATTCGTCAGGGGTCAGATGAGTCGTTGTACAGAGTACGAGACGAAATGCGCGGGATGTATGTAGACTAGCCAAAGGCTTTCCCCTTGTCATTACAACCAAACTCCAATGATACATCACTACTAGGTTACGGAATAAGGAATGAGAACAAATAAGACATGAGACAATAGTATAAAATAAGGTACTGCTCAGGCGTCGCTCTGCTGTACTGAAATAAATGATTAATAACAGCCACTCTGCGCCTTCACCAAACTGCTCCTATAAAGTTAATTATAATTAACACTTACCAAGAGAATGATTCTGTAATTTACTTACAAACTACTGTTCAAATACCACTTGCTTGACCTCCAGCATCGGGCCGCCTTCTGGTTTCACCTTCTCGCGTTCCACTGACCACTAGCACTCGATTTACTTTAATTACTAATCTTTGACAAACAATTCAAACAAATACAGTAATTTCGCACCCGTTGCCTTGGCCAGCGCCAACCGAATATCTTGATATTACGTCCTGAGTACCACCGTATGCACCATGAGACGCTCCAAGCTCCACTGACCCTGTACTCACTCGCGTCGGCCCAGCCTCTAACTCCCTGGTGTCCCTCTCGAAACAGCACTTGGAATTTCTCACGGCCTTGGCATGTTTATGACACCCTTCGTTCGAATATATCTCCTTTGTTTTTGCGCTGTGCCTTTTTTTTTTTTTTTTTTTTTTTTAGGTTGGCAAAATCATCAAATGAGTCCTCCCGCCCTGGGTGGGGCGGGAGGGACTGTCAGACTCTTACTGACTAAAATCCACCCGTGTTCCGTCGGATGCCCTTTACGTTCCGGGGCCACGGTATCCTGGATTAAGAAAAATCCGCGACCCCGGCAGGCATTTGGCCCCATAAGGGGCCCCGTCGGTGACGCGTGAAACACGACGCGCCACCGACCCGGGCTTGGTCCTTGGTCGGACGGCGAGCATACCCATTACTCACCGTCCGCAAGCCCGCTCCGCCGCTGTGCCCTCTGCTGTTCAGAGGGACACGCGTTGGAGCGTCCACCCGACAGGCTATTTGCATACGGGCAAAGAAACCCCTTAGGCACACAGTGCCTAAGGAGAGTTTTTGCCCGCATCCCAGGGCGCACCGGCCCGAAAAACTGGTCTTCCCGTCGGACGTATCCGAGAGGGAACTCCAGTCCACGGGCGCACGTGGAGGTTTCCTGTCTTAGCGTCGGCCCAGCCTCTAACTCCCTGGTGTCCCTCTCGAAACAGCACTTGGAATTTCTCACGGCCTTGGCATGTTTATGACACCCTTCGTTCGAATATATCTCCTTTGTTTTTGCGCTGTGCCTGTCTCATTTGTTCTAAAAGGATCGTTTTGGGCATTTCGTGAAATTTAAATTACAAACACGTGTGCTGATAAACTATGTTGTAGGATCGTTTCTTTAGAATCCTTTGGAAATATCAGTTTTCGTCTGTCAATAGTTTTTTAAAATAAAGGATTTATGCTTCAAAGCAATTGATTAGGTGCGTCCCCACAGAGCGCGCAGCCTCGCGAGGCATTTTCCGCGCGAAGCAGCTCGGTTGGTGTGGACGTGTCTCGGGCGAGGCTAGTGACAGCGCTGTCGCGGTCGAGCGACCGAGCGCCCGAGCCATCCAGTGTCGGCTTTTGTTTTGCTCGCGTATATTGTTTCGTGCCTCGGTCGAAAAACAATAGAGGAGTCCACACAGAGTGAGCAGCCTGGCTTGTCAGTTTCCTCGCGCAGCAAATGCTTCGCGAGGCTGCGCGCTCTGTGTGGACGCGCCTAATAGTTTTTTTTTTGTTTTACTTCTCCAAGATAAGCATGAGCGCTCCGTTATTTATTGGCCATCGGGTAATAAAGTAGAAATTTATTGTGCTTTCAGGCGGTCCAAATACACGTGGTGATTTAAAATAAATAACCTATTCTGTTATTAAAACAAGGGTACATGACGGACAGTCACACAGGTAAGCAAGCAGCATGCAAGCAAGCAGGCAGCAAGCAAACATGCAAGCATCAAGCAAGCACCACCGCAGATTCGGCTTGCTGGCCGGCGTCGCTGGCTAGCTTCAGCAGCGGCCGCGCGCCTTGAAACCACCTGCTCCTCAGTTCGAGGGCCACCCCACCCCTCCGCGGATTTAAGTTACACTCTAGGGCAGTCTAGGGGTAGCGCAGATAAGACTGCGTGAGGTCGGTTTTGCAGCGATTCGTTTCTGTCACAAAATTTGGTTATTTTTTAAATCATATAAGTTTTCGGTACAACGTAATTCGAACAAAAAATATTCGGAAAGGTGATCGGTTCCCGGAAAAATAATATAGAATGAGACATTCAGTGACCATTTTAGGACTGCTATGACAAACAACATTCATGATAAAATAGAGTTCGTTGTTCAAGAAGTTTCAGTTGTGCAGGAGAGAGGCGACATGGACAAGTTGTCGCAGGTGATGTTCGTGATGCTGTGCCACGTGACGTGCGTCGCCAAGCAGCTCGCCTTCCACGTGCACGCCGCGCGCATCGACACGCTTGTCGCCGGCCTGGACGGTGAGTGCGTGCGCCGCGCGGGGCGGACGGGCAGTCTGTGGTGGCGCGTGGTGACTCAGTGCGGTGCGTGTTGCAGACCCGCTGATGAACCAGGACTGCGGGGCGCGGGGCGCGCTGCTGGCGCGCTGCGCGCACGCCGCTCGCCGGCTGTTGCGCACGTACTCGGGTTGCGCGGTGGCAACCTGCGTTCTGTGGATTGTTTTCCCCGTGCTCTACAGGATACGTGGAGTACAATTCGAGTGGTCATTTTGGATTGGCTTTAATTGCGACCATAATGTTGTGTAAGCCACCAAACTTACGTTATAGTAATTGAAAAGTGATCTTTTGAAAAATACGAAGAGGGATTACCTTCGGTTTACTTATTTTGTTTATGTTTTATAGATTTGGTGTGGTGCTGTTGTTTTCATTCTATGCGACTAATTTGGTTGCAATCGGCAATACTACGATGGATGCGTTTATGGCCACAATTCTAGATCAGTGTAAAACACAACTGAGAATTTTGCGGTATGTTATATTTACCAATAATTTATACCAACCCTTAATAAATCTGTCGGCGCAAGCACTTTTCTATAACCTCTTAGGGACTTTACTCATGGCGCGACGCGATATCGAATTGCATCGATTGACGATATCGGTCAGATATCACACAAGCGTCCGGCCGAAGAAAATGTATGGACAATCGCTAGTGTTTGCTGATGGAGTCGCATGGGTTGACGATATCGCTCACAGATCTGCTCGATATCGAATTGCATGTACGTCCTAAGGACAATGTATATGATTCTGTGTTCGAATTTCGATTACGCGACTACTCGTCACCGGCGACATGTTTTGTCTTTTGTTTGCAGAGCCCTTATGTCGTAGTGGTAAGGTGGATTATCGTAGTTTACGGTCAAATTGCATCGCATCGCTCCATTAGTAAATACGTGCGACTTAAATCGGCAATCGACTCGATATCGCAGGAATCGCGTCGCGTCGCATCGCGCCATGAGTAAAGTCCCTTATACAAACTCCGAGCTCTATAGTTATTACAGTGATAGTTACAAGTGCGGTTTTCTTACAATACCTATCGCTATGCTAAAATGCGCCTTCCAACCCGTAAATCCACACCTACCCAAACATGAAGAACACACATGAATACCTGATAAAAGTCGAAAGACTTCAAATCATTATAATCTAGATCCATTGTTGATACTTATATAAAAACCCATTAATATAATAAAAAAAAGTCTTATGCACTAGAATTTTGTTATCCGTAGCACCGGTTTTAACATCGCTCATGTACACAATATAGTTAAAAATAAAAACTATTGAACGAAACTAAATGAAATTTTTACGGAACCAAATGGCAGGTATATTGCATCGAAAAATAACCCATATGGGTCCAAAGTTCTCATCAATAAAAATGAATTAAGTACAAATTCAAGGTAGCTACTGTTAACAGTTGAGGAGTTCCCTGAACTGTCCTTCGACTACATCATCAGCGCTTAATGACAGTTACAACCCATCTAGGTGTCAAGTTCTTATCAATACAAATTAATCAAGCTCAAACACAAGATAGCTGCTGTGAATCGTTGAGGAGTTCCGTCTACTGTCTCTCGGCTCCATCATCAAATCTACTCAAGACCTTTATTAAATTGTAGTGCTTTAAAATTCGTAATGAAAAAAACTTTTTGAAAAAATGAAAAATGATAGAAGAAACCTAAAGATGAATTTAAAATACCTATTCAACGACACCCCACTTGACATAGTTCATCGACTTTTATTTTTTTCATTTTGACAATATGGCGTCTGGTTGTCGCTGGGAGGAATTTTGATTACTGTCATGTCTTTAGTGACACTCGCAAGGTTAAGACGAATCGATTGACGTAAGAATCATCAAAATCGGCCTACGCGTTTGGTCTCTAGAACGCCACATAGAAACAAACATACATACATACATAGACTGATAAACACATTACCCTCCTTTGCGTCGCGCAGTCGGGTAAAAAAGGGAACCGACTTCAAAACCAAACACAAAAAAGTGTAAAATAACGTTTCTTTCGGAAGTCGGTGGCTTTGTTTTTATTTATTTCCGAAAGAAAAGTTATTTTACACTTTTTTTTTGTGTAAAATAACTTTTAGAAACCGGTGTTTGCATAAATGTCAATAAGGTCATTGCATCTGTTTTTTTTTAACTTGCTATCGTTAAGCAAATGTTTTCCGACCTTCAAGCGATTTTCGACCTTATTGACATTTATGCAAACACCGGATTTTAATGAAGGTGCAATGTCAGCTAACGAGAATGTCAGAAAAAACAAACTAAATTTCAAATGTCAATAAAGTCAAAAATCGCTTGAACCTGATTTTTTTACTTGCTATCGTTAAACAAATGTTTTCCGACCTTCACTTGTTTTACCGATTTGTCCAACTGATTCCCACCAGTAGGAGAAATCGGTAAAAAAACAAGACAACCATTTTAATTCTGTCGCATTGAACAGTATGGTGTCGCGATGATTATTTTTGTTGAGTGTATACATTAACTTCGTTCCACCGGGTGTCCCTTGACACCTCTCAACTTTTTTTTAAAAAAACGTTGCACCACACTGGGAATTTCTCCTGTGTCGTGGGTGCGTTTACAAACATATAAACTCACATACACAAACATCCAGACCCGAAACAACTACTTGTAGATCATACAATATTTGCTCCGTGCGGGAATCGAACCTGCGACACGCAGCGCAGCAGTCCAATCGCTTAGCCACTGCGCTAAACGTAGCAAAAAGACAATGAAAATAAAAAAGGCATCGACTTCCGAAAGAAAAGTTATTTTGTAGGTTATTTTACCCTTTTTTGTGGTTGCTTTTGAAGGCGGTTACATATTTTTTTTAAAGTTTTTTGTTCAGTAGCATTGGGTCAAAAGCATTGCCCATTACTCTTGCAGGAACGCCCATACCAGTCTGTTCTGACTTTCGGTACCTCGGGTCGCTTGTCCAAGGAGACGGCGATGTAGACCGGGACATAACACACCGGATCAACTCGGGATGGATGAAATGGCGACAGGTCACCGGAACAACTTGCGACACACGGATGCCCCTCAAGTTAAAGGGGAAAATGTACAAATCCGTGATTAGACCTGTCGTATTGTATGGATCGGAATGCTGGGCTGTGAAAAAGATGGATGAGAAACGATTGCATGTAGCGAAGATGAGGATGTTGAGATGGATGTGTGGAGTGACAAGAATGGATAAAGTAAGGAATGAGTTTATAAGGGGAAGTTTGAAAGTGGCGCCTGTTACAGAAAAAATGAAAGGGAATCGTCTTTCGTGGTATGGACATATTGTGATGAGGAGCGATGACACCCATGTGACTAAGAAAGTGATGAGTATGAATGTTGATGGATGGAGAGGACGAGGAAGGCCAAAGAAAAGATGGATGGATTGTCTAAGGAATGATATGAAAGAAAAAGGAGTAAATGATACTGTGACGTCTGATAGGGGAGAATGGAAGAAGAAAACGTGTTGCGCCGACCCCAAATAGAATGGGATAAGGGCAGGTATGAGTAATTTATCAAATAGGTATACTGGTTTCGATAGAATGAGTAGTTCGTAAGCTATCAAAAAAGTAACACTTTAGCGTCCTAAACGTCGTAAAATTCTTACAATAACCAGTTTATGACATAATAATATTCGTTCAGGAACCTGACTATACTGTATTGAATACTGGTATTTTGTGACGACGTTCCATTACTCACAGATTCTTCATAAAATACGATATTGATATTATTACTTCGGCATATAATGGAGGAAAGCAATTTTATTACATACCGAAAAATACAAAGAACCAGTTCTTTAAATGATATCAGCAAAGACAGTTCGACACTATTTGATGCGACCATGACGAGTCTGCCAAACACATCATTGAATACCAGTCATACTGTACTAGAACTAAACGAAAAACTTAAGAGGTTGTCAGACGACTTATTAATAGCTCACCAAGAAATTGAGAACCTCAATTCTGAAAACTTTCGATTGAAATCCGATCTGCAAAAATATTCCAAAATTATAGAAGCCTATAAAACTATAAATACAGTAGACAATAAAATAGCTACACCTAGATCTGGTCAAAAAAAAAAAAGAAACAAAATACTAATAGAACACCGAGATTACAAAAAGTACCATATGGAAATGATAATAC
The DNA here is from genome assembly GCA_950005045.1 of Agrotis exclamationis. Classification (NCBI taxonomy): domain Eukaryota; kingdom Metazoa; phylum Arthropoda; class Insecta; order Lepidoptera; family Noctuidae; genus Agrotis; species Agrotis exclamationis. The sequence goes on along the minus strand of OX465418.1, from coordinate 27,876,149 downwards.
TACGCCACCTAACAAGAATGAAAATATAGTAACAGAATATAATCAGACTACAAGCAATGAAAAAAATCCCATTAACCATCTCGATGCCACCAATTCGACACCACAAACGAAAACTGTAAATGACTGCGACCGGACAAATCTTAAACAAACCAAACCCAGGAAATTGTGTGTGCTGAATAATAGTTCTCAGAAAGGGTTGCTTCAAACTGTGGAAGATAATTTCAGCGGCGATTTTAGCTATTGCAGTTATTCCTCACCAAATTGTAGTGTAAAACGTCTTTTAGTCGGTATAGAATCTAAATTAAGAGACTAACTTAAATGACTATTGTATAATTGTATTAGGAGAAACTGATATTAAAGACAATGATAACTTTATTAACTTAGTGAGAGAAATAAATGAAAGCTTAAACACATTAACACATACAAATATAATTATATGTGCACCCACATACATACAGGGGGCACTTATTTATAATCACAAGGTTGAATTATTCAATAACCTCCTTTGCATGGACACACAAATGAATAAATACGCATATTTTTTTGATTCCAACTATTATCTAACGTTTGACATGTTCTGTAATACATCAGGTAAATTAAATAAAGTTGGAACACAATGGATGTTTAAAGAAATTGTAGACAGAATTAAAATTGACATGAAATTATTCCCTGTAGACTCGATTAGTAGCGTAAATGAACAAAACTCTCAGTTTTTTCGTTCATCCTAATACAAGTAATTACATGAATGATAATTATTATATACAAGAAAATAGTTATAGGAATTAAACCATTTTTATTCATCAATTATAATGAGTGAAAGGTACATGTCAAAATCCCATTTCTTCTTCTTAGCGGTATGTCCACAAAGGTTAGTATCCAATAGGTCTCCGCCCTTAACTACTGCGTTACAGCTCTATCTATCGAGGTGCCTAACATTTGGTCAACATGCCTTCTCCATGTTGCACCTGAATCCGTTAAAACCTCATAATGTAGCTGACCCAAGCGTTTGACCACTGTGCCGAATTCCCACTTTTTCTTACCGCTATAATCACGTGTTTGGACTCTCTGCCCCGTACGGAATGCTCTTATATCAGCGGATAAGACTGGTTGTACTATTTGCGCATGTGGTTTTTGGAACATTGGGATGCATCCCAGTCTGCCATCAAAAACTGGAGCGAATTTATTAATTATTTTGTCCAATTTTAAGTTGTCCGCCTTTTCCAATGATAGTTTCTTCATGTCTGCAATATTAATGTTGATTTCTCTAATCCAAGCTCTTCCAAATATTGCATCAACGTCTTGTCTGATAACAAAGAGTTTTCCATAGAAAGATTGGTTTGCATATTTGCATTTGACATATGAAACTCCAACTGGCGTTATAAGTTCACCTGTATACGTTCTCATACGTACTGTTGTTCTAAAAATCTGTTTGTTTAAGTGTAAGCGCCTGAAGTCTTTCAGCGAAATGGATGAAAGGGCAGCACCTGTATCGAGTTCCATCTGTATATTTTTACCTTCAATGGCTACATCAATCATGAACTTATCTGAACCAATGGTGTTAACGGCATTGATGTCGCAGATATTTTCATCGTCAGCCGAGTTCGGTTCTTCCACCTGGTGTGATGTATTCTGCTTTAATGCATGTAGGCATACACGTGCTAAATGTCCGGTCTTTCCACATTTAATGCAATTGGTGTTAATATGTCTGCATTTATTGGCTCTATGATTACCATCTCCACAGCGGTAACACTTTCCTTGCAGTTCTTTAAATGAAGTAATTTGACTTGGTAGGGATTTCATCGGAGGTCTGCCTTTATTCTGTACTAAGTGTACTGGTACTTCGTAGTTTGAATCACGTTGGCTCATCATGACTTGATTATCAGTTTTAGCTATTTCTGTTATTGTCGCCCTGTGTATTATTTCCTTGAATGTACTTATTTCGTTGTCTTGCAATATTTTCGTTCTAATTTCGCTATCTCTAACTCCTCTGATAAATTGAAGTGATAAAAAGTTGTCATTTAGTGATTTTTTGCAGTTATCACAGTTAAACTCACAATCGTGTGCTAGGTGTTTTAATTCTGTAATAAAATCTTTTACGGTTTCATTTTCAATTTGTATTCGTGTTATAAATTTGTGTCTTCGTGCCCATACGCTGGGTTTTGGATCTATGTACTGTTCAAGTACATCCACTAATGACTGGAATTTCATTTCTGATGGGTCATCTGGTGCACATATATCGTATGCCCGTTGGTGTAAGTCTGGGCTTACAGAACTGAGGAGTACGTACGTCATCATGCGATCCTCATGGCAATTTGTCATTTGTAAATACGTTTTAAGGCGTTTCACAAAATTTTTAAAACTTTCCCTCTCTTGGAATGGTTGAAAGTTTACTTTGGGTACCTGATACCGTGAGTTGTTTTCTATGTTGCTCGTGCTTGGTATTGGACCAGGTAGAACTGTGTCATTAGTAACTAAAGTTGTATTTCCTGGTGGCCGGAGATTGTGTAACAATATCTTTAAACTTGTGAATTCTTGTGTTATCTCAAAATGTAGATCAATCTCTTCTTGTGAATTTTGGGTGATAATTTCGACTGTTTCCTGTATTTTGTCGAATTTTTCCTCGCATTTTTGTAGTGACGTAAGTCGGGTTTCGTATTCGATATCTGAAATTTCTTCCACGGTTTTCAGATAGTTGGATAGTTTTTTTAATTGACCTTTGATCACACTTCTCGAGCGTTTTAGTAAACTCAAATCTTCCATTGTCGCCAATTATTATATACAAGAAAATAGTTATAGGAATTAAACCATTTTTATTCATCAATTATAATGAGTGAAAGGTACATGTCAAAATCCCATTTCTTCTTCTTAGCGGTATGTCCACAAAGGTTAGTATCCAATAATAATAATGTAAGAATCAATATTTTTCACCAGAATCTATGTGGCATTAATAATAAAAAAGATGAACTAGAAATATATTTAAGTTAATGTTCGAGGGAACTTAACTTCTTATGTATATCTGAACATTTTCTGAACGATACTCTCGCAAAACAATTTAATCTTATAAATTACAAAATAGGGTCTTACAATACTAGACACAAAAAAAAAGGGGAGGTTCAATGATTTTGACACATAATAATAGGCACGTGGACGAACTTCCAGCGTGTAAGCAACTATATAGGATTAATTGTTTTGAGGTGTGTGGAGTTAGAGATGTCGAGACAAATTTGTGTATTGTATGCTGTTATCGGACTCCTGAAAACAAAAATTTTGATGATTTTATGGACAGACTACTTGAAAAACTGTTACAGCTTTTTCTCAATAAACTTTGTATAATTTGTGGCGACTTCAATATCGATGTTTTAAAAGATGACTTGAGATGTAATTCTTTCTTATCGTTTCTGACTTGTTACAACTTCAAATATTTAATAGATTCACCTACTTTTCAAAGAAACAACTCTGAATCATGTATTGACAACATTATAACTAACTTGCCTGATAGTTACGTAGAATGTACGTCTGTTAATCACAATGGTTTATCAGACGGACACGCTGGCCTTTTCTGTACTCTACGCTTAGAAAGAGTTTCATATAAGAAGCAGACCAATTATATTTCTCTTTCCAAAAGAAAATATAATGATGAAAACAAATATAAATACAGGAAAAAACTATTGATGACTGACTGGAGCTCAGGTATTAACACATTTATCAGTCAATTCAAAGAAATCCACTCATCAATCTTTAAAAAGTGTAAAGTAAAAATTAATGTCAAAAGAAATAGATGTTCTAAATGGATAACAAATGGAATAAGGATAGCTAGCAAAGTAAAACGTTTCCTTAACACATTAAATAAGATACAGTGCGACAATTCAGTTCTGGAATATCGGAACAAGTACATCAAAATGTATAGAAAAGTAATTAACTGTGCAAAAAGGAATGCTGTTAGGAAACAAATCGATATGGCAACAGATTCTAGTAGGATGATATGGAAAATAGTTAATCGACAGCGTAATACTACTAAAGATCTAAATCATTATCCAATCATACTTAAGACTGACAACAAAGTTACTGAAAATGCTTTGGACGTGGCTAATATATTCTCGAAATGTTTTGACAATGTGGTAAAACTAGAAGCTTGTGACCAACGATTGGCATTGACATACTTAACTGAAAATGTCAATCGAGTAGAATCGAATATGAGCTTTGATGCAGTTACACCTTCAGAAATTTTCAATATGGTTAAAAAAATGGTTAATAAGCCCTCAGCCGGCTATGACGAAATTCCTTTGACTATAATTAAAGATAATATTGACTTATTAGCTACTCCATTAGCGAATTTTTATAATGAATGTATTAATGAAGGCATTTTCCCAGATCAACTAAAAATCGCTCGAGTGCTTCCTATTTTTAAGAAGGGCTCAAAAACGGATCCTGGGAATTACAGACCGATATCCTTGCTACCTTTGTTGTCGAAGATATTCGAAAAAATTATTAAAGTTAGGCTTATAAAACATCTAAAGATGCACAATATCTTAAGTGATCAGCAATTTGGATACCAAACATCATTGGGAACCACTGATGCGATTAAGGCATTGGTTGACGAGGTTATATGTCACTTAAATAGCAAGCATAAAGTAGCCGGTATCTTTCTTGACCTCAGCTCTGCCTTCGACACAGTGGACCATGAAATTCTCTTGGCCAAGTTGGAACATTACGGTATACGGGAGAATGTTATGAAGCTATTCAGATCCTATTTGCACAACAGACGTCAGTACGTAGAGATAAAATCCATAGAAGATGGAGAAGAAAGAATCTACAAATCTAATTTAGTTACTGTAGGCCGTGGAGTACCTCAGGGCTCCGTTTTGGGGCCAAATTTCTTTACAATTTTCTTAAATGACTTGATTCAGTATATTTCTAAGCACTTAAAAGACGCTAAACTAATAATTTTTGCTGATGACACAAATGCAATAGTATCTGCACAAAACTTAACTGAATTGGAATACAAGATTAACATCGTTTTAAAAGCTTTTGAAAACTGGTTTGGTACAAATAATTTAAAAGTCAATATTAATAAAACAAATTGTATATTATTTAAGTCGACGGTGCAAAATAACGCTAAGATTGAGGTGATATCATGTGGTAAAAAACTCGAAGTAGTTGATAGCGTTAAATTCCTAGGTGTTCACATTGATGCACTACTAAATTGGAAAGCTGAGATATTGTCTTTAACAAAGTCTATCAGCTCAGCATGCTATGCAATCAGGACTCTGCGAGACGAATTAACTTTAAGTCAACTAAGAGGGGTGTACTTTGCGTTGGTTGAGTCCAGGCTCAGATATAGTATTGAGTTTTGGGGCAACAGCTACAAATACAATATCAAGTCGGCATTTATTATTCAAAAAAGAGCCTTAAGGACAATGCTTCGCATGAAACAGACAGACTCGTGCAAGGATCACTTTATTAGACTAAAAATTCTAACAGTGCCATGTCTATATATCCTAGTTTTGTTAACCAACTTTGTTAGGAATTTGCACAAAATGGAAACGGAAGAACAAAGGCAAACTAGACATTTAACTCGTAGAAAAGATTTACCTTACACGATTCAACCTAGATTGAAAGTGGCTAGTCATAGCACAAGGTATCAATCCGTATTCCTATACTATAACAAGTTACCAACAGAATTTAAGACAGTAAATAGTATAAACGTCTTTAAGAACAAACTGAGAACATATTTATTGAGGAAAAGCTACTATAGAATTGACGAATTCTGTAATGACGATCTATTGATCGTCATTACAGAATTCGTCAATGCTATGCTATTGACAAAACAATGTAATGACGATCATGTAATTGTATATTGTTAGCGACACGCTCATTTGTAGTTAGGAATAGTTTTAGGCATCGAATTTACTCTGTGTGTATCGAATGTACTTACCTAGTTATAAGATTTTTGTGTAGCGCGGACCCAACGACATGCTCGTCATTGCGGGCCCCGCTAGTCTGCCACCATCCGCGAGTCGATGCGCACGCCCTATAATTTGTATTAGCGCACAGACCTCTGTTAAGTCGCCATCTTGCAATAAAATCATAAGTACATCCATTGTCCGCGATTTATTTCGACAACCACCACCACCATCCTGCAGCATCTAAGATCTACAAAGTGGTCTTCGAGCCAGATCTGATGTTCCAAGCTCCAGGTGTAAGAACGCGGCGAGCAAAAATGCTGCAGGAGCAGCGTGATTTGCTGGAACAAAGAGAAGTCGCAGACAATGCTCAAGCTGCAGCTGTGGTTTCTAAGGAGAAACCCAAAATCCCACAACGGTTATTTTCCGACGTACCCGGTAGTAGCATAAAGTCGGAACCGCTGCCCCACGGCCACGTGGCAATACCTGAAAAGTCAATTACATCGTGCAGCAGCAAATGCTCTCAAAAATCTACGAGTATGTCTGGAAAATCTAAGGAAGCGAAGAAAAAGCAGTTGTTGCTTGAAGCGGCTCAACAGAAAGCAAATATTCAAATCGAGCTCATCGACAGGAACCTGGACGCCCAGTTGGCAGCACTCAGCGACGAGGAAGAACATATAGGATACAGTTCACAAATCGATAGAAACGAGCTTCCTCGAAGTGAGCTAGAGGAATGGGTGGCCCACCAAAGTACCCACAAGGAACCCACAATCGAGCAGCAAGCCCCCGAGAAAGGAATTTGTACGGGCGAGCTGAATCAGCAAGTACATTCATCCCGCGTCGCACACGTGGCCGGCCCGCTGCCCAGCGCAGTGCCGCCGCCACTCGACGACACCGTGACTGTGCTAAATACAGCGGTTCACATGTTGGCTAGTACTTTGAAGGATATTTCGGTTAACTGTGCAAACAACGTGCCTCAAGCTAGTTTGCTCAGCCGTATGAGTACACCGAAAGACTTACCTGAGTTTTCAGGTGACCAATTGGATTGGCTTCTCTTCAAGCAAGCATACGACGAATCAACGGCGTTATGTCAATTTACGCCTAAAGAAAACCTTTGGAGGCTAAGAAAGTGTCTACGAGGGCAGGCGAAGGATGCAGTCGCCGCGTTGTTTATTAGCGCCACGTCGCCAGATAAAGTCATCAAGACGTTGGCGCTACGGTTTGGTAACCCTGACTGCATCATTTCGAGAATATTCCATGAGATAAAGAAACTCCAGCCTCTGCAACAGGAATATCATAAAGACATCGTTCCGTTTGCTGTGAAGGTACAAAATGTCGTGGAAGCAGTACGAGCAGTTGGACGTGAGGAGTACCTGCAAGGCGTCAACATCGCTTCGATAATTCTGTCCAAACTGCCTACAGTGCTTATTTCAAAGTGGTCAGATTATAGTTTTAAAATAATCACCGAAGGAAAATTACCCAGGTTAGTGATTTTATCTGATTTTTTAAACGAGGAGGCCGTTAAGATTTCGACCACTGCTAGCGTTTTTACGGCCGTGCGAAGCGATCACGGTACGAAAAATAAAACTAGTATGCCTCCACGCACACAGACCATGTTAGTACAAGGCGAAGAACGTAACGCTAATTGTTTGTTTTGCCGCACCGCTGTGCACAACCTCACCGATTGCAAACAATTTAAGAAAGCACTACGTAAAGTTCGATGGCAATATGTGAAGAAACACGGTCTATGTTACAAGTGTTTAATATCAAAACACGATCGTAAAACCTGCGCAGCACCTGTGTGCGATAAAGACGGCTGCAATGAAGAACATCATCGCCTTTTGCATTATTCTACGAGTAATCAACGTGAGCTCGCCACCAGCGATAAACATGATTCATCGACTATAGCTCCGGCGAACGCAAGTGGTGTGCTACGAACCGAGCCTACGGAAGCTTCAGAGACAATAACGCACATTAACGCGAGTGATCACAAAGTGTTGTTAAAAGTGTTGCCTATTCGTGTGCATGGGCCGACCGGTATAGTGAACGCCACCGCGCTTCTTGATGACGGATCAAGTGTGTCGCTTATAAGCGCAGGCCTCGCTGAGCGCGTCGGGTTGCGCGGCCGTAGTGAAACATTAACAGTGCGCGGAGCGTGGACTGATAACAAACTAGTTTGTAAGTCTATAGTTATGAATGTAAACATAGCTGGTAGTAATGATGCAAAGTTACATAACATAAGAATGCGCTGTGTAAAGGAATTATGTCTGCCTGCTCAAAACTTATCTGTTATTGATTGTAATAATTATCCTTACCTAATGAACATTAAAGATAAATTATGTACCTCTAACTCAAAGCCTGAATTACTGATAGGACAGGATAATTATCATTTGTTGGTACCTTTAAAAATTAAGCTAGGTAAAATAAATGAGCCGTCTGCTACACTTACCCCCCTCGGATGGTGCGTGCACGGTAAAGTGCGCGTGTCGCGGAGCGGCGCCCGTTCCTCCGCAGCCGGCCGTCACACCTGCAGCGCTGAAGCAGCGCTAAACATCACGGAGATTGAGGAGGTAAGTGCCACTTCACAGGATGACAGCTTGCTGCAAGAAATCCATGAAGAGGTCCGACGCTCGTTTGCCTTAGACGCCATGGGTGTGTCTGCTAAGCCGCGACAGAATGCTGATGACGTGCGCGCCATCGCCCAGCTGGAGCGATCCGCAGTGCTCATTGACGGACGCTGGCATGTTGGCTTACCGTGGAGGGATGCAGCTCGTAGAATGCCGGACTCCTACCCTAATGCACTGAAACGGATGAAAGGTATTGAAAGAAAAATGGATAAGGATACAGGTTTTGCTAAAAGGTACAAGGAACGTGTTGATCATTTGCTAATCAATGATTATGCACGTGAACTGATGGAAACTGACGTCACATCGAACACGTGGTACTTACCACATTTTGGTGTTGACAACCCCAATAAAGGCAAGCTTCGGCTGGTCTTTGACGCTGCTGGTAAGGTGAATGGTTCTTGTCTTAACGACTATTTACTCACTGGGCCCGATCTATTGTCATCACTTCTTGGTATTATGCTGCGCTTCAGGGAGAGAAAAATCGCAGTAACAGGTGACATAAAGGACATGTTCCTAAGGGTCAAGGTCCACGCTGAAGATCAGCACGCTTTAAGGTTTTTATGGAGGAGCAGCCCTACGGAAAGAATCAAAACGTATGTTATGACTTCTTTAATTTTCGGAGCTAACTGCTCACCCTTTATTGCTCAGTTCATTAGAAACAAGAACGCCCGGCGGTATGAGTCATCGTTGCCGGCCGCTGTCAATGCGATCTGTCACTCTCACTACATGGACGACTATATTGACAGTTTGCCGGACGAAGCCACGGCGAGTGAGCTAGTTAAAAATATTAGCGACATTCACAGGAATGGCGGTTTCGAAATTCGAAACTGGACGAGTAACAGCGTTGCAGTTTTAGACAGCGTACCGAAAGAGACTTTAGGCCCAAGTGCAGTAAAGTTTAAAGTCGGACAGCAGTATGGAGGTGAGCGAACACTTGGACTTATTTGGTTTCCGACAGAAGATAAGCTTGGTTTTGACGTGTCCCTAAAGCGCATCCCGCGAAACATTATTCAGGGCGATGAACGACCGACGAAGCTGCTTATGTTGAGGGTAATAATGTCAATTTTTGATGTCCTAGGTTTTCTAGCTCCCTTCACAATTCAAGGTAAAATCATGCTTCAAGACACCTGGCGTTTAAATATTGCATGGGACGATTATGTTCCCGACAGTATTTACGACAGGTGGAAGAAGTGGATTAACCTACTTAAAGTTATAGATAATATTCGCATTCCTAGGTGCCACGCGATGATAGAATGTTATCGGAACGGGATAGCAGATGCAACGTCGCCCCCCTCGGCCACCCCGCTCGCATCTACCAGTGCTACGCAGCCTTCTACTACGGGCTACGAAGTCGTAGCGGTAGCTAGCAGTGCTACGAGCACAGGTGCGGGCGTGTCCTCATTCAAGTCGATGGCATCTGATCATATTGGCGTGACGTCAGCGCCGTCTCCTCGACTTGCTACGGGCGGCTACGAAACCGTAGCGGCCACTAGTAGTGCTACGAATTTGGACACGGGTGAGCCAGGATATGTGAACCTACATTTGCACATATTTAGTGACGCATCTACAAAAGCATTATGTGCGGTAGCATATTGGCGTTGGGAAACATTGGGTAAAATAAATGTTTCTTTTATCGTGAGTAAATGCAGAGTGGTACCTGTGAAACCAATGACAGTACCTAGGTATGAACTTCAAGCAGCATTGTTGGCTGCAAGGTTAGCAAACACTATTGGAAAGGAACATAGAATATCTCCAGTGCGTCGGTACTTTTGGTGCGACTCCACTACGGTTTTACACTGGATTCGTAACAATACCCGAACTTATAAAACGTTCGAAGCAAACCGTCTTGGGGAGATCGACGAATTGACGCGCATAGACGAATGGAGATATGTTCCTACAAAACTCAACGTCGCTGATTTGGCTACAAGGGAAACCTTTGACCCTACCTTCTTCTCTGAGTGGATCACTGGTCCAGGTTTCCTGTACCTTGATGTTCCAGAATGGCCAAAGGATGTCATCCAGCCGGACACGGACGAAGTGGGCGCGGTACTTACAGCTGTTGTACAGGTAATCCCTGCTAACTTACCGGTACCGGATCCGGTACGGTTTTCTTCTTGGCTGCGCCTGCTTAGAGCAACAGCCGCCGTTTTAAAATTCGTGGACAGATTAAAAGGTATACCTGTCAATGATTACACCGTGGAGATGATGGAGCGAGCAGAGCGCCTGCTATTAAGACATGCACAGGCAGAATCATTCGCTGACGAGTTCGTATTGATACAAAAAGGTAAGCCTTTAGTTAAAACTAGTCGGTTACTTACACTCTCACCGTTCTTGGATGAACATGGCTTGCTTCGTGTGGGCGGTCGTATCGATGCTGCTACAAATGTCACTATGGAGGTAAAAAGACCTGTAATATTGGACGGGCGACACCCTGTGGCTAGACTTATTGTTCGGCATTACCACATAAAGGCCGCTCATGGCAACCAAGAAACAGTAGTAAATCAACTGAGGGAAAAATACTGGCTAATAAGACTTAGACCAACCGTAAGGACTGTGGTGTCGCAATGTATGGTGTGCCGAATTAATAAGTGTAAGCCACAGGTTCCTCGCATGGGTGACTTACCTCAGGCTCGCGTGGCTCATCATCAGCGCCCCTTTTCATACCGCGGGTTGGACCTGTTTGGACCGATGGAGGTCACAGTAGGCAGACGCAGGGAAAAGAGGTACGGTGTCCTTTTTACATGCTTGACGTTGCGCGCAATCCACATTGAGACCGTTGCCTCCCTTACGACAGATTCGCTAATCATGGCGCTGCGTCGGATGGCAGCGAGGCGTGGATGGCCACGTCACTTGTACTCAGACAATGGCACCAACCTTAGAGGCGCTGACAAGGAACTCCAACGGTCTATGCAGGACCTTGACCAGGAAGGCCTAAGTAACGTAGGTGTCAACAATGGGATGGATTGGACTTTCATTCCTCCCGCCAGTCCCCATTGGGGTGGGGCGTGGGAGCGAATGATCCGCAGCGTCAAGGCATCGCTTAAAGTTGTCTTAAATGAACGGGCACCAAGGGACGAAGTGTTGAGCACACTACTAGCGGAAGTAGAAAATATAGTGAACAGTCGTCCTTTGATGCACGTTTCAGTCGCACCAGATGGAGTAGAAACCCTCACTCCAAACCATTTTCTTCTAGGTACATCATCCAATTTACCTGTGATTGGATCGTTTGACGGTTCGGACCTGTATCTCCGTAGGCATTGGCGCACCAGTCAGCGATTGGCGGACATGTTTTGGCACAGGTGGGTAAAGGAAATCTTACCTGAACTTATACCTAGGCGAAAGTGGCACGTGGAGCAGAAGCCGCTACAGGTTGGCGACCTGGTCTTAGTTGTGGACCCGAATTCTCCCCGCAACTCGTGGCCAAAGGGACTCATTACCGAAGTGTTTCCCGGCAAGGATGGCCGTATCAGGTTAGTGGAGGTGAAAGTTGGCTCAAGGACCTGGCGTCGATCCGCAGCACGCGTCGCTCCTATATCGTTGAGTGATGAGTGCTGTGACAGCACTGGGGTGGGGAATGTTAGCGACACGCTCATTTGTAGTTAGGAATAGTTTTAGGCATCGAATTTACTCTGTGTGTATCGAATGTACTTACCTAGTTATAAGATTTTTGTGTAGCGCGGACCCAACGACATGCTCGTCATTGCGGGCCCCGCTAGTCTGCCACCATCCGCGAGTCGATGCGCACGCCCTATAATTTGTATTAGCGCACAGACCTCTGTTAAGTCGCCATCTTGCAATAAAATCATAAGTACATCCATTGTCCGCGATTTATTTCGACAACCACCACCACCATCCTGCAGCATCTAAGATCTACATATATTGTTTGGATTCTTAAATGATTATCTATCATATGGGTATTAAATTATTATTATTTACTTGTTTGAAGAAATTATGTAATCGATTTATTGTTTTTTTTTATGTTAGATATTTTAAATTAATGTTTATTCATTGTTTTCTTAAATTATTTTTAATTCTCTTTTTTATATATTTAAAATCATTTTATTTATGCAATCATTTAATTATTACGTTTTTTTTTTTTATTTTACACTTGGATCTCACATTAAGGAAATTATTATTTTATTAAGTATTATTGTAATTAATGAACTCTCTTTTTTTTCAACACAATGTATTTTGTTATGAAATAAATGACTTATGACTTATGACGCAGAGGTGGAATATTTTTGAAAAAAATATCAAAAATCTAATACGTAACTCAAAAACGGTAATAATTGGGATAGGGGTTCCCACAGTAAAATCAGTCAAGAATGACGTCTACTATAACCCCTCAAAGGATCTAGATCGACTTATCCAGTAACCCTGTATAATTATATCAATGCCAAAATTACGAATAAAAATTATAGTGACAAAGGACACACAATTTACACACAGTTTCATTTTCAGAATGAACATTGAAACGTTACCGGAACGAGCGAGCGCCGCGCACGAGCAGACCGGAGTCGAGTACGACGCAGCGCTGCACAAACTGTTCGTGGACTGTCTGCTGCACTACAACAAGATCACCGAGTGAGTGCAGCTCCGTGAGTCGACTCGAGCGCGGGTCAGAGTGTGCGTGTAACATGTACGTGTGTGCAGGATGTGCGCGGAGCTGCACGACGTGTTCGCGGCGCCGCTGCTGCTGCAGTTCGGAGTGGGCGGCTGGATCCTGTGCATGGCTGCCTACAAGATAGTCAGTGTGAGTGCGTGCCTCAGCACTGTGCTGCGCTATGAATTGTGTGCGACATTAACAGGCACTCTGTTGTGTACTTGCAGCTGAACGTGTTGAGCATCGAGTTCGCGTCCACCACATTGTTCATCATTTGTATTTTGGTCGAGCTACTCATATTTTGTTACTACGGAAATGAAGTTACTGTGGAGGTATGACGCATGCGTTGTGTTTGCAAGAGCTTACATTGAATTCTAACAAAAAGTGAACGTTGTATGGTCTGTGGGCAGAGCGAGCGCGTGTTGGGGTCGCTGTACTGCATGGAGTGGCGCAGCGCGCGGCTGTCGTTCCGACGCTCGCTGGTGCTGGTCATGGAGCGCGCCAAGCGCCCGCTGCGCCCCGCCGCCGGCCTCGTCATCCCACTCTCACTTGATACCTATGTCACGGTAATACGCAGGGTGAACCTCACACTTGCCTCATAATCCGCAGCAGAAAGACTCGACTGGTGGCAGAGCGGCTCAGCTCGCGGGGCTGTCCGAATATTTTAATTTAGACAACGATGACATTTGTTTTTTATTTTAGTTTCCTCAATACAGATTTCGGAAGAATCGTCTCGTGTGGCATGACACTCTATCTCGCTTATACTCATTTTGCCAATTTATAATAAAAAAAAAGCAAAACTGGCCAAGTGAGTAGTGATGAGGGTTCCGTAGCCAAATGGCAAACACGGAACCCTTATAGATTCGTCATGTCTGTCTGTCTGTCTATTTGTCTGTCTGTCCGTCCGTATGTCACAGCCACTTTTTGTCGAAAGTATAAGGGCTAAAAATTATATTGAGGTAACTAATATAATTTTTTTCTAAACTGAACAGTTTGCACGTGAGACACTTCCAAAGTGGTAAAATGTGTGCCCCCCCCTGTAACTTCTAAAATAAGAGAATGACAAAACTAAAAAAAATATATAATGTAGACCTCAACAAAAATCCAACGAAAATTGGTTTGGATGAGATACAATTAGCAGTTTTTGAGATGTATATTATAGTAAATAGATCAGAAGGGTTTGAATCAAACAAATAATCCTTAATATCAATCTAAAACTTATTTATTTGCTAAATTATCACGACTACATAAAAGACGCTTCATTATTATCGACCGCCGAAGAAAAAGTGATGACGTATGTGTCAAAAACAAACAAAGGCCATATTCTTCATAAAAGAGGTTTTATATTATCTTGATATAAAACCTCTTACAAAGTAAATTGTTCAAAATATCTTATCAAAAGCTAACAGTCGGTCATTCTGAAATAACAGAGTCCTCTCGTTACGTTTTATTTACCAACTATCTATGTTACAATGCTAGAAATGTATAATTGTATATTTCAAGTAATTAACAACAAACGAATCTAAAACTAAAACTTTTCTTGACTGTCCATCAGATAAAGCAAATTATAAATAGGTAATTTAATTTCCATTACGTGCATGAATGTAATAAATCTATATACATAGGTAACATGTGTAAAAAAAAAAGAAAAAAATCCTAACATTCATAACACAACACTATTTTGACTTCATAAATAGAGAACATTTATATTTATTACATTTGCTAATTTACTTAATAAACATTATTTGTTCGGCCATCTTATTCATTAATTGTTCCATCAATTAATATACCTATTAATAAAAAAAAAAAAAAATAATAATTCAAAATTTCAACATGTTTCTCTTAATCCATGTCTATAACAAATTAATTATAACTTAATACGAAAGCGCTCCAATCCTTGGCCTAGGGCCTCCTTGCGCAATATAATCTTATTCCATAAAATCTAACACACTCATAATTGTCTTACGACTCCGTTGTGTGTAGATTTTTCCAGTTCAATCAAAAATCATTATTAATTCCATAAGTTTAAAATTAAAATAATAGTAATCCATAAAATCTAACACACTCATAATTGTCTTACGACTCCATTGTGTGTAGATTTTTCCAGTTCAATCAAAAATCATTATTAATTCCATAAGTTTAAAAATAAAATAATAGTAATCCATAAAATCTAACACACTCATAATTGTCTTACGACTCCATTGTGTGTAGATTTTTCCAGTTCAATCAAAAATCATTATTAATTCCATAAGTTTAAAAATAAAATAATAGTAATCCATAAAATCTAACACACTCATAATTGTCTTACGGGTGCGTCTCATTTCATATAAAGTTATTTGATATATTTTCATTTCAATAACGTTCACATGATATAATCAACGTGAGAAATACCAACAATTGATATAATTTCTTTACACAACATAATGTTTGTGTTACTCTAAAACTCATTTCATATAATTTTATTTGATATAACGTTAATTTAAGCGAAAATCATTATGATAACGTTTGAAACATATAATTTAACGTTTAAACCATTTTCTTTGATGACTTTGGCTTATCCTTTGGACTTTGATTGTTTGCCTTCACGAATGCTATTGTTATCAGAAAAATTTCGTATCCAAGAGCGAGCGAAGCGAGCTCGGGACTTGGGGCACCCCGACACGGACAGGTTAGGTTACTTTAAACCTTGGACGCAGAAATAGGAGCCCCGCGAAGCGGGGCTCCGTCGAGCCAGCATGACAGGTAGTAATCAGTTATTTGACCTAGGATGCAAGAGCGAGCGAAGCGAGCTCGGGACTTGGGGCACCCCGACACGGACAGGTTAGGTTCGAACGGGATGGCTGGGTCTGAAAGACCCCGCCATCCCCTTCGTGTTAGGTTATTTTAAACCTTGGACGCAGAAATCGTCGAGCCAGCATGCATGACAGGTAGTAATCAGTTATTTGACCTAGGATGCAAGAGCGAGCGAAGCGAGCTCGGGACTAGGGGCACCCCGACACGGACAGGTTAGGTTCGAAGGGGATGGCGGGGTCTGAAAGACCCCGCCATCCCCTTCGTGTTAGGTTACTTTAAACCTTGGACGCAGAAATAGGAGCCCCGCGAAGCGGGGCTCCGTCGAGCCAGCATGACAGGTAGTAATCAGTTATTTGACCTAGGATGCAAGAGCGAGTGAAGTGAGCTCGGGACTTGGGGCACCCCAACACGGACAGGTTAGGTTCGAAGGGGATGGCGGGGTCCGAAAGACCCCGCCATCCCCTTCGTGTTAGGTTACTTCAAACCTTGGACGCAGAAATAGGAGGCTCCGTCGAACATTCATGGTAGGTGGTACTATTACTAGGTACATCAGAGTTAGATTACATACCAGGAAGAAAAAAAAAATTAGACCAAATAAGTTTTATGTCTTTTGAGTGGTATACAAAACGATTTTATATTCATTGATTGTTATGATTATAGAAATTAGTCATTATAAAATTATGTCAATCGTTTATTATATTAAGAGATCGTTATATCAAATAAAATTATATATTCAGTTGTTATCTCTTGTAAATATTAGAGATTTTGTAGTTATATCACATATTACTTACCCTTGTCTTACGACTCCATTGTGTGTAGATTTTTCCATTCCAATTGTCAAATGCAATCAAACTCTTCATAAATTCCATAGAGTTTGAAACATAAAATAATTCTAAAATCAAATCCATATTCAAAATAATCTTTAAAAAAAAATGGGGAAGCATTCATGTCATCATTTTTTTAAGCTCTTTTTTTTTACTGAATTAATAAGTCATAAGCTTTACAGTATGTTTAAGTAATTTGTCTAGTACCACTAATACTTCTAGGGACGTTGCAATGGCTTGTATTTGTATTTAGACCACTGCTTTACCTATAGTTTCTATGAGTAAAATTTAGCAGATTTTTTTTATCATTAGCAGTGTTTAAAATTTTGAAGTCACTTATCCAAATCAAAGTACCTACTTTGGCTACTGAAATCCACATAACAGGACGTTGTTTTGCCAGTAATTTGAATTGGAATAATATACTTATCATCTATATCACCCGTTTACTTTAGATATTGGTTTACTGATTTCATTATGTTTACTACCTTCATTACCGTTTGTGGGATGCCATCTACAATTTGCGCCCTGATGTCCAAGTTTCTTACAAATGCTACAAGTCAATAAGGGTTTGTTACACTTAAAAGAGGGGTGACCTACCTCATTACAATTAAAACATTTCATATTTCCACTCACTTTAGAATTATCATTATTGCTATCTGAGCGCCTTTGTGTACAAGGCTGACGAAATACTCTTACATCCTCTAACTTAAAAGATTTAAAATAAGGTAGTAATTCTTCAGGTTGAGAATAGTTCGCAGCCTGAGCACTTAGTCGCATACCCTTGTCCTCTAACCCATATATAAGACAGTCCACAGCCCGCTTACCACTAATATCGCATCGGTTGAGTAAGCTAATTTTATGATAAAAATAAGTTTCTAACGTTTCATTATGTGTAACCTTCCGATCCAACATTTCGTACAAAAGTTGTGCATAATTTTGAACAGTGGGAAATGTCTTTGTCAATATATCCTTCCACTCCAACCAAATATAATTTAAGGAAGTTAAGCCTTGGTACCACACCTTTGCTACTCCAGTCAATTTAGGCAAAGCATAATGAAGTTGTTGGGTTTCAGACCATTTGTACAACATCGCACATTCTTCAACTTTCGTAATCCATAAATCGATAGTTTGCTCCTTATTAGCAGGATCAAATTCTGGTACTGCATTTGTTGACATATTAAAGTGATTTTGAGTTTGGGACGCTGATGAGGCAGTGATTTGATTAACTCCATGACATCATGAACACTAAAACTATGATCATTTACAGTTTCGTTTTTAGAAGTCTGATTCTTATTAGCTACCTACATCTATGTTAACGTTCAAATTACTATCCACGCTGCTAGAACATGATGACTGACTTACGTCGCGACGTCTTCGACTCGTCCTGTGGTGACGACGGGATCTCCGTCTCATCTCACCTCTGCTGTGCTGCCGTCGCCGTCTCTCCCTCCGCGAGAGTGCAGATCGGGAACGCGAGCGCGTTTCTTTTCTCACACGCCGCGACTCAGCCCGACGACTCCGCGACTCAGCCCGACGCCGCTTACGACGTTCAAGCCTCGTATAAGAACCCGCACGTCTCCTTGGCGTGCGACCTCTGGAACCTGCGCGGCTCAAGGAGCTCGAGCTGGTCCGCACAGAACGCAGCCGCCGCGTACTGGAACAGCTCCTCCTGCTCAAACGCCCCGCGCGGCCGCGACTGCGGCTGCACGACGGCGTAGCTCCGCTATGTCTCAGCATTTTATTTAAGTCTGTAATCATTTTTTTTTGTCTTTTTAATCATTTTTATAAAAACATTCATAAAATCACGACTTCTTTCATGTGGAGGTAAGATAGATTACTTATCATTAAAATCAAAGACAAAAGAAAGATTGTAATCTCTGAGTATACAAACATAAATCTTCTTAGTACTTCAGTAATTATCACATAACAATGCCTTTTAGATCTTAAAACTGACTTTCTTAAAATTGATATTATTTAATATTGAAATGCAACTTACCGAGATTAGGCTTCTTACTTTACCTGTTCGTATAATAATATCAATAATCCAACCAATCTAAATCCAATATACGTACGCTAGTGGACGTGATTAGAATATTAAGTAATATTCGTTTTTATCCCACTTCTGAACTATTATAGTAAATAGATCAGAAGGGTTTGAATCAAACAAATAATCCTTAATATCAATCTAAAACTTATTTATTTGCTAAATTATCACGACTACATAAAAGACGCTTCATTATTATCGACCGCCGAAGAAAAAGTGATGACGTATGTGTCAAAAACAAACAAAGGCCATATTCTTCATAAAAGAGGTTTTATATTATCTTGATATAAAACCTCTTACAAAGTAAATTGTTCAAAATATCTTCTCAAAAGCTAACATGTAGTACATACATTTTCAAAAACCGCAAATATAACTTTGCCATTCATACAAACACTCTGAAAAACAAAGTTATTTTTATTGTTTGTGTATATTACAGTATTACTTACTTATCTCAAAATAATTATATCCCTAATCTATGCTTGCTACTACGGAACCCTTCATGGGCGAGTTCAACTCGCACTTGGCCGGTTTTTATAAATCTGATCCAAATTGGTACGCACAATATTGAGTGATTTACCATGTTATTTTAATATCATGGACTTCTTATAGGTTGTCCTATAATCTAAAAGTAGAAAACTAATTTCAGTATTTTTTTCAAAATTTTGGGTTCAGTAGTTTCGGAGATAAGGGGGGGAATGGTCAATTTTCGTCTACTTTCTTGAATAACTTGGAAACTATTTATTTTAAAATTACAAAAACATACATTTGAGATCTTCTCAACAAGATCTTTCATTTGAATTGTCACACGATGCACTTTCAATTTTTTATTTTATTTTCCCCTTCCCCCCCAAAAATTACCTCTCATATACAGATATGGACTTCTTATAGGTTTTCCTATAATCTATATAAGTAGAAAACTATTTTCTGTATTTTTTTCAAAATTTTAGGTTCAAAAGTTTCGGAGATAAGGGGGGGGGGGATGGTTAAATTTCGACTATTTTCTTGAATAACTTGGAAACTATTTATTTTAAAATTACAAAAAAAAATACTTTTAAGATTGTCTCAACAAGATCTTTCATTTGATATGTCACACGATGCAGTTTTCAATATTTTTTTTTTATTTTCCCCTTCCCCCCCTTAAATTACCTCCCACATACAGATTTCATCTATTCACGTCACACCTCTGTGCTTGGGTCACAGGAATTGATATGTGTACCAAATTTCAACTCAATCGGTCTAGTAGATTCGGAGATAATTGACTGTAAGCGACAGACAGACGGACACACGAGTGATCCTACAAGGGTTACGTTTTTGTATTCGTACGTACGGAGCCCTAAAAACTCACTAATGTGATCTTTCTTTGTTTCCAGATTTTAAAGTCATCGTACAGTTTCTACGCAATGCTGCGACAAACTAAAGGTGCACAAAGAATAAACGAATAAAAATATTGAGAAATAGGTATTATGGTACTGAACATTGTAACAGAAAAATAACACTTTAAAAATGATAAATATGTATATACTTCATAAATAAATTGTTCAAAATAAGTAAGGCATGAACAAAAATAAGTGGCATTTTTATTAATAACTAGCTGACCGGGCAAACTTCGTACCGCCTCACCTTTTAAACCTTCCCTGGACTTCCAGAAGTAATTCAAGACCAAAATTAGCCAAATCGGTCCAGCCGTTCTCGAGTTTTAGCGAGACTAACGAACAGCAATTAATTTTTATATATAAGATAATAATTCATTTATTTCAGACTACATAATGTCCATAATTTTGTTAGTAACAATGTAACTTAAAAATATGTTAGTAGCAAATTCTTCAATTGACTTTTTTCATATAATTTTAAGATAAATAATCATTAATATTAATAGCACGTCAATACACCCATTACTAATTTAATTATTATTTTATTGGAGAGACGAGGAAGCCCCCACTGCGTATTCAATTATAATGTTTCTTGATGACACTTTGTATTTGTGACTGATTATTTGATACCCTAGGCTGATAAAATTTCTTACATTTTCCAAATATAGGAATGGTACTCCCGAAGGAGAAGAGATAGAGCCCCGCCCGCCCTTCTCCGTGGCACACGTAGGTACGGTCAGCCAAGAAAGTGGTGTACCAGTTTTGATTTAGTTTCCCGGTCATCGAAAATTACAACAAGGTTCGTTATAAAAAGATATTACTGAAAGAGACAACATTATCATGACGTAAACCTATGTATTTAGTATTCATACGTCATATGTCACATATAAGTACATGACATTTTAACCTATAGTATAAATGAAAAGGACATTAGTTTCTACAAAGCAATTGAAATGTTTCCAAACAAAAGTAATAAAAACTATTTAAATAGACAACCGAATTCCATTTGAAAAAGAAAACTGACAATTGACATTTTGTCAAATATATGCGAAAAATCGATATATTTTCCGTGTTATTTTTCAATCAACTGCTTAAAAAATCATCTCAATGCCTGCCAACTTGACCATTGCCGAAAGAGCACAAATAATTGCCCAATTTAATGAGGGAAGCAGTATCAGTGCGATATCCCGGAATTTGAATATATCGAGGCGTTCTGTCCGCTTTTGGATTCGTCGTGAAGGAGAGGAGGGAAGTTTGTTGGATCACAGAAGAAGTGGTCGCCGGCCTGCACTCTCCAATAACGATAGAGAATTCATGAGACGGGAATATGAAATCAATGGTTTTAAGCCCACAAAACATTTTGCGGAGATGTTCGATGTGAGTGCCCAAACAATAAGGAATCATCTACAGTCACGAGCAACATGTATACACTTAACAAAATTCGAACGCAATTTACTCGTAAAGCACTGGTTTCCACTTTGTAATAAGACCTATTTCGTAATAGTATGACTTCCAAAATAAAAGTCTAATGGAAAGTCAAAAGTTTAATCAATATTGTAGCAGAACATCGCTTTTGAATACTGCTTAGTGTATACATACTATTGCTCGTGACTGTACATTACATGGGGTTGCACCACAGGCATTACGCCAAGAAAATATATTTGACGGATGCTCACAGACTTGCTCGTCTGAACTTCGCCAGAGAGCACTTAGAGTTTGATTGGTCTAATACAGTGTTTTGTGATGAAAAAACGTTTAAATCCAGTCAGCATGGACGTCTTCACCTTTGGCGATATAATTCAACACGGTATAAAGATGATCATGTAATCCCAAATAGAGAATCAGGTCGAATTTCCGTAAATATTTGGGGCTGGATGAGTGCGGATGGTGTAGGAGAATTGTGTTCTCTACCTCCTCGAGCGACGGCTGTAAATTATATCGACGTGCTTCAGAATGCAATGCTACCGACAGTCTGTAATGTTTACCCGGAGAACGAAGTGCCACAATTTGATTTTGTTCAAGATAATTGTTCAATTCATAATGCGAGGATCGTAAGAGCCTGGTTTCGTTCACACACTGACGTAAGGGTAATTCAGTGGCCCTCAAGATCGCCGGACCTCAACCCGATAGAAAATCTTTGGGGCCTTATGGTCCAACGATGGTCGCATCAAAATGAAAGAACCAAACAAGCTCATATTAGTCACTTTAATTATATTTGGGAGGAAATGCGGGGAACCGATATTTGCTCACGGCTCGTTGGTTCAATGAGGTCTCGTCTTTTAGAGGTTATAGAGGCCAACGGCGGTTACACCCGTTTCTAATTTTTAAAAATTTTCAATATCTTCTAAATATTACTATATATGCTATGTTTATGTTTGTTATAAGTATTTTAAAATTGATTGTAGAAATTTAATAAAAGGATAAATCTATTTTTAGCTTGTTTTTATTGATATTGTAATTACAAGTTTACAGAAATTGTAGGTTTGTGGATTCGCCTTGTGCCTTTACAATTTTATGTAACTTGTTGATTACAATTCTGAATTTGTAGATACAATTTTGTCATCAAAATCTACAGACCCCCGCCGTTGATTTTACGACGTCATTGGTTCCATCAAGTTCAAACTAAGAACAGCTGTCACGTTACAAACAGTAATAGTCGTTATCAATAATCAGATAAAGACAGCAATAGAAGTTGTCAGATCGATCTGCAAGCGAAACTAATCTTTATCACCTATGAATCTGCAAGCGATATTCAACCTTAGGGTGGTACACCACTTTCTTGGCCGACTGTACCATTGACGTTCTGTGACCTCCGCCATTGGACAGGGTGGACAGAACTTTCAACCAGGGCACATCCCATCCCGACTTTAGAAGCTAATGGATGGGAGGGGACCTAGGTAAGTTAGTGTTGAGAGTTCACAGTTATAACATACATGAATAATATCAAGTCGTATAAAACAAACCATTATTAAGCTAGTAAGTCAAGAGGACAGCAAAAATATAATAATAAATAATTGTGGTAAGGAAACCTTACGCTTGCGCTTGAAAGATTAGATGATTCCAGTTACGATAACTTGTTTGGTTCCAACGTACTAGATGCCGTTCTGCAAACGCAAACGATTCCATGTACACAACATGGTATTGCTTTACAACGTTTACTGTTAGTCCTACCAGCATTGCCCTACGAAGGAGGAGTTTTTTGTAGGGCTACAAATACTAACAGCGAACGTTTTCTAAGCACGTTTTACATGTCCTCTCCAATCCTGAGGCAGTGAGTCGTGAATTCACTGCCATTGAGAAAGAAAAGTTTTATATCTCCATAGAAGTATACACGCGTTTAAATAATTTGCCCTTACGGCTGCCTATCCCCTTTCTTCCGCGGACTCGGCCTGTATCAGAGGCACATTGCGATTATATTGCTGGATGCCGAAGTGGATGTCATTGGCACTTCATTCATTTCACATTTAAATCTGCCCCTTATCGACAGGTGTGTCTCCTTAAATAGTGACGATTCATTAATAGGCCTGCCAGCGGGCGCTTAAAGAGACACAGCCGCTAAATCTAGCGTTCCTTGGAACGGAGTTATCCAAATGATAACCCAGTACTTGGTGAAGCCTACCCCCAGCTAGAAATGTACTTGTACATCCATCAACCACTCGCAATATGAGTGGTTGATGGATGGATGTATTGTTAACCCTGGGCTAGGCTGTAAGGAGACAGTAATAAAATTATCAACAGCATTTGGTTATCTTGCTAAACAAATAGCAATATTTGTAACAGTTGCTAATGCCTGTCACCGGCACATAATAGTTTGGTTGAAGGAATATAATTTGAATAATAAATAGTTGAATTATTATGAACATGGTTCTGCCTTTGATACGTGGTACATTCGTCGAGTAAAAGTCAATAATTATCAGGCGTCATTGGCGTGTCAGTCATTGTACTGAGTGTTACGAAAGGCATTCCCCGTGCCCTTAATCCAAACGCTAATGACTAATTACTGTGAGGTTACGGAACAGAGACTCAGGACAAATATTATATGAGATAATAATATAAAATATAATAACGTGAAGGCTCCGCTCCGCCATCGTCTATGCTTATAATAAATCTGTAGAGAGGTCAATTCTGTACATGAAATATATTTCTAAAATAACTGTCAGGGGGTGATTAGGGATCGATACTGATACCAAAAATGCAATCAATAAAATTTTTGTCTGTCTGTCTGTATAACCGTTATAGAAACAAAACTACTCGACGGATTTTAAAGAAACTTGTGTAGTGATAAATAAAAGGCGTCTGTTCACTTCTAAGTATAATTTGCGACTGCCATCGTCTCTGCTGTAAGCTTATAACTAAACCTAAATACATAATCATGTTACACACTACATCACCCTCCTTAAAGAAAAATAAAAAAAATATCATAAACAATTTTTTTTGACATTTCTTTTTCTTAAACTTTATACGGTTTTGTGCGGTTTTTATGTACCGTTTCTACATTACTATTTTTCATTATCTTAACATTAGGTTCTTCAATCACAACATACGGTCCGTTATATAATCTGTCCATTTTATTAGTATTCTCATTCCTTAGTAAAATTAAATCATCTTTCTTGTATTAACAGGATTTTTATTTCTATCATAAATGACCTTTCTTTTCACCTTACTATCTATTAACCTTTTTCTCGCATCCTTATGTGCTAACTGTAGTCTATGTTTTAATTTAAAGCATAATTTTCTGCATTATACAATGGCTCTAAATCATCTTTTAGCCTACTTGGAATTTACATGGCTTACCAAATACGAGTTCATACGGTGAATAGTTAGTTGAAGTATGTATAGTAGTATTATAAGAAAAACACCAAAAGGGAAGCCAATGGCTCCAAGTGTATGAATTTTCTTCACAGGATACGTAAAAAGTTACGAGTACGTAAGTTTTTATGTGTGTTTTCTAAAGCTCCTATGCTTTGGTGGTGGTAAGCAGTGGAGTTTATTTTTTCTATTACTGACAACTTACACACTTCCGTCATGGTGGAAGACATGAACTCAGTTCCACGATCAGTTGCGATCGCTCTCGGTACGCCATACCTTAAAATAAAATTTCTTACTAGAGACCTCGCTACGACAGCTGATTCCTTTGTTGGTAGGGGGTAAGCTTCCACATATTTTGAAAGTTCACATTGAAGGGTTAATATGTATTGGTTACCTTCATCATCTCTGTCTAGGGTTCCCACAAGATCTAGGAAGATCTTTTCAAATCGCTGTGGTTGTTATCACCATAGGCTCCTTGTAACTGGGCCAGTCTTTCATCACCTGACACTTAGTACACTTAGTTACATAATTCCTGACGTCACTTTCCTGGCCAGTAGTACTTACTTTTAATGTTGTTCACCATTCGTCGAACGCCGGCGTGTCCGCTCGAAGGCAATAAATGAAAATCATTTATGACTGTCTTTTCGTCCGTATCGAAAATTCTCCTTACATTTCTTAAAATATGAATACGAGGTGGTCCGGACCACTCATCTCTACTATCTATTTCTTCACATAATTCTTTTATAAATTTATCGTTATTCTTTCCTTTAATTATACAAACTTCTTGTACATTTATTTTCTTACAAAACTCGCTTAATATATTCACAAATACGTCTCGCGTGAAATGTGACATATAAGTAACATTAATGTAAATAATTAACTGCTTTTCTATGTAAGCTAAACATTTTTCTTCTATACTTATTAGTTTTTTCTCTGGAAGTCTATCTAACTCTTTACCTTCTATAAATTTCATTTCCACTGAGTCAATTGGTTTTTTCAATAGCTCCACGATTTTTGGTTGATCAGGCCTCAAATCAATGGATTTATTAGGAAAATCTAACGAGCTTCCTTCCCCTCTTAATTCTTTTAATCTATTTGCCTCTTGGATTTTCTTACTCTGCGCTCGTGTTGTCACTAATGTATTTTCATTCACCTTTTTCAAATCATCCGAAGTTAAGGTAATATGCATCTGTTTGAAGTATGAATTCATTTTCTGTCGAAAAATCTGGGTACTGTAAAATAGGTGGAGTGATTAGTGCTCCTTTCAGAATTTCAAAAGAAGTTTCACAACTTTCCGCCCAATCAAATTTTGTGTTTTTCCTACAAGGTTTATTTAATGGAATTGTAATATCTGCAAACTTTGGGATGTACTTACAATAATAATTACACATAGCAACGAATCGTTGTACATCGTCTGAATTTTGTGGTGTTGTAAAACACCTTTAGCAGTTACAATAATATGACCTAGATATAATAGTTCCTTTTTACAAAAATTACATTTTTTTGAGTTTATTTTTAGATTAACAGCTTTCCTTAATCTTTCGAGTACTTTTATTAAAGGAGAAAGAGCAGCCGACTACGGCACTTGGTTGCGCTCCTTTTTAGGGTTCCGTAGCCAAATGGCAAAAACGGAACCCTTATAGATTCGTCATGTCTGTCTGTCTGTCTGTCCGTGTATGTCACAGCCACTTTTTGTCGAAAGTATAAGAGCTATCCTGTTGAAACTTGGTAGAAAGATGTATTATGTGAACCGCATTAGGATTTTCACACAAAAATCAAAACAAAACAAATTTTGGGGGTGCCCCCCATACTTAGAATTGAAACTCAAAAAATTTTTTTTCACCAAACCCATACGTGTGGGGTATCTATGAATAGGTCTTTAAAAAAAATCTAAAAACCCACGTTTTTAAATGTCCTAAAAAGAAGAAAATAACCCTACGGGGCTGAGAGAGGGGCCACTCAAAACGTGGGGGCGTATATTATTTAAGGGATTATTTATGGGATATATTTACATCACGTGAGATCGTAGGTGTAACTTGCAAAGATACGCCCCCACGTTTTGAGTGGCCCCTCTCTCAGCCCCGTAGGGTTATTTTCTTCTTTTTAGGACATTTAAAAACGTGGGTTTTTAGATTTTTTAAATCTATTAATTATTTTACCCTGAAAATTTCAGCCTGCTAGCTTATCGCCTCAAAGCCTGTCCGCCATCTTGGACGTCCGCCATATTGGATTAATAGCCTAGCCTAGCATAAGCCACATGACTATTTTTTTCGTATTCCTGACAGCAAACCCTTTCATTTGATACCCATATCACGGGGGTGGATTTCAAACAGCCAGTCTACCATCTTGGACGTCCGCCATATTGGATTTAAGTCACGTGACTATTTTTTTCGTACTCCTGATAGCAAACCCTTTCATTTGATATCCATATCACAGGGGTGCATTTCAAATAGCCTGTCTGCCATCTTGGACGTCCGCCATATTGGATTTATGTCCCGTGACTATTTTTTTCGTATTCCTGACAGCAAACCCTTTCATTTGATACCCATATCATGGGGGTGGGGTTCAAACAGCCAGTCCGCCATCTTGGGGAGGCCGCCATATTGGATTTGTTATGACGTTTCTTAGCTAGTCATGTATTGTCATCAGAACTCAAAGCGTGTACAAAATTTCAGCATGCTAGCTTATCGGGAAGTGCCTCAAAATTGAGTTGCAAAAGTCCAACCGGAACGACAAACAAACAAACTTACAAACAAACAAACAAGAAAAGTGAGTGTATAAAAACGTGGGAAAATGATATTGAGGTTACTAACATCATTTTTTTCTAAACTGAACAGTTTGCGCGAGAGACACTTCCAAAGTGGTAAAAAGTGTCCCCCCCCCCCCCCGTAACTTCTAAAATAAGAGAATGATAAAACTAAAGAAAATATATAATGTAGACCTCAACCAAAAATACCAACGAAAATTGGTTTGGATGAGATACAGTTAGCAGTTTTTGAGATATAGTACATTTTCAAAAACCGCAAATATAACTTTGCCATTCATACAAATACTATGAAAAACAAAGTTACTTTTATTGTTTGTGAATATTACTTACTAATCTCAATATAATTATATCTCTAATCTATGCTTGCTGCTACGGAACCCTTCATGGGCGAGTACAACTCGCACTTGGCCGGTTTTTGACACTTAAAGTAGTGAAAATTGGACACAAGTAAGGGTTATTGACATACATGAAAGCAAAGTTAAATACAGATTGATATTTTGTGGGTTTTTTCCAAAAAACAATACTTACTCAGGGTTTTATTTGAGGTTATATTAGGCGTCAAAACAATTTATTACAACTATTTAAAAAGATTAACCATAGCATGTGTTGCCTCTCTTATTTGGC
Source organism: Agrotis exclamationis (assembly GCA_950005045.1). Classification (NCBI taxonomy): domain Eukaryota; kingdom Metazoa; phylum Arthropoda; class Insecta; order Lepidoptera; family Noctuidae; genus Agrotis; species Agrotis exclamationis. Next base: position 27,847,785 of record OX465418.1, on the reverse strand, counting down.
GATTAGGCAGTGGATGCGATAATAACAAAACACAGTTCACACAGCACGACACATTGTTTAGTATCCAGTAGAAATCAACGTAGACGTATAAATTCACTATAACAGCGCACTACAAAAAGAGTCCAATTGCTCGATGTATATCAACGTGGAGGTATCCTAAAACTCTACTCGACACGAATAATTATAAGTTTACTAGCAGAGAAAGGCAAGAAATAGTAGTTCGCCGGTAATAAAGAAATCAAAACCAAACAAACACGAAAATCATGCGTTTGACTTTGACAAATTCAGTGTTGCCAGTATGATTTCCCAAAAAAGGACGGTTGGCCAAGTTGTTTGTCAAATAATTATGAAAATAATGTTTTAGGAACTAAGGAAATTGTGCCAAATGTGACAGAAAGTTGGAGAAAGTATGAGTTTCTCGACAGACTGTAATTTAATAATAATTTAACTTACCACGAATTTATAAATAAATAACTTGCTAATACATGCTTGAAGCTCCAATAGTTTGGATATGTGTCATTCTGTCTGTAGATATTCTTTGCTTCATTACAAAATACTTTTTTTGTTTTTTATTGCCCTATGTTGTGAAAAATATATCACTTCTATTGAAAAGGTACGGTCTACACACAGGTACGGTTGTGGTACGATTGTGTGATGAATAGTACGGAAAACCGTACTTTTTGGTACGGTCTGGCGAGGGTCTGGCAACGCTGTTGACAATTGACACCATAGACACATGATTGGCATTTCTTGGAATAGTGCTGTGACACATCAGTCATTACGACATCTTAATATAATCGATTATATCTTTACTTTTGTTATAAGACCTCAATATGGGTTATCATAAAATAAATCATATTAGAGTTTATAGAACAGCAATAATAACAGCTTTTAAGGTGGTCTTTAGGGACACTACTACATTTTTTAATTGTTTTACGACTATGTTCTTTGTTTAATCGATCGATTCTGGTAACGTAGCCCTTCACTATACCGCAACAAAAATATAATAGTAAATACTAATAATATTGAATATAAAAACCCCACCAACGTTTTAAGTGAATTTATGCTAAAACAAATTTAAAATAATAACATTAATTATAGATTTGCTTATGTGATCATACGCCTCAAAAAGCGAAACCATGAGTGCCCATTCTCCTTTGATTATGAATTTCTAAGTTTCTACCTATGATAATTAAGTCATCTATGTACAGTCGAATTCCAAAATCCTTTGTCAATATCTCAAAGCAATAGCCTGACGCTTCGCTGTTACTTACGTGCTTTTGTTATAAGTTGTTTTAATACTATACAAATCAAATCAACATAAAGTATACTTCATAATTTCAACCAGTTTCCTACAAGTAACGTTGGCGCAGTGGTAAACTATACCGCTTATACAGTGCGTTAATTGACGAGCTGTGGCGTGAGATCAAATCGCCTACTTTGTTTTTTTTTACCATTTTTATTTTCATTTTCTTTATTTTTAATAGTAACTTTATACTTTTTGTTATTTTTAATACATTTTTAAAAGGATTTTGATAGTTAAAATTAGTTTTTTTTTTATAATTACTAAATATTAGTTCGATGGTCATTAGTGTTGTGTGTAGTTCGTTGTGTTCTCATTTATAATAAAGTTTTGTCGGTGGATCTCTGAAAACAAAAGTAAATTATTTCGATTTGTGGGGTAGACACAAATATGTTAGTTCGTTTCCAGTCACCTTTAATAGAACGTTGTTGATTCCTGATTATTGTGTGTGACGATTGCCTGAATCTCCGATTACACTTGTTATGATTACCGATTTGCAGTGAAATATAAACTACGGGAATGTTTACGTATAAACATTGGGGGCGAATATTATAGCCCTATATAAATGTGGATGAAACATAACACAAATATCAAATGAAACCGGACTAGTGTGAGTATTAACATTTAAATTTTAATTATTTCACATGTTAATATTCTTATTGATTACATAAGATTCCGTATTCAAAAGTGTTAAAATCGGTTTGTTTAAAAGTAAAAAAAATCTGATTGATACTTAGTATGTTATTTATAGATTTTTCTTAATAATAAAATAAATCAACAGCTGTATTTTTCATAAAAATATTCCATGTTTTGTTCTAGTGTTGAAATACTGTGAGTCTGTGGGATATGAGAAAAAAAAAACCGGCCAAGTGCGAGTTGGACTCGCCCATGAAGGGTTCCGTAGCATCAAGCATAGATTAGAGATATAATTATATTGAGATTAGTAAGTAATATACACAAACAATGAAAATAACTTTGTTTTTCATAGTATTTGTATGAATGGCAAAGTTATATTTGCGGTTTTTGAAAATGTACTATATCTCAAAATCTGCTAACTGTATCTCATCCAAATCAATTTTCGTTGGTAGTTTTGGTTGAGGTCTACATTATATATTTTTTTTAGTTTTATCATTCTCTTATTTTAGAAGTTACGGGGGGGGGGGGGACACACTTTTTACCACTTTGGAAGTGTCTCTCGCGCAAACTGTTCAGTTTAGAAAAAAATGATGTTAGTAACCTCAATATCATTTTTAAAGACCTCTTCATAGATACCCCACACGTATGGGTTTGGTGAAATTTTTTTTTTGAGTTTCAATTCTAAGTATGGGGGGCACCCCCAAAATTTGTTTTGTTTTGATTTTTGAATGAAAATCCTAATGCGGTTCACATAATACATCTTTCTACCAAGTTTCAACAGGATAGCTCTTATACTTTCGACAAAAAGTGGCTGTGACATACACGGACAGACAGACAGACATGACGAATCTATAAGGGTTCCGTTTTTGCCATTTGGCTACGGAACCCTAAAAACAAGGCTTGACGAGAGCGAAGTGGAACATTTGATGAGGTTAAGGATTGTTGTAAAGGATAAGCATGGACTTCAAAATATGGTAAACGAATACGAAGGATAAGGTTTCCTCCAATGAGTACCTAACTGATTAAACTCGAAATTAATAACCGTTCACCGTGCACTCAACATTGAAGGCTTATTATCATCGAACATCAGCTAAAAACCGTTTATGTTTTACAGGAAAAAAAAGTTTAAGATTTTCTCAAGAACATTTTATGATATTATGGTTTTTGTTGTATTTATTGTAAATAGACTGGAAACGTTAACATAGTGTTACGAGCTGGGTATCGGGATAAATTAATTAACACCAATTAAAACCAAATAAACTTTATTGACACACGAATCACTAATTAAAACAAACACTTCTCAACAATTAAACACTTATAAACTCACTTAATCACTCGTAAAAATCACTTAGAGATCGCTTCCAGTTCACTTCGAGTTGCCTCGATCGTAGTCAAAACCAGACTGACTGAGGTCGCCGATCGGCACCCCTTTTTATACCCAGGCCGGACCCACTAGATGTTTCTAGAAGGTGGTCGAATGTTCTGGAAACATCCATAGACTTCGACATAGTCCCATATCTTCTGGAACATTCCAGAACCATCTCGAAACATCTAGAACAGGATAGAATTTTCTAGAAACTTCCAGACCAATCTTCGGTAGAATTGTCGAGAACCTTGTGGAACTTTCGAGAAGCTTATAGATAGGTCTCGCAATCCGATCGACGTAACAATAGTTTTATTGATACTTATATTTTATTTTAGGATTAAGATTCGAAGTTATTAAGCTTCAATCCTCTTTTCGTAATGAAACAGATATTTAAGCTAATAGTAACCTCGATATAATATATGTATACAGGATATTTTTTATGAAGTGCGTAGGTACTTAGGTAGTTTATTTCCATCGTTTCCGTAATATATAACTTTATTTTTGTTAAATCGCACTTGGTGAAGCAGAAGAAAGATGTGCTCAAAACACAACCTTTTTTTGGCACCGCGACCCGGGAACGCAAAGAACGACTGGCTCTTTGCGTTTCAGGTTCGCGGTGCTCAAAACGTTTATCTACTTATATTGACACCGTAAAAGGGCATCGCGGCCCGGGAAAGCAAAGGACAATGGGCTTTTGCGTTCTAAGGTCTTATCTAACCTAACCTGTACTACGAGTCAGGGTGACCCAAGTCCCCAGCTCACTTCGCTCACTCTTACTGCCCTGGAACGCAAAGGGCAAATAGTCTATTAAACACACAAGACGGCATGTTTTGACTTAAAATGGCAAATCACTAGTGACGTGTGAGCGAGACGATGCGTAGCTTGGTACTGTCGCGAGTTTGTATTAACTTTTGATTTTGTATTAACTTTGGTCGACACACTCGCGTGTTCTGAGCGCTCTATCTGGCTATTTTTTTGATCTGAGCTTTGGAGTTTATTGTTGAAATTTTATTTTTTGTGAAACTTTACACCATTTGCACTGATATACACTAAAACACTGGTCGCACTTTTGGAACTGCTATGTTAGCCGGCAAACTCGCGTAATAGCTGGCGAGTTGGTATATAACTGTCGCTTCCACGATGAGTTCGAGCTCGTTGCGCTGCAAGGAACTGGAACCCAGGTCTTCTTGTTACCGACGTCCTACGCCGATGATGATGATCCTCGCACGTCGGTCGTCGTCGGGGTCACTAATTTAGGCGCGGGATAGCGCCCAGTTTATTCAATGAAAGACCGGTCCAGTTAGGTTTAGATCATGTATTGTAGATTCCATAGAAGTGCCTTATGAATAACTGACACACAGTAGGTATAACACGGTACAATGGCGGTCATAGGAATATATTTCTAATATCCTCGTTTCAATAATGTGGGTTATTTACAACATAATATAATACTTTGTGATTCCTTTAAATTCGACCTATATAAGACCGGTAACGACCTGTCTGGTGATCGGTGTGTCGGGGCATAGACAAACATAACCATAGTGTTGTGACTATGGGTTATGTTTGTAATACCACAGCAAAAATTATGAACTGCGGAATTATTCCTGATGAACAGTTCTATAATAAAGTCCGAGAGAGCATTATATCTATCTTTATTATTTCACATATTATTGTTATTCATTTCACTATAACCTTTTTTATGGAAAACAAAGATTTTAAAGTAATGAATTATTTGCGAAGGTATTTTTATTAACATGATATTAATCATTATCCAAATAAATACGTTAATCATCATAATCATCATTTAATTTTGAAGAAAATTGCCCTTGTCATCGTTTGATTTCAATGAATATCTTAGGAGATATCATAGTTTCAAACAATGATATTTTAGTAAACATGTTATGAGCGAGCAAGACGTGAAGACTAGAAAACGTCCTAATTGGGACGTATTGCTTTTAGTCTGTTTCTCGCACGACTACGAGTGACACGTTGCGCGCTGCTACTTAATTACCATCCAAAATGCCATTGTCTGTATTTAGAAAGTGTACCAATTATGACACCAAAGTTAATAAAACACAAGGGATCTCATAACACACGTAAGTACGCAAAATACTTCGATTTATTAATATAGGTATTTCAATTATTTTCGTAATATTATATTTGTTCTATCTCTCTCTCTCTCTCTCTCTCTATCTATCTTTGTCGTGAAGCCAACGTGCGGTGATTGATGGCTTGAATAATGTTTGTTTACATTCACGCGCAATTGACAACATCTAGCTGTCACTTTTTTTCTTATTGGTATTATGAAGCTATCCTTTTTTATTAAACGACTTCAAAAAAAAAAGTAGGTTCTCAGTTCGATCTGTATGTATGTATGTATGTTTGTCCGCGATTATCTCGCGTTCGGCTGAACCGATTTTGATGCGGTTTTCAGGAAAGTATTTGTTACATTCTGGAGAAGGTTTTAGTATATAACAATAATAGATATCTCGTGAAGTTGCCCGTACAGATCCGTTTTTGTTGTTAACTAGGATTGTAGATTTTCAAAGACGCCGATTATGTGAAGATTTTTGTTGAATTTCTAAACTAAAAAGGGAAAAATAAAAAAACTTTTTGAAAAAAAGGGAACCGACTTCAAAACCAAACACAAAAAAACTATAAAATAACTTTTCTTTCGGAAGTCGGTGGCCATAGTCAATGAAATAAAAAACCGGCCAAGTGCGAGTTGGACTCGCCCATGAAGGGTTCCGTAGCAGCAAGCATAGATTAGAGATATAATTATATTGAGATTAGTAAGTAATATACACAAACAATAAAAATAACTTTGTTTTTCATAGTATTTGTATGAATGGCAAAGTTATATTTGCGGTTTTTGAAAATGTACTATATCTCAAAAACTGCTAACTGTATCTCATCCAAACCAATTTTCGTTGGTAGTTTTGGTTGAGGTCTACATTATATATTTTTTTTAGTTTTATCATTCTCTTATTTTAGAAGTTACGGGGGGGGGGACACACTTTTTACCACTTTGGAAGTGTCTCTCGCGCAAACTGTTCAGTTTAGAAAAAAATGATGTTAGTAACCTCAATATCATTTTTAAAGACCTATTCATAGATACCCCACACGTATGGGTTTGGTGAAAATTTATTATCTCTTATTTTAGAAGTTAGAGGGGGGGGGGGGGGGAGGACACACATTTTACCACTTTGGAAGCGTCTCTCGTGCAAACTGTTCAGTTTAGAAAAAAATTATATCAGTAGGTAACCTCAATATAATTTTTAAAGAAAAGGCCACCCCCAAAATTTGTTTTGTTTTTATTTTTGTGTGAAAATCCTAATGCGGTTCACATAATACATCTACCTACCAAGTTTCATCAGGATAGCTCTTATACTCTCGACAAAAAGTGGCTGTGACATACGGACAGACAGACAGACAGACATGACGAATCTATAAGGGTTCCGTTTTTGCCATTTGGCTACGGAACCCTAAAAAGTGTGTATGTGTGCTGCCGCTCGGCGCGGAAGTTTTTTCTGCTGTTTTGTAAGTGTATAACATATCTGTTTATTAGAATATTGGTTTCAAAATAATACCGCAAAAAGAATTATGGCGGGCTGGGCATGTCATAATTGCGGCGATAAGATCCCTCTTTGAGGAGTGGTTGGAGAGACGCTATGGCTTCATCACCTCCAACCTGACGCAAGTCCTCCCGCGCACGTTTGTTTCGGGAGGGTACCTCAGGAATACGGCGGCAGGCGAGGGGAATGGGGAGCAGTCAGAACGCGTGAGGGAAAGGGCATCCTCTACCTCTCGCCCGAACCACCGCTGACGACGCCCAGGGCGTCGGAAATCGCGGGGCATATTCCAACTGCTTGCAGATGGGGAGTAATGGTTAGCTCGCCGTCCGACCAAGGACAAGGCCCTGCGCGCTCCTGATCAAGGGAACTGATGGAGGCGGGACCATAGTAATGAATAAACTTAAAAACTACTGTGCCGATTTTAAACATTTTCACCATTAGAAGGCTTCATTCACCCTGAGTTCAAAGATAGGCTAAATGTATAATTATCATGAGCACCCGTGCGAAGCCGGGACGGGTCGCTAGTTTTGTATATTTTACCTGTATCGCGGGTGCGTTTACAAACATTGAAACTCACATTCCTACGTTACATAAACATCCAGACCCGGAATTACTACTTTTACGTCATACAAATACTTGTTCCTTGCGGGAATCGAACCCGCGTCACGCTGCGCAGCAGTCGATTTCTCAGTCACTGAACCTCTTCCTCTTAAAGCATCGATAACTGGAAACCACACCGGAATCCAAACATACTATGTATATTATAGAGTGGGGAACGAAGCTACGGGCAACAGCTAGTTTTTAATAAACGTAAGGGAACAGCAACCTTCTAGCAAGAATTCGATTTATTTGAATACGATAGTTTTAGTAAATGAGTAATTACTGTATGAATATTGGAAGTGCCTATGGCGTAGTACGAGGACGTCGCACGCGGGTGTCAATCAGTGCTCGGAGTGACAGACTGGCGGACACGCGGGGCCGAGGGGGCGGGGCGCGCGGGGCGGGCCAGCACTCGCTGCTCCTCTGTCATTATTCTGTTAACGTGGTGACAATATAATTACAGCACCACTATAATTACCTCATTACTGAAACAGACAGTGGTCAGATTTGTTATCGGAGTTTCTGTGCAGCACCGCCTCCACACGGATCCTACAATGTTCGATTTCTTACTCATTTTCACCTTATTTATTTTAGATATTAACACACATGTTTACTTATTGAAGTAAGAGGGTGAGCTACGTGAGTTTGACAAACGGTACTTAGTTCAATGTACGATTGACGTTTGTGCTACAAAACTGTAGGTACTGCGAATCACTGTACTTCGATATCAAGCTGGTGCGACGGTAATTCGGTACTACTGTAGTGTGACAAATACAGTATGAGCGAAGAGGCGACAGGCGTAAGAGGAACGGACAACTTGAGATGCAAGAACGAGCGCAGCGAGCTCGGTACTTGGGGCACTCCGACTAGAACAGGTTGGGTTAGGTAGCCATCCCCTTTGTTTAATATCAAGAGTTGCCTGATATCAAACCGGGATGAAACAACACAACTTGCACTGGTAAGAGTAACTAAGTCGAGTAGAAAATAAAACCACAACTTGTCACTTGTTCTAAAGGGGTGTTGTAATAAGGAAGTTTCCATTTTAACAAAAATTAAAAATACTTATTAAAATTGTAAGGCAAAGAAATTATAATAAATATGGTGAAAGAATTATTTTAATAACTTGAAAAATGACAAAGTTAATCCACTTTTACTGAATCCCGAATTAATTTTGAAATGCACGCGGAGCATTTGGTCTGTGACGTCACAACTCTCTACGCGCGGGTGGGGCGGGTAGCGCTTAGCGGCTGTTTCGTGTATTTCGTGGTTTGTTGCTGACAGTAAGTACATGGAATGCGGTGTTTGAGTGTCTGTGTGAAGTATTAAGTAACCTTATTAATATATTTCCTATAATATACTATCTTTTAGCTAAGTTAAAACTAGATTAAAGTAAAATTTCTCTTCTCCAAAAAAAAGTTTTACATCGCCGTTCGCTGGGTGCGAAGTACTAGGTGGGGGTAGTACTATTCGATTGCAGCGCCCATGGTGGCGAAAAGTAAAACTAATGTGGGATTGTCTAAGAGCACATTCACCTTTGCCAACTATTAAAAACGCGCTAATCTCAGGAAATTCTGGTGCGATTTGAATAATTCTTTTTGGGTTGGATAGTCCATTTATCGAGAAAGGCTATAGGCTATATAACATCACGCTATGACCAATAGGAGCAGAGCAGCAGTGAAACATGTTGTCAAATCGGGAAATTCTTATTGAGAGCTTCCGTTGCGTGCGCTGCGTAAACGGTTCACATTACGCAAAAATTATGTATGACGGAATTTTTCCTCATGAAACGTTCTAAAATAAAGTCCGCGACAGCATATATCTATCTTGTAAGGTTAACTCACTATAACCTTTTTTATGGAAATCAAATTGGTTTTAAAATAATACATTACTTGCGACGGTATTTTTATGAACATAATATTAATCCTTACCCAAATAAATACGTTAATCATTACAAACATTTAATTTTGAACAAAATTTCCCTTGACATCATTTGATTTCAATGAATATCTGACGAGATATCGTAGTTTCTTTAACGGCAGGTGATGGGGAGCAGTCGGAGTACGACGGCTCCGTCTCAGAGTTCATTGAACTCTGTCATCTGTCAATTTCGAATCAATTTATCAGACATATCCGTACGTAATTTTTATAATCGCGTTATTCCGCCAGAAAAACATAGGTCACAGCAGTTGTTGTGTTGTAAACTGCAAGAATACTAGCAGAAATAGTAAATTTAAATTTTATTGATTCCCAAGCGGTTCTTGGAAAGATGAGCAATGCAGGAGATGGTTAGCTGCCGGGAAGAGAAAAAATTAAATAAATCATAATCCTCATTTTAATCCTGTATTTGACATTTTTCTTATAGAATACATTTTGCCTATGTTTATTTAATTTTATTCAGAGCTGATGGATCGCCATGGAATCCAAAACCATGTGTTTTGTAAAGAAATCTGATTTCAATTAGAACGGTCAGAGCCGTCAACAGTGCAAACGCTAGGTGGCGCTAAAGTCGTGCACGGTGCCATCTCGAAAGCGCGATTCAGAAAAACGTACAACGCCATCTATCGAGTATCGGGTAAACTTTGTCTCAATACTTTGGTTTTTGGTTCGACGGTTAACACCCTTCGTAGTTTTGTTTAAACCTCCCAGAAGTAGGAGCCTCGCGAAGTATGGCTCCGTCTTCTCGGCTTGTATAATTTAATTTTACTATTGACTCAAAATTCTTCATGTCGCACCAGAGTAATGAATAAATAGTCTTCAATTTGTCGTACAAGCGTCAATCGCACATCCGTTTGTCGAACTCACGTAGTACCTAACTTTCAAAAAGTAAATATCTGGCCTCCTAAATGAACTTAGAGTGATACTTAAAACGCATTCTTATATCTTGTTTTATACATTATGATATTATTGCATCACTTTTGACCTCGTAAAACCAGTTTATTTTATTGTTTTTTTTTTTTTTTTATGTGTAATGGGTTTGCTCTTGACCTTAGTCTAGGACTAGAGTGACTAAGACAAGGTCGACGATGGAGCGAGCTTACCCAGAAGAAGCCTGTTTACTCTAACTTTGAAGAGATTGTCTTAGATTCCAGGGCTTGTAAAGGACAACAAATAATTATAACATTTTTGGCAAAAAAAAAACCGCCTTCAAAAACTTCCACAAGTGTTAAGTAGGTAACTTATCTTTCGGAAGTTGGTGGCAGCAATGAAATAAAAAACAAATCATTTATTAATATTATTTGAGTTATTTAACGTGTCGTTATTATTTTCAGTTGCTAAAAGTTGATTTATTACTGCAATTGGGTTTTATAATTATACAAAGTCTATCAAAAACTATTAATACTCGTAGTTGCCATTCAGTGGGGGTTGGGTTGCGATTCTTTAAGTTTGTATATACGCATTGTCATCATCATCATCTTCCTGCTCTTATCCCATTTTACTTGGAGTCGGCACAACACGTTTTGTCTGAGTAAATGATACTGTGACCCCTATCAGACGTCACAGTATCATCTACTCTTTTTCCTTTCATATCATTCCTTAGACAATCTCTTTGGCTTTCCTCATCCTCTCCATCTATCAACATTTATACTCATTACTCTTTTAGTCACATGAGTGTCATGCCTCTTCATCACATGTCCATACCAAGATAGACGATTCCCTTTCATTTTTTTGTAATAGACGCTAACTTCATTCCTTACTTTATCCATTCTTATCACTCCACATATCCATCTCAACATCCTCATCTCCCCTATATGCAATCGTTTCTCATCCATCTTTTTCATAGCCCAGCATTCCGATCCATACAATACGAAAGGTCACCCACTACCTAATACCTAAGTAACAATAGGTTCTATAAACAAGGCGTTTTATCACCAAAGAGTGATATAGTAGGCCTATAACGGTAACCATTGTGACTGCATGTACTATAAAGTTTATAACAAAGCATTTTGGTTCTATAAGATTAAATAGCATTTAAGTTCTATTATTTAGCTCTTAGAACGCTTACAGGACCATACAAAAGAATCTTTAAAGTGTTGCACTGTAAAAGTAGTGTTGGGTGTAATTTATCTATAATATTATGTATGTATTTAGAAATATATGTATAAGTATGTTTATCAGTTATCTAGTACCCATAACACAAGCTCTTAGCTTGGGACTAGATGGCGTTGTGTGATAGTTGTGAAATATTAAAAAAAAAATAGAAATGAGAAAAACGATTTTGGTACTATTTAGTACTATAGACAACCTTACTGACACTTTCATGTATCTATTTTGCTCTAATAATGCGTCAAAATAATTTAACACTATTACAGGATCAATTTGCACTATAAAAGTTCCTTACACAACCATTACGTATTACGGGATCAATTTGCACTATAAAAGTACCTTACACAACCATTACGTAACCGTTTAGCTTACGCTTCTATCACGCTGTCTAGGTCCTTGTCCACGTCCTCTGTAGTTTCCAAAGCGGCAACCTTGGCCGGTCTGGTCCAGTGTTGGACGGAGAGTTGACCTCATCATGCGGCTTCTCTCAAGCCTAAAATTGATATTTAGGGTGCCTCTTACTAGTCGGTGGTCACTGCCGGTGTTGAACTGTTGAATTACTAAATACTTAAATTCAAATGCTCTAAAAGTGAGATGGTGTTACTGAAACGAGACTAAAGCGTGACATAAAACACTAAAATTCATCATTAAATGACTAATTTTAGATTTAATAACTTTAGATTGCTACAACTACATTCCCAAATTATGCCCTAGTGTGTATTTAATGCAAGTCCATGCAAAGAAATTTATTTTGACTACACTATTTTATATTTGGACAACAAGGACCCCTAATTCATTTTCGGTGAAAATATGGCCGCTATTTTCTGCCGCGATAGCACATTAGCAGTACGGCTGGAGCCAATGTGTACTATAGGATCCGTATTCGGGACAAGTAATTTATTAAAATTTAATTAAAACACGAAAATAATGAGGGCGCATTGTCAAATTCGAAATCAGCATAATGATTTTAACGATACAATTATTTTTGCAAGTGCAAGTTATGGCAGTTAAAATGGCAGAGGTGCATATCTTTTTTACCGACTTCAAAAAAAAGGAGGTTATCAATTCGACCCGTATGTATGTAATATTATCAGAACTGCCCAGTTTTCATATATGTTAATCTATATCAGCGTCTGAACAAATGTGCCAAATTTCATAAGTGTATGTATGTATGTATGTATGTATGTTTTTATGTTTTTATGTTTGTGCACGCATATCTCCGGAACTATAAGTTCGATTTAAGTAATTCTTTTTGTTGTACTAGGTATTGTTCAACTTAGGGTACACTGCAAGTTTCATCAAAATCGGTTCAGTAGTTTTAGAGATATGGATTTTTTTATGTTGTGACGGATTACAAGATTAGTGCATAAGTAAGAAAATTTTGTATTTTACAAGAATTTGGGTTGAATATGTAATAAATAAACTAAAAAGGGTAAAATAAAAACTTTTTTTTAAAAAAGTACCGACTTCAAAACAAATGCAAAAAAGTTTAAAATAACTTTTCTTTCGGAAGTCGGTGGCTTTGTTTTGTTGTGTCATTGACTATTGCGACTGGCCTGTTGGTCTAGTGCAGTGATTCCCAAAGTGGTCCAGGTGGACCCCCAGGGGTCCACGGGAGACTTGCTGGGGGTCTACGTAGGCGTGAACAAAAAATGGGGGTCCATAAGATGTAAATGGGGGTCCACGTAAATTTATCTGCTTTTGATAGTAAAGAGCAAAAATGTAAGCATAGTTTTTATAAGGGCCTACCTACATTGTTTTAAGTACCTAACTAAGCAGATAATATTTTAATAAGGCAAGCGACTGTTACTTGTCCAAACTTGCGTATTCGATATTACCTTCGATCATTAAAATCAACTAGATAGACGGTCAAATATTTAATAGCTTTTCCCTCCTCATACCTTGTCGAAAGGAGTTTTAGTGCCGTTACAAACCTCTTAACAAAAAAAGGAGCTAATTAAAAATCACACAGGATTTGCGGTTATTGCTCACTAAAATAAAGCCAAACATTGATCGTTTGCTGACACTCTATCAAATACTTACATCCTTCCTATTAGGTAATTAAAATTATGACCTGAACCTATATTACCTTATTAATTTTTTCTTGTAATTCTATTCTTTTAATTATTGTTATTGTTATAAAATGTACCATTTTTCGTTTTTATTTTACCTATCGGAATATAGGGACAGAACTCAGAAGCGACACAATTTTTATTTTTGGCGACTTTATGAATGTGGTAGAAATGTAGCAGCAGGGGGTCCACCGAAACCAGTAAAATTTTGAAAGTGGTCCACGAGAAAAATAAGTTTGGGAACTACTGGTCTAGTGGTTAGTGACCCTGACTGCTATGCCGGAGGTCGTGGGTTCGATTCCCACCCAGGACAAATGTTTGTGTGATGAGCACGATCATTTGTTCTGTGTCTGGGTGTAATTTATCTATAATATTTAAGTATTTAGAAATATATAAGTATGTTTATCAGTTGTCTAGTACCCATAACACAAGCTCTGCTTAGCTTGGGACTAGATGGCGTTGTGTGATAGTTGTGGAATATTATATTATTATTATTGCCACCGACTTCCGAAAGAAAACTTATTTTAAACTTTTTTGCATTTGTTTTGAAGTCGGTACTTTTTAAAAAAAAAAAATTATTACAATGATACGTTAGGCAACATGGCAAATGGCATGAATCCTATCTTACCGATATTTTTAGTTATCTTGAGGAACACGACTGACACAACACGAACAAAAAAAATGATGAATAATAAAGGGTGTCCAGTGGAAAATTTTCAACTTTGAAATTTCATGTAAAAAAACTAAAACCGGCCAAGTGCGAGTTGGACTCGCCCATGAAGGGTTCCGTAGCAGCAAGCATAGATTAGAGATATAATTATATTGAGATTAGTAAGTAATATACACAAACAATAAAAATAACTTTGTTTTTCATAGTATTTGTATGAATGGCAAAGTTATATTTGCGGTTTTTGAAAATGTACTATATCTCAAAAACTGCTAACTGTATCTCATCCAAACCAATTTTCGTTGGTAGTTTTGGTTGAGGTCTACATTATATATTTTTTTTAGTTTTGTCATTCTCTTATTTTAGAAGTTACGGGGGGGGGGACACACTTTTTACCACTTTGGAAGTGTCTCTCGCGCAAACTGTTCAGTTTAGAAAAAAAAAGTGTTTGTAACATCAATATCATTTTTAAAGACCTATTCATAGATACCCCACACGTATGGGTTTGGTGAAAAAATTTTTTTTGAGTTTCAATTCTAAGTATGGGGGGCACCCCCAAAATTTGTTTTGTTTTGATTTTTGTGTGAAAATCCTAATGCGGTTCACATAATACATCTTTCTACCAAGTTTCAACAGGATAGCTCTTATACTTTCGACAAAAAGTGGCTGTGACATACACGGACAGACAGACAGACATGACGAATCTATAAGGGTTCCGTTTTTGCCATTTGGCTACGGAACCCTAAAAAACTACATAGATTTTATTTATTTTTATTGAAACTAAATGTACTACATTAATGCGGATTTCATTTCTTAAACACTATATCATCTAAATGATGACCGTTTTTTTGTACGCACTCCTGTAATCGGACCCTTACATTTGCAATCACGCGACGGCAAAGCTCTGGAGTAATGCTTTGAATTTCACGGCGAATATTGGCCAGCAGGGCTTGAATTGTCCGGGGATTGTCCTCATAAACCTTCGATTTAAGGTAACCCCATAGAAAAATATCGCAGTGCGTGAGGTCGGGCGACCTGGGCGGCCATGAGATGTCTCCGTACTTGTTGATCAGTTTATTTGGAAAAATTGTTCTTAACTTTTCCATCGACACCCTAGCTGTATGCGGAGTGGCAACATCTTGCTGAAATTGTGTCCTATTGTTGTAACCTGAATACAGCTGCAATTGCGGTAGCAGAAATTCGTCTATCATACGGCAATACACCGGAGCAGTGACTGTTTCTCCTTGGTTAAAAAAATAGGGCCCAATTACACCGCTAGCCGAAATGGCACACCAAACTGTGTGCGTTGCTGCTCATGTTGATGGTCCTGGAGGAGTTCTGTTGAGCGTTGTCCCTTCTTGCCTATATCTTTGTACCCATGATCAAATAAGTTGCGTGCTTGGCCCATCACTTAAACGCCGAATATTAAAATGAGTACAAAACGTTCGACCCGCGCGAACCGACGATTCACCATTCTTTAGATATTGCTCAACCGCGAACGAGCGGTGCGCTCCTGTCCAGTGACTCATGGCTATTAACAAATCCGCAAGTACCGCGCTTTCAATGGTACCTCCCCCGCTCACCTCACCCCGCTAATATTTCGATAATTGCAGTTTAAAGTTGAAAAATTTCCGCTGGACACCCTTTATAAGTGTCAGGAAAGATCTCTCAAATCGTTTACAGTGCAAAATATCACTTTAAACATGTTTTGGTTACTTTTATAGTGCAAATTCGTGACATTATTGCACTTGTGGCACTATTTTAGTACTAAAAAGCGTTTCACTACACTTTTACATCTCAACTATCGAGCTGATTTATCACCGTGAGAGCCTTTACGTATTTTTTTTTATTTATTTAAAGGGCTTTGTCTCTTAGAGACCACGTCGCCCAGTGCGGGAAAAAACAAATATGATAAATTACAAATACGTTACTTATGAATAGCTTAATATGACCTATTTATCACAAGTTTGTACAAAAGCTTTGCTTCATCAGAACTTGGAAAAGCAAGAATGGCGTTACAAATGCCAATATCATTCATAATAAACGGTCCAAAAATGTTCACCCTAACATTTTCATTCCGGACACATTCCATCAAGATATGAAAGACATCATCAACCACTCCACATAAATCACAATTTGGTGATGAAACTTTTTTCATTAAATAATAAAACTTATTTGATGGAATATGTCCGGAGCGAAGCCTTAGGCCGTGCACTGCGTTAAGCGGGCGCCCATCGCGGGTGCCCGTCGCGGGCGCCCATCGCGGGTGCCCGTCGCGGGCGCCCGCGTGGCGTGCTGTTTCATGTAATCTCATAGGTCAGCGCTGCGTGCTGCGGGTCGCCCGTCGCACGCGGCGCGGGCGGCGGACCCGCCCCGCGGGCGACGGGTGTCCGTGTGACGGAGCACGCGAGCGGAGATGTTTCTAGGAAATCAGTGAGCGCAGTTGCGTTAAATTCTCCTCACATCAATCTAGACGTGACATATACATGATATCGACTGTACACCCGCGCGGTCATATTGGACTGGCGGCGCTGCGAGAGGCGGGAGACCGTCGCGGGCATCCGCAACGGGTAAATTTGTCCGCGA
Source organism: Agrotis exclamationis (assembly GCA_950005045.1). Taxonomy (NCBI): domain Eukaryota; kingdom Metazoa; phylum Arthropoda; class Insecta; order Lepidoptera; family Noctuidae; genus Agrotis; species Agrotis exclamationis. The sequence continues at coordinate 27,830,936 of OX465418.1, read as the reverse complement.
CGGAGCACGGCGCGGGTCCCCGCGACGGACGCCCGCTTAACGCAGCGCACGGCCTTAAGGCTATGGTAATTAATGTTTTGTTAAGATTACAATCAATCCATGGAACCCGAGAAATCTCTGGCTGGATAGTTCGATACCATAATAATATCCCCTTTTCTTTTGATCTTTCATCAAAATACTCCTGCCAAAGATCTAAACACTTAGCTTTTACGTAATGTTTATAGAATAAATTAGTGATAAAACTCGGGCCTATTTGGGGTTTTGTAAACGTTTACAACACCATTATACATAGTACTAATTGTGGAGCCTTTTAGCACGCTCCAAAACGTTCTAGGTCTTTTTAACCGACTTCAAAAAAAGGAGGAGGTTCTCAATTCGTCGGAATCTTTTTTTTTTTTTTTTTTATGTATGTTCCCCGATTTCTCGAAGACGCTTGGACCGATTTGGAAAATTTTTCTTTTGTTTGAAAGGGTATACTTTCCAATTGGTCCCATGATCATCAGGTCAGGATCTGATGATGGAATCCCAGGGAAACCGAGGGCAACCTTCAAATTTTATAGGCACATAGTACCATTTTCATATATTTTCTAAAGCTGTTCAAGTATTTGCATCTGATAATCATCATCTCAGGTGGATGAGCTGATGATGGAAGGTACAACTCCTCAACGGCTTGGAGTAGGCATCGACTGATTTAGTTTGTGTTCGCATATCTCTGGAACTACAAGTCCGATTTAAGTAATTCTTTTTTTGTTGTACTAAGTATTGTTTAACTTACGGAATACTGCAAGTTTCATCAAAATCGGTGCAGTAGTTTTTGAGATAGGGAATTTTTATAGTACCAATTTTTGTTACTTGGGTAGTTTGTGGCACGCAGATAGTGCGTATCGATGCACTATCTGCGTGCCACAAACTAGCAAGTGGGTCAAAATCAAAATAATTGCTCATTTCAGGAAATTTATTTGTCCATCATTTTTCCTTAATTTCTACTAAAAAACTGTCAGGGCAATATTATTAAAATACTGAAAATTACAAAGAAGCCCTTCTTTATATTGTATTATAAATGTCATTGTTGGTAGTTGATACCTCGTTTTTTAAATATTGTGGCATTTTTAAAGGCGTGTCTTCTGGTCTTCCTACAAAAAACGTGTGTCCAACTTCCAGCACTGATATTTTAAACTTGAAAAAATATTAAAAGTAGTACATTTATTATTAAACAAAATTGGCTATCCTCTTAAATAACACTGTAAAATATGAGTAGAATCCTTAAAAATTCATTTGAAATATAAATTGGTCAAAAAAAAAAACTGGTCTCAAAATTACTTCATCGATGTTATTTCATTTATGTAACGCATTATTTAGTCGCAAAAAAGGTATTTTTTAAACTTTAATACTGGCAACATTAGCTGTCACTGTCTGAACCTCAGGCGACCAATCATAGGGCAGCAGCCATTTTGTTCTCGGCAAAAATATGATTGTAAAGTGTGCGTCGAAAAAAAAACAAAAAACTGGTTTATCTTTGGTAAATTGAAAAAATACGTCAGGTAAGTAACTTTAAACTATTTCGTATTGTCAGGAAACTATTATGTTAGTGCTATTCTGTCGCTAATTAGCTGCAACGATCGAGTTAATTATGTTCTGTGATTTGAGGTTAGTCTGTAGAAAAACATGCTTATTTCTTCCTTTATGTCACACTTATGTAACATTTTTTTATGTTACGTTACATAAAATTGGGTTAAGGCGTGTCCACAGCATGCTTTTAAAATATTAAACAAATAGTGTACCTAATAAAAAATAAACATGTTTTTTTGGTCGTAGTCAGTGTTTTGACTGATACACACTAAAATCCTCATTGCCGTGTCGTTAGCAAAGATATTTCAGTTTGATAAATCAATATGAGATAATTATATCAGTTTGGGATCAATACGTAAAACGACTTTGTATGTGTCTGAATAAAAAAACTGTTTTTATTTACAACTGTGAATGCAGCCCTTGTTTTCCTTTATGTTATTTTTATGTTATTGTAACATAAAAGTAACATTTATGAAATGAGCAATTATTTTGATTTTGACCCAAGTACATTAAATATGTTGTGGCGCGCAGGTCCCTGTCATCGAGCAGCGTGGCCACGCACTTGCACATTCTGCGCGCGAGTGGCTTCTGCCGGCTGGCGGGCGCAGCTCGCGCGTCCCCGCGCGGCCGCCTGCACGAGCTCTACCGTGCCTTCACGCTGTCGCTCACCTCGCTCTACCTGCTGCAGGAGTGCGTCTACGCCTATCAGGTACCAACCGTGATACAGTGCGACACTCGCTAATCCCTAAGCGCTTTTCTAACTACATATTTATTGTTCCTAGGTGCGGCTAGACATGGACAAGTTAGCGCGAGTCATGTTTTTGCTCCTGTGCCACATCACGTCTATCGCGAAGCAGTTTGTGTTTCACATGAAAGCGGAGCGGATTGATGAGATGCTCGGCGAGCTGGACGGTGGGTAAAGTACAACGACAGGCGAGGGGGCTTATTTCCAATCTATACAGGCTGCCAGAACGCAGCCATAGGAAACTGCTCGCGTATACTTTGTAGGTAATGCTATTTTTTTTTCCCACGTTTTTATACACTCACTTTTCTTGTTTGTTTGTTTGTCGTTCCGGTTGGACTTTTGTAACTCAATTTTGAGGCACTTTCCGATGAGCTAACAGGCTGAAATTTTGCACACGCTCTAAGTTCTGATGACAATACATGACTAGCTAGGAAACGTCATAACAAATCCAATATGGCGGCCTCCCCAAGATGGCGGACTGGCTGTTAGAAATCCACCCCCATGATATGGGTATCAAATGAAAGGGTTTGCTGTCAGGAATACGAAAAAAATAGTCATGTGACTTAAATCCAATATGGCGGACGTCCAAGATGGCGGACAGGCTTTTAGGCACTTTCCGATAAGCTAGCAGGCTGAAATTTTCAGGGTAGCTTCAAACCCGATGAACAAAGATAAAAATAATAAAATAATTAATAGATTTAAAAAATTTAAAAACCCACGTTTTTAAATGTCCTAAAAATAAGAAAATAACCCTACGGGGCTGAGAGAGAGGCCACTCAAAACGTGGGGGCGTATCTTTGCAAGTTACACCCACGATCTATACACGTCATGTAAATTATATCCCATAGAAATATACCCAGCAGACCTATTTAGGAGCCCCGCTTTTAGTGAACAAATTGTAAGAGTGTAGTGCGGCTGAGGCGAAAGCTTCGATGCAAAACGGTCAAACTTTGAACTTTGTCGATGGAGCCCCGCTGCGTGAGCTTCTGCTTTCGACAGCAAGGTTTAAAGGAACCTAACCAAATCGAACCTCGGGGTGCCTCTGACGTCGACTGTCTTCTTAGGGCTCATAAGCGAAAACATTGAGGCTTATATGACACGTGCCGAAGTATGATTCAAAGTTGAGAATAGACACGCAGATATCATTACTATGGAATAGAAAGCGAGGTCAATCAATCAAAATGACGAGCATGCAACTGCTCGCGTTTAGATTGGAATCTAGTTGGCGCGCTTATTCCAAACCATACGCGATTAGCTCGTATACGTACAGGCACTGTATTTTTTGGAGTAGGTAGTTGATTATCTTACTACGAAGTATACACGAGTATTAGCGTACTACTCTTGTATGGTTTGGGAGACATTGGTAAAAAAGTGACTTCCAATCTGTACGCGTTTAGCTACACACCTTTGCGTTTTGGCCTTGTATAGAATGGAAATACGCGGTGAGGGGCAAGTACATGCTCTGAACGAAGAGACCTAGTACCGGCTTGGTTGCAGACCCGCTGTACAACCAGGGGGCGGAGGCGCACACGTCGCTTCTGCGCGCGACTGCAGCGCGCGCGTCTCGTTTTGTGCGCGCCTACTCCAGCTGCGCCGTTGTCACGTGCACGCTGTGGATCACCTTCCCCATCATGTACTTCCTGCAGGGGCAACCCGTCGAGTTTCCCTTCTGGGTCAATGTCAATTACAACGAACCACGAATGTAAGAGAGTCATGAACACTTTACCTGACACGATTCCAAGTATCGTCGCTGTAAGCGTCGGCGTCCGTGTTGCAGGTTCACGTTAGTGCTGGCGTACTCGTACTACGTGACGACTCTCGTGGGCATCGCCAACACGACGATGGACGCGTTCATGGCCACCGTGCTCAACCAGTGCAAGACCCAGCTCAGGATTTTGCGGTGAGTGTGCACCACGTCGCACCAATAAGTAATAGTGTAAAGCTATGAAGTTTCGTGTGATGTACCTACATTTAATATAATATCCCACCAAAAACATTTCATGTAAAAACTTTTTCAAAAAAGTAACTGACTTCAAAAACAACAACAAAACAAAAAAGGGTGAAATAACCTAATTAATAACTTCTTTCGGATGTCGGTGGCTTTATTTTTACCGACTTCAAAAAAAAGGAGGTTATCAATTCGACCCGTATGTATGTAATATTATCAGAACTGCCCAGTTTTCATATATGTTAGTCTATATCAGCGTCTGAACAAATGTGCCAAATTTCATAAGTGTATGTATGTATGTATGTATGTTTTTATGTTTGTGCACGCATATCTCCGGAACTATAAGTTCGATTTAAGTAATTCTTTTTTTGTTACCGACTTCAAAAAAAAGGAGGTTATCAATTCGACCCGTATGTATGTAATATTATCAGAACTGCCCAGTTTTCATATATGTTAGTCTATATCAGCGTCTGAACAAATGTGCCAAATTTCATAAGTGTATGTATGTATGTATGTATGTATGTATGTTTTTATGTTTGTGCACGCATATCTCCGGAACTATAAGTTCGATTTAAGTAATTCTTTTTTTGTTGTACTAGTTATTGTTCAACTTAGGGTACACTGCAAGTTTCATCAAAATCGGTTCAGTAGTTTTAGAGATATGGATTTTTTTATGTTGTGACGGATTACAAGATTAGTGCATATGTAAGAAAATATTGTATTTTACAAGAATTTGGGTTGAATATGTAATAATTAAACTAAAAAGGGTAAAATAAAAACTTTTTTAAAAAAAGTACCGACTTCAAAACAAATACAAAAAAGTTTAAAATAACTTTTCTTTCGGAAGTCGGTGGCTTTGTTTTGTTGTGTCATTGACTATTGCCACCGACTTCCGAAAGAAAAGTTATTTTAAACTTTTTTGTATTTGTTTTGAAGTCGGTACTTTGTTTTAAAAAGTTTTTTTATTTCATTGATTTTTAGCCACCGACTTCCGAAAGAAGTTATTAATTAGGTTATTTCACCCTTTTTTGTTTTGTTGTTGTTTTTGAAGTCGGTTACTTTTTTTTGAAAAAGTTTTTGTTTTACCCTTTTTAGTTTATTTATTTATTAAATAGTTTATTAAAAAGTCAACCCAAATTCTTGTAAAATACAAAATTTTCTTACATATGCACTAATCTTGTAATCCGTCACAACATAAATCCATATCTCTAAAACTACTGAAGTGATTTTGATGAAACTTGCAGTGTACCCTAAGTTGAACAATACCTAGTACAACAAAAAAAGAATTACTTAAATCGAACTTGTAGTTCCGGAGATATGCGTGCACAAACATAAAAACATACATACATACACTTGTGAAATTTGGCACATTTGTTCAGACGCTGATATAGACTAACATATATGAAAATTGGGCAGTTCTGATAATATTACATACATACGGGTCGAATTGATAACCTCCTTTTTTTTGAAGTCGGTTAAAATGTTGCCAAAACGACCATATAAGGTTTGCCCTAAGAAAAAAATATCAGATCTCATGTAGAACCAAGCTTCTGAATCTAGACGGCCTAACTCTACCAATCCTAACTTCAAAAATTCTACACATCAGTAAAAAAGTATGGCTTCAACGTTTCGCTACCGTCGTGGAGGTGATGCTAATATTTAGTTTCTAAAGTAAGTAACGAAACAGCCAAGCCATACATTTTTACTGATGTGTAGTTTTTTGAAGTTAGGATTGGTAGAGTTAGGCCGTGTAGATTCAGAAACTTGGTTCTACATGAGATCTGATATCTTTTTCGTAGGGCAAACCTCATGTGGTCGTTTTGGCAACATTTTACATGAAATGTTTTTGGTGGGATTTCAGTTCTTTTTGTATGTTGCTAGCATCATGGATTCATAATGACGTCACATTATTTTTCGAATTGCTCTCAACGAGCCCTTCCATTTTATACCCATATTGTAGTGCATCAAAAATAACTATTCCACCATCTTAGATGGTCCGTCATATTGGATTTATAATAACGTCACATTATTTTTCGAGTTGCTCTCATCGAGCTCTTTCATTTGTTTGATACCTATATTGCAGAAGTACATTTAAAATAACTATTCCGCCATCTTGGATTTAAAATGACGTCACATTATTCATCGACTTGCTCTCAACGAGCCCTTTCATTTGATATCCATACTGTAGAAGTGCATTAAAAATAACTATTACGCTATCTTGGATTTAGAATGACGTCACATTATTCTTCAAGTTGCTCTCAACGAGCCCTTTCATTTGATACCCATATTGTAGAAGTGCATTAAAATAACTATTCCGCCATCTTAGATGGTCCACCATATTGGATTCATAAAGACGTCGGCGATATTATCGCAGCGATGCGACGAGTGGCAATTGTGTGACATTAGTCGGGCGTATCGCCGCGCGCCCGCGACGAGCGCGTTACCAGTAGCGAAACAAAGCACAACGACTCGACGCGGGCGCGCGGCGATTCCGTTGCGAGTCGTCGCGTGCGCTCGGCGTTTCCGTGATGATACGCTGGCGGAATAAACGCTCGTCGTGGAGATTCTCCGACGATAGAAGGACGGACTCGCAACGTTTTCCTCGCTCGTGGAGATGGCGCCTTAGGTACCTATTTGTCGAAGTAGCAAAAAAGTAATAAAAACATTTTAATTAAACAAATTGTGTTAACCAATAATATTAATTTAGTGTTTCCGTGAAAACAAGTGTCGCCAGTTGATTGTTACAGAATGAACCTGGAAGATCTGCCGCAGCGCGCGGCGCAGTTGTCGCGCTCGAGCGCGGAGCACTTCGACGCGGTGCTGGCGCGCCTGTTCCGCGAGTGTCTGCTGCACTACGACAAGATCACCGGGTACGACGCGCACTGCCGCATGCCATGTAACATGTAACCCGTGCGTGCGGCATCTTGTGTAACTGTAGCTTTGTGCAGGACTGCAAAGATGCTACAAGACATTTTCGGCACAGCGATCTTGATTCAGTTCGGCATCGGCGGTTGGATCCTGTGTATGGCTGCTTACAAGATAGTCAGTGTGGGTATTATTCTGACACGCTTCTTGAACTTGAATTGATTGTGATTGCTATTCACTATTTTCAGTTAAACGTTTTGAGCGTCGAGTTTGCGTCGATGACTCTATTCATCTGCTGCATCTTGACGGAGTTGTTCTTGTACTGCTACTATGGAAACGAGGTCACCGACGAGGTAACTTCACCTAGGTGGGAAAGGGCACTGGGGGCCGCTGTTTGTGTCTCTTGTAACGCGTGTGGTATGAGGGCAGAGCGAGCGCGTGTCGGGGTCGCTGTACTGCATGGAGTGGCGCAGCGCGCGGCTGTCGTTCCGACGCTCGCTGGTGCTGGTCATGGAGCGCGCCAAGCGCCCGCTGCGCCCCGCCGCCGGCCTCGTCATCCCGCTCTCACTTGATACCTTCATCAAGGTAACCCTTCAACAATTAAATTCATAAGCAAGCAGAGCCAACTACTTCCATACTTAAAAAAAATATCTTTTCAGATAATAAAATCATCATACACTTTCTACACGGTGCTTCGCCAGACAAAGTAGATCTATGAATGAAGAATGTTCTTGAATTTTTTTTTGGTTTTAGGCCGCAATCATAATGTAATATTAGAATATAGGTAGCTTACTATACTTAATGAGCACTCCTCGTTGATTTTAGTGAATAAGTGCTGCAGGCATTAATTATCAATTATATTTTGTTAAGTATTTTAGTAGAATACTTAAATTTCAATAAATGAATATATTGTAATCATTATTGTAACCATTTATTTTTAGCAATATGTCTTATAACTAATATCCTTCAGGTATAAGTTCCTACTGCAATGAATGGTACTTATCAGCGCACCGGTGACATGACGACAAGTCGACAAGACTGAGAAGCTCTCACGTGTCTCATTAGGACGCGCTCTCGATCTATAATTGGATGGTACTCGCGAGGAGAGCCCGTCTCATGTCGGCCGTACTTTGATTACAAAGCTCTATTCTCTGTTCCCGGCTAATATATCGCCAGAGTATTATTTGCAACATGTTAGGTATTAGTCAACAGGTGCTATCGGCTGCTATTGCTAAAATCGGTGCTGCTTTCTGGACCTTTGGAGGCTTTTAAAATGCAAAAATGATTTTTCCCTAAATAACAAAACTGTACAGGATATCGAAAAATTTGACTAACTTATATTCGTAGAAAATTTAATCAGCTTTTATTTTATTCTGAACTAGCACTCCGCCCGCGACTTCGTCTGCGCTGCGCGTGTTTCTAACTTCGAACTCAGTGAGTTTAATGCCCGGTGGGTGACCAGGCATTAAATTCACAGGATACTTTTGGAAAATCTAAAAATGGTGTGGTAGTTTCGGAGCCTATTCAACATAAACAATCAATCAAATCTTTCCATTCGATTGAGAGATTATTTAGGCCAAGTTTTGAGTTTATCGAAGAAAGCAGTAAAATCCTTCCCTTAAAACTTAATCAGCCCTTTTCACCAATGTAGGGGGTGATTTTCGAAAAATCCAAAAACACGTGTTTGATTATTTCTGATCTGGTATATAAATACTGCTTTTCACATTAATCAACTCACGCGTTATGATTATCCCAAACAAACTTTAACAACGCCTAGATTACCAATGGAGGGTAGTCTTAAAAAATAGTAGAGCCAATCTTTTTTATTTACTTGTGTTCTTATTTGTGGCAAGTTTCAAATTTATAAACCCAAGGAATAAGATTTTTCATACAAACGTTTTCACCACTTTTCACCCCCTTATAGCGGCCATACACCATACTGCCAATCGTACAATCGGCATGACGCTGCCGATTTGATCAGTTAGATTTGACCGTGTGTGGGCGTGGAATCCATCAAATTGGCATGATCATGCCGATTTGATCAAATCGATTTGATCAAATCGATTTGATCAAATCGATTTGATCAAATCGGAATGATCAAACTTCAAATCGGCAGCAGTGATACCAACTTAGCAACTTTATAGCTAGATCTAGCTAATATTCGGTAGCTACTTTTTAACCGACGTAAAAAAAAGGAGGAGGTTCTCAATTCGAAACGTTTATTTTTTTGGAACGAAGTTCCTTATGGCGCGTTGCGAAAGGGGGCTAGGCGGAAAAAATTGTCACGACACTTTTTACAGTGGAGTGGAGTGGAAAAAACTGGTTCAAGCGATTTTCGACCTTATTGACATTTAAAATTTAGTTTGTTTTTTCTCACATTCTCGTTAGCTAACATTGCTCCTTCATTAAAATCCGGTGTTTGCATAAATGTCAATAAGGTCGAAAATCGCTTGAAGGTCGGAAAACATTTGCTTAACGATAAGCAAATGTTTTCCGACCTTCACTTGTATTACCAACTGATTCCCACCAGTGGGATAGACCGGTAAAAAAACAAGTCGGTAAAACAGTAGCTAAAAAATTAAGCCACAACTTTTATAAAATTGTAGCTGTCGGTCACCGAATAATAGCTAGATCTAGCTATAGGTAAAGTTGCTAAGCTGGCATCACTGCTGCCGATTTGAAGTTTGATCAAATCGATCGTCATGCCGATTGTACGATAGGCAGTATGGTGTATGGTGTATATGGACGAACTGCCAATTTGATCAAATCGATCGTCATGCCGATTGTACGATAGGCAGTATGGTGTATGGCCGCTATTAGAGGAGGATTTTCGCAAAATCCCGTCTTATTGCTTCCCTACATGGAAGACTGCAATTACTGTCCAAAATTCAAGTTACTATGTTTAACGGTTTTGGCTGTAGTCGAGTTTTAATAAAAAAATCTGACCCAAATTGGTACGCACAATATTGAGTGTACTTGTGACTTCTTATAGGTTTTCTTATAATCTATAAGTAGAAAACTAACTTCTGTATTTAAAAAAAAAAATAGGTTTAGTAGTTTCGGAGATAAGGGGGGGGGGATGGTCAAATTTCGTCTACATATTTTCTTGAATAACTTGGAAACTATTATAAAATTACAAAAAAAAATCCATTTAAGATTGTCTCAACAAGACCTTTCATTTGACATGTCACACGATGCAGTTTTCATTTTTTTTTTAATTTTCCCCTTCCCCCGCAAAAATTACCTCCCATATACAGATATGGACTTCTTATAGGTTTTCCTATAATCTATTGGTAGAAATCTAATCTCTGTATTTTTTTCAAAACTTTAGGTTCAATCTGTAGTTTCGGAGATAAGGGGGGGAATGGTCAAATTTCGTCTATTTTCTTGAATAACTTGGAAACCATTTATTTTAAAATTACAAAAAAAATACATTTAAGTTTGTCTCAACAATACCTTTCATTTGATATGCCACACGATGCAGTTTTCAATTATTTTTTTAAAATTTTCCCCTTCCCCCCCAAAAATTACCTCCCATATACAGATATGGACTTCTTATAGGTTATCCTATAATCTATAAGTGGAAAACTAATTCCTGTATTTTTTCAAAATTTTAGGTTCAGTAGTTTCGGAGAAATTTCTGTAATTTTTTTCAAAATTTTAGGTTCAGTAGTTTCGGAGATAAGGGGGGGGGGGGGGAATGGTCAAATTTCGTCTATTTTTTTTTAATAACTTGGAAACTATTTATTTTAAAATTACAAAAAAATACATTTAAGATTGTCTTAACAAGACCTTTCATTTGATATGTCACACGATGCAGTTTTAAAAACTTTTTTTTCATTTTCCTTTTCCCCCCAAAAATTACCTCCCAACATACAGATTTCATCTATTCACGTCACACTTCTGTGCTTGGGTCACAGGAATCGATATGTGTACCAAATTTCAACCCAATCGGTCTAGTAGATTCGGAGATAATTGACTGTAAGCGACAGACAGACGGACACACGAGTGATCCTATAAGGGTTCAGTTTTTGTATTCGGACGTACGGAACCCTAAAAACCCTGTTCTTTTATACATATACATACAGGGTGATTTGTAATTGGATGCGGTCCTTGAAATGGAAATACTAGAACTTATTTGCAACAATTTTAACTCGACAACATGGGGTCCGAAATGACTGGTTTTGGTGATTTCGAACTTTAAAGATATTTTGAAAAATTTCCACCTCTCCCTCATTAAGTGCTTATTGTTAGAAAGTTACGATAGTCACCACTCAGAATTTATACTTTTCTGATTGAATATAAACGACTGAATCTAGTGAATACAAGTTTGTTATAAAAGTAGTCATAAAATATCTTGGGAAATTAAGTGTCATAAAATTTCTGTTTTGAAGTTTTCTGAAAACTTCCCTTGTCTTTCAAAGCATATATTTTAAAGATAAAGATATATTTATTGCGCAACTGTGTACATTCAGTTCTTATTGACATAACATTTTCAGGCTCAACAGTCTACCCATGTCGGATATGCAATTAGGACAATTACTTAAAACTATTTTTCTTAGCAAAAAACTCATTAAGACCATAAAATACATTCTCAATTAACATTTTCTTCAATCTCATTTTAAACAAATTTCCATTCAACTGTTTTATTGCTGGTGGTAAGTTGTAACAATTATAAAAGAAATTATTAGATATTGGAGACGGGTAGCGCCCTCTATTGACAAAAGCGCGAACTAATGGGAAATGGTTGCAGTTGATTCTGAAAAAATAAAATAGATGGCGTTAGAGTGTAACATATTTATTTTCTCGATACTTTAAATTCTAAATAAAATATAATAAGTACATAGATAAAATTCAAATAATTAATTGTAATAGATTTCGGTTGAATTAAGTTTAATTAAATACAGCATGCCGCCGTGGGGCGCCGGCTTAGAATTGCGTTCCCCCAATTCATCCCGTGGGTGTCGTAAGAGGCGACTAAGGGACAAACCGGAGGTCGGGCAGCAGCGTCCTCCGTGTACCTACTGCACATCCTCACTGCGATCGCCAACCCGCCTGCCAAGCGTGGCGATTTAAGGCAAATTACCCCCAATGATTGCAAGCACAGATACCAGGCCCCCAGTCCCCGGCAGCTCCGCTATCCCTGGCGCGGGTAGCGGTCAAGGTAACGGCGGAGCAGGGGGTGCTAAAATCAAAATCAAAATCAAAATCAAATCGTTTATTTCAAGTAGGCCAGTTACAGGCACTTTTGAATTGTCAAAAGACAAAAGTAAAATAAAATAGTTTAAAAATAGTTACGGTGCTACAGTCCCAGTCACAAGACATAAAAACTGTGAAAGTACTGTAGATGCCCATTCCAAAGCGTAGATCTCTATGGAGAAGAACGGGCAAGAAACTCCATGGACACTCTTTTTCAATCGCCAAAATTATAACAAAACCTTTGTTACATCATTCAACTTCAGATGGTACATTATGTGAGAACGATGTAGCAAGTAAGTGTCCATAGGAAATTCATGTAAATAAAGACAATTCGATAAAATTATAAATAATTAAAATAAACCGTGGCTGCTAAGAGATGACCAGTCACGACTGACAGCGCCCGTTCACGAACATGACACATGCATCAGCATCACTCAGCTCAACCATTTTGAAGGGAACTAAATGATCCGACACACGCGCCACCGTCAGCGAGACATTAGAGTGAGCATGACATAATCTCAACCGCCAGGGTCATTCAAGTCATTAAAAAAAAACGTAAAAACGTGGGTATCTACTCATTGAAAACTATAAAGTACATGGTACTCACAAAATGCTTCCTGTGAAACTATATAATACTAGCAAGATTGACTCTATACAATGTAAGCATAGTTCACAATCTTCATCAGCTCCAACAATATCTAAATGATACCCTACGACTGTTATAAAAAGAATAATAAACACACAAGGAAAAAAAAAACGAATTAAAACTAAAGTAAAATACGATAAAAATAAAGAAAATTTTGTTAAAAGAACATGAACAATGTCTTGTGTTCAACACAGCGACCAACTATGCTTATCATCTAAATAATCACTCACAGAATAGTAAGCCTTAGAACAGAGGTTAGCTTTTACTTTTGCTTTAAACACGTTAAATGGCAAGTCTAGGAAAGATGACGGTAACTTATTATAAAAAGTTATACCAACCCCAACGAATGAATTATGCACCTTATGAAGCCGATGAAAAGGAACACGAAGTTTGTGCTTATTCCTGGTATTAAACTTATGGATATCACTATTTTTACTGTACAGGTGAATGTTTTGTCTGATATATAAAATGTTGGCAAATATGTACTGTGAAGCCACTGTGAGAATTCCAATCTCTTTAAAGAAATCTTTTAGAGAATCTCGCGCACCTAGTTGGTAAATGGCACGAACAGCTCGTTTCTGAAGTACAAATATATTTTGGATATCAGCGGCTTTGCCCCACAGCAGAATACCATAGGACATGACGCTGTGAAAATAACTAAAATAGACTAATCTTGCTGTGTCAACGTCAGTGTATTGTCTAACTTTTCTAACAGCGTAGGCGGCCGAACTAAGCCTACCTGCTAGGTTCGATATATGTTGACCCCATTGTAATTTTGAATCTACTGTTATACCCAGAAACACAGCTGAATCAACAGTTTCAAGCTCCACATTACCGAGGACGATGTTGGGACCCAGATTTCTAACATTGGGCAAAGTGAACTTTATGCATTTAGTCTTCTTGGGATTGAGCACAAGGTTATTTGCCGTGAACCAATCTATGACCTTCGATAGTGCGTTTTTTACGTCATCAAACACTTGTCTGTTCCTATCTACTTTAAAAATTAGAGAAGTGTCATCTGCGAACAGTACTACATCGCAGATGTTCTTCAAATGGTATGGTAAATCGTTAATATAAACCAGGAATAAAAACGGACCCAGTATTGAGCCTTGAGGTACACCTAGCTGAACAGGTAACCTAGAAGATTTCGCGCCACTAACATCGACACATTGAAATCTATTATACAAATACGACTCTATTACTTTGAGGGCTTCATTCTGAACACCGTAATGACGAAGTTTACGCAATAGTGTATCGTGGTGTACGCAATCGAAGGCTTTAGAGAGATCACAGAAAACACCAATTGCATTTTGCGACTTCTCCCATGCGTCAAATATGTGTTTCAACAAAGCAACACCCGCATCTGTAGTCGAACGACCTTTTGTGAACCCGTACTGATCATTGTGAAGAAGACTATTTGAATTAAAATGGCGAAGTAACTGTCCGAGTATTAACTTTTCAAATATTTTGCTGAATGCAGGTAGGATAGAAATTGGTCTGAAATTACCAATATTATTTTTACAGCCAGATTTAAATAAAGGGATGACTTTACTGTTCTTCATGAGATCAGGGAAAGTACCCAAGTCAACGCATTTATTGAAAGTAACAGCAAGATAGGGGGCTACAATGTCGATTATATTGCTCAAAAGTTTAATAGAAATGCCCCAGTAATCACCGGTGTTTTTAGACTTGAGTGAATTGAAAGCATTAACTACATCATGAGGCGTTACATGTTCGAATCTCAATACATGACTACATTTAGGGACGCTACTTTGCAAAAGGTTTTCAGCCTTAGCTAAGAATCTAAGAATCTCAGCTAAGAATCTCAGCTCTCAGCTAAGAATCTCCGGAAGAGATCCGGCTACCCACCCCCACGACAAGTGGCCCTGGTAACACACAACATACGCACAATGAGGACTGACGAAAAGATCTGCGAGCTGGAAGAGGAGCTGAGCAAGTTACACTGGGACATTATAGGGCTATGCGAAGTCCGTAGAGAGGGGGAGGACACCGTAACCCTGAAGTCTGGTAACTTGCTCTACTACCGGGAGGGCGACCAACAGTCCCAAGGTGGTGTCGGGTTTCTTGTTCACAAGTCCCTCGTAAACAACATAATAACCATCGACAGTGTGTCGAGCAGGGTGGTATACCTAATACTCAGAATATCCAAAAGATATTCGCTGAAGGTCATTCAGGTATACGCACCGACCTCGTCACACTCCGATGATGAAGTGGAGACTATGTATGAGGACGTAAGTAGGGCCATACATAGTACCAAAACCCACTTCACTGTTGTTATGGGGGACTTTAACGCAAAGTTGGGCAAGAAAAGCGGTGATGAGTTGAGAGTGGGGCAATTTGGAGGCTGGCCGACTTTCTGGAGAAAGAGGAACTCTTCATGATGAACTCTTTCTTCCAGAAGCCACCTCACAGGAAATGGACCTGGTTGAGTCCCGATGGTTTCACGAGAAACGAGATAGACTTCTTCATGACCGACAAGAAACGGATATTCAGTGATGTCTCTGTGATCAACAGGGTAAAAACCGGTAGTGATCACCGAATCGTAAGAGGCTCGCTGAATATCAATGTTAAACTTGAAAGGTCCAGCCTGATGAAGTCTACGCTCCGACCTACTCGGTCCCATATTCAAAACCCCGAAAGCTTTCAACTCGAGCTCTCTAATCGCTTTGCTTGCCTTGAGAACTTAGTTTCAGTGGACGAGATCAACGACGGGCTAGTGGAAACTGTCCGCACGGTAGGCTCTAAGTTTTTTAGACCCTGCCGTAAAGATAGACCTCAGAAATTGACCGAGCAAACCTTAAACCTCATGGCTGAACGACGCTTGCTACAGCTGCAGTCTTCCGATGACGCGAAGTCATATAGGCAGCTCAATAGACGTATATCTAAGTCCTTGCGACACGATCTGCGTCTCTTTAATACGAATCGTGTTAAAGAGACCATACAGCGAAACCAAGGCTCCAAAGTGTTCGCAAAGGACAAGTCTATTGGGCAAAGCCGGATGACAAAGCTTAAACGGGAGGATGGCAGCATAGCGTCGACCAAAGCAGAGGTTTTAGGCGAGATCGAGAGGTTCTATGGACAGTTATACACTTCGGTCGCAAAGCCCGTTGATAGCTTGGTAAGAGATCCAAGAGCCAAGCTGTCCCGACATTATACCGAAGATATCCCGGACATCAGTCTGTACGAGATTAGGATGGCCCTGAAGCAGCTTAAGAACAACAAGGCGCCGGGCGAGGACGGAATCACTTCAGAGCTTCTGAGAGCGGGTGGAACACCGGTACTTAAAGTCCTCCAGAAACTCTTTAATTCCGTCCTGTCCGAGGGCAAAACGCCTCAAACGTGGAGCAGGGGTGAGGTGGTGTGGTGTTGTTCTTCAAAAAAGGTGATAACAGCCTATTGAAGAACTACAGACCCATCACGCTTCTGAGTCATGTTTATAAGCTGTTTTCAAGGGTTATCACGAACCGTCTCGAACACAGACTTGATGACTTCCAGCCTCCCGAACAAGCCGGTTTCCGAAGAGGCTATAGTACCATAGACCACATCCATACGCTGCATAGGTAGTTTTCCGCCGTTCGCAACATACAGACGTGTTCATTAGCAATATTTAATTAATGCAATAAATAGTGACCTACATTGTAAATTTGCTAAGTGTGAAGTTTCGTAAATAATGGAAACATAAACATAGTGAACTGTTCAAAAATGTAAAGCAGCTCCGGCAGTTCAAGCAGCCAAGAGCTACCCTATGCCTCGCCAGCAAAAAGTCTTCAATCTGACTTCTCTGTAGAAGTTGTATCCACGCCCGAAATACAAAAATGGATGTCATCCATGGAGCAGCAACTAAATGACGTTTGCACTATTGCCACAGACGGTAAACTCAACTCGGAACAGAAACTGAAAATTTCAAACCTGTGCCGTAAAATAGGATCTGGCATCTCGCAAATGGCAGTGTTATATCAGGCCCTGAAACGAAAGCCCACCAAGCCATCAACATAATTGATGAACTAAAAGAAAAACGTGACCTGTCGGAACAAATATCGGAGCTCAAGCAGACTATCGAGGACTCTGGTGCAGCGAAAAATACTTCGTTTGCTGATATGGTGAAGAAGGGTTTAAATGATTACGTGCGGCCGAATAATGTAAGCTCTTTAGCTATTTATCCCAACGATAAATTTAAGTCGAGTGATGAAACAAAAACTCTGGTTCAAAAAATTATTCGCCCTGAACAAATAAAGCTGCAAGTACGTGGAGTGCGCAAAACAAAAAATGGGGGTGTTATCATCAGCACTGAAACCAAACAGGATGCTGATAAACTCAAGGACGAAATCCATCTATCGTTGTCTGGACTTATTGTCGACGAACCCAAGAAGCGCCAACCACGGATCACGGTTATAGGAGTACCGAATTCGTTGGCTGATAGTGATGTTCTTAAATGTATGTATGAGCAGAACGTAGCTGACAAGTTTCCGGAAATGTCATTTGATACCTATTTGTCCATGGTTAAGCTCAGCCACAAATCCGGGAAGAAAGATGCATCGACCTGTAACTATATCATTGAAGTTCCAGCCAAGATTCGTAAAGCCCTAATATCTCAACAAAGGATTTTTATAAATTGGACTTCCTGCCCTGTCAGAGACTTTACGTTAGTTACCCGATGCTACAAATGCCAGCAATATGGCCATGCAGCAAAATCATGCCGAGAGGTCGTCTCATCGTGTGGACACTGCGGAGGAGCGGGACATGCAATGTCCGAGTGCACAAAAAAAGCAGAAGCTCCTCAATGTGCATCTTGCTCCCGCTATAATAACCCTAATAACCACAAAACGGGAGATGTTGACTGCCCTGCAAGGAAAATAGCTGATATAGATTCATCAACTCGATCGACTATGAGATCGCATAGAACGTCATTATGGTCACATTTCCGTTGATTCGCCTGTAGCTGACGCAACAATATCAGGCTACTGACCTGGACTTCACTTTTATTTGTTGCTGTATAGGCACATTATGACATTGGTTGCTAGCTGCGTAAATGTTAATTAAGCATTTGTGTATTTTTGTGCCACTTGGACTTTAACCTAGTTTATATTTATATGTTTCTATTGACACTTTTATTCTGTTACGTGTTTTAGTTTTAAATTTATATATATTTTTTTCAAATATGTTTTCCATTGAATGATTTTAAATATTGTTAAAAAAAAACCTATGTTCTACAAATACTACATTATTGTTTGATCTCTTTACGCCTGTGATACAGGATTATCCTAGTACAGGCATCTAACATTGTAAGATCTATATAGTTTAATCAAGGCCAATTTTGTAATTTATTTATACCGATTTTCAGTTTGAATAAAGAATTAATAATTAATTATTATTATACAGAAGACCGAAGAGTATAACTTGCCATTATGCTTAGCGTTTGTGGACTATGAGAAAGCCTTCGATTCGGTGGAAACATGGGCGGTACTTGAGTCACTCCAGCGATGCCGTATTGACTATCGGTACATCGAGGTGTTGAAGTGTTTGTATAATAACGCCACCATGTCGGTCCGAGTACAGGAGCAGAGCACGAAGGCGATTCCATTGAGAAGAGGCGTAAGACAGGGGGACGTTATCTCCCCTAAACTGTTTACTGCCGCAATGGAAGACGCCTTCAAACTCCTGGAATGGCAAGGACTTGGCATCAACATCAACGGCGAATACATCACTCACCTTCGGTTTGCCGACGACATCGTAGTCATGGCAAAGTCGATGGAGGAACTCAGCATGATGCTCGATGGCCTCGACCGAGTTTCACAACGGGTGGGCTTGAAAATGAACATGGACAAGACGAAAATTATGTCAAATGCCAATGTTGTGCCCACCCCAGTCTCTGTTGGAAACTCGATACTCGAAGTTGTTGACTCATATATCTATTTAGGACAAGTAGTCCAATTAGGTAGGTCCAACTTCGAGAAAGAGGTCAACCGCCGAATCCAACTCGGTTGGGCAGCGTTCGGGAAGCTACGCAATGTCTTTTCGTCCGACATACCTCAGTGCCTCAAGACGAAAGTCTTCAATCAATGTGTGTTACCAGTGATGACTTACGGCACCGAAACGTGGTCTTTCACTATCGGCCTCATCTCAAAGCTCAAAGTCGCTCAGCGAGCTATGGAGAGGGCTATGCTCGGTGTTTCTCTACGTGATCGAATCCGAAATGAGGAGATCCGTAGACGAACTAAAGTCACCGATATAGCCCACCGGATTAGCAAGCTGAAGTGGCAATGGGCAGGCCATATTGCTCGCAGAGCAGATGGCCGATGGGGTCGAAAAGTGCTAGAGTGGAGACCGCGGACGAGCAAG
This sequence comes from Agrotis exclamationis, assembly GCA_950005045.1. Classification (NCBI taxonomy): domain Eukaryota; kingdom Metazoa; phylum Arthropoda; class Insecta; order Lepidoptera; family Noctuidae; genus Agrotis; species Agrotis exclamationis. The sequence goes on along the minus strand of OX465418.1, from coordinate 27,811,604 downwards.
CGCAGCGTAGGACGTCCACCAACGAGGTGGACAGACGACCTTGTAAAGGTCGCCGGAAGACGCTGGATGCAGGTCGCTTCCAACCGGTATATGTGGAGATCTAAAGGGGAGGCCTATGTTCAGCAGTGGACGTCCTATGGCTGAGATGATGAAATACAGCATGGTCTGGGATCAAAGGGACTGGTTGCTGGTCTAAAAAAGTTAAGATGTGTGACGTGTAACTTTCTGGTTTTTTCTTGGAGCAGGAACACGCGATTAATTTAGAACAAAAGAATATAGGAATTAAATAAATTAATGACGCGGACAAGGCGTGGAACAGCGGCTAAAATGAAAGTGCATTAATATAAGGAACCGCGTATGCGTATGTATTGATAATTATTTCCTGTTTTGTCATAATTACATAACATCATTTTCACCATGATTTTGCGTTGAAATGCTCATGGATTTCTTTCTGATGATTGTTCTCAGGGTTCCATCCAACCATTAATTTTAAACATAATTAATTAATTAAAACGTCTTCTCAACGCTTGGCACATGAATAAGAAGTAAGCTAGCACAAGCTCTGGTTCCAAGCCACGTGTTATATTCTACAAGTCACACAGGCCGCAATGCTGTCTTCGTTACATATCAACTGTTCGACCTGGATAGATGGTAGTATGTCCTACCTGAAGTAAGTGTTATTTCTATAACCTAACATTGCAAGGAAGCTTGACAAATGCTATGTTCCTGTATCTTTGAAGTGTGCACCAACCTATTAAATAGCTGAGAAGACGGAAGTATCTCTTTTATTAACCGACGAAAAAAAAGGAGGAGGTTCTCAATTCGACATGTATATTTTTTTTTTTTTTTTTTTTTTTATGTATGACCACGCATAACTTTTCCCAGCGTGGTCCGATTTCAAAAATTCTTTTTTTGTTGGAAAGAGTATATCTCAAAGTTGGTCCCATTTTAATTTCAAAACTAAAATCGGCCTCTAAGGGTAGAAAAAAAGGAATTGATTGTCAACTTTCCTACAGAATTTTCAGTTGTGAACCGATTCGTTTGAAATAAAGTTAACATATGTAGTTCTGAGGACATTACTATATAGCAGAGATGTGGAGAAGATAACATGATGGTGTCACCATCATCAGATCAACTCCAGATCCCTGTTATGTTGTGAAGTCAGTCCCAAGAGTTCCTCAACAGTTAACAACAGCTATATCGTGTTTGGACTCATTTCACTCAGCTTGATGAGAACTTTAGACCCAGCTGAGGTATCATTGTCATCGAGGGTCTGATTTCGAGGGGCAAGAGGTCCTCAACAGTTAACAGCACCTATATCGTGTTTGGGCTCATTTCATTAGTCTTGATGAAAATTTTAGACCTAGCTGGAGTATAATTGTCATCGAGGGTCTGATGATGAGGACAGAAGGCAGTAGCAAGAGATCCTCAACAGTTAACAGCAACTGTATCGTATTTGGGCTCATTTGATCATTGTTGAGGACCTGTAACTTGCAACTAAAAACTCCACTCTCAGACTGTCAACGACTGTCAAATCCCAACTATGTTTAAAGTTCTTATCATGATCATTCATCATAGTTGGGATTTGACAGTCGTTGACAGTCTGAGAGTGGAGTTTTTAGTTGCAAGTTACAGGTCCTCAACAGTTAATACTAATTACTGTGACGGCACGACAATGACAAAAGGGAAGACGGGTTTTTCCATGTGTTAAACACTCTAATCATGGTATACAACTAAAAAGCTAAAAATAATAACTTTTAACAAAAAAATTAAACCGACGAAAGATTGAACTGAAAAGCTAAAAATAAATTTTGAGGCGGCGCCAAAGAAACAATCAATGAAAAGCAACCTAGCTACAATAAAATTATGCTTCGCTTCAAATAATTAATTTAGGTACATGTTTGTATGTTTGTTTGGCGCCGCCTCAAAATTTATTTTTAGCTTTTCAGTTCAATCTTTCGTCGGTTTGATTTTTTTGTTAAAAAGTTATTATTTCAATCAATACCTCATGCGAACAGAACTCATAGTCTCATGGCAAATCTACGCTGGCAGCTGGTGGTAAGAGACGAAAGGACCTTACAAAGTGATTGTATACTCGAATAGCAGTAACATAGGTACTTTTATAATACATCATATTTTTAACAACGGGTAAATTAATGTCATATTTATATTGTTTTCTAATGTTTCTTATAGAACTAGATTTAAAATTAAAATATTGCATATTGTTTTTAACAAATAAACATAATTCGAGTATATAAATACCAGTCAGTGTCAGTAATCCCTCCTGTCTGAAGACATCTCGTAATGAATCGGTATTATACATAATATATTATATATTGTCCTAAGACATTTCTTTTGGAGAATGAAAGTGGATTGTACATTTGTTGAGTTCCCCCAATATAATATGACACCATAAGTTAACAATGGATAAACATTTCCAAAATAAGCATTTCTAGTGACTGTCTGATTTGTAGTTTCTGCTAGAACTGACAATTAAAATAAATGTATGACACTTGGTTTACAAATTACAGAAAAAACTTTCTTGTCTCATTACCTTTCTAAAATGGTGCCACAGTACCCACTTTTAGTTAGTGTCTTACCAGAAAATTGGGGTTGTTACTGACAAGGTAGTAAATCAACGAGAATCGGTTATAATGTTTTTTCGACCCAACATTTTTTTTTCTGTGGTTTTTGTCCAAACTGAAATCTGATATTAGCTTATCCTGGTCGATCATATCAGGCAAGAACGGTCTTCATCTGAAACATTTATAAAGTAATGGAGATACTGATCAGTCGCCTGGTAACCTTTCTGAAGTATGACATCATTGTTGCATTCAACTAATACGGACACTTTTTAACCGACTTCTAAAAAAGGAGGTTACTCAATTCGACCGTATATTATAATTATGCTTTTTTATGTTTGTTCGCGGAGAACTTCGTCGTTTATGAACCGATTTTGATGATTCTTTTTTGTTGGAGAGAAGACATTTCAGAGGTGGTCCCATGATAAGGAAATTAAGGTCTGATGATGGAAGACCAGAGAAATCGAGGGGAACTTTCAAAAATCGTAGGGGCGACTAGTGCGTTTGTAAGTTTTATCATTAAGAATTTTAAATCACTACGATTTAATAAAGATTTGGAGTTGATCTGATGATGGAGCCGAGAGAAGTCGAGGGAACTCCTCAACGATTCACATCACCTATCTTGTGTTTAAGCTTGATTAATTTGTATCGACAAGAACGTTGTACCTAGATGGGTTGTAACTGTCATTAGGGGTCTGATGATGAAGACCAAGAACTGTTCAGGGAACTCCTCGACGGCTTACAGCAGCTACCTTATATTTGGATTTAATTTAAATTGATGAGAACTTTGCTATATCGTTTATACTTGAAATAAAAACTTACATCAATAAGTAAGATAATAAGCGAGAATGATTGCTTTGTTAAACAACTTCAAATCGATATATATCCTAAACTATCATTTTTTAATGAAAAATTATAAAAGGAAGCTAAAGATGATTTTAAAATAACTATTCAACGACACCCCACTTTACATAGTTCATCGACGTTTTTTTTTCCTTTTGACATTATGGCGTCTGGTTGTCGCTGTTATCAATTTTGATTACTGTCATGTCTTTAGTGACACTCGCAAGGTTAATAAGAATCGATTGACGTAAGAATCATCAAAATCGGCCTACGCATTTGGGCTCTAGAATGCCACATAGAAACAAACATACATACATAGATTGATAAACACATTACCCTCCTATGCGTCGCGCAGTCGGGTAAAAAAAATAGGTGTGTCACTCGGAGACTGCCGCGGTAAAGCTATTGCATAGCATTGAAAAAAAAAATGGGAGTTTTGGCCAGTAGAGTCAAATTTTTATTCATAACTAGCTTTTGCCCGCGACTTCGTCCGCGTGGAATAGTTACTTTGGGCTAACGTTAAATTTAACCCGGATTTCGAAGCATTCTTCATTGGCGCTCCGCTCCTATTGGCCTTAGCGTGATGATATATAGCCTATAGCCTTTCTCTATAAATTGACTATTTTATACCTTCGGCCGCGAGACGCGTCGAGCGCGGCGACCGATTCTCAAAAATAATCCTTATAGCATGATTCAGTATTCACGCGCAATGGCTTATTGGCGTATTTCATGTATAACTTTGGTGTTTCTGTACTGATTTATATGATTTTTTTTATGGAGCAGTTAATTAATGTTAACTTTTTCAATTAGGGGTGACTGAGAGTGTTATAAACGTAAGAGTATTCAAATGTAATCAGAAAGCTTCGAACTGCTAAGCTATCGGGAGTTACACGTGTTATTGTGAGTCAACCATAAAAGATAGACATATGCTGTCGTGGGGTATTTTTTTTTTATATAATTTTAAGGAGAAAATTTCCGTCATAAATGATTTCTGTGTAGCTTAACCATTAGGGTTGCACACGCGACGGAAGATTAAAAAACCCACGTTTTTAAATGTCCTAAAAATAAGAAAATAACCCTACGGGGCTGAGAGAGGGGCCACTCAAAACGTGGGGGCGTAAATTATTTAAGGAATTATTTATGAGATATTTACATGACGTGTATAGCTCGTGGGCGTAACTTGCAAAGATACGCCCCCACGTTTTGATTGGCCCATCTCTCAGCCCTGTAGGGTTATTTTCTTATTTTTAGGACATTTAAAAACGTGGGCTTTTAGATTTTTTAAATTTATTAATTATTTTATTATTTTTATCTTTGTTCATCGGGTTTGAAGGTACCCTGAAAATTTCAGCCTGCTAGCTTATCGGAAAGTGCCTCAAAATTGAGTTGCAAAAATCCAACCGGAACGACAAAACGTGGGAAAAACACGCTTTGAGCACCCACTAAATATTATACTTTTTTTTAGTCTTCTTCATATTCAAACTTAATTTACTTCTTATCCGCCAACTTGGGACGGCTGCCATGTTGGATTTAGGTCACGTGATATTTTTTTTCGTATCCCATTCAGCAAACCGTTTCGTTTAATACCCATATCATGGGGATGCATTTCAAATAGCCGATCCGCCATCTTGGATGTCCGCCATGTTGGATTTAAGACACGTGACTATTTTTTTCATATTCCTGACAGCAAACCCTTTCATTTGATACCCATATCTTGGGGGTGCATTTCAAATAGCCTGTCCGCCATCTTGGACGTCAGCCATATTGGATTTAAGTCACATGACTATTTTTTTCGTATTCCTGACAGCAAACCCTTTCATTTGATACTCATATCATGGGGGTGGATTTTAAACAGCCAGTCTGCCATCTTGAACGTCCGCCATATTGGATTTAGGTCACGTGACTATTTTTTTCGTATTCCCGACAGCAAACCCTTTCATTTGATATCCATATCATAGGGGTGCATTTCAAATAGCCTGTCTGCCATCTTGGACGTCCGCTATATTGGATTTAAGTCACCTGACTAAATTTTCGTATTCCTGACAGCAAACCCTTTCATTTGATACCCATATCATGGGGGTGGATTTTAAACAGCCAGTCTGCCATCTTGAACGTCCGCCATATTGGATTTAAGTCACGTGACTATTTTGTTCGTATTCCCGACAGCAAACCCTTTCATTTGATATCCATATCATAGGGGTGCATTTCAAATAGCCTGTCTGCCATCTTGGACGTCCGCCATATTGGATTTAAATCACGTGACTATTTTTATTTCGTATTCCCGACAGCAAACCCTTTCATTTGATACTCATATCATGGGGGTGGATTTCAAACAGCCAGTCCGCCATCTTGGGTAGGCCGCCATATTGGATTTGTAATGACGTTTCTTAGCTAGTCATGTATTTTCATCAGAACTCAGAGCATGTGCAAAATTTCAGTCTGCTAGCTTATCGGAAAGTGCCTCAAAATTGAGTTGTAAAAATCCAATCGGAATCCCTTCACTGCTCTGCTCCTATTGATTGTTGCGTGATGAAAAGTATACTATAACCTGCTCAGGAGTATGAAAAATAATTGTACCAAGTTTCGTTAAAATCCGTCGAGTAGTTTTTGTTTCTATAGCGGTTATACAGACAGACAGACAGACAGACAGACAGACAGACAATAATTTTACTGATTGCATTTTTGGCATCAGTATCGATCCCTAAACAACCCCTGATAGTTATTTTGGAAATATATTTAATGTACAGAATTGACCTCTCTACAGATTTATTATAAGTATAGATAAATGTTCATCGTCATGGAAAATCAGTCCTAAACTATTACCGCCTCAACTGCGTGGAGTCCCAGCTTATGTAATTTTATAATTATACAGTGAAATTAGTTATAGCTTTGATTTCCTCATCAGGTGTTCCAGATCTACAATTTTTATACGTCAACAGATAGTACTCATCCGGTTGAACAACTCTTGCTAAAACGTCATTCTTACATAATTATGTTACAGTGTAGCTGGGCTCTTGGAGTTACACATCAGGTGTTACAGATCTTCAAATTTATTCTCGCAGCAGAAAATGCTCATCACGTGAAACAATTTTTGATACGGTGCCATTTTTGTAACTCTTATAGTTTAGCTTCAAGGCCTTAGGTGTTCAAGTTTCCAAGATAAATTATAGCCTATGTGTTGCTCCGACTTAATACTCGTATCTATACAACAACAAAAAATAATAATTCAAATCCGTCCAATAGTTCCGAAGATTAGCGTGTACAAACAAACAGACAAACAGACAGAATTTTTTTTGAATTCGTGCTCTATTACAGCTTCTAAACCCCCCTCAATTATTATTTTTTAAATATATTCAATGTACAGACACAGTTTTTTACTGTTTTATATAGATTTATTATAATAATGTATAGATGTTTGTGGAGCACTACTATAATAAAGAACTTCTTTGTTGTAGGAGAATTTTAACAGTAGGTTTCATTGTGAAAACTCCTTTTGTAGCTGGCCGTTTAGAATCAGTAAGAAAAAGTAAATTGTTTTCATGACGGATATTTTAATGATTGCCGAAGTCTCCCGAACTGAAAAGATTTTAGACGATGCGTGGTGTCAGGTATTTTCGTTAGGTTTTTGGAAATTTTTTGATTCGGTCGCCGCGCTGCGCCGCGCTCAGAGCCCGTGATAAAAGCTATGCAATAGCTTAATAAATTATTGGGGCCTGATCATAACGATTGTCTCATCACGTCAAAACCCTTAAGTACTCGCAGAACATTGCAGAACTGTGCATCGTAGACGTCTGTCCAATGGTAATCCCACCCAAATCGAAAGAGAACGGCATGGTTAGTTTGTTGTTTGACCCTCAAGTAGGTAAAAAAGCAACTAAGTATGTTGCTGCACTGTTTTTCGAACACTACACGACAGTGTATTGGCAATATTTTCACTGTCAGAAAATTATTTTCTCAACCCGCTTCCATCCCACTTTCAACGTCTCATCCGGGTATATTTGCTGGCAAATCAGAATTATAACAGTACTAAGTGACATGCATTGTGTCTACAACTGTGGGCGAAGAGTGGGATACGGATAATTGAGATTATTACAGAGTCTGTTACTAACTCTGCTGCTTTATTACTCTGACCTCTGAAGGAAACACGGTACAGTTCCTAGGTAGATGTGTCACTACCACGGTGTCCGAACAAACACTGTCGATCCTTGCGACCGTGGACCTTATCAGACACTTGTCGGACACCTACTTCCTAGACTCAGCATAACACCTAAACAAAGGCGTTTGTGTTCTCTTCAAAGGCTTGCTCAACCAAGATCCGACAGATATAATTATTCATTTTTCTATTTTTTTTTTTCTGAATTCCTGACTAGGTTTTGTGTACCAAAGTGACAGCAGAACACTGACTCCTAAGTCACAGGATCTCCTAGTTTGAGAGTCAGGGTCGCTCTATCTGTATGTCATTGTGTCTTTATTCACTGATATTCATATATGACGTAGTGTTTGTAAGAAATGTGGAAGGTTCTTGTAAAAATAAAGATTATTTATTAATTTATTTATTAAACATTTTCAGATGATTGTATGACAAGGGGAACACTTATAGTTATCACAATACTATGTACATGTAGAGTGTGGCGCTCGCTCACAGCGGGCCGGGCAGCGCGCGCGCCGCCGCGTACCTGCAACACACGAGCGTGAGAGACGGGTGGCAGCGGGGAGACCGTGCACATGCTCACTAGTCTATTCGCAGCTATTGGACTGGGATAAGTTGGTATCAAGTATCAGAACAGGCCGTTTCTGTAGCCCGGACACCCATGCAATTATCGCCCTCCGCGATTCTATTAATATAATATGCATTATATGATAATATTCTTTATTTTGATCACTTCTTGTAGGTCCGAGATAAGCATTCATCTAACCAAATAATCTTCTAAGCATGCATACTTTTCTCGGTTACCGGAAGCGTGTTACAGTAAAAGCGAGCCGTGGCGCGCGGCGTCGGTCACAGGTTTGTACTGGACCTGTGCCACTAAGGTGATTCTCACACGGCACCGCGCACCGCCGCGGTAGGCGGTGAAGCGGATCTCATGTCGCATAGGTCTCTACTAAATCCGTAGAGGCCTAACACACGTACACCGCCAGGCCGCGCGGTCGAGCGGTGCTTTCACCGTCACCGCCCCTCCGCGCTGCCGTCCACGTGGTGAGGCGGTGCCTCACACACGGGGCGCCGCATAACCGCGCGGATCATCATGGGTGCAGGACGTGTTGAATTAGAGTTCTGCTTCTTAAAAATGGATGAACCCAATATCCTCTTTAATTTTTCTAATCCATAAAAGTCAGATTGCTGCCACCACTTCAGCGTCGTCCATTTTTGCCAGTTACTGTGATCAAACTAGTCAAACAAAACCGTATTAAATCCATCCGCGCAGACAAGCGTGTAAACCGCCTTACTGCGCGGGAACTGCTACCTACTAAATCCGCTTTACCGCCACCGCCTACCGTGGCGGTGCGCGGTGCCGTGTATGAATCTCCTAAGATCCTACGGGTATAGTCTACTGCTGGCGTCGCAGCAAGCTGAGAGTGAGTGGAGCAGGGAGGGGGGCGCAGGGCGGGGCTGCACTGAAGCAGCTTCTAATAGCATGCAGTGTCCGCGCCGTCCGCGCTGCGTCATCATCAGTCACTAATGTAATGTAGATGCAGGTACTCAAGTAGAAGCTGATAAGCCATGCTGGGTGTCGGGACCGGGACTCTAGTCGATGCCGCTCTAGTAAGTAAATTACCGAGTCTAACGGTCCTCTATTTCGTCTTCTTCTTAGAAACGGTGGCTTTATCGGAAAGAGAAAATGCTAGTTTACTATTCTTGTAGGGTGTTGTTACATAGTACGAGTACATTTTTAGTGAGCATATCGTTCGTTTTCGGTGACATGTCAGGTGTCGCAGGCGACGTGACAGTTCTCACCTGACGGTGGGCTGGTTGTCGTGGCGGCGCCGGCGCGCGCGCGCCGCGTGTCTCCCGCGCGCTCGGCCGGCCTGCGCGCTGTAAACCGTGTCCTCGGCGCTGGACTCCACCGCCGGCAGCGTGTCTGCGACACACACACACACACTCACTCACTCGCGCCACTCTATGTCGCTCTGAGCGCTACTCCCGAGACTCACCCGACAGGTGCGCGGCGGGCAGGCGGTACAGCTCGGCGGCGCACGCGGCGCACGGCGAGCCGCTTGACTCTGAGTCACTGTCACGTGACCGCCCGTATTCTGTCATCATATTATGGTACTTGTTATTACAACATTGCCACCGACTGCAGCGTTCGATTCAAAATATGGAAAAACGAAGAAAAAAACAACAGTGCAAGCTTTAAAATACATGGGGTTTAACTGTGTTGGTAAAAACGGGTACATATCTGAGTGGTGTACGAGTATTTCGCAAAGTATTAGGCAGGAGCAGCACCGACCTGGTGTATGCGCCAGCAAGTTGGGGCGCGGCGGCGGCGCGGCTAGGTCCAGCTCGGCGCGGCCGAACGTGTGCAGGTGCAGCGCGCAGCTGACCACGCCGCCCTCGCAGCCCGCGCCCGCTCCCACGCCCGCGCCCGCGCCCGCTCCCGCTCCCGCGCCCGCTGCCGTACTCCCGGACATACTGAACGTTGCGTACGGACTGATCTCGTGCAGTTCTCCTGTACGAAGTGACAGACGAAACCTATCATATCATATTGTAATCATAACAGAACCCGAAATTAAATCATACAACGATATCAACGTGGAATCATGATCTAAGTAATGCTTTCTTGTGAAAGTAGCACCATTACTTTTATGAAAATAGTACATTTTGAAAGAAGTGGGATAAGTTTTTTATTGTAATCAAGGCGAATTCTCACCCAAACCATAGACAAAGGCGTCATGGAGCCGAGAACTGCAAAAGTTCCGAAAGTGTATTTTCAAAGAAATCAAATATAGAATGAACAATAGGTACTCTTAGTTTTTTCTCTTATTTGAAAGACAATGGACGATGGAAAACGGGGATTCGGAGAAGTTCTAGGAGGATCACAACTTTCTGATTGTTGATCATAAACTGTGCTTTTCACACTGTGTCGTAGGTAGCTGATAGGTCCGCGAACACAGCACCTACATACACCGTACGTACATGGCACCGCGCCCAAACGGATTTTGTCAATGGAAGAAAAGACAAAATGCACCTGTGTAGGAAGAATTTTATGATGGCAATGTTTAAAATGTAGAAAAGAAATGTTTCTATAAGAATATTAATAACTAGCTGTGCCCGCGACTTCGTTCGCGTGGATGTCGGAACTTAACAATCTATATTTTTAGTACGAAGCGGTGTTGGAGGATACCGATACAATCTTTTATATAAGCTATAGTCCCCGCCAAATAAGTCTGGAATAAAGGTCATTGATCCTAATAATGCATCGTTCGAATATCATACCACCATCGTTCAAACAAAATAAAATATAAGGTCAAGATCGCGTCTTACCACGATGCGTTGCTTTTGGTCGTTCTACATTTTTTCGAATGGTTTTGAAATATTGCAAAACACGGGGGTCAACGTATCTTATTTTATTTTATTCCATACTTATCTGGCGGAACTATAGTGCTTATTTAATATTAACAATATTGTGAACAAACACAGCTGTGAACCATCATTCTGGAGCGTACATAAATATCCTGTCCCATCCTGTCCCGTCCTGTTCCGTCCTATCCCGTCATATTCCGTCCTGTCCCATCCTGAACCGTCTTGTCCCGTCCTGTCCCGTCCTGTCCCGTCCTGTCCCGTCCTGTCCCGTCCCGTCCCGTCCCGTCCTGTCCCGTCCTGTCCCGTCCTGTCCCGTACTGTCCCGTCCTGTCCCGTCCTGTCCCGTCCTGTCCCGTCCTGTCCCGTCCTGTCCCGTCCTGTCCCGTCCTGTCTCGTCCTGTCCCGTCCCGTCCCGTCCCGCCCCGTCCCGTCCCGTCCCGCCCCGTCCCGTCCCGTCCCGTCCCGTCCCGTCCCGTCCCGTCCTGTCCCGTCATGTCCCGTTCTGTTCCGTCCTGTCCCGTACTGTCCCGTCCTGTCCCGTCTTGTCCCGTCCTGTCCCGTACTGACTATCCTATGATTCCATAAAATCGCTATAATTAAATTACGTTTTTTATAAGATGTAAACTGATTACGATGAAAAAAAAACAATGTTACTTCAATTTAAACACCTCTATTTCAGGTTTAATTTTAACGCCATCTACCGTTTTATCGTTGAAGTACATATATTTAGATGAATTATTTGAATATGTAGTTTCGCTATTCTAAGCTAGATCGCGCTACTGAACTGCACGTCTTGGTGTGAACTGACCGTAATTTTACTTCTGAAACACTTTAAATTCAAATAACTTTTGATAGACTGAACCGATTTCGATGAAACAAAAACTAAGTTGAACCTCAAGTTGCGTATAATTTTTCTATATAAACATTGTCAGCATTGAATTCGTAGATTTTACGTGATGTGCGCACAAACAAACAGACAAAAATTTCAAAAATGATGGAAATGGGTTCTGTTACTTATCTTTTCACACGCTGGCTATTTTTTTTTTTCAATTTTTTCAATGTACAAAAATGAATTTTCTATAGATTTATTATATGTATAGATAAGCATTTAAAATAAAGAGTATGGCCGGATCCGTAGACTAAGAGTCCACGGATCGGGCCATACTCTATATTTTGCGAGAGCAAAATACAGTGTTTTTGAATAAAAATAACCAACAAATCTTAGATTATAAAATATCAAATGACATTCTATAATTCTAAGCATAAAATAGTATCCAACTTTTTTTTCTTGGTAGAATTAATTGTAATAATAATCTTTATTTCTCTAAAATACATTTACATGATTAAATCTAAAAATATTATGTCTTAAGCTTGTAATCCAGAAAGAAAGACTTCTGAACTAGGTTTATGTACCTGTATCTTAGAAGCCAGTGTCCCTTCAAATAGCTGACAAAATGGTAAAAAGGACACATTTTTAAAATAAAATTAAAAGAACACAAAGGAAACAATGTAAAAAAAATAACAAAAATTAATTAAAGAATAAACAGCACATATAAAAAGAAAAAAAAGAAAGTGTCGTGTATGTCTCAATTGTGTGTGAGTGGATGAGTGCGTCTTTGGAAACTGTGTTTATTTTTGTGAAAGATTGTGTATGAGTGAGAGTGCAAATATGTTTAAATATGATTATTTCTAAATAATAATCTTAAATAGTTTAATTGCCAAAATTACCCTTCAGAAGATCCTCCGTATCGCGATGATTAAGTTTTAGGAGATATTCTTTTAACTTAGATTTCACCCAATATTTAGAGTCAGGAAAAAGATTCAGTGCTTTATTAAGCCTGTTATACAATTTAGAGCTGGTAACAAAATAGTGTCTCTTAGCAAACCAAGTTTTATGCGACTCGTGAGGGAAAACAGTTTGCTTAATTCGGCCTTTTGGCTCTGAGGATGGACGCGCAGGGTGCTTATGGAGAATTGAGTGGAATACGTACAGCTGCCTGACAGTTAGCACTTTAGAATCCGCATAAAGCTGAACTGTGGAGTATCTCAGCGGCCGAGAGAGCAGAACCTTCAGGACTGCTCTCTGTGCGCATTCTAATTGGATAAAATTATTCTCAGTAGCACTACCCCAGATTGGAATGCAATAGACCAAGATCGACTGGCATAAGGCAAAATAAACCACCTTCAATGTATCCCTATCGGCAGACTTGCGTAATTTATGAAAACGCAAATTAATTTGCGAGTTCTACAAGAGAGTGATTCTAAATGCCTACGCCAGCTGAGATGTTGGACAGTATGTACACCTAGGTATTTGACACAATTGATGATGCTACGAGTGCTGTTTAGAAACCATCCTCTATGTGTAGACTATAGTACAAGTTGTAGTAGTAAGTTTGTGGGTATGGTTAGTAGTCAACGCCTTTAACGCTCTGCGCAATCAGAATCAGAATTTTATTTGCTCTATAACCCCATCCTTTAATTGCGTTTTTTAATGGTTATTAAAAAACACAATTAAAGGATGGGTAACCATTTAAAAATCTACTGATGTGACATGATCATAATATATTTATGAAGTTTTACGTCAAGTTGTAGGAGATCTCTATCGGGGCATCATAACCCTCAGAATCCTTAGGGTCAAGTCACACCGAAATGGCAGCGGCTGTCAGCTCCCGCTAGCGACGCCGCTGGCAGCCGCTGGCGGCCTCTCGACCTTTTCAAGCTTTTCAAGCGATACTGGTCTTTTAAGTATGTATGTATAGTTAAAGTTTAAAATTATTTCACACTGAAAGTGCTCGCCGCGCCGCTGCCATTCCGGTGTGCCTCGGCCCTTATTCCTTCCTCAGACTCTCGGTCTTCGAGAAGCCCGTGACATAATGAATTTACCCCCTCTAGGTGAATAATTTAATACTTATTTGCTCTTTAGTATCTGACAAGTATGTGTTACCAACCATCTGATGGTGTGAGTGCCTTCCCATTCCGTTTGCTGGGCTCAGTGGAGTAAAGCTGTGCGTGCGGCGCGCACTCCCGCGGCAGCGAGCAGTCGCGCCGCCAGCACGCCGCGCGCCGCCGCGCGAGCGCCAGCCCTGCGAGGACAGCGCGAGCGTGAAAGCGCGGTGACAGCGAGAGCGAGTGTTGCGCACCGCAGTGAGCTGGATCACCTGTGAGTGCGGCCAGCAGCGCGGCCAGCCCGCCGCCCAGCAGCGCGGGCACCAGGCCGGCGCGCCACAGCGCCCCCGCTCCCGCTCCCGCTCCCGCTCCCGCTCCCCCACCCTCCGCCATCACGCTGTGCGCTTCCGCCGGTACCTCCACGGGCTCACCTACGCGCTCTGTGTTAATTTACAAACTATACTAACAAAAATAACTAATAATATAATATTTTTACTCACCAAAATTAAAAGACCACAACCATACATTAACTATGAGTAAGTACAATTAACAAACAAAATACACGGATCACGGAGTACAGATAATAGAATAGGTATTAATGAAGGGTGCAATTAATTTGAATGTACGAGTATTGTATTTGTATGTAATAACGGGAGTATGTCGCACCTCCATTAAGTGTGTGCGTGGCGGCGCGGTAGAGTGCCGCAGTGTCGCCAGCGGCGGATCGCGCCAGCACGCGTACCTCGTACCAGGCACCCGGCCGCAGACCACCGGCCTGCGGACACAGCGCGGTCAGGGACGGAGGTCACACCGCGGTCGGGGACGGAGGACACGGGCTCCCGCGAGCGAGCAGCTGGCTTACCTCGGCGGCCTCCCCGTCCGTGTGCAGCGCCTGCCAGGTGCCGCCGGCCGCGGGCCGCACGGCCAGCGCCCAGGCGGCCACGGGACAGCGCCCGCCCCACGCCAGCAAGTTTAGGCGCAACGTAGAACTGTTTGCCCACACGAACTCCTTGCCCAGCGGTGGTTTAGCCTCTACGCATAGTACACATTTTAAAACTTTACCGAATGCAAATGAAACTCTATCTTATAACTTGTGTAAACTTAACAGTGTACGCGGTGACTCACTGTCGCCTCTGGTGCGCGCGACGAACGGCGCGGAGTGCGGCGACGCGCCCACTGCGTTGTGCGCCTGCAGCGTGACGCGGTAGCGTGCGCCGCACGCCAGCCGCGCCAGCCGCAGCGACGTGTCGGCGGCCGGCACCAGCTGCGCCCGCGCCGCCCCCTCCGCCTTCTGTTCGTCACCGCGGGACCACCACACTGAGTATCCTGTGATACGGGGATGATTATTTGTTTTACAATATAACTTATTGTGCCTTCATGTATTGTAGCTAGTTACCTACCGAGTATGTGTGCGCCGCCGTCTGCCGGCTTGTCCCAGGCGAGATGCAGCGCGTGAAGGGCGGCGCTGCGCAGGCGTGGCGCGGGCGGTGCGGGCGGCGCGCGCACACTCAGCGTCACGCTCAGCATGTCCGAGCCCAGCGCATTGCGTACCACGCAAGTGTAGTTGCCTGCCGACGACACGTTCACCTCTGGACACAAACCGCATCGGTCACCACCGACGGAATAAGATACAAAAGACGAGGTAATAAAGAAAATGTATATCCTCACTGTGTACGATGAGATCACCGTCGTCGGTGATGGTGTGCGCGGCCGGCAGCGGCGACCAGCGCCAGCGCAGCGGCGGCGCGCCCAAGGCGGCACAGCGCAGGCGCACGCGCGAACCGCGGGCCGCGGACACCGTGCGGCTGAACGAAGAAATCCTGGCCGATACTGCCGGTTTAATGGGATCGGTAACATCATCCCACTAATAATAATTATAAACGTGAAAGTTTGTGAGCATGTATGGATAAATTAATGATTGTAACAGTTTCAAATAAAAGCTATTGAACGGATTTGAGTAAAATTTGATTTCTACACAAATAAAATAGCCTAAATTAAGTAGGCATTTGCGTAGAATCAAATCAAATTTTCACAGGATAGTTTTTACGAATATCTCGATTTTATTATGCCGTGTGATGGATAATTTTTGAGTTGCAGCGAACGGAGTTGCTTGCAACAGCTAGAAATAAACCAACTGTGACTACGAACAGTATCCTGTAGTACCTGCAAAGCACGTACTACAGGAGAGCAATAAAAGGAGACCCAACATAAAAAGATTACAAAAATTACGGAAGTTACGCCTGTTTAAGGTCTTGCCCACCTCGTCGAGCAGTCGACGGAGAGTCCGCAGGGCGCCCGTGCTTCTGAATGAGGACCAGTTAGTAGGTGTGGATCCACACACAAAAGGTTCCAGTGCCCAGCGTTTGGGCAGCAATGTAGTCGATGTAACGGCCTCAATCATTATGCAAGAATGTGTCGTGTGTATGAAATAAGGGGAGAATCTACGGATCAGGTAAATAAAATACTCACCTATTTATGATAGTGATTAGGTAGTTCCTTTGCTGATTGAAAATAAAAATATTTTGTTTAAGTTGGACACGGCAGCAGATGTTAATGTTTTACCTTCGAAATATTTACAGTACCTAAATATTACAAAGAAGTCCTACTTCTATAAAAAATCATGCTTATTCTGGGGAAAATATCGCAGTAGAGAGCAAATGTAATTGAAAATCAAGTTAAAATTAAAAATAATACTTATATTTTAGAGTTTATTGTCGCTAATGTGTATTCCAGTCATATGGAAGATCAGGGAATAATTGCGAAGGTGGAGGGTCCGACAGACTGGGTCAGCAGTGACGGTTGTCAAAAAACCTAACGGTGATTTCCGTATATGCCTTGATCCACAAGACCTGGGGGGGTATTACAACCTTTTTTAATTCCGGGCAGTTTTCGAGCAGTTGAATTTACGGCCATAAGCAGGCTTGTTCTATTTCGTATTATGGCGCACGTAATTCTGCAAGGAATCATCCAGGATTATTTGTCTCTGGATGATTAAGACGGGCTAGCGAATTCGTTCAAAAATCGAATCGACAAGTTACCGATGATTACCGGTTTTAATTGTGGGTGAAAAACTTCTTTTTCATTGTAAATTTAGGAGATATTTGAGTTAAACTGTATTTTAATAACAATTTAAATATTTATAATCAACTTGAGCAATATTTACTGTTATTTTATGCAAAAACTTAATACTAAATATTCAACTCTCGCAAAGGGGTTTGTTTCTGAACGATCGTGTTGCAATATTTTTTTAGTCTGTGACGGTTTTGATTGCCAAAACAAACAATAATAATAATATCGTATTCTATTTATTTATCATGCCACTATGTAGAGCTTTTAGTGCAATAATAAAGGAGTACAGTCTTTTCCTGCCGCAGAGAAAGTAAGAAAACAATGGACTAAGTCACGAGCGGAAAAATTTGAAAAACGGAGCTGTACCAACGTTGTTATTATTTTTAAAGCAAGAGGCTCCAAAATCAAAGAGGCGCCTAAGATATGAAGCTAGAAAATGTTTCAGCAAGAGAAGGAATGATAAAACCTAGGACGTTTATTCAAACCGAAAGACAGTGTACCTAGTTCTTAATTTCAATTTCAGGAGCACTAACATGGGTGAGTGCTCCTGAAATTGGCTGTGAAATTGTGGTACCAGAAGCAATCGAGGAAGTGAACTTAAAATGTCTGTTGATACATCAAAGACTGCCCAATGTACCCAAATAAAAATTGAACACAAGTTTTGGCTCCATTCGACTGTACCGTTTCAGGAATGATGCTGAGGCTATTAATTTTAACACAGGGTTTGAGTCCTATCATACATTTTGTTTGGTTTAAATTCAACCCTTAGTCCATTGGTACGAAAGATTACTTATTTCAGTCACCATGTCTCAAATCTAAGCTCTTGATAATTTTTTGTTACACTGATGGAACTACGACAGAATAAAACATTTTTTTCAGAAGAAACATGTTTTATTTAGATCAGTATATTATTATATGAGTAAATGTTTACGAATATGAATCTATTTATTGCTTATCGTTCAGCAAATGAGTGTAGGAATATGTGTCGTAAATTAATGTAATAACTTTGTCGTCTGTATTTATAAAGCTCGTCAGCTGACATTATATCGTGTATTCACTCTCCAGATATTCGGTAGTGCCTCCATTATTAATTCTAAAGCTTAATTTAGGTAGTTTAAACTGTTTAAAGACAAATTAAAAGAAACAAGTCAGTAAAATAATAATAATAATAATATTCCACAACTATCACACAACGCCATCTAGTCCCAAGCTAAGCAGAGCTTGTGTTATGGGTACTAGACAACTGATAAACATACTTATATATTTCTAAATACATACATATTATAGATAAATTACACCCAGCCAGGCACAGAACAAATAATAGTAAAAGTTACTAAAAGGTGGCGTAAACTGAATGATTTTGGAGATACCAATTTTGACAGTTAATCCGGCCTTGAAATGTCATTATGTAGCTTGTAATACGAAATTTCCACGCCATTTCCAGGCAGAAGTCGGTAAGAGGTCACGTGACTGTTTACTGGCCGTCAATGTGTGTTCGTAATACGACTAAGCAAGGCAGTTCACTTTAAGGCGTAAACTGACAGGAATTAAGAGGTTGTAATACGCCCCCTGGATAAAGTAATCAAACAAGAACATTTTTAAACTGCCTATGAGATTACGTCAAGTTTGACAGGTGGTATATACTTCAGTACTCTTGACCCTAAACAGGGGTTCTGACAGGTTTAGCTGAACGATGCCAGTAGTGACCTATGCACGTTCTGTACAGCATTTGGTAGATGTAAACTTCGTATGCCGTTCGGTATTTCATCTGCCGCAGAGATTTTTCATAAACATTTTGACGATATTGAAGGTGTGAAACTATTCATTGATGATTTACTGATAATGCAAACACAAAAGAATTCAAAGAAGAAATCTATATTATACATATAAAAGAAAGTCGTGTTATAGTTACACTATTTATAACTCAAGAACGGCTAAACTGATTTGGCTGAAAATTGGAGGGGAGGTAGCTTAGAACCAGGAAATAGGATACTTTTTACCTTTTTTTTATTCCGTTTCCGTGGGACGTGACATAAAACGTGGTATAATAAAATGCAATTGACACGCAATGACAGCAAAACGAAAAATATTACAATCAAAACATCAATTGACCGGTTGATGTTGTATTGAGTTTCTAAACTTATTGTGCCGATCATAGAGTACATTTGGTGCCGATATTATCATAATTATCAATGCCATGGCGGCGCCACCAAGACGATCACATTTTTATCCTGTTTCCGTGAGACGTGACATAAAACGTAGTAACATGATCACAAAGAAGGTGTTGGTGCCGAAATTGAATAAGGAATCTGAACAAAAGTACTAGGAAAACATGAAAAATAATGTTCATGCCGCCCGGCGCCCACCGGTCTTCAATGCTAAAAAAGTATTTCGGTGAATACTGTATACCCAAAAAATGTACTAGGACTGCATAAATTCAATACAACCATACGACGAAAAAACGCCTGGGTGTCACCACTGCGAGGATCGCCCGGAGGACACAGTGGAGCATTCGATGCAGGACTGCTTGGGCAGAGCACCGCCGTGTCCTCACGACGGCGACAGGCGGAGACCTCTCGCGCCCGGCACTGGTCGAGGCCATGCGAGACGGAGTGGGAAGCGGTCGCCTCCTTCTGCGAAGCAGTCATGCTATGAAATGAGGAGGCGCGCCGCGCGAGGGAGAGGACAGCGTCCTCCCTCCACCCCAGCCGCAGTGGTAGACGCCTATGGTGGCGGACGTTGCCAGACGATCTCCAGTCACCGTAGGCTCGGGCATGCGGGCCGCGAGTAATCGGTGACTCGCTGTCCATGCTTGGACTTTGGACCATGCCCGGGTCGACGGCGTGTTGTGTTCCACGCGCGCCTCAAAGAGTGTCAGCATTATGATGGGGTCCCCCTTTAGAGGGCCAAAGTTATATATGAATATAAAAATTTGACTCTCCAGGCCAAATCTCCCATTTATTTTTTTTACCCAGGCTCTTGAAACTGCACATCAGACTTATCAGATGTTCGATTTTGACGACCCCGTGGTGCTGGCATCAGCACCAGGATCCGCGTACGAAGTCGCGGGCAGAAGCTAGTTAATAAACAAATAAATATTCCAGTATGACTCTCATACTCGTACCAGTGCTATTATGAACATGCCTACACCGAAAAATGTTAATAGCCAAGATTCCCTTGGCGAAATTTATTTAAACAGATTTTCTATAAGTCTTCTTCTTCCTGCCCTTATCCCATTCTACTTGGGGTCGGCGCAACACGTTTTCTTCTTCCATTCTCCCCTATCAGATTTTCTATAAGTAACAATGTAATATAAAATTTAACTTCATTATAAACACATTTTATGAATTGGCATCACTTTTGGCCGGATGGTTCCCAACATATTGCGTTTTAATTTTTTTTGGCCAAGGGAATCAAAAAAAGGTAGTAGAAAATCAAGTTTTATTACTATTTTAACGTAGCCTCTATATAATACTAATCAGTCTCGTTAACAATTTATCACTTTCAATACTCGACCTTAAATCGTTAAAACTCAAATTGCATTTGAAAACGTGGTCAGGGTAATCAACGAGCTATTGAAAACAAAACCAGGGGAATCAAATAATTACGTTCGTAATTTCGTCCTAGACCAACGAGCGGCACAATCTTCCGCAAAGACGTTCGAAGCTCTACCAGCAGCGCAAATGCGACGGCATGGAGACAGTCTTCTAGAAAATTCTACTAAGATATACGAAGATTTCTGTCGCGCCACGGGAATCACTGTTTAGTCTCGGACAAACTTTATAAGTATTGTAATTCTTAATAAAACTATCATAAATATACATGGTGTTTCTTTTTTAAATATATCTACAACAATCCTGGTAGCGATGAGACCGCACTGTTTATTTTGTTAACGTTTATAAGTAAGAGTTTTGTTGGTATTTTTTTTTTTCTAAATGTACAGCGGACGCGCCAGGGGTATCAATATTTAGGACTTTTGGTTTTTTTTTCGATTGTTTAGTATATACAAATTAGACACAAAAACTATCGTGCTATAGTAAGATCATACAATATAGTGGCATAAAAAAATATTTTGGTTTCTAATTTAAATACTCCGGGTAGTTTTTTACTTCGGACAGCGTAAAATTAGCCTCTCAAGATTCACCCTGAATTGGTATTTATTAAATGAAAGGGTTTGCTGAATGGGATTTTTCCCTATCTCAAAAACCACTGAACCCATTTTGATGAAACTTGCAGCAGTCCCTAATTTGAACGATACCTAGTACAACAAAAAAAGAATTACATACTTAAATCGGACTTATAGTTACGGCGATATGCGAACACAAACTAAATCAGTCGACGCCTACTCCTTACTCTAAAGGAGTTGTACCTTCCATCATCAGCTCAGCTACTTAGAATGATGATTACTATACGCAAGTACTTAAATTACTTCATAAAGGACAATGTCTCTCAAATGTGAAAAATCGATTCTTCGATTAATCGATTTCAGATCGTCTTCCCTAGTCACTTGTCACTGTCAGTCTACTGATGATTACAATAGCGTCGCTTGCTGTTTGTAATTGTTTGTATCGGTGTGTTTTGGTGACTTTTAAACTGCATAGGTACCTACCCAATTATCTAGGGAGGTTCTTAAAATAGCCAAATATATTATGATATTACTTTTCAGTTTCTAAAAATCACTAAGCTATGAAAAACTATGCCTAATATTCGTTGTTATGGTTCGATTATAACCTCAAAATCTGATTCTTTTTTTGGAATAGATCTCTTCTGCAGCTAGTCCGCTATAAAAATAAGATCATATAGGAGTTTACTAATGATCGACAACACAAAATATAATTTTCCGATGCTCTTGGCTCCAGGGCGAACAATGTATGGGCGCAGAGCAATCTCCTTTGCGAAAACCGGTGTGTGAGCCTATAAAATTTGAGGTTTGCCCTCGATTTCTCCCAGATTCAATCATCAGATCCTGACTTGGTGACTATGGAACCATCTCAGAAGTATCTCCTTTCGAATAAAAAAAGAATTTTGAAAATCGGTCCGTAATTGACGGAGTAATCTCGTAACACCTCACAAAAAACAAAAAAAACATACCGTCGAACTGATAACCTCCTCCTTTTTGAGGTCGGGTAAAAATAAAACTGAGGACTCGTTTTGGAGAATGATGATCACTGATAATGATTCTCCAACAATCTTATGATCTTGATCGATCAATATCAGCTTTGATGCCCGTAGTCTCACTCCTGCTTTGCTCCGAAAATAGTCGTAACTTCAAACGTCTTTGATTTACGGGGCCCCCTTAAAGGGCTAAAGCCTGCCGAGGTCTCGGGGCTATATCATCAGGTAACTGTGGCCCTGGAACGTAAAGAGCTATAGAAGGACCACCGTGGATTTTAGTTAGTACGTCTGACAGTCCCTCCCGTCCCACCCTTGCGGGAGGACTCATTTGATGAATTTACCACAAAAAAATCTTTGATAAGTGATTATATTTCTTTAAAATTGGAAATACGTGTATGCGCATAACGTGGCGTTATGTACAGTATCGAATGTGCTTCGTTAGATAATGTATATTATTTCTTTCTTCTTTTCTTTCTATAATGCTAGTCGCAGTATTTATTTTGTTCGATTCGAAACTCAGTCAGTACCTACTTAAAATTAAAAAATACTTTTTTTTCAAAAAATCTCTGTTATTGTCTAGGTATACGGACTACAGTTTCTAAAATTATTCAAAAAATCGATAGTATTCGACTGTTCATAGTCACAGTCGAAATAATGTTTGAAAAACATCTTTGAAAGCCTGTAGCAAAGCCACTACGCCCTAACAGGTTCGGCAGCACACATAACAGCGTAGGAGCGACACGTACGTGCGTGCGCCGGCGCGGCGGTGACGGGGCGGCTGGGCGCGCCCGCGCCGGCGCCGGTCGCGGCGCGCACCCAGAACTCGTACACCGTGCGCTCGCGCAGGCCGCGCACCTCGCGCCACACCTCAGGCTGCGCGCCCAGTACGCCGCCCTCGTCGGCCTCCGCTTCCACTCTTTGCGCCCACTCGCCGCCCATTCTTAGGAATAATAAAGCGATTAAAGACAGTCAGCTAACATGAAAGGGTTATAGACTGCTGAGCACGCGTAGACGTACGAGTACGTACTTGCCGAGCTCGCGCGTGTAGAGCGTGTAGTGCGTGAGGCGGCCCTGGGGCGCGGCGGGCGCCAGCCAGGTGACCCGCACGGCGCCCGCGCCCGCCGCCACCGCGCGCAGCTGCTGCACCGCCTCCGGCACTGGGGACACGCAGAACAGAAGTCGGCTACTATAATGAATGCCGTATGCCCGATAGCTAATTCCATTTCCTAAAGCGTCAGGTCACAGAGTTATTCACCGAAATATAAGTCAAAAACTGAATCTCAGATCTGAATCGGATGTCATCATTGGTGATTTACGAGTCAACGTAGCGTTTTGGCGCGACGCTATTCTGAAAAGTGGGACACGCGAAGGCTCCAACGTAAACACATGCCGTGAAGCTCAAAATGGGATGGGATTTCGGGTGGTATCTCAAGGATTCCGCAGCAGGCGAGGGGAATTGGGAGCAGTCGGAACGAATTATAATAGAAAGGACTCCCTCTACCTCATGCCTCAGGCACCGCTTAGGCACATAGGGCGTCAGATATCGCGGGGTAAAATTTCGGCCACCGGCACCGTAGGCACTGGCTTTTTTTTTTTTTATCGTGGTAAAATCATCAAATGAGTCCTCCCACCCCGGGCAGGGCGGGAGGGACTGTCAGACTTGTACTGACTAAAATCCACGGTGTCCTTCAATAGCCCTTTATGTTCCGGGGTCACGGTAATGAGATAAGTCCCGCGACCCCGGCAGGCTTTGGCCCTCTAGAGAGGGGGCCCCGTCATCATGCTGACGCTCTTTGAGGCGCGCGTGGAACAGAACGCGCCGTCGACCCGGGCATGGTCCATGGTCGGGCTGCGAGTTGCCCTTTACTCGCCGTCCGCATGCCCGCGCCTACGGTGGCCGGAGATCGTCTTGCGACGTCCGTCGCCGTGGGCGCCAACCACCGCGGGTGGGGCGGAGGGAGGACATTGTCCTCTCCCTCACGCGGCCCGCCTCCTCCTTCGCGAGCATTACTGCTTCGCAGAAGGAGGCGACCGCTTCCCACTCCGTCTCGCCCCGCAGCATGGCCGCAACCAATGCCGGGCGCGAGAGGTCTGCGCCTATCGCCGCCGTGAGGACACGTCGGTGCTCTGCCCAAGCGGGGCAGTCTTGCACCGTATGCTCTACTGTGTCCTCCGGGCGATCTTCGCAGTGGTGACACCCAGGCGTTTCCTCCTTTCTCCTTAGACACAGGTACCTCCCGAAACTTCCGTGTCCGGTGAGGACCTGCGTCATGCGATAGGTCAGGAGGCCGTGACTCCTATCCAGCCACTCCTCAAAGAGGGGTCTTACCGCCGCGATTGCGGCGTGCCCACGGAGGGCGAGTAATGTATAGCACGTCTTCCAACCAAAGACAAGGCCCGAGTCGACGGCGCGTCGTGTTTCACGCGCTCCCCAAGGAAACTGACGGGACCTCCATAGGGCCAAAGGCAGGCCTGTCTCACTCCACGGTGTAGTCATAAAACTGCAAGTAGTTGCGGGGCCATTTTGTCGTGGCCCATTCACTACGGCTGCCACGCGCCACCCGTTCCGCACGCGCTCCGTCTCCTTTATATTTTTGTTACGTTACGTGTAGTTACGCACAAGTTTCTTGCTTTTGGTGCTTTTGGGAAATTAATAACACAATATTATTATGAAGAAAAAAAAAATAGTACCTACATATATTTAATAATGATCAACAAAATTATCTACCTTCTTGTGAAGTATGGGCTTAACTGATCATGATTAGGTAGGTTACAAGTTTGGAAATGAGGCGAGATACTGGGGGGGGGGGGGGGGTGAGCCTACTAGACGACCAAGATAAAAAGACGAATATCAAACCTGACATCACTCTCACTCACCTTAAGCTGAGTACTAAGAATTAAGATTGGTAGAAAGTGGAAAGATGTTTGCGTTGTTGTTTAAGCACGTTCAAACTCAGAAAATGGCCACACTACGCATTCAAGGTCAGCGATCGTAATTCGCTGCGCGACTTTTTTACCTACCTGCAAAGACACGCAACCGCAACGCGGGGCCCGTGACAGTATGCGATAATAATTGGTCGGTTACTAGGTTGAGTGCAAAATGATGAGGACTGGCTATTTTGCCATACACGATAACAATCTTTTAAATATTATTTTTCTTTTTAGTAAGATGTAATTTTCAAAAATATAACAATAATAGGTAGAAAAGATAATATTATTATAAATATTATTCCTCATAGTACTATTAAATATTCTGTGCCAAAGGCCTAACAGGACGCGGGTGAAACCGTGGGCAGAAACTACATAGTTTAAATAATAACTTTCATTGTGCACTGCTACAGCTATTCCGAAAAAATATCAAAATGACGGGCCATCGACAGGGCCAAAATCTTCAAATGCCTTTGGACGTTCGATCTGATGATCTTGGGGATATTTTCCTTCCCATACAATGAAATTATTCTTACATAACACTAAACCAGAGGTATTTTTTTCGCTTTTAAAACTTATTGGAAAAAATATTTTGCTAAAGACGAACTTCCGCCGTCCCGATTATTTTCTACCCATACAATGAAATGATTCTGATGATGATCCTACAAAAAAGAATTGCGCAATTTCACTCATTTTTGCGGTCAACTCACACTTGACCAAAAAAAAAAATTGTCAAAATTGTTAGGTTAAATCAAAAAAGAACTAAAGCCTCCAAAGAAAGTTTTTCGGTATCTCTTATGGTTGCGGATTTCCCCCTTATGGCCAACTTAAAAGAAATACCCTGTATGATATTATCAATCAAAATATAGACTAATGATTATGTCGAGATCATTAGGTTTTTAGCACTTTTTAGGGTTCCGTAGCCAAATGGCAAAAACGGAACCCTTATAGATTCGTCATGTCTGTCTGTCTGTCTGTCTGTCCGTGTATGTCACAGCCACTTTTTGTCGAAAGTAATAAATTCAGCATTCATTTCAGCTATCCTGTTGAAACTTGGTAGAAAGATGTATTATGTGAACCGCATTAGGATATTCACACAAAAATCAAAACAAAACAAATTTTGGGGGTGCCCCCCATACTTAGAATTGAAACTCAAAAAAAATTTTCACCAAACCCATACATGTGGGGTATCTATGAATAGGTCTTTAAAAATGATATTGAGGTTACTAACATCATTTTTTTCTAAACTGAACAGTTTGCGCGAGAGACACTTCCAAAGTGGTAAAAAGTGTGTCCCCCCCCCCCCCCGTAACTTCTAAAATAAGAGAATGATAAAACTAAAAAAAATATATAATGTAGACCTCAACCAAAACTACCAACGAAAATTGGTTTGGATGAGATACAGTTAGCAGTTTTTGAGATATAGTACATTTTCAAAAACCGCAAATATAACTTTGCCATTAATACAAATACTATGAAAAACAAAGTTATTTTTATTGTTTGTGTATATTACTTACTAATCTCAATATAATTATATCTCTAATCTATGCTTGCTACTACGGAACCCTTCATGGGCGAGTCCAACTCGCACTTGGCCGGTTTTTTTATAGTGTTTATCGTTTTTGATGATGAATATGGCATAATGTCCTTTCAAACGTACTCGTAGCTATTTAAAATTGAAAATCGACCGTCATGGGAATTATTTGTATTTGTGAGAAGTGGTGACAGTGTGCAGTTGTAACTGACCGTCTTCGGCGGTGAGGCAGTAGACGGGCGGCGCGGGCGGCCCGAGCCCGGCGTCGGCGCGCGCGCGCACCCACACGGAGTAGTTGGTGGCGGCGCGCAGCCCCGTGAGCGTGGCCGCGCCGCCCGGCCCCGCCCGCGCCGTGCCCGCGCCCTCCGCACCACCCGCACCACCCGCCGCGTAGTGCAGCTCGTATCCGCGCAGAGCGTGCGTGTGTGCGGCGGACATGGGCCCCCAGTGCACGCGCAGAGAGCGCGCCGACAGCGCCTCGCATGCCACGCCGCGCGGCGCCTCCTCCGGCACTGCGACACAGACTCATGTAGCGCGTTGGCAGCACACGACACGCCGCCGCCCGGCGTCGGTCGGGCGGGACAAGTACCTCCGTCGGCGGTGGTGGCGTACACAGTGGGCGAGTGCGGGCCGGCGCCGGCGCGGTTATAGGCCCGCAAGCTTAGAGCGTAGCGCGCGAAGGGGCGAAGGCCCGCCAGCGTGAGCTCGGCGCTGCTCCAGCCGGCCACACACTCGCGGCCGGCGCGCGTTCCCTCCGCCCCGTCCCCGTCGTCGTCGAAGCGGCCCAGCTCGCGCCACGATGCCACGTAACCCAGCAGCTCGCCGTTCCAGCTGTCCTGTGGCGGAGCCTGCGAGAGTGTAGGACGCCTGGTGAGTGCTGTGTGACAGCTATGGCTGAACCTTCGCTACATGCTGCAGAGTACTCACCGACCACGAGACGTGCAGCTCACCGGGGCTCGACGCTCTCACCCGGACGTTCTGCGGGGATGCAGTCGGAGCTGTTGGAATGTAGTGTTACAAATTCATTTATTTTGAATTCCGTTTTCTTTCTTTCGTCTAAGGCATAGAGCTACCTTCTTCGAGGGTGGTGAACATCAGGGGCTCGGAGTGCGGCGACAGTCCTACGTGGTTGGCGGCGGTCAGACGTAGCGAGTAGGCGGCGGCCGGCCGGAGCCCCTCCAGCCGCGCGGACATCGTGAGCAGCCCGTCCGCGTCCACTCTGCACAAACAAATACCTACTGAATGAACGATGCCGGACGGACGGGAAACGTGAACTGTACTGAAAGTTGAAGCATGTGGATATTCACCTGTCGTCGTGCATCAGCAGCGTGAGGTTGACGGCATTGCTTCGCGCTTCGGCAGCCGGCAGCGCGTGGAGCGCCGTATACAGTGCGGTGAAGGAGAGGCGTGGGGCGGGCGCGGGCGGAGGCGCGGGAGGCGTGGGGACTGCGGGCGCCGCCCACACCAGGCGCACCCAGCGCGCGCCCACGCCGCCCAGGCGCAGGCGGCGCGGCGCTTCCGGCGGCTCTGTTATCACATAGCATAAAGTCAAGTATGGGGAGTTCGAGTCGTGACGCGCAGCACAGATCTATACTTACCTTCCACGTGCAGGTACATGAGCTGGTCACTGCGGCCGTACGCGTTGTGTGCGTGGCATCGGTACTCGCCGGCGTCGGCTCGCTCCGCAGCGCGCAGCGTGAGCGTGGAGCGCAGGCCGCCGGGCGCGCGCGCCTCGCTAACGGCCCAGCGGTAGGAGGCGAGGTCGAGGCGCGCGCCGCCGCGCGACCACTGCACGTGCAGCGGCGCGTCGCCGAGCGCCACACACGTGAGCGCCGCGCCCTGTCCACGCACGCACGTCACGTTGCCGCCCGAGCCTTCGAAGTGTGCCGGCTCTATAGATATTTCATACTTTAAGTTTATTGCTTTGACCTGAATCTATTTCATGATTAAAAAAATTTTGTCGGCGCTGCACATATGCGCGGTCTCGGGGAACCGAACCCAGAGTGGTGTGGAGTGGAGCGGAGGGGATCGGAGCGGAGCGGAGTGGAGCGGAGCACTTCTGCGGGCGATGATCGCAACCGCACATTTAGCGGCCTCGTGAGTTTAGAAATAAACCGCAGTACCGCAACCGCGTCGGTTGCGGGTGAAAAAAAAAACATGGGTTCTTAGCCTTAACGAGAATATCATCCCATCGTCTCTGTGGGAAGTTACTCTACTAATTAGGCTATGGTCAGCCACGTCAATCAAGTGAAACGTCAAGAAAAAATTGTGCATAAATATGAATAAACAAAGTGCATTTATTAATGAAGAGAGTGATGAAAAAATAGTGAAAGAAAATGAGTGAGCGCTATATGTAGGTTCACATTTCGTTATTATCACAAATGTAGTATTTTTATATAATCTATACATAATATAGCGGTTTTACATAAAAATAAAACCGATATTATGTGCCGAGAGGGAAAACATACAGCATTGTTTATGAAGAAGCAGTGTATACTTAGTCTTATTTGCGCGGTCAATAGTACGGATACTTTAGTTTCACCTGAGAATACTAGATGGCGTAACTATCACCAACGTTGTCTTTACTCTATGCCAGCTAGGACGCGGTAACCGCTGTCACTTTTAAAGTTCATAGTCTTCACCAGGAAGAACTTCCCACAATGCTGTATGTTTTCCCTCTCGGCACATAATATCGGTTTTATTTTTATGTAAAACCGCTATATTAATGTGCCTCCGGAAAACATACAGCATTGTTTATGAAAACGTGTTTGTTATCTGCTGGTGAATATTAGATGTAAAACACAACGCTATGATGAGTAACAAATGTTTATGCTGAGCATGAAGTGTATAAAGTACGAGTAGTAATCATTTCATTTATTAATTTCTCTTAGACAATTATACTACTCAAAACAAACCACCAGCCACCTGGTTTTTTTCGATTTATTAAATAATGTTTAAATATTAGTAGTTACAATGACTGAATCTGATTAATATTAATGGTTTTAGATAGAAATACACAAAAATTAAATATGTATTCCAATAAATCGTTAAAATAAAACAAATTGAATGAAAAGTGAGGAATTGCAGGAATGTATCAAGTTACATAAACATAAAAAAAAACGAAAAAATAACGTCTTTAATGTTCCAAAGTGTTCTTTTAAGCTTTTCTTTTAACTCTGTTCTCTCTGTTCTGCTCATTTTATGGGAGGTGGAATGTTCTGGATTAAATACCGAACATTTTCTTTTGGGATACTCTACCAGCAAGTTTTCAGACAATTTATGAGATCCAGCTGCGTGTTGATGGGAATTTTACTTTCTTTTTCACTTTTCTTTAACTCATCTCTTAAATGCTCAATAGAACTCAGGTAAAAATCCTAAGTGTCCACTGTAACATCGTAATTCGAGCGTAAGGGAATGTGTGCACTGTTAGTCGCGTCGTGTTCGCTCGAGCATTATCCTGCTTCAAGAAGAACTCAGGTATTTCTTGCTGTGCGAATGGGATAATGTGGAGTTGCACCACATTCTATACGCAATTTTGAGGAGTTACAGCACCCTCGTTAAGAAGTGCGAGTTCAGTTTAGCGTGATAGAGATAACCGCCCCAGAGCATAACTCAGAACTCGCCAGAACAGTCCGTTTTAAGAGTGCAAGGATCTGAAACCTGTTGTTTAGATCTTCTCTACACTCTTATGAATCAGTTTTTATTGAAAAATAATAACCCACCAGTCATCAATAAAAAGCAATGAAGCCCAGTCAAAACAGTTCAATAAATTTTCTCCTTCGCAAATGTTTCACGATTTGCACCATACGCTGCAGTTAACTGGAGGCAAACCAAGCATCTTCTTGAGTATTGTTAGTCTTTATGGAGTCGATTCGGAATAGTGTAGTCAATTATAGGGGTGCCTGTAGCTCGACGCAATGGAGTTTGTACGGTCCGCGCAGTACATTTTCGCTCTACTTGTGCGGTTAAAAAAACTTAATGGTCTTCTTGGGCTTTACTTACTTTCTTCCTTGATCACGGCGTCTGGTGATATTCCCCGTCTTTTAAGACCTGCTTTAAGCATTTTGAACCACTCGTTGGGAATATTCCACCATTAAACCTTTCTCTTCTGGCTACGGACCCCCTGGATTAAGGTGACACCCCATGTGGCTGTTTTTGCGTCCTTATGTCTCCGAATACATGACATTATGAGATTGAAAGATCATTATAGCCTGCTATGCATATTGCTGTATTAGTCAAAGAAAACTCCGTTAGAAGTTTGAAAATTAAAAAACACCATACCGTAAATTCTAAGTAATCTCAAATATCTAATTAAAAAAAAGTTATGAATTTCCAATTATGCAGTAGAAACAATATTAATACTTGAAAGAAACCATAACAAGATAATTAGTATTTATTATGTACCCAGAATAAGAGCAATACTTGTTTAAAGTGCAATTTAAAAAGTGGCCCTTATTTTGTTTTGACGAGTCTATACATATAATAAATCTGTAGAAGGGTCAATTCTGTACATTGAAAATATTGAAAAAATAAATAGCGGGGGGTGTTGCTGGATCGATACCAAACCCAAATATGTGATTAAAAAAAATTTTGTCTGTCTGTCTGTCTGTCTGTCTGTCTGTATGTGCAGGCATCACGTGAAAACTAACGGTTCGATTTCGATGAAACTTGGTATAATTATACCTTATTATCCTGGGCATAAAATAGGATACTTTTTATCCTGGAAAAATACGTAGAAAAAAAAAATCAGTATCAAACCTTATTATGGAACCACTGGCGACACCTATTATCAAAGTAGAACATTACGCCACGCCTGCCTCCATTGATTTCTAAAAAGGTTGCACCACTCACCACTAGATGGCGTTGTGCCTATGACGCGCATTTCTGAATCGCGGTGTTAAGATTCTCCGAAAGGTAATGACTACCGCGACTTTATTATTTTTCTGTGTGACTTAACCAGCAGTGCACTTGCGGGCTACGTCCTAATTGGATTAGCTACACAAGACTCGGCTACTAACTTTTATCATAAAGTTAAACAGTAATTCAATTCTGTTATTTTTGGTATAGAGGACCAAAAACCCCTGCCTTCGTCCTCCCTGGGAAAAGGTGGTCGGGACTTGTCCTATTTTATATAAATAATTTGTACGTTGTGGACAATAAATCTTTGTCAAGAAACCGAACTTCTCTTCGTGCCGGCAACGGTGACTAACATCCCTTAAAAATCTTATTTTTCTTATTATTAATTATTATTATTATATTATTATTATTAGAACGCGAGCTCAACAGCAGTAGCTCAATAGATCTCCTTAATTATTATAGGCTTAGCCGTATTTGGGTCCAATGGATATTTATAAGATGTCATTGTCAGAGTTACTCAAAATGGAGAAATGAACCATCCACGCGAAGACCAACATCCGCGCGGACGGAGTCGCGGGCGGAAGCTAGTATATAATATTATTATATCTAATCTTAACAGATAAATATTAGGACAATCATAATTTAAATGCTATGTAAATTAATCAAATTCTCTGGAAATATATTCCCGATGATCTATTAAATAATGATTGTTTACAAATCAAGACATTCATTTTCCTTATTATTTATTTAGAAGTAAACGTATTGAAAAATGAATTACGACTGTCTTTAGGGATTTCTATTTCACGACAGTAATGATTAAAAAAGGTATTGGATGATTTCCAATTACCCCTTGACAAAATATCGTCAATCGGTTGGTTATCTAGCCAATTTAAAGAAGCTACTGCGGACCTACAGCTTCCCGGAGATGCATTAATGCCGCTGTCTTTGAGAACTGTGCGTACCCAGTTCCCAATTACAGTACGTGAAGCAGCTTTTGTGTTATTGCCTAGAGTGATAAAAAGATTGTTTAGATCTTGAGATCTTTTTACAGCAGTTTTTTCAATAAAAAGCCTAACTAAGGTGACAGGGCAAATGTTTTTATCATCATGTTTCGATAGTTTCCATGCTGACTGACGATAATAGTGCGTATCCGTTTTAGAACCAAACGCAGGTATTAAATAGATATTATCGCCATCATCCAGGAAGCTGTCATTTCAAATTTTCAGCAAAGTTAGGTCGTGAACCCTACGGCCTGATGCTAGCAACAAAACTGTGGCTGTTTTACGTGCTAAATCGAATAATGTATCTTTAGGCGCTTTTAATGACAACCAATTTAGTACAATACGTGGATCCCAGGTGATCGATGGCCGTACTTCGTTTGGTTTTGCTACTCCTATTGCCTTAAGGGTATGTTTTATTATAAAATTAGAAAAAGTTTGTTGTTCCACATGAGGGCCACAGAAAGTTAAGACTGCCGATTTGTGGACAAGAATGTTACTGGCCAAATTCTCTTTTAGAAAGAGAAATATTAAAAATTTTGCGATGTCAGCAGGTTGAGGAGATTTTGGGTTTATTTGAGAGATGGAGCACCATCTCAACCATCGTCTAAGTGGTGACAAATAGGTTAACAAAGTTGAGCGTCGCCAGCTCTTCTTTAGTAGTTCTTTTTGTTGTGTGGTCCAGTCTTTTATTTGGGCACCCCACCCCCAATTTTCCAAACTTTCAGGGTCAATGTTTGTATTTGTGGGGGAGGTTGTGATGTTGTCACATCTATCATCGTCTCTGATAGGTTCAGAAGTACGTGTGGGTGATCTAGAGCTCTGGATTTCAGGTCTTGGAGCCAGAACGCTCGAGGCCACTCTGGAGCCACAACCAAGTAAATGCCTGTTGCATTGTTCAGGTGTGCCAGAACTCTGGGTAGCAGGCTGGGAGGGGGAAATATCCACGCTAGCCGATGGTTCCATGGCCTGCTGAAGGCATCTATGTAATTTGCTGATCGATCTCTGCAGTTTAGAGTTACGCAGTTTTTTACTACCGCGGTTCCTTGCGTCGCAAACAAGTCTATTTCTGGAAGCCCCCACTTCTGAAAGACTTCCTCTGTTGCTTGAGGTAGAAGATGCCATTCTGCGGGCGCTTTCCCTCGGGACAGCCTGTCTGCTATTATATTGTATCTCCCTGGTAGATAATGGGCTGACAGGGTTATATTGAACTTGTCCGTAAGATAAAGCAGTTTGAATGTTAGGGCTAGTAACCCTAACGATCTGGTTCCGCCCTCTTTCCGGATATATGCAATCAGAGTTCGGTTGTCCGATTGGATCAGAACGTGAGACTTTTGCAACGTTTTCACATTCATTTTGATCGCCGCTATTACTGCATATAGTTCCTTTTTGTTGCAGTGCCATCTCTTTTGGAGATTTGTCCATGTACCCGACATTAGCTGCCCGTCTATGTGAGCACCCCAACCCTAATCCGAAGCGTCCGTCGCAAGGAAATGGGTGGCAGGCTTTTTGTGTATCGGTGATGTGTGATTTGTGGCTCCGCGCCACCACTTCATTTCTTGATACACAACTTGAGGCAACAGCTTTCTTTGACGAGGTCGGGTTTTGTCGAAGTTTCGCAAAAAGATTTGCATTTTTCGACAGTGTAGTCTTCCCCGGGGTATAACAAAGTTGGCGAAGTTTAACTGGCCCAGCAGACTTTGCAGTTCCCGAAAGCTGATTTGAACTTTTCGCAACGAATTGTCTAGTGAATCGGTTATTCTCTGTCTCCTGTTTATCGGTAGGGACATTGAATTTAACGCTGTTTGCCAACGTATGCCGAGATATTCCAAGTCCTGAGTTGGTATCAGAACAGATTTTTGGTGGTTGATTTGCCAGCCCAAATGTTCCAAGTGCCTCACGGCTTCCGCAGCCTGAAGACATAACTTGGTTTGGTCTTGATTGACCAGAAGGAAGTCGTCTAGGTAGACTAGCACTCGACATCCCTTCGCACGCAAGGTCTCCGCGACCCAACATGTTACAGAGGAAAAAAGGTGTGGCGCTGAAGCTAGGCCGAATGGTAAACACGTCATCTCGTATAAGTGGTCTTTATAACTGATTCTCAAGAAAGGCCGATGAGATGTCGCTGCCCGTAGATCAAAATAAGCCTGGGATATGTCTATTTTTGTCATCCAGTCTCCAGGTTGAAGAAAATTCGGGACCGAAGCGTGAGAAATCAGTCGGAAACGTTTCGTTTTATGAACATGTTTAGTTCTCGAAGATCGAAAATTGGACGCATCGATCCGTCACTTTTCTTCCGCAGAAACATTTTGGAAATAAAACTGGGCGTTTTCCTGGGAACCAGGCGCAAAACCCTTTGATCTAGCAGGTCTTTGATTATTTGAGACATTCCAGGGGATGGCTTGGTTGCATATTGGGTCATAATCCTTCTTGTTGGCTTTATCAGAGGAGGTTTTTTGTAAAATGGAATTCGAAAACCCGAAATTGCCGAAATTATAAATTTGTTTGCATGAAATGCTTGCCAACGGTTTCTGAACGAAGTTAAACAACCCCCCCTGAAATGCGTTGGAAAGTCACGTTTTTCCGTTTTTGTTTCGAAATGAATAATTTTTTGTTTGTTTGTAACCATCACTTTTTCCTTTGTACGTTGGTTTGTTTGATGTTTTTTGTCCCGAAAATTATTTTTATTATTTTGTGTCTGGGGTCTGTATTTGGAGTGGTGACGGTGGAGACGGTGTGGGCTCCTTGTATAATGTTTTAGGTTGGTCCCTAGTTTTGGGAGCTTGTTGTGGCGATAACCAAAAATGAGGCCCTCCGAGGGACTGGATAAGAGACACAAGTTTTGTCTTGTCGAATAAAAACTCTTCACTTGGAGGTATATTACTAAGCGCAGCTTGAATCCTTTTATCCGAAATCTCCAAAGTTATTCTTTTACGTCTAGTTTCAATACATTCAGCCCTTTTACCGCAAATAATTTGTAAGGTTTGTTCGGACAATTTATATGACGGCGATTCACTACCGAATGTTTCAGAAATTTTATTAAACAGATTATCAGATTTTAACTCGGCCGGGTTATTATGGGCCCAATCAATGATATTCTGTAAACCGGATTGTAAAATTTCTCTTTGAAGTAACAAGGCGTTAGTGGTTGCTGCCATAATTTCCTCAGTTGAGACCAAGAAATCTTTTCCTTTGTTCAAACAACACAGTTCGTCGTTAATTTTTAAATTGCAAAATCCCGGATACGCCAGCATTTCTACCAATGCTTTCTTGTATCGGATATGTTGCCACGTGGGTGTGTTAAAATGTTGTAAACTTATTAACTGACGTAACCGTTTTTCGTCAGCCGCTTTAAGGATTTTTTTTCTCATCAAAACCAGTTTTACAAGCGCCCAAATCTAACGACCTAGGGGTTTCTGTTGATGGATTGGTCAAAAAATCGTTGTTGGGAACACGTGGTTGCTCGTTCACTTCACTTGTGCTTGCATTCGTATTTGGCACGTATTGTTGGTGCATTATAAAATTTGTAAGAAAACTGACCTGGTTGTATAACGCGTCGATCCGAGGATCGACGGTTACCTGTGAATTCCGCTTTTGTTTCTTGCGTGGAGGTTCCTCTCGTTCGGCTTCGCTGTCTGATGAACTGCTAGCGCACGTGGAGTCCTCCTTTTCTTGTTCGCGATGCGTCTCGGAAAGTGGTGAGTTTGAGACGATCGACCGATTGGCCCCGGCGATGGCCTCATCGGGTTTGTCACTCGGCACGGAATTCATAACGAAGAAACCATTACTTTAAGGTTAAGATTGAAAATACAATCAGAAACTAATGAAGCACTAATTCTTCTAAAGATAAAGATAAAGATAAAGATATATTTATTTCTAAGTATATGGCACATTGAGATCTTACATTATACATTGTTTCACATATACTACCATAGCTGGTGTAGAAATATTAAATTAACTGAGTACATGCAAATAATAGTCACTACAAGAATTTTAATAACTAAAGAAAATTGTGCAATAACATTGATTTAGATTAATTGGTTATGATTATCATTAATGCAAAAATAGTAATTATTATATAAAAAAAAAGAAAATTACTATCACTATGCCCAAAAAATAATGTTATGTCAAAAATATAAGTTTTTATGTCAAAATATAAATTATAATTGCAAAATAGAATAGAATAATGTCAGAAAGTATGATTTAAAAATTCATTTACCGAGTAAAAACACATGTCTAAGAGCCAAGCAAACATTTTAGATTTGAATTTGTTAACAGGTAATGTTCTCAGGGCAGGTGGTAATTTATTATAAATTTTAATTGTCATACAACTAGCATTTCTGCTATAAAGTTGCAATCTCTGAGGAGGTACTAATAATTTCCCGGCATTTTTTTTATTTAATCTTTCTGAGACTTGTTCGTTTAATTTAAATAAATGAGGATATTTTTTAACAAATAAACAAACTTCAAGAATGTACAAACACGGGAGTGGGAGAATTTTTAATTCTTTAAATAACGGCCTGCAATGGTCAAAATATTCTGCGCCGCTCATGGCTCTGATACATTTCTTTTGTACTTTGAATGCCCTGTCTATATCCACTGAATTACCCCATATCACTAAACCGTAACGCAATACCGATGAAACATACCCATGATAAGCATTTAGAACTGTTTTTTTACTAGACACTAATCTTAACTTGCGAAGAGCATATACAAACTTATCAAGCTTGCTGCATACTCTTTCTACATGCTCCTTCCAGTTCAGTTTGCTGTCAATTATTATATCTAAAAATAAAGCAGATGTTTCTGGTTGCAAAATCGTATTATCATATCGAATTGTTGTTGGTGTTAATGACGAGTTGCATGTTTGAAATTGAACTATTTTAGTTTTATTAATATTAACATGGAGATTATTGTCTTCCAGCCATTTTATTACATTTATTAATTCTAGCACTATTATAGATAATATTTAAAAAAGGTTATAGGATTAACCAAGTATTTTTGGATTTCGACCGCACGCGACGAACGACACAACGCTATGAACTTTAAAAGTGACAGCGGTTACCGCGTCCTAGCTGGCATAGAGTAAAGACAACGTTGGCGATAGTTACGCCGTCTAATATTCTCAGGTGAAACTAAAGTATCCGTACTATTGACCGCACAAATAAGACTAAGTATACACTGCTTCTTCATAAACAATGCTGTATGTTTTCCGGAGGCACATTAATTATAATAAAATGATAGGAAAGTCTAAACTGTACCTACATTGAATATTTTTTTTAAAGAATATTTGGGGTGTGATCTGCAATCGATACCGAGGCCAAAAATATAGTTGTCTGTTTGTCTGTATGTATGTCCGGATAAACTCAAAAAGTACCAGACGGATTTGAATGTTTTTTTTTGCTGTATACGTGTTAAGCCTGGACAACATAAATGCTATAATTTATCTTGGAAACTTGAAGACCTGGAGCAGAATCGCAACAGACTAGCTAAACTATAAGAGATACAAAAATGGTTGCATAGCAAAAATTGTTCCCGTGATGAGCATTTTCTGCTGAGAGAATAAATTTGAAGATCTGGAACACCTGATGTGGAACACCAAGAGCCCAGCTATACTATAACATAATATAGGAATGGCGTCTTAGCAAGAGTTGTTCACGCGCCGTCGACCCGGGCATGGTCCATGGTAGGGCGGCGAGTTGCCCATTACTCGCCTACGATGACCGGAGATCGCTTTGCGACGTCCGAAGCCGTGGGCGTCTACCACTGCGGCTGGGGCGTAGGGAGGACGCTGTCCTCTCTCTTTCTCTCGCGGCCCGCCTCCTCCTTCGCGAGCATTTGAATGTTTTTTTTTGCTGTATACGTGTTAAGCCTGGACAACATAAATG
The DNA here is from genome assembly GCA_950005045.1 of Agrotis exclamationis. Lineage (NCBI taxonomy): Eukaryota > Metazoa > Arthropoda > Insecta > Lepidoptera > Noctuidae > Agrotis > Agrotis exclamationis. Next base: position 27,773,382 of record OX465418.1, on the reverse strand, counting down.
CTATAATTTATCTTGGAAACTTGAAGACCTGGAGCAGAATCGCAACAGACTAGCTAAACTATAAGAGATACAAAAATGGTTGCATAGCAAAAATTGTTCCCGTGATGAGCATTTTCTGCTGAGAGAATAAATTTGAAGATCTGGAACACCTGATGTGGAACACCAAGAGCCCAGCTATACTATAACATAATATAGGAATGGCGTCTTAGCAAGAGTTGTTCACGCGCCGTCGACCCGGGCATGGTCCATGGTAGGGCGGCGAGTTGCCCATTACTCGCCTACGATGACCGGAGATCGCTTTGCGACGTCCGAAGCCGTGGGCGTCTACCACTGCGGCTGGGGCGTAGGGAGGACGCTGTCCTCTCTCTTTCTCTCGCGGCCCGCCTCCTCCTTCGCGAGCATAACTGCTTCGCAGAAGGAGGCGACCGCTTCCCACTCCGTCTCGCCACGCAGCATGGCCTCGACCAATGCCGGGCGCGAGAGGTCTCCGCCTATCACCTCCGTGAGGACACGGCGGTGCTCTGCCCAACTGGGACAGTCCTGCACCGTATGCTCTACTGTGTCCTCCGGGCGATCTTCGCAGTGGTGACACCCGGGCGTTTCTTCCCTCCCTATCCGACACAGGATCCTCCCGAAAATCTCTTCCTTGAATTTGGAAAATTCTTCAACAAATTCATCCACTCGCTTCCTTTTTTGACGGGATACTACAAAATTAGGGGGAGTTGAATGCTTCGGATTCTACAGCCCTACCCGGTCACGGAAACATCCGTTTCCGATAAGGATTTATCTAAGTTGGTTCGATCCATTTCGCCGTAGGATAACGAAAATGTCAATATCCTTCCGTAAACAGTTGAGAGATTGAGTAATGATACAATCAATTGGTAAGCGTCGTAGCACTTGTAGCCGCACTGTCCGCGTCACCGTCGTAGCACTTGTAGCCGCACTGTCCGCGTCACCGTCGTAGCACTTGTAGCCGCACTGTCCGCGTCACCGTCGTAGCACTTGTAGCCGCACTGTCCGCGTCACCGTCGTAGCCGTAGCTCGTAGCAGGTGACGTCGTGTTTCGTAGACCGTGATGACAGAGAACGCAATTATGGTGATGGTCTTTTTCCCTCGAGGGTCGTGGGGGACGGGTTCCGCTAGACACGGTGCCGGCGACCGGCGACGACTGCTTGTTTACTTTCACTTTTAATTGAGATTATTGTAATTTCGAGTGTTTTGCATCACTTACAAGGTTCAAACTGATTTAACTATGATTTAAGTTATAATATTTTTTTTTTTTAATTTAGGTGTGCACGTCTGCTCGCAACTGAGACCCGGACGAAAGAGGATATCAATATATATTCATAAAAATAAAAATTATAAATCGGTGTGTGTAGCCACATCATTACTGACTGACCTTCGCCTCCAATGAGGTAGTGGTGAAATATTAAGTGGCGCGTGGAGGTGCAATGCCGCGCGCCGGGGCAAATCCCCGTTGGTTGCCTCGACAAGTCGAGATGCGGTGGGAAGAGCTCCGGCGCGATTTCAGGGTAAGACCCCTCTTTGCGAAGTGGTTTGATAGGCGTCACGGCGCCCTTACCTACCGCTTGACGCCGGTAATCACCGGACACGGAAGTTTCGGAAGGTGACCAGTAACGAGTAACCTACATTAAGTAGTAGATGTTTTATCGAGAAGGCGGCTGCTTACCGTGTACGGTGACGTTGACGAGCTTGATGAGCGGCGGGCCCACTTGGTTGTCGGCGACGCAGCGGTACAGCCCCGCGTGCGCGCGCGACACCGCGGCCGCCGCCAGCGAGCCGTTGTGCGCGCGCACGCCCATCGCACCCCAGCCCGTCCCCCCCGCGCCCACCTGCTCCCACTGCTCCGCGCCCTCGCCGCTCAGCGAGCCCAGCGAGCCTGTGGAATAACAGCTTTTTTTAGGACAATTAACCATGCTATTCCCGAACCACTTAAACTCCTAAAAGCCAGAATCAAAAGTGGCAACCGCCAGAAAAACGCCGAGAACGCCGGCAAGCGCAGCGTAAGACGTCCACCCACAAGGTGGTCACACGATCTTATGAAGACCACAGGATCACGCTGGATGCAGGCCGCTTACAACCGGTCCAATTGGAAGTCTATAAGGGAGGACTATGATCAGCAGTGGACGTCTTACAGCTGATATGATGAAGCTGAAGAAATTAATCAGAAAAGAATAGTGGTGATAGTACGAATACTACGTAGTTTCCACTTCCCTGCATGTCAAGCAGGAGACAGAACAAAACAAGGCCAATAGGCACAAAAAGACATTATGATTGGGAGAAGTCCAGATGCCTAGCACCATAGATAAAATATACCAGTAATCAACAAATTTTGAGTCCTACGTTGTGAGCTGCTATCTTTAAGCGACGAAAAAAAAGGAGGAGGTTCTCAATCCGACATATATATGTCGGAATCGAGACGTATTCGGAACGCCAGCGCCATCCGGTGTTGTCACCAGTAGTTATTACGTAGTCGTAGCCCGTAGAAATCGGTATCTGTTGAGGCAACTCAAGTAGACCGTGGGTAAGTGATAGGCGTTTAACCACGGTGGAGGTTGGGGTCTTGAGAGACCATAGTGTGTAGTCAGCGGGTGATGCACACGGGCGATCCACGTGGTGGATGCGCACAGAAGTTTTGATCCATGCGTGGATGTGTGAAAGCAATGTGATTGCTGGTCGGCTGGAGAGCCGTGGCGTTAGAGGTTTTACTCGAAAGTCGAATGTTACTGGAATAAAAACTTTTTCAAAAAAAAATGTAACCGCCTTCAAAAACAACCATAAAAAACGGTAAAAAAACCTACAAAATAACTTTTCTTTCGGAAGTCGGTGTCTTTGTTTTCTTTATTTCATTGTCTTTTTCTTGCCACCGACTTCCGAAAGAAAAGTTATTTTGTAGGTTTTTTTACCGTTTTTTATGGTTGTTTTTGAAGGCGGTTACATTTTTTTTTGAAAAAGTTTTTATTTTACTCTTTTTAGTTTAAATATTCAACCCGAATTCTTGTCAAATACAACATGTGCACTAGAATTTTGTAATCCATAACACCGGTAATAACATCGCTCATATACACAATAAGCTAATAAAATTCCCTATCTCAAAAACTACTGAACCGATTTTGATGAAACTTGCAATATTCCCTAAGTTAAATGATACCTAGTACAACAAAAAAGAATTACTTAAATCGGACTTGTAGTTCCAGAGATATGCGAACTCAAACTAAATCAGTCGATGCCTACTCCTTACTATTAAGGAGTTCTACCTTCCATCATCAGCTCAGCTACATGAAATTATGATTACCATACGCAAGTACTTAAATTACTTCATAAAATTTGCGAAAAACGGCGTGTCGGCCTATAAAATTCGAGGGTTGCCCTCGATTTCTCCAGGATCCAATCATCAGATCCCAACTTGGTGACTATGGGACCACCTCAGAAGTACCTCCTTTCGAACAAAAAAAGAATTTTAAAAATCGGTCCACAATTGGCGGAGTAATCGCGTAACAAATATACAAAAAAAAAAAAAAAAATACCGTCGAATTGATAACCTCCTCCTTTTTGAAGTCGGTTAAAAATTGGTAGTTTTTTTTTGCAATAGTGTTATGAAAGTTGATTCGAACGACTGTGGTACATGGCCTAGGGTAGTTGTTAGTGGCCTAGGGTAGTTGTTAGTGACCTAGGGTAGTTGGTAGAGGCCTAGGGTAGTTGTGAGTGGCCTAAGGTAGTTGTTAGTGACCTAGGGTAGTTGTTAGAGGCCTAGGGTAGCTGTTAGTGGCCTAGGGTAGTGATTGTTGTATTTTCAATTACCTGTTCCCAATGTTTGATTAATTTAAAGAGTATTGGTTTAATGATACAGTAGAGTTCTAAAATTTCCTTATTTTCACCGAAAAATTGAATATCAGGTCAGGAATGACCGAGTGGAACAGTGTTCTGTCGTGGACTATTTTGTGTTTCAGAGTGATTATCACACGAGGACGAGTGGAAAGAGTTGAATGAGGCCTACACCAAGATGATAAAAAGAGGATGAAGAAGAAGAAGATCACACGAGGACGTGTGCAAGCAGGATGGCCGTGTCGGAATCGAGACGTATTCGGAACGCCAGCGCCATGCGGTGGCGCTCGATGGAGTTAGTGTGAGGCGCACTAGCGACTGTCGACTGTCGACTCACTTCACTGTTGGCAGCCGGCGCGGGCGCATCACTAAAACCATCCCGCGATCTGAGATACGTATACCTACATTTTTAAGTACAGTTATAGTGCAGTGTTCATTAGTGCTAAATAGGAAAATTAAACCAAGATGATTGTCAAGTGTAAAATACTGCTTTCTTTATCGAACACTACCCACCGATGACGCCCACAGAAAAAAAGGACCCACTATGAGTGCCTATAATGATGATGGAGACGGTTATCCTACGACATATATTTGTTTTTGATTCTATTATTAGTGGAATAACAGCTGTTACCTCAATATTATGTCTAGCGCAACAAGCAGGCAGGCCGCTAGCGCTTACGTGTAATACTGATTATGCCCCCTTGCCTTAACAACCTGTCCAGGTTATAGTATTTATGTATACTTATTTATCATCCTTTTTTTGATAAAATATTTTTACTTGATTATTTTCTTGCGACACTTGTCAAACTGTCAGTTTCTTTTTATTTTTCTGTCTAGGTTAGTCTATGATGCTACTTTTTGGTTTATATTTAAATTGATTTCGCTAAAATATTGTATTAATTATAATTTATTTTTTTATTATGATTGTACTGAATAACTTAATTCTAAATTTTACTTATGAAATTTAAGCACACGAAGGAGGTCTGATATGTCCGGATCCACTACATTTGAATAAACTAATATTTGAAAATAGAGAAGAAGAAATTATGAAAACAAGCTGATGGATATAATAGCGGAGGCCATCAGAAGAATGGGCTTTTTCCATCTCAGACTTTTGTGCAGTGAACAGAGTCTATCTCAGTCTTTTGTGGAGTCGGCTTTCTGATCTCAGCCTTTATGTCGACAAGTCTACCTTAGCCTTCTTGGCAGTACACTACAGTCCAGAACTTGTAACTTACTATCGGGCTCGTAACTTCTGGACAGTCTACGTCTGTCTTCTCCCTGCCATCAAGTCCGTGATCCGCTACCTACTGAAGCCCCTACCTGCTGAAGACCACTACCTACAGAGGCCCTTTCTACAACCTACCTGCTATGGCTACTACCGGCTGCGGCCCCTACCTTCTGAAGGCCACTACTGAGGCCTAACCTTCAGAGTGTATTTCTATCTTTCTTGTATTTTTTATTCTAAAATAAATTTAATTGTCTTGTAAAATAAAACTGTTACAAGGTCCAGATTGTAAGCAAATTAGTTTTATCACATTGGGGTGTTGACATACCTAATTGTTCTTTTTTGTCAATTGTGAGTTTCTGACCTAATTTGTGAAATAGGCCAAACTATTTGGAATGCCGTTCAACCCTGTTACATCTATACGAATCTGGGGGCACGGCAGTGCCCCTCCCAAAACGAGGCACGCGAAGCGCAAGGGCACTACCTATGTACTTGTTCTCGAAGTGTATCGTCGTTTTTTTGAACCCTCATAGAGTTGGTTTCTGATGTACTAGATAGTTCATATTCTCAGGATATGATTGTCAATAATATCTTAACGGCAATCCGTGTAAACGTGTATACAAAATTTCAGCTCAATAGCTGAAATTTTGTATACACGTTTACACGACAGTATCAGGGATTTAGGCAATAAACAGGATAGCAAATTAGTATTTGATCAACACACACTACACAGACGATCTCCCAGACGTAGAAAAAGATGAGATTGAGACGGCCTTTGGCCAGCTTAGTAATGGGAAGGCTCCCGGCGAAGACGGAATTGCCTCCGAATTTCTAAAAACTGCGGGCCAACCTGTGCTCGGAGAGCTTAGGAGGTTGTTCAACTCCGTCATAGCCAGTGGGACTACCCCGGAGGCGTGGAGCAGGGGCGTGGTGACATTGTTTTTCAAGAAAGGAGACAAAAATCTCCTCAAAAACTACAGACCAATCACGCTCCTGAGTCACGTCTACAAACTGTTTTCGAGGGTCGTCACAAATCGGCTTTCCGCTAGATTTGACGCTTTCCAGCCGCCGGAGCAGGCTGGGTTTCGCAAAGGCTATAGTACCTTAGACCACATACACACAGTGCGGTATAGGTTATACAGAAGACAGAGGAGTATAACCAGCCGCTGTGTCTAGCCTTTGGACTACGAAAAAGCCTTTGATTCCGTCGAAACCTGGGCTGTTCTGGAATCCTTGCAGCGATGCCAAGTCGATTGTCGGTACATAAAGGTGCTAAGGAGCCTATATAGCATGGCGTCGATGTCGGTTCAAGTACAAAACCCATCCAGGACAGGGAGATGTTATATCCCCTAAACTGTTTACCAACGCGCTGGAGGATTTGTTCAAGACGCTGGACTGGAACGGACTGGGCATCAATGTCAACGGTGAATACCTAACGCACCTTCGTTTTGCCGACGACATAGTTATTATGGCAGAATCGCTGCAAGATCTGCAAAAAATGCCGAACAGTCTCAATGCTACCTCGAGACGTGTGGGTCTTGGGATGAACCTGGACAAGACCAAGGTCATGTTCAATGACCATGTCATCCCAGAACCAATTTCCGTCGAAGGCATAACACTCGAAGTTGTCCAAGAATACATCTACCTCGGACAGGTACAGGTTACAGCTAGGTAGAGACAACTTCGAGCGAGAAATTGCCAGAAGAGTGCAGCTTGGCTGGGCAGCATTTGGGAAAATGCGTCATATACTCACGTCGCCACTGCCGCAGTGCCTGAAAAGCCGGGTGTTCAATCAGTGCGTCCTTCCAGTCCTAACCTACGGAACCGAAACGTGGAACATGTCAGTCAAGCTGGCCCACCGACTTCATGCCACGTAGCGTGCTATGGAAAGGTCTATGCTTGGGGTCTCACTAAGGGATAAAATCCGGAATGAGGTCTTACGGCATAAGACCAAAGTTACAGATATTGTCCAAATCTGTAGCAAGCTGAAGTGCCAGTGGGCTGGTCATGTCTGCCGCAGAACCGACGATAGGTGGAGTAGGAAGTTTCTCGAATGGAGACCGCGTGTAGGTAAGCGTAGGGTGGGACGCCCCCGGCAAGATAGACCGATGACCTGAAGAAGGTGGCTGGCAGTGGCTGGATGAAAAAAGCTGGAGATCGTGCGCTGTGGCGCTCCCTGGGAGAGGCCTATGTCCAGCAGTGGACTGCAATAGGCTGAAATGATGATGATTTGATCAACACATCGAGGGTATTGTAAAAAAAGCTGCTAAATCATTAGGATTTATAATTAGAGCCTCAGCCTGTTTCCGTTCTCTGAAGCCAATCAAGTTATTAAATTGCTCGTTCGTACGCAGTCAGTCACTTGGAGTATGCATCTCTGGAACCCTCAAAATGAGATCTATAAGTCGCGTATCGAGAAAAAGTTTCTTAGATATCTTGATTACAAAGCGCACCAAGTATGTATAGATTATGAGCACCGTTGCAAGTAGTACCATTTTCTACCACTTGATTACAGGAGGCTCATCAATGATAATTATATGCTTTTTGATTAATATAGCGAATGGCTCGATTGACTGCTCTGAGCTCGTTTCAAAACTGACACTTCGAACTAACCTTATTGGGTTGCATCGGAGGCCTCTTATGAGTGTGCCTTCTGCCTCCACTAATTATAGGAGTAATGCTTATCTTATGAGAAGCGCTCGTTGCTTTAATGAATTATCTCACGAGCATGATTTATCGACTTATTTTGCACTAAGATTAGCGTAGTAAGAAAACTTTTAGCCAAATCATTTTTTGCGAATGAAGCACCGGCTGGTGGTACTCAAACACACATTTAGCAACGAAAAATTTAAACTAAAATAAGATACCAGAAACCATAACTTCAACTTTTTAAGCATTAGTTAATCTTTAATTATATACATATATCCGTGGAGGCTTGTAATAAGCAATTTCATTATGTATTTTTGTTATCTATTTCTCTGTTATTAGTCTGTAAGCCTTCTTAAAATTAATAAAATAAAAATGAAATTTATTGAAGCTGTATAATTATTTCTTGTTTTTTTTATCCTTTAAATTGTCTTCACTTGAGTACATAGCTTTCACATTTATTTATTTTTTAAATTTGTAATTTCAAAACATTGTGAAACATTTTTGAAAAAGAGTAAGTATGGAGTTTCTTGCCCATTCTTCTCCATACAAACCTACCTTTGCGAATGGGTGTAGAATCAATCCCATCCCTTCCTATTTCCTTTAATTTTAATAATCGACGTTCAAAAGTGCCTCTATGATGGCCTAATTGAAATAAATGATTTGACTTTGACTTTGACGTGACGTCATTCTAAATCCAATATGGCGGACTATCCAAGATGGCGGAATAGTTATTTTTAATACACTTCTACAATACGGGTATCAAATGAAAGGGCTCGTTGAGAGCAACTCGAAGAATAATGTGACGTCGCTCGGACCATCCAAGATAGGCGGAAAAGTTATTTTTAATGCACTTCTGCAATATGAAAGAGCTCGTTGAAAGCAACTTGAAAAATAATGTGACGTCGTTCTAAATCCAAGATGGCGGAAAGTTATTTTTAATGCACTTCTACAACATGTGTATCAAATGAAAGGGCTCGTTAAGAGCAACTTGAAAAATAATGTCACGTCATTATAAGTCCAAGATGGCGGAATAGTTATTTTAATGCACTTCTACAATATGGGTATCAAATGAATGGGCTTGTTGAGAGCAACTCGAAGAATAATGTTTTTTTTTTTTTCCTCTGTTATTAAGAACAATCATCTTAATAAAATTAATTACGATCTAGCCTAATCTATACATATAATAAAACTGTAGAAAATAAGTTTTTGTACATTAAAAAATAAATAAAAAAATATAGCCAGGGTGTTAAAGGACAACCAATAGAACCCATTTCCAGCATTTTTAGAATTTTTGTCTGTTTGTCTGTTTGTCTGTTTATCTGTTTGTATGTTTGGTTATTCGGGCATCACGTAAAATGTACGAAATCAATGTCGATAACTTTTATACACAACGATTAAGCGTAACTTGAAGTAACATTTAGTTTTTGTTTCATTGCAATCGGTTCAGTCCATCAAAAGATATTTGAATTTAAAGTGATCCAGAAGTAAAATATTACGGTCAGTTCACACCGAGACGCGCAGTTCAGTAGCGCGATCTAGCTTCGAATAGAAAAACTACATATTCAAATAATTAATCTAAACCAACGATAACACGGTAGATGGCGTTAAAAAAAACCTGGAATAGAGGTGTTAAATTGAAGTAACATTATGTTTTTTATTTCATCGTAATCAGTTTACACCTTACAAACAAAAAATGTAAATTAATTAAAGCGATTTAAAGGAATCATAGGATGGGATACGATGGGATACGATGGGATACGATAGGATACGATGGGATACGATGGGATACGATGGGATACGATGGAATACGATGGGATACGATGGGATACGATGGGGCACGATGGGACACGATGGGATACGATGGGATACGATGGGATACGATGGAATACGATGGGATACGATGGGTCACGCATAGGTACGACCTGTTTCCTTGAAAGAATGACTTTCGCCCATGTCTGCTTACGTCCTGGGGCTGCCAGCGCGGTAAAGGCAGGAACGGGCAGGCTCCGGAGTCCGCCTATACTACTCAGGTCCCAGAGGCGTTTAAACGTAGATTTTTCTCTTGCACGAGCATGCGGGCGGCGAGTATGCCTGGGTCAACGGCGCGTTGTGTTCAACACGCGTCTCAATTTGTCATCACAATGACGGCCCCCCTTTAGAAGGCCAAAGCCTGCCGAGGTCGCGGAACTATCGGATTACCTTGACCCCGGAACGTAAAGGCCTATTATAGGATTTATAGGACACCGTGGATTTTAATAAGTATCTACAAGTCTGACAGTCCCTCTTACCCTGCCCTGGGTGGGAGGACTCATTTGATGATTTACGTACGCATATTTATGTATGCTCCAGAATGATGATTCACAGCTAATGTCGTTAATAAAGAAGCACAAAAAAAATACATTGTTAAGTTCCGACATCCACGCGAACGAAGTCGCGGGCACAGCTAGTAGACTAATAAGTAATTTAAATCTAACTTAATATGCTACGTTATACATTATTTTAAAACTAAGAATAGTGTCCATTAGCACTTTTACACAAGTCTATAGCACTTTCTTAGAGTCTCTATCATTTTATAAAAACACTATGTTCGTGTGTTATATGTATAGCACAACACTGTTACTATTATTCACTCACTTTACACTCTACACTAATTCAAAAGGTTTAGTTCTTTTTAGCCTACGCACTAAGTCTGTGTTGTCTAGGAGCTGAATAGCCTCAACGTTCACGTGTCGATGTAATCTGTGTTCATGGGCTTCAGCAAATTTAAGAAGAATAATGTGACGTCATTCTTAATCCAATATGGCGGACTAAAAAAACCTATTAATAAATGGAAATTTTCCTTCCCAAAAACAAAATTTAAAATAAAAGAAAAAAAAATAAAGTTTGCCTAGCAACTTACAAAAAGAACTGAAATCCCACCAAAAACATTTCATGTAAAATGTTGCCAAGACGGCCACATAGTGGGGTGCTAAGACGGGAAACCTCCACGTGCGCCCGTGGACTGGAGTTCCCTCTTGGATACGTCCGTGGGAAAGACCAGTTTTACGGGCCGGTGCACCTTGGGATGCGGGCAAAAACTCTTCCTTAGGCACTGTGTGCCTAAGGGGTCTCTTTGCCCGTATGCGAATAGCCTGTTGTGTGGACGCTCCAACGCGTGTCCCTCTGATTAGAAGAGGGCACAGCGGCGGAGCGGGCTTGCGGACGGTCAGTAATGGGTAGCTCGCCGTCCGACCAAGGACCAAGCCCGGGTCGGTGGCGCGTCGTGTCGTGTTTCGCGCGTGCCTTCGGGGAGTAGTCAGCAAACTGACGGGGCCCCTTATGGGGCCAAATGCCTGCTGGGGTCGCGGGTTTTTCTTAACCCAGGATACCGTGGCCCCGGAACGTAAAGGGCATCCGAAGTAACACGGGTGGATTTTAGTCAGTAAGAGTCTGACAGTCCCTTCCGCGGCTTCCGCCCCACCCAGGGCGGGAGGCCTCATTTGATGATTTTACCACCTAAAAAAAAAAGACGACCACATAGTGTTTGCCCTGTGGAAAAGATATCAGGTCTCATGTTAAGCCAAGCTTCTGAATCTACACGGCCTAACTACCGACCACCTTCACGACGATAGCGAAACGGCAAAGCCATAAATTTTTACTTATTTATGTAGAATTTGTGAAGTTGGAGTTGAAGGTCGGTAGAGTTAGGCCGTGTAGATTCAAAAGCTTGGCTTAACATGAGATCTGATATCTTTTTCACAGGGCAAACATTATGTGGTTGTTATGGCAAAATTTTACATGAAATGTTTTTGGTGGGATATTATAAAGCAGAAGTGTTTGATTGTTTGGCTGAAGGCTCTAATCTCAAGAACTACTAGTTCGAATTAAAAAATAATTTAAAAAGCTATAAAACATCACGCTACGACCAATAAATGTTGCGAAAGCAGGATAAAGTATTCTTTATTGAGAGCTTCCGTTGCGTGCGCTGCGTACACGGTGTACCGTTTGCACTTAAACACGTAGGTATACCTACGTTACCCAAAAATGATGTATTACAGAATTGTTTCTCATTCAAAGTTTCAAAAAAAAAGTCCACGAGAGCACATGTCTATTTTTAAGGTTCGCTCAGTTTAACCTTTCTCATGGAAATCAAAGTTTTAAATTAATGTATTATTTGATACGTTATTACTAACGTATTTATCTGGATATGGTTTGTACGTATTTATTAGGATAATTAAAATGCTTGTAATTACTTACAAGCATTTCAATTTTGAACAAAATTGCCGTTGAGATCATTTGATTTCAGTGAATATCTTAGGAGATTATCATAGTTTCAAAATAATACCGCAACTAAATAATGATGGGCTGGGCAAGTGGGCAGATCCCAATTATTACGACGGTAAGATTTTAGGAATGTCACCGGTCACGGATTTAAGGAGTGTTATTCCACCTGACGCAAGTCCTCACTGGACACGGTTGCTTCAGGGGTTACCTCAGGGATTCAGCGGCAGGCGAGGGGAATGGGGAGCAGTCTAAACGCGTGAGGGAAAGGACTTCTTTAACCACACCGCCGAAAACGCAACTTGCGGTCACCGTAGGCACTGCTCATGCGGATGGCGAGTAACGGGTAGCTCACCGACCGCCAAGGACAAAGCCCGTGTCGTCGGCGTTGTGTTCCACGCGCTTCCCAAGGGAACTGACGGGGCCTCCACAGGACCAAACGCCTAACATGACGCGGGTGAAACCGCGGGCAGAAGCTAGTGTAAGGATTATTCATTGTATCTGACACTGACCTATACGTCTGTACCACGTGATGGAGGGCGACGGGTAGCCCTTCGCAGCGCACTCCAACTGGAGAGGGGCGCCGAGCAGCGCGGCCGCGTCCAGCGGCTCCGTCAGCCACGCCGGCGCCACTGTGGGGACAACGACACTGTGAGACCTGAGCAGGGGCGGCACGGGGCGACGGAGGGGGGCGCACTCACCCTTGACGCTGAGCGTGGCGGTGTAGTTGACTGCGGCGGCGTGGTTGGACACGCGGCACGTGTAGGCTCCGCTGTGCCGCGCCGACAAGTCCGAGAACATCAGTAGTGAGAACTCGTTCAAGCTCTTCTCTTCTATCTACACAATTGCACGTTTAATGACCTCGTTTACATTTCTCGCATACAATAAAAGACGGCATGCGATCGTAATAGATCAGACCTGTAAGTTAGCCGGGAGCGGCGCACCGTCCTTCAGCCACGAGAAGTACATGGGCTTGTCTCCGGACGACACGCCGCACAGCACTTGCACTGAACTGCCTTCCGTCAGCTCCGAAGAAAACATAAACGGTGATATTTTTGGTGGATCTAGCAACAAAACGTAAAATATAACATTTAGCGACATTGATAAGTCGACGAGTCACATTCAATATTAAGGTGGTGACACACAGCAGCTACATAACGTTAGTGAATGTTGCATAACATTTGTTGTGTATTTTAATTGTACAAAAGTTATAAATTGTTATTCACTGCATGCCAGCACATCAACCTACTTTAAACTGCCAATTTTTGGAACGAAGTACCTTGGAGTGGAGTGGAGTGGAGTGTTTTTTTTTACTTGCTATCGTTAAGCAAATGTTTTCCGACCTTCACTTGTTTTACCGATTTGTCCAACTGATTCCCACCAGTAGGATAAATCGGTAAAAAAACAAGACAACCATTTTAATTCGGTCGCATTGAACAGTCGCGACGATTATTTTTGTTGAGTGTATATAGTAACTTCGTTCCATCCGGGTGTCCCTTGACTAGGGTTGCCAACTTTTTTTTAGAAGAAATAGAGTATTTCTGATTTCAAAGGATGTAAATAAAGAGTAGGTACGGACTTTCAAAAAAGAGTATTAAACATTCAATATTTTTGAGAAGTTACTTTTTTTTAAGAATTGTAGGGCTTCAAACATTCTAACTCTAAAGGAGATGTTTTTTTTTTCCTACAATAATGGCCCAACCGTGTACCTCAAGGACAAAAGTACGAAATATAGGAAAAAAATCGTAGATTTCACTGGTCAACATGAAAATTGCCCATTACTTGAAACTGCATTACATCTTTAGTATTTGACCCCCTTAATCTAAATATAGAACTTAAAATTAATAGTTAGCTCTTATTATTAATTTATGCCATATTTAAGATAATACCGGGTAACTTGGTAGATTTCACTTTATATTATGAGATTTTAAAAAAATTGTGAGTGTACCCGTGTAAATTTTGTTATTACGCTTTCGTTTAATGTGTTTGTGTTTCATTTGATTGTTAAAACGCGAAATTTTTTAAGTTTTTTTTATAATTTTCGACAATTTTTTGGTGCAAAAACTATAATTTTGATTATGTCACGTAACTGTGTAAATAGTGCAGACTTTTTTGATACATATGTGGTAACGTGAATTTAAGTATTCAAAGATGCCCAATAACCCATCGTTTAGAATCTGCTTACTTTCATTATTTTGGAAATAAAATTAAAAATCAAGATAAATCTTGGGTTTTTAGTTCCAGTACTTGTTCTACTAATTTACTTAAATGGATTAACAAGAAGAATCGTTTAGTGTCTTTTGGTGTTCCCATGATATGCAGAGACCTACTAATCATGTCAATGATTGTTATTTTTGCTTAACACCTCATAACCAGCACGGTATATCCAAACTTAGAAAAAAAGAGAAATTCTTGAATAAAAAAGGTTAAATACTTCGTAAATATTTTAAAATACTTAGATTCTTGTAAAAAGTTTATTAAAAAGTAATAAACATGTATATTTTTTTATTAATTGATTTAATTTCTATTAAATTTTACTCTTAAGTCATATATTTCGATAACAGCAATATTTTTAAAATAAGAGCTAACTTTAAAATTTGGTTTAGTTATATTTTCGTATTCAGTGACCCCAAATTAGTATAATAACATAGCATTTATTTTATGGGCAAACAAAAAGTTAAATTTTGTAGACCAGTGTTTTTAATAAAAATATGTTGAATTTATTCGCGCATTTGTACCACCAGAAATCGTCGATCAAAGATGTTAAAACTTGCAACCCAAGAATTTCAATCTGGCAATGTCATGATTTACGTCTCCGATGATGCGTTTCGTTACTTCATTTTATAAACGTGTGAAAATCCAAAAATGTACTTTATAGAATTTATTTGTGTATTACAGATAAGTTTTTTATTTCTAGTACACATTTTTTGTGAATAATCATGGGAACAAGAATTAAAAAAATACATTTATTTCACATTTCGTATTATTTTTTGCGTTTGGTTATCTACCGGCCCAAAGCCAGGGCTCCCGACCTAGGCCGATAGTTTTTTTTTCTATTGTTGTTGATATCCATTTGTCATATTACTGTCAAATATTGAAACACCGATGTCATATTTTGACGTGATTTTGACAGATGAAACAGATTGACAGCCGTAAATGCTGTCATAAACGATTCTTTGAACGCAGTTACGTTGCGAGGTAGTGTTTTTTCATATACTTTTATTTCTTTTTCTATCTAGTATTGAAGGATTTTAAATACTGCTAAAAATACTAATTATTGGAAGGAATTTTAATAGTAATTTGTACCTCGGTACATGTTTGGGCCGAAAAAAAAACACCTCCTTTACATAGATCAAAAATCTCATTTTTAATCATGAAGCCCTGTTTCTCTCTTCCCGCAACTTCACATTCATGATCAAAAACATTATCTCTGAAGTGGCGGGAACAGAGAATATATGTATAGCTAATTTTTTTTTTTAACAAACACATTCTAATTATGATAAGGGGTTCGCATAATAATTATGAAATGACTGGCACTAAAGTATAGGTAGTATATTGTGTAAAACAGAGTATTTTAGCGTACTCTATTAGTCATTTAGATTATAAAGTACGCCTACATGATATATAGTACAATACTCTATTTTAGAGTACGGTTGGCAACCCTACCCTTGACACCTCTCAAGTTTTTTTTATAAGTTTTTCAACCTTAACAACCAATCGATTGGTATTTGACAGATTCGTAGTAGGTTGACCTGCTGGCGTCTAAACATACTTACCTAACAAAAATAATGTTATCAACTTATTACAACTTGAAATAACCAAAATTAACCACCGGGACGATACTAGATGTTATACGATATTATACAAGTTGAACCGATTTGTGATCGTTTATAACATGTTATATTCTTCTCCGGGCACACCATAATAGGTTTGCAGGAGCACCTTAAGATGGCATGTACTGACTGCGGACTTGTATGTCGACGTCGCGGCGCGCTGCGGGCCCGGCGGGCGCGGCCACGGCGCAGGCGTACGGGCCCGCGTCCGCCGCCAGCGCGGGCGCCAGCCGCAGCACCGCGCCGCGCGCAGACACCCGCCCCGCGCCGCCCAGCGCCACGCTAGCGCCGCGCCGCCACCACGAGATCGAACTGCACCACACCAACTTACATCACGACAGTTCACACAAATGGCTTCAGCATCAGTCACACATCAACACTACCCAGGATTTTTTTCCGTATTACGAGCAGGATTAAATGCCACTTCTCATTGCTCACTTTCAATTAAATGTGTTTTAGCTACGTTATATATGTCTTTTTCACTTCAGTAGCCCAAACATGTAGGTTTTGCTGCCTGAAATCAGTGAGCAAAATGCGATTTTGCTCACTGAGTAAGACAATAGTATATTTTGCAACTAGTGAATAAAGAGCGGATTTAAAGCGAGGGCCATTTATATGAATCACGAGCAAGCGAAGGATTTTAATGACTGAATCACGACCGTAGGGAGTGATTCATGATGATTGAATCACGAGCGGAGCGAGTGATTCAAATATTTAAATCCTGAGCGACGCGAGTGATTCAGGCCCTCGATTTAAATCCGTTTTATTCAAGAGTTGCAAACGATACTTTATACCATGACTACGAGAAAAAGAAAGATTTGAGCGATAATATACATATATGTAACGAAAAAAAAAGTTTTTTTTTTTAATTTATACTGCTCCACACACATGTGGGTGCGTTTCCAAACATCTAAATTCACAATACACAAACACCCACACCCGAAACAAATAATTGTAGATCATAGTACGAATATTTGCTCCGTGCGGGAATCGAACCCGCTTGTAACAAGTATAAAAGTAGAATTGACTATTTTTGAGACGGGTAGCGCCCTCTATTAAAGGGGACGCGAACTAGTAGGAAATGGTTGCAGTTGATTCTGGAAAAATAAAATAGATGGCGTTGGAGAGTGACATATTTGTTTTTCTCGACACTTTAAATTCTAAATAAAATATAATAAGTACATAGATAAAATTCAAATTTAATAATTAATTGTAATAGATTTCAGTTGAATTAAGTTTAATTAAATACAGCATGGTCTGGGATCAAAGGGACTGGTTGCTGGTCTGAAAAAAGTTAAGATGATGACGTATTGACGTGTAACTTTCGGTTCTTCTTTCTTGAGCAAGAACACGCGATTAATTTAGAACAAAGAATATTTTAATTAAATAAATTAATGACGCGGACAAGGCGTGGAACAGCGGCTAAAATGAAAGTGCATTAATATAAGGGAACCGCATAAGCGTATGTATTGATAATTATTTCCTGTTTTGTTACAATTACATGGCATCATTTTCACCATGATTTTGTGTTAAAATGCTCAAGGATTTCTTTCTGATGATTGTTCTCAGGGTTCCATCCATCCATATTTAAAATATTAAATTTAATCATAATTAATTAATTAAAAACGTCTTCTCAACTCGTGGCACATAATATGAAGTGATCTGGAACAAGCTCTGGTTCCAAGCCACGTGTTATATTCTACAAGTCACACAGGCTGCTATGCTGTCTTCGTTACATATCAACTGATCGACCTGGATAGATGGTAGTATGTCCTACCTGAAGTAAGTGTTATTTCCATAACCTAACATTATAAGGAAGCGTGACAAAAGCTATGTTCCTGTATCTTTGAAGTGTGCACCAAGACATTAAATAGCTGAGAAGACGGAAGTATCTCTTTTATTTCAATCAATACCTCATGCGAACAGAACCAATGATATTATATATAATCTGAGGTAGATACGTTTTACCGACATCTGCGCGGCGATACAAAAATAGGCTGTTCAGCATATTTGAACTCAGTCCGTACTGCGTCTGGCCGCGATGCGAACATACGTTTAAGCGGGAGTTTGGTGTTGAAAATAAACAAAAATGCCTAGCTGTGTGTTTAGAAAGTGCAATACTTATACTGGGCCGGCTGTAAAAAGCAAGAAGGATGTGTCTTTTCATTTCTAAGTACCGTATAATCTATTTAAAACGGAAAATCATAAATTTTATTTTACTCAAAAATCACTGTCGCGCTGTTGCCGCTTTGCCACCTACACGAACGAGACAAATAGTGCGTTGCATGTATGAGTGACAGAGAGAACGAGAAAATGGCGCGCGGTGTTGTCAGTTCGAACGATGCTAGAGGATGTTGGGGTCGTACGGTCATATGGGGCTACAATATTATTTTTCATCACTGGTATTTAATAATTATCATTAATTATATAAAGTTATAAAATAAAATAACTTTATTGAAATAAAAAGTAACTAGCACTTTAACAATAACCTTTCTTTATTTTAATATTTAAAATGTAATTTTGTACTTAGACATAGGTATTTGACCAGAAACCATTTCTTGTGAACGCAATCTTATTTTTAATTTTAACATTTATGTTGAAAAAAAAGCATTTGAATCAGAATTGACTTTTGGATTGTTTATCAAGGATATATCTATAAATATAATAGTCTATAGTAGACAAATTAAGATAATTTCACAGAACGTGATTTATTGATGAAATTAAAAAAAATATATATAACTAAATTGCATAAGAATTTGAATTACAAAAAACATTTAAATAATCTGACAACACAAACTGCTGCAAGTTTGCGCATGCGCCGAATGGCGAATCAGTGACTATTCTTTGAGTTAAATATTTTATAAATAAGAAATTTTATCGTTAGTTGGTAATACATTTACGTAAACGTGTAATAAACCTACCTGTTTTTTTAGATCTACTAATATTAAAATTTATAAATAAACATTTTTATTAAAAAAACTGTTTATTTTCTTCATTCTGCCTTCTATGTACTCTATTTTTCCCCAGTTCACCCTAGCTGGTAGCCGATGCAACGTGATTGGCTGTCGTTGACAATTGCCACGTGAACGTGTTTATCTCTTTTTGACATTGGGGTCCTATATATCTCTGTCATCTTCTAACGTACTCAATGATATGCTTAGGTTCTTGTAGGTAGTTACTAAAATATCGCCATGTTTTTATTTCTTTACAATGAGTATGACGTCTCTATTGGTAAAACCTCATTGAACAGAACCCATAGTCTCATGGCAATCTACGCTGGCAGCTGGTGGTAAGAGACGAAAGGACCTTACACGCTTCATGTAACGAAGTAGTCCAATCGCTCAGTCAACAAATTAACATTAAAATCGGAACAATGACTTAAATTAAGAGTAATATTTTCTTAATAACACGGGGGTCGACCGCATCAATGTGTTCTAAATTCAAACACCAAAACAGTGAGTAAAAGAGCTTTTTATTCACTGTTTTCAGTGAGTAAAAGTAACTTTTAGAAAGCCACGAATATCTTATTCAGCCTTGGGTTAATCATACAATTCGAAACATAAAATTTACACTCCATCTCTTTCGCGCTATTATAAAGAAAGAGGGACAAAGACCAGCCCTTTCGAAATTCCGATTTTGAATTCGACCTCAAAGACAAACACGCTCGGTTTGTACTAACTAAAGAAATTTTGCAAAAAGATAATTATGTCTTAGTGTAATTTACTGAATTTTTAACTTATATATATGCGTAGTATTTAAACGAAAATAAGTATTTACTGCAAATAAAACTGATATTTAACCTGTAAATATTTATTTTTAGTTTCAATAATGTTACGTAAATATTTTGTATAATAAAATATCATGGGTGCTATAATTTCCGAACACGCCTTAATTTAAATAAAAGAGCGGGAATAAAAGGAGAACCCCAAACTCCATAGAAACTTGGGCCTGGCGTTACAGAGCTGGAATTTTGCCATAAATTAGAGCACTTAGGAAGATTTCACGAGCCCAATTTTCACGTCTCTCAGCAATGGCCAAATTGGTAAAATCAGACAATGTTTTACGTATGTTAGGTTATTTTTTTATTTCTTAATTGCCCTACACTAGGCATTTCTCCTGTGTCGTGGGTGTGTTTACAAACATTTAAACTCACATATACAAACACCCAGACCCGGAACACCTACATGTAAATAATACAAATATTTGTTCCGTGCGGGAATCGAACCCGCTACATGCTGCATACCAATCGCTCAGCCACCACAATATTTAAATTAAAACTGTTTTGTTGAGGCTGTTTTCTGCGTAAATATGGAATGCACATGCGCCGAGCTGTAGCACTTGCAACCTATCATGATGAGGTTTAGGTACCTACTTAAATAAAAAGCGGTGAATCCAGATTAATTTTCCTGAAAACTTCAGCTGAAAACTATGTTTGCTAGATAAGGCCCACTTACATCACTAATGGCTTGCATTTTTAAACATTGTATAATTTACTACCAGGGGTTTTGATGCTATCTCAAATTACAGTAAACTGCGATTGCAACAATAGGTTTATTTAAATTAAAAGCCGTATTATTGAGATAAGGTTTTATTAATCACCTTCTTCGTTAGGATTATCATAATATAATAATATAGTATCTAGAAATTGTGCAGGAAGTAATTGACTACCCTGGTGCTGTGCCCAACCAAGATATCATATTATGCTCATGGTGTGGGTACAGTACCCAACCGTTCTTTTGCCAATGATACAGGTGCAGTAATATTGGATTATAGCATCCCTTCCACTTAAAGAACAACTAATATATAAACGTAATACATCGTATTACTAATACGTCTGGATTTTATTCTTCCTCTTAACATCCAGGTTGAGTCTGATGTTGACAGCTCTTGCTGTAGGTCACCGGTCACTTCTCTACATACTTTTATGTATGGAAGGAATGTCCTCAGTATTTGGCTCATTGACAGTTGATGAAGTTGCACCAGATGTTGAGGGGCCTGGTTGAAAATGCCGGGCACCTAACAAGAGTGACAGACAACACTTGAAGCACCCATCTGAAAATAATTTATTTACATTTAAGGATGCCTTTTCACCGGAGATGTGGAATTCTTTATTGCCCACTTTGAAAAAGACTGATCTAAAGAAATCCTGCAAATGAGCTTAACCGTTATCACACTGTCTCTCTATTTCACTTAAATGTTTTAGCATCAAAAATTCAATTTTTTATTGCTCTTTTTATCAAAATTAAACTAAAAAATGACATAAATAAACCGTGAATAACACTAATATACTAACCGTGCGTGATAAGATCCATTCTCTTATAACTTTGTGTATTCTGCATTCTTGAACTGTACCACTCCTAAGTTGATGGCAGCGAACTCTTCTCAGAAGAGAACGTCCACAGTGAATACACACTTGCCAGTGTCCTATAGGCGTCTGTTCACTCTCTTCTGGTCTATTTCCATCAAGCATTGGCATGATTCCAGCAAACTTGACAGATACAGTCATTTTCATTTACCTGAAGCAAACATTCATCATTTGACTATTAGTTCTAGCACTAGCATTTAGCAATAAGCATCTGAGTGGCATATTTAGACAGGTTCTGTGCAGATTGGTGTTATTACATGCTTACAAAAATATTACGTTATAGAAATATCGCATACTAACCAATTGAGGCGCGACCCATTCCTGTACAATTGAAAGAATCACTTCATCTTCCAATCTTCGCCTTCCTATTGTGTTTCAGCGATCCGTTGCTATTCCACAATTAATGCACAAGCTCATGATACCGTATCATCCAATCGTCAGAAGAGCATTATCCAGATCCGGTCTTCTAGCAAAGGTCAGCAGGAATGGCACTAATATTGTAATAAATCTCGAGAATTCGAAAAACACATTCACTTGATCTTTCAATAAAGTATAATGTACACTGACTTGAGCAAACAAAGATACGAAAAACGAATAACATTAATTATGATGACAATTTATTGACGACAGGCGTTGACATTGACATTTGCTGTTTACTAGTGCAATCCGTGGGCAATTCGCGTTGCAATCGATTTTGTCGATTATTTATTTCCTTTAATGATTTTTTAATCGTGCTTACGTTAAACAATAATTAGATTCCAGATTTTTTTATTTGACAATGATTTCAATATCTAAAAAGCAATTATACTAAAATAACGGAGTACTATTCAACTATAATTTGTAATTATTGATATCCGCTAAATCGATTACATTCTAAGGGTACGCTCTATTGTTTAATGCCAGTGTTTGCAAAGTAAGTGACATAAAATGAAATAAGTGCTGTAACGGTTTACAAAGGTTGTTTAAAACAAAAAAAATAGAAATGTACTTTTTTCAGACTTGGCCATTGTAATTGAGGCTAAGATTTAAATGGGTTAATTAAGCAAAATAGTAGATTTTTTTGGTACATATTTCATTCGTGTAACGGCTAGGCCCAGAAATGGGTTTCTCCTTTCGTGGCTAGCGTAAAGAGTTGAATAAGTTAATAGTGATTTCAATTTATTTCTGTTTATTATTTTATCTCCTAAAGTGTTATCGCTGTTGAAGTGAAAAGTTAGGTGTGTTACACGAGAGCAAAGTTTTTTGCATCTCGTGCCTTTGAATCCCTCGCCACACTCAGGATTCAACTTTAGAATCACTCGCTACGCTCGTGATTCAATCGTTTGAGTCCTTCGCTTGCTCAGGATTCAAAATCAGCACTCGCAGCAAAAAACGACTTTGCTCTCTTGTTGCACAAATAACTATTATAATGATGCCAAAAATAAAGCCGTGTTTTGATTGCGATGCCGTGTGTGGAATACCTCAGGTGCCGTCACTGTGGGAATGGAACATACATCAGACATCGTGCTGTGTTCAGAAATACGAAATTATTGAGTTGAAAAATAAAACATCATCTCAAAAAAGATACGGGTAACATTTATGTTATATATCTACTAATTGTGCTGCCAGTCACGTGACATACATCTTCACACCGTGGATTAATTAGGGACTAGCTTAAATTACATAACGTGTCCAGAGCCTATCGCTAGTGTATAAGAGGAATCATCCTAACAAAATGCACCTCTATGGACCTGATCGGATATCCAGCGTAGGGGCAGTAGATGGTGGCGTTGGCGCCGGCCACCACGCGCACCGGGCCCAGCGCGCGGATCGACGGCGGACCTGCGGCAACAGAACGACACTTATTGTACTTAGTAAGTTATGTTAGGAGGCAATATCAGTCTCCTGCTCATCATCCAATTTATTTTGGGTCGGCATTTGTCAGTATTTGTTTTTATACAGGTAAGTTCTCTACTATTTGTCATTCCATGCGTTGGGTCAAGCGTCGGGTGACTTCCTGATTAACCCATGAGCAAAATAAGTAATGGCTTTGTGCATCATCGTCTCGTAGGCCACCTGAACTATATATAGGATAGCTACGAGTATATAGTCTATAAACGACACATCATGATAAACTGACTTTTTAAACAGTCAGGTTTTTATTGACGCCTTTAGTTATTATCTATATATATAAAAGAACAGGGTTTTTTTATTAAGACTCGACTACAGCCGAAACCGCTAAACGCAGTAACTTGAATTTTGGACAGCAGTTGCACTCTACCATGTAGGGAAGCAATAAGACGGGATTTTGCGAAAATCCTCCTCTAAGGGGGTGAAAAGGGGTGAAAACGTTTGTATGAAAAATCTTATTCTTTGGGTTTATAAATTTGAAACTTACCACGAATAAGAACACAAGTAAATAAAAAAGATTGGCCCTTTTATTTTTTTAAAACTACCCTCCATTGGTAATCTAGACGTTGTTAAAGTTTGTATGGGAAAATCAAAACACGTGAGGTGATTAATGTGAAAATCAGTATTTATATACTAGATCAGAAATAATTAAACACGTGTTTTTGGATTTTTCGAAAATCACCCCCCAAGTTAGTGAAAAGGGGTATTCAAGTGTAAAGGGGAGGATTTTTAACCGCTGAGCGTATAACCTGAATTTTGGTCGGTAGTTGCAATTTATTATGTAGGTGAGCACTAAGAAGGGATTTTGCGAAAATCCACCTATAAGGGGGTGAAAAGGGGTGAAAATTTTAAAATGTAAAATCTTATCCCTTAGGTTTATAAACTTGAAACTTGGTACGAATATGAGTATAAGTAAATAAAAAAGATGGGTAATATTAGTTTTTCAAAACTACCCTCCATTGGTAATCTAGACGATGTTAAAGTTTGTATGGGAAAATCATAACGCGCTAACCGATAAATTTGAAACTCAGTTTATAGAAATTAGATCAAAAATAAACAAACACGTGTTTTTGTATTTTTTGAAAATCACCCCCTAAGTTGGTGAAAAGGGGTGATTAAAAGTTTTAAGGCAAGGATTTACTGCTTGCTTCGATAAACTCAAAACCGGGCATAAATTATCTCTCAATCGAATAAAGGATGCGTATTTATTTCTATTTCAAAAATCAACCCCTAGCGGGGTGAACATCTACTACAAACTAATAGACCATTTTTAGGTTTTCCAAAAGTATCCTAAATCCTAAAAAGAGGGTGACCGGGCATCAAATTCACTGATTTCGAAGTTAGAAACACGCGCAGACGAAGTCGCGGGCAGAGTGCTAGTTTAACCATAATGTATCTAAAATATAATTTTATATTTCTTGTTGAAACCCTTTATTTTGATACACTCGACAGATTCGGAAGAGAAAAAAACGTCAACGACGCATTAGCACAAGGACTGCATTGAGTGTGGAAAACTATAATTTGAGAGATACATGAGTTCTACCTAAAGGTTTTACCTAAAGGGCACACTATACCGTCTTAGAGATTTTCTGCTATATGATACACTTTTTAAGTAGGTACCTACCTACGAGTACTTTAATAATTATATAGATCGAAGTATTACAAGAAAAAGGACGCCATTTGGGCATTTTATAATATGATTAATAATGCACTTTTGTGCAATTTTCGCTGAACCAATAAATGTAATCCAGCGTTCTCTCCAAGGTGACCTCGGAGGGCGCTTGGATTCCAAGCACACATTTAGTTTTAATTTGGGTTACATCTGCCGTCTAGCACGGTCACCTTAGATGGAGCGCAGGATTAGATCCGTCTAGAACATGCTTAAATAGGTAGTGTTTATGATCATCACTGTTGAACATGTACCGTATATGTTGAGGCGCGCGGAGTGCTCGGCGTGGCCGAGCGCGTTGGAGGCGCGGCACGTGTAGCGGCCGCCGTCTGGCGTGGTCGCCGCGCTGATGTTGAGGGTGGACACCACGTCGCCGTTGAGCGCCGTCTCTTCGCTGATGGAGAGGCGGTGGTGAGCGCGCGGCTCCAGCGGCTGCGCGTCCAGCAGCCAGGTGAAGCGCGGCGGCGGCGCGGCGGACGCGGCGCAGCGGAGCGACACGCCGCCGCCCGGCCGCAGCGCCTGCTCGATGAACGTGTAGTGCAGCTCCGGCGCTGACTCTATACCGACCAATAACAAGAAAAAAATCACTTCGCTCACTGATCCATACGATCTACACTGCACAGCGGACAAAGCAGGCGGTGCAACGTGGAAACTGGGCTATTGTCTGTGACGGTCCATATATCTACTCACAGCCGCTGCAATGTGCATACGCAGGTTTTTTAAAGTTTTCTTGGGACACAGATCTAAAAAACAAAGATTGTGTGTTGATTTTTAACAGACGAAAAAAAAGGAGGAGGTTCTCAATTCAACATGTATAATTTTTTTTTTAATGTATGATCACGCATAACTTTTCGTAGCGTGGTACGATTTCAAAAATACTTTTCTATTTAATTCAGTTCAAACAAAAGTTTTAATTTCAACATTTTAGTCGGCCTCTAAGGGTAGAAAAAAAGGAAATCGTTGTCAATTTTCCTACAGAATTTTCAGTTATGAATCGATTCTGTTGAAATGAATTTAACATAATTATGTAGTTCTGAGGACACCACTATATAGCAGAGATCTGGAGAAGATAAAATGATGTCATCCCTATCATCAGATCAACTCAGGATCCTTGTGAAGTCAGTTCCAAGAGGTCCTCAACAGTTAACACCAGCTATATCGTGTTTGGGTTCATTTCACTCCATCTTGATGAGAACTTCAGACCTAGCTGGGGTATCATTGTCATTGTCATCGAGGGTTTGAGGACGGAGACGGGAGGCAGGAGCAAGAGGTCCTCAACAGTTAACACCAGCTATACCGTGTTTGGGTTCATTTCACTCCATCTTGATGAGAACTTCAGACCTAGCTGGGGTATCATTGTCATTGTCATCGAGGGTTTGAGGACGGAGACGGGAGGCAGGAGCAAGAGGTCCTCAACAGTTAACACCAGCTATATCGTGTTTGGGTTCATTTCACTCCATCTTGATGAGAACTTCAGACCTAGCTGGGGTATCATTGTCATTGTCATCGAGGGTTTGAGGACGGAGACGGGAGGCAGGAGCAAGAGGTCCTCAACAGTTAACACCAGCTATATCGTGTTTGGGTTCATTTCACTCCATCTTGATGAGAACTTCAGACCTAGCTGGGGTATCATTGTCATTGTCATCGAGGGTTTGAGGACGGAGACGGGAGGCAGGAGCAAGAGGTCCTCAACAGTTAACAGCTCCTTTAACGTATTTTGGACTGATTTCACTTGTATTTATGAGAACTTCAGACCTAGCTGGGGTATAATTGTCATCGAAGGTCTGAGGATGGAGACGAAAGGCAATAGCAAGAGATCCTCAACAGTTAACAGCAAATATATCGTGTTTGGGCTCATTTCAATCATCATGATGAGAACACTTTAGACACAGCTCGGATTTGACAGTCGTCAACTGTCTGAGAATGGAGAATTAAAGATGGGTTTCTCCATTTGTTAAACACTCTAATCATGGTTTAAAACTGAAAAGCTAAAAATAAAACCTTTTTAACAAAAAATTACAATTATTCTTAGCTTCAAATAATTGGTACATGTTTGTTTGTTTGGCGCCGCCTTAAATTTTATTTTTTGCTTTTCAGTCCGATGTTTCGTCGGTTTAATTTTTGTTAAAAAGGTTTTATGATCTTCATGATTTCTTTCAGACATGCCTCCTCCGCTCCCCGTTGCGCGAGGTATTGTGTGCTCACAGGCGCGCGGTGGCGGGGAGCGTACACAACGGCTGTCAGGACGTTTCTACAAATGTCGATGGCTGATTGATTTCGGCTCCAGTTCAGACGACACTACATTGAGATTGATTGTATTCTATCCTCACGTCCACCCGCCCCCCTCCCTGATTTTGGAGTGAAAGGAGGGAAGGAGCCACTACGTCATTCCATCGCAATAAAATCACTTTAAACCGACTTCTAAAAAAGTAGTTTATACAATTTTATTGTGTACTAGCTTCCGCCCGCGACTCCGTCCGCGCGGATGTCGGTCTTTGCGTGGATGGTTTATTTCTCCATTTTGAGTAACTCTGACAATGACATCTTATGAATATCTATTGGACCCAAATACGGCTAAGCCTATAATAATTAAGGAGATCCCTCTATTGAGCTACTGCTGTTGAGCTCGCGTTCTGTAGTAAGTATTTTTTTCATAGTAATTCCGACCTTGTATTTCTTCGATCATTAATAACAACTAGATACACAATCCCGTACAAAATCGAACTAAAAACTGTCCTCAAGTAGGTCGTAAAATAGAAAGAGAAAGAAAACAGAAAGAAACATAACTGGCCAACATATTATACCAAAAGAAATTAAACCCTACTCAAATGAGTTAAAGTCGGATTTAGAACGGTCATAAAAACACATTAAATTTTACGACCGCGACTCGAATCAACACGTGTTACCCGACTAAATCAAGTAGCCATGCGACACTACGAACTGTACGTTTAGTAAAAGTCTTTTCAATTTAGGTGCTTTATAAACCCGGCTGATAATTTCGTCAATTTTAAAATAAATGTTTTACGGTTTCTTAACGAAATATCAGTATTATAATAAAAAAGTAATACTACAGTGATAGTTATTATATATTGGTAATGTTAGTAATTACTGAAAAAATGAAATTACATCCTTTTTTTCGGTCCTGGAAGAGTGATTTTTGCACTTTTTAAACCAGCACGAAGGCATGTTTACGTTCCGAGCGTTAGAACAGTACTAAACCAAAAGGATGACCGATCTCTGATTTGGTCATTCTTTTGGTGAGGACGTTTTTTGTCGCTGATTGTGTATCTAGTTGTTATAAATGATCGAAGTTGTATTTACAAATAACTGATCGGAACAGTAATCAAAAAGGTCGCGCTGAAAAGCACGGTTTAAAATTACACGCATACAATATTAATTCCACAGACGACCGCTCGCCACACTGGACACGTCCGCTCGCATCAAAATTCAGAATTTATATGCATCGCGCGGCGCGGAACGCGGCTCCTTATATAGGAATCGGGGAGGCGTGGCCCGCGTGTGCCGCAAACGGCTCAAACCAAATCCGACTTTCGGCGCTACAGGTTACGGCGCTGAATCCACTGCGGGTAATGCAACGTGTGTTCGCGGTTCTACAGAACAACGTCTATGAATAAAACTGAAAAATAAGTTTTTTTTTCTACGTATTTTTCCAGGATAAAAAGTATCCCATTTTATGCCCAGGATAATAAGGGATAATTATACCAAGTTTCATCGAAATCGAACCGTTAGTTTTCACGTGATGCCTGCATATACAGACAGACAGACAAAAATTTTTTTAATCACATATTTGGGTTTGGTATCGATCCAGCAACACCCCCCGCTATTTATTTTTTCAATTCTATAGATTTATTATATGTAAGTATAGATTTTTGTCAGCAATTATCTCGCGTTTGACTGAATTGATTTTGATGCGGTATTAAAAAAAAATTTCGTTACATTCTGGCGATAATGAGCGCTCGGAAATAAGCCAATGTTTTATTTTCCGTTTGTTCTGTTAACTACGTATTTGAATTGGTATCTTTATTTGGTGTGTAATGAATGCAGCACATACAATAAATTTAAAGGGACCCAAATAAATAATTTCCTTTAAATTCATTTTAACTTTTTAGTTGGTTATGAAAATGGTGCAGGTGGTGAGTGACCTCCGAGACGCAGCTCGGCGGCGGCCTGCGCGGTGTCAGTGTCGCGGCGCGCCACGCACTGGTAGACGCCGCGGTGCGCGCGCGCCACGCCGCGCAGTCGCAGCACGGCGCCCGCGCCGGCCGGTGCGCCGTCGTGCAGCCACGACAGCGCCGCGCGCTCGTCTGATGACTCGCAGGTGAAGCGCACGCTGCTGCCCGTGTCCGCCACCTGCACCACTCCACATTATTTAAGGCTACACAAGCCACGCATTTCTCCATACATTTGTTTTAGGATGATTACTCCATTGTTTGACATTTTTTGTTCCAAGACGGACATAATACTGTTTTGTCTTGTTATGATCTATGCCTGTACGAAAACGGAATTTAAAAATATTTAGTCTTTTCAAAGTTATCAGCCTCAAAAGTTCCATATTTTAACCCGTAATTTAACGCAACTTTGGACGTAATTAAATAACAGAAGGAGTATGAAATCTCTAAAACCAAATTCGTACAGGCGTAGTTTATTTATTCAAGAATTTATATAACTTTACTTTGGATCAAAACATTCAGTTATTTTGTCATAAGAACACAAATTCTAGAAGCCTACTCATCAATTTTTACGCGCCCGTTTCTAACAACAATTATTGTGCATCTCACTTCAATACACATCCCCCGCGCGGGGAACGGGGGAAGTGGGCGGAGCGGCGCGAACGCCGCGCGCCGGCCGGCAGTATTTTTTTAAATAATATTTCCTTATATTATTTCGCTTTCGTTCGCGTTCGTATGTTGACTTCCGTTACCTATGATAATTTTATCTTTTGCATCTTATTATTGTTATCACACTGACTCCTGGCATTGAACTTTTGATTTTGATTACGATTCTACATTGATAGTTGACTTCGCGCGTGTATTGTTTTGGTTTCGCCTTATCTTATTGACCCCTTTTTTTTCGTGGTAAAATCATCAAATAAGTCCTCCCGCCCAGGGTGTGGCGGGAGGGACTGTCAGACTTGTACTGATTAAAAACCCTCAATAGCCCTTTACGTACCAGGGTCACGGTTACCAGGTGAGAGAGTCCCGCGACCCCGGCAGGCTTTGGCTCTCTTAGGGGGCCCCGTCAGATTGCTGACAGCTCTTTGAGGCGTGCGTGGAACACAACACGCCGTCGACCCGGGCATGGTCCATGATCGGGCGGCAAGTCACCCATAACTCACCGCCCGCACGCCCGCGCCTACGTTGGCCGGAGATCGTTGCGACGTCCGTTGCCTTGGGCGTCACCCGCGGCGGCTGGTCGTGAGGTGGACGCTGCTGTCCTCTCCCTCACGTATCCCGCCTCCTCCTTTGTTAGCATGACTGCTTCGCAGAAGGAGGCGACCGCTTCCCATTCCGTGTCGCCCCGCAGCATAGCCTCAACCAGTGCCGGGCGCGAGAGGTCGCCGCCTATCGCTGCCGTGAGGACACGGCGGTGCTCTGCCCAAGCGGGGCAGTCCTGCACCGTATGCTCGACCGTGTCCTCCGGGCGATCCTTGCAGTGGTGACACCCAGGCGTTTCTTTCTTTCCAATGCGACACAGGAACCTCCCGATACATCCGTGCCCGGTGAGGACCTGTGTCAAGCGGAAGGTGAGGACGCCGTGACGCCTCTCCAGCCACTCTTCAAAGAGGGGTCTTACCGCCGCGATTGGGGCGTGCCCGATCTTATAGACCCCTTGCATTTAATTTTGGACTATTTATTGGATTGAATTGAACGATTTACTTCGCGTTTTACAGTTGGCCAAGTGTAAAAACCGGCCAAGTGCGACTTGAACTCGCCCATGAAGGGTTCCGTAGTAGCAAGCATAGATTAGGGACATAATTATATTGATATTAGTAAGTAATATACACAAACAATAATAATAACTTTGTTTTTCATAGTGTTTGTATGAATGGCAAAGTTATATTTGCGGTTTTTGAAAATGTACTATATCTCAAAAACTGCTAACTATATCTCATCCAAACCAATTTTCAATGGAAGTTTGCATGATAATGTACATCATATATTTTTTTAGTCTCTTATTTTAGAAGTTACAAGGGGGGGGGAGCTCACATTTTACCACTTTGGAGGTGTCTCTCGCGCAAACTGTTCAGTTTAGAAAAAAAATATTTAGTAACCTCAATACCATTTTTAGACCTATCTATAGATACCCCAAGTATGGGTTTGGTGAAAAAAAAAATTTGAGTTTCAATTCTAAGTATGGAGGGAACCCCCAAAATTTGTTTTGTTTTTATTTTTGTGAAAAAATCCTAATGTGGTTTACATAATACATAATATCTACTTACCAAGTTTCAACAGGATAGCTCTTATACTTTCGAAGAAAAGTGGCTGTGATACGGACGGACAGACAGACAGACATGACGAATAGATTCCGTTTTTAGGGTTCCGTAGCCAAATGGCAAAAACGGAACCCTTATAGATTCGTCATGTCTGTCTGTCTGTCCGTCGGTATGTCACAGCCACTTTTTGTCGAAAGTATAAGAGCTATCCTGTTGAAACTTGGTAGGTAGATGTATTATGTGAACCGCATTAGGATTTTCATACAAAAATAAAAACAAAACAAATTTTGGGGGTGCCCCCTATACTTAGAATTGAAACTCATTTTTTTTTCACCAAATCCATACGTGTGGGGTATCTCTATGGATAGGTCTTTAAAAATTACATTGAGGTTACTATAAAAAAAAAATAGTATCATTTTTTTCTAAACTGAACACTTTGCAAGAGAGACACTTCCAAAGTGGTAAAATGTTTGTCCCCCCCCCCCTGTAACTTCTAAAATAAGAGAATGATAAAACTAAAAAACAATATATAATGTAGGCCTCAACAAAAACTTCCAACGAAAATTGGTTTGGATGAGATAAAGTTAGTAGTTTTTGAGATATAGTACATTTTCAAAAACCGCAAATATAACTTTGCCATTCATACAAACACTATGAAAAACAAAGTTATTTTTATTGTTTGTGTATATTACTTACTAATCTCAATATAATTATATCCCTAATCTATGCTTGCTACTACGGAACCCTTCATGGGCGAGTCCAACTCGCACTTGGCCGGT
Organism: Agrotis exclamationis; assembly: GCA_950005045.1. Classification (NCBI taxonomy): domain Eukaryota; kingdom Metazoa; phylum Arthropoda; class Insecta; order Lepidoptera; family Noctuidae; genus Agrotis; species Agrotis exclamationis. The sequence goes on along the minus strand of OX465418.1, from coordinate 27,741,409 downwards.
TTTTGCCATTTGGCTACGGAACTCTAAAAACGGATCCCTGCTAGCAACGTCACGGGAAATCCATTATTTTTACATACTAAAACCTTCTCCGGAAGAATGTGACGAACACTTTTCTGAAAACTGCATCAAAATCGGTTCAGCCAAACGCGAGATAATCGCGGACAACATGGTACATACATACAAACATCCAGGTCGAATTGAGATTGGAACGAACGGACTTCAAAAACAAGTGCGAGTTGGACTCGCCCATATAGGGTTCCGTAGTAGCTTATTACAAAAACCGATTATCTGCATTTTTAAACCAATTTTTGTTAATTATATGTATAGAAATCGAATCCTCAAGTCACGACGAAGCTACAAGTAAAAGCCATTATCGCTCGAATTTTGATGCAGTTAATCGGTTTTTGCAATAAGGGTACGAGATTAGCGATATAATTATTATATTGAGATTAGTAAGTAATATACACAAACAATAAAAATAACTTTGTTTTTCATAGTGTTTGTATGAATGGCAAAGTTATATTTGCGGTTTTTGAAAATGTACTGTATCTCAAAAACTGCTAACTATATTGCATCCAAACCAATTTTCGTTGAAAGTTTTTGTTGAGGTCTACATTATGTTGTTTTTTTAGTTTTATAATTCTCTTATTTTAGAAGTTACAGGGGACACACACACATTTTACGACTTTGGAAGTGTCTCTCGCGCAAACTGTTCAGTTTAGAAAAAAATATATTAGTAACCTCAATATAATTTTTAAAGACCTATCCATAGATATCCCACACGTATGGATTTGGTGAAAACATTTTTTTGAGTTTCAATTCTAAGTATGGGTGTAAGTACCACCAAAATTTGTTTTGTTTTTATTTTTGTGTAAAAATCCTAATGCGGTTCACATAAAACATCTACTTACAAAGTTTCAACAGGATAGCTCTTATACTTTCGAAGAAAAGTGGCTGTGACATACGGCAGACAGACAGACATGACGAATCTCCCGTTTTTGCCATTTGGCTACGGAACCCTAAAAACAAAACTACCGACTTCCGAAAGAAAAGTTATTTTACGCTCTTTTGTGTCTGTTTTTGAATTCGGTTCCCTTTTTACAAAAAGTTTTTTTACAACAATAATTATACAATACTAGCGACCCGTCCTGGCTTCTTCTTCTAACTTTGTTTACACACGGCTACACCATCCTTCAATCAAACCTGAGCTAGCAATCTGGAAGAGATTGCTTTTACACTATATAAACGCTATTTTGAAGGAACAATTATCAATAAAAATATAACTAAATAACATGATTTTTATTTGATGAATTAGTAATTCGGTACCTACTCTAATGACTCCTACACAGTGCCGCCGGCACTGTCGCCGGCTTTTGCCGAGCAGCTGTGCCGCCGCCATACGCGGCGGCAATAACGAAATGATAACAACAAAAACTTTACAGAACATAACAAACTATCTAAACTACGAGTATGGTTACCAATGAGCTTGCGCAAGTGTGCGGCACGACGGATACGGTATGCTAGACGCGATCGTTTCTGTGTGTGCGCAATAGTTTCGTACTGTTCATCACTGGCGCTATCCTTTTCTCGCATGCCGCTTGATGAAATAGCAAGCGTTTACGCCGCGCCCACCGTTGAGTTCGACCGAGCGGCCTGTGTACTCTTAAGTTAGTCCAACTAGATTAACTTTCTTTAGCGGAGTGGAGTGCGTGTACTCACGAGCACGGTGGGCGTGACGGTGACGCGGAGCGTGTCCAGCACGTGCAGCGTGGTGTGCGCCGTAGCGTCGCCGAACACGTTGTAGGCCTTGCAGATCCACAGGCCGGCGGCGGAGGGCGAGGCGCGCAGGCACCGCGCCGCGCCGCCGGCCCACGCCCAGCTGTCCGGTGCGCCCGCCGCCTGCAGGCGTCCGCCGCGCTCGCGGTACCACCTGCACAAGGATATCACATCAGGGTTGGCATGATTAAAACAAGTTATTTTAAAACACCTCTTTAAAACAGTGTTTAAAACAGTTTGAAATTAAACAGTAGGTATTTTTTATTACCCGTTTCAACTACTTTTCAAGGCGGATGAATGCATTTAAATGAAAATAAATTAATATTCAGGAGTCTAAATAGCTTGACATAAAACCATTTCAGTCTATGCCATTGCTATGTCATATTTTTAACTTTTGTTGGCATTGTAATGAAATAATTATTAAAAATATTAGAAAAAAAAAACAACAAATGTTTTTTTTTCCATGGATCATAATTATTTCGTAAAAAAATCATCCCACCAAACATATTCTGTAAAAAACTAGCCAAAGTCTCGTTATGGTACACAATGGTACAAAAACAGGTGCTCCATGACACCATTGCACCAATCTTGACTTGTACCCACTGACCAACGGCCAAGTCACACAACATTTACTATAATTAGTGATTAAACGAACTTACCTGTAAGCGAAGTTCTATCATAATTATACGAAGCGCTTCGTCCGAAGAGATTAGAACTTATTACACATGTAGTAACACATAAGTGACACCACTCATACACTGTAGTTGAGAGTTTTTTTTTTTTTTTCTTACTGCGGGTATCTCTGTTTCCTGATAACTTGGTTTGGAATCTGTCGTCATTTAGTTTAAAGGAATAAGTGTTGCTTAATATTTTCTGAAAGAGAAGTAAGGGCGTAGCGGGAGCGTGGGAGGGAGGGAGCTAATCTCTTCGGACGAAGCGCTTCGTATAATTATGATAGAACTTCGCTTACAGGTAAGTTCGTTTAATCACTAATTATACTAACGCTTCGTCCTCGAGATTAGAACTTATTACACATGTAGATTTTGAGAGACATTTCTGGAAATATTAAGAACACCCTGTTATCATTTAAGATTAATTTATTATGAAAACAAAATTTGCAAGTAACAAAAAAGGATGAAATCACAGGCTATAAGTATTTCGATAATTAACAGTTTCATAACTGGTTATAAAAACATAAAGTAATTCTAATATTGTGCATGAATACAATTTATTCTTATTAATAAGTTGCAACAGCGACATTTATTGAGAAATGGAGAATATTCTATTTATTAATCATTGATTATTGACCTAGCTAGAGAGCTTTCATCATTTTCAGTGATTGTGCGATTATAAAACCTAGCAAATGTTTCAGAACTGCCGCTCCATCCGGCAGTCCTGCGAATTTCATCAATATTAACCCCAAGAGCATGCGCACGCGACGTAGCCGCGTGACGCGTGCTATGCGCCGAGAACACAGACACATCTAACCCACTATCGCTTAATGTACACTTAATCCAGCGGCTAAGCGTTTGCGTACCTACAGAGCCGTGTGGCTTTTTTGGACTTATAAAAAGAATGCCAGATTTGCGAAGATCTTTGGTTTTATTTAGGTAAAATACTAATGTGTTAGCGGGGCATATTTCTACGCTCTCATTAAAAAAGGGCAAAGTTAATAGAGGTTGCTTAGATCCCACCTGGGAAGTTTTTATTAAATCGGGAATTTTTATGATGATTTTGGAAGACATTATATTTATATTATCTATATTAATTTTTGACAATGTTTGGACTCTATGAGCCGTGGTAAGGGCCAGTAATGTTACACATTTTTTAGAAATTTCATCGAGTGACAATTGTTCATTGGGGAATTTAGAGCGTAAAAAATTTAGCACACAGTTAGTATCCCACGTTACATTATATTTCGGCCTAGGTGGTCGAAGGCGAAAAACGCCTTTAAAAAATCGAACAATCCGATCGTCTTTAGATATATTTGTGCCCAAGATCAATGATAAAGCTGATCGATATGAATTTAAGGTACCATATTGACCACCACTATTAAAAATTTGCGTAAGGAAATGTATTACAGATGGAACCGAGGCCTCGTACATATTAATATCTGATCCTTTGCAGAAGGTCCACCATTTTTTTAGACATACATCATACTGTTTCATCGAATTATTTGATAAAGAAGCTATCATGATATCTATCGATGAAGGCGGCAGGCATCGGCGTGAAAAGGCCTCCCGCATAACACCCCGGCAACCAGGGTAAGCGTCGAGTGCACCTGACGGTTGCTAGAATGAGATATCAAAATGTTTTCATTAGGGGTGAATATAATCGGGTCTGATATAAGCAGAGACCTATAAAGAGGATACCACGGTTGCGTGGGCCATAAGGGAGCAATTAAAATTCCCTTAGCGTTATCGTTAATAATTTTCCTAAGACTTTTTAAAATAACTGAGAAGGGGGGAAAAGCATAAAAATAGGATGAACCCCAATCGATGGTAAATGCATTAATGGCATAGGCATCCGGATCTCTATGCCAAGAAACATATTTCGCACATTTTTTGTTGATACGGCTAGCGAACAAATCTATATCGGGTTGCCCAAACTTACACTTGATAGTATTGAATGCCCCATCTGACAATTCCCATTCTATGTCTGGGTGATTACGTCGCGACTCGGCGTCCGCAATGGTGTTGTCACAAGATCGTATATATGAGGCAAATATGTAAAGTTTGCGGTCCTCGCACCATTTCCAGATATCCCTTGACATACCAGTTAAGTGGGGAAATTGAACTCCACCCATGCGATTGATATAAGCTATAGCCGTCGAATTGTCTATACGGAGTAGTACTTGACAGTCGAATAAGTCCTTAGCAAAAAGTTTTAGAGAGATGAACGCAGCTAATAGCTCTAAATAATTTATGTGCTTGTCGCGTTCGTTATTCGACCACTGACCACTAGCCTTTTCACTACCACAGGCGGCACCCCATCCCGTTGTTGAGGCGTCAGAATATATTTCGATGCTGTAATTGTCATCTCTAATACGGTGTTTTGAATTATCAATAACCTTTAACCACCAATGAAAATCAGGCATTAAAGAATCAGGAAGAATCATTTGCTTGTTATAATCTTCATCCCCCTTAAGATTTAAGAATTTACAGCGCTCGAATTGTTTAGTATGTATCCAGCCGTATTCCACTGCTGGGCAGGCTGATACTAAGATACCTACTAGTTGTGCGAAAGTTCTAATTTTGCAATTCTTCATATTAATAAATTTACGAATTTCATTTTTAATACGCACTTTTTTATCTGTAGGTAAACTAATTTCTAAGTTTTCCGAGTTTATAAATACTCCCAAGAATTTACACATCTTAGAGGGATACAGACTGCTTTTATCATCGTTGATTAAAAAACCTAATGAACAAAGAAGTTTCTTTGTGATTGCAAAATTAGATTTGCAATTTTCGTACGTATCTGCTAATAATAGCCAATCATCTAAGTAGAGGGTAGATAAAAAACCCGCCGACCGCAATAATTTTACAACCGGTTTCATTATTTTTGTAAACAAATATGGAGCTGTATTCAAACCGAATGGCAGTGCATTGAATTCGAACAATTGGTTATTAAACAAGAACCTAAGATATTTACGAGAATTTTCATGAATTTTAATAGAAAAATAAGCATCTTTTAAATCTAACGTCGTCATAAAACAGTCCTTAGTAACAAGTTTTATAGCGGTTCTTAGGTCCTCTAATTTAAAATGGTGTGTATTAATGAACCTGTTCAACTTTTTGAGGTTTAATATGAACCTCATTTTACCATTTGGTTTGGGAGTGAGGAACACGCTAGATACGAATTGACCTGGGCACGGGTCACATTTCGATATGGCTCCTATATCTAATAGGCTATTAATAGCTTCGGAAAAATTTTCAAACTCAGAAGTGGAATAACTTTGCTCAGCAGGTACTATCTTCTGTATCACTTGAGAAGAAAATGTGAGCTTGTATCCGTCAATCCACGACAATATCGATTGGTCATTAGTTATAAGCGACCACTGTTTATAAAAATATGTCAAGCGACCCGCATACTTAACTGGATCTAGTAGCGGCGCTGCGGCTGGCGCTGTGGCGGCAACCTCTTCGATGAGCTGGCGGGCGGCGGCGGCGGCCGCGTCGTCGCTGCAGGCTCGCGGCTCCTCGGCGCGGCTCCCAGCGGCCTGCGCGCTGGAGCAGGAGCTCTTCGGTTTAAATATTTCACCGTTTGGTTGTTTGGTCGTTTTGGTGGGTTTTTATTGGTAGTATCGGGCTTCAATTCTGTTCCCGATTTCGTGACGGCTTTAGCCGATTTTATCGTTTCCGACAGGTTGTCGCCGAATAAAAATGCATCAATCTTAGTGCTACTCAAGGCGTCTTTCATGTCCCTTTTTAACGCAGATAAAATAAAGTTTCTGCGCGTAACCGAGTCATAATGCTGAATGTCACAGAGTATTCGCGCAGTGTCCATTAGTTTGGGCAGTAACTCATTGTTCTTTGCAAAGAGTTGACTAGTGATCACCTGACCCAAACAGGAGATAGCACTGGCCATTTGTTCTTGTTTGACAACTATGGCCTTGTCACGCTTTGCTGTAGCTTCGGGTATTGCTGCTTTCAACTCCGCGTTCAACGCCGGCGCTGCAATATAAGTACAGTTCGATGGAACCATATATTTAGCTATTAATGCTTTCCTACAGTCTTTGTCAAAACCTTCGGTAGCAATGTGCTGGAAGCGTTTAGCGATTTCTTTATGTAAGTCCGGTCCGTACTTCACAGTTGTTGATGGATCTTCCCCTAGGATGACCATCGTGTCCTGGTCTAGGTCCGCGTCGATGGTATCACTTGAACCTTCTTGCGAGGTACTAGGTTTGTCCTTCAGGTTTGCAGGGTCGATTGATATGATGGGATTCATTGATACGATAGGATCAACCGAAATTTCAGGATCCGTTGGTTCATTAGGAACCGCGGTAGTCTCATCAAGTGTAATACCGATTTCCGGAGAGTCTTGTAACCAATCTTCAGGCTCAATACCCGTGTATTCTAAAAAGAAACACGAAGTAGAAATATTTGCGGTTTACAAGATTATACCCACTTATATTAAAAGGGCACTTTTAAATTTACTAGTAGGTAGAAGTAGATAAATATCTACTTTAATGTTTTACCGTTAGAATGTATTTGAATAAATAAAACTTAGTTTTATTCAAAAATATTATTATTTGGAATAATTAACGGGCACATCAATAAAGGCCCAATGATAATTACCCACACGTTTTCAAAAATCGATAGAACGACGTCTAACGAGTAGGTATTTAGCGTAAAACATAATTGGGTATTTTATAATAATTATGTTTAAGACTTTGCGTCGAACTGCCCACAGACAGCCCGGAGTGCAAGACTTATTTAAATGTAAATACATTTAGCATTTATATTATGTTACTGAGTAGGTATTGTACAGTTTGTGCGTCGAAAAACCCATAGGTAGTCCGGAGTGCAAAACTGAATTTTTAACGTAAATACGTCATTTTAATACTCGGTAGGAACACATTATACACTGTTACTAACCTGTTTGCTCATATGAGGTACTCGCGTCCGGAGGCGTTGCGTCGTGCGAAGGCGGATATAGCCGCCGTAGTCGGCGTTCATATTTTTGGATTTTCTTCGTTAAATGTTCGTAATCAACAGCCCTCTTTCTTTTCGACATAATGTCGATGTACAGTACAAGAAAATTAAAATTGTGTTGAGCGGCTGAACACTAAAATGTGAATGACGACAGATTCCAAACCAAGTTATCAGGAAACAGAGATACCCGCAGTAAGAAAAAAAAAAAAAAACTCTCAACTACAGTGTATGAGTGGTGTCACTTATGTGTTACTACATGTGTAATAAGTTCTAATCTCGAGGACGAAGCGTTAGTATAATAATAAAGAAATCGCAATAAGGAACCTTCCCGGGTCGACAGCGCGTTGTGTTCCACGCGCGCCTCAAAGAACGTCAGCATAATGACGGGGCCCCCGTCTAGAGGGCCAAAGCCTGCTGTGGTCGCGGGACACACGTATACCGCGACCCCGGTATACAAAGGGCTACTGAAGGACACCGTAGATTTTAGTCAGTACAAGTCTGACAGTCCCTCCCGCCTTGCCCTGGGTGGGAGGACACATTTGATGATTTTACCACGATAAAAAAAAAGTAAGGAACCTTAGACTTGGCACGACTTTGTCTAGATTTCATTACTTTTTAGAGGTAAAGAAGCAGCTCTATGGAGACTTTGACTAGTTTTTTTACAGAATGTTATAGGTGGGATTTCACTTCTTTTTTAGAAACGTGGATTTTTTTATCTTTTATTTTTGACGTCAAATGAAGCGGCCCACCAACTTGAATATTTATAAAGGCGGTATATGTCGATCTCTAATAGTTTGGTTGGGCACTCTTGTGTTTTCTAATCAGGATCACCAGGTACTCCAGATCTTTGATTATCCTAGTTTTTATAGTTTTCCCTTTGTGGGGCGATTAAACCCTAACTCTGTACTAAATTTCAGCTCTCTGAGTTTATGGGAAGTACTAGTTCTATTTTGATGATCATGAGTGAGTGAGTGTCATAAATGCGAAACTTTGCTTTCGCTTAACTTCGGAACTGAATGACCTAAAGACTTGAAATTTTGGACTTTAAGTATGTGATTATAGCTTACTGGATAACGAAAATTTCTGCGTTCTGGTCTTATCCAGAGGTTCTCAAATAGGAGCCTGAAAATGCGGCGAAATGGTTCCAGTAAAGGATGGTACGGTAGTGTTTGCTTTGCGCTCGACTTTGGCGGGGGCACTACCGTGCCCCCCGATCAAAAAGGGCGAATTTGAAAAGATGTAGTCTAGAAATGCAACATAATCGGGTGATTGAATGAAACGTAATCACTCGTGATCACCAAAATAGAACTAGTACTTCCCATAAACTCAGAGAGCTGAAAGGTCATTGGGCATCTTGTTCGGACGTTTGACCCACGGCGTACACAAACGAAATAGGGCAAGGTATTTAGATAAATGTGTCTGCACCCCGGTGGTATGGTTTGAATTCTTGTGGGCCTTGGGAGAATTGAGAAAAAATAATATTTTATTTATGATTATTATGGTATTTTTAAAATATATTTGAAGTGAAAACATTAGCAGCGTTCTACACTTTTTTTTATAATAGAGAAAACACAAGAGCCAAACCAAACTACTAGAGATCGACATACCGCTTTTATAAAAAACTAGCTTCTGCCCGCGACTTCGTACGCGGATTCTGTTGCTTGTGCCAGCGACACGGGGTCGTCAAAATCGAACATCTGATGTCCAATTTCAAGAGCCCGGGTAAAAAATAAATAAATGGGAGTTTTGGCACAGGCCAAAACTCCCATTTATTTTTTAAACCGGGCTCTTGAAATTTGACTCTACAGAGAGTCAAATTTTTTTTATTCATTATATTCATCGTCATCGAAAATTAGTTCTACACTGTTACCGCCGTTACTGCGTGGAGGTACTCCCAGCTTATGTTATTCCCACGTTTTTATACACTCACTTTTCTTGTTTGTTTGTTTGTCGTTCTGGTTGGACTTTTGCAACTCAATTTTGAGGCACTTCCCCATAAGCTAGCAGGCTGAAATTTTGTACACGCTTTGAGTTCTGATGACAATACATGACTAGCTAAGAAACGTCATAACAAATCCAATATGGCGGCCTCCCCAAGATGGCGGACTGGCTTTTTGAAACCGACCCCCATGATATGGGTATCAAATGAAAGGGTTTGCTGTCAGGAATACGAAAAAAGTAGTCACGGGACTTAAATCCAATATGGCGGACGTCCAAGATGGTAGACTGGCTGTTTGAAATCCACCCCCGTGATATGGGTATCAAATGAAAGGGTTTGCTGTCAGGAATACGAAAAAAATTGTCATGTGGCTTATGCTAGGCTAGGCTATTAATCCAATATGGCGGACGTCCAAGATGGCGGACAGGCTTTGAGGCACTTCCCGATAAGCTAGCAGGCTGAAATTTTCAGGGTAGCTTCAAACCCGATGAACAATGATAAAAATAAGAAAATAATTAATAGATTTAAAAAATCTAAAAACCCACGTTTTTAAATGTCCTAAAAAGAAGAAAATAACCCTATGGGGCTGAGAGAGGGGCCACTCAAAACGTGGGGGCGTATCTTTGCAAGTTACACCTACGATCTCACGTCATGTAAATATATCCCATATATAATCGCCCCTCTTTCAACCCCGTAGGGTTATTTTCTTCTTTTTACGACATTTGAAAATGTGGGTTTTTAGATTTTTTTAAATTATACAGTGAAATTAGTGATAGCTTTGATTTCCACCGAGGTATTCCATATCTTCAATTTTATTCGTCAACAGAGAGTGCTTATCAGGCTGAACAACTCTTGCTAAGACGTCATTCCTGTATAATATGTAACAGTGTAGCTGGTTTCTTGGAGTTCCACATCAGGTGTTCCAGACCTTCAATTTTTATACGTCAACAGAGAGTGCTCATCAGGCTACACAACTTTGATAAGACGTCATTCCTGTATATGTTATAGTTTAACTGGGCTCTTGGTGTCCCACATCAGGTGTTCCAGATCTTCAATTTTTTTACGTCAACAGAGAGTGCTCATCAGGCCGAACAACTTTGCTAAGACGTCATTTCGATATATGTTATAGTGTAGCTGGTCACTTGGAGTTCCACATCAGGTGTTCCAGATCTTCAATTTTTATACATCAACAGAGAGTAGTGGTGGTTAATATATCATAAAGCAAAATAAAGCACCGTGCTTAATACACATAACATATAGCAAATGCTTTCGTGGCTCTCACAAGTTGCTATTTGCTTATTGCTTTTACATCGAACTCTCTGTCTCTGTCCGTCGCGCGAAAAGCAACAAGCAATGAATAAGCATTAAGCAGGGGATTCCGGTCGGTTGTGTGCGTAATCGTTATAAGCACCGTGGACGATTTTGGCTCTCATAAACATACCTACGCTATTTTTTTGATTCGTGTTTTATAGTGTTAAACTAAACAGTGACAGTGATAGGACACGCAATATATGTATATTGACTATCTATAATTTTCGACCTTATTGACATTTTTAATTTGGTTTGTTTTTTCTCACATTCTCGTTCGCTAACATTGCTCCTTCATTAAAGTTAGGTGTTTGCATAAATGTCAATAAGGTCGAAAATCGCTTGAAGTTGTTTTTTTTAACTTGCTATCGTTAAGCAATTGAAAAAACAGGTTCAAGCGATTTTCGACCTTATTGACATTTTTAATTTGGTTTGTTTTTTCTCACTTTCTCGTTCGCTAACATTGCTCCTTCATTAAAATCAGGTGTTTGCATAAATGCCAATAAGGTCGAAAATCGCTTGAAGCTGTTTTTTGACTTGCTATCGTTAAGCAATTAAAAAAAACAGGTTCAAACGATTTTCGACCTTATTGACATTTAAAATTTGGTTTGTTTTTTCTCCCATTCTCGTTCGCTAACATTGCTCCTTCATTAAATCCGGTGTTTGCATAAATGACAATAAGGTCGAAAATCGCTTGAACCTGTTTTTTTAATTGCTTAACGATAGCAAGTTAAAAAAACAGATTCAAGCCATTTTCGACCGTATTAAGACACGAAATATTGATATTATAAACATAAAATTGTGTAAATAAGGACGATTGATTGAGATATTGTATTGTTGTTTTGTGATTGATGAAGGAAAGTTCATTGTATTTTTAACGGTTCTGTTTTATCGTAATTCATAAACGCGATGTAATATTCTTTTATAGCATGCTGCCACTCACCGCGCTTGCTTTAAGTCACTTGACTTAAAGCAAGCGCGGTGAGTGGCAGCATGCTTTGGCTACGCGTTTAAAAAAGCATGCTTTAATAAAGCATATAAAAAAGCGTGTTTAAAATATAAAGCATTAAGCAAGTGATTGCCTTAAAGCAACTTTGAACACCACTAACAGAGAGTGCTCATCAGGTTGAACAACTTTGCTAAGACGTCATTCCTAAGTATGTTGTGGTGTAGCTGGACTCATGGTGTTCCACATTAGGTGTGCCAGATCTTCAATTTTTATATGGCAACAGAGAGTGCTTATCAGTCTGAACAAGTCCATATCTGTATATGGGAGGAAATTTTTGGGGGGAAAGGGAAAATAAAAAAAATATATTTGAAAACTGCATCGTGTGACATATCAAATGAAAGGTATTGTTGAGACAAGCTTAAAAGTATTTTTTTTTGTAATTTTAAAATTAATGGTTTCCAAGTTTTTCAAAAAAAAAATAGACGAACATTGACCATTCCCCCCCCCCCTTATCTCCGAAACTACTGAACCTAAAATTTTGAAAAAAATACAGGAATTAGTTTTCTACTTATAGATTATAGGATAACCTATAAGAAGTCCATATCTGTATATGGGAGGTAATTTTCGGGGGGGAAGGGGAAAATTAAAAACTGCATCGTGTGACATATCAAATGAAAGGTCTTGTTGAGACAATCTCAAATATATATGTTTCCAAGTTATTCAAGAAAATAGACGAAATTTGACCTCCTTATCTCCGAAACTACTGAACCTAATTTTTTTTATAAAAATACAGAAAGTAGTTTTCTACTTATAGATTATAGGAAAACCTATAAGAAGTCCATGATATTAAAATAACATGGTAAATCACTCAATATTGTGCGTACCAATTTGGGGTCAGATTTAAAAAAAAACGTGTTAGTTAACATCGTATGAAACCCTTTTCACGCGAGTCCAATTCTCACTTGGTCAGTTTTTATTTTTTACAGAATGTTTTTGGTGGGATTACATTTTCTTCAGTCAATTACCCTATTGGAATCATTGCCATTTGCATACAAGTAAAACTTGCATGTAATTTGCACACACTCGATATTATCTCTCAATAACATGCAAGACTTACCTAATGATATATATCCACTGAAAGAATCGTTCTGAAATGTTGCATTTTGCATCTACGTATTCAGGAAAAACTACCTTAAAAAAAAAAAAAAAACAGTTCTGTCACGGCACTCTTGTGAACCACTCGCGCGCGTTTTCGATTAACGGTAACTAGAATTGTTTTTTTTTGTATTGACCCATCGGAATGAGTGTGCCCTTATAATGGCCACTTGTGACAGTGGCAGTAATAGTGACCAAGAAGACATCAACCCGGGTCCAGTTGATGGATGGATGTCACAAATTTTAATAGAAGAAGGAGAAAAAAGAAGAAAGTCAGTAGAAAAATTGATGGATCCTATTAGTAGTGAAATTCAAATTATGGAAGAAGACGTAATAAGTAATACAACAAAACGAGAGAGAGAAGCAGACGAAGAAGGAAGCTGGACCAAAGTTGAAAGAGAGAAAGTAAAGAAACCTAAAAAATTCAGAAAAGAAGTTTTATTTGGAGCAGAGAAAAATTGCCAAAACAGTTTGCCATGGCAAAATTATTTAACACCATAGGCTTAATTGATGTAACCCATATTAAATACATTAGTCCATATAAATTAAAAATAGAAGCTTCGACTGAGGAATGTGTGGGCAAGTTACTGGATTGTCAAGAGTTCCAAACTAAAGAGTGGAGGGTGTACAGCGCAATGGACGTAAATATTTCATACGGTGTGATACGAGATGTGGACCTTGAGTTATCCGATGAGGAGGTATTAGAAGCGATCAAGTGTCCTGATGGTATCCATATCACATCCTTAAAAAGGTTACAGAGACGAGAAGAAGGAGGCTGGGTGCCCAGTGAGGTAGTCAAAGTAGGCTTCAGTGGCTCATACCTACCAAGTTTTATTTATGTGGACTGTCTACGCGCTAAGGTAGAACCTTATGTCTTTCCCGTAACACAGTGTTCAAACTGCTGGAAGTTTGGTCACGTTAAAGCTAGATGCCCGTCCAAAAAAATAGTATGTCCTAAGTGTACAGAAGAACACAGTAACTGTGAAGTCGCAACGTTCAAATGTGTGAACTGTCGAGGTGACCACATGGCGTTAAACAGAAATTGTCCGGTTTATGTTCGAGAGAAGCGCGTGAGAGAACTTATGGCAGAATATAACTGTACTTATTATGTAGCATGCAATATGTACGTTAGACCCAAGTTGCCAATTCATTCTCAGACAACAAGCCAAACCGATAAACCGAAGATTGATACCAGTAACAACTTTAGTGGTTTACTTTTAGAGGAACCGGGCAGTAGTAATAAAAACACGCCGGATCCATTCCCACCGTTATTTACGCAAAATCGAACGAAATCACCGCAAGGAGGTAATAAACGTAACCAGTCATACTTGCAAAACAAAGGCAAAACGGCTTGGTGGGGACATCGAGAGTCGTCGGACCGCATTCCTAAACAACCATCTGCTACTGATAACGATTTCGGCGAAAACGAGAACGGCAACAATACGCGGGAGGTACACTTTGACGAGTTAATTAGACGGTTGAAGGATATTATTTATATGCGTAATCGAAGTATTCAAGAAAAGTTTTATGATGTTATTAAGTGTTGTAGTAAATGGTTGTTATTAGTATTGGTAGATAATATATCTGAGTGGCCTATTGTGAACAAGTGTTTAGAGTTATTTTTTGGCCTTAATGAGTAATGGCATCTAAAAATAAAATTGTTCAAATTAACTTATTGCAGTGGAACGCACAAAGTTTGAGACCGAAAATTAAAGTTCTTGAGAATTTTCTAATAACAAGTAAAATTCATATTTGCATTATATCCGAGACCTGGCTCAAACCGGATAGTCAATTAAAACTCAATGGTTATAATATTTATAGGCAAGATCGGGATGACTCATACGGTGGAATCGCGATTGTGGTACATAACACCATAAAAAGTCAAATCGGTAATTTTAGCTTACGAAATCGAAACATTCAAGTACTCCATATTAAAATGTTTAATTGTAATTTTTTAGAAAACATTATAGCTGTTTATTGCCCTCCCAATATACACACGGCAGATGATGATTGGAAAACGTTATTTTCTAAGTGGTCTAGTAAAACTTTGATAGGGGGAGATTTCAACGGGCATCATACGAACTGGTCATACAAAAGCGATCACAGGGGTTTACAGATTCACGATGTAGCTGATGATTGGCATTATGTTTCCCTCAACACTGGAGATTATACGAGACTTAGGTTAGTCCTAAATCAATTACAGAAAAGTTCGCCTGATGTCACATTCGCATCATCAGACATAGCATTACGGTTCAACTGGAATGTTTCAAACGAAAATCTCGGTAGTGATCACTTAATAGTTCTTATTTCTACACAAATACCATGTTATAATAACTTAAAAAAATCAAAACGTAATTTTAAAAAAGCAGATTGGCAGAAATATAAAGAAATAATCTCAAATAAAATTGATAGCAATAGATTTACAGGAAATACTCAACAAATGTATGATGAACTTATAGAAATAATTAATTTTGCATCTCAAGAATCAATCCCGAACATTAAGATTAACGAAGACCCAACTAGTAAGTTTGTTCCAAGATCATACTGGTCCCCTGATTTGTCTAGGGCGGTAGCGGAACGTAGACTGGCATTAGCACAGTTCAGAAAAAACCCAATCCCTACAAATTTCATAATTCTTAAACAAAAGGTTGCTAGAGCACAGAGACTAATTCGCAAAGCAAGTGCAGAATCTTTTCGTCAGTTCTGTGACAGTATAGGCGACATGGTGTCTAGTAGCGAGTTATGGAACAAAATGAGATGGCTCAAAGGATATCGGAGTAATAGAATTTGTCTGGAGGCAGAAAGGGCTACTGAATTTTTAAAACAATTGACACCAGATTACGTAAGCCCACCATGTCCTGTATTTAGTTCAGTTAATCTACAGTTGGAGGCGCAAATTTCGGCGCAGGAACTATCAAATGTACTGAAGACAAAAGATACCGCTCCAGGGGAGGACGATATTTCCTATTCGATGGTTTATAATTTCCCCAACAAACAGTTGATAGTCGAATTATTCAATAAATGTTTGACTGAAGGTGAGGTTCCCAGACAGTGGAGGAATATCAGAGTAGTGCCTGTACCAAAACCTGGACGCGATCCAAGCAACATAACTACCTTAAGACCTATCTCACTCATATCTTGCCTTTGTAAAACTTTACATAATATTATAACGAAACGTCTTGAATGGTTTTGTGAAAGTAAAGGTCTTTTCTCCAAGAATACGGTAGGATTTAGAAGATCTCAATCTTGCCTAGATAATCTCGTTCGCCTTGTTTCGCAAATTCAGATAGGATATACCACTAAACAAAAGACATTAGCATGCTTCGTAGATATAGACAACGCATACAATAATGTCAATATCCTACAAGTAGTCACTAAATTAGATGAGATGGGGGTAGGAGCTTCTATATGCAGATATATATGGGAATACTTGAGAGAGAGACATTTATCTGTATCGGAAGTAGGGAGCAATGTTTCGATTTCGAGATGGACATGTAAGGGATTAGCCCAAGGAGACCCTATGTCTCCAATTTTATTCAACATAGTAACATGTAACATTTGTAAAGATATCATGAGTGTTTATGTATCTCAATACGCGGATGATTTCGTCCTCTATGTTTCTGGACAAGATATTAAATTCATGACCATTCTTCTTCAGGAAGCCTTAGATAGCTTGTCAAATTTGTTAAGGGTATTGGGGCTTGAATTATCTCCTACAAAAAGTAAAATTTGTTTATTTTCTAGAGGAAGGTCGTTACAATTAATAAACATAAATATCAACAATGTGTACTTAGAATGCGTCCCTGTTGTTAAATATTTAGGACTTTGGCTAGATTCATCTTTGAAATGGCGCAAACACATAAATGAAATCTATGAAAAAAGTATGAAGTTTTTAAATGCTTTTAAGGTTCTGGCAGGATCGTCTTGGGGAGTTCATCCATTACATCTAAGAAGACTGTATATTGCAATAATTCGCAGTCGATTGGATTATGCAAGTTTCTTATTCGATAACAGCGCTAAGACTAACATTTCAAGGTTAGACAAAATTCAAAACCAAGCCATGAGAGTAGTTGGCGGTTTTTTAAAAAGTTGCCCAATCCACGCGATGGAATCGGAGTTATGTCTGCCGCCATTGTTTATTCGACGGAAATATTTAGCTGCTAAATTTTGTTTGAAAGCTAAATCTGTTGAAGATGGTGGTACCATAACAATGATATCAAAATTAACATCGATATGCGAGGAGTCATATTGGCGTAATAAGAAAAAACCGTTACTAACTATCGTATACAGTGAATTGTCCAATCAAACTTTACATCAGTCTAAAGTTCTGGAAATGTTTTCACTGTCAACATGGATGGCGAACATAGATATAAAGTCACACATTAATCTAAAAATCAATAACATGTCAGGACCTAAAAGATCCCATACATCAGTGGCACTCCTAACGAAGTCTGTGGAAACTATAGCAAACAGTTATGATGGATTCTATCAGATTTACAGTGATGGATCTAAGGATGACAATGGAACTGGAGCAGCGTTTTTTGATCCCCAGTGTAACACAGGAGTCAGTTTCACATTAAATTCCAAATCATCTATACTAACAGCAGAATTATATGCTATTTCAGAGTGCTTATCATATTTGATGTCATGCAATTACACGAAATTTGTTATACTTAGTGATTCAAAAAGCGCTTTACAGCATATAGGCCGATGTACCTCGAGTACACGAGGTCTGCCTGTAGCTTATTCTATACTAGAGACGTATCTGAAATTAAATAATAATGGCAAAACTGTTAAATTCCAATGGATTCCATCACATGTAAATCTGATGGGAAACGAAGTAGTTGACAAATTGGCAAAAACAGGAATCTCTGAAGGAATTTCTGACAGTCATTTACCCTTCTTCATGGATATTCTCAGAGATGTTAGGCTTACGTGCAATATACTGTGGAACGAATACTTTGACAAAAGATCCGAAGAGAAGGGTATATGGTACAAAACAGTTCAGTCTGAGCCACCCAAGATTCCTTGGTTTTCTGAAGTACACATGACTAGACGATTATTAGTAACAAGCATGCGTTTGCGAACAGGACACATTCCATTAAACGCATTTGGCCATCTTATGAAAGTTGAGGATACCCCAAATTGTCTGACTTGCAACGTAAGGGAGGATGCCTATCACGCGTTGGTAGAGTGTGCCCGGGTTGGTGCAGAACGGAGAGCGTTAGAATTAGAAAATAAGGTAAATTTAAGAGATGTTGGTGAATGTAATTTAATCCTGTCTAAACCTACATCCGAACTATCTATTAAGTTGTATTATTTGATTATTAAATTAATTAAGTTAAGATCTTAGCAATAAGTTATTTCTAATCAATTTGTAAAACTACGAGGCTGGCATAATCGCTTCGCGATGAAAGCCTTTTTCTTTCTAATAAAGATTAAAAAAAAAAAAAAAAAACCTTAAAAAAAACCATACCAAGTTCTTATTACAAGCAGAGTACAATCCGAACTTATTGTCGGATTCGCCTGAAGTCTGAAAACGCACGCGATACAGGAGAAACTCATGAAGTGAAAAGAAAAAGATTATTAGAAAAAAAAAAGAACCTGTTAACGCCTGTGAAGCCGCGGGCAAATGCTAGTATGTACAAAAAGCTAAATGTTTCAAAAGTACAGGGACGCAGACGTTCTTCCAACAATCGCTATGTTTGTTAGTGTAGTTGAAGCTTGGCGGAGTGGCAGCACACGGGCGCGTGTCTTACGTGTAGTGCGGCGCGGGGTGGTCGGCCGCCACGCAGGGCAGGCACACGGGCTGCCCCGCCGGCACGCTGAGCTCGCCGCCCGCCGCTACCAGCCGCGGCGCCGCAGACGACGCTGCCGCTGCATAAAGGCACACGTTAGCGTCCATAGATACATAATACGAGTATCATAAAATAGTCTTCGTTACGAAAATAAGTATGGGAGGAAAACCGTTGTACGATACGAAGATTTAACGATGATCCTATCTCTGTTGCTCACGATTAAAATCCCGTTGTATCCCACTTTCGAAAACATAATTACATAACATATTCTCACGGATATATTTATATCTGGGGGCACGGTAGTGCCCCCGCCAAAACGAGCCACGCGAAGCGCAAGGGCACTACCCTCATAGAGTTGGCTTCCGATGTACCAGATAGTTCATATTGTCAGGATATGATGTCAATAATACACTAATTAAACATAAAAGATTCAATTGAATAGCTCTAATACTTTAGATTTTCTTGATACCTTAGGGCCGAGTCACACCGGAATGGCAGCGGCCGGCAGCGGCGAGGCGAGCACTTTCAGTGTGAAATAATTTTAAACTTTAACTACATACTTAAAAGACCAGTATCGCTTGAAAAGCTTGAAAAGGTCACGAGGCCGCCAGCGGCTGCCAGCGGCGACGCTGGTGGCCGCTGCCGGCCGCTGCCATTTCGGTGAGATTCGGCCCTAAAATACACCAATTTCGTCACTGACACACTGATGATCATCAAAATGTTTGGCTACTTCCTGAAGTGCTAGAAAGCTGAAAGGGGTTTGCAACTTTTTGGCATCAAATTTTTTTTTCTTTCGCCAGTAATGAAATTTTGGTCATTAGTAGACCACAACCTAAGAAGTCCGTAAAAAATAATAAAAAAATTCTAAACCGTAACCAACCAGAGATATGGCGGTTTGTATTTTGTTCTAATCTGGAGTTATTTTTTGTAGGAATCCATAGATTTTTTGACGTACTAGCTTTTGCCCGCGGCTTTGCTTACCCCAACCGCCTTTATGTATAGCCCATAACCGTGTCTAGAGATCCATCTATCTCTGTATCAAAATTCATCAACATCGGTTCAGCCGTTTTGACGTAAAAACGGAACAGACTTATAGACTTAATTTCGTATTTGTAATACTAGTAGGTTAACGAGGAATAATGATTGGTTTGTTTATTATAATGTTAAGAAGATATTTTAACCGACTTTTAAAAAGTAGGAGGTTCACAATTCGTCGGAACTATTTTTATGTATGTTCCCAGATTTCTCAATGACGCCTGGAGCGATTTGGGTAATTCTTCTTTTGTTTGAAAGGGTATCGTAACAGATGTTCCTATGGTTACTAAGGTCATGACGGAATCTTGGAGAAACTCTTCAATAAATGACTGCAAGTCATCTGCGATTGCTGCTATCGCATATCTATGCATTGTTTACGTAAACACACAACATAATATTACGCTGTACCCACTAAAAAGGGTAAAACAAAATCGTCTTGTTTCTACGTTGAAAAATACACAAAAAGTGAGTTCTCCCTCCCTGGGTGGAGCAGAAGAGACTGTCAGACTCGTACGGACTAAAATCCACCGTGACTTCCATTTCCGATCGAAGTGGAATATGACCCGTCGCGTCGACTCACCCATTACTCGGCGTCCGCATGCCCGCGCCTATAGTGGCCGGAAATCGCTTAACATTCGTTCAAAACCCCAGGCGTATCCCGCTGCGGCTGGGGTGGAGTCTGTCCTCTCCCTCACGCATTTCGCCTCTTCCTTCACTAGCATAACTGCTTCGCAGAAGAAGGTGCCTGCTTCTCATTTCATCTCACCCCACAGCACGGCCTCAACCAATGCCAGGCGGGAAAGGTCGCCACCATCTACGGCCTCCGTAAGTAACTAAGGACAGGGACAGCGTAGCTCTGTGCGAGCGGGGCAGATCTCCAACATGCTACAGTCAGAGTTCCAAATAACAGTGGGAGGGGTTGATATCGGCGTCGGGTTGATGAAGTACCTGGGACTTGTCCTCGACAGCCGGTGGAAATTCAGGGAGCATTTCCTGCGTTTGGCCTCCAAGCTGAACCGAGCAGCGGCCGCCTTCAAGCAGCTCCTGCCCAATCTCGGCGAGCCAAACACCTCCTGCCGGAGGATGTAGGTACGCCGTTGTCATGCGGTCCACGGCCCTCTACGGGGCTCCCGTGTGGGCCCTGTGCATGCGGACGCGACCGGAAAAACTGGCTGCGTGCCAGAGGGTCATAGCCATTTGGATGATCCGGGTATACCTACCACACGATCGACGGCGAATCGGCCAACCTAATTGCCGGATTGCCACCTTGGGATCTGGAGGCAAAGGCTCTCTGGCGCGTCTACGAGTGGCGCGCGGAGGCGCAACGCCGGGGCGGATCTCCGCTGCCTCGACGTCAGTCGAGACAGAAGTCGAGGCACTTCGAGAAGAGCTCCGGCGCGATCTTAGGGCTGTATAGAGGGACCGACTGTCGCAACCGAGGTTCAGGAGTTTCAGGAGGTTACTGTGTCTCTGTGTCTGATAGGGAAAGCAGAAACGTCTGGGTGTCACTACTGCGAGAATCGCTCGGAGGACACGATGGGGAATACGGCGCAGGCCTGCTCCGATGCGGCGGAGTACCGCCCTGTCCTCAAGGAAGCGATAGGTGGCGACATCTCGCGCCCGGCATTATTGCGAGGCGAGACCGAATGGGAAGCGGTCGTCTTCTTCTTTGAAGCAGTTATGCTAGCGAAGGAGGAGGCGGGCGCTGTGAGGGGGAGCGCAGCCTCAATCTCACAACCCAGCTGGACGGCATCGGAAGTGGCGAAGCGACTTTCGGCCACCGTACAACAGCGGACGGCGAGTAATGCGCGACTCGCCGTCCGATCATGGACCATGCTCGGGTCGACGGCGAGTCTTGTTCCACGCGCGCCTCAAAGCGCTGTCAGCAATCTGACGGAGCCCCCCTCAGAGGGCAAAACCCTTTTGGGGTTGTAGGACCGTCTTATCAGGTAACTGTGGCCCCGGAACGTAAAGGGCTATTGAAGGACACCATGGATTTTAGTCGGTCTCGGTATAAGTCTGACAGTCCCTCTCGTTCTGCTCGGGTGGGAGGACTCATTGGATGATTTTACAACGTAAAAATATCGAGAGCCAAGCGCCTGTCGGGACCACGGAACTGCCCTGCGCTGGGTGGATTTTAGTACGAGTCTGACAATCCTTTCCGCTTCAGCCATAGAGGAAGAACTCATTTAGTTTCTTACAACTTCAAAACGAAAAACAAATCTTTTAGAAAATAAAAAGCTTTTTGAAAAAAAAATTGTTATTATTGGAAGTCGGTGACAAAAAGTCGAGATAATGAGAAACAAGTCACCACGCAGTTCCAATAATAACTTGTCCATTCAAAAGTTATTTTAGGTTATAGTGGGTACACACATTTTTTTTTAGCGTGGTAAAATCATCAAATGAGTCCTCCCACCCAGGTCAGGGCGGGAGAGACTGTCAGACTCGTACTGGCTAAAATCCACGGTCCTCCTTCAATAGCCCTTTATGTTCCGGGGTCACGGTAATGAGACAAGTCCCGCGATCCCGGCAGGCTTTGGCCCTCTTAGTGGGCCCCGTCAGATTGCTGACTCTTAGGGGGCTTCGTCAGATTGCTGACTCTTAGGGTGCCCAGTCATGGTCATGTCTGCCGCAGAACCGACGATAGGTGGAATAGGAAGGTTCTCGAATGGAGATCGCGTGTAGGTAAGCGTAGGTGGGTCGCCCCCCGGCGAGATGTACCGATGACCTGAAGAAGGTGGCTGGCAGTGGCTGGATGAAAAAAGCTGGAGATCGTGCGCTGTGGCGCTCCCTGGGAGAGGCCTATGTCCGGCAGTGGACTGCAATAGGCTGAAATGATGATGAATGATGAGGGGGCCCAGTCAGATTGCTATCTCTTAGGGGGCCCAGTCAGATTGCTGACTCTTAGGGGACCCAGTCAGATTGCTTACTCTTAGGAGCCCCAGTCAGATTGCTGACTCTTATGGGGCTTCGTCAGATTGCTGACTCTTAGGGGGCCCAGTCAGATTGCTAACTCTTAGGGGGGCCCATCAGATTGCTGACTCTTAGGGGGCCCAGTCAGATTGCTGACTCTTAGGGGACCCCGTCAGATTGCTGACTCTTAGGGGGCCCAGTCAGATTGCTGACTCTTTGTGGGCCCCGTCAGATTGCTGACTCTTAGGGGACCCCGTCAGATTGCTGACTCTTAGGGGGGCCAGTCAGATTGCTGACTCTTAGTGGGCCCCGTCAGATTGCTGACTCTTAGGGGACCCCGTCAGATTGCTGACTCTTAGGGGGCCCAGTCAGATTGCTGACTCTTAGTGGGCCCCGTCAGATTGCTGACTCTTAAGGGGCCCCGTCAGATTGCTGACTCTTAGTGGGCCCAGTCAGATTGCTGACTCTTAGTGGGCCCCGTCAGATTGCTGACTGATAAGATACCCTTTCAAACAAAAGAAGAATTACCCAAATCGCTCCAGGCGTCATTGAGAAATCTGGGAACATACATAAAAAAAATGTTCCGACGAATTGTGAACCTCCTCCTTTTTTGAAGTCGGTTAAAAGATAAGATCTTCTTAACATTATTATAAATAAACCACTCATTATTCCTCGTTATCCTACTAGTATTACAAATACGAAATTAAGTCTATAAGTCTAATCCGTTTTTACGTCAAAACTGCTGAACCGATGTTGATGAATTTTGATACAGAGATAGATGGATCTCTAGACACGGTTATGGGATATACATAAATCCGGTTGGGGTGGGCAAAGCCGCGGGCAAAAGCTAGTACTTACGTCAAAAAATCTATGGATTCCTACAAAAAATAACTCCAGATTGGAACAAAATTCAAACCGCCATATCTCTGGTTGGTTACGGTTTAGAAACTTATTTTTTTTTTCTATGAACTTCTTAGGTAGTAGTCTAATTATGCCCAAAGTTTCATCACTGGCGAAAGAAAAAAAAATTGATGCCAAGGTCCGTACTAAAAGTTGCAAACCCCTTTGGTATGTGATCTCAGTTTAGTATACAACCAACAAAAAAAATCATAAACTTATAACTTTCGCCCCCCATGCCCTAAAATGGGGACGTTTAAAAAAAAAAAGTTATAAAATACACTACCATGCCCGAAGATAAGCTTATAACTATCGCCCCCGTCCCCTCAAATTGGGGGGAAGTTTAAATGAGACTCACCAATTTTTAAAGCTTTTTAGGGTTCCGTAGCCAAATGGCAAAAACGGAACCCTTATAGATTCGTCATGTCTGTCTGTCTGTCTGTCTGTCTGTCCGTGTATGTCACAGCCACTTTTTGTCGAAAGTATAAGAGCTATCCTGTTGAAACTTTGTAGAAAGATGTATTATGTGAACCGCATTAGGATTTTCACACAAAAATCAAAACAAAACAAATTTTGGGGGTGCCCCCCATACTTAGAATTGAAACTCAAAAAAAAAATTTTCACTAAACCCATACGTGTGGGGTATCTATGAATAGGTCTTTAAAAATGATATTGAGGTTACTAACATCATTTTTTTCTAAACTGAACAGTTTGCGCGAGAGACACTTCCAAAGTGGTAAAAAGTGTGTCCCCCCCCCCGTAACTTCTAAAATAAGAGAATGATAAAACTAAAAAAAATATATAATGTAGACCTCAACCAAAACTACCAACGAAAATTGGTTTGGATGAGATACAGTTAGCAGTTTTTGAGATATAGTACATTTTCAAAAACCGCAAATATAACTTTGCCATTCATACAAATACTATGAAAAACAAAGTTATTTTTATTGTTTGTGTATATTACTTACTAATCTCAATATAATTATATCCCTAATCTATGCTTGCTGCTACGGAACCCTTCATGGGCGAGTCCAACTCGCACTTGGCCGGTTTTATTAACTGCCATGTACGAGTATGTACTCGTATGTGTGTTCGGGTGGTATATTTGAACTCAATTTTGAAGTTGATGTCTTTAACCGATTGAGCTGAAATTTTGTATACAGGTTTATTGACGTGACGTCATTCTAAATCCAATATGGCGGACTATCCAAGATGACGGAATAGTTATTTTTAATACACTTCTACAATACGGGTATCAAATGAAAGGGCTCGTTGAGAGCAACTCGAAGAATAATGTGACGTCGTTCTAAATCCAATATGGCGGACCATCCAAGATGGCGGAAAAGTTATTTTTAATGCACTTCTACAGTATGGGTATCAAATAAAAAGGCTTGTTGAAAGCAACTTGAAAAATAATGTGACGTCGCTCTAAATCCAAAATGGCGGAAAGTATTTTTTAATACACTCCTACAATATGGATATCAAATGAAAGGGCTCATTGAGAGCAACTCTAAAAATAATGTAACGTCATTTTAAATCAAAGATGGCAGAATACCTAATTATTTTTAATGCACTTCTACAATATGTGTATTAAATAAAAGGGCTCGTTGAGAGCAACTTGAAGAATAATTTGACGTCATTCTTAGTCTAAGATGGCGGAATAATAATAAGTAAACACTTGGATTGGCACTATTTTATAGTACACTCCAGTGGCACTCATCCGCGGAAGCAACGGAACACCACGTCCTGCGGACACAAGTTCTCCTCCATGATGAGGTGCAGCAAACATGTTGGTTTGGTACACACACCACGAACGCCTTGAAGTTCACGTTACGGTGCGATTCCAGCAGCTGAACTCCCGGCGTGTACTTGATCTTTTGACGCGCGTACCCACGTCTTCAGCCTTAGTGGTATAGTGTAGGCGTGAGATATACACAGGAATATTCAATTTCGGCTTAGCAGCACGTATAGTGTTGGGCTCCATAGGAGCCGTGCCGCAGCACTTCTTATTCGTTCGCTGAAGGCGTTTCCTCTTGCGGCAATTGATTGTCAATACCTACATTGCGATTGCTCTAACTTAGATTTGTGCAATATTGGATATATTTCCGAAATCTAACTAACCGAATGGATTTTGAACGAAGCAGCAAGCCGGCCGCGCCACCGACGCGACGTGAGCGCACACACACATCATACTGACCAGTGACTGTGAGCGTGGCGGGGCGCGCGCGCTTGGTGCTGGCGGAGAGCGCGTGACGCGCGAGGCAGCTGTAGGCGCCCGCGTCGGCCGCGCCCACGTCTCGTATCAGCAGCGTGTTGCCCGCCACCAGGTAGCGCGACTCTGTCACCACATCGCACATCACTCGTTATTCTTAATCAGGTACAATATTGGTATGGTACTTTCAGCTTGAATGTAAAGGTGAGGAAGACAATCGGTAATTAGTACAATCAACGGGGCTTACCGGGGTTAACTGACAAATTCTCCTGCCGAAAGGCAAAAAATGATAAAATTAGGAGGTTGGCAACCGACTGAGCTAGAGGCTACCGGTATCCTGGAGGCCAGTAGGTATAGATAGTACTAGTAATTTCTCCTGGGTATATCGTGGGTGCGTTCACAAACAGAAACTCACATACCTAAACACCCAGACCCGGAACAACTACTTGTTGATACCTGTAAGTGCTGTGCACACCTGTAAGTGACAAGTTCACTCTAGATTTTAAGTTAAACACTACCCCAAGATGTATAAGTGAATAAAATAAATGGGTTTTTGTGTCATTATAGCTATGAATACGGGCGGGGATCGAACCCGCGACACGCTGTGCAGCAGTTGATCACTCAGCCACTGCTGGCGCAGTGCCATCAAAATCGTTGTAAGTTGTCGTACAAACATGCGACTCAGGTAACGTAGGTATTAGCACCGGTAGCGGTGCGCACCTGGCGTGGGTTGGTCGATGTGCAGCACGGTGTCGCCCTTGTACCAGAGCGCGGGCCGCACGAGCGCGAGGTCGCGCGTGGCCACGCACGTGACGGCCGCCACGCCGCCCGCCGCGGCCACGCCCGCGTGCGCCTGCGCCTCCCAGCCCGCCTCCGCCACTGTCACAACACACACTCTGACCGGCTCGGGCTTGCTTCGAGCGCAACGTAAGGGTGTTACCACACCAATCGATCGATACCATCGGTCGACGTTGATCGATTGGTGTGGTAACTTTAATTGATCGACGGATACCGGTCGACTAACCAATCGATCGATTGCCGGTCGATGGCATCGGTCGACGGCATCGGCCGACGTAGATCGATTAACGTGACATGAGGAGCTCAAGCAGCTCGACCGACGTCGACTTATCCATTCTGCCATCGATCGATGACATCGATCGACGATCGCTCGATTGGTGTGGTAACACCCTAACGAACAACGAAGCGAACGTTTATGTACAACGTAGTGCTCTTTAGAAATTAGAGCTTAGGGTTAATTAACTTTAACAAACAAAAATAACATATAAATAACTGCCTACATGCTTAAGAATAAACTAAAAGTAGAATCTTAGATTGAAGTTTTAAAAACACTATAATATTTGTTTAAGTAGTCGTTGTAATCACATCTCCTGAACCAAACACAGATGAACACAGATGATCTGAACGAATCACATAATTACCTTTGTAATTAGCTAATTAATTCCATGACTGGCTTCCTCCCTTCCCTTCCTATTTACTTATTTTTTCTTATTTATAAACTCAATCCTAGTGATAACTAAAACACATTTCTTTTGTAAGAGGACAATTAATTTCCTTTCATTATAATTTCTATTGATGTAGGTACCTATTACGGACAAAATGCGACATCGACCGTTTTGTTTTGGGAAATGGCAAATGGACGAATATATCCAGGAGTTCGTCTTATGTGCCCTCGTGGGTCTAATATATCCAGGAGTTCGTCTTATGTGCCCTCGTGGGTCTATTATAAAGTTGCTTGTCCGCAGGTCACTGCAAGTGCACGCACCTGGCACGAGCGCGACGTCGCGAGAGAGCGCCACGCCGTGCGCGTTGGCGGCGCGGCACCGCACCGTGCTCGCAGCCGCCTCGAAGGAGCTCGACGGCAGTATCTCCAGCGTGCCGTTGCTGTGTATTCGTCTACAAACACAATCAGATATATGAGTGAACACGCTTTAGTCTAAAGGGTGAATAGGTAAGTACTTGATTCGGTATTTATAGAATCAATTAATGGTAAAACAATTGGACAAGTGCGTCTCGGACCGCTGACAATGTAGTCAAATCAAATCAAATCAAGTCATTTATTCAAAATAGGCTGAGTTATTAGAACTTTTTGAAGGTCAATTTTACATAAGAGCCTGCCCCCCAGCATCACATAGTCTGTCTGTACGGTTAGAAGAAAACAAAATGCGTCAACATTATTAACTTATTTTAGTTACATTACAAATGTCAACCAAGATTTTATACAGTTAGATAATATATGTAGAACATTCATTTATATAGGGTGTTAAAAATTAGAACCAGGAAGATCAAGAAGATCAGGCCACGATGTTTATGTTTCGAATTTGCGGCTAAGGTCTTCAATCAATGCTCCTTCATCACCATGTTATGGGAGCCCATTTAACCACACATTACTGGTGAATTAATGTGGGTGTAATATTATTTACCTTTGGCTAACAGGTAAGAAGGCGTGGAGTACGTACCGTACGCCGGGCAGGTCGTGTAGCACAGTGTTGTCGTGCGCCAGCCAGTCGAGACGGGGCGGCGGGTCACCGCGCGCCGCGCACTGCACGCGCACGCCCGCGCCCGCCGCGAACTGCACGCGCGCCGGCGGCTCCTCCACCAGCGCCGGGCCAAGCATCGCCAGTTCAGCGCCGCACACTGACACACAATACTACATTACGCAATACGCACCAAGGGAGTAAACCATTGCCTTACGTCACGGCCATATTGAAGCCCAAAGCGATGCTTAAGGATTCTGGGGGTGAATCTCCGTAGCGTAGCAAGGAGGTTCAACTATTAATTCCGTGTTAATTGCGATCGACTATAGGCATTGAACCAATTTGGAATTACGTGTAGTCATCTTTGGAATGTGTTTTTTCCGCACAAGTGCTACAAATTAAACAAAAAAGCACGTGTGTAACTGCATGTTAAACCTAATCCTAGTGCGATAAGTGCCAGTTTTGAGGAAGTCTATGGAAAAATACTATTTCTGACTGACTGTTTTCCCGTCCCGGGGCTCTTAGAATTCGACATCAGACGTTTCAGATCTTAACGCTGGCCTAAGCAACAGGATCCGCGTACGAAGTCGCGGGCAGAAGCTAGTTCCTTTATATCTTATAGTGTAGCTGGGCTCTTGGAGCTCCACATCAGGTGTTCCAGATCTTCAATTTTCATACGTCAACAGAGAATGCTCATCAGGCTGAACGATTCTTGCTAAGATGTCATTCCTTTATATCTTATAGTGAAGCTGGGCTCTTGGAGTTCCACAATAGAGAGTGCTCATCAGGTTGACCAACTCTTGCTAAGACGTCATTGCTGTATGTTATAGTTTCATCAATCTAGCTTTAAAAATGACAATACTTCCATACAACCTTTCATCACCCCTTTCAACCCCTTAAAAGCCCTTTTCCGCAATAAAAAGTAGCCTATGTCCTTTCTCAGGCTTTAAACTATCTGTATACCAAATTTCATTTAAATCAGTTCAGTAGTTTTAGCAGGAAAGCGAGACAGACAGACAGAAAGACAGACAGACAGAGTTACTTTCGCATTTATAATATAAATATATATATATATATCGATAATATAAATATATTACTGTGGATTTTATTTTGAACAGATACATTCAGTAGTTTTATTATAATATATCCAAACTCCCGAAGGTCTCTTGAAAAGTTGCAGTATTCCATTCTTCAATGAAATCACGCATGTCTGAGTCAGTCGAAGGTTGGAGTATGTGTGCGTAGGCGCCCTAGCTTCTTACTGCTCATCCATCTCATCGGTACGTGATGTTGGATGAAATAGCATGCATTTTAATGTCGCCCGCCAACGAGTTCGTCCCGCCGACTAGGGCACCCTTAATGGGGAAACATGAAGTGACAATTAACAAATTAATTAATTAAAATTAACAAGATATTTATTTTTCCATAAGTACACACTACCTTTAAAAACTAAAAATAAAACTAAAATATTTACAAAAATAACTAAATTAAAACTAAAAATAATTAAATGAATGAACACGAAATAAAAAATAATCATGATGTCGGGTTTTATATAAAAAAAATACATGTGGCACTCGAGACTGCCGCGGTGAAGCTATTGCATAACATTTTTTTTTATTTTAAAAGATCAAAATCGCCTACCGCGTATATTTAACGAGAATATAATTTATTTAAAAGGAGAGTTTTATAAGTAGGTTACATTGTGAAAACTCCTTTTGTAGCTGGCCGTTTAGAATCAGTAAGAAAAAGTAAATTGTTTTTATGACGGATATTTTTATGATTGCCGAAGTCTCCCGAACTGAAACGATGTTAGACGATGCATGGTGTCAGGTATATTCGTTAGGTTTTTGGAATTGTTTTGATTCGGTCGCCGCGCCGCGCCGCGCTCAGTGCTCGCGATAAAAGCTATGCAATAGCTTAATAATCATGAACGGAAGCAGCTGCGAGCTTGTCGACATCATTGTTGATGTAGAAATGATTAAAAACCGGCCAAGTGCGAGTTGGACTCGCCCATGAAGGGTTCCGTAGTAGCAAGCATAGATTAGGGATATAATTATATTGAGATTAGTAAGTAATATACACAAACAATAAAAATAACTTTGTTTTTCATAGTGTTTGTATGAATGGCAAAGTTATATTTGCGGTTTTTGAAAATGTACTATATTTCAAAAACTGCTAACTATATCTCATCCAAACTAATTTTCGTTAGCAGTTTTTGTTGAGGTCTACATTATATATTTTTTTTAGTTTTATCATTTTTTTATTTTTGAAGTTACAGGGGGGGGGGACACACATTTTACCACTTTGGAAGTGTCTCTCGTGCAAACTGTTCAGTTTAGAAAAAAATGATGATAGTAACCTAAATATAATTTTTAAAGACCTATCCATAGATACCCCACACGTATGGGTTTGGTGAAAAAATTTTTTTTGCTTTTATTTTTGTATTTAAATCCTAATGCGGTTCACATAATACATCTACTTACCAAGTTTCAACAGGATAGCTCTTATACTTTCGACAAAAAGTGGCTGTGACATACGGACGGACAGACAGACAGACATGACGAATCTATAAGGGTTCCGTTTTTGCCATTTGGCTACGGAATCCTAAAAACATAATTAAAAAAATGATCTTCCATGTTTAGTCAGGGTAGGTATATACATACACTACGAAGTCGAAACGAAGTACTTAATGCAATAAATGTAGATTTTTCATTCTATTGTAGTTCTTCTGGCAACAATTACAAATGTGTCCAAAGAAGCGACGCGCAGCGGCAACGAGCGACGGCGGGATCCCGCTCACAAACAAAGACTAACTTTAGTCACTTAAAAGTCTAACAGCGCAACTTCACTTTTAAAACCGTTTGACCTAAAAAAAAGTCGCCCTTCTGTGGCGTGGCGGCGGCGGCGGGCGGCGGCGGCGCGGCCGTCGCGCTCTGCCCCGGTATTACTGCTGGGCTTTAGCCGGCCCGCGTCTGCAGCACGAAATATTTCACAAATGTGTAACTTTGTTAAGTTTGCCGTCAGTAGTTTGTAAGTGTTAGTTTCTGTATCACTCTCAATGAGATGCCGTCATCGCCACGTCCGGAGCCTCTAGCATGGCTTTTCACGTTGTTGTGACGGAAAGTAAACGGGAACTTTGACATTAATTTGATGAAAAAAAAATTGTTCCTCGTTTGTACCAAGCTCTGTATCAAATTTTCAACCAAAATATTAATCTAAACTAATATTATAAAGCTGAAATGTTTGTTTGGTTGAGCGCGGTTATCTCTGGAACCACTGGTTAGAATTTAAAAAATATTTTTGTGTTGGATGGTCTATTTATCGAGGAAGGCTATTAACATCATGCTACGACTAATAGGAGCCAAGCACCGGGTGAAACCGCGGGGAACAGCTAGTTATCAATATAGTATAATAATTATAAATATTAGGGTACAACTAGACAATACGCCCTAGTTTACAAAACGCCCCGTCATTCTAGCACTCAAACTTATGGCTAAGAGGATTTTTTGGTTCTAGGACATACGTACTGGATTCCTCATGATGTTTTTCTTCACCGTTTTGAGAGCAGTGGTAATTAAATAAATTACAAAAAATAATGCTCCTGCCTGAGTTTGAACGTACGACCTACAACTCGTAAGTCGGAGCCAATAACACTTCTTCACACACTGCTCCACTGCTCGAAGTGATTGTGTATAGACAGCCTATATTAAATTATGTTCTTTTGGATGTCCGTCGTTGTGGCGAGAGCCTACAATAAAATTCGGTTTCAATGTCTGTTTATGTGCTGCCAAGATCAAAACACTTTTACGGCGATTATGTTTTTCACTTGACTTCCTTGAACTTTAAAGCAAAACTGATGAGGAGTTCAAACTCTACACATTTACATATTTTTCATAATTAACAAAATGATGGCAACAAGGTGCACATGTTACAGTACGTACCGCAAAACATGCGAGTAACCACGAGTAATGTGAGCAGTAGCAGCAGCGGCATCGGGGACGTCAGCGGCATGTCGCGGCAGCACCGCACCACCCGCCTGCGCACACAAAACACTATTTTATTATCTATATTGTTTGTCGAAGCGTAGACGCATATCAATCAACTTGGATCAGCGCCATCTATCTCTCTTTTTTTTCAAAGTGTAAATTTCACAAATGGTGCCATGATGGTAACCAGGCCAGGATCTGATGAAGGGTACTTGGAAAAATCGAAGGAACTCTTCAATTAATGACAGCAATTCAACCGCGATTGCTGCTGTCACGTATTCTATTGTTGTTTGTTTTGCTTAAGAGGATAGTATACCTGCTGCCATTTAAAAAAATAGGTAGGTATTCAGAAAAACTCGTGCTGTCGCTACCACACCTCCCCGACCCCCGATCGTGCGATAGAGAGCGTTGCAGCTCGCGACTGTAAGTTTTTTTATATGAAATTTGTCTCTCGGGAGAAAACGTTTTTCACATACTAAATCACGACCAATCTCTTAGATTCTAGCGTCAATCGTTTCTGCATTATTATATTCTAGGTTTGTAGGTTTTGCTTTTTTTTCTAAAACTTCTTTATTTTTAAAATACAAAGGTTTTACTTCAATGAAGATTTTGTCATAAAAATAGTAACTCTTAGGCGCCTGTAACTTTCAAACTATTATAAATTTTGAAAAAATGAAAACCTATAAACCTAGTTTTTTACTGTGTCAGAAGCATTCTAGAAAAATCATTGAGATAGGATAACATCTAGAGGCAGGAAAACGTTTTCTCTTTTAGTATGGACGAGCGCTCGGTAGAAGATTGTCTTAAACAACGGTTCAAGCAAACACACAACATAAATCACTCATAACCTAACAAAAAAGGATAAAATTAAAAACTTTTTGAAAGAAAAACACTTCTTCATGCACGTGGGCTAGTTTACATCGTATTTTGTTTCGTCGACTGTTCACTTGGTCGTTCAGTAAGATAGTTAAACTCTAGCGCCATCTCGACCAGAGCAAGATCAAATTCCTTGTCTACGACATAACTCCGGAGAATATCAAACCTACTCAAGAACGAACGCAAACAACCGACTCACGGGTAACTATCTAAAAATAACTACAATTTAAGAAGTGATGAACTAAATTTTTGAGAACGATCAACTTTTATCGATGCTATGCGATACAAGCACGCTTCATCTTCAGTCACGCACGTGCAGGTCATCGAACCCTCATCATCATCGACCGCTGCGCTGTGTTAAATGACGGATGGATTTCACAATTTCACTACCTACGATTTACTACAGGCCAAAGTAGACAGAGTCGTCGGTGTCATTCGAGCCAGCATTGATAGCGAAAGTACTGCTTTCTGCATCAAGACTGTCATTCAGCCACGCAATGAGAGCTTCTTTAGCTTGCTACTAGTCCAATTACCGCAAAGACTATCTGTACAATGATTTCAGAGACAAGCTCAAGAATCTCATAAATCAGAGATTAATTTTTTTATCATTTTCATCTTTCACGAGATTCATGTAATGAGAGATGGTCGACACATAGTAATCCACAATGATTGCCCGGAGCTCTCAGCAATCGACTACCTCTAAATGACGCTTATTTGCACTATAGCCCTGTCAGTGATAATGCACTGATCCTAATACTATGTGGCACATAATCATTCTCAAGAACTGGGTCGGGCACATACCCGCAGTATGGTACTTCAGAATCCAAAAGTTGTACAGCAAACCAAAATGCTGGTGATCCCAGTTACTAGATAACGACATACCCGACAGATGTCAACCGGACCGTCATGAATTATCCTATAATTGTTCGTCATGACATTGTTCATCCATAATCTCATAGAAGTGATAAAAGCTTCGGTTTCCCCAAAGAGATTTCGGTGACCTCGTCACCTACGAACACCGAAAAGTCTTCATCTGGTCCGTGAAGAGTCCGATACGTTGATTTTGCTCTTCAAGGTGTTACACAGAGACAATAATGAAAGACTTATTTAACACGTACTGCTTTGATTTTATACTGTCCCATTACAGTTTGGCTTTGTCACCTACCCATAAAACATGTCATTTTTTCTATTTATTTTCTTTCTACCCAATATAATTTAATTTGCATTTAAACAATTTTTTTTTTATTTCACTGGATCAGTGTATCACCTACACAAACATACTCCAACAAAGAAGAACGGAATAGAAAGAATAAACTTGCGTAAAACGAAATTCGTGTATTTTCTTTAAACTGTTTCGATACAGGCTTTCAAGGCAACCTAGTTTTTACGTCGTCTTCAGACGAGAATTTTCTGGGTAAAAGTTTACGGAGGGTAATTCGGAAAAAACTAGTCATAATAGAAAGTCTGTTGGACCCACAAATAGACTGTAAGGGAATTGCATCGATTGACGATATCGGTCAGATATTGCACAAACGTCCGGCCAAACCAAATGTATGGACAATCGCTAGTGTTTGCTGATGGAGTCGCACGTATTGACGATATCGCTCACAGATCTGCTCGATATTGCATTGCATGTACGTGCTAATGATTCTCGCACATGCACATGATTCTCTGTTCGAAATTCGATTGCGCAACTACTCGTCACTGGCGACATCTTTTATATTTTGTTGGCAGCCCCTTTATGTCGTAGTAGTAAGGTGGATTTTTGTAGTACACGGTCAAATTGCATTGCATCGCTTCATTAGCAAATATGTGCGACTGAATCGGCAATCGACTCGATATCGCACGAATCCAAAGTAAGCTCGTTTGAAATGGGACTGGACGGGCCATGTTCATGATGGGCCAGCGTCGTCATACAGTGGATGCCAGAAGATGGGTGCCGTTGCCAAGGAAGGCCAAGAGAATGCTCTGGCGTGACGACTTAGGAGCGTTTATATGAAATTCGAAGAGTCGAAGATTATAGGGACGACATTTGCTAGCGGTGGGGAAAAATCAGAACACCACATTTAACGCAAGCTCTGATGTGTAACGTTACGATACATGATTTGAACCGATTATTGGCATTTTTCTTTAAGTTTGTCGATCTAGAACTAATTATTTACATAATATCTGCAAGTTGGTGCGGAATTATCGATGCACACGCACTTGCGGGTTTTAAGTTAAAAGTGGTACATACATAAATCATAATAAGAAAACGTAACCTTATGACTAACTTGAGTGTGTAATATAGCAGTCTGTTGAGAAGTTGCTCAGCGAGTGCGCTCCCGTTCGCTCTTTGTAGGCTACGAGCTGTGATGTAACGTCGTAGACGCTCGTAGCACTTCGTAGCACTTCATAGCTCGTAGCATCTCGTAGCAATCGTTCGTAGAACATTGTAGCGAATTATTATTTTAGAATTATTAACAAAATGGTGGTGATACGAGATTAATAAACACTGTGTAAATAAAATTGTGTACGCTTTAAAATTAAATATTATCTCTTCTTTGTAAAAACAAGGAATACAAACAAAACTCATATAGGGTATTTTTTATGTAGAGCATATTTAGGTATGTTTGTTGTTCTCTTCCTTTGTTGTATCAAATATTTTTTCCTCGCATCACGGGTAGAGTGGAAGGGACTGTCACACTTGACTTACAACAGTGTCACGTGGCTCCAGTGACCATAAAATCTGTTTCAAAGTTAACACGACTAAGAATAGTTTTTGTAAAACAAAATAATCAATGTATATTAATTTCCGTTATTACATATTAAAACTTCTGAGACTGTCCCTCCCACCCAGGGCGGGATGAGAGGGACTGTCAGAAACATAGTGAACAAAATCCACGGTGTACTTCAATAGCTCTAGCCCCAGGTAGACAGTCCCATGACCCCGGCTCATCGAGGGTCTGACGATGGAGACGAAAGGCCGTTGCAAGAGGTCCTCAACAGTTAACAGCAGGGCAGGGCTAGTTTCATTGATCTTGATGAGAACATTAGACGTAGCTGGGATATGAAAGTCGTCGAAAGTCTGAGGACGAAGACTTCGGTTGCAAGAGATCTTTAACAGTTTATGTAGCAGATAATATGACGCAACATTGATAATCACTAAAGACAGTTTCTTGATGTATTAAACACTCTCTCAATAATACTGAAAAGTCAAAAATAAATTTTGAGGCGGCGGCGCCATTAATTTACATGTAATATTTACATGTTTGTTTATTTGAAAACATAAAAACGTGTAATTTTTTTTCTATCCTTTTCTTTCGGAAGTCGGTCACAAAAAGTTTTTCATTTACCCTTTTTAGTCGGTATAGACGTAATAGTGATAGTTTAATGATTTACTATCTATCATTTATTGAAGAGTTCCACGATTCCTTCAGAATCCCGTCATCAGATCCTGATCTGTTTAGAATAGAACGAGAGGCGTCATCGGGGAATATCCAACCAATTGAGAACCTCCTCCTGTATTCATATCTAAACTAATGTCACAAACAGATATATTGTGTATGCAGCTAATGCAGGGGGTATTATACGGAAGTAATGATACAATTCTTTCTTTATTTTCTCCTGTTTCTGGGAGACAGCTACATTACTCCTGAGTGCATTTTATGTTAGGCATATTAGCCGAGCTTTCATAACTTATCTCATCATAACCATCATTGGCTTGTATTCGTTCACTGTTGGACATAGGCCTCTCCTAGCCTATATTCATATTCTATATCTCAATTTTTAGGGTTCCGTAGTTAAAGAAACCCTTTTTGACCTATGAGCTACTTGAAATTTTGGAAAAAAGCTTAAGTCACGCTGAAAACTTGCTCAATACTTCTTCAATTATCACTTAACACAGAAATGCAGATCTGGCTGAGAGTAACTGGTTAGATCGCACTTTTGAGAAATAATGTAGCCATGATAGGTGATCTAGGTTTTCACCGGAGTTCAGATACACCGCACTAGATACTCGATAATCGATATAATGTTATTAAGTGCATGTAAAATGGACTAATCGTAACGCAAATGTTTCTTTACTTATGCTTACCGCAAAAAAAAACACTTCAAGAACTAAAGATACATACGTACCACGTGAGCAATTCAATCCAAATAGCAACCTATAACATATCACGCACTAGTTCACGAACTCACTTCAAACTCTGAACTGTTGTGAGCACAACACTGAGCGCGGCAAGTTGCGGCGAGTGGCGAGCAGCGTGCGTGGAGCGGACACGTCCCGCGCGCTCGCCGGTCCCGCGCCGAGTGCTGTGTGAGCGCGCCGTCCCGCCTGCGGGTAACTACCCACCAATTGTATTGCGATATTGGCTGTTAAATGATTTAATCAAGACGCAATCACTGCCTGCAGGTAATAGTTGAACAAAGATCGCTACAAAATTGCTACGACGTAGCGCCGTTGACGCTGGTACGTGAGATGTATATTGTATGATTTATTTGCTGAGGAACTCAATACAGAATAAGACAATGCATTGGAAACAATAGCGGGACCGTTAACGGAGACTTTATTTGATGTATTGTTTGAGTCACCTTAAGTTCCTCTCGAGCTGCAAGAGTGTGTCGAGTGTGTCGAGTGTGTCAGTGCGGTACTCTCATTAATTGTAAGAAAACTTAATTTTTGATAAACAAGTACAAATCAGGGATAGTATCAGTGATATTCAGCAGTGCACTGCCCAGTACCGACTAATAATGACGATGATCGAAGTTCAAAGATAATTTCAACAGATAGGACACAGAACAGAGGAACACATACAACTTGATTGAAACTTATGTGTGATGTGTGGCTGATATGAGTGAGCGAAGTGGCGGCGCGCGGCGGAGAGTAGACACAGGAGAAATTCCTAGTGTGGGGCTCCGTTTTTAAAAAAAAAGAAAAAGAAAAGAAAAGTATCGTCGAGGTGGAGAGTTGACTGGATTTGTTATTTAGTGTTTTGAGATGGATCCTCTTACAAGGAGCTGTAAGCAAACTGACAGGGCCAGATAAGACCAAATGCCTACTGTTTACCAGGGCAAAGAATCTTTGACTGACCTTTTCACTGCACCCAGAGAGGCATTGATTATTCCTAAAAAAAGACTGCCTTTCACACTTGGTTCTCAGCCAAGGAAATCTATCTAAATCTCTCCTAGCAATGGTAACATCATTTTTATGGCTGAAATTATTATTAATATTATAGAATAACATATAGTTTGCCGGCCATCACTACAACTAAAATGGCCATCTTCGCGGTCGTCCAAATAGCAACCTTTATTCATGAAGATATTTCTCAAAAATATCGTTCGTTAGGCTCATTAAACAACTCACAACGTATTATTTTTGTATCCAGATTTAATTATAATATTTCTATGTTATGATGTAACAATATTTTTTTATGAAGCCGTACTTAATTAGTCACACCAACTTCTCAATTACTCGCTGTTCGTGATGTATTCAATTATAAATTCTAATAAAATGAAGCTCGTAAATAAGCGTTATAAATATTTAAATTGGAAGACGCTCTGCGCCTCCGAGCAAGTACCGGTGGCGCGGGCAAGCCGCGGGCAAGCTGCGGGCAAGCGCCGGCGGGCAGTCGCGGGCAGGCAGAAGAGCAGCCGGCGTGCCTTCAAGTGTTCTCTCATTTCAATGTAACATTAATATTGTTTGACTTAAAAAAAAAATTAAAACTGTATGAAACTAAGAAGGCAGACGAAGGCTGGATTCTGTTATATTCGGCGGGTCGGCGAGGAAGCAGGGGAGGGGTGGGGTCGCAGTCCCGAGGCTTCACGCGGAGACGCCGTCTCTCGAGCGTAAAGATACCTGATGAAAAGAAAATGAAACCGAGATGATACAGCGCAGACATTGCACGGACTGACGACTCGCGACACGACACTATTCTTGCGAAAGTTTTTATTTTACGTAAAAGGTCTGTGGTGTTTTTATTTTATTTTAACGAGACGTCCTGCAGCCTGAATGGTGTGCTGCTCCATGAAATACAAGGACGTGCGACTATGAACCATGTTCTATAGAAAATGTGGCTACAACTTTGTTGTCTGCGGGGAGTCCTCGCTAGTTTACTAACATTCACGAAACTAAATAGTAGATATTAACTACTCATTAAGAACAGTTTTATCAGCCGTTGGAATTGTATAGAGTAGACAATGTCACAACAGAACAGAAAGTCTTCGCTACAGGTCGTTGGATAAATAGAACGTTGAGTGTTATCGTAAAATACCTTCTCATGACTTGTAAACTAAGGTACGCTATTAAGTTTCTTGAAGGAACTTGTGAAACTACATGAATGCTTTGACTGACGACGCGATCATTTGTGTCGGTCAGACGCGCACAAGAATACGCACATTGAAGTGTTCAGTCATTAAAACAAGGTTAATATAAAGTTTGTTCTACTCTTAAGTTTTTTATTAATCATGATTTGATAAAGTAGAGCGTATTGGCGCAGGTTACTTAGTCTTCATTAGATTCAATATAATTCAATCTAATCCAATTCATTTTCATTTGCCCAGAGCGGGGTAAAGTGATAAAGGGCCCTCTTATGCTCTCAATCAGAATCAATTGATCAATTTATATAGAAAAGATTCTGTTTTACACTTAAATTATGACAGTATAAATAACCTAAATACAGGCATCTATATGGGACGGAAATAATAAATCATATTAAAGAAAATTTATAAATACGAATCTTCTATTTACCTTTTTTTTTTTAGCGTGGTAAAATCATCAAATGAGTCCTCCCACCCAGGGCAGGGCGGGAGGGACTGTCAGACTTGTACTAACTAAAATCCACGGTGTCCTTCATTAGCCCTTTACGTTCCAGGGTCACGGTAATAGTATAAGTCCCGCGACCCCGGCAGGCTTTGGCCCTCTAGAGGGGGGCCCCGTCATCTTGCTGACGCTCTTTGAGGCGCGCGTGGAACACTACGTGCCGTCGACCCGGGCATGGTCCATGGTCGGGCGGCGAGTTGCCCATTACTCGCCGCCCGCATGCCCGCGCCTACGGTGGCCGGAGATCGTCTTGCGACGTCCGACGCCGTGGGCGTCTACCACTGCGGCTGGGGCGGAGATCTTCTATTTTACCTAAGATACTAAAGTAAAGATGTTTATTTTGAAACAGATTTTTATGTTTTATCGTCACGCGCTGATGATACGCGACACTTCACCTTCCGGGGTCTCGGGACTGTCTTAAAAGGACACCGCGGCTCTGGAACGTAAAATGTTACTGAAAAACAGTTTGGTTTTTGAGCCCCGTCAAGTTCCTTCCGCCCCGTTCAAATTATTGCGTAAAAAATATGCATATGGAAATGTGTCATATTATCGAGAACTAAAGACAAAAAATCCGTAAATACAATCATTAAAAGTTACCATGTATATACCTAATCAAGTAATTGGGGATTCCATTTTTTTTCACCCAACGAGGCTCCTTCGACCTTGTGTCTATTCGCTGGGTGTGAAGTACTAGGTGGGGGTAGTACTATTCGATTGCAGCGCTCATGGTGGTGAAAAGTAGAATTAATGTAGGCTTAACTCAGAATACATTCAGCTTTGCCAACTGTTAAAAACGCGCTAATCTCAGGAACGAATAAAAAAAAAACGGTTCGAATTGAAATTCGTTTTGTGTTGGATAGTCCACTTATCGAGGAAGGCTATAGGCTATATAGCATCACGCTATGGTCAATAGGAGCAGAGCTGCAGCAATGAAAAATGTTGCAAAATCGGGAAAATGGTATTGAGAGCTTTCATTGCGTGCGCTGCGTAAACGTGGTTATTTTTTTTAACCACGCAGAAGTAGGAGCCCCGCGAAGCGCCTAACACCACATGTGTGCAACTACACTGAAAAAAAAATCAGTAATACCAACCGATTTTTCGGTAATATTCACCGTTTTGGACAGTAAAAATAGAGCCTATTGTCCAAAGCAGTAAAACTAACTGAAAAAAAAAAACAGTTGAGTTATAACAGTAGATTTTACTGTCGGTTACTTACAAGGATTATTTATGGTTCCAAAAAGAATGCGATCATTAAATATATTAACGGACATGAAAATAAATGCAAAGCTACTTGGACTGTCATTAAAAATGAAATAAATAATACTACCCCCAAAGATAACATAGAGATCATAAAGTTTAAAGATACTGCAATTACAGACCCATTTGAAATGGCCTCTGTTTTTAATGACCACTATGTTAATTTAACAAATAAGCAAGTTACACAACCAAGTGCTATCCAAAGCTGTACACATAATAAATGTTTCAATTCAATGTTTCTCAAACCAATGTTGGAAAATGAGGTGCGACAGGAAATAATGTCACTATCCAACACCAGATCTGAGGGTTATGATGAAATCAGTACTAAAATTGTAAAAGCCTGCTGTAATGAACTATCTGGTATCTTAACTCACTTAATCAACATGTCATTTGCAAACGGAACATTTCCTGATATCTTAAAACTATCTATAGTAAAGCCATTGTTCAAAAAAGGAGATAAATCTGATATCAACAATTATAGACCTATTACTTTAATTCCTATTTTGTCTAAAATTTATGAAAAATGTATGTATAAAAGACTTATTGATTTCTGCAATAAATATAATATACTAAGCACTCAACAGTTTGGATTCCAAAAAAACAAATCCACCTCATCAGCCATTTTCTCTCTTATGAAAGTAGTACTTACAAATATTAATCATAACCATCTGACCACTGGCCTTTTCTTTGATTTATCGAAGGCCTTCGATTTAGTATCACATGACATATTGCTGGATAAATTAGAAACAGTTGGAATTAGAGGTCCGGCACTTCGGTGGATATCCTCTTATTTAAACAATAGACAACAATGTGTTATTATAAATAAAATCAACAAAAACAAAGACATGATAGCCTACTCCTCGGAATATAAACATAATAAACATGGCGTTCCACAAGGAAGCGTGCTTGGGCCAATATTATTCCTTATATATATAAATGATATCGTAAAAATAACCCATCATAAATGCACATTGTTCGCCGACGACATATCTATTATAGTAACGTCTGATAAAAAGAAAAATACCGTTGCAGATCATGAGTCTGACATTAATAATACAATAGATAAATTGCTGGCTTGGCTTGATATGAACCATTTGAAAATAAATCTAGATAAATCCGTCTACATTCAATTTAATCAAACTAATAATTATAAAAACAATGTTAAACTTAATGTAATGAAAATCAAAGAAGTAACCCAATCTAGATTCTTGGGCGTCGTAATAGATAAGGGCATTAATTGGAAAGAACATATAGCAAATGTTAGTACTAGAATAAACAAATTTGTTTATGCAGAAACAAGTAAAAAATGTAACTAATGCAAAAACCGCCATCATGACATATCATGCTTATGTAGAATCGCTACTGCGCTATGGTCTAGTTATGTGGGGTAACAGCACCGATATAGATAGAGCATTTGTAGCTCAAAAAAAGTGCATCAGAGCTATGTGTGGACTTCAACCTGATGACTCATGTCGGCCAATGTTCCAAAAGTTTGGTTTGCTACCGTTACCATCTCTCTATATATATGAAACATTTTTATTTGTAGTTAAAAATAAAGATTTATTTAAGAAAGCAAACGATATAAATCCTCGGAGTAGACGAGATCCTCATACACTAGTATTAAATGATTTGCCTAGACTTACGAAATATAATAAAAACTGCTTAGCTATGTGTGTTCGTATTTACAATAAGATTCCAAGCCACTTCAAAACATTAAACTGTAGACTATTAAAGGTTAAATTATACAAGTGGCTAAATGAATGTAATTTTTACAGCTTAAAAGAATTCATGGATAAGAAAAATTGAATTCTCTCACATTCTGTAATAACAAAAATTTTGCATGCTATGTTGTACCATAGCTAAACATGCTTGAACTCTTTACTATATTTTATTTACCACCATTGTATACCATGTTTATAGCAAATAAATGATTTGATTTGATTGATTTGATTTGAAGGAACTGTTTGTTTCAGTAGACTTTAATGTTCATACAGTTGAAATAACTGTTTAGCTCTTTACTGTTTTTGCCCATTTCAGTGCACTGTCCGTAATCAATTATTTTAACGTATAAATAAGTTCCCGGAACCGTTTTCTTTTTTACTGTTCAAGAACAGTAGAAAGTCTCGTTTCATTTTTTTCAGTGTATGTGTGCAACAATAGTTGCACTATGACACGACACGACAACTGGCATTAAATCATTTGTTTCGGACGACACTCTCTCCCTGTACTTAAGTAAAAGGAGCCATTTCACCAAAAGAAATTACCAATTCAGTCACAGAGCGCACCACTCCCGTACAATTACTAATTCTATTTAGGTACGTATATAAACTGGCGTCCGTATTCTTAATGAAAGAGTCCTTGCTGGAGTGTCGCCGAAGCGGCGCGGAGCTAGGCGTGAGCGGAGCGGCCGCGCCCGCGGGCCTCGTAATGTTGTTTAGCGTGAGTGCACGCTCGCTCGGCGAGGGGCCGCTATTCATCGCTCGTGAACCTACCTGTTGTACGTACGTGATGGTTTTAGTCGGCTCTTTGTGTTTGTTAATGGATGAAATGATGGCAAAAAAATCCGCGTTAGTAACGACTGGCGCGGGCTTTAATACACATCCATCCCTGGAATTAAAATTTAACCTAGTGATACACGTGACGACGCCCGTCCGCTGACGATCACCTTACTAATTTGATGGACTTTGTGTACCAGTGTGTGTTTCTATATTACATGGCTGTATCTAAATAAAATGTAAGAATTAATGAATAATATTATGTGAACATTGGGTAAGTACTGCAGAAATCAATCACAATAATGTATCTTGAAACACACAGCAGCAGCGTTTTGACGTGTACCGCGGTCATTCAAATATAAAACGCCGTGGTAGAAAAACCTTC
The DNA here is from genome assembly GCA_950005045.1 of Agrotis exclamationis. NCBI lineage: Eukaryota > Metazoa > Arthropoda > Insecta > Lepidoptera > Noctuidae > Agrotis > Agrotis exclamationis. The sequence goes on along the minus strand of OX465418.1, from coordinate 27,697,480 downwards.
GTCGCCTGCGGTTGTTGTCGATAAGTGATCCTAAGGCACCCATTACACGGTTGGTTTTGCCATGGAAAAACCGTGTCTAATGCGTTGATTGAAGTTTGAATGACGAAAATTGTAGGCGTAAAAATTCCATCATTCATTATGCCATGGCAAACCCTACCATGAAATGGGCGCCTTAACCATCACGGTGCACTTCACAGGGGCAAGCAAGACCGCTAGGATAATGCTAAGGTAGTGTCCTGCGCGAGCGACAAGCACGGCGCGACGCGACGCAACACGAAGCAAATTTTAAAATAATATTATTATAAAAGTAGTTGAAATAGGTGGAATGGCGTCGCGTCGCGTCGTATTCGTGGCTGACGCAGAACACCGCGTTAGGGTCAGTTCAAACCAAGACGCGACGCGACGTAAGTCGTAACGCGTCTCGGTGTGAATTTACTAGATCAAGTTATCTTTGATTAAGGTGTATTAAATCGCGAAGTTGAAGAATTATTGAGCCTAAAAGATCAGTTCAGTAAAATGATCCTCTAAGCGGTATTTATTCACATGATCGTGTGATAAGGCAGACATGGAACTCCGTTTATATTAAGACTTTGGAAGTGGAGGCGATAGTGACAAAGTGCCGGCGCGCGGCGAGAGGATCAGCGGCTAGAGACGCGCCCCCCTCGGACCACCCGCTCCGCGCCTTGTCTCCGAAGGGAAATCGCTCTTTTATCGTTTGTTGCCCGTGGTACTAGTAGTACTACAGGTAAACAATATAACCCCTGGTTTTATTTTAAATTACAGGTTAATGATACATACTTCGTTTCATGGGTAAATAAAAACACGGCCACGCGCGAGATTTTATTCACGAAGGGTTCCGTACCATTATCTATACAAAACGACAAAAAAAAACACGTTTTTGTTTGATATTTAATTTAATCTTTAGTATCATAGCGGCAACAGAAATACATCATCTGAAAAAACTAAAAGTCATTGTCGAAGGAGTAAGAGGAAGCGTGTGTTTGTCGCTTATATTATGATTCCTCTTGCTCCTATGAAAATGCAGACACAGATCCATTGACTTGATTGATCAGGACTATCAGCTCGCAGGCAAAGAAGTCGCCTCTCCTCTCTCGAGAGCTCTTAGACATTCCGCTGAGCACATACCGGGGAATTGTGTCCAAGAGGAAGGCTGCTTAATTTACAGTTTCATATTCTGTAAATAATATTATCTGCGTTGTCGCTAATCCATGTAGGTAGCCAATTGTATCCAGTCCGTATTGTCTGCCACCGTCGTGTGCCCTCCTAATGTATCTTCATTAGTATCGTGGTCGAGAGAGGTTACAAGTGGCTACATTAGCGAACACAGACATCCTTATCTAGTCCTGTCGTCGTCATTTAGTTTGTATGATTTTCAGTGATTTCATTGTTAGTCTGATGTCGTATCCTGTTCTGTCGCTATAAGGTGTCACATGGTGACATTCAGTTACATAATATAGGTACACGTGTACGCCCTGGGTCAAACTACTCGAGCTATATATCGTCACTCGTTGATCCAAAAAGTGCTTTATTCATCATCTCGGCGGAATTCAACTAATTCATAGAAACTAACAAATATTACTGTAGGTGTGCCGTAGGTACAGAAAATAAATACAAATTAAGTACGTAACTATAACAATATCAGCTCGATAATTACTTCTTATATAGTCAGATGCATGAGGAATGCGGCAGGTAGATATTATTATCACCTCATTATAATAGTATTAAAGTCAAATAAATGAAAGGAATATATTTGCTCTATGAGCGGATGCAGGCAGCGCTGCGCGGCGTTTTACTGAAGCGCTCGGGAATGTTTGATCCAACTTTATTAGTTCATCAGTTGAGTACCTACGAGTTTATCTGCGATTAAATTGTTCATCCGATTCATTTCTGACAACGAGTATTTATAGATTACTTACCTTTAGACCGCTCGAAACTACTTGACATGTTCTAGCAAACAAAAAGTACACTTATTTTGTGACAAGATGCGGCGCAGACTTTAATGCGTACTAAAACATTCAAAAAGCACACATGTGCTATTCTAATAACACAGGTCTTTAGTTTATTCTAACAAACCATAAACTATTTCGTAGAGCTACGAGGTCAGCCGCAGTGTACATTCCACTTTCCACCACATATTATGCGATTAGGCCTTTGTCAAACAGACAGGCGATAGGGAACCGAACCGAATCCTGTCATATAAAAAAGCGAAAACGATCCGATATTCTATGTGAGAGGCTTCAAACAATTCCCTACATTACAAACAAAAACGCTACGCCACGGATTCGGTTCGTCTGTCAATTTGACAATAGCTTTAAAGTTTAGCCCGTGTTTCACTTCTCTAATTTACTGACAATATAACAATTTTAAGTATTTGACAAGTTTGTGATGTCACCGTGGCACAGGGCAGCAGGGGCGCTACTAGACATAAGTAAACAAGTGCAAGTCAGACTCGCGCACGAAGGGTTCCGTATCTGTAAAAACAGCAAAACAACACGATTTTTAAATGGGCTCCCATTTAAAAACCTCTTAAGCAATTATTTATTTTTATTTTATTTGAAAATAATGATCAGTGAATATTCTAAGCACCTGTTGCCGTTATCAATATCGAGCATAAATGAGCAAAGAAATCAAGTTTTTTGTATGAAAACCCTTCTAATTATTATGTTTATTCTTTGTTTTAGTATTTGTTGTTATAGCGGCCACTGAAATAGATAAATAATAAAATAAATAAAACAAATCATCTGTGATAATGTCAACCGTTTAACTATCACGGTTTATGAAGATACAGACTGGTGATAGACGGATAAACAGACATATAGACAAACAGACATACAGCCAGGCGGACAGGGAAGTCTTAGTAATAGGGCGCCGTTATATCCTTTGGATACGTAATTGTAAAAATTACAAAAGTAATTATAAAAAACATTAACTATACCTAATTAAATACATAAATAATATCTTTAATAATATCTTTAAAAAAACAAAGTCACTTAAGTCTGTTGTGTACGCGCAAAGCTTTAGAGCGACTGGAACACACAACAACAATTTATTTTGTTGTCGCTTACTTATAAAACACTAAAACAAAACGAAAAAAATAATAATAGAGGGAGTCTTTGATTGTCTTTGGAAGCAGGTTTCAAAAAGATCGCTCTAGGACATTCAAATACCTTGGTGTTACATGAGCGCCTAAGCCACAATAATATTTTTAGAATGTACCTACTTAAGTAATAATGCCACCTGAAAGTATTGCGAAGCGACATGAAACCGATACGTGTGAACTAGGGAACCACTAAAAACATCAGACTAGGTATAATGGAACCTGTTTGAATTACGCACACTTCCACTGGCACGCTAGGGATAGCTGTTGCTGAAGCTTCAAGCGGCTGCGAGTGGCGAGGGAACGGGTGTCGATAGCGCAAGAGAGCACAATGGAGGCAATAATCCGCTGAGTTAGGTTAAACAGCTCCTTGACCTTATTCGCGGAGAGACGCCTCGCCCCCATCTAGAACAATGAACACCTATAAACATTATATTTATAATGCCGCGATACCAGCAGGGTTGCTCCGATCATACCTAACCTACCTACACGTTAAGAATTAGCTTATTCACCCACCTTGGAGTAAAAAATAAAATATTGTGTTCCCGTTACACAACTTAATTCGACGAGGATTATTTTTTGCTCGTCCTGTTATATTTAAATAATTTACGTAAACCTACCCCCTGCATAAATCTCTATTTCAGTACCCTTGAAATAGTTTCGAAGGGATTTGTTTAGTTTCAGATTCCTGAAAAATGTCACATCTATAAAATGTTTTTTCTGCCACAAGAGAGTGTGGCAGCCCTGGCGGAGCCCTGCTCCCGAGCAGGCTTGTGGCGCCATCTTACTACGAGTATTTACCTTTTATGAGTTTCCACGCGTCACCTGACTTTTTGTACGGGACCCACTGCCGAGATTAATAGGCCCATACATTTACTTACACCTACTAAAATCCCGGTTTATGCTGACATAAAAGTGTTCAGGAACATTGACGTCGTCGTGTAGCTTGATACCGAACAATAAGCTGATTTATTTTATTAGTTCACAGATTTATAACACCGCAAGGCGGTATTTTCCGACTGATTCCATAATTTAAATCATGAAATATTTTTTTTAAATCATGAAATAATATATTTAAGATTCTCACAACAAGCCCGTTCATTAATTGATCACATGATGTAGTTTGATAGTTGTTTTTCCATCTTGCCCCCTTGATTAATATGCTATTTTAAGTTCATGGACTTCTCACAGGTTTTTCTGTAATCTATCGGTCAGAAAAACTTTTTTCCTGAATTTCCAACTCAAATTTTTTCGGACATAAAGAGGGGAGACAGTCAATTTTCCTTTGTTTTCGTAAATAACTGACTTACACTGCCGCACAGATCGAATGCAAAAAGATCCCACATCATTTTATGATATAAGCATAGAAGCTTTGAAATATAATTTTGTGCAAGGTTCGTAGTCGTACATTCTGGCAACTCAAAATATAAAATATTCATAAGAGTTTATGTAGGTACAATATGTTTGTACACACATCAAAACTGTCTAGGGATCAACATATATTTTTGCAATAACTTTTCTCCTGATTGATATTAATTAAAATTTTCTTTAAGGATTCATCAAATAAAGTGTTTTCGTTTGTCACAGTAACGATAAACCAAGTCACCTTTGCATTAATAAAGAAATTTGCCATTTTCCTAATAAAGGGATTTTTGACATTTGAACCACTAACAAAAAAGTTCGAAAAAAAAGACTGAAATAACAGTTTTCTTTAAAATTTTATTGGGTAACTTAAACAATTAATAATCCGTGTTTCTACCGCGAACACTAACAACACAAGAACATCGGTTTGGCATACTCAAAATGAGTTCATCCAAATCACGCTGTGGAATGGCCGCCCATGTTCGTTGCAACAACAAAAAAAGGTCTTCTTGCGACTGGATACCCTCCATATTCGGCAGAGCTCTTCTCTGTAGCATATCCCATGCATGCTCAATCGGATTCAAGTCTGGCGACTGAGCAGGCCAGGGCAGGACATTGATGTTAGCTGCGGCGAGAGTCTGTCTTACAACTCTTGCGGTGTGCGGTCGTGCATTATCATGCATTAACTGAAATAAGGGACCGATTTGCACTTGTAGAGGAACGATGACGTCTGATACAATCGTCTCAGCATAAATTTGAGCGTTGAGGTTGCCTCTGATCCAAATCAACTCAGTTCTTCCGCCGATCCAAATACCCGCCCATACCATGATGGTTCCACCACTATAAGGATGGACTTCCTGGCAGGATTTTAATCGCTGTTGGCGTCCAGGGGTTCTCCAGTGTCGTATACGTCTTGTATCCGGTCTCATACCGAAACGAGACTCATCAGAAAAGCACACGAAACGCCATTGTTCTTCTGCCCAATTTCTGTGTTCAAGAGCCCATTGATATCGAATCCTACGACTGTGCATTGCTATAGGTGGTACCCGTAGCGGTCTTCGGGAATGAAGGTTCACTTCATGCAAGCGGTTTCTGACTGTTTGGTCGCTAATTAAGTTCCCTGAAGAGTGATGAAGCCTCACGGCTAACATCATGGCGGTTATTGTTGGAGCTCTTTGAGTTAAGATTTGAATGTATCGGTCTTGTCTCCGTGTGGTGCAGCGATACCGTCCTCCATGGCGCTCAGGGCGGTACCAGTGCTTCGGTAACGTGTCCAAAGTCGACTGATAACACTCTGACTTGTATTCAGAGCTAAAGCCACAGTACGTTGCCGGGAACCAGCTTCTATCATACCCACGGCTCTGAGCATTTCTTCCCTGCTTAAATGACGTCGCCGCTCCATAATAACGTTGGTTTTAATCAGTAGTAGGGAAACAGTAGCACTAATAATGTCTTCAATGCGTTGTATGTTTTTATAGGGAAAATATTGACAGCTGATTTTCATCTTTTACTCGAATTTGATTCACAGTTCCTGATTCAAATTATGAAATGCACCAAAAAGGATCCATATAAATTTATAAAATCATAAATTTATTACAAAGCCACATCTCAATCTCAAGAAATCCGCATAAAAATGCTTGATCCCTAGACACTTTTGATGTGTGTATTTGCTAGAACAATGACGCTTCTGTCAGCAGTACGTTCCGAGTTCGTGTAAGTACCTACTTCTATTGTGATATCAGTTTTCAGAGCGTCTAAAAGCCTTTGAGTGAGGGTAGCGTGACATCGAGCGCTCACAAAGTACGTCAAGGGTCACACACGATCGGTCAGACCGGCCATGACAAAGCCGCACCACAGACACGTCACAGCCGCGCGTGCTCCTCAGTGCGACCATTGTGTCGCGTACACTGTGGCTTCACGGACTACTGCCGGAATCACACCTCCTCCACCGCGAAACTATAGTAGCGGAACTATAATGGAGGTTCTGCTCTAGTTGACCGCGGCGCGTGTGGCCCGGTTCCTCTGCGAAACAGCGGTTTCGCTTACCGCAGCGGAGGTGTGTTACGGGCAAAAAGCGGCGGAATGTAGCGGTCGCTGAGTGTGGAGGATGGAAGCCACTAGATGTAAAATTACTAAATAAAAGAGACTTTTGAGATAATACTTTATCATTTGCTTTTACACGTTTTCCTAGGTTTTTTAGAATCCCAATCTGCCAAAAGGAATCTAATAATAAAAAGTATTTAAAAATATAAAATACATGCTGCCAATAGTAAAATATTATAAGAAGGTTGGTCGGTCCACAACATGGCCCCGAGCGGTGTGAAACACCAAATATCAATTTAATCGGACCAACTTGCGGACTGGCCGACGCAACACACCCCCTTTAGTTGCTACGTTTACTACGCGAACGATATTGTCCCTACCCGGGAACATCTCGGTAACGCGTCCCATAGGCCAGCAGTTTCGGGGTAGATTACCGTCAGCAATTAAAACCACGTCTCCTGTCTTCAATGGTTGGTGGGGTGGAACCGTTCTACGCGGCAATAGAAGCGGCAAGTATTCTTTTGTCCAGCGTTGCCAGATATGGTCTGCAAGACGTTGGGCTTTCCGCCAATCTACACGTCGTGAGAGGTCGGCGTCACAGAATTCCCGTAGACACAGATCGTTAGCGGATGTTCCGATTAGAAAGTTGAAGGGTGTAAGCGCTTGTTCACTTCTTTCATCAACTGGGACATGAGTTAGCGGTCGAGAGTTAATAATGCCTTCCACCTCTATCAGTAGCGTATGTAAGACTTCTACTCTTGGTGATCTGTCTTTCAGCGTTACTTTTAAGGCTCTTTTAACGCTGCCTACCAGGCGCTCCCAGCAGCCGCCCATGAATGGAGCTGAAGGAGGAATAAATTTCCATTCTATGCCTTTATTTACCGAAAAGTCGTAGAGGTCAGGTAATATTTTCGAAGCGCCTACAAATGCCGTTCCATTGTCAGAGTAGATGCGAGTAGGGCAACCGCGTCGGGCTATGAATCGACGTAGGGCCATCAAGGCGGAATCGGATGATAATGTTTCGACGATCTCTATATGAATAGCTCTCACAGTCAGGCAGGTGAAAAGAGCAATCCAATTCTTCATTGACCGACGTCCTGCTGTGACAGTCAAAGGGCCAAAATAATCAACACCAACGAAGGTAAATGGTCTAGTATGATGAGCCATCCTGGCTTCAGGTGAGTCTCCAATTGGTGGTATGAGTGGTTTCGCATTCATATTCCGACAAAATTGACATTGTTTTGCCACACTTCTCACTGATGGTCTCAAACTGACTATGAAGTAACGTTGGCGCAGTTCGTTCACCACAAGTTCGTTGTTGCCGTGGGCAAATTTGGTGTGGTATGAGCTGATCAGTAAACGGGTTATCGGGTGTTTTCCATCCAACACAATCGGGTTTGGATCTATGGCAGTTGAAGCTCCCGTGCGGCCGGATAAACGCAGAAGCCTATCATCTCCTAATATCAAAGAAATATTCTTAAGCCTACTTTCCTTTGAAACGGGGCGTGCAGCGTCAATCGACTCATATTCACTGTTGAAAGAATCTAATTGTACGCGCATAAAGGCATGATGTTCAGCAGATGAAATAAAGCAGACATCTAAAACTGATAAGCCGCGTAATGGAAATTTAGGATTTTCAGGTGAACGGCGAAAAAATGAAGCGCACTGATGAGCTCGCGCAGTAGCACGGATAAATCGCAGCCAGACGCTAAACCGAGTATAATCAGCAACCACGGGTGATGGTGAGTCACCTGGCTGAGTTGATGTCAGACCCACCAGATCCCTATTGGATCTATTTTCCTCAGGAGCTGGTGTGTCAATAATAGATGGTTCACAAGGCCATTCATTTGATGATTGGCGTAAAAATGATGGCCCGGTAAACCACCGTGAGTTGATCGTAAATTCATCCTTGAATCTGGTGGCATCATCCGCGACATTCAAGGATGAAGGTACGTACTTCCAATCAGAAATATTGGTAATCTCGCAAATTTCACAAACTCTATGTGCGACAAAAGACTTAAAGCTGCTTGGATCAGAACGTAACCATTTGAGAACCGTTTGAGAGTCTGACCAGAGAAAAACCCTTTCTGGCTTTCGCTTGTGAGATTCTAAAATAAAAACAGCTAAGCGAGCAGCGATTAAAGCTGCTTGAAGCTCAAGTCTTGGTATTGTCGTAGGTTTTAAAGGAGCAACACGAGCTTTACCGCTTATTAAAGAGAGTTCAATGTTTCTATTTGGACACAATAGACGCCAATAAGCAACACAAGCGTATGCTTGTTCGCTTGCGTCGGCAAAGACATGTAATTGAATTGAACCTAAATGATCCATTGAATTGAAATAGCAGCCAGGAACAGAGTTGTCCAAAACCTTTACCAAATTTTTGAACCATTGTGACCACTTATCTATAAATTGTTTTGGTAATAATTCATCCCAAGATGTGGCAAGTTTCCAAGTTTTTTGGAATAAAACACGACCTTTTATAATAACGGGAGTAAGAAAACCAAGAGGATCGTAAATTTTCATCAAGTTTGATAGAACAATGCGTTTAGTTAATTTGTGTGGTGTCGTATCAAAATGTATACACGGAAACGACAAAGTATCATTAGAAGTATTCCAAGAGACACCTAAAACGCGTGTTGGTGGTCGTGAGTCTAAAGCTACATTTATCTCTGTTGTTCCACTAGAACATAGGTCAGGAGACAACATGGACAGGGCCTTTGCAGAATTTGATACCCAAGATCTCATCTCAAATCCGGCTGCAGCATGGACCAAGACGATATCTGCTGCCAAAAGAGCGGCCTTTTGTTCATCATCACAACTACCTAAGTAATCATCCATGTATGTGTCACTGATAATAGCAGCTGCTGCTTCTGGGTGTGATCGTTGATGTTCGATGGCATTTTTGTTTTTAAGATACAAGGCTGTAAATGGACTACATACAGCACCAAACATCATCGATGACATATGATACTCCTGAATTGGTTGTGTGGAGTCGTCTCGCCACAAGAAGCGTTGAGCATCACGATCGCTTGATCTAATTTTGACTTGTGGGAACATTTCTCGAATATCGGCAGAAAGGGCAACACGTCCTTCTCTAAATCGCATTAATATGGCTAATAACGATTGAAGTAGATCTGGACCTGGCAGTAGTAATGAATTTAAGCTAACACCTTCACACATGGCTGCAGCATCACATACAATTCTAAGCTTTTTCTTTTGTGGTTGTATAACTCCAAAATGAGGTAAATACCACAATAGTCCAGAAGGGACGGTATTACAGATCTCTGCGTAACCTTTATCAAGCATGGCGTGAATATTTTGTCTGTATTTGATGGCATAATCTGAGTCTGTAGCCATTTTACGCTCAAGAGTTCTAAAACGACGTAAAGCGAGGGGGCGACTATTTGGAACGCTTTCAATATTATCGCGCCACAGTAAACCTGTCTCAAATCGCCCAGATGGTAAACGCCTAGTAGTTTCTTCTAATAATTTTAATGCTCTTTGGTCATCGGCGGAACGACAATCCCTATTTAGAATACCTATCGAATCTAACTTATAATACTCTTTGATGAGAGTGTCTAAGTTACGGCTATCTCCTTGACTATCTTCCTCGAAATTTGCGATCACATGATTAACGAAATCCACAGGCTTAGACATAGTTGAAGGAGAGCCATATAAAACCCAACCCAAAGGAGTCAGAGAGGCAGCGGGTTGCAATGCAGTTCCGCGGCGAATGATTTTCGAGAATGTGAGATGCCAATTATCAATCCCGAGTAAAAGTGTTGGTTTAGCGTTCTCATAACATAAGACGTTAGCTAAATCATTTATGTAATCGTACTTTTTAATTTGTTCTATAAGTATTGACTGTTTCGCAATAGTCAAGTTGGGAATAGACCTTACTACTATATCATGCACGTCTAAAACATGAAAGCCTTTTACTTTAACGTTAACAAATCTGACCTCAATATCTTTGCTAAGACCACCAATGCAGTCAACTCGAATAGACTTTTTAGGCCCAGTTGCACCTATAAGGTCAGAGACGGATTGATCAATAAATGAGGCAGTTGACCCGTCGTCAAGCATCGCATAAGTATCAAAACTAGCTCGAGGGCCGGTAACAGTAACGGGAATTACTTTTAATAAAGACCTCTGAACTGGCGCTGAATTGGGTAAGGCACTGTGAGAAACAATAGTTGGTTCCTCTTCGTTCGATTGATGTGCTTGGACCTCTAGGCCTTCGTTCGTGTATATATCTGCATGTGCCGTATTTTCTACGATAGGCCTGTGAAGTAAAGTGTTATGTCTCCGACTGGACTTGCACCCGACTATTTCACAATGTTTTTTGCATGCAACATATTTGTGTGAACCTTTACTTAAGCATCTGTAACAAACCTTATTTTCAGTTACCCAATTCCAACGGTCGTCAATAGACAAGGCAGAAAACTTTTCGCATTCACTGACATCATGTAAACCAACCTTACAAAACCTACATGTTGTGGAACTCTTTGACGTTGTCGAAGAAGTTGAGTGAAAAACCTTTGTAGGTTGCTTGGCAACGGTGCTGGGTTTGGCATGTTGTGAAAAATTACTCTGTGGTTTGACATTTTGAGACAAATAATTATCGGAATAAAACATACAATGTTTTATTTGGCGATTGGATTCAGTATCTAAAAAATTGGCCAAAAGTTCTAATTTAAATTTATCAGAATCTTGATGTGATGATGCAAAATCAGCCCACCTGTATCGTAAAAGTGGAGTCAACTTCCCTATAATAGTATTGGCGAGTTCAGGAGAGGCCAGATACTCCGGTTGTCGTAGCTCTCGTATCACTTCCACGCAATTTCTGAGCCGACAAGCAAAAATGTTGAGATCCTTTGCGGATTCATTTAGCGGTAACCTGGCTAGAGATCTAATCGATGACAACTGGTGAAGAATAATGAATTCTGGTTGTCCAAACCGACTCTCTAAGGAGCGCATTACTTGTGCAGGATCCACGGCGGTCATCAACAGTGCCGAGACAAACTCTCGGGCGACCCCAAGCAACGCAGTACTAAGCCTGGCTAGGTTTTCTTCCGGCGTAAAGCTAAGCTCTGACCGCTTGAAAGCCTTCTTAAAAAAAGGCCAGTCAGAAGCGCTGCCGTCGTAAGAAGGAAGATTGACACTAACCTGTTTACGTTTACTTCCCAAGTCCGTGATCGCTTTGGCAAGTTTAATAAAAGAGTCTTGTGTCTCTAATTTATTTTTGTTATGGTCATAACAATCTGAAATAAATTTAGTGTTATGTGTACCTAATCGTAATGTATGTGTAGTCTTTCCTTTTCCTTTGTCTTGCTGGTAATAATCACGGTGCGGTGCAGACCGTGCGCTTGTAATGGCAGCGGCGGCGGCGGTGGCATGCTGAGTGGCTGGTTCTGTAGTAAAAGCATCGCCAGGTTCTAAGTCAAGGCTTTGCTCAGGATTATTAATGCTGTAAGGGAAGGGCTCATTAATATCATATTCCTTGTCAGCACTCTCTACCAACCACTTTTGAGTTGAGTTACTTCTTTCGGAAGCCACTGAATCGATTGCGGCAAGCTCTGCTTGCAACTCTAATGCAGCAGTCTTGCGCTCTTGTTCGGCAAGTTTTCTTTCTCGTTCAACATTCATGCGAGCGTGCCTTGCAAGGGCAGCCAATTTTTGCGTTTTAGTTGAAGCTCGCGATGATGGTAAGGAAATTGTTTTGCAATGTATAGGTTCGGGCAACGTATCACATAATAAAGGTTTGGAAATCTCCTCCTTTAAGAGAGCTTCATCGTTGTGAGGTTGAGCAGGCGTAGTGCCTGACGATGAGTTTGGAGGATTACCACTTACCTGAGTCCTTTTCTTTTGTGTAATTGATCTAGTTATGGGCATTCTTCTAACAATTACTTCTGACACCAAAAATGTGGAGGATGGAAGCCACTAGATGTAAAATTACTAAATAAAAGAGACTTTTGAGATAATACTTTATCATTTGCTTTTACACGTTTTCCTAGGTTTTTTAGAATCCCAATCTGCCAAAAGGAATCTAATAATAAAAAGTATTTAAAAATATAAAATACATGCTGCCAATAGTAAAATATTATAAGAAGGTTGGTCGGTCCACAACACTGAGTTTATGTAACGTGTCACTGTAACAGAAACAACAAAATTAATCGTAATGAACTAGGCTTCGCTATCGGTAGATACCTATATTACGTACCAACTTGCCCTCAGGAACCAGCTTTTACCCACCCTTATGAAATTGTAGTTAAGTGTACTAGACCATATCAATAGGTTGTGCAATGTCATTTACAAATAAGTTCCAGTAAGATAACTGTGGCTATCGGCCGCACTACGAAGACGGAACAAAGCGCTGGCCGGTCCTGCACTAACGACATCCTGTGTCACCCCTCCCCCGGCACTTACCAGCGTCCCCACCCCCCGGGAAATGAGAAAAGTTGGCGCTTCCAAGGTGTTCGTGCACCTTACCACACTTATCTACTTTCATTTTGAAGTTCACTTGAAGATTGTAAAGACAACAATATTTTGTCTGTTACAATAATTGTTTTATAGACTATGTTTATGTCTAAGCCTATGTGAACCCGCTGGTTTGTTCATTACCAAATCCACACTAGTTCCTATACCTACTTAGTATCCTGAGTTTGCCATGCAGCTATTTGTTAACGGGAGACATTGATCACAATATGATGCGGTGCTAATTCAGCTCTATTACTAATAGGTTTGGGATCGCGGAACTGTCTCATCTGGTAACTGTGACCCTGGAACGTAAAGGGCTATTGAAGGATATCATGGATTTTAGTCTGACAGTCCCTCCTCGAGGACTCGTTTGATGATTTACCAAGATATAATACCTTTTTAACAATAAAATCAAACCGACGCGACGAAAGATCGAACTGAAAAGCATAAATTAATTTTTGAAGCGAAGAATAATTTTATTGTAGCTAGGTTGCTTTTCATTAAATGTTATGAAAAATATTTAGTTTTAATTCCGCTACAAAATTTGTAGCGGAATTAAAACTAAATATTTTTCATAACATTTAATGTCATGGATTTCCGCAAAGTAACGCCTGATTCTATAATCTATCTTAGGTTGCTTTTCGTTGATTGTTTCTTTGGCGCCGCCTCAAAATTTATTTTATGCTTTTCAGTTCGATCTTTCGTCGGTTTGATTTTTTTTTGTTAAAAAGGTATTATTTTTAGCTTTTCAGATGTATAGCATGATTCGAGTGTTTGAGACATGGAAAAACCCGTCTTCACTTTTGTCATTGTCAACGTAACCGTCACAGTAATTAATAATAATAATAATTCTTTATTTTCGGACAAATTAATCCATTTGGTTAGTATACAAACAACTTATAAACTATTGTTAGTACTTAAAAATTACCAGAATAAACAAAAACACTCATTATTTTACGCCACAATGGCATGCAGGCGTATCCAATGCCCCAGTATGGGACTGTCCCATCTGACTGCTACAGTCTTCAGGATGCTGTTGGGGCTGACGAGTACCCTGTGCATGATGGAGGCGCAACGCTTTCGTATGATGGCATGAAAACCATCTATGCCCGCCTCTGCGAACATGCCAGAGGCGCTACAGTAGCGCGGCAGCCCCACCAACACTCTAAATGCGTTATTGTATTGAACGCGCAGAGCGTTGTATGCCCTCCGCGTGTAGTTGACCCACAGACCGCATGTATAGAACGACTGACAGTACGCTTTAAATAAAGTTACCTTAACGTCAGTCGAACATTTCGCAAATCTGCGGGCCAACATATTGCAGCGGACAGCCAACGCCCTGCGCTCACGCTCAATATCTAAGCCGTCCCCTAGGTCCTCGGAAACCCAGTGGCCCAGATACTTGAAAGATGTGACTTGGTTTAAAGGACTTCCGCAAAGTTTCAGCTGTGTTGCAATCGGATATGTTTTAGTGCCTGCCTTAAATACCAATACTTCGCTTTTCTTAACATTGTATCTGAGCCCGTGGGCCTCCGCGTACTTCTCACATATCGTTACCATTAACGCATTAACTGTTGAGGATCTGTACTGATCTGTCAAATCCCAACTATGTTTAAAGTTCTTATCATGATGAATGAAAAGAACCCAAATATGATATAGTTGCTGTTTACTGTTGAGGATCTCTAGCTACTGCCTTCTGTCCCCATCCTCAGACCCTCGATGACAATATACCCCAGTTAGGTTAGTTATAGCTAAAGTTTTCATCAAGACTAGTGAAAAGAGCCCAAACACGATATAGGTGCTGTTATCTGTTGAGGACCTCTTGCCCCTGATTTCCGTCACCATCCTCAGACCCTTGATGGGAATGATACCTCAACTGGGTCTAAAGTTCTCATCAAGCTGAGTGAAATGAGCCCAAACACGATATAGCTGGTGTTAACTGTTGAGGAACCCTTGGGACTGACTTCACAACATAACAGGGATCTGGAGTTGATCTGATGATGGTAAAGCCATCCTGTTATCTTCTCCACATCTCTGCTATAATTATAGTAAAAGTAATGTCCTCAGAACTACATAATGTTAACTTTATTCCAACAGAATCGGTTCACAACTGAAAATTCTTTAGAAAAGTTGACAATTAATTCCTTTTTTTTCTACCCTTAGAGGCCGATTTTAGTTTTGTAATTTAAATGGGACCAACTTTAAGATACATTCTTTCCAACAAAAAAAATAATTTTTGAAATCGGACAACGTTAAGAAAAGTTATGTGTGGTCAAACATAAAAAAAAATACATGTGGCACTTGGAGACTGCCGCGGTGAAGCTATCGCATAACATTTTATTTTATTTTAAAAGAATAAAATCGCCTACCGCGTATATTTAACGAGAACATAGTTTATTTAAAATGTTTGTGGTGTACTACTGTAATAAAGAACTTCTTTGTTGTAGGAGAATTTTATAAGTAGGTTTCATTGTGAAAACTCCTTTTGTAGCTGGCCGTTTAGAATCAGTAAAAAAAGTGAATTGTTTTTATGACGGATATTTTTGTGATTGCCGAAGTCTCCCGAACTGAAACGATGTTAGACTATGCGTGGTGTCAGGTATTTTCGTTAGGATTTTGGATTGTTTTTAATTCGGTCGCCGCGCCGCGCCGCGCTCAGAGCCCGCGGTAAAAGCTATGCAATAGCTTAAAAAAATATATATACATGTCGAATTGAGAACCTCCTCCTTTTTTCGTCGGTTAAAAAAACAGTAATAAGTAGGTAGTGATGTAAGTACAGACGCGCGATCATTGTCGTAAGTCGTGTAAACGCGCGCGTGGTTCAGTCGAATCCAGATTGACCGCCAGCGTTGCCTCACCTGGCGGCACCTCTCTCATACTATGCGAGAATTATCAGTTACCCCACTACATAGGTAATATTATGTAGTCGTAAATGGCACATAAATAAATAAAATAAAATAAATGGCACATAAAGCATGCTAAAGTAAGTTATGTGCCAATTTTTAATCCCGACAATATTATTTTATAATGTTGGTGCATTTTTATTTTCTGCAGCACTCGGCATGTTATTTCAGGATTGTAGGGCTTAGTGTCGGCGTAATGAAATGGAAAGCATCAAGCTTTAACAAGGTAATAAATGAAAAGCTGGTAGTATTTCATAGTGGCTCCGAGCGTGATGCAAATTGACGGCGAAGTGCATCAGCGTCACGTACACACCGCGCCGCCGGCGCTGTACTGTTAACAACAAAAGCGTTTACTGTTTACTGTAATCGGATTAGCTCGTAAGTTGGGAGCGAGCGGAGCGCGGACATGATTCAAATAATATGTAATGCTTTGTGGTGAACTAAAAAAACCGGCCGAGTGCGACTCTAAGTCGCGTGGAGAGGGTTGCAAACGATGAATTCGTAGCATAAAATAAACTTTATCATCATCATCTGCCTAGCCTTTTCCCAACATGCATAGAATATTTAGTTTTGGTTAGGTGCCATTTCAGTTAGGTTAGATAAATAAATATCATGTGTAATGATTAATGGCGTTTAAATATTTGTCTAATAATTTATTATGGCATTTAAATATTATGTCTAATAATCATTATGGCGTTTAAATACTATGTCTAATCATTATAATGGCAATTGAAAATATGAAAAAATACATGTGGCACTTGGAGACTGCCGCGGTGAAGCTATCGCATAACATTTTATTTTATTTTAAAAGAATAAAATCGCCTACCGCGTATATTTAACGAGAATATAGTTTATTTAAAATGTTTGTGGTGCACTACTGTAATAAAGAACTTCTTTGTTGTAGGAGAATTTTAATAAGTAGGTTTCATTGTGAAAACTCCTTTTGTAGCTGGCCGTTTAGAATCAGTAATACAAAAGTAAATTGTTTTTATGACGGATATTTTTATGATTGCCGAAGTCTCCCGAACTGAAACGATGTTAGACGATGCGTGGTGTCAGGTATTTTCGTTAGGTTTTTGGAAATGTTTTGATTCGGTCGCCGCGCCGCGCCGTGCTCATAACCCCGCGATAAAAGCTATGCAATAGCTTAAAAAACAATACGTATCGGGCAATTAAAAGTATGTCATAATTATGTCTTTTAGGGCAAACAAAACATTCGGGCAAATGAAATTCGGGAATATGATGATTATCATATGGCATATAACCATTGGGTAAACAATAGACAACCCTGTCAAAGATCTAGAAATAACAGGCAAGGGGATCAACGGCTTTATCCAAACTTAAGACTTTATTCAAACCTACTATGATGGATGGTCATGGTCACCCTTTCAAAAAATCCTCAAGTGTGCGGCTGTAATTATTTAATCAACGATCTCTTAATGTCTTTTAAGGGACCACATATGGAAACATACTTTTTCTTACTCCTCTGCTATTATTTTCTGATTTAATTCGTTGCAGGATCCAAGACAGGTAAATTCATTCTCCGGGACACGTCGATCTTCATTGTCTCGTCGGTTTTCTGGTGGTTGCCACTGTTGATTCTGGCTTTCAGGCGTTGCAGTAGTTTGGGAATAGGGTGGAGGGTTTTTGAAAAAAAAAACCAGCCAAGTGCGAGTTGGACTCGCGTGAAGAGGGTTCCGTACGATTTATTTTTTGCCTACCTATAATTTTAACGGCAAATAATAGATGAATTGAAATTAACGAATAATTGAAGATTGGTACGCACAATATCGAGTGATTTACCATGTTATTTTAATATCATGGACTTCTTATAGGTTTTTCTATAATTTATAAGTAGAAAAGTAATTTCTGTATTTTTTTCAAAATTTTAGGTTCAGTAGTTTCGGAGATAAGGGGGGGAATGGTCAATTTTCGTCTATTTTCTTGAATAACTTGGAAACTATTTATTTTTAAATCACAAAAAAAATACATTTAAGATCTTCTCAACAAGACCTTTCATTTGATATGTCACACGATGCAGTTTTTTAAAAAAAAATATTTTCCCCTTCCCCCCCCCCCCCCCAAAAATTACCTCCCACATACAGATTTCATCAATTCACGTCACATCTCTGTGCTTGGGTCACAGGAATTGATATGTGTACCAAAAGATTCGGAGATAATTGACCTGTAAGCGTCAGTCGTGCGTACGAATTATATTATGTACTAGCTGTGCCCGCGACTTCGTTCGCGTGGATGTCGGAACTTAACAATGTATTTTTTTTGTGCTTCTTTATTAACGACATTAGCTGTGAATCATCATTCTGGAGCATACATAAATATGCGTACGTAAATCATCAAATGAGTCCTCCCACCCAGGGCAGGGTAAGAGGGACTGTCAGACTTGTAGATACTTATTAAAATCCACGGTGTCCTATAAATCCTATAATAGGCCTTTACGTTCCGGGGTCAAGGTAATCCGATAGTTCCGCGACCTCGGCAGGCTTTGGCCTTCTAAAGGGGGGCCGTCATTGTGATGACAAATTGAGACGCGTGTTGAACACAACGCGCCGTTGACCCAGGCATACTCGCCGCCCGCATGCTCGTGCAAGAGAAAAATCTACGTTTAAACGCCTCTGGGACCTGAGTAGTATAGGCGGACTCCGGAGCCTGCCCGTTCCTGCCTTTACCGCGCTGGCAGCCCCAGGACGTAAGCAGACATGGGCGAAAGTCATTCTTTCAAGGAAACAGGTCGTACCTATGCGTGACCCATCGTATCCCATCGTATTCCATCGTATCCCATCGTATCCCATCGTATCCCATCGTATCCCATCGTATCCCATCGTGTCCCATCGTGCCCCATCGTATCCCATCGTATCCCATCGTATTCCATCGTATCCCATCGTATCCCATCGTATCCCATCGTATCCTATCGTATCCCATCGTATCCCATCGTATCCCATCCTATGATTCCTTTAAATCGCTTTAATTAATTTACATTTTTTGTTTGTAAGGTGTAAACTGATTACGATGAAGAAAAAACATAATGTTACTTCAATTTAACACCTCTATTCCAGGTTTTTTTTAACGCCATCTACCGTGTTATCGTTGGTTTAGATGAATTATTTGAATATGTAGTTTTTCTATTCGAAGCTAGATCGCGCTACTGAACTGCGCGTCTCGGTGTGAACTGACCGTAATATTTTACTTCTGGATCACTTTAAATTCAAATATCTTTTGATGGACTGAACCGATTGCAATGAAACAAAAACTAAATGTTACTTCAAGTTACGCTTAATCGTTGTGTATAAAAGTTATCGACATTGATTTCGTACATTTTACGTGATGCCCGAATAACCAAACATACAAACAGATAAACAGACAAACAGACAAACAGACAAAAATTCTAAAAATGCTGGAAATGGGTTCTATTGGTTGTCCTTTAACACCCTGGCTATATTTTTTTATTTATTTTTTAATGTACAAAAACTTATTTTCTACAGTTTTATTATATGTATAGATATTAAGTTCTATACAATGTATAGCATCATTCTGCAACATACTACGCCGCCGAGAGAAGCGGTGCGTACGTTGATAATTATGTATTATTAGTGAGAAGAATTCAGGCCTTAGTTACCGCCAAAATCGAATCGTTTCCCAAATTTCACCACACCCATGTAAGGCAGTAAGCACGTACTCGTATGTTAAGTTTGAAACAAAAAGTTCCGCATCGCTTCAGCTGTCAGCTCTGTTTCGGAGTATAAGTGCCGCGAATGATACGTAACTTCTTTGTTACGGGATAGTGTTACCGGTCCGGGCCGCATCGTGCCGGACACGGCCGCGCTGTCTACAACAGTTAAACTCAGGATACCTTGTCGTGCGTCCTTAGAAACATGATATTTATCGTGCTTTTAATAGCATTACTGATACATTGAGTGTTTCTTAATAATTGGGTATGTTTGTGAATATGTGAGCCTTAGAATGTTGTTGAATTGAATTAAATGATTCGCCTTTAAAACTCCATCTTTTTATATTTTACAAATAGCCGAATATTTAATAAAAAGGTATAGACAAAACAAGGGAGTAGCATATTATATAACAGTTTCACTGTTCGCGCAGCAGACACAATACCTAAACAATAGTCCTGAACACATGACTGTGATTCATGGGACAGGGAATGGGTTAATGTTCCATTGCTCTTTATTACTTCGTTGAGTTCCTGAAAAAAATATAATTGCCATTCATAATTATTGTAATATCCTACAAAAGTACAGACTGTCATTGAATTTGTATTGTTGTGTTCCTCATCCACTTGGTGTCTGTACCGATGTCATTGTGCGCTCCTCCAATTACCACGAACCAGTTCGGTTAGCAAGAGTGCGGGGCGCGTGGAGCGGGGAGCAGGGTGGATTGGTCCCACGTTGGGCGCCAGTGGGCGCTCCCCGTGAAATTAGGAAGCTAATCAACACAATGTACTATAATAGTTATCACGGCGTGAACACAATTGCTCTCGAGGTCGAAGCCGAACTCACCTTCAATGACTTGTAGGAGGGTTTAACCTAGGTGTGCCATTGTACTGCGACAGTTCCGATATTATGTTTCAGTATTTCAGACCGTAACCGATACCGATTGATCGATCACAATTAATTTAATCGAAAACTTCTCAAATATAATTCTTACTAAACCTTGAAATTGGAATCTCGTACCTTAAGTCTGGTCGAGACTTAATTCATCGTGTCTTACTCAATCAAGTAAGTCATGGTGCCTTTGGTTAGTGATATTTTGCGGGAGAGAGGTCCAGTGCGCCACGTGTCGGCGCCCAATAAGTTCTTCATTCGTAACTTGTTACCCCTTCCTCCTTCCCCCTGCACCCCCCCCCCCGCTCCTGCAGGTGCCCGCTAAATTGATCCTTTGATTGAGTTGGCACCGCATAACTGAGTTAATGTACACTACGAGATATAACATCGACCTTCGTCCCAATAGGTTTACAAGAACACCAATTAGCTGTCTCTTACAAATTGTGAATGGCGTGAGTCTGCACTTTGATAAACTCCCAATAAAAAGAGCATTTAAAAATTAATTCATTCGTAATGATTATGTGCTTTGAATCAACTATACATAGTTAGTCTAATCAGGACAGTTTTAAAGACTAAACATTGAGGAAACAGAGATAATCTATTTACGTTATTTTACGATAGAACATAATTATTATCGATTTGTTAATTACCGCAGTTCCCAATAACGAGTTGCGGTGGTCATGTAGGAGAAGATTAGTTATCCGAATTTCACACTGTCCTAGTGTCCTGTTCAGAGAAATATGACAGTTACATAATTATAATTTCGCTTGTACCGACCTAGTGATGAGCAAGTATCAGAAGCATGCTCGATGCTTTGGCACGTCTGATGGTCTGGCGGTCTGACACAGTCATAAATTGCGGGCGGGAGCAATATTTTGTGAGCGGTTCACAGCCACGGGCCAAGTCAAATGCTCGAAACGAGCACAGCGTCCGTGTTTGTACATAATGGAACCAAACGCTTTTCATTTTTTTTTTTTGAAGAATTGGTCAATTATTTAATTAATTACGTCAATTATTAATTAGTTGGTTAATTATTACGTATCCACTCAAGGTTTACGATGAACCATGTCTGGAAACTAAAGAGCTAAAGAGGCCTCGCAAAGCTGATGTTTTATTTTTAACTGGGAACTGATAGAGGCCTAAGAAGAGGCCAAGGCCTCGCAAAGCTGATGTCGCTCATGATCACATTTGGTCTAGCACCTCTGCTGCTCGCGCGAGGCCGCTTGTTGTAATACATATTACTTGTTTCGCACAAATCATGTACCAAATGTGATTATCAAAGCTTTGCGAGGCACCACTTTGACTCTTTAACCGACTTCAAAAAAAGGAGGAGGTTCTCAATTCGGTCGGTATGTTTTTTTTTTTTATGTATGTACACCGATTACTCCGAGGTTTCTTGTCCGATTAGTGTAATTCTTTTTTCGTTCGATGCAGTTTTTACGCGATTACTCCGCCAATTGTGGACCGATTTACAAAATTCTTTTTTTGTTGTACGAGGAATAGTTCACTTTAGGGAACACTGCAAGTTTCATCAAAATCGGTTCAGCAGTTTTTGATAGGGAATTTTATTAGCTTATTGTGTACATGAGCGATGTTAATACCAGTGCTAAGGATTACCAAATTCTAGTGCACATGTAAGAAATGATGTATTTGACAAGAATTTGGGTTGAATATTAATTAAACTAAAAAGAGTAAAATAAAAAACTTAAAAAAAAAATTAACCGCCTTCAAAAACAACCACAAAAAAGGGTAGAATAACCTATAAAATAACTTTTCTTTCGGAAGTCGGTGGCATAAAAGACAACGAAATAAAAAAACAAAGCCACCTACTTCCGAAAGAAAAGTTATTTTGTAGGTTATTTTACCCTTTTTTGTGGTTGTTTTTGAAGGCGGTTAAATTAAAAAAAAAAAGAAAAGTTTTTTCAGTTACCAGTTAGAAATAAAACGTACCAATGTGGTAACCAAGTCATCTTGCAAGAAAGAGGCCGCGGAAACGCTAGACCTAAATGTGATCGTGAGGAGGGGAGCATACTCCCCCGCCAATGGCGGCTCCGCCTCGGACGGAGTCTGACAGTGAGGACGAAGCTGACGCAAACGCGGACCACAGCGACGACGACGACAACGAAGTTCCAGAGGTGACCGAGGTAGACATGAGAGTGGCGGTACAACGGCTCAAGGCCAAAAATACCGCCCCAGGACCCGACGGCCTGCCAGGGAAAGCCTGGGTCCTGGCCAATGGGACTCTCGGTCCTCGACTGGGGGGGCTCTTTAGCGCATACTTGGAGAGGGGCCAGTTTCCGCTTCGTTGGAAGACGGGGAAGCTGGTCCTCATTCAGAAACCCGGGCGCCCTGCGGACTCTCCGTCCGCATTCCGGCCCATCGTGCTGCTCGACGAGGTGGGCAAGCTCTTTGAGAGAGTAATTGCAGACCGCCTCGTCGGGCACCTAAATCGGGTGGGCCCGAACCTAGCGGAGAGCCAGTTTGGCTTCCGCAGGGGGCGCTCGACGGTGGACGCCATCATGCGCGTGAGGGCCCTCACGACGGGGGAAGCAGTGGCCCGGGGCAGGGTCGTCGTGGCGGTGTCATTAGACATCACCAACGCCTTCAACACCCTGCCCTGGAGTTGCATTAGGGAGGCACTCCGGTATCACCGGGTGCCCCCCTACCTCCGTCGAATAGTCGAGGACTATCTGACGGACAGAGCCGTCGTCTACCCCGGTCACCGGGGAGAGTGGAACCGGCGAGAGATGTCGTGCGGTGTCCCACAGGGTTCGGTCTTGGGGCCGCACCTGTGGGACATCGGCTTCGACTGGGTGCTGCGCGGCGACCTCCCTCTAGACGTCAGCGTAATATGTTACGCTGACGACACGCTCGTCCTGGCGGAGGGAGTGTCGCACCAGGCGGCGGCCGACCTGGCGACGCGAGCGGTTGCGACAGTCGTTGGAAGGATCCGGCAGTTGGGACTCGAGGTGGCGCTGCACAAGACAGAGGCCATGTGCTTTCATGGTCATCTGAATGCGCCACCGACAGGGTCCCACATAACGGTGGGGGGGGTTCACATCGGCGTCGGGGGTACGATGAAGTACCTGGGACTCGTCCTCGACAGCCGATGGAACTTCGGGGAACACTTCCTGCGTTTGGCCCCAAGGCTGAACCGGGCATCAGCCGCCCTCGGGCGACTCCTGCCCAATATCGGCGGGCCAAACGCCCCCTGCCGGAGGCTGCACGCCGGTGTCGTGCGGTCCATGGCCCTCTACGGGGCCCCCGTGTGGGCCCTGAGCATGCGGACGCGACCGGCAAAGCTGGTCGCATGCCAGAGGGCCATGGCTATCCGAATGATCCGATGATACCGCACGATCGCCGGCGAATCAGCCAACCTTCTTGCCGGATCGCTGCCCTGGGATCTGGAGGCGACTGCCCTCCAGCGCGTCTATGAGTGGCGCGTGGAGGCGCAGCGTCGGGGTGTATCCCCGATGCCTCGAGAAGTCGAGGCGCGGCTGGAAGAGCTCCGGCGCGATCTCAGGGCAGTTTGGAGAGAACGACTGTCGCAACCGAGGTACGGGCACGCCGCAATCGCGGCTGTAAGACCCCTCTTTGAGGAGTGGCTGGATAGGTCCCACGGCGTCCTCACCTACCGCATGACGCAGGTCCTCACCGGGCATGGATGCTTCGGGAGGTACTTGTGTCGGATAAAGAAGGAGGAAACGCCCGGGTGTCACCACTGCGAGGACCGCCCGGAGGACACGGTGGAGCATACGGTGCAGGACTGCCCAGCTTGGGCAGAGCACCGCCGTGTCCTCTCGACGGTGATAGGCGGAGACCTCTCGCGCCCGGCACTGGTCGAGGCCATACTGCGGGGCGAGACGGAGTGGGAAGCGGTCGCCTCCTTCTGCGAAGCAGTCATGCTCGCGAAGGAGGAGGCGGGCCGCGCGAGGGAGAGGACAGCGTCCTCCCTCAGCCGCAGTGGTAGACGCCCACGGCGACGGATGTCGCGGGACGATCTCCGGCCACCGTAGGCGCGGGCATGCGGGCGGCGAGTAAAGGGCAACTCGCTGTCCGACCATGGACCATGCCCGGGTCGACGGCGCGTTGTGTTCCACGCGCGCCTCAAAGAGCGTCAGCACAATGACGGGGCCCCCCTTTAGAGGGCCACAGCCTTGCCGGGGTCGCGGGACATACGTATACCGCGACTCCGGTACGCAAAAGGGCTACCGAAGGACACCGTGGATTTTAGTCAGTACAAGTCTGACAGTCCCTCCCGCCCTGCCCGGGGCTGGGAGGAGTCATTTGATGATTTTACCACGAAAAAAAAAAATTAAAAAAAATGTGATCGTGAGCGACATCAGCTTTGCAAGAGACGCGAGGCCGGGGTCTAACGTCCGCTTCGCCCCCCAGCTACGCCACTGAGCGCTGCACACAAGGTTGTATCCTTATACACTAGCACTGCTGAGCCCCGAGTGCGGCACTATCCGCTCACACGCTTCAGCGCACGGGGCGCGGCCGCTCGCGATCGATCACAACACATTGCTCTATGCAATTGGATTAGTTACGTGCGATTAAACTCGCAGAATGTGCTGATAATGTAGGTAATGCCTGAAAATTTAATATACTCGTAAATTTACACCACAAGAGATAATGTATATAAGCGAATTTGCTAAATCATAGTATTTTTTTTACCGACTTTTTTTTTTTGCGTGGTAAAATCATCAAATGAGTCCTCCCACCCTGGGCAGGGCGGGAGGGACTGTCAGACTTGTACTGACTAAAATCCACGGTGTGCTTCAATAGCCCTTTATGTTCCGGGGTCACGGTAATGAGATAAGTCCCGCGACCCCGGCATGCTTTGGCCCTCTAGAGAGGGGGCCCCGTCATTATGCTGACGCTCTTTGAGGCGCGCGTGGAACACAACGCGCTGTCGACCCGGGCATGGTCCATGGACGGGCGGCGAGTTGCCCTTTACTCGCCGCCCGTATGCCCGCGCCTACGGTGGCCGGAGATCGTCTTGCGACGTCCGTCGCCGTGGGCGTCCACCACCGCGGTGAGGCGGAGGGAGGACATTGTCCTCTCTCTCACGCGGCCCGCCTCCTCCTTTGCGAGCATGACTGCTTAGCAGAAGGAGGCGACCGCTTCCCACTCCGTCTCGCCCCGCAGCATGGCCTCGACCAATGCCGGGCGCGAGAGGTCTCCGCCTATCGCCGCCGCGTGAGGACACGTCGGTGCTCTGCCCAAGCGGGGCAGTCTTGCAGTCTTGTCTATGCTCTACTGTGTCCTCCGGGCGATCTTCGCATAAAAAAGTAGGTTATCAATTTGACCCGTATGTATGTAATATTTTCAGAACTGCCCAGTTTTCGTATCTGTTAGTCTATATCAGCATCTGAACAAATGTGCCAAATTTCAAAAGCGTATGTGTGTATGTATTTTTTTATGTTTGTGTTCGCATATCTCCGGAAATACAAGTCCGATTTAAGTAATTCTTTTTTTGTTTTACTAAGTATTATTCAACTTAGGGAATACTGCAAGTTTTGCGGCACTCTTTTGGAATTTGGCACATTTGTCCAGACGCTGATATAGACTAACAGATACGAAAACTGGGCAGTTCTGGAAATCTATAAAATCACAGCTCTACGGCTGTGATTCCTGTACATTGAATTTTTTTTCTTTTTGTATTTTTTTCGAGATAAGGGATCGATTCTGATGCCAAATCAACGGTTTTTTCTTTTGCGGTATTTCCTAAACTACTGTAAACTTTTCAATCAAATATTCCTAATAATATGCTTCTGTTAATAGGCTTTGTATTATTACGCTATTGTCACTGGGAGATAAGCAATTCTGAATTATGTTGTTTTTAAATGTATGTTTTGAATTGGCGGCTTAACCACTGGATAATATTTATTCAATTTTTCCTCAAATATTCCTTGAACTGCTCTTCAATTAATAGGGTATGTATAATAATTACACTATTCCCCTTGGGGGATTAGCAATGTTAAAAAAAATGATTTTCAGTCATTGTTGACATTTGTATTGGAACCGCTATTTGATAAGTGCTGACAGCGAGCCAGCCAGTCTTTTTAGGAACCTGCTTGCCTTTCGTTCAATGGGTCTCAGGATCAAATCTTACATTTTTCTTTTTCACTTTTTGCGTTTCTTTTTTTTGTTTTTATTTATCCTGAGTGTTTTAAATAATTAAAATAAATTTATGGATACTTTTATTTTAATATTATTTGCAATTTATTTTTTTCTAATATTTTTCTTTTTTCAATAGTTCTCTAGGATAAATCTGCGCTGATTTATATTGTAGGTAGGTAAGTTGGATATTATTTAAACCGTAATTTATTGTTTCGAGGTGTAGGTATTTTAATGATTCGAAAACAAACAAATCATTCTATTATTTTGTGTTTATGTTTTTTATTGGTGCTCAAACCAGTGCATAGATTCTGTTTTAAACGACAACAAGTTTTACTCATCGAGTCAAATAATAAGCAATTTTTTAGGTATCACACTGTATGCATACGGGGGAAGAGCAATGCTACCGTACGTTCAATTTCGTTAACAAATTGCAGCGATAAACTGTAAATCGACCAAAAATGATAGTCTAATGTTTAAGATAAACACGGATCTTTGAAAATAATTTCGCTCAAACAAGGACGTTTCCTATACAAACTACACACATCAAAAGTGTCTAGGGATCAACAAATATTTTTGCAATAACTTTTCTCCTGATTGATATTAATTAAAATTTTCTTTAAGGATTCATCAAATAAAGTGTTTTCGTTTGTCACAGTAACGATAAACCAAGTCACCTTTGCATTAATAAAGAAATTTGCCATTTTCCTAATAAAGGGATTTTTGACATTTGAACCACTAACACAAAAGTTCGAAAAAAAGACTGAAATAACAGTTTTCTTTAAAATTTTATTGGGTAACTTAAACAATTAATAATCCGTGTTTCTACCGCGAACACTAACAACACAAGAACATCGGTTTGGCATACTCAAAATGAGTTCATCCAAATCACGCTGTGGAATGGCCGCCCATGTTCGTTGCAACAACAAAAAAACCGGCCAAGTGCGAGTTGGACTCGCCAATGAAGGGTTCCGTAGCAGCAAGCATAGATTAGGGATATAATTATATTGAGATTAGTAAGTAATATACACAAACAATAAAAATAACTTTGTTTTTCATAGTATTTGTATGAATGGCAAAGTTATATTTGCGGTTTTTGAAAATGTACTATATCTCAAAAACTGCTAACTGTATTTCATCCAAACCAATTTTCGTTGGTAGTTTTGGTTGAGGTCTACATTATATATTTTTTTTAGTTTTATCATTCTCTTATTTTAGAAGTTACGGGGGGGGGGACACACTTTTTACCACTTTGGAAGTGTCTCTCGCGCAAACTGTTCAGTTTAGAAAAAAATGATGTTAGTAACCTCAATATCATTTTTAAAGACCTATTCATAGATACCCCACACGTATGGGTTTGGTGAAAAATTTTTTTTTGAGTTTCAATTCTAAGTATGGGGGGCACCCCCAAAATTTGTTTTGTTTTGATTTTTGTGTGAAAATCCTAATGCGGTTCACATAATACATCTTTCTACCAAGTTTCAACAGGATAGCTCTTATACTTGCGACAAAAAGTGGCTGTGACATACACGGACAGACAGACAGACAGACAGACAGACAGACAGACAGACAGACATGACGAATCTATAAGGGTTCCGTTTTTGCCATTTGGCTACGGAACCCTAAAAAGGTCTTCTTGCGACTGGATACCCTCCATATTCGGCAGAGCTCTTCTCTGTAGCATATCCCATGCATGCTCAATCGGATTCAAGTCTGGCGACTGAGCAGGCCAGGGCAGGACATTGATGTTAGCTGCGGCGAGAGTCTGTCTTACAACTCTTGCGGTGTGCGGTCGTGCATTATCATGCATTAACTGAAATAAGGGACCGATTTGCACTTGTAGAGGAACGATGACGTCTGATACAATCGTCTCAGCATAAATTTGAGCGTTGAGGTTGCCTCTGATCCAAATCAACTCAGTTCTTCCGCCGATCCAAATACCCGCCCATACCATGATGGTTCCACCACTATAAGGATGGACTTCCTGGCAGGATTTTAATCGCTGTTGGCGTCCAGGGGTTCTCCAGTGTCGTATACGTCTTGTATCCGGTCTCATACCGAAACGAGACTCATCAGAAAAGCACACGAAACGCCATTGTTCTTCTGCCCAATTTCTGTGTTCAAGAGCCCATTGATATCGAATCCTACGATTGTGCATTGCTATAGGTGATACCCGTAGCGGTCTTCGGGAATGAAGGTTCACTTCATGCAAGCGGTTTCTGACTGTTTGGTCGCTAATTAAGTTCCCTGAAGAGTGATGAAGCCTCACGGCTAACATCATGGCGGTTATTGTTGGAGCTCTTTGAGTTAAGATTTGAATGTATCGGTCTTGTCTCCGTGTGGTGCAGCGATACCGTCCTCCATGGCGCTCAGGGCGGTACCAGTGCTTCGGTAACGTGTCCAAAGTCGACTGATAACACTCTGACTTGTATTCAGAGCTAAAGCCACAGTACGTTGCCGGGAACCAGCTTCTATCATACCCACGGCTCTGAGCATTTCTTCCCTGCTTAAATGACGTCGCCGCTCCATAATAACGTTGGTTTTAATCAGTAGTAGGGAAACAGTAGCACTAATAATGTCTTCAATGCGTTGTATGTTTTTATAGGGAAAATATTGACAGCTGATTTTCATCTTTTACTCGAATTTGATTCACAGTTCCTGATTCAAATTATGAAATGCACCAAAAAGGATCCATATAAATTTATAAAATCATAAATTTATTACAAAGCCACATCTCAATCTCAAGAAATCCGCATAAAAATGCTTGATCCCTAGACACTTTTGATGTGTGTATGTACCTATAACATTATTGATCTAAACTAATATTATAAATGCAAGTATGTTTGTTTGCCTTTTCACGCAAACTACCTACTGAATCGATCGTCCCAAAATTGTGCATACACGTTGTCAGGAGTATAGACACGGATATAGAGTATGTACGAGTCATGTATCGTACAGGGCACGCGCGCATTCACATCAGCACTTTTACATCGCTTTACTCAAATCGCTCTATAAAGCGACAGTACACGTTCAGCACTCATATACATCGGTACTCACCACATCAACATAGATAGCATTAGTTACTTGGTAGTGAAGTATATAATAAACGAATATTCTTTGACTATCAGTGATTTCTTCCTATCTAAATCTCAAGCTGTGTGCGCCGGTTACCTATCATAAGATCGAAAAATATTTGACCGAATTTCATTTGACCTAAAACTTTTCAACTATTATTGTTTGTTTTTTTTTTACTTCATCGAAGTCACGTTTGCCACTGTTTCAGTTAACCTATTATCTATTCGTTTTTTTTCGTTACTCCAACACTTCATTTGGCCGAAAAACTTTTTACCGATGTTACACTTACTCAAAATGACGGTTGTTCGAAGTATTATGTTTCCAAACATTCAATAAACCACTGTTTTAATTGCCATATTTTCATTTCACCAAACACCTAGAAAGTGCACACTTGCGCCATTGGAATGTAGGTAGATAATACAAAACAATTGTACAAAAGTCATATAAGATAATATAACTCTGACGGGTATTGTTTTATCATTAATGACATTTGCTGTTAATTACATAGTTGGACTGTAAAGGTGAAACCGCACTAGGCGGAACTGCACTGCAGCGGAACTGCGCGACACGACGCTTTTCTTTGCCACGCAGTTCGGTTGCAGTGTAGTTCCGTTGCCGCTTAGTGCGTGATGTCTCGTATAATTTCATATAAAGAATATTTTGACGCTTCATGTCGCGCAGTTCCGTCTAGTGCGGTTTCACCTTTAGGGGTGTTATGGCTAGCACGTGTGTCCGAATCTTTTTGCGGATTTTGTGTGATTCTTGATACTCTTTTGTTATTGTGTTGTTCTTGTGTTTGTAAAAAGGTTTGTATTGTGATACACTTGCATACAGCATAAAAACAGATATGCGACATGCAAACAAGCACCACAAAAACATGCAAGCAAGCATGCAACATGCAAGCAAGCATGCAGCATTCAAGCAAGCATGCAGCATGTAAGCAAGCATGCAGCATGCAAGCAAGCATGCAGCATGCAACATTCAGCAAACACGCAGCATTCAAGCAAGCATGCAACATGCAACAAGCATTGTTTCTGTCATGGCTCCGGCGCTGCAGGGTTTTGGGTGGCCCCACGCGAGCTTATCGTCGCAGATGATTTGAACGCTCACCACCGCAGCTTCGGTTTACTGGCCGGCTTTGCCGGCCAGCCTCAGCCGCGGCGGCGGCCGTTCCAACCACCTGCTTCTCAGCTCGCGGGCCACCCCACCCCTCCGCGCCTACGCGATTTTAAATTACACTCTAGGGGTAGGGCAGACAAGACTACGTAAAGTCGGCTTTGCAGCATTTCGTTTCCGCCACAAAGTTTTGTAGCACAATATATTGATTTTTTATGACAGTAATTTAATTTTTCGGTAAAATGTTATTTCGGTATGGTGAAAATATGGCAAATAAATCATTTGGCAATTGAAAAAAGTTTAAAAGAGGTTTCGGTCAATAGTAAAAAGTTATTTTGTTAATCGGCGGAACATACTTCGGTAAAATAATACTTATGGCTAATGATACTTCGATGAACTGAAAATATGTCAAATAATGCATATAGCAAAAGAGATGTCGGTCAATAGTTTTCGGTGTAATGAAATTCAAACAAACAAAATTCGATAAATTGATCGGTTCCCGTGTGCGCCACATTCAGCAGCGCATACATCTTTATGGTCCTTCGAGCCGGATTTGGAACTACAGACCTGCAAGTCACCTCAGGTACGAAGTGCTTCTATCTACGATAGCGAATCGGTTTGGCTGGTCTTCCACAAGCGGATCGCCCCAGTCAGATTGAGAAGGCGCACATATCGTAGTAGAAATACTTTCTGATCCTGAGATCATCATCCACCGGCAACAAATACAAGAGTTAACTGAAGCACATCAACAACATTTTCAGAAGCATTTTCAGTGACTCGAAGTTTTCATTACTCAATTTTCAACATGGAGGGAGCTATTGAAACTCAGTACCAGATCATGCAAGCCATGAACAAAATTGTGACCAATTTCAAAAAGGACGGATCGAGCCGTAAGACGCCAGACTACGTGCAGAAGAAAATCGACCTCCTCGACAAGTATTGGGTAGAATTTCAAAGCAATCACGAGAAGATTCGCGAGCGCGAAGATCCCTCTCATCAATACTTTGTGCAAGATTCCTTTGAGCAAACAAGACAATTTTACAACAGCACCAGGGAATTTTTTGTCAAGTATTTAACTCAAGAGCAAAACCCAGTTTCACCCGTATTGAAGCCGCCAACATTTACATTCGAACCGGCACCGTCTACCTCAAAGTTATCGGAGCAAAAATTCACTCATGAGCAAGGGGCAGGTGCAGTTGAACGCAGTAACCAGGCACCCTTTTTCATAGCGCTGCCTGAGGCAGCGGAGACCGCGGGTAACAGCAAAATGGACGAGATGTTACGCAAACAAAGGAGCAATATTAAAGCATTCCAAAGAACAGTATCCCATATCAACGTCGACCTCCTTAAAGAAAATTGGCAGTTTGAAGACGCCTTAAAGTTGTTGGAATCAAGATGGAAAGCAGTTGATTCACTTTATTGGGACCTTGACAGTTTACCCAATGAAGCTGAAGTACAATATGAAATGTCTTACAACGCATGTGAGCTCGTTTATAACCAAATGAAAGAAAACATCAACACCAAAATGTGGTCAGTATCTCACCGAGAAAAATCAACACCAAAGATCGAAATTCCAGCATTTAGTGGCAGCTACGAACACTGGACCGCATTCAAGGATTTATTTGTTGAGACTATTCATTCCAATCCATCGCTTTCTAAGGCACAGAGAATGCAATTTCTCAAAAGCAAAGTGAAGGGAGAAGCGGAAAAACTCATTCAGCATCTATCGATCAGCTCAGAAAATTATGAGACTGCCTGGGAGATCCTCAATCGCAGATACAACAACAAGAAACTGATCTTCTCGTCACATCTCAATTCCTTGCTCGGTGTACCTAACACTCAACATTTATCAGCAGCGCATACATCTTTATACTAACACTCAACATTTCTCAGCAGCGTCAGTTAAAAAGCTCCACGACACTACGCAAGAATGTATAAATGCGATTAAGAATCTCGGTGTGGATACGTCATCGTGGGACCCAATATTGGTACACTTACTTTCTCAAAAGTTAGACGCAGAGACTCACAACGACTACTTAGAGTCACTAGTAGAGCCACGTGAGCTTCCCAACCTAGCAGATTTTCTCAATTTTTTGGAAGGGAAGTTCGTATCATGGGAATCATCTCGTCGCAAGCCTGAAACATCAAAAGCATCCCAGTCTGAGTCTACACACATGAAAAAGAAATTTCATTCATACAAAGCATTCAGTACAAAACAAAACAGAAACGACGATTATAAGTCCAATTCACTGACCAAGGAAAATGAAGGTGCATCAAAATGCCCACATTGCAATCAAACACATAAATTGTTTTCGTGCAAAGAATTTCTCGAGTTACAGCCTGATGCAAAACGGAAGGCGGTTGCGAAATACAATTTATGCAAAAATTGTCTAATTGTGCATACGCAAAGCAACGGATGTTTGTCAAGAAAAAGATGCCGCGTCTGCAATTCAGATCATAACACTTCTTCACGACGCTTACGGCAAATGGGGTGGACAGACATCAAACAACAGATCAGTGCAGCAAAACACAACCGTCGCTGATAGCAAGAAAACTACTAGCAACAGTACCAATCATGTGTCTCAAGAAGATTTATCAGAAACTCTGCTTACCACAGCATTAGTCAACGTGCAAGCAAATGATGGGTCCCTGATAACTTTGCGAGCGCTCCTTGATCAGGGATCACAAACATCCCTGATAACGGAAAAAGCAGCGCAAAGGCTACGAATACCGCGTGGCCGCTGCAAAGGGGTCATATTCGGTGTCGGAGCTAATGAAAATAATTGCAAAGGTGTCATACGAATCACGTGCAGTGCCATTCATAGTGATTATACATTTGACACCGATGTTTTCATTATGCGCAATTTGGTGAACAATTTGCCAAATAAATCATTTACAAAGCCAAAATCATGGAAGTTTTTAGAACATATCACGTTGGCTGATCCAGATTTTAATGAAAGTCGCCCTGTAGACATTTTACTTGGGGCCGACATATACTCAAACATAATTCAAGAAGGTATCATCAAGCACGAAAAATCACAACCGGTTGCACAACAAACGCGCTTGGGCTGGATTTTGTGCGGGAACGTGCAAACAACATTCCAATGCAACGTTGTGATAAATAACATCGATGAAATTCGTCAATTTTGGTCAGTCGAAGACATAGCTGAAAGCTCAGGGATGTCACAGGATGATCTGGATTGCTTACAGCACTATAAGAACACAACAACTCGTAACGAAGACGGTCGCTACATTGTTGAGCTGCCATTCGAACCAAACTTTCAAGAAAAACTAGGAGCTTCGAAATCCATGGCTTTGGCACAATTTCGGCAACTTGAGAGGAGATTCAGCAGACAACCACAATTAGCAGAATCATACAAACAATTTATTCATGAATATCAAGCAATGAATCATATGATCGAGTGTACCAGTAACATAACACCGGCCTGCTACTTGCCTCATCATTGCGTTCAGCGCGCAGATTCTACAACTACTGCATTAAGAGTAGTATTCAACGCATCGGCGAAGACATCCACGGGCCATACGTTGAATGACCTCATGAAGCGTGGCCCCAATTTACAGCAAGATCTCATGTCATTAATCTTGCGATGGAGGCAATATGAGTTCGCTTACACGGCGGACATAGAAAAAATGTATCGACAGATACATTGCAGTATTGAACATCAAAACTATCAGAAGATACTTTGGAGGAGCTCTCCTGACCAACGGTTACGAGAATATCAGCTTACGACAGTCACTTACGGCATGAAAGCAGCCCCTTTCTTGGCCATGATGACTTTGAAACAGTTGGCGGCTGATGAAGGCCACAAGTATCAGAACAGCAGAGCAACTGAAGCGTTGCAAGAAGAATTCTACATGGATGACCTTGTAAGCGGAAGCTTCACATTAACAGCCGCCCAACAACTGCAGGAAGATTTAATCCGATTGCTACGGTCGGGAGGTTTCAACTTACGAAAATGGTCATCTAACAACGAGGAATTACTTCAAAATGTCAACAGAGCGTCGTCAAATCAAGCATCATTCGACTTCAAGCAAGCCGAATCAACAAAGACTCTCGGCCTGAGATGGAATCCCAATGAAGATACATTCTCGTTCGAGCTAAAAATAGGCGCACCATCGAAGACAGAAAAACATACAAAACGTTCACTACTATCAGATATTTCAAAGATATTTGATCCACTCGGTTGGCTAGCTCCGATTACAACAACATTGAAACTTTTATTCAAACAAGTATGGCTCTCTAACATTCAATGGGACGACCAGCTTCCGGATAAAATAAGCACCGAGTGGGAAAAGATTAATGCAGATCTACAGAACATAAGTGAATTCAGAATCCAAAGGTGGTACAAGATTGGGGAGCAAGACACTATTCAATTGCACGGCTTTTGCGATGCTTCAATAAAAGCATATGCATGTGTTGTGTACTGTAAAATTGATACCTACGTTACACTCGTTGCTGCAAAAACAAGACTGGTGCCAGAAAACAAAAAGCTAACTTTACCACGTCGAGAACTATGTGGAGCGCATCTACTATCATCACTTATGCAAAAAATAGTGCAAGCCCTCCACGGTCGCGAGATCAAAGTATATGGTTGGAGTGACTCAACTGCAGTTCTCGGCTGGATTCAAGGCAATATCAACCGCTGGACACCATTTGTGGCGAACAGAGTCAAGAAAATCAAAGACGTCATAGTATCAGACAATTGGTATTACATAAAATCAGCTGACAATCCAGCCGATTGCGCCAGCCGTGGTATCACAACAGCACAATTGAAGCAACATCACCTGTGGTGGAACGGCCCTCAATTCCTGCCAGGATTCGATGAGTCATCGGTAGCAGAGAAGTCCGTCTACGTCACGGATCAAGAGGAGCGAAAAATAAAACAGAGCAACGTCATAGTTCAACCTCATAGCGATGATGTCATTCAATACATATTACATAGAAACAGCAATATGGCACGCGCCGAACGGATACTTGCCTGGGTGTTACGTATCACGCGACGTCAGCGCAATCACTCTGTTTACTTGCAAGCGAAAGAATTGGACACGGCAAAACATATGATTATTAAATACGTTCAAGAAACGGAATTTACTGAAGAAATTAATAGTCTACGAAAACAGGAGCCAGTAAATCGCAAAAGTAAAACTTTATGCCTAAACCCGTTCTTGGACAAGAACGGCCTCTTAAGAGTAGGAGGCAGACTGAAGCACGCAAATATTGACGAAGCAATGAAACATCCACTGATCATACCACACAGCAGCCACATTACTGACCTTATTATCGACCAAGCCCACCGCCGCACGTTTCATGCGGGGGCTCGGATGACGCTCGCACACATCAGACAGAGCTATTGGATCTTAGGCGGAAACAGAGCTGTGAGGAAGCGTTTGTTTACATGCATTACGTGTAAGAAGCATAAGGCGATTAAGCAAAAGCAAATGATGGGGGACTTACCTGAACCTCGAAGCAATCCTTCGCGTCCTTTTCACCACACTGGCGTAGACTACACAGGGTACGTTGACGTGAAACTCAATAAAGGGCGAGGAGTCAAAACAAGCAAGGGATACATTGCAGTATTCGTGTGCATGGTGACAAAAGCTGTGCACCTCGAGCTCGTATCAGACCTAAGCTCGACAGCATTTTTGGCTGCCCTGAAACGCATGTCTTCACGTCGGGGTAAGCCTCATCATATTTACAGTGATAATGGCACCAATTTTGTTGGTGCCAATAAGGCTCTGCTGCAAGAACAAGCGGAACTACGCAAAACATTTAACGACGGATTCTATGCAGAGGTCAGTGAGATGGGAATTCAGTGGCATTTTAACGCCCCCGCTTGGTCCAGTGCTGGAGGCCTATGGGAAGCAGCTGTTAAAAGCCTAAAGCATCATCTTCGACGTGTGGTTGGCGAACAAAAACTCACGTTCGAGGAATATAGCACATTACTGGCTGAACGGTCTTGTCGTCGTGTATTTTTAAAGAAACTAATTATTTTTCGTACATACAATATATTTTTATAGTTCTTTTTTTCTCCTGTCTTTCAAGTCTTCTCTTTTTCGTTCTTGTCATTAGTCATGTCATTTTTATAGTCTGCCAGTCGGTTCGTCGTTACTGTGGAGGTTGGACGGCCCCGACATCCCCACCTCCAGTATCAGAAAACTGATACTCAAGATGAGGGGCGGACGTCCAGCCTGCATAGTTTCGTCACAGGTCGCGTGTAATGTCCTTGTCCAGTCTTAATGTCAACCACTCGGATACGGTCATCTTTCCCTCGGTGCAGCTTTGTCACAACCCCTAGAGGCCACAGGTTCCGAGGGAGCTGGTCATCTGCAATAACTATGACGTCGCCTTCAGAAAGAGCCGTTGAAGAAGGTCGGAACCATTTCTCTCGTCTAGTGAGAGTCGGCAGATACTCTCTGACCCAACGTTTCCACACGAGGTCTGCCAGTTTTTGTGCTTCACGCCAGCTTCTTCGAAGAAGATCCCCATTGTCGAAAATTCCAGCAGGGTAATAATCAAATTCAGCCTTAGCCAACAGAAAGTCATTAGGCGTAAGTGGAAGGTCGTCGGCGTGGTCAATAGGTACGTAGGTCAATGGTCGGGAATTAATCATTTGTTCCGCCTCACTCAGCAGGGTTAGCAGTGTTTCGTCAGAGGGTGCTCTGTCCTTGAGCGTCACCCTGAGTGCCGTCTTCACCGAGCGTACAAGGCGCTCCCAGCAACCACCCATGTGGGGAGCGTTTGGCGGAATAAACTTCCATTTCATAAATCTAGTGCTGCCGAACTTCAGCAGCACGTCTCTGTCTATGGCAAGAACAGATCGCTTCAGCTCTTTGTCTGCCCCACGGAAGGTAGTGGCGTTGTCCGTCCACATTTCTTTTGGACATCCACGTCGGGCCATGAATCTGCGAAGAGCCATGATAGCGCTGCTTGTGTTAAGACTATGTACCACCTCGATATGTATAGCCCGTACCGTTAGGCAAGTAAACAAAGCCACCCACCTCTTTTCATGTCGGCGTCCAACCTTGACCGTCAAAGGTCCAAAATAATCAAGGCCGGTGCAGGTAAAAGCTCTGTGTCCTCCGGTAAGTCTGGCAAGAGGCAAGTCGGCCATCAAGGGCGGTGAGGGTTTGGCTCTCCTGTTTTTGCATTCCTGACAAATGTTCCATGTAGACTTGACAGCAGTTCGCCCATCAAGTACCCAGAAGCGTCTCCTAACTTCGTTTAAAACGCGTTCTCTCCCCGTATGAGCAGATTGTTCATGGTAGTGCATCAAAAGAAGTTTAGTTATCCTGTCTTTTGGATGTAAAATTATGGGGTGCTTCATATCGTCGTCGACATCTGCTGCACTAATCCTCCCACCAACACGAAGAATGTCGTATTTGTCTAAAAACGGGCTCAATTGTCGAAGAACGCTGTCTGACGTCACCAACCCAGTTCTTTTAACATTCTCTATATCCGCTGAAAATGTTCTTCGCTGACTTTCTTTAAGTATCTGTCGCTGTGCTGATTCTATTTCAT
The DNA here is from genome assembly GCA_950005045.1 of Agrotis exclamationis. NCBI lineage: Eukaryota > Metazoa > Arthropoda > Insecta > Lepidoptera > Noctuidae > Agrotis > Agrotis exclamationis. The sequence goes on along the minus strand of OX465418.1, from coordinate 27,659,149 downwards.
CAACAATCAGCTCCCTTTGTCGTCGACTGTCTTTTTGTAACCAGTTGTAGCAGGCTCGCTGAACCCATGCTGTGCTCCTAACTAGTCGCCAGTATTTTGAAAAACGGTCATCATCTGGCAGAAGGGAGTCAGGCTGTGAGATCACTAAAACCATCTTAACTTCTACGTCATCTTCATTAAGACTGATCTCATCTTCAGATTCTTTGGGCCAGCAATCATCTGGTTGGCGTAGAAATTCTGGTCCAAGCAGCCACCTAGAACTGTCTTCAATCAAGCCGTCACGCGTAGCATCATCTGCAGCGTTCATGGCTGACGGTACCCACCTCCAGTCGTGAATCTCCGTGAGTTCTGCTACCTCGCTTACACGATGCGCTACGAAGGGCTTGAAACGTCCAATGTCAGACCTAAGCCAACTGAGAACGGTCTTTGAGTCAGACCAATACCACGTCTTCGAAATCTTCAACCACGGCGTGTCAATATATTTTTTTACCACCTGAGCGAGGCGCGCACCCATCACGGCAGCCTGCAATTCTAGGCGGGGGACGCTCAGTATCTTGAGAGGAGCTACCCTTGCTCGTGCCATGACCAAAGATATGTGCCAAGCGTCGTAGGTCATCTTTTGTCGTAGGTATGCAACAGCGCAGAAGGCCTGTGAACTGGCGTCACAAAATATATGAAGTTCCACCGGACCGTCATTTTCGCAGGCGTCAGTCATCAGCCATCGCGGTACTTTGATGGTCGACACGCGTAATAGTTCTTTGAGCCAAAGTTGCCACTTGTCTAGGTGGTGAGCCTCAACTTCATCATCCCATCCTATCTTTGATTTCCAGATGTTTTGAAAAAGGATTCGAGCTTTGACTGTTATAAATAAAAGGAACCCTAGAGGGTCGAAAACAGACATAATCAGTCGGAGTACTTCACGCTTTGTAGGTCTCTTGTTGCCTGACTTTATGTCGTCGTTTATCTTGTGCAGGTTCAGTAGAAACGTGAAGTCATCTGAGTCCGGGTCCCAATTCACACCAAGTACGCGCTCGATATGCTCTTCTTTGGCATCTGAAAGCATTTTGACGCCAGCCAGAGCTAATTTGTCCTCGGGTAGATGTCTGAGAAGGTGCTTGGAGTTAGACATAAAATTCCTCATATTAAACCCACCTTGTGCGTGCACCTCATTCACGTCATTGACTATTCTCACGGCTTCTTTGTCACTATTTACAGAATAGATAAAATCATCTACGTAATGATGATCAGTGATCGCTTTGACAGCTTCAGGATGTATAGATTCGAATCTACGGGCATTTAGATTCTTTACGTACTGCGCAGAAGATGGAGAGCATACCGCACCGAAACTCATTACATTCATAACGTACACGTCGTTTCCCCACAAAAGTCGTTGCGCCTGTCTATCTTCACTACATATGAGCACGCGATGGAACATCTCCTGAATATCGCCCATAATTGCTATCTTTCCACAACGAAATCCCAAAAGTACACCAGGCAAAGAGGTAAGCAAGTCCGGTCCACTGAGCAAAAAGTCATTCAGGGATTTACCCATCGATGGCGCTGCACAGTCGAGTACGAGGCGAAGTTTCGGCTTGTTGGGATTGAAAACTGCGAAGTGAGGAAGATACCATGTCTTATTAGTTCTTACCAGCTTCTCCTCGTCAGTGAGTTTGGAGATGTACCCCTTCTGCAAGTTTTCAGCTATTTTTTTCTCATACTGCTCTGCAAAGTTTGGAAACTGCCTCATCTTCCGCTCGATACCATCCAGACGCTTACGTGCGACAGCGTAGCTATCAGGTAATTCAGGCTTGTCGTCTCGCCAAAGCAGACCAGTCTCCCAGCGATCGCCTACCAAGCGCGTCGTCTTCTCCATTATATCCAGTGCTCTCGTATCCTCCTTATGGGGTAACTAAACTTCTTTTGATGCACTAAGACGCTTACGTGCGACAGCGTAGCTACCAGGTAATTCAGGCTTGTCGTCTCGCCAAAGCAGACCAGTCTCCCAGCGATCGCCTACCAAGCGCGTCGTCTGCACAGTCGAGTACGAGGCGAAGTTTCGTCTGGATGGTATCGAGCGGAAGATGAGGCGGTTTCCAAACTTTGCAGAGCAGTATGAGAAAAAAATAGCTGAAAACTTGCAGAAGGGGTACATCTCCAAACTCACTGACGAGGAGAAGCTGGTAAGAACTAATAAGACATGGTATCTTCCTCACTTCGCAGTTTTCAATCCCAACAAGCCGAAACTTCGCCTCGTACTCGACTGTGCAGACGACGCGCTTGGTAGGCGATCGCTGGGAGACTGGTCTGCTTTGGCGAGACGACAAGCCTGAATTACCTGGTAGCTACGCTGTCGCACGTAAGCGTCCTTGAACGGTCTTGTCGTCGTGTATTTTTAAAGAAACTAATTATTTTTCGTACATACAATATATTTTTATAGTTCTTTTTTTCTCCTGTCTTTCAAGTCTTCTCTTTTTCGCTCTTGTCATCAGTCATGTCATTTTTATAGTCTGCCAGTCGGTTCGTCGTTACTGTGGAGGTTGGACGGCCCCGACATCCCCACCTCCAGTATCAGAAAACTGATACTCAAGATGAGGGGCGAACGTCCAGCCTGCATAGTTTCGTCACAGGTCGCGTGTAATGTCCTTGTCCAGTCTTAATGTCAACCACTCGGATACGGTCATCTTTCCCTCGGTGCAGCTTTACTAAAGCTAACATTAAGCCTCCTGCAAAGTTTGGAAACCGCCTCATCTTCCGCTCGATACCATCCAGACGCTTACGTGCGACAGCGTAGCTATCAGGTAATTCAGGCTTGTCGTCTCGCCAAAGCAGACCAGTCTCCCAGCGATCGCCTACCAAGCGCGTCGTCTGGATGGTATCGTGGTGTTACAACAATTTATATAACAATTTATTATCAATTTGAGTAAGGGCTTATTTTTATGGAGTTGTCAGCCGCTCCAAAAGATACCTATGGTTTAGAGCCATAGATAACGAAAATGATGGGGTAGGCCATCATGCCGTAGTTACCATTGGGGTAGACCAATAGTATAGAAGTTATAGAAAAATGAAGCGATGAATGAATTAGAAAATAATGGAGTTTTAATATACCGAAAAAAAAACTCTTATTAGGGAAGAAAGAAGAAAGGGAAGAATTATATTTTAAAATCTTTAACATGCCATTTAGTTTGGTTGCCTCGTTGATCCTCTAGTATATAAACTAATGGAGATATTTTTTGCAATTTTCGATAAAGTTCAGATAGCCCTTCATATTGCTCATGCTCGTAACTCTTCTCGTTATAACGAAAGTCATACCTTTAAAGAATATAACGTAGGAGATACAGTCTGGCGAAGAAACTATGTAAACCAAAAGATACAAACTTGAACGGTCTTGTCGTCGTGTATTTTTAAAGAAACTAATTATTTTTCGTTCATACAATATATTTTTATAGTTCTTTTTTTCTCCTGTCTTTCAAGTGGTCCTTCGAGCCGGATTCGACACTGGCACCTATGATAACCCGTAGTAAGTCAAAGGCAGAAAATATGGCATCGACCGGCGCCCCTGCGGACGGAGAGCACGACAGACCGCCCTCCCGACACAGCCGCGCGCCTTCGCCGGCTTCATCCATCGTTTCTAATCGAAGTACGACATCGACGGTAAGACGACAACAACTTTTTCTCCTGTCTTTCAAGTCTTCTCTTTTTCGTTCTTGTCATTAGTCATGTCATTTTTATAGTCTGCCAGTCGGTTCGTCGTTACTGTGGAGGTTGGACGGCCCCGACACTGGCCCAACTCGAAGCATGCCTCAACAGTCGGCCGCTGTGCACAATTACAGAAGACCCAGATGACTTGAATTATCTGACGCCCTCACATTTTCTAAGTAGCGGCCCCATATTGACCATCCTCAATACCGAAGAAGATGAAAGAACCAGATGGAAGAGAACCCAGAAAATATTTGAAGATATTTGGAAGAGGTGGCAATCCGAATATCTCGCTCAACTCTCAGCGAGGAGCAAATGGCAAAGGCCTCATGAAAATGTGCGAGTTGATGATGTTGTCATCATTCATGAGCCTAACCTTCCCGCAGGAAGATGGGCTCTAGGCAGAGTCACTGAGCTACATCCCGGCTCCGATGGCCTGGTCCGGGTAGTTACGCTGAAAACAAAGAATGGGTACATCAAGCGCCCGGTCATTAAGCTATCAGTGCTGGTATCTGACCCGAAAGCAAACGATCAAACAGGGAAAATATCAGACAAACAAACAATCAAGAAGGATGACCAATCAAAATATCGACCTGGAACGGCGTCCAATTTGATAGCAACTCTATTTACACTGTTCCTCTTCATGACGTCAGTTTTTGGCCACCAGCAATCAGCATCTCCATATAGTTTGACAACGTTAAACAAAGCGCTATACTTTGACCGAATCTCGAGTATGCAATTTATACGAGATGAATGGAAACTCATCGTATATCACGACATGAGCCCCTATTGGGACGGTTCAGCAACCTTCGAAAAATACCTTCAACAAATAACCAGCGTGTGCGAAAGAGAGACAAACAAGGCACTATGTGACATCATCGTACTGCAATTACGTCATGCTCATGACGAACTAAAGTACTATAACGAAATGTTAATGAATCAGCATGTCGAAGAACGCGCACGGAAGCGACGAGGCCTCATCGACGGTGACGGCTATGTTGCTAACAGTTTATTTGGAGTTTTGGATCAACGTTTCGCCGATCAATACAAGCAAGACATTTCTCTTATAAAAAGAAATGAAGAACACTTAGCACTCCTGTGGAAAAATCAGACCTCAGTTGTAGAAGCAGAATATAATTTACTCAAAAGAACTGAGGAATCGATCAATCGGCAACACAAAGTCATCAATCAACATTTAAACAACTTAACGAAGGCTACAAACATTTTGAACAAAAATCTGCAGGAACAAGAAGTGATGAACGAGCTAGCACTCTCCACAATCATAGCTACAAATATGCTTGCAAAGCTAAAATCAATACAAGATACAATAATCGACACGATTACAGATATCCATCATGGAATGTTCAGCGTCCATTTACTTTCGCCGAAGCAGTTGAGAGATCAACTCAGCATTATTTCTGGACAACTATCGCGAGAGCTATCCTTACCGATAGAAAACATACAGACTGAACTACCCAAAATTTATCATCTTCTGAAGGTCAAAACAAGGGTAACACAGCAGTACCTCATATTTGAAATCAGAATACCACTTGTCAGCAGAGAGAGTTACGACTTATATCAATTGATATCAATACCACAACAACATGGAAACACCACAGTCGCCGTCGTGCCGGTATCAGATTACATTGCAATAAATTTACGCAAAGATACTTATTTATCAATGACGGCAAGAGACATACAACAATGTGTTCAGTACGATGACTTAACTCGTCTCTGTCACTCTCGAAAACCCATTTTTCAATTTAAGTCAGAAGACAGCATGTGCATCAAAGATAAGAGCGCCAACAGGTGTCTTACAAAAACTGCAGCATGTCGCAATAATTGGATGGAGTTGAGTAGAACAAATACTTACCTTTATTATTGTTGCGGGCAATGTGCACTGCGCGTCATATGTGAGCATCAGATTACTACAATACAAGTCGCTAAGGCCGGGGTCATTACACTGGAATCTGATTGCGTAATCAAAGGAGAAGACTTCACCGTTTTTTCACACAAACTGCTATACTCAGAGATTAAAACTGCGACAGACTTGGAATCACACCAAATAGCGCCGATCAATCACATCATCAACGTCTCTGTGCCGGAAGTTGAAATCAACATCACCGGCCACCAAGCCTCATTTCGGCAAATTAAAGAACAGATTGAGCAGATGAAGTCAGAAAAGGCTTTGTATACTGAAATATCAAGCCATGACATACATCAATATTCAGTAATCTACGTGTTGGTTTTGGATGCTGTATTAACAGTACTAGTTTTTCTTGGTCGGTGGTTTTATCGTCGTCGGCAGAGGAGCACCGACTTACAGTCGGACTCCGAGATGCAGCCTCCAACGGTGCCTGCGCGCAGAGGGCACGCCACCCCCGTCGTCGGTCCGACGCCACACACGAGAGACGCAGATCATCAGGCGCGAGAAGAGACCGTGGAATTAAGAAACTTCAATAGCATACTCAGCAGCATAAAGCGGCACAAGAAGACACCTCCAGTGTTCACCAAACCAGTGGCTACTGACAGTGACTGATTCAGTTTATGTTTAAGCATAGATTTAAGTTATAAATTGTAACTTGAGTGAAATTTATAAGTTTAGCATTTAAGCATTTTTGTAAACTCATGATCCTCATCCACTCACATCTCTCTCGCCCGGGAATATGTACGAGTCATGTATCGTACAGGGCACGCGCGCATTCACATCAGCACTTTTACATCGCTTTACTCAAATCGCTCTATAAAGCGACAGTACACGTTCAGCACTCATATACATCGGTACTCACCACATCAACATAGATAGCATTAGTTACTTGGTAGTGAAGTATATAATAAACGAATATTCTTTGACTATCAGTGATTTCTTCCTATCTAAATCTCAAGCTGTGTGCGCCACATTCAGCAGCGCATACAGAGTATCTTTCATCCCGAAAACCAGAAGAGAAGACTGTTGCCGAAAAAAAAACAATTACGTTCATATTCAAGATGGCGCCACTTAAACGATCCGTATTGTCTCTCAAATTCTAAATTAACGCAAGCGAAGCCGCGGGCAAACACTAGTATTATATACACACGGATCGAATTGATAATCTCCTTTTTAGGGTTCCGTAGCCAAATGGCAAAAACGGAACCCTTATAGATTCGTCATGTCTGTCTGTCTGTCTGTCTGTCTGTCTGTCTGTCTGTCTGTCCGTGTATGTCACAGCCACTTTTTGTCGAAAGTATAAGAGCTATCCTGTTGAAACTTGGTAGAAAGATGTATTATTTGAACCGCATTAGGATTTTCACACAAAAATCAAAACAAAACAAATTTTGGGGGTGCCCCCCATACTTTGAATTGAAACTCAAAAATTTTTTTTTCACCAAACCCATACGTGTGGGGTATCTATGAATAGGTCTTTAAGAATGATATTGAGGTTACTAACATAATTTTTTTCTAAACTGAACAGTTTGCGCGAGAGACACTTCCAAAGTGGTAAAAAGTGTGTCCCCCCCCCCGTAACTTCTAAAATAAGAGAATGATAAAACTAAAAAAAATATATAATGTAGACCTCAACCAAAACTACCAACGAAAATTGGTTTGGATGAGATACAGTTAGCAGTTTTTGAGATATAGTACATTTTCAAAAACCGCAAATATAACTTTGCCATTCATACAAATACTATGAAAAACAAAGTTATTTTTATTGTTTGTGTATATTACTTACTAATCTCAATATAATTATATCTATAATCTATGCTTGCTGCTACGGAACCCTTCATGGGCGAGTCCAACTCGCACTTGGCCGGTTTTTTTTTGAAGTCGGTAAGAAGTCGGTATTAATAAAAAAAACAAAGCCACCGACTTCCGAAAGAAAAGTTATTAGGTAGGTTATTTTTTCCTTCTTTTGTGGTTGTTTTTGAAGGCGGTTACTTTTTTTTTGAAAAAGCTCTTTATTACTATAGTTCATTTTATTCGTTTACATGTATTAGTATCAATTTGAGTATATTTATGTAGTGTTAGCTACCTAGCTTCTTCTCGCGATTTCACCCGTGTTATGTGAGGCGTTTGGCCCATGGGAGGCGAGGCCCCATTAGTTTCATTGGGGAGCGCATTGAACACGTCGTGTTCAACGCGACGCGTCTTTGAGACAAGCCTTGTCCTTAGACGGACAGCGAGCAACCTATTACCCGTGTCGTCCACAAGTACTGACTTGTGGACGACCACCATTAGGCACTGGCCTATGGTGGCTGGAATTTTCCCCTCGATAGGCGTCTACGGCAAGCTTGTTTAAGTAAAAACTGACTAGGGTTTTAGCTAATAGGATATTTATAAATGTTAGTTTGTGCGTAGGTACTATACATTTAAAGTTTTAGACTCGCACACGTCAAGTGTTCGTAATAGACAACCGAGGGATTAATAACGGTTCCGTTCCACTTTAAGCTCCTTCCGTTCAAAGCTTCAACAACCATAATAAACATTCGATGGAGCACAGGATCAAAGATAACGTGTACTTCTACCCAGACCCGTTACTTGGGACTGGGCAGACAACTAATTTATGACTACTTTTGTTAGCTTGGGTATTACCTGTAATAGCAATTGTATGTGTTATTGAAATAAACAAATAAATAATCCCAACTACGAGTACCCTCTATCTGGCAGAATCTTAATGCTCCTGAAACGAATATTTAAAGGCATAAACATTATTGAAGTTAATTATTGTTTGACCAAATGTGACCGAATTTACAAATACATACTTTTAAGTAGCGGGTCTAAGGGTGCCTTTCGACTAGAGATGTGCTATGGTAGCTGTGCTGCGAGGATGTAAAAGCTGAGCTATGGAACTGTGTGACCGTTTCCACTGATGCTACGCTATGTAGCTGTGCGAGTAAGATGTTCTATGAAGATGGGTAGCTGCGCTACGAAGATGCGTAGCTGCGAAACGATGATGCAGGTCGAGCTATGCGATGTATCGATACAAGGGAAGACGACTCATAGCACGCATCCTTCCAAACACATTTTAGTTGAATCCGTGTCCACCAGTGCTGTGCCATATAAACCAATGACTATGATTGGTGAATATCAAACGCATCCGCAGCAACGTAGCATAGCGCATCTCTGGTAGAAAAAAAGCCTAAAACGGCCAGAGTTACAACGTCAATACACTTTATTAAAGACGCAATACCTTAGCTCCGCTAGGGTTACAGCTTTGTCGCAGGTCGCAGCCGGCAACATCCCCCCCAAACCCCTCCTCCCACCTCTTGTGCTGACCTTTATGTTATACTACATCGTAAAATGTTAGTAGGTACTCACTTTTACCTGCAGCATTTGTTGCTTTATTCTACTATCGGCTACCGCAGGTGTGGACGTGACGGCAATTACTCAATGTTCAATGTGGTGACCACACTTCAATGGTATTGTTAGGTATTGCGAGTAGTTTGCTGAAGCCGGAGCATCCGACAGTAACTAACGAGTCTAGTACAGATACAGAAGCGGTGGGCACTCGGCAGGAGAGCGCATAGCCTGTTGTTAAATGATGTTCAGAGTTAAACAGCTCTACAGATCACATTTAATTTTAATAACTCAAAATTGAGCGAGAAAGCGACAAGGGATCATCTCACATGATGTTCAGATTTAAGGATCTCGTAGTTACTCGACAAATGCTATTTGTGTACTTTTGTAGCCTCGTATTTGAGCCAAAGCTTTGAGACCGTCATAAGGGGAAAATCGTCTCTCCATCGATATACTCATACATAGTGAAATTTTCCTCTGAAACGATTTTCTCTCGTTTGAAGGAAAATGCTTTTATATCACATTCAACATCAGACGTGAACTGAATTCACAACTATGACAGTCATGTTGTATGCAGAACATTTATATAGTTTAATGATAGAATACTTACGTTTATACATATTTTGCCCGAATTTACACAGGGGAAAATTGACATCATAAACATATAATTGTCACTTCGAAATTTCGCAGCTTCCAATTTTTTTTTTGGAATGTGGTAGGTATGGTACCTATATGTTTTCCTGAAGTTAACCTATACACCGTGTTCTTCACGTTATCCATAAACTTTAGCAAATACTTCTATGGCTTTTACAAATCAAATCCAACAAAGGAAGTAGTACTTAAAAAGGCTTCGTTACAAAGATATTTGTAATTTCATTTAATGAAATTTAATTGAGCTATGCAGTGAGAAAGTATCTTAATTTGAAATCTATCAAATACTATTTGCATTTCATTTGTTTCAGCCCGCCAAATGTTATGAATGACGTTGCCAATTCGGATAAAGAGGCATGCATATCGGGTTATTTACGTCTAGGTATTTAGTTTGTATGAAAATTAACAAAAAATAAAAAATAAGAATTTATTAATGTGTCCATAATGAAAATAAAAACGTGGGAAAATGCTTACTTCCGTGGTTTGAACATCTGGTCGAAGTTTATGTATATCGTCCGGAACACGGTGTATACATATTAAGCTACTATGTTCGAACTTATCAACAATATACACCGCTATAAAGGTACTAAATATTAAAATTTTACAGAACTTTACTTTCTCTTCTTTTCTTTGGTGTAAAAATAATCAATTGATTATTTTTACACTGAGGGAAGGCCGCGGCAGCGCGGCGTAGCCCTCGGGCCGCGGCTGTGTGATGACAATAAATACGGTCACGCACAGAGTTACCTCCTGGCTACAGCCGATGTTTTCCGCTAAAGCCAGGCCAAATATTAATAAAAATAAACAGTTGGTTGATAGAGCTTACATAAGCGACAGACAAAATTTAGGTACACCACCGCGAGTTCTTTAAACTTATGGTAACCTAATAATTTTGTTGGAAAGCTTGTCAATCAGAATTATTTAAAAACATACCACCTTGAACTTAGCCAGTCAAGCACTTTTGCTGGTAAGTAACATTTTTTCAGTTTCTTAACTTGTAGTTGCAATTTTGTGCTGACGGTGAGCTGCCCATTACTTTTATGGCCCAGTTACCTAATATAAGAAAAGTTGGAAATGGTCCCCATGCAAAGTTCGAAGTGGACGAGTTGCCCAGGTTACAGTACAGTCTAAAAATGTATGAACGCACGACCTCATCCCACGCACGCATTTTGGCGTTGATGCGGTCGTGCGTTCAATGGAATTACCATTACGATTTAACTGTACTGGAACTAATGAGACTAATTTTATATTGCATGAACAGAACGAAAGAATGACGAAAACGAGAAAAAAAATCCAGTACTCCCATAATGGAACTACTGGTATACGACGCTCCTACTAGTGTATTAACCACGACAAAAAAAACGTTTTCTAAAGTATGAAATTAAAATGAATAGACAGCAAAGGTAAATGAAAAGGGGTTTCTTTTAAATAGCAGTGGACGGTGTTCATTAAGCATTCTCTCAGTGGACAGGAAATGATAAGTGTCGTTTTAATTAAAATTCATATTTATTTAAAGCCAGACGTTGCTTTGTTAGGTATAATTTTACTTACTTTAGCAAACAAGAATAATTCTTGTTGCATTTACGAATAACAATAATAATTATGAATTTGGCCCTTAGGTACAACTGCCAGAATGCGAGTGCTTCAAACATCTTGATTTTTTCCGTCATCGTCGGTTGATGATAATAATCAATGGCAGGCCGCAGCCGCAGCCGCAGCCGTCAATCGATGGCAGGGGCTGAGCGAATGACGGCTGTGCTACATGTCGAAGGTTAAATTCCCGCACGACACGGGTTCGATGTAGGATCAAATATTCGTATGATTTGTTCCGGGTCTGGGCGTTTGTGTATGTAATAAAATAAATAAAATAAAATAAAATCATTTATTTCAGATGTCTAAAAGATCCATATCCATAGTAGTTTTACAATAATTCATCAGATAAAATTCATTAAAATTATAAAAATTAAATACATTAGGATTACATTCATTCAAATCAAATACATTAAAATCACAGTCATACATTAAAATTCAATCATAAATTCAAAAATTTAAGGCACAAGATAGAAATATATTAGAATTAAGAATTATTATTATTAAATCATTAAATTAAAATACTAAATTACCCTTCTCACAAATGACCTCCAAAGTGGGGATGAGAACCTATCCGCTACAGTCTCCAGGATTTTGTTCGGGCTGCCACGCAATCTGCAGATCAGGGATACCGTCTTTTTGCGAATAACGGCGTGAAAACCATCAGTGCGATATAGCGCGAACATCCCCGATGCACTACAGAATCGGGGCAGCCCCAACATCATCCTGAAGATATTGTTATATTGGATGCGCAGGGCATCCAGCGATTTTTTGGTGTGACTGACCCACAGACTTCCCGTGTAAAAGCTCTGACAATATGCCTTAAAGAGCGTAGTCTTAACTTCCTCCGAGCAGCGGGAGAATCTGCGGACCAGCATATTACCTCGGACCGCTAGAGCCCTGCGCTCCCTCTCAATATCTACATCATCCTCAAGGCCGTCGGTAAGGAAATGTCCAAGATATTTAAATTTAGTGACACGATTTACGCTCAAGCCATTTAGGGTAACACTGGGTGAATTATCGAGACATCTACCGCCGGCCCTGAAGATCATGTATTCACTCTTCTTTACATTGTAAATAAGACCATGTACATCAGCATAGTCCTCACACACCTCTAACATCTCTCTGAGACCACCCACCGTCGGGCTCAGCAGCACCATATCGTCCGCGTAGCTTATGTTGTTTACACATACACCATCTATCGAGCAACCGACGCGCCTGCTGCTAAGCTCAACGATGAGGTCATTTATATATAGATTGAAGAGCTTGGGAGATGTCAAACCCCCCTGTCTCACCCCGCTCTCCAACCTATACGCTTCAGAAAGTGTATTAGCCCACCTTACAAAATTTGTCTGGTTCCCATACCAATACCTGAATATATTGAGCACGGCTACCGGCACACCCCTGTCCCTCAACTTTCTCCAGAGCACATCGTAAGACACGAGATCAAAAGCCTTGGAGAGGTCAAGGAAACAAGCATATACCGGCGTCCTACGATCGGTATAGTACCGGACGGTATGCTTAAGACTTACTATTGCGCTTTCAGTCGATAGCCCGGGCCGAAACCCGAACTGAGCGTCATGCAGTTTGATGTAATCATCTAAGCAAGAATCAAGCACACCGTCCAGCACCTTAGCGATCACAGTTGCGAGAGATATAGGGCGGTAGTTCCCCTTATCCGATATATCCCCAGTCCTGTTCTTCACAATAGGCACTACGATAGTTTTCATTAAGTCATGTGGTAAATATGAGTGACTAATGCACATTGTGAAAAACATGGCCAGGACTCTCGGTAGGTGAACCCCCGCATGCCGCAAATGCTCAACACTAAGCCCGTCATGACCGGGAGATTTACCGCCTGTCATTTTCTTTATCACATGTCTTACTTGACTAGCAGTAACATGTACATCAGACTCCTCTCCATCACATCTGGCATGAGAACCAAAAGACGACACTGATGGACCAAGCGGGGAGCGCACCTTAAAATGGTCCCTAAACATATTAGCGACGTGCACCGGTTCGCTTTTCCCATCCACACTTACAGGGAGGCCAGGCTTAATATCATGCTTACCTGTAGCCTTCCAGAATGTATTAAAATCTTTAGCTGATCTGTGTTTAGTCAGAATGTCCATTCTAAGTTGATCCTGATTATTTTGGCACCACTTCAGTCGACTTTTGAAGATTTTACGTGACTCGAGCATTTCGTCATAAATAACGCCCACTGTAGGCCGATTGCAAGCTACCCACAATTTGAACTTCAGCCTGGCCGCCTGATGAGCTTCACGAACAAGTTTATTCCAGCCGCATAAGTGCCTGCGTTTGCTTTGTTTAGTGCCTCGCCTCCCGCTTGACCCTACAGCGGCGTCACTCAAGATTCGAACTATATTCTCATACAATTTGTTCAACACAATTTTATGGTCATCCAAACTGCATGATCCACGACTGCATTCCGTGAACTCGGTGGGGAAATCTATGTGACGTAACCCGTTGTAACACAATTTATGAAAGGTATTTACTTGCGTTTTGTTTCTCTCACCCCAGACAACCGAACTACAACGCCAGTCCCTAGTCATCAATTTAGGCCTTACAATACTAATGTCACATATTACAACTAATGGTAAGTGATCCGACACAAAAACGTCCTCTACAACTCTCACCTCAACAACTGTTTGCAAGGCTGACCATGATACCACACAATGGTCTAGCCATCGCTTGCACCCGTGAGCTTCGCTGACGTAGGTATAGGTATCAGACTGTGAGCCTAATTTTTCAAAATCGGCACATGTCCACGCCTGATCGGAGCAAAAATTAATCAGTTCGATATAAAATGGTTCGTGAGGGTGAGCATTAAAATCACCTAAAATAAATAAATTCGCAACATCCTCAATAGCTACTATTGCACTTATTTCTCCTAAAACCTCTGTCAGAATTGGCAAGTTGTCCGGAGTGTCAGTCGGCATATACACAGAAAATACAATAATTGATCGACCGTCAACAATAGCCCGTATCGCTGCCAATCGGGCACTGGTACAATGCAACACAGTAACATTTTCAAATATACCTTTCCTCCAGAGTATGGCCACCCCCCCATAAGGTCTCCCCTTCAGCAAGCCCACAGACAAGTCTACAGCTGACTTACCTGTGTATTCAAAATTGGTTGAAATAGTGCCCAACAATGGTATATCATGGGGAAGTAACCATGTCTCCTGGAGTGCGACTACATCAGACATATCACAGATATCTCTTATACTATCAATAGACCGCTTAACTGACCTACAATTAAAGCTAATCAAATTTAAATATTCTTTACAGTTTACAACCATGACTATAATTTAATTAGTCGCGTCACGCTGCTGTTCACTTTTGTACACAAAGTGCACAAAACGCCTAAACGTTATTCCGCTAGGCCAAAACTTATCATTTAAAAATAACGCTAAATTACATTTAGAAACATAGACTTTGTATGCGTTGTATTGTTTAGACTTTTTCACATTTATCATCTTTAGGGATACAGTTTCATTCGTTTTATCTTTAATATACGAAATAATGTCATTCTCACTCGTTTCTTTATTCACGTTTGAAATGAATAACGGCACTTTTACATCAGCCGCTCTAAATTTACCATCAGACTCAGTAGAAGCACAACCTCTCTGCCCGATAAGCTTATAATAACGCTTTGATGATTTCTTTCGCACTATTTGCCACTCTGAGCCACTGTCACTAACCACTTGTTTACACTCCGCGTTAGTAGCAAACCGGTCCAATGCGTCAGCGCACGTAGGCCGGCTCAATACCTCAGCTGATGGCGAAACTGACGAAACCACAGTACTTGACAGGGCCTCCACGCTCGTCACCCGATGCTCCGTCTCGCTTTCTCCAGCAGCGACGCTGTATGTACGAACCGCCTGGCGATCGCTCTCCCTCACTCCATTTGAAACCAGCGTACTAGAAAGCGCCTCCACGCGCCCGGCCGCTTCCGTCGCCTTGTTTCGCGTGTGAGCGAAAGAGATGGAGGGATCAATGCTTGCTTTCGGCTGAGTTTTCGGTGACGAGTGCCGCATAGGTGTAACCAACGGCCGACCGTTAACTTTTGAATCACCAGTCTTCATAGGTACATACTGTGGCAAATAATTTAATCCTATAGGTCCACTATCAAATTCAAAAGTTTTATGTAACTGACCGCCACGCTTTTTGTTTACATTTTCATTTGGTGCAAAATTATCTATGAGCGATGCGTGCTTCACATGCTCCACCTCCAATTTGAGTAGATTAAACTCTTCAGTCGAAACCACTCTGTCTTCCAACGCACACAGCTGATTTTTCAAGCACAGAATGTCTCTCAACAGCCGAGTCACATCAACATGGTCAAAAGTAACTGGCGGGAGTCTGTGCAGTTCCTTTGCAACGAACACAGGGAAGATCTCGGGATCAGCACTTTTCATTAAGCAAATGATGTCATCAAGGTCTCTTGACATTTTCTTCTTTCCCTGTTTTCGACGTATGGGCATCTTTTTTGAGCTAGGTACCGATTCGGCTAGCAATGCTTTTGCCTTCACAATTTCACCATCAGAAAAAGAGGAGGTACACAGCTGATGTATACTCTCCTCATCCATAAAATCCATTACATTTCTTATAAAAGCTAAGAGCTCATTAATAACCACATTACAGTTCACACACTTAACAGTTTTTGAAGTCATTTTTTGACAACACACATGAGTCACCGAGCAACGATACTAACGCGTCCGCATTCAATGGCGCAGCGCGCGAGACATATTTGTTACCACAACACAGGAGACATTCCTAGTATGGGGCAATATTAAAAGAAAGACTTCTTGGTGAAATGGGCGTGATGTCATATTAACTAACAATCAGTGATAATTCACGCACACACACAATGCAAATGAAACTGTAGAAGGGAACGATATCGATACGTTCTCACAGTAGCTTGTGAGATGTTAGTGAAACCTCAGAGGTAGCTTGTGGCTACATTGTAGGCGAGTGTCCTGTTCCCAGGCGCCGCCGCCGTGTGCCGCAGCCGGTACCTCTCAATCGATTATATTGCTGGCCGGCGAGCCCTGCCCAGTGCCCAGTGTGCAGTGGCCGACAGTAATTAATAAACTTTATAACAAAGTACGCTATCACAGTAATTATTAGCTGGCTCGTGCATTTTTTCGGTATTATTCATCAATTGAACGTCCGATGCGTTCTGGTAATGCTCCATATTTGCTAGTTATTAACCAGTTAAGTATATTGCTGCAACTGGCCTACCATCAACTGTATTTTCATAAAACGTTAGATTTTTGATGCCTTATAAAACCTTAGCACAAAGAACCAGAGATAAAAGCTTACTAACATTTCATTCATCTCCTGAAATACAAACAAAATGTTTAAATATTTAGCAAGCGCCGACCCCAAGTAGAATGGGAAGGGCAGGAAGAAGAAGGAATTTGTGATACTTGTAATGTGGGACATTCACAACATTTGAAGCGTTATCTTAGGACAACATAATGAAATATAGTAGAAACAGTGCGGGGCGAGTGTGAACTATTTGGTCGGGTCCGGCGACGACGACGACGGGTTGTGGGCGCGGGCGGCGGCAGGTCGGCCGTTAATAAATAATGTTGGATCAGGCGCTACACGTATCTGATTGGGTTTCCGCACCCTTTGACAGATCCAATTGAGAGGCACACGGTCGGTAAACAATATCTTCACACATACGCCAAAATACACACATACATGAACACAGACACAATCATAGTTCAGTGAAACCTAATCAAGACACATCCACTCAGTGTCATTTCCAGGCTAGTCTCGTGCCGCCTCCTGCACGCCGCGATCTCACCACGCCATCAATGAGCCGCTGACTATATACAACATGGTGTATCTGCACTCTGTTGTATCCGAGGGTGCGATATGTTTTTCAATCACTTTTCTACTCCAGTGACCTCAGAGAATGAGATGCATACTCACAAAATAGTATGTAGGTACGTATATGGATACCGGGTTTGGTTTATAGGATTACCTGTTTAACGGATACCGCAATTTACCCACCCACATGGTAACTGTGTGTGTGTGTAACGTTGTGGGATTAATTCCTTGTAACAGGTGTGCGTCAATTTTCAGGAACTGACGCCAACACATCAATCTACTCCAATCTATATTTTCTCACTTGAAAATAAACGTTTTTCTTGTGGAACAAAATTGGAATTCTAAGGAATTTTGGCAGTTGATGTGCTGGCGTCTGTACGTATTGTGTGAACTGTTGGTAAGGCCAGTGATCCTTTCGTGGCTTCACGGTGGACGGTAGGGGGGGGGGGGGGGGGTGACGCTAGAGCTGGGGTGAGGGGGGTCTATTTATAAATATATCAGCATATTTGACGATATTTTGGATTCTATTGGAGCATTCGTTCCAACTGGAAAAGTGGTTAAAGGCTTGGTAAAACTTCCTCCTTTTTGACGACGACGGCTATTTTTTTTTTGCTGATTTCCTGCAAGTCAGTTGTTTTTAAGGTTCTGTAATTCAAAATAAAAAACAGAACCCTTATAGGACCACCGTTGTCCATTTGTCAAGACCCTTTTTCTCAGGAACTCCGTACAAAAATCTTTAAACTCCTTTGGTACACAGATAGTTTATAAGCTGGATTAACGAAATTAATGGATTTTATCCCGATGGTCCGGTGGGGGTACTGTGATGAGGAAAGGTGCGACTGCGGAGCCTCAGCACAAACGATGGCCCACCTCCTCACTTGTGCTCTGAGTAATTCCACCTGCACTTTAAGGGACCTGTCTGAGGCCATCACCAATGCCGTAAAAGTGGCAGAGTTTTGATCGAAGCTCATTTAAACCTTAGGAATCATCGACACGACGAAGAAGAATCCCGATTTTGTGTTCCCGAGATATTATTTTCGAATTGTAGCGTGCAAAGTCGCTAGCAACATCTAGTTCATCTATGATGCTAAGTTTGCGTATGGGTTAAATCATTTTCAACGACAACACCCTTCATTGTGCGTAGTCCGACACGCAATTGGCCAGTTTTTTTTAAATGTGCTGTTATTCATCTGCATCAGATTGAACTGGAAGCAAGCCGCTACAATCTACATAGTTGGGAAAAGGTAAGGCAGATGATTATTATTTTATTTTATAGGTACCCTTTAGGGAAAAAGATGGTAAAAAAACTTTTATCAAAGGTACACTTGGTAAACAAGTAAAGACTTATAGCACATGTGGTGCGTAGCATAGTTGAAGATAAATATTATAAGGCTTAAAATAAACAACACTAATGTACCGAGGCGGCAACCATTTAGATAGCGATTAAAACTTGCGTTGTTGTTGGAATGTGGCGCTTAAAGCGGCTGAATTCATTACAGACAAGCGCACTTTTTACTCGGTCGGGACACTGCGCCCCCGCTTCCAAACATTCACGACGGGAAAAAGAGTAATGAAAATTGTTTGTCTGGTATCTGTATTGTGTCCTCAGTAAAGTTCATAAAGTACTATATCACTGTAAAAAATAAAAGTACGTACGTAGTAACCAGTTACATTTCTTTAGTAGTTGTAAAAAAACAAGATGTAATGAACAACGTTCCTATTTTTTTATGACTTGTGTTGACTTGTATTTTAATGTTCACTGAGTCCGTAATTCTTCATTACGCATTCGCGCAATATAGCGCGAGTCGCGTAATTTACGAGATCGCGTGTGATTCTCTGCGTTGCGGTGCGATCGTATTCGTCATCGTTATTGCGATTATTAGTAATGACGACGATTTAACGCTATGAAATTAAAAATAGCCAAGTGTAGGAGCAGTGCCTAAGATATAGGTAAATATTGTTACGAGCTGGGTAGGGGATAAATTAATTAACACCAATTAATTTACCAAATAATCTTGAATGACACACAAATAACTAATCATAACAAGCACTTAACACTACTCAACACTTTTACACACACTTAATCGCACGTAAAAGTCACTTAGAGATCGCTTCGAGAAGATGGTCGAATGTTCTGGAAACATCCACGGACTTCTACACACCCAAACCTTCTGGAACATTCTAGATTCATCTCGAACCATCTAGATCAGAGTAGAATTTTCTAGAAACTTCCAGACCAATCTTCAGTAGAATAGTCGAGAACCATGTGGAACCTTCGAGAAGCCTGTAGATTGGTCTCGCAATATAATCGACGTAACAATATCGTACGTAAAAACATTTAGTAAAATAAAAAATAACTTTTGAAAAATCAAAATTTTTTTCACCAAACCCATATACGTGTGGGGTATCTATGGATAGGTCTTTAAAAATGATATTGAGGTTACTATTATCATTTTTTTCTAAACTGAACAGTTTGCGCGAGAGACACTTCCAAAGTGGTAAATGTGTGTCGTCGTCCTCTGTTACTTCTAAAATAAGAGAATGATAAAACAAAAAAAAATATACATATAAATATGATGTACATCACCATTTTTTTTCCGTGAAAACTGGAAGTCATGGGGAGAGGCCTTTGCCCAGCAGTGGGATGATGTGGGCTAGCAGTATCAGTATCAATAAATCATTTTTTAGTAAAGATTAATTACGGAGATGGTAGTAGTACTACTCCGTACCTACAAACGAAAACGAACTCTTAGGTATTCTTTGTATTTTGGAACTTACCTGGATGTGATGTACCTACTCATCAATATTTACCATAATAGTAGGTACCTATTCAAACTTAGCAGCTATGAATGCTACTCCATGTTGATGTAAGTACAATCAACTAAAGATACATAATATGGAAGTAGGTCAGTAATGATCGGAAGGATGCTATCGCAACGCGGCTGTAATTACGCGCCGTGTCCGGAATGCAAGCGCAGTCGAGTGAAGTATAGTATAGCTACGTGTATGTACTCTAATATACGTACAGGTGATGAGTGATTCTGCGTCTATTATATCAGGCGCGGCCAACGCCATCTTATATTTACAAGATACATAATATGCTAGTCCGCGCAAAAAATGTAATTACCTACCAATCAGTTATATATCAAAATATTTAGACCCGTATTCTTTTGGTTCCCAAACCAAAGACGAATATACGACGCTTTTAAAATTCACAAAGTCCCCATTCTTTGTATTGCGTTCTGAAGTCACGAGCCCTCTCCTGAGTTTTGATGCGTCTAGCTTTGTCTAATCACAGATTAAAATGGAAATGTCCACTATTTTCTGTAAATCTCAGTGACGGAATAGATTTGCAATTTGTCGCCTCTGGAAACTAGCTTATTATACCTACTCGTACAAATACGTTAGGTACTTGAAACCGCATGGTACTTTGTGTTGCAGTTTTTTTTTATTACTGAAGCCTTTTGAAGCGAGTCGTTTCTGTGTAAACAAGTGTTTTTAGGGATCCGTACGTCCGAATATAAAAACGGAACCCTTATAGGATCACTCGTGTGTCCGTCTGTCTGTCGCTTACAGTCAATTATCTCTGAATCTACTAAACCGATTGAGTTGAAATTTGGTACACATATCAATTCGTGTGACCCAAGCACAGAAGTGTGACGTGAATAGATGAAATCTGTATGTGGGTGGTAATTTTGGGGGGGGGAAGGGGAAAATTAAAAAAAAATATATTTGAAAACTGCGTCGTGTGACATATCAAATGAAAGGTCTTGTTGAGAAAATCTTAAATGTATTTTTTTTGTAATTTTAAAATAAATAGTTCCAAGTTATTCAAGAAAATAGACGCATATATAGCGGGATTCTTGAAGAAAACAACTTTCCCCTATTTAAAAACGTATAATTTTGATTATGGTCAAATTGTAAAAAAAATATAAAAATAATAACAATTAGGATGCGTTTGTGCCAGGTTATCCAAAAAATGAAGTTCAGAATTAGGTATATAAAAATAGGTCGCACATAAAGAACTCAGTTAGGATGCAATTATGTCAGATTATCCATTCCTATCTCCGAAACCACTGAACTTAAAATTTTGAAAAAAATACAGAAATTAGTTTTCTACTTATAGATTATAGGAAAACTTATAAGAAGTCCATATCTGTACATGGGAGGTAATTTTTGTGGGGGAAGGGGAAAATTAAAAAATAAATAATTGAAAACTGCGTCGTACCCCCATAACTTTTAAACGGCTGAACCGATTTTCATCAAACATGTCTAAGAACACTTGCACGTGAATCACCTTTTTTTAGCGTAGTAAAATCATCAAATGAGTCCTCCCACCCCGGGCAGGGCGGGAGGGACTGTCAGACTTGTACTGACTAAAATCCACGGTGTCCTTCAATAGCCCTTTATCTTCCGGGGTCACGGTAATGAAACAAGTCTGGCGACGCCGGCCGGCTTTGGCCCTCTAGAGGCCCCGTCATACGTAAATCACCTTTATACAATAATAACTAAATTGAAATCCCTTCATCCGTTCGGGCTCTACGGTGCCACAGACAGACAGACAGACACGTCAAACTTATAACACCCCTCTTTTTCTGTCGGGGGTTAAAAAAGGGCTGCGTCGGCGCCTCAGCCGGCCGCGCGGCCTCCCGTCCCGCGCTCTCGTAACTGTCGAGTGCGTCGATTTATGGCGCCCTTTGTTTGAAATAGTGCCGCTGTAATGTTTAATTAATACTTATTACGGTCTGGATGGTGATTAAGTCTGGATAATGTTACTTAAATTAAACATACTTACTGTGAAGAAAGGACTATGGGAAAGAAAACTATTTGGTGAAAAAAATATGATAGGAGCGATTTGTTTTTGAATCCTATTTATGTTGAGCCGGACAGCCGCAAGTTCCACATCTCCCGGCGCTCGATGTCAACAACTCGAAAGCTCGGGCTATCAATAAACAATTTCAATCGCTCCAGAGCTGCGATGTTGTGTACCCAATATTCCGCTATCTTTGTTTTCGGTTCAAAGGATTCCTTCTAATGCAAATACAGGCTGACTTACACATAAATTGAATTGGTGTTGAGTAAACGCTATGTGCGAAGTCGGTGGTGGCAACTATGAAATCGATCGCATTACAACCGTTTTTCACGGTTAACAACAATAATAATTTAATTTAAAGGAACATCGAAGTAGGGTGTAAACATGCTGCCTGTCATCCTGACGACATGCGCCTCTGCTCGGCCTGTGTCGTGGCCTATACGGCCTGTGTCGTGGCCTATAGCAGGCAGCTCAGGTCACCCGACGCCAACCAGTTTATTGGATGTTTACTGTACTAGACATATAGGTATCGCCCGTGCTCGAGCGCCGGCAGATACTCTCGGCCATCGTGTCACAATCCCAGCGGACGACAACGCGTTAATTGGTCGAGATCTGTATCACATCGCTCCTCCAGAGATACTGTTATTAAATTGCCGGTAGCTGTATATCGCAAACTATAACGTAAGTAAACAACTGTTATTAACAAAGATGTGTGGTGATTTGTTTATTTAATGAATACATTTGTTACAGCTTAAAATGCCGTTAACACTTAAGTTAATCCTTTCATTATGTCTCCTTACAGAACCGCAATCATTCTAACATCATCAGCTAACAGGTCCAATCCAGGGCTGGTCTCCACGAGCGCGTTGAGCATCATTAGCATACGCGGTTTAAGGGATGTGTATCGATTGTAATTATTTGGAAAAAATAATTAACACAGCTCCGCATGTAATTCCAATGCATTGTTGTGATTTATTAAACAGCTCACCTAACTTTGAAAGAATTAAAATTTAAGTAAGCTAAAATTAACTTAGATACATTACGGATAATATCCACACACGGTTATAGAGGTATCACAGAAAAACTTTTTGCACTTTTTCCAGCATGCTTGTTAAAGTGACCTCATGAACATTTCATATACTTACAAGTGCTGTAAGCAGCAGTTACTACGCAGTCCACCAGTATAGGCGCCGATATTGTGTTTATTTCATCGCCACTCATCTCAAACCACATCCTAGAGCAAAAGTTAAAAGACATGCCGTTTCAATCAACTCACCCGCACTGATGTACGTCCACCACGCAGGACCAGTGCGGGTGTTTACTGCTAGATATAATTAGAGAAGAGCCCTTTGTCAATCACTGGAATCATTATAAGGCTATTACAAATGGGGCTAATCAATATCTGGATTGGATTTAATTTCCTTATTAGTCCCACAGTCTCAGAAGTAAAGCACATATTTCCAAAATACAGACATCAAAAGTGTCTAGGGATCAAGCATTTTTATGCGGATTTCTTGAGATTGAGATGTGGCTTTGTAATAAATTTATGATTTTATAAATTTATATGGATCCTTTTTGGTGCATTTCATAATTTGAATCAGGAACTGTGAATCAAATTCGAGTAAAAGATGAAAATCAGCTGTCAATATTTTCCCTATAAAAACATACAACGCATTGAAGACATTATTAGTGCTACTGTTTCCCTACTACTGATTAAAACCAACGCTATTATGGAGCGGCGACGTCATTTAAGCAGGGAAGAAATGCTCAGAGCCGTGGGAATGATAGAAGCTGGTTCCCGGCAACGTACTGTGGCTTTAGCTCTGAATACAAGTCAGAGTGTTATCAGTCGACTTTGGACACGTTACCGAAGCACTGGTACCGTGGCTGAGCGCCATGGAGGACGGTATCGCTGCACCACACGGAGACAAGACCGATATATTCAAATCTTAACTCGAAGAGCTCCAACAATAACCGCCATGATGTTAGCAGTGAGGCTTCATCACTCTTCAGGGAACTTAATTAGCGACCAAACAGTCAGAAACCGCTTGCATGAAGTGAACCTTCATTCCCGAAGACCGCTACGGGTACCACCTATAGCAATGCACAATCGTAGGATTCGATATCAATGGGCTCTTGAACACATAAATTGGGCAGAAGAACAATGGCGTTTCGTGTGCTTTTCTGATGAGTCTCGTTTCGGTATGAGACCGGATACAAGACGTATACGACACTGGAGAACCCCTGGACGCCAACAGCGATTAAAATCGTGCCAGGAAGTCCATCCTTATAGTGGTGGAACCATCATGGTATGGGCGGGTATTTGGATCGGGGGAAGAACTGAGTTGATTTGGATCAGAGGCAACCTCAACGCTCAAATTTATGCTGAGACGATTGTATCAGACGTCATCGTTCCTCTACAAGTGCAAATCGGTCCCTTATTTCAGTTAATGCATGATAATGCACGACCGCAGCTAACATCAATGTCCTGCCCTGGCCTGCTCAGTCGCCAGACTTGAATCCGATTGAGCATGCATGGGATATGCTACAGAGAAGAGCTCTGCCGAATATGGAGGGTATCCAGTCGCAAGAAGACCTTTTTTTGTTGTTGCAACGAACATGGGCGGCCATTCCACAGCGTGATTTGGATGAACTCATTTTGAGTATGCCAAACCGATGTTCTTGTGTTGTTAGTGTTCGCGGTAGAAACACGGATTATTAATTGTTTAAGTTACCCAATAAAATTTTAAAGAAAACTGTTATTTCAGTCTTTTTTTCGAACTTTTGTGTTAGTGGTTCAAATGTCAAAAATCCCTTTATTAGGAAAATGGCAAATTTCTTTATTAATGCAAAGGTGACTTGGTTTATCGTTACTGTGACAAACGAAAACACTTTATTTGATGAATCCTTAAAGAAAATTTTAATTAATATCAATCAGGAGAAAAGTTATTGCAAAAATATATGTTGATCCCTAGACACTTTTGATGTGTGTATCTCGAATTTCAAAGTTCAAACAATGTGCGCAATTCACGAATAGCTGCTCTATGAAATCATTGAGACTATGACGTGTGGATTTATTTATTATACTATGCGCGAGTATATATATGCACGGTTGTGTGGTCGTACGGCGCGGGATGGCTGGTTGGTATCATGCAATATGTTTACGGAGCAGATTCAAAATTACTTATCGTGTTTGGCAACTCTGCGGGCTGCCCTTTATCTCGTGCAGGATGCGGTGCGACACATGAGCGGCAGTGGGACTGTTGTTAGCGATGTCTCATTTCAATACATCATGACTATCATGTTGCGTTCACTGCAACAACAGTTTTAATATAAAACAATGAATTGAGTTCTCTTACTGCTCTAAGTTTACCATAGAATATAGTTACCTGACGGGGCCCTCATAAATAGGGCCAAACGCCGGCCGGGGTCACAGGATGGACTAAAAAGGTAACCACCCTGGAACGTAAAGGGCTATTTGAAGGAACGCCGTGAATTTTAGTCAGTACGAGTCCGACAGTCCCTTACGCTCCAGCCAGGGTGAGAGGATCCATTTGATGATTTTACCACGTAAAAAGAAACCGGCCAAATGGGAGTGAGATACTCGTGCGTGCAAGGGCTTCCGTAAGATTATCTAAAATCATTTAATAAAATCCTTAATTATTTGTTTTATTTTAATGTAATTATTTTATTTTTAACGAACATATTTAACTAAACATTTCAAGCATTTACCTGTTGCCGTTATCAATATTGAGCAATAAATTGCAAAATAAAACACGTTTTTATTGTACGAGAGCCCCTTAAATATTTATTTTATTCTGTTTTTAGCATTTTAATTTTGTTGTTATCGCGCCAATAGAAAAGTTCGTGCGATACAGCCCGCTGACAGACGGACGGACTACGAATTCTTAGTAATAAGGTCCCGTTTTACCCGTTGGGTACGTAATCCTAAAAAAAGAACATACTTCCCAATGTTACGAAAGTGAGTTTGTTGTACCTATGTTATAAGAAATACATACCAAAAAGGAACCGCTGCTGGACTAATATTCTAGATGCCGATTATGTTTAAACAAAAATATTGATAGGTGACGTATTTATTTCAGAGGGTGCCCAATCTAGAATACGTCACGTAGAATCCATACTCAATGAAAAACAATGTTTCGAATTTGTTCATCAACTTCCAGTAAACTGGAAATAAAATCCTCAATAGCTAAAGTCAATACAATACATGACTTGTGCCGCGGTATATTCTAGTAATTGCCTGTCGATATTGCACAGCGAGTTTTGAGATTGAATGCAGTGTCTCTTGCAATACATTGCCGGTTGACGCCGCACCTTCACCCCGCGCCCGCTGCACCGCCCGCCGTGTACAGCGGATGCTACGATGTACGGCTCATAATCGCCTGTGCTCCACATAATAGGCGCCACGTATTACTGCCAGTTGATTTACACCGCGAGACTGATTGCGAATTATGCACCAGATTAGATGTCATAGGCACAAATTAGAATTACATACCGTAATGATATTTGATTCTAATTGCATGTAGGTAATATGTTGTGTAAGACGTCATAACTTGTTATCTGGGGAAACGACAGATAGTTGTGATGTAGGTATCATCGGCTGATCGTTAGTTTGGCCAATTCGATAAATTCTAAATTCAATGAAAATGTATTAATCATGCAAAATAGATTTAAAAAAATCTAAAAACCCACGTTTTTAAATGTCCTAAAAATAAGAAAATAACCCTACGGGGCTGAGAGAGGGGCCACTCAAAACGTGGGGGCGTATATTATTTAAGGGATTATTTATGGGATATATTTACATGACGTGTAATAGATCGTGGGTGTAACTTGCAAAGATACGCCCCCACGTTTTGAGTGGCCCCTCTCTCAGCCCCGTAGGGTTATTTTCTTATTTTTAGGACATTTAAAAACGTGGGTTTTTAGATTTTTTTAAATCTATTAATTATTTTATTATTTTTATCTTTGTTCATCGGGTTTGAAGCTACCCTGAAAATTTCCGCCTGCTAGCTTATCAGGAAGTGCCTCAAAGCCTGTCCGCCATCTTGGACGTCCACCATATTGGATTTAAGTCACATGACTATGACCCCGGGACATAACGGGCTATTGAAGGACACCGTGGATTTTTGATTTTACCACGGAAAAAAAAAAAAAAAAAAAAAAAAAAAAAAAAAAAAGTCACATGACTATATTTTTCGTATTCCTGACAGCAAACCCTTTCATTTGATACCCATAACATGGGGGTGGATTTCAAACAGCCAGTCTGCCATCTTGGACGTCCGCCATATTGGATTTATGTCTCGTGACTATTTTTTTCGTACTCCTGACAGCAAACCCTTTCATTTGATATCCATATCTTAGGGGTGCATTTCAAATAGCCTGTCTGCCATCTTGGACGTCCGCCATATTGGATTTAAGTCACGCGACTATTTTTTTCGTATTCCTGACAGCAAACCCTTTCATTTGATATCCATATCTTAGGGGTGCATTTCTAATAGCCTGTCTGCCATCTTGGACATCCGCCATATTGGATTTAAGTCACGTGACTATTTTTTTCGTACTCCTGACAGCAAACCCTTTCATTTGATACCCATATCATAGGGGTGGATTTCAAACAGCCATTCCGCCATCTTGGGGAGGCCGCCATATTGGATTTGTTATGACGTTTCTTAGCTAGTCATGCATTGTCATCAGAACTCAGAGCGTGTGCAAAATTTCAGCCTGCTAGCTTATCGGGAAGTGCCTCAAAATTGAGTTGCAAAAGTCCAACCGGAACGACAAACAAACAAACATACAAACAAACAAACAAACAAACAAGAAAAGTGAGTGTATAAAAACGTGGGAAAAAATCTAGCGGTTGGCGCTACGTCTGGCATGATTAGTGCATTTTATGTTACCTATGTTGAAGGTGATAGACACGTCGTCATACCGTGCGATTTTCCGCTGCAGCGAATTTACCCGTGACCAGATTGGTACATAGTACTTAAACATAGTTAGCGAAATGTAGTCACCTATGCTTGACTGTGCTCGGAAACACTTTTGCTAAGCATGGGCAGAGAATTTCACTAGCGCGGTTTATTCTGTAGAATTCTACGACCTACGGAAATTGTATGAAGCAGCTGAGGAAGAAACACTCCCTTGTAATAAAAGAATCGCGCGTATAAAATTTGCTATTCATGCTTCATCTTACGCTTTCCACGACACTACTTGTAGGTGTTCAAAACTGTTTTTCTACTGCTCTTGATATCCCTTTCCCCAAACAAAACAGATATGTATCCACTCAGCCGTGGGATGCCGGCAGTTCGCTATGCATGACACACAGACAGACATACAGTGCGCGCGGTCCGCGAGGCTTTACTTCAGTGCATTATTAAGATTGAAGATTGTGCGCGACTACACTACCGGCGCTCAATATTATGAAGGCTTGCTTGCGTTGGCACACGTTGCACTGTCAGCGGGGGGCTGGGAATATTCCGAGTGCAATAGAATTCGACGTAAAGTGAAAGTTATGTAAGAAATTTTAAAAATAATAAACAACACAAAGATTTATTGAAAAGAAGGTGTACAAGTAAATCTATGTAGTAAAGTTAGTTCTGTGAAATAATATAGAGCGTCAGCTGGTCTTGAAACGGTCGTACTCAACATATTATCGTCTGCCGCGTCAGCGATGGTCCTCTCACAAACACACTAATAATCAAATTGGCACGGCCCGCGCCTGTCGCCCGGGTCGACATTGTAGGCTAATCTACTTTTATAGGGTACCTAGTACTTCACTCGGATAATGTCAAATGAAATGAGAAAATGGGCCGTTTCGTCGGGTCTCGTAATATGTACTTGATTATACGAGTAGATTGATAAGAAAATTGCTTAGGACACTATAGCTTGATATCTATATTGACATGTTGTTATTACGTCTGGAAAAACGTGCAAGTAAAAGAAAAATGAAGAAACCCTGACAAAAAAAAATAAAAAACCTGTTTTAATCTAGGGTTTAAACTCACGGTCATCCGCATAGAAGTCAACGCTCAAACAAATCGGGCCACCCAGACGTGTCGTGAAAATATGGAGAAAATAAATTTTCCCACACATGGGACCTAGCTGGATCGATTAAACGCTATCCGCGTGCTGTAAGGCGGGTGCGGCGGCGGCGCCGCGCCGCGCCACCATTTGCTAATTGCTCGGAAAAATGTCACCTTTTAGCGCCGTCTAGCGAGTGAATTGATAACACACGCGTCGTAGTGCCGATATTATCAGCACACCTCGGGAACACTTGCACAGCTCACATGCACATTTAATTAACAAAAGTGAACCTTCCTGCAACACGTCGCTGACTACAATTAATAAACAACGCGTCACACTGACGAAGCTGAGTTCAGTAAAATCTTGGTCGAATACAGTCGGCGTGATTGGTGCAGTGGCTGAGCAAGTGGACTGCTGCGCTGCGTGTTGCGGGTTCGATCCCCGCACGGAACAAATATTTGAATGATCTGCAAGTAGTTGTTACAGATCTGGGTGTTTGTGAGATTCTAAGTTTGTAAACGCACCCACGACACAGGAGAAGTTATTAGTGTGGCCCAACGTTTAATTTTTAGAAAAAGTCTAAAAGAATATTCGTATAGGCATTAAAAATACAAAGAGAATCCTGTTGCAAAAGGTCAGAGTTAGGATTCTTAAAATGAAAAGAAATGGAATGGATGCATAGATGTGTTTGGTATTTTGGGATGCTTTTAGGATCCAAGATTGAACACTCTGATTGAAGATATTTACAAAAGTATCATTGCAAATCTCTTCATTCAACTACCTACGTCATTGGTAGACATAATAATATTGCGTTGCGTATTGTGAGACGCCACAACAATGTGACACAGATCTACAGACGTATAGTTCGCCCGGGAGATATCGTCGTAATTACCAGTTGGCAAGCTCTCCACTCACCGATACCGGGTACTCACCTATCGGGTGTTTACAACACTAGAGAGACTAGAGGTTTTAATGAGAGATTGTTGGTTCTTCCAATGTACCAATCTAATTAATGTTATAAAAGGATATCGTTTTGTACAAATCTGTATTATGTTCGGTATGACGCGGCCAGTTTCCTACTGCATACGAAATATTGTTTCAGTGAAAAAAACTTTTTCAAAAAAATGTAACCGCCTTCAAAAACAACCACAAAAAAGGGTAAAATAACCTACAAAATAACTTTTCTTTCAGAAGTCGGTGCCTTTATTTTTTTTCATTTCATTGTTTTTTTTGCCACCGACTTCTGAAAGAAAAGTTATTTTGTAGATTATTTTACCCTTTTTTGTGGTTGTTTTTGAAGGCGGTTACATTTTTTTTGAAAAAGTTTTTTATTTTACTCTTTTTAGTTTAAATATTCAACTCAAATTCTTGTCAAATAAATCATTCTCTTACATGTATGTGCACTAAAATATTGTAATCCGTAGCACCGGTAACAACATCGCTTAAGTGCACAATATGCTAATAAAATTCCCTATCTCAAAAACTACTGAACCGATTTTGATGAAACTTGCAGTATTTCGTAAGTTAAACAATACTTAGTACAACAAAAAAAGAATTACTTAAATCGGACTTGTAGTTCCAGAGATATGCGAACACAAACTAAATCAGTCGATGCCTACTCCAAGCCGTTGAGGAGTTGTACCTTCCATCATCAGCTCATCCACCTGAGATGATGATTATCAGATGCAAATACTTGAACAGCTTTAGAAAATATATGAAAATGGTACCATGTGCCTATAAAATTTGAAGGTTGCCCTCGATTTCCCTGGGATTCCATCATCAGATCCTGACCTGATGATCATGGGACCAATTGGAAAGTATACCCTATATATACTTCACAAATAGTCCCATGGTAACAGGTCAGGATCTGATGACGGGAACTCTTTAATAAATTACACAGAAAGTAACAGACAACAGAGATGTTCTGAGAATACGTTAATAAAGGAGCATTAGAGCTGGGGTTTTTCTTTTTTCATTCTTATAAATTAAAAGGATATCTTTTATTAGAAGCTCGTGGCCAAATACATTAGGTACTGTTATAAATTCGTAACTGTTAGTCAGAAGCTCGAAAGCCCGACATCTAGTATTACCAAGGGGTATTGTACCCAGTTACTGGGTTATGGAGGTCAGATAGGCAGGCAATTCACGTACAACTCTGATATTAAACTGTATCCAGTTTGACAGGAAGACACCACATAGTCGGGATTAGTTATTATTACATAAAAACCGGCCAAGTGAGAGTTGGACTCGCCCATGAAGGGTTCCGTAGTAGCAAGCATAGATTAGGGATATAATAAAATTATATTGAGATTAGTAAGTAATATACACAAACAATAAAAATAACATTGTTTTTCATAGTGTTTGTATGAATGGCAAAGTTATATTTGCGGTTTTTGAAAATGTAGTATATCTCATAAACTGCTAACTGTATCTCATCCAAACTAATTTTCGCTGGAAGTTTTAGTTGAGGTCTACATTACATTTTATTTTAGTTTTATCATTCTCTTATTTTAGAAGTTACAGGGGGGGGGCGGAGGGGACACTTTGGAAGTGTCTCTCGCGCAAACTGTTTAGTTTAGAAAAAAATGATATTAGTAACCTCAATATCATTTTTAAAGACCTATCCATAGATACCCCACACGTATGGGTTTGGAAAAAAAAATGAGTTTCAATTCTAAGTATGGAGGGAACCCCCAAATTTTGTTTTGATTTTATTTTTGGGTAAAAATCCTAATGCGGTTCACAAAATACATCTACTTCATCATCATCGTCTCAGCCATAGGACGTCCACTGCTGAACATAGGCCTCCCCTTTAGATCTCTGGTCTCTAAGGTCGTCTGTCCACCTCGTTGGTGGACGTCCTACGCTGCGCTTGCTTTCTTTGCTTGCTTTACATCTACTTACCAAGTTTCAACAGGATAGCTCTTATACTTTCGAAAAAAAGTGGCTGTGACATACGGACGGATAGACAGACAGACAGACATGACGAATCTATAAGGGTTCCGTTTTTGCCATTTGGCTACGGAACCCTAAAAATACCTTATTAACCTATCTCTTAAGCGCAAGCGTAACGTCAATTCACCACAATTTATTTAGAAATTTGATATGTTATTTTTAAGCTCTCTCGTCTCATTATCTTTATAATTCAGTATTGTTTCGTCATAAACGATTAGATAATATTCTTGTTTGTTATGACTGTGAACTTTCAACACTACCTTGTATCCCTTCGATCCGCTAGCTTCTTTAGTCGGGCTACTCGGGCTGGGTTAGCCCCAGGTTAAGAGTTCAGGCACTCTTTTCCCGGTACGAAGGTGATGGTGTCATTGTTACACACCTAACAGAGTTGATGTTGATGACATCCCTACCCTTCATCCGAGGTTCAGCCCTTGTTACATTATAAAACGAAAAGTATAGAAAAAAACGAAAACACCAGTTTATACAGTTTGTTATTTTATCAAATTCTTGGAAATTTGAAAATAGTGAAGACCATCCCTCATTTCAATATTCAAACAAAAGAGGTTTGAATAATATCTCAGACTAAAATAAATGCCAAAAAGCTGGGCATCCTAAACAGAGCGAAGCGGTACTTCACGCCTGGACAGCTTTTAACTCTTTACAAAGCACAAGTCCGATCCTGCATGGAGTACTGTAGCCACCTTTGGGATGGCTCAGCTAAATATCAACTTGCCGCTCTTGACTCAGTGGAACGGAGAGATAGGAGGCTCGTTGGCGACGTAAAATTGGTGGATGCCAAGCTCCATAGCTTGACTCATCGACGCAAAGTTGCCTGCCTGTCGGTCTTCTACAGATTGTTCTTCGGAGAGTGTGCCCAAGAACTCCACGACCTCATTCCACCAGCCCCCTTTTATCATCGCACATCTAGACGCACGGCAAACTACCATCCTTACCTTATTGCTATACCACCAATTCGCACTAAGCGTTTCCAAACGTCTTTTATAATGCGGACAGCGAAGGAGTGGAACTCTCTGCCGGCGTCTGTGTTTCCGAACGCATACAACCCTAATCTCTCTTCTGGGTAAACTCGCTTCATCGTCGACCTTGTCTTAGTCATTCCTGACCCAGACTAAGGTCAAGAGCAAACCCATTTTACATTAAAAAAAAATGTTTTTTTATATTCGTAACTCGATTCCAGTAGCCAATAAACTGTAAAGGCGCATGAGGAAGTAAACGAGGCCATGTCGAGCATTAAGCATGGCGGGCAAGTGCTGCAAGTAGACAAATGGTCCGCGTAATGTGCAGTGCACTGTAACGCGGGACGATTGGGAAAATCGTTCGCAAGATATTTGCCTAAAGCAAATTCATTATCTTTTTTCTTGTTTGTCAGAAGTTCAGCCCCCCTAGCCAAGTCACAACAAGTCGCAAACGATAATCGTAAACGCTCGGTACTCCCCAATAGATTTTCAACTTTATAGCCTAGAGCCTAAAGTTGAAAATCTGTTTATGATTTCTGAGCGTTAGCGACAGGAAAGATCGAAAACGATAAGCAATCTTCACTAGATCTTCAAAGTCTGCCAAGCACATAAAGTTGAAAATCTATTAAAGCCTATTCAGCGTTTGCGTTTATCGTATGTTACATGGCTACAGGGCCAGTTCATCATCTCATTCTTCTACGTCAGCTAATTAGCGTCCACACTCATCATCGAGTTACCAAAGACAATTAGGTACTATGATTTTTACGAAAAAAGCGATTTATACAATTATCCTGCAACGTGACACAAGCCATACACGCTGAGTGCGTCCACTCGCGCCAAGTTGCCGCACGAACACTTGCGACCACTTACTACGCATATTACAGTGAGCAGTATGTGCGAGTGCGATGTTATCTGTACCGTGAGGGCTTGTTAGTACTGCTATAGCTGGGATTCTGGGAACCCTCATTAACGCTTTATAACGTCAATAAAACATGTACGAACATGGCGTGACTATAATAATTGTGTGTGCCTTATTGATATCTCTAGTAGGTAACAATTGATGTGCTGAGAAGGCCTGAAAAAGTGATAAAAATACTTTCAATATAATATGGTTAGAATATAAATAGTAATAAATAATAATGACAATAAGTAGGTATTTAGTACATCCCAAGTTCTCCATTACTTTCTTTGACGCATCACTATAGTTCTTGAACTACCTTCACACAATCGTTTATCGCACCAGCGTGATGTCGAACTGCAGTGTGTCGCAAAAGTGTGCATTCAAACTATAATGAGCGACAGTACAGTTTTTTCGCACATCCGTTTGCAGAACTACTATTAGTACACACCCCAGAAATACTGATCCGAAACATGCTAAAATAAATGCACGCTAAAATTACAAATGAAAAGAAGCCAACCGATAACACAACTTTAGAGCAGAGTAATATCATGTTTTAATGTGATTGATGTCTTTCTGTATTTGTTTACTTTATGGATGATCTATAGTTTTATTCTCATCTACAGGGTTATTACATTAGGGTACCTTCCGACGGATGTTTTGGTAATAGGCTGTAAAGTTGAAGTGCTCGCTTTCATTACGCGCGGTATTCGCGTGCTCGCCGCGGTATCATCATTCCGGAGTTACGGCGCCGCCAGGTGGTAGGAGGCAGGCTGGAGCTCGCCCAACAGAACATTGGAGGTGACACTCACACACATATAGATAAGGGATGGGGTACCTTACCTAGTAAGTACACAGTAAGAACATTAAGTTACAATCTGTGTGAACTCTGAACATAACTACACTCGAGAGCAATGAATCCGGGTCACTTAGAGAATGTTAAAAATCTCGGAAACTAAAAATGATAGGTTAATGCAATAAATTGTATTTAATAGACAATGTAATACTCCTTAAATGAAAGTAAAAAAAATATGAGTCACCATACATTTTATTAACACAAAATTACATAAAGAAAAAAACTGCTGATCTCTCTTTAAAACAAAAATAGGAAACATGAAATTTTTGAACTTTATTACGATTTTCTTGAATTTTAATACTTCGTATTGCCTCCTCGTGCTTCCATTACTGCGTTTACGCGGTTTGGCATGCTGTACACCATGTTCCTTATACGATTTTGGGGAATATTCTCCCATTCCTCTGTGAGAGCAATTTTGAGCTCACGAAGCGTGATTGGGGGAGGGTTTCGTTGTTTTACGCATCTGCCTAGCTCGTCCCAAGCATGCTCGATCGGGTTGATATCCGGGCTGCGCGCTGGCCACTCCATACGAGTAATGTTCATCTCTTGAAGGTAGTCATTCACAATCCTACCTGTATGATGTCGGGCATTGTCATGCATAAATATAGCATCCTCACCTAAATTGACCATAAATGGACCAACGTGATCATTGAGGATTTCTTCCACATATTTTACGCTAGTTAAAGAGCCGTTTTCTATGATCACCAGCTCTGTGCGACTTTCTGAAGAAATTCCGGCCCACACAAGTACAGACCCACCACCGTAGGCTACTTTTTCTTCGATGCATGCTTGCTTGAATCTTTCCCCTGGTCTTCGATACACTCTGTGTCTTCCATCGTGCTTGTAGAGCATAAATTTTGATTCGTCGGAGAACATAACTTTTGACCAATCTTCAATACTCCAATTTACGTGGCTCTGGGCATATCTTAGTCTTGAAATACGATGCCCACGCTCCAGTTTAGGGCCGTTTGCAGGTCTAAGGGGTTTTAAGTTAGATTCAGCAAGCCGACGTCTTACTGTCCATGCACTTGGGTTACTTCCTCCGAAGCGTCGAAACTGATTGGTGAGTTCAGTTCCTGTGAGAAAGCGATTTCGAAGCATGGTGTTCACCAAGTATCGGTCTTCTCGTGCTGTGGTACACCTGGTTCTGCCCGTTCCTGGTCTGCGTAGGTTAGAACCTGTTTCTTCGTAACGTCGGAGAACTCTTTGTACTGTTGACAGCGACACATCAACAGTCCTGGCTGTATCGCGCTGACTCCGGCCGGTTTCCAGCATTGTAAGTATTCTGGTGCATTCTTCAGGCGTAAGCGACATAATTTCAGCTTGAATAATGAATATAGAGCACTATCAACATGGTTTATGTACCCACATAAATGACAGATTACAAACAAAAGCAAAACCAAATGCTGTAATTTCGTAGTTCCATCTTCGAAAGTGGCCCTTTTTCAAATTTGATTTTTTTATGATATAACTTTACAATAACTAAGAAGTTTTAATACCTTCATTTAAGGAGTATTACATTGTCTATTAAATACAATTTATTGCATTATCCTAGCATTTTTAGTTTCCGAGATTTTTAGGATTCTTTAAGTGACCCGGATTCATTGCTCTCGAGTGTATAATAACTGTTAGTTACCAGTAAAAGATTTCTTGCGCAATAACGCCAAATGGAAAACTTGGAAGACTCTCATAACACAAAAGTGCTTCTGTATTTCAATGAATATAAAAGATATCCATTAAGGAAACTTTGTAATACTTTCATTATCGGCTTTGTTTTATGTATTAATCCTGGATTTTCTGAGATCTACTTCACAACTTATTTTATATTTTGCTTTCTGGCTTTCGTTAATATTAGCCTTTTTGATAACTATTTACTGCCAGAATAATACTTGGCTTTATTATGCGCTACAAAACTCATATCGTATTCTTCTTCATTTCAATATTCGCTCCCGTGTCACATTTGAATGTAGATAGAACGTCGCAAACGTAATCTCCAAATGTAAATACGAGCTTGTGGAAGAATTCTTCTCATTACATGGAGTGATCCTTCCCCTCGCTTGCGTTAACTTGGAGTGCAATTAATTACACGTCGAGAGCGCGACTCATTTCAGATGAAACGAGAAAGAATATAATAGTGTCGGCTGTACGACTGTACGCCGTGAGGCGAACGAGCCATTGTGAGCACTGCGAGCTCAGCGGCGCCCTCGGCGCACGCACACAGGCGCGATACTAGCCTACGATATACTATGGAAGACACTTTGTGTGCTCTCTGTCTAGTTCTCCTGTGATACAAGTAAACCCTATACGCGCCCGTGTGCGTGCGTCTCCAAACAATGTAAGAAGTAAAGTGCTTGCACGTTACATAATCTGTGGCGTTATAAGAATGTTTATGCGGCTCGCCGAGTTTATGTGGCTCGTGGAGACTCGAGACGTACGGCGGAGCTAGACAGTACGCTTTGATTGCTGATATAAAGCGAATTGCTTTCTGTACTGACGACATTAATTCGAGGAACGTACGTTGAAATTGAATATAACCTTTTATGCGCGCTACGTAAACAGCATACGTGTGTAATTGCTGAATAATGTCGACCTATATACCTAGACCGCAGCGCGCGGGGATCATATGATATCCTCAAATTAATGTGCAGCTTGGAAAGTGGCGCGGTGGATGGATCGCGGATCAGCACGGAGCTAGGCTAGACTAAACGCACTAACCGGATGACCTAGTGTCACCTATTTCGGAATTCAAGCCTGAAATCCCCATCCTACCCAAGAACCGGCCAAAATGTGGGAGTTTGCCATATTATCTCCAAAACGACTAGACTTGTTGTTATGTCCGACTTCTGGAAATCATTACGAGAGCGACGTGACGTAGGTATCTATTTCATTGTCGTTTTTAACCGACTTATATTTTTCGGTTTTATTTAATTGTTAAAAATATATTTCAATTCTTGTTGTTGCTTTTGTTGTTGATATAATATTTTAAAATCGTTTAATACGAAAAATGAATTGATGATAAATGAAAATGAGGAAAAAATTAAACGTCACGTCACTCTCAACAGTCGGAAGTTTTTTTTTTTACATATTATTATAATGTTACCGGCCAAACCCGATTTTAGGACAAACTATAAGTTTGCCCTGAAATCGGGTTGACCTCCACCTCTTACATTTTATTCTAAATAAATATAAAGTTTTCTTTTCTCAAAGCAGTAAGTTGGTCGGCAGTAGTAGCAGGCGCTGTGTTACTTGTACACTTGTACTGCGGCACGTCTCGCCACAAGTTCGAGCATTAGAAATTAAATAAGGAGTGCGGCACGTGATGAGCTCACCGCGGCACAGCGCGGCCGGCACGTGCGCGCGTGTGCAACTCGCCTAGTCATTATTGTGGTAGCAGCTGCGCGATTAGCTTCTTACAGTATAATCTTAGAAATCGAACCCGTGAACATAATGTTCAGCAGTCGGCTTGCGAACACTTGATCAACAAAGCAAAATGAATCGTCCAAAACCATGGTTATATGATGTCGATCTAGTGCTGGATTTTGAAGGTTTATTAAATTTGGCCATAATGCCAGTGTTTTTACTAAACAAATATTCAATCTAAATTATCTAGTTCAATGGCTACTCTCTGTATTGTTAGATTATGAGAAGTAAGTTATTAACAGTCTACTACCGATGAGTCTACTACCCAGCGTTATTGACGAAACGTAAAGTTATACATAAGCGCTAGTTCCTCACGCTCAGGGCTTTGGAAGCGCTAGGCCAATTTATTGACGCCCCTTGCATGTCTGACTTTCGAGTGTATATTGTGATAGTTGTTTCCTCAAAGCTGTCGCTCAATTATTCGCGTCGTGGGAACTCGCAAGCAACTTCTTACATTTTTAGTTCCCGCTGTGATCGGTATCTCAACTCGCTGCAGCTCGTGGCCAAGCCGTCGGCGCCAGGGCGTCGTTAGTCCACATCAGGCGAGTTGCAGTAATCAGCCGCTATCAGCGAAGCGCGGCGTGTGTCGAGTAGTCAGCTCGGCCCACGCTAATTTGTTCCGTCGCAGTTTGTCCTGTCTAATTTGTATTGCTCGTACTTTACCTATTAGTAGTTGCAAACGAATTATTTCAATAATAATTACGAGTATAAGGTGTTGTGAGTGGTTATTAATTAAAATTAGCGATGTCCCATTTAAGCCTTTCTTAAAAATAATATGACTTCCAGTTTATCCGTGATAAAGTTGGGAAAGTGCATCACTCAACAGTCATGTAATTTTTGCCAAATTATTCTTAGACGTGAACGAGGAAAAAAGACGGACGTAGGGTGCAGCAAGTGACTTTCTCTTTGGTTTTTGCTTTCAATGCATGTATTGATATCTTTGATTAAAATAAAATAGCGGTAGATATGTCACTACGCGATAGCGCATGGACCGCATAAATTAGGCTAAATTGGCCTAACTGTCCTCAGTCGCAATACGAGTAGATTTCGGTTGAGACGTGCGTACGTGTTTATTTCAAATTCGCCCTACCACACTCTTAGAAGAAAAAAATGCCTTCGTGTGCCTTCAACGGGTGTACGAACTACTCTAAAAGAATAAAAAAAATCACATGGCCTCACATTTCATTCGTAAATACATTTTTCTTATAATTTTCTATTAAGATTTGATGTATCCGTTCAAAGTTCGCCATTTTGTAGAGCGGAATAGAAATATACACGAGTGACTACACGAGTACTAACGAAGTAATACGAAGAGCGTCGATGTTCCGTCTTGGTCGCACGCCACCTTTGTGCATTATTCTGTCTCTCTCTTTATTGGCGTGTAATAACAACGATTGTTTGTGCGAGTAAATGTGTCTGTGTGCGTATAAGTGTCACTGTTTGAATACTCAACGCAAGAACGTTACGTATCTACCGCTATTTTATTTTAATCAAAGATTGTTTTTTTTTTTACTCATGTAGGGTTTAAAACTTTGATCTGTTTGTGTGTGAGGTCCATCACTATTGTTTAAAACAGTAAGTTTTACTATTGCATCATAATGACCCGAAGTATGAATAAATAAAATTCCTGCTGCTGGAATAGAGTCATCCTGCCTGCCCAGTCTATGTTGGTTGAATTTCCATGTCAATGAATTTTTCACATTAAAAGTAGAGCTGTATCAAAGAAAAGTACCCTGAGTAGGTTAGAGCCTGGGAGCAGTTCGTAAGTGTCGCAACTGTTACCACTGGGCGACCACTGCTCTAATTAATACTTCATCAAGTTGTGACTCACGTCAACCACGTCGTCGCGACGCTAGCGGCTACAGTTAATTGCACGGAACATAAATAAGCTCACTGTGAGCACCCCCCCCCATCCTAGACCCCCCTCAGCTACTGTCTCACAGGCTCACAGTTGGGAGACGTGAAACGTGATGCTCAACTTAAAATAAATAGTTTTCTTTAGATTACATCACAAGCGGTTTTAATTCACCACCGTGCACTGTTCGGATCACCTAGCCTTAATTACTCTCCGTAACTCAACGCACCGCTGCGCTGCAAATGAACTCAGAAGAAAATACATTTTTATATATTAATACAAGGAAAACTGGGCAGATTAATTTTCATACAAAAATATCACTGAATCACATCATGTTGGAGAACCAAGAATTATATTTGCAACCTTTTGAACAGGTGAAAAATAACTTGGTGAATTTTTGGCCATCCATCGACACTACGCAGTGTGGGAAGACTCAGTAGATGATTTTACCACCCGAAATAAGAAAGCCTTGAGAAAGTAGGAAAAATATAAAATGAAGGCAGAACATTAAGTGAAGTATATAACGAATATGGGTACCAGAGGCAAACGCTTGTGATATAACTATACACGGTCTTAATAATATCGATGGCATCCCAATCAAACAAATAGAATACAGATTATAATTATGTCAATTAATACCGGACCGCAGTCACTCACCACCATCCGCCATCTACGTCTTCAACAAACCACGTTACTAGATGTAACGTGGTTTGTTGCATCTACATTAAACAACCATTTTCAAACACGACATGAAGAGTGGTACTGCTGCTGTTGCGCGGTCGTGACCTCGCAGCTACAAGGAATTCTAATAGAGACACACTTTCAGTGCCCACCAAGCGGAAAAATCGTCAAGAAGCCTTTCAGTCGGTAGATTATTCTATTATGGAAACGTTTAGCTTTAATTAATAATATGGTAATAGGTATCTGTTTATTGAACAAAAGAAATACTTTGCCAACTGTGGTCAATTGAAAAATAACATCCTGTCTAGCCTTCTCCAACTGTGTTGACTTTCAGTTTGGTAATTATTATTTTTTTTAAGAGGGTGTTACTGGGCAACACGTTCTTGGGCAAGACTTATCACGATGGACACTGTGTCAAATTTTAATCCTTCTGAGTATCCATAACGACTAATAAAACCTGCCTATAGCGGGTCGGACTCGCGCATGAAGGGTTCCGTATCTAAAACACAGCAAACAAAAAGAGAACACGTGTTTGTATGGGACCTTGAATGCAATATTATGAGGGGTCACATAAAAAAAAATAACGATTCGATTTTAAAATTTTGCCGTTCGTATTATTATACGTGTTATTTCAATGACGTAGTCGGGGGCGTATCCAAGCCAGCCGGTGATCCGGAAGATTTCCGACAACAATTTACATTTTACTGTTTTATTTTTATGCGAAAGCTCGGCTCGACCTGCGCGGCTCGATACTAAGTCTCGTGAGCCAATAATGAACAGCACTCAATTTCATTAGGGTTTTATTCAATAAGCTACATTTTTAGGGTTCCGTAGCCAAATGGCAAAAACGGAACCCTTATAGATTCGTCATGTCTGTCTGTCTGTCCGTGTATGTCACAGCCACTTTTTGTCGAAAGTATAAGAGCTATCCTGTTGAAACTTGGTAGAAAGATGTATTATGTGAACCGCATTAGGATTTTCACACAAAAATCAAAACAAAACAAATTTTGGGGGTGCCCCCCATACTTAGAATTGAAACTCAAAAAAAAATTTTTCACCAGACCCATACGTGTGGGGTATCTATGAATAGGTCTTTAAAAATGATATTGAGGTTACTAACATCATTTTTTTCTAAACTGAACAGTTTGCGCGAGAGACACTTCCAAAGTGGTAAAAAGTGTGTCCCCCCCCCCCGTAACTTCTAAAATAAGAGAATGATAAAACTAAAAAAAATATATAATGTAGACCTCAACCAAAACTACCAACGAAAATTGGTTTGGATGAGATACAGTTAGCAGTTTTTGAGATATAGTACATTTTCAAAAACCGCAAATATAACTTTGCCATTTATACAAATACTATGAAAAACAAAGTTATTTTTATTGTTTGTGTATATTACTTACTAATCTCAATATAATTATATCTCTAATCTATGCTTGCTGCTACGGAACCCTTCATGGGCGAGTCCAACTCGCACTTGGCCGGTTTTTTAAATAATGGTTTAAAGCACGAATTCTGTGTTTTGTGCACAGAAATAACTGTAATTAGTAATTAATTATTTGCATTTCATCAAAATAAAAATTGAAGTTACTGAAGATACCAGTCTCAACAAAATGAAGTAATCGTATTTCATACCATATCTTAACTAACAATGGTTTCATCCATAATTCCAAATCTTCAGTTATGTGGCATACTGATGGACCATGCCCGGGTCGACGGCGCGTTGTGTTCCACGCGCGCCTCAAAGAGCGTCAGCATAATGACGGGGCCCCCTCTCTAGAGGGCCAAAGCCTGCCGGGGTCGCGAGACTTATACCATTACCGTGACCCCGGAACATAAAGAGCTATTGAAGGACACCGTGGATTTTAGTCAGTACAAGTCTGACAGTCCCTCCCGCCCTGCCCGGGGTGGGAGGACTCATTTGATGATTTTACCACGAAAAAAAAAAAAAATGTGGCATACTGATGCAATAGTATGTCAATGCATGTTGCTTTAGGCCTACGGTAGCGGGCGACGAGCGATTCGACGGGCGGGTGGCAGGTGTAACAAACCATTTCGGTCTTATAGTCAGTTACTAGGACATACAGTTAAAGATCTACTGTAGTAGGTATTTGTACATATTTAAATTATTTTTACTGTACCTGAGTAGAATAATGTAGAACGGTTGATAATTCAGTTGTATTCAATCCTAAATTGCGTATAAAACTATTTAAAATTAATTTCTTTAAACAAGATTTATAAAAACTACTGGGTACCCCGGTTTGCAACACACCAACAACTACAACTAAAGTCGTCGCAACAAAACTAAATTCTTGCTCGGCACTGTGGACACTGATCGCGCCCGCCACAGGCTTTTGCCGCCGCGCGTTCATAATGGACACACACTTCAGTATAACCACGAGCGGCGATTTCAAAATTATGTTTTATATTTCCGAACCCACCGCCGCCACCGCGCTAGCCTCGCAATGTGTTTGAGCACTTACACTTAGAGCTAAACGATTCCTGAAGTTACAACATATCTAAAATATTGTTTTACAGAGGTCGCGTCAGCCACAAAGTAGGTACAGAGACACTCACAAGCGACACTGGAAGAAAAGCTTCGGCACATAATTAAATCAAGCCTTCATTAAGTCTTTGTTAGTAACGCGACAAAACGTTTACGATGAGCCAAATAAAAGTAGTCCAACAGAACGCGCTGATCACGACATTGACGAGAGTTAATTGAGAGCAATAAATTCAAGATATTTAGTTAAGGGAAGGGACTCTGTAATTTCATTAGCCAGAGGAACAGTAAATAAGAGAAATTCATTAAAATACAGCCGCCTGTAACTAACTGGCCCAATTCAAACGATCGGTTGGAAATGTGTAAATATTTTTTGTTGGAAAATGTCAAATCAATTTGAAAGCTTTTTATTTAAACATTGAGGTAAAATAAAAAGAAGTCTAAGGTTGTGTTTACTTGTATTTTATATGATGCAAACCTGTAAGAAGATAAATGAAAAATAATTAACATATCACTGAGGTATGTTTGAGCATTACCTTTGTTAGAATCGTTATTGAGAGATTTTATTATTGGAGTGTCACCTCACCACTCCAGTATTTGAGATAATTAAAGATGAAAAGAAGTTTTCTAACATTTAAAGCTGAAAAAGCCCTTAAAGGCTGTTCTCAGATATACGTTGTGCAAGTTGAAACGAAATATATAGACGAAGTTAGTTTATTAATTATCGGATATTGGAAACCAGCATCGCACGATGCTAAAGGAGAAGTGCAACCACAGTAACAAATGAGCATCGTAAGCTCCTACAGTAGAGACTTAATTAGCGAGCACGTAATGTATACGATGTACAGATTACGGCGCAGCCAACCGCACAAACAATCTATTACCAACATAATGAAACGGAGTCCAGAAGCACTTGCGGACACACCGTGCACCAACAGAGACACAACAAAATCGTTAACTTATTAAATACTAGCTGTTTCAACGGAGTCCGATGGACTTCAATATTTTAGACTTGGTTTAATTAAGCTGTTTCACTATTTCATTCCGATGTAGAGTTGGAAGCAAAAATTTGCTTATCTAACTTTGCTTAAAATATTTTAAGGGGTGTTCTACTTTCTATTTTACTGACATTTTGATTAAAGGGAAATCATTTTTGATTGTACGAATTGAAAGTAATAGCATTTTATTATTCTGTCACAATTTTATTATTCAATGATGAAACACACAAACAAATCAGGTTCATTCACATACACTCGACCATATAAGTATTTTCATCAAGATGCTCGTTTCGTACAGATTTAGTGAGACACAGTGAAGCAGTTCTAATGCGAGGTAATGTATTCCAGCGGTAGTCATGTGCAAAAAGGTTGAGTTTCCTCGCAACACAAATAGTACGAGCTCTAGTATGTACCGTACCGTCGTCCTCTTTAGTTAGGACTTCCTCACTATTTATTTGGGAAAGGTAATTGTATTGCAAGTCAAATAATAACGAAATTGTAATAAAAGTATTGCAGGTAACACGTCAAAAACCTGTTATTTCGAGATAAAGCTCCTAAAAACAAGCGCGGATTTTTAAGAACGCAGAAAATTGCAAAAAAAAAATGTTTAAAATTAAAATAAAAACATGGCAATACTAGGTACGCTTTTAAGTGACTTCAAAAAGGAAGAGGTTCTTA
Organism: Agrotis exclamationis; assembly: GCA_950005045.1. Classification (NCBI taxonomy): domain Eukaryota; kingdom Metazoa; phylum Arthropoda; class Insecta; order Lepidoptera; family Noctuidae; genus Agrotis; species Agrotis exclamationis. Next base: position 27,614,394 of record OX465418.1, on the reverse strand, counting down.
ATTCGGTCGGCTTTTTAATTTTTTAACTTTTCAACAAGTTTGGACGCTTATATTGAATGTTGTAACAATAAAACCGTGGACGTCACAACGGCGAGCTGTTCAATAATCGAATTAATTATTAACGTCTCGTGAAGGACAGGCCCTAATCATCCGAGTACGACCCTGTCGCACCGACCCTTCGGAATGGACCTCGAAATGTGTCACCCAATAACATTACAAATGGACGAAATGGTAATCAGTAAGTACCTACCTGTAAAATATATATCTCTGGGTAATCTAATGATATAAATATTGAGCAATAACAAACGAGAGATACGAGACGTTATTTCGACTACTATTACGAGGCATGTAATTTATTACGATGCCTAGCTCGATAACAAGACATATGATCGAGTCTTCGAATGACAACTCATGGTAGAGGCTCAGTACCTATTGACTGCGATACATGCAATCGGCTACGAGGCGAAGCATCAGCTACGAGGCGTAGCACCAACTACGAGGCGTAGCATCAACTACGAGGCGTAGGGTTAGCTATGAGGCGTAGCATCATCTACGAGGCGTAGCATCAGCAACGAGGCGTAGCACCAACTACGAGGTGTAGCGTCAGCTATGAGGCATAGTATCAGCTACGAGGCGTTGCATCAGCTACGAGGCGTAGCACCAACTACGAAGTGTAGCGTCAGCTACGAGGCGAAGCATCAGCTACGAGGCGTAGAATCCACAACTAGGTGTAGTGCCTACACGATTAAGAATACCTACATCAAAGAAAATGTTATCAAAGTCAAATAAAGTATGAACCTAAAATAGTTTCCTGGCGTTAGTATTCTATAGAGCAATGAAAATCCTGAGGTAGTAAAAGCGAGCGCACACAGATAAGTTAGCACTCGCTTGGTTGCCTCCAACGGCGGTCGGGTTGCGGCCGGGGCGTGCGGGGCGTGCGGGGGGCGCGGGGGGCGCGGGACGCTCGGACTCACAAACCATCTAAGTTGTATTCGCCGCAGGATTGCTGGCCGCAGCCGCCACCTCGTATTTCTCGTTCATATAAACGTTGACTCGCTTTATTTATTACGTGATGGTTTATCTTGATGGAGGCGCTGTGCCCCCGCTCTGATTGTTTCTGCATTACTGTGCTGGATGAAGGACGAACTTACATCCGTTTGCTTTATATTATGCGAGCAGGCAATATTTATGTTATCCTTAAGATAAATATTGCGCGTATAAATTAGTTTTATTTCTATGAATAAAATTAATGTGTTGTATTATTATGTTTGTAATGTGTATAACACGAATATAATAAAAAAGCGTCACTAACTAGGATAAAAGAATGAACATTTCGAAAATACGTTAAACAGAATTCTGATTTAGATACCTACTAATCTACATGAGGCGATCAATTTATGCAAGAATCGATAACAAAAATATATTATACATTTTCATGTGATGAACTTTTGAAATCCAATTACTGGTTCAGAGTAAAAACTATCAATAAAATGATTCCTTGAACAAGCTCGAATGTATGAAGATCATTTTTAACGGTAGTTACTTGAAACATCATGATACTCGTACTTTTATATTCATAATTATATTAACTCACAAGTTTTTCTCACGAGTTAACATTTTACTTCCTTTAAAGGCAGATTTACATTGAGTCAGTAACTGACGTCAGTCCACTGACGAGTCAGTACTGACCTGGCACTGCCATAGTGTAAATTGATTTCAAGTCAGTACAGTACTGTCGCGTCAGTACTGACTTCAATATTCGCGCTTCAATATTTTCGGCGTCAGTTCGCTCCCCCGCCACCCGCGCCAGTGCAACTGACTGCGTGTAAATATGCCCAGGTCAGTGGCTGCCGCTCTGTTGTATGGTGACCACGCTTTCTCGCACCGCATCACAAAATGACGCGAAAACTGAGCGACACATTTAAAAGCAGCGAAAATTTAAAACTTGTTCAACTATACCGAGATAATGAGTGCCTGTGGGATCTCAAATCGCAAAATTATAAAAATAAAGACATGCGTGCAACAACATTGCTCCAACTTTGATTTTTTGCTGTTTTTGAGAATTCATTTTTCCGCACTGACTTTATGAACGAGTGTACACCAAAAGAATATCCTCGACTACTGACGAAATACTGACTGCGTATAAATAGTATGCGTCAGTTTTCGGCACTGACGACAGCCACTGACTCAATGTAAATCTGCCTTAACTGTATATACTTTTTTTTTAACTCCACTAAGTTACATATTATACTATTTATACTAATTTACATATTTCTTTGCCTCATCCAAGAGATATATGATAACTATATAAAATCAAGTTTGCAAGTGTAATTCTCATGATAAAGACAGCCATGGATTACTTACTTAGCGAGTAGCATCAATTGAATTAGAGATTAACGCTAAACTCACAGCCTCCGGCGATCAGATCGCTGTGTCAACAGATTTTTATTGGTTCATGTGTACATACTTGGTAAAATAAATATTTAAGAGGTGAAAACTAAAATAATGTTAGAAGGTGAAAGTTATTTACGATGATGTATTTTACGGACGCACAGCCAAGTGGTTGAGTTGTGTCTAGCTGACCCACAAGTGATTCAACAACGGTACATACCGATCAAGATCATTTGCCGACCGGCACGAGTGTGTGACACTCTGAAGAAATCAAGTAGTTCAACATTGCTGGGAAAACGTTATTTAATAAAAAGTCATGCGAAACATGAGTATGAAACAGCGCGAGCGGACAATCACGTAAGTGATGCATCACGCGAGTATCGTGTAGTTTAATTTTAATTACGAGCGCTCGGACCGCTCGCTCCGTTCCGTGTGCACTAATGACGTACCGTGTGTACTTAGCCTAACAATCATCTGTTGTAATCCTACTATGTGTTTGCCTTACATTAGTATAATCTGCGAGTGGGTAATGTTCGCTGCATTGTTCATGTAACTCTCTCACAAACAATTTAAATGGAAACGGAATTAATGAAACAGGATCATGACCGCACACTGGTTCGATACTTTAATTGTGCTTTAATCGAACTGGAAACTTTGCTCGTAAGTAAATGAAATAGTGGTAAATTGCGGTGTGTAGCGCGCGGTGTGGTAACAAGCAAACGCGACACATTACACGGGGAAACAAAGCGCGGATAAATGAAAATTAGCTGAAAAGCGTTCCGGTGTTCGTCACCTGCGCGAAGTGCGTTCGAGTGGAGAAATTAATATCCGGCCGGGAGCCGCATCGTTTCCGGGTCAGCGCGCCCCCGCCCGCACCCACCCCCGGCACCACCGCCCTGCCTCACAGAGGGGGCGGGCGGGGGGAGCGGTCGCTGAAGAAGGATAATTAAACTGTTTCATTATGTCGGAGAGGCGGCGAGATAAGGCGATCGGATGCAAATTTTTTAAAAGTTCATTTTTATTACTTTACCTCTATGCTATTCTATAGTGCGCTTAACGAGCGGAAAAATGTAATGAACACGAATAGTTAAATAGTTTCAGTGGAACCTTTGAAGTTTTGTGTTTAAGAGAAATCAATTTATCAATCATCAATTTATTTATTTTACAACCGTAACAAGGAGAGGTTCTCAATTCGGTCGCTATTATGTGACTCTTTTGGTTGTATGATTCTTGCCATTTGGCCGCATAAACATTTCATTCAGTTTGGTTCAGTAGTCTTCTTTTTATGTCAATTTTTCGCTCATTATTTTTTACTAGAACTAAAAAGTGAAAAAAATAACCGACTTCAAAAACAACTGAAAAATAGTGGCTAATGACTTTTTTTACCGACTTCAAAAAAAAGGAGGTTATCAATTCGACCCGTATGTATGTAATATAATCAGAACTGCCCAGTTTTCATATATGTTAGTCTATATCAGCGTCTGAACTTCTTTTTCTTCTTCTTCCTGCCCTTATCCCATTCTATTTGGGGTCGGCGCAACACGTTTTCTTCTTCCACTCTCCCCTATCAGACGTCACAGTATCATTTACTCCTTTTTCTTTCATATCAATCCTTAGACAATCCATCCATCTTTTCTTTGGCCTTCCTCGTCCTCTCCATCCATCAACATTCATACTCATCACTTTCTTAGTCACATGGGTGTCATATCAGCGTCTGAACAAATGTGCCAAATTTCATAAGTGTATGTATGTATGTATGTTTTTATGTTTGTGCACGCATATCTCCGGAACTATAAGTTCGATTTAAGTAATTCTTGTACTAGGTATTGTTCAACTTGGTGTGACTGTCCGTCATGTACCCTTGTTTTTTAATAACAAAATAGGTTATTTATTTTAAAATCACCACGTGACGTCGGGCGCCTAAAGTCATTAAGTTTGTATTTTATTTGATGGTTTGGCACTTCCTTGTGATAAATAGCTTTTTGAAATACCCATTTCTTTACTGCAATAGCAGCAAAAACTATTGACTAGGGTTGAATTCTAAAGAAACGTTCCTACTAATTATCTTATATGCACATGTGTTAGCAATAAACGGAGCCACGGACGAACACTCAATTGAACCTTTTTAGAACAATTGAGACGCGCAAAAACAAAGCAGATACGGACGAAAGACGTTATAAAAAAAGGATCGCAGAGACCGTGAGAAAGGGCAGTGCCTTCCGAAATGGAGACGCAGGTAATCGGGACCGCCATGGAGATGGCGGGGGACAGTTGGTTCTTGACCCTCGAGGGTTGCACACGGGTGCTCCAGGATAAGATCGGGATAGAGAGTTGGGTGGAGTCCGTCTGGGAGACCGGGTGCAGAATTACTGTATTTGTTTGTATTGATTGATTAAGTCAAAGATTAGTAGTTAAAGTAAATCGAGTATTAGTGGTCGGTGGAACGAGGGAAGACGAATCCAGAAGGCGACCTGATGATGGTGATCCTACGGGTGGTATTTGAGCAGAGTCTGTAAGTAGATTATAGACTAATTCTCTTCAATAAGCACTTGGTAAGTGTTAATTATAATTAACTTTACAGTAGCAGTTTGAAGGAGACGCAGAATGGCTGCTGATAAACATTTATTTCAGTATGGCGGAGCGGAGCCTTCACGTTATTATATTTTGTATTATTATCTCATATATTACTTGTCCTAAGTCCCCGTTCCGAATCCTCACAGTAATTAGTCAAAGGCGGTTGGTTAAAGGGCACGGGGAATGCCTTTCGTTACACTTAGTACAATGACTCACACGCCAATGACTCTTGACGTATATTGACTATTACTGGACGAATGTACCACGTATCAAAGGCTGAACCATGTTCTTCATTCAATTATGATTATTCAAATTATTCCTTCAATCAAGCTATTATGTGTCGGTGACTGGCATTAGCAACTATAACCGACATTGCTATTTGTTTAGCAAAATAACCAAATGCTATTGATGATTACTGTCTCCCTACAGCCTAGCCCAGAGACATTGCGAATGGTTGATGGATGTACATTTCCAGCTGGGGGTAGGCTCCACCAAGTACTGGATTATCATTTGGATAACTCCGTTCCAAGGAACGCTAGATTTAGCGGCTGTGTCTCGTTAAACGGCCGCTGGTAGGCCTATATCTGAATCGTCACAATTATTTAACGAGACACACCTGTCGATACGGGGCAGATTTAAATGTGAAATGAATGAAGTGCCGATGACATCCACTTCGACATGCAGCAATACAATCGCAATATGCTCTGTTACAGGCCGAGTCCTCTCGGTACGCTTGAGCAATTTGATATTATTAGAGAAAGGGGATAGGCAGCCGTAAGGGTGAATTATTTGAACGCGTGTATTTGTATACTTCTATGGATATATAAAACTTGTCTTTCTCAATGGCAGTGAATTCACGACTCACTGCCTCAGGATTGGAAAGGACATGTAATACGTGCTTAGGAAACGTTCGCTGTTAGTGTTCGTAGCAAAGTCCTTCGTAGGGTAATGCTGGTAGGACTAACAGTAAACGTACGTCGAGTAAACGTTGTAAAGCAATACCATGTTGAGTACATGGAATCGTTTGCGTTTGCAGAGCGGCATTTAGTACACTGGAGTCAAACAAGTTAACGTAACTGTAACCAACTAATCTTTCAAGCGCAAGCGTAACGTTTCCTTATCACATTTCTATATTATTATCTTTGCTGTCCTCTTGTCTTACTAGCTTCATAATCCTTATTGGTTTGTTTTATCTGACTAGATGTTATTCATGTATATTATATAACTGAGAACTCTCAGCACTAACTTACTTTGGTCCCCTCCTCTTTGTTGAGAGTTCAGTCCTCCATGTCCCGGCGGGGGCCCCAGTATGTCATTGGACGGGGGTCACGGCGAATAGAGCGGCGAGCGGGGCTCTATCGCTGCCCCTTCGGGGGCACCATCCTCATATTTTCCACTATATTTATGTAATTTAAGAAAAACGAAAATTTTATCAGCCTAGGGTAATTTATGAACAGTCACATGTGGTGCCGTGACCAGGATTCTCGTCATTAAATGTACTGATTCACTTCAGTGCAACGAGAAAGAACAATATATGGGTTACTACAATAATAACACAACGTAATTATATGATTCCAGAGATCTCGAAAGATGGCTATAAGTTACAGCCACTACAATAAGTTTTATTTAATTAAATAAAATGTATTGGTTGATTCTAACACTGGTGACGGGTTCAACTCCCGCGTAATCTATCAATTTACGTGTTAGAGTTATTTACTTTGAAACGGAAATAACACAACGTAATTTTAGTTTTCTAGAGATAACGAGAGGCGGCTTTAAATTATAGTGATTACAATAAGTTTTGATCACCATTTATTGAATGAATCAAATATTGGTATCGGGTTCAACTCCCGCGTAATTTATCAATGAATGTGTTAGATTTCGACGCGAAAATAACACAACACAATGTTAAAATTTTATAATTAACTCTGAGATGGTTTGAGTTTAATGTGGTTGTTATGTTAACTTATGTTTGTTCACCATAATTAAATGTTCTAACTAACCACTCAGGTAGCGGGTTCAAGTCCCGTGCGATTTTAAAGTGAACGAGTTAGTTTACGTTGTCATGGAAACAATACAACGTAATTTTAGAAATATGAGAAACAGTTGTGAGATACGCAGCTAAATAACTTAAAGTTGATTAGGTATAACGGCCTGACGATGGGTTCTTCAACCGTTTACAGCGGGTTAAATTCCTGCTTAATTTATTTGTTGTTGATGTGCTTGCATTACTGTGTCAATGATCTGGTTATACAAAAGCTGATGAATGATAAAGTTCCTGTGTCACGGCTTGTGGGTTAGGTTCTCACAGAAATGTTGGATGGAAGGGTTGAGTAATAAAGCTACTGAATAGTGATTATCATAACCATGCCAGGAGGCAATGTTGAACTACATGAAATGAGTGTTTGTTTGAGTTGCTGTGCTACTCTCTACAAGGGTTCAATTCCCTGTTGACGTAAATATGATGTCCGACAGTACACTAATTGATTATGAAACGCGTTTGCAATTACACGTGTATTTGTGTGTATGTGACACGATATGATTGTGATGCGCCCTTCTCGGGCTGAATTTCGAATTTGTAACTGTTTATACAGTAAGATGCAGATTTTAAGATTACAATTGATTTAACTATCATTAAGTATTATCGTATGAGATGAACTTTTCAGACTCTGCAGCATAAATCATTTATACTCGTAGATGAATAGATACTCGTGTGGCCTAATTTCAAATTCCAGGTTGCTTGAGATTTCGCTGAGGCTGTCACTTCGCTTTGTCTTAACGTTTGGGTTATGAGTAAGCACGGGTGAAATGCAGCCGACATCTGCGGACTCAAGGGCAGCCGTGTCGACGTCAGCATGACTCCTTTTACGAAGCTAAGTTTCACTTTTATTATACTTCACAAGTTACACGATGTTACGGGACTAGACCTCGTCATCACAGTAAAGGTACGCGTAGTATTGATTTTAAGTTTTAGACAATGCACCTATTCAGTGCCGGCAGACAAAGGAACCTACAAGGGAAAGTTGATGTAAGCATGTTGTCGAAACGATTAGCGCAGTGGCTAAGTAGACGACAGTTGCGCACGTGTCGCGGGTTCGATCCCCACACGGAACAAGTAATTGTAAGTTTTATAAGTTCCGGGACTGAGTGTTTGTGTATGTGCTTCTGTGTTTGTGAATGCACTCACGATACAGGAGAAATTCTTAGTGCGTGGCAATGGCAATGGTTCATTAAAAGAAACAACCGATTTTCAGTAATCGGATTTATTTTGTTACAAATCATAGAGAGCCAGTAATTGTTTGGCCAATCTACGATGCCTGTATTTCTAACTTAATTCTATAATGAATGAACACGAATTGATATTCGAGAGACGGAGCGGAAAGTGAGGTTTATTTATTTGTATAGCACGATTGGCACATTGGCTGACTGATTATTTTCTGTGCTGAGTATAACGGGTTCGATTCCCACATGGAATAAATATTTGTAATTAACTGCAGACAGTTTTAGTATCTGGCTGTTTGGATATGCGGATTTGGATGTGTGAGAACGTACCACGAAGGAGAAATTACCCGTGGTGCGGAGCGATGTATTGTTGCGAGAAAAATGTGCACATGATAAATAATATACGTTACAGAACACGTACATTTTCTGATATAATTTCCTCAAATTACTAGAATCGCAAGATCAATCCTCCCTCTCATAATCGGAGGGGGGAGACTAATCGGTATTAAAAATAATTATATGAACGTGTAGGAGATAATTATTCCGATTACATGACATTAGTTTACTAGTATGACTTCTTAATGCTAGTTGGAATCCTGGAACTGCTCATTCCTCTTAGAATCGGAGGGGGGCGACTAATTGGAATTAAATCTAATATGTCTATGTGCGGACTATTTCAGCCACCGGATACAACAGCGAGCAGCGGGTTGAGTTCGCTCAGCTTAGAGGAAAGGCCTCTGTCCAGCAGCAGCTATGATAGGCTGAATTAAGAACGAGGGAACACCGTAGAGGTAGCGTCACTCACAAATACTCTTGAAAGAGACTCTGGTATGTAAATCAACATTATTAGCATGCACAGGTCTTTTGAAATAAATTGAATCGCGGTTGAATGTACAATTAAGATTCAACGAGTATTTTACTGGAGGATCCGTTCGAACAAACTAATAGATCATAACATTTAGGATCGAAGATGCTTAAGCAAACCTACACAAATTTATGGCAAACAATGCATCTTATTAGATTCGCGTTCCAGCTAGAGAATTTAAAGTAACCAGTTTATATCGATAATACAAATAGGTGTTATGTACTCGTATATAGTTTTGTAACGTCATGAAAACGCACAGGTTTATCCTAATGTGAAAGCTCATCCGCTGAACTGCGTCACGCGTCTGATTTTCAGAGGGGGGAATGTGACTGTCCGTCATGTACCCTTGTTTTTTAATAACAAAATAGGTTATTTATTTTAAAATCACCACGTGACGTCGGGCGCCTAAAGTCATTAAGTTTGTATTTTATTTGATGGTTTGGCACTTCCTTGTGATAAATAGCTTTTTGAAATACCCATTTCTTTACTGCAATAGCAGCAAAAACTATTGACTAGGGTTGAATTCTAAAGAAACGTTCCTACTAATTATCTTATATGCACATGTGTTAGCAATAAACGGAGCCACGGACGAACACTCAATTGAACCTTTTTAGAACAATTGAGACGCGCAAAAACAAAGCAGATACGGACGAAAGACGTTATAAAAAAAGGATCGCAGAGACCGTGAGAAAGGGCAGTGCCTTCCGAAATGGAGACGCAGGTAATCGGGACCGCCATGGAGATGGCGGGGGACAGTTGGTTCTTGACCCTCGAGGGTTGCACACGGGTGCTCCAGGATAAGATCGGGATAGAGAGTTGGGTGGAGTCCGTCTGGGAGACCGGGTGCAGAATTACTGTATTTGTTTGTATTGATTGATTAAGTCAAAGATTAGTAGTTAAAGTAAATCGAGTATTAGTGGTCGGTGGAACGAGGGAAGACGAATCCAGAAGGCGACCTGATGATGGTGATCCTACGGGTGGTATTTGAGCAGAGTCTGTAAGTAGATTATAGACTAATTCTCTTCAATAAGCACTTGGTAAGTGTTAATTATAATTAACTTTACAGTAGCAGTTTGAAGGAGACGCAGAATGGCTGCTGATAAACATTTATTTCAGTATGGCGGAGCGGAGCCTTCACGTTATTATATTTTGTATTATTATCTCATATATTACTTGTCCTAAGTCCCCGTTCCGAATCCTCACAGTAATTAGTCAAAGGCGGTTGGTTAAAGGGCACGGGGAATGCCTTTCGTTACACTTAGTACAATGACTCACACGCCAATGACTCTTGACGTATATTGACTATTACTGGACGAATGTACCACGTATCAAAGGCTGAACCATGTTCTTCATTCAATTATGATTATTCAAATTATTCCTTCAATCAAGCTATTATGTGTCGGTGACTGGCATTAGCAACTATAACCGACATTGCTATTTGTTTAGCAAAATAACCAAATGCTATTGATGATTACTGTCTCCCTACAGCCTAGCCCAGAGACATTGCGAATGGTTGATGGATGTACATTTCCAGCTGGGGGTAGGCTCCACCAAGTACTGGATTATCATTTGGATAACTCCGTTCCAAGGAACGCTAGATTTAGCGGCTGTGTCTCGTTAAACGGCCGCTGGTAGGCCTATATCTGAATCGTCACAATTATTTAACGAGACACACCTGTCGATACGGGGCAGATTTAAATGTGAAATGAATGAAGTGCCGATGACATCCACTTCGACATGCAGCAATACAATCGCAATATGCTCTGTTACAGGCCGAGTCCTCTCGGTACGCTTGAGCAATTTGATATTATTAGAGAAAGGGGATAGGCAGCCGTAAGGGTGAATTATTTGAACGCGTGTATTTGTATACTTCTATGGATATATAAAACTTGTCTTTCTCAATGGCAGTGAATTCACGACTCACTGCCTCAGGATTGGAAAGGACATGTAATACGTGCTTAGGAAACGTTCGCTGTTAGTGTTCGTAGCAAAGTCCTTCGTAGGGTAATGCTGGTAGGACTAACAGTAAACGTACGTCGAGTAAACGTTGTAAAGCAATACCATGTTGAGTACATGGAATCGTTTGCGTTTGCAGAGCGGCATTTAGTACACTGGAGTCAAACAAGTTAACGTAACTGTAACCAACTAATCTTTCAAGCGCAAGCGTAACGTTTCCTTATCACATTTCTATATTATTATCTTTGCTGTCCTCTTGTCTTACTAGCTTCATAATCCTTATTGGTTTGTTTTATCTGACTAGATGTTATTCATGTATATTATATAACTGAGAACTCTCAGCACTAACTTACTTTGGTCCCCTCCTCTTTGTTGAGAGTTCAGTCCTCCATGTCCCGGCGGGGGCCCCAGTATGTCATTGGACGGGGGTCACGGCGAATAGAGCGGCGAGCGGGGCTCTATCGCTGCCCCTTCGGGGGCACCATCCTCATATTTTCCACTATATTTATGTAATTTAAGAAAAACGAAAATTTTATCAGCCTAGGGTAATTTATGAACAGTCACATTGGGTACACTGCAAGTTTCATCAAAATCGGTTCAGTAGTTTTAGAGATATGGATTTTTTTTATGTTGTAACGGATTACAAGATTAGTGCATGTGTTAGAAAATTTTGTATTTTACAAGAATTTGGGTTGAATATGTAATAAAAAATAAACTAAATAAAAAAGGTAAAATAAAAACTTTTTTTTAAAAAAGTACCGACTTCAAAACAAATACAAAAAAGTTTAAAATAACTTTTCTTTCGGAAGGCTTTGTTTTGTTGTGTCATTGACTATTGCCACCGACTTCCGAAAGAAAAGTTATTTTAAACTTTTTTGTATTTGTTTTGAAGTCGGTACTTTTTAAAAAAAAAGTTTTTATTTTGGCAATCGGTAGCTTTGTATTTTATTTTATTGACTATTTTGCCACCGACTTATTAGTCATGAAACAATTAATTTACCATAATCTCGTTATAAAACCTTTTTTTTTAAAGAACCGATTTCAAGTACAAACACAAAAATAATAATAACTTTTCTTCCGGAAGTCGGTGGCTTTGTTTTTTATTTTATTGACTATTGTCACCGATTTCCGAAAGAAAAGTTATTTTAAACATTTTTGTGTTTATTCTTGAAGTCGGTTCTTTTTTTCAAAAAAGTTTTTAGTTTACCCTTTTTTTAGTTCAGATATTCAAAAAAATCTTCGTATAATCGGAATCTTTAGAAATCTATAATTCAAGTGAACAATAAAAACGGATCTTTGCGGGCAACGTCACGAGATATCCATTACTGTTATATATTAAAACCTCCCCAGAATGTAAAAAACGCTTTTCTGAATATGAACCGCATCAAAATCGGTGCAACCAAACGCTAGATAAGCGCGATCAAACATAAAATCTACAATCCAAGAAGGCAAAAAATTCCCTATCATAAAACTACTGAACCAATATTGAAGAAATTTGCAGTATTCCTTAAGACGATAGTCTACCGAGCGCGCGTCCATACTAAAAGAGAAAACGTTTTCCTGCCCCTAGATGTTATCCTATCTCAATGATTTTTTAGAATGCTTCTGACACAGTAAAAAACTAGGTTTATAGGTTTTCATTTTTTCAAAATTTATAATAGTTTGAAAGTTACAGGCGCCTAAGAGTTACTATTTTTATGACAAAATCTTCATTGAAGTAAAGGGTAGTTCTTCAGAGACAAAATTTTCGATGTCTGTGGGTATATTTCCGTAAAGAACTAACAAAACGGCATGTAATATTTTTTTTCTGTATACTTTAGCTTTAGATCTAACTAGGACAAATTATATTTTTTTAATAGTAGCTATCTAGATACAAAATAAAAAAATTTGAAGTCTGTTCTCCTGATTCATATGGGGCGTCCGTTTCCCATTTTCCGGAACAAAATGGTCGATGTCGCATTTTCCCTTTGATTCATCAATATAAATTAAAGTTATATCGAAAGGTAATGAATTGACCTCTTACAAAAAAAATATGTAATAGTTGTAACTACGTTAGTGTGTTTATAATTAAGTAAATAAGAAGTGTCCGGCGTAAAATACTGATTAATATGGAGTAAGCTTTGCTTGACCGTACTTGGTCGAGGAATGATAATGAGAGTCTGGGATCCCGCATGGGGGGAGGCCTGTCGTACAACGGACATGCTAGAAAGCGGACGTGAGGCTGGTTGGCTTAGAACCCAGTGAAACAAAGGTAAATATCTGAATCATCTGTGCTTGGTTTAGGTACCTTGCTGATTACAATGCCTAATTTATTAATTTTATTTTGCTGTTTTAAGACTTTAATCTGAGTTTCGTATGATGCTTTTGGGTTATAGATTCGTGTAGAAAAATGACAATACTGAAGTCTGTATGAATGGTGAGTTATGCATGATTTTAGGCAAAATCATGATTCATCTGTGCCTGATTGATATGTTCAAAAGCCCATATGAATCTGAAAATAAATTAGTTTTCCCATTTTCCAGCAAGAAAGGAACAGTTTTGTTACGTTATTTTACTTTTCCAAGTCAGTAGAGTGTGTGTGAGACGATTTTGACATTATTTTTCGGTATTTATTCATAAGTAAAACTCTATCTGTTTGTTTTTATTTTGATATTACAGTTCACAACAACGCCTCTATCAACAATAGAAAAGAAGGAGAAAAAGAGACTCTTAGAACGTACGAATTTTTTATCCTTCTAGGATGGAAATTGGAAAATAAGAAAAGATCCAGACGAGTATGCTGCGTGGAAATTAAAATTATTATATTTGAAAAGAAAGGGAGAAAAAACCAAAGTAAACTGAGAGAACATTAAAATGACTATCTGGTAGGTACCTATTTATAACAAAATTCTCGCTTTTCTGTAAGTATTTATTTCTGTATAAATATTATTCTGAAAAACAAGAATATTATTGTTGAATTGACCAGATTATTTCCTTGATATGATCACTGATAAATTGTTTTTATAAAAAAATATTATTGTTGTTATAATATTTTGATTATTTTTTTAATACAGAGCCCATTTTTATGTAAAGTTTTCCATTTTTATTTCTGTTTCTGATTCATCTGTATAAAATTCTGATTCATCTGGGCACTAAATTTTTAAACGTCGATATCTTAAAAACTAGTTTGTAAAAACGAGTCCCTCATACAAATATATGTTATTTGGAATATCTATTTTCATATGAACATGTGTTACTGAGCTGAAAGTGAAATTAAAATTTGACCATATGAATCAGTCAAAGAATCGAATTTCGAAGAACTACCCTAAAACCTTTGTATTTTAAAAATAAAGAAGTTTTAGATAAAAAGCAAAACCTACAAACCTAGAATATAATATGCTGAAACGATTGACGCCAGAATCTAAGAGATTGGTCGTGATTTAATATGTGAAAAACGTTTTCTCCCGAGAGACAAATTTCATATAAAAAATACTTACAGTCAGTCGCGAGCTGCAACGCTCTCTATCGCACGATCGGGGGTCGGGGAGGTGTGGTAGCGACAGCACGAGTTTTTCTAAATACCTATTTATTTAAATGGCAGCCGGTATACTATCCTCTTAAGTTGGACAATACCTAGTAAAACAAAAAGGAATTACTTAAATAATCAAAAAAATGCTCACAAAATAAAAAGTACTGAACCAAATTTGATGAAATTTTTATGGGACCAAATGGAAAGTATACTGCATCGAACAAATAAAGAATCACACTAATCGGTCTAGAAACCTTGGAGTAATCGGTGTACACAAATAAAAAAAAAATACCGACCGAATTGAGAACCTCCTCCTTTTTTGAAGTCGGTTAATCAGACTTGTAGTTTCGGAGATATGCGAACACAAACATAAAAACATATATACATACACTAAAAATTTGGCACATTTGTTCAGACGCTGATATAGACCAACATAATTATGCGAAAACTGGGCAGTTCTGCAAATATTACATACATACGGGTCGAATTGATAACCTCCTTTATTTGAAGTCGGTTAATAAAATCATATGACAGGTATAGATTGAATCGTGTTTCGAGTAAACAGCGGTACTAATTCAGAGATCAGTGTTTCTGTGCTATTTACACAAGAAACAAGAGAAAATAAAAGCCTGATGCTCCGTCGTAGGAGCGGGCGGGTGCGACAGCGGCCACTCGTAATTAGTTCAGAGTGGCTAATGGCTCGTACGTGAGTGCACGAGCTGTTTACAACAACGTACTTGACACTCGCATTGCTAATGAAAAATTGCTAAAAACATTTGTAGATATCCCTGATTTCCTCAATAGGCTTGTCCACTAAAATATTAGTCCGTCAGCTAAAATAGCAAAAAAAAAATGGTAAACTAGCCAAAATTCACAAGGATACGACGCGCTTAAAATTCACAATATGTCATGTCATGGTATAAATTCTAGTGCGTTTTGACATCACGAACTCCTGCGTTTTATTTTTGTGAATATTCAGTAGGTGCGTCCACACAGAACGAGCAGCCTCGCGAGGCATTTGCCGCGCGAAGCAGCTCGGTTAGTGTGGACGTGTCTCGGCTGAGGAAAGCGAGCGCGCTGCCGCGGGCAATCGACCAAGCACCCGAGCCATCCAATATCGGCTTTTGTTTCGCTCGCGTATATTGTTTCGTGCCTCGGTCGAGAAACAATTGCACGTCCAAACAAGGAAAACCAGGAAATCTTAAATTAATTCAATTATTTACAAAAAATGGTAAACTAACTAAACCTTTCATTTAATTTATCATGTTTGTTAGAGAGATTTAACTAACTAACGATCGATGCAAGGAGAAGGAGAGGGAGAGGGAGAGGGAGAGGGAGAGAGAGAGGGAAAGGGAGAGGGAGAGGGAGAGGGAGAGGGAGAGGGAGAGGGAGAGGGAGAGGGAGAACGTTTCTTGACGTTTCAATTGATTGACGTGACTGACCATAGCCTAATTAGTACAGTAATAAATTGGTATAATAAATAAATAAATAATTATAATTGCATGAGTTGATAAAATGCCATGCAATAGCTTTACCGCGGCAGTCACCGAGTGCCACACGTTTTTTTTTTCATAAATGTTCACTGTCAGATGTGCACACTGTGCATGTCCATCTATCCTTATAACAGAGGGCAATCAAACCATGGCTATAGTTTGCAGGAAGCTGTGAGATCTTTTTGTACTATTACTCCGAGTGAACATTAAAACAGCCATCAAATATCAAGAGGGTACTGTTCATCGTAGGCACTCGATAATAACGTTGTATGTACAGGACAGAGCTATTATGGTCCGGGGTTGAACCTGGCTGGATAATAGACAATCTCCTGTCAGAGACGTGTGTCACCTACGGCTTATACTGCGATCATTGTGTTGAATGTACTTGTGACTTTCATTCACGACGACCGAACCCTGTCGATTAATTTTGATAAACTAACGAATATCTCTTTTTGGGTTAAAAATCATCAATTAAGCCCTCTCTCTCTGGGGAAAGCGGAAGGGACTGTCATATTCGTATAGATTGAAAGCAACCTTGTTCATTCAGTTCGCCTTTGCGTTCCAGCGTCACGGTACAGACGGTCCTATATTATATTAATACAAGAACACCTAGGAAGTTTATTAAACCAATTTACATAAATTCCAGTATTAGAAGACTGAACTGCTTTACGTACCGCTCAGGATTGGATTCAGATTTTTCCAGTCCATTTCGCTTTCAAAAAGTATGCTCGGAATTTGGTTCCGAGCTTCATACTCCATGTACTCGTATTTGAATCAAAGCCAACTGCAGAACCCACATTCACAGATATACTTAAGTATGTAGGTGCTCGCGGTACAGTGAGCTACTGTACTAACTGCAGTAGCCAGAGGTTAATGGTGATAACATATTATCTACCGATTTTTGACTCGAAAACAATAAATTTTATTATACATGTATGTTAAAAAAAACACTTAATTTAACTGGTTTTGTTGAAAATAAAAAGGGCAATCTTGAATATTTTAATAACAGAGAGAATGTTTACGTTTTGATCTGAGACTGACGCGACTCATGGGACCATGGACTTTCCTGTAAAGTGAGCTTTCACATCCAGATGGTGCTCACTTTAATCTCATGAGGACGAATCCAGCTATTTCATTCTTTAACCGAGCTAAAACACGTTATTTATAAAGATTCCTTCAGTGTATAGCTCCGTGCATATAAGTAACATTGTACAAAAGAGACAAGTTCGCGGGGTCACAGAGAAAGGAGGGTGGACACTGAGCTCATTTGTGGCGCACGTTTCATTTTTCACGTCCGAGTGATAAAGTGTCCCTAACGTGGACCAGCGTGGCCTTACGTGGCTCAGCGCAGGCGGCAGCGCCCGGTAAAGGTACTGACTTTATTTCTCTCGTTCATAAGAAAAATTGTATGGCTTCAATTTACGAATTATTTTAAGTAGTTATACCTATTATTAAAAGGACCAAGATAACATTCTGAATTAATAAAAACTTTTTCAAAAAATGTAACCGCCTTCAAAAACAACCACAAAAAACCGGCCAAGTGCGAGTTGGACTCGCCCATGAAGGGTTCCGTAGCAGCAAGCATAGATTAGAGATATAATTATATTGAGATTAGTAAGTAATATACACAAACAATAAAAATAACTTGGTTTTTCATAGTATTTGTATGAATGGCAAAGTTATATTTGCGGTTTTTGAAAATGTACTATATCTCAAAAACTGCTAAATGTATCTCATCCAAACCAATTTTTGTTGGTAGTTTTGGTTGAGGTCTACGTTATATATTTTTTTTACTTTTATCATTCTCTTATTTTAGAAGTTACGGGGGGGGGGACACACTTTTTACCACTTTGGAAGTGTCTCTCGCGCAAACTGTTCAGTTTAGAAAAAAATGATGTTAGTAACCTCAATATCATTTTTAAAGACCTATTCATAGATACCTCACACGTATGGCTTTGGTGAAAAATTTTTTTTTGAGTTTCAATTCTAAGTATGGGGGGCACCCCCAAAATTTGTTTTGTTTTGATTTTTGTGTGAAAATCCTGATGCGGTTCACATAATACATCTTTCTACCAAGTTTCAACAGGATATCTCTTTTACTTTAGACAAAAAGTGGCTGTGACATACACGGACAGACAGACAGACAGACATGACGAATCTATAAGGGTTCCGTTTTTGCCATTTGGCTACGGAACCCTAAAAAGTGTAAAATAACCTACAAAATAACTTTTCTTTCAGAAGTCGGTGCCTTTATTTTTTTTCATTTCATTGTCTTTTTTGCCACCGACTTCTGACTTTTTAGTTTAAATATTCAAGTCAAATTCTTGTCAAATAAATCATTATCTTACATGTATGTGCACTAAAATTTTGTAATCCGTAGCACCGGTAATAACATCGCTCAAGTGCACAATAAGCTAATAAAATTCCCTATCTCAAAAACTACTGAACCGATTTTGATGAAACTTGCAGTATTCCGTAAGTTAAACAATACTTAGTACAACAAAAAAAGAATTACTTAAATCGGACTTGTAGTTCCGGAGATATACGAACACAAAATAAATCAGTCGATGCCTACTCCAAGCCGTTGAGGAGTTGTACCTTCCATCATCAGCTCATCCACCTGAAATGGTGATTATCAGATGCAAATACTTGAACAGCTTTAGAAAATATATGAAAATGGTACTATGTGCCTATAAAATTTGAAGATAGCCCTCGATTTCCCTGGGATCCCATCATCAGATCCTGATCTGATGATCATGGGACCACTTGGGGGGTATACCCTTTCAAACAAAAGAAAAATTTTCCAAATCGGTCCAGGCGTCTTCGAGAAATCGGGGAACATACATAAAAAAAAAAAAGATTCCGACGAATTGAGAACCTCCTCCTTTTTTAGAAGTCGGTTAAAGATAATTGAAAAACATGTGCTTAATAAAAGGAATATATCTTTGAGTTAGACATTCCTTAACCTACCTAACAAGTCCTAAATCACAATAGATTCTTGTACCTATCTTTGTTTCCTTCGATTATGCGTTCCCACTGCTGAGCGAAAACATCCATTACATTCTACTTTAATTTAAATGAAAATAAAATTTAATTCGAATCAATTCATAGTACTTTACTATTTTCAATTTCCTACACACGAAGAACATTTTTATATTACGGAGTTGTAGTGCATTGTTGTAAGCGGTGCACAGAGTGGAGTGCACTCCAGCAATTTATTCAATTCAGCTACAACCGAACAATGTATCGACACGACTACACGACTCCACGAGGCACGAGTGCCATCCGATGCTCCAAGGAGCCGCTTTCAATTATTATTTTCTGTCTGTGGCCGCATTGTTCGGGACACAATAACGTAGATATTGAATATTCTACGATTTCTGCGCCCCGAGTACCGACAGTCGAGAGTCCTGGGATCTTTGCATGCTTCATAGCGACTAAATTGTTGTTGCTTGAATTGTGTAGCTCGGATTCTAGATTTTTCCATTTTCTACAATTTACTAGCATGAATTCAAATCGAATCGCATAAAGTTAAGTTGAACTTGTGGGCCAAATTGCAATAAGGGGGCATTGAATCAATTTGTGTCAGAAATAAAGAAATAATACGAACTTGCTTTACATTTAAATCACAAATCATAATTTAACACTTAAACATAGCTTTATGATGACCGCTGCCCTTTGAGTGAAAATGGTAGGAAAACGAGAATTTCAATCGTGCATTTTTTTGAACTTTTAAAAGGCTAAGCTAAATTCAAAATCCAACAATCCAGCAAACTCCTTGTTCAATAACTGGTTTGTGCAGCGCTGCGAATGATAAACCGGGCCATAACTCAGGGCACTGGCGAGCGGGTAGCAGGGCGACAGGCGCGCGGCGGTCGCGGCGCCCTCGCACACGATTAACTCATTAGATTAGTTACTTCATGCTCCGCTGCGCGGGAATTGGATCGGCTTTCTCCGGAATCTGAATTTAGTTGAGACGTTCGTAATATTCTCAGCTGTATTATAAAGTTGGCTCTTTGTCGTTGACTTAGGATTGTGTCGAACTTCGGGATTACAATTTGTGCGGGTTCATCTTTATCAACTCAATTATTATGTTTAACGGGATCTCAAAACGCAATGTGAACACACTTCTACATATATTTGTACCTACATAGACTACATTTATATAGCACGCAGGTACACATTTGTATAGAGTATTGGCTATGCTGTTTACGTTCTGCATTCGTCACTCGTACTTACCACCTAAGATGACAGAAACTATTGTTGTGCCTATAGCAAAAAACCGCACTGGGGATGTGACAGACAGGTGCAAGGCTACTGTAATGGCAAAGGTCTTCGATGGTCTACTAGATGTTCAGCTCAGCAAGTATGTCAAGCTTCATGAAGCTCAGTTTGGTTTTCGTGAGAATTTGTCAACTGAAAGTGCAATTTTGACTCTGAAGCTAGCAAGCTTGGGGAGGTTGGGACCCCGATTGAACTCATTAATATACTTTCTTTCTGGTATAACCAACAGAAAAACGTTGTCAAGTGGGGGAATGCATATTCCGACGAATATAAACTTGAGTGTGGAGGCAAGGGGGACTGACCTCTCCGAGACTATTCAATTTGTATGTGAATCAGCTGATTGGTGAGCTTAGCAGCAGCCATGTCGGATGTCACGTAGATAACGTTTGCGTCAATAACATCAGTTATGCGGACGACATGGTGTTGCTGAGCCCATCTGTTGGTGGGTTACGGAAACTGTTAGGCTATCTGTGAAGCCTACGCTGGGAATCACGACTTAAAGTACAACGATAGAAAGAGCTATATATGCTTATCAGAGGTAAGATTAAACAACCTGAACATATACCGCCAGTTTATCTTAACGGACTATCTTTGAGCCGGGTCTCGCAGTTTAGGTATCTAGGGCATATTGTGACTGAAACCCTACATGATGATGCAGATATTGAGAGGGAGCGGAGAGCATTGTCGGTGCGAGCTAATATGTTAGTGCATAGGTTTGCGCGGTGTTCAGCACAGGTCAAGGTAACATTGTTTAGAGCCTACTGCCAAAGCTTCTACACCAGCGCCCTATGGACTAACTACACGCAGCGCGCCTACAATGCTCTCAGAGTTCAATATAACAACGCCTTTAGGATTTTGTTGCTACTGCCTCGTTTTTGTAGTGCTTCTGGCATGTTTGCCGACGCGAGGGTGGATGATTTCTTTGCTATAATGCGAAAAAGTCAGCTTCAATTATTCGAAGAATGAGAGGTAGTGGCAACGGAATCCTAAGGATGATTGCAGATAGACCAGTAGCTCTAGTTGGTGGGTATATAGGTTTATCAGGCTGCACGTGGCCTGATGAATTTAATTTAATGTTTAAATTGCTTTAATTGTTATTAGAAATAATTTTATTATAATCTATTTTAAGTATTAATTTCAAGTTGACATTTATAATTAGTTGACACAATAATTAAGTTCAATTCAATTTAATTAAATTAATAATGGGTGTATTGACGTGTTAGTAATATTAATTATTCTTTATCTTATATTGAAACCTTTTTCCGTTTTAATTCTTGGAAGTGATAGTTGAATTATGAAAAGGAATTGTCATTAATCGTTCAGCAGCAAGTATTAAATGTAGAACACAGTTACTTTACGGGCACCTCCTCAACACAGGCATGTATGACGCTCACGTTACGTATTCATGATTTCGAGAACAGAACACCGTGAAGATCTTCTTCATAATGCTCATGTTCTCTCTCAGATACTCACTGTTTTGCCGACTGAGAGAGAACAGAGAGAGATTAATAATTTTAAACTACCGAACCATTGTGGGTGGCCGACACGCACTTGGCCAGTTTTTAATCTAAAGAAACAACGGGTGACCAGCTGCAAGTGACACTTTAATAGCGCAGTCACAGCCGGCTCTGATCTGTCTGATACTTATTCTCAATATAAACCTCTCTCTAGTCTTTGATATCGGCTGCTTGTGGCTTCGATGATTGCTCTTCTTTCCCTCTCCCTTTCCTTTGTTTGTCACAGTTTTAGCTTTAATTTCTTTTGTCACATGACTCAGATACTTGACATGGGCGAAAACGAGTAAAAAACTGGCCAAATGCCGGTCGGAACGGACTTCTAAAGTTGTCACTAAATAAAATGGTCAATCAAAAGTAGCAAATAAAAAAAATCCGCGACCTATCTAAATGAATGAATCCTCCGAATGACTGAATTTCAGTCATCATTTTCGCTTGTGTGTCTAAGTACTTCCATCTAGTGCATTTATGTAAGAAAATTATGTACTCTTCAAGAACTTGGGTTCAACATTTCAACTAAAAAGGGTAAAATTAAGTTATTAAAAAATATTGGTGTAATAATAATTTTTTTTCGGGAGTCGGTGGCAAAAATTAGATGAAATTAATTAACTTTCGACAGAAAATTTATTTTAAATTTGGTTTTAGGTGGTTTGAAGTCGGTTATTTTTAAGCTATTGCATAGCTTTTATCGCGGGCTCTGAGCGAGGCGCGGCGCGGCGACCGAATTCCCAAAAACCTAACGAAAATGCCTAAGGAAAATACCTGACACCATGCATCATCTAACGTCGTTTCAGTTCGGGAGACTTCGGCAATCGTAAAAGTATCCGTCATAAAGGCAATTTACTTTTTCTTACTGATTCTAAACGGCCAGCTACAAAAGAAGTTTTCACAATGAAACCTCCTCCACAGACGTGCTCATAAAGGTACGGAAAGACGTGCTCATAAATGTACGGACAGACGTTCTCATTACTAGCACGAAAGCATGCTTTTATTGAGCAAAGGGCAATTTTATTTAGGGAGAGAGTGAGGGAGAGGGATAGCGAGAGGGAGAGGGAGAGGGAAAGGGAGAGGGAGAGGGAAAGGGGGAGGGAGAGGGAGAGGGAGGAGAAGGAGAACGTTTCTTAACGTTTCACTTGATTGATATGGCTGACCATAGCCTAATTAGTACAGTAATAAATATGATAATAAATAATTATAATTGCATAAGTTGATAAAAATGCTATGCAATAGCTTTACCGCGTCAGTCCCCGAGTGTCACTTACTTTTATTTTTAATTTTTTAGTATTAGAACCGGACAATATCATTCGGCTGCACGATATTATAATAAAGGTGATTAATGTTCGACGTGTGTGTATTTTCAATAGTTTCATGTATAGCAGAGTGTACCCAATCCACATGGAATAAACGTTAGGTACTTGCGATTTTATTGTTATAATATAGTACAACAGGATAGTAGCTGATTAGTAGGTAGTATGTGTTCCGTCCGGGCCGGTCAACCGCGCTGCATACCGCACGCATGCCGGACGCGCGCCACACGGCCGGCTGCCGGACGCCGCACAGTATTTCACGTGGAACATGCTAGGTGGACTAAAGTCATTATTAGATTCACGGAAAACGTTAACTACCCGACAGTAACAACACCCCAAGTCGTGTATGTTAGGTAATGGGTTCAGAGCATTAGGTTCAGGACTGTTGAATTTTAGTGACACTTTCGACAGGATCTTATTGTAATAGTTCATAATATGGATAAAGTGTATTCGCCGAAGAATCTCAGTCACCGACATAATTCTTTTGTAACTAAAGCTAGTCTAAAAATAAATAGAACTATATATTTACAACTAAACTTAAACTAAAACTAAAATAAAATACTTAATTAAAAAAAAAATAACAAAAACAAAAACACAAAAGACGGCGGTATTCGTCCCATCGCCGTCGGGTGCACCTACAGGCGTATGGCAGCCAAAATATGCTGCAAGCTTTACAGCGATCCGCTTGCAAAAAAGTTCCAGCCCCTACAACTTGGCTTTGGCTCCAGAGGGGGCTGTGAGGCTGCCGTACATGCCCTATCCTCTTTTTTAAATTCTGGTAAAGGTGATGTCATCCTCAAGGTTGACGTTAAGAACGCATTTAACTCTGTTAACAGGGACACTTTGTTGGCTGAGGCAAAAAAGGAATTACCTGAGATTTTCGGTTTTTTGTGGCAGTGCTACCGGCACCCTTCTAAATTATTATATAAAAATAATGTTTTGGAGTCAGCAGTTGGATGCCAACAAGGTGACCCTCTCGGGCCTGTCATTTTCAGTCTAGCCATACATCCCATCATCCAAAAACTAAATTCTAAATTTAATGTTTGGTATTTAGATGACGGAACTCTAGGAGGTGATGTAGACACCGTTATCAATGATCTCATATTTCTCAAACAAGAATTTAAATCCGTCGGTCTAGATCTTAACCCTTCCAAATGTGAAATTTTTCTTTCTGACACGACTGACAGACAATCTACTCTTGATAAATTTAATGCAATAGCTCCCCAGATCAAAATTTTAGACAAAAATTCTCTTCACCTCCTAGGTTCCCCTAT
This sequence comes from Agrotis exclamationis, assembly GCA_950005045.1. Taxonomy (NCBI): domain Eukaryota; kingdom Metazoa; phylum Arthropoda; class Insecta; order Lepidoptera; family Noctuidae; genus Agrotis; species Agrotis exclamationis. The sequence continues at coordinate 27,590,006 of OX465418.1, read as the reverse complement.
TTTTGAAGATAGTTTTTCATCATTCATCGACGAAAAAATTAATCATTTTAACGACATTTCAGATCGACTTTCACAAATTAATTTACATTCGGCTTTCACCATTATTAGGTATTGTTGTTTTGGTCCAAATTTTATGTACTTTCTCCGGTGTTCTCCTCTGTGGAAGCACACACATATTTTGGACAAAATTGACCAAATTGTTCGTGAAACTTTAACATCCATTCTAAATGTGGCCCTGGACGACCGAGCGTGGCTGCAAGCCACCCTCCCTATCCGATTTGGGGGACTCGGCGTCCGCAAAATTTCTAGTGTGAGTTTACCGGCGTTCCTGTCCTCTGTCCACAGCACTGAAACCTTAACCAGGAAGATTTTAAGTCTCTCCCTGGTTGACTCCGAAGTGCCGTGCTTGACAGATGCGGAGAACGCCTGGAAAATGACTTGCCCGGATTCAGATCGACCCGTGAACCCATCTTGCCAGAGGCAGTGGGATGAGCCGCTCTGCAGGTTGGTACGGTATAATCTTATTAATACGTCAACCAATTCTGTAGAGCGTGCCCGCCTGCTGGCTGTGGGCGAGTGGGAGTCGGGTCTATGGCTTCAGGCACTACCGTCACCCAACATAGGTACCATGCTGGGTGACGAAACCTTCCGGATCGCTACATGCCTGCGTCTGGGCGCTCCTTGCGGGGCTCCACATCGTTGTCAGTGTGGCGAAGGCGTCGACTGCCTCGGGCACCATGGCCTTTCCTGCAGCAAGAGTGCAGGTCGGCTAGCACGGCACGCTAGTATAAATGACATTATCCGTCGTGCTCTTGTCACCGCCGGGGTGCCAGCCGTTTTAGAACCCAGTGGCTTGGCACGCGACGATGGGAAGAGACCAGATGGGATGACTATAATGCCTTGGAAGTTGGGTAGACCTTTGGTGTGGGATGCAACATGTGTCGACACCCTTGCGCCATCCCATCTTCCCGGCACTACATGCTGTGCTGGTGCGGCTGCTGCAAGTGCCGAAAACCTCAAACGGCGCAAATACAATGGCTTGACTTCTAGCTATGTGTTTGAGCCGTTTGGGGTTGAAACACTAGGGCCATGGGGTCCGAGTGCCCACCGAGTCTTCAAAGACATCGCCAAGCGTATAGTCGACGCCTCTCGTGACCAGAGGGCTGGCCTATTTCTCGGTCAAAGGATCAGCATTGCCATTCAACGTGGCAATGCTGCCAGCGTTCTGGGCACTTTCCCCATTGACAGCGATGTGGATGAATTTTTTGACGCCATGTAAATTTTTAATTTTAGTTTTAACTTAGTTATTTTTGTAAATATTTTAGTTGTAAATATTTAGGTTTAATTAACATATTTTAGTCTTAATTTAATATCCTGTGAATACATTTACAATTAAATATGTTAATAAATATATTTATAATTCGAAAAAAAAAAAAAAAAAAAAAAAGACAGAGACACTCAGGCGTCAAAGTACTCCTCCGCATCGCTGTCATCCGGAAACGTGCCCAGAAGACTGGTAGCATTGCCACGTTGGATGGCAATGCTTATTCTTTGACCAAAAAAGGAACCAGCCCTCTGGTCACGCGAACTGTCGATCAGTCGGTGAGAAATTTCCTTAAAAAGGAGACGCGCACTCGGACCCCATGACCCGAGCGTTTCGACCCCAAACGGCTCAAAACTGTAGCAACCGTTAAGATTACAGTATTTGCGCCGCTTGAGGTTCTCAGCAGCCGCAGCAGCAGCGCCAGCACAGCCCGCCGTGCTTGCAACGTGGGATGGCGCAAGGGTATCGACACAGGTAGCGTCCCACACCAAAGGCCTACCCACCTTCCAAGGCACTAACGTCATACCGTCTGGTCTTTTCCCATCGTCACGTACCAAGCCATTTGGTTCTAAAACCGCTGGTACGCCGGCGGAGGCAAAAGCTCGACGAATAATGTCGTTGTGTGACGAGCTATGCGACCTGCGCTCCTGCTGCAAGACAGGCCATGATGCCCGAGGTTGTCGACAGCTTCACCACAGTGGGAACGATGCGGAGCAACACAAGGTGCGCCTAAGCGAAGGCCTGTAGCGAGCCGAAATGAAGCATCATCCATCATGGTACCAATGGTGAATGATGGGAGTGCTTGAAGCCATAATCCCGACTCCCACTCCCCCACAGCCAGCAGACGGGCGCGCTCCGCAGCATTAGTTGACGTATTTAACAGGTTATTCCGTACAATACTGCAGAGCGGCACGTCCCACCGTCTTTGGGAGGACAGGTAGTCGGGCAAATCCGTATTGGGACAAGCCATTTTCCAAGCGTTCAACGCCTCGGTCATGAACGGTACCTCAAAATTGACCAGTGAACCAGATAAAATGTTTCTGGTTAATTTTTCGGTACCGTAGACCGAGGAGAGGAAGGCCGGTAAACTAATACTTGAAATTTTGCGGACGCCGAGACCACCCAAGCGGATAGGAAGTGTGGCTTGCTGCCACGCTCGGTCGTCCAGGGCCACATTTAGGATGGAGGTCAATGTATTTCTGATGATTTTGTCTACTTTTTCTAAAAGTTGTGGGTGTTTCCAGAGGTGCGAGGAACGAAGGCTATAGGTAAATTTTGGTCCAAAACAACAATATCGAATAATAATAATTGTGAAGGCCGAATGTATGTTGATTTTAAAAAGCCTTTCCGAGACATCATTAAAATTTTGAATTTTATTCTCAATGAAGGTGGGAAATGATTCATCAAAAATTGGGGACCCCAGGAGGTGAAGAGAGTCTTTTTCGGTAATTTTGATGTTTGGTGCGATTGAATTAAATTTAGAAATGGTTGTCTGTCTGTCGGTAGTCCGGGGAAGATAAATTTCACATTTGGATAGGTTGAGCTGTAGGCCAATGGAATTGAATTTTTCTTTTAACAAAATTAAATCTTCCAGAACTGTATCTACATCACCACCATGTTCATAATATTGTGTAGTTTAATAATTTTACAACATTTTCAAGTTCATAAGAAAATACCTTTAGGACCGTTTCAATTGTATGCAGTAAATGAGTTTAATTAACTGTCAAATTTAAAAGCTCGGCAAGTATCTGTATCCGCATGTATCCGGACTAGATTTTTGACATAATTATAGCAGTCGTTATAGAACTATACATTTTATGCTACACATTAGAGTATAATGTTTTTTATTCTGCTTACAAAGCACATACACTCGATAAAAAAATGGAGCTTATCGAAAAATATGACCGGGTTGCGAGACTTTTTTATTTTTTTAGCCAAAACTAACCAACCAATAAATTAATAAGGCAAGTCATGATGAAATTGGCCAGTTATTCTTTTAAAATCGTTACCAAGTTGACTTTCGGGAGTAAGGCAAGGTTCATATCTGACGGAATATCTGTCGAGTGTATCATCGAATGTTCTTTATCGCACTAACGTATCATCGGTTGAGTGTGAACGGTCAAGTGTTTTTCTATACATTTGTCTGTTCTGGCGTTACGCGATGGATGTTCCATCAGAGAACCATCCCTTAACCAAAAAAACGTTTTCTGTTTATGAACAAAAACTTGATATTCAATTCTGACCTCGGAAAAACTTCCAAGAGTTATCATTCACATCGAAATAACGGTGTAGTCAAGTTAATGACTGCTGCAGACTTACTATCTATTGAGACTAGTTTAAATACTATAATTTTGTGTAAGTAAATTATTTATTAGTTACTTTTTCTTTTCGTTTTATTTGTAGAATTGCAATGACTGATTCATAAAATGATAAAATATTTCATATAAATACAAAAAATATAAAAACAGACTTTTGTCCACCTAGCTTGCTCTACTTGAAACACTGTGCGCCGGCCACCGCGCGTGCCAATCGCGACCGCAAATCAAAGCGCGGCCAAAGCAACAATTACGCGCTGTCAAACAGAACCGTTTGTACTCAAACACACAAAGCGATCCGGATTCTGTGGTTAGTGGAGCCTTTGTGGCACTGGACTACACTCTCAAAATGTTTTATAAATTAATGTAGATTGAAATAACAATTATAACTATACATTATGCAGACAACTACTAGGTCGTGTGCCGCTGTCATAATGTGACATATTCATTTAAAACGGAATCATTGTACCGTCATCTCGTTTCCATAATACCGTCGACATTTAGTTCCCAAGAGAATGAGCCGGGCACAAAGGAAGACGTACTTTACATGGTAATTGATTACTTAACTCTGATAGGCATCTCCCCAATCTTTTCGCCTCTAGCCTCTAGCGAGTGCGGCCTCAGACGGGAGATAATTAAGTATCCTTTACAATAGCTATAAGGAGCGTCCTTTTTAAAACAAAACGGTCGTAATATAATTCAGACTGTCTGGAGGGAATGCGATTTCAAAAGACTTTATGAATAATAATATTATCTGACTGGTACCTTTTGTTCTGAAGCAAATTGAATTCAGTTGTGAAATAAGCCCACATTCCTTGTCGGGTGCAGTCGAGCCGGCAGTGCTGCAGCGCTGCTGAGTTACTTCAAATGTTTTATATGATAGCGCTGTCTTTGTCTAGTCATGTATCTGCAGACAAAGTACCTAGAAGTTACGTAACTCGAGCTGCGGCAGACATATTGCGTCTGTTTTCAAAAGAGTAACTCCGATTATGGTCGGACACTGATTCATCGATTACATACTTAATCTTCCGTGGAGTGGAGTGGAGTGGAGTGGAGTGGAGTGGAGTGGAGTGGAGCGGAGTGGAGTGGAGTGGAGTGGAGCGGAGTGGAGCGGAGCGGAGCGGAGCGGAGCGGAGCGGAGCGGAGCGGAGCGGAGCGGAGCGGAGCGCAGTGGAGTGGAGTGGAGCGGAGTGAAGAAAAATGAATGAAGGAGCAATGTTAGCGAACGAGAATGTGAGAAAAAACCAACCAAATTTAAAATGTCAATTAAGTCCAAAATCGCTAGAACCAGTTTTTTTTTTACTTGCAATCGTTAAGCAAATGTTTTCCGACCTTCACTTGTTTTACCGATTTGATTTTTGAACTGATTCCCACCAGTAGGATTAATCGGTAAAAAACAAGACAACCATTTTAATTCGGTCGCATTGAACAGTGTGATGTCGCGACGATTATTTTTGTTGAGTGCGTACAGTAACTTCGTTCCATCCGGGTGTCCCTTGACACCTCTCAAGTTTTTAGTTGGTACCTAATAGGTACCTATAAACATTACAGAATTTGTTTTGTTTCATCATTTAACTGACAATAATTACTGTCATGCCGCGCTACACAGGCAAAAGACAAATCCTTGAGACAACAATAATTCAATGAAGCGATAAAAAGATAAACGTAAAGAGACAAACGCTGACTGAAATAGAGTACGCTAAACATAGCCGATAAGAAAACAACGATGTTCTATTGAGACTCGTCTCGCCGATGTTACGCAATTGAACACGATTATTATAATGCAATTGAACGTTTGTAAGTACGTGAACAGATTGACATAAACCGGGATATTTGATAATATTCAGTTCAGAATATTATCCGGTTACATGACTCTTATTAAATGTCACTTTCTATCAATTCTATTCAAGTTATAGCTAGGGAAATATTTATTGATTTACATTGTGAAAGGAGCAATAAAGATGAAGCATAACTCAGGGTACGAGAATATCACCAATTCTATCATTATATTTCTGATGCTCGCAGGCTGCAAGCGGTTGGGCCGCATCGGACGACACTCAATGGCCACAGGACAGTGCGCGTGTGCTCGCGGGCCGCGGTCGGCGCAATCAGTCCTTGTTTGTGTACTAACCTGCTACGTTGGCCACTGTAAGTACACTCTACTATATAATCAATGCGTAGTTATAGACCGATTATATAGACGCCTTTAGGTCAGACATCATCAATTCATCATTACGGTCTCCCATTTTAGTCATATAATTATGTAGTTCAAATCTTCCTTGAATGTTCTATTTTTATTATCATTTAGTGACTTTTATTCACGATTACAATGACAAATAATAAAAAAAAACTGGCCAAGTGCGTGTCAGACCATGCACCGCACAAAGAAGGGTTCCATAGTTAAGAAAAATATCCCATAGGCAAACTTAGCATTATACTACAACTCAAAATTTATCAATACCACGTAAACATGAAATCGGTACCTATAAAAACTATCCTGAGAGTCAATTCCAATTACAAACAGATAGTTCACAACTGGAATTGACTGTTTACTTACCAAATTCCATGCGAAGCTGTTGATGATGATAAACCAGTTCGTAGTTCATTACGATTTGTAGAATCGTAATGACCTACGAACTGGTTTATTTCCGTGATCCAAATATTGAAGTTCATAAATACACCTCGAGGGGCAAAATATTTGGCAAAACAGAGCGTAAACGACCATAATTATCTTTAGATTGCGTGGACTTAAATGTTTGACATTTTCTTTGCTTCAAGATATTGTAGACTTGAGTATTTGATATTAATTTCAGTTTGATACCTCTACGCATTTCTGAGAAAAAGGGTCGTGATAAAGGGACAGATTGACAACAAAGTAATCCTATAAGGGTTCCGTCCGTTTATTCTATTACACGTACGGAACCTTAAAAAGACAACTCGTATTAACACGCTTATATTTTAATAACAGTTCAATAATAAAGCATACATACGCTCGACAGCGCAATGAGTTAACAACGTAAGAAAAATAATGATTTTTCAAATTAAAAAGAAAAGTTTCAAGTTCACAATTATGTTACAGTTCCTGAATCGAGAATATTAAATTCAGTGAGTTACAAATAGTTACAATATTTCTGCAAAGCCGCTCGGGAATAAAGCGAGCATTACAGAGTAAACAAAGAAACCGCAAGCCGTATTAACTTGAACTGTGTACACTACGCCTGAGGCCGCATCTACGTACAAACAAAGAATCGGCTTTAAAGAGTGTAATATCATGCAAGCGAGGTCTCCCCCGGTTCGCGACGTCACAGAACCCTGACCCCACCGTTCGATTTGCAACCTACAATCACATCTCCACTCCGTAAACAGGAGAAATTCCTAGAGTGTATTTAAAAAAAGTACCCCCCGATTTTTAAACTTAGCATTTATTTATAAGATCAATAATAATCAAACACATATTTTTGGTGTTTGCAAAAATCACCTAATCCTTATCGGTAACACTGCAAGGATCGGCTGGAGGCCACAGTGAGGCATACGGTGGAGATCTGCCCTGCTTTGCAGAGGACCTCTTGCACCCTGCATTGGTCGAGGCCAAGCTGCGGGGCAAAATGAAACGGGAAGAGGTCGCCTCCTTCTGCGAAGCAGTCATGGTAGCGAAGCAGGGAGCGGGAGAGGACAGCCTTCACCTCACAACCCAGCGGCCGAGGGAAACGCCCACGGCATCGAACGCTAACAATGAGGTAAGACGACGCCTACTATCAGGTAAGACGGCGCCTACTATCAAGTAAGACAACGCCTACCATCGTGTAAGACGACGTCTACCATTAGGTAAAACGACGCCGACTACCAGGTATGATGGTGCCTTCTAGCATGTATAACGACGTTTACTATCAGGTAAAACGACGCTGACTATCAGAAAGACGATGCTGACTATCAGGTTAGGCGACGCCTACAATCAGGTAAGACGACACCTTCTATAAGGTAAGACGATGCCTACCATCATGTAAGACGACATCTACTCTCAGGTAAAACGACGCTGACAGGTAAGACGATGCCGACTACCAGGTATGACGGCGCCTTCTAGCATGTATAACGACGTTTACTATCAGGTAAAACGACGCTGACTATCAGAAAGACGATGCTGACCATCAGGTTAGGCGACGCCTACAATCAGGTAAGACGACGCCTTCTATCAGGTAAGACGATGCCTACCATCATGTAAGACGACATCTACTCTCAGGTAAAACGACGCTGACAGGTAAGACGACGTCTGCCATCAGGTAAGACAACGCCAAGTACCAGGTAAGACGACGCCGACTACCAGGTATGACGGCGCCTACTACCATGTATGACGACGTCTACTATCAGGTAAGACGATGCCTACCGTCATGTAAGACTACTTCTATTCTCAGGTAAAACGACGCTGACTATCAGAAAGACGACGCTGACAGGTTAGACGACGTCTACCATTAGGTAAGACAACGTCTACTATTAGGTAAGATGACTCCAACTATAAGGTGAGATAACGACGACTATCAAGTATGACGACGCCGACTATCAAGTAACACGACGCCAACTATAAGGTTAGACAACAACAACGGAAGACGAGGTTTATCATTATCATGTTATTTCATGCGCACGTACCATAATAGCGACAGGTTGAAACTTGTTGGCCGACTCGTAGAAATTTGCTGACTAGTGGGTTAACCGACTTGACAGCTATATTTTCTTTTAGAAATATAAATTAATGCCTACGACCTTTTGACTTTTTGTGTTTGTAGGCATAGAATACACGAACGGGCAATGTAGTTCAATATTCATGCGGCTATCAATTCACACGAGCAGGGAGCAGTAAACGGCTGAGCGCGGTCAACACAAACGGCGGGTATTTATTTATGTTTCTTCGGGGTTGAGACTATGCGGTGGCTAGCGGGTACATTCACACCATGCTGATGTGCGCAGTAAATCCAGATCACACTAGTATTAAAGGATATCGATCAATATAAATGCTGTTATTTTTTAATTGATTAGCGAAACAAGGACTGTGCTGACTCACTTGTTCCAACCTTGACTAAATCATGTATTAGCAGAACATGAGAAGAATATCAAGAAAGGAGATGTTGCTATTCTTTCTCTGAAAATGATACTGAAGTCCCTTTTTTATGTGACCTACATCAAGTGACTAGTCTGACTTTGTCAGGTACCGGTAAATATGCGTTGTTTTAGATCGTTTTACCGTGCTCGACCTTCTACATCACGTAGTCAGTGGCAGTCGTAATATCCGCGCACATCCGTCGGTGCGGATATTAATATCCGGACGGACCGCATCAATTTGGGCTCAGACAAATTGAAAGAATCCACACGAAGAAATGGGTCATTAAATCTGTAATACGTTGTATGGCGACGGAACATAGCCGTCGAGACGATTGCTCTCCCAGTAGAGCATACACATATAAAAAGTTACTTAAATAGAAAAACCATACCTACACTGTACTGTTCAGGAATGCGAAATGAGAAAAATAAACTTAACTAATATGCAATTCTAACAGTAAAGCGAAACCCATACATATCGTATGAGAGTCGATACATACATGAATTTATACTCGGAGGCGCGTGGGGCATTTCTTAACATGAGTGATTGAGTGGAGACCTGCCGTGCGGCAGCGGAGCCGCGAGGACCGAGGCTTCGCATGCTGGACGGATTCATGCAAACGAAACAATATATTACACGCATCATTTGGTTCGCGTTACTATGACACTTAACCACAGAACTGGTATTACCGGTTCTAGTGGCATTTTCGAATTAAGAGCTAGTAGAAATTTAAATATATTTCAATAGGTGCGTCCACACAGAACGAGCAGCTGGCGAGGCATTTGCCGCGTGAAGCAGCTCGGTTAGTGTGGACGTGTCTCGGCTGAGGAAGCGTGCCAGCTGCCTCGGGCGAACGACCGAGCGCCCAAGCCATCCAGTGTCGGCTTTTGTTTTGCTCGCGTATATTGTTTCGTGGCTCGGTCGAGAAACAATTGCGCGTCCAAACAGAGAAAGCAGCTTCGCGAAACATTTCCCGCGCGAAGCAAATGCCTCGCGAGGCTGCTAGCTGTGTGGACGCACCTATTTACATACACTCTATTAAAACGCTAGGTTGCAAAAAACATTCGAAACTATTAATAATACCTACAGTGTAGATTTGATTGGCCTGTGACATTCATTACATGGCCTCCTTGACCTTGTCGAAATCGTTTCCTCTTCCCATCAAGTCCTGGTGTCAGTGTTTCCATAGTGGAAGCCTGTGGCGGATGCGGTGGCGGGCGCGGCGGCGGATGCGGTGGCGGGCGTGGCGGCGGTCGCGGTTGAATCTTCGTAGGCTCGGTTAGTAGAAGCGTTGGCTGTACTGAATCGAGAGATCGCCGGAAATCTTTATAATTCGCGGCGTATGCATTTATGCATCTGGAATTTTAAGGACACAATATCAAAAAAAAATTAGTTGTTTCCAATCCTACCCTTTTTTTTTTTTTTTGCGTGGTAAAATCATCAAATGAGTCCTCCCACCCCGGGCAGGGCGGGAGGGACTGTCAGACTTGTACTGACTAAAATCCACGGTGTCCTTCAATAGCCCTTTATGTTCCGGGGTCACGGTAATGGTATAAGTCCCGCGACCCCGGCAGGCTTTGGCCCTCTAGAGAGGGGGCCCCGTCATTATGCTGACGCTCTTTGAGGCGCGCGTGGAACACAACGCGCCGTCGACCCGGGCATGGTCCATGGTCGGGCAGCGAGTTGCCCTTTACTCGCCGCCCGCATGCCCGCGCCTACGGTGGCCGGAGATCGTCTGGCGACGTCCGTCGCCGTGGGCGTCCGCCACTGCGGGTGGGGCGGAGGGAGGACACTGTCCTCTCTCTCACGCGGCCCGCCTCCTCCTTCGCGAGCATGACTGCTTCGCAGAAGGAGGCGACCGCTTCCCACTCCGTCTCGCCCCGCAGCATGGCCGCAACCAATGCCGGGCGCGAGAGGTCTCCGCCTATCGCCGCCGTGAGTCCAATCCTACCCTTAGCACGAGTTTTCAGTATTTGAGACGTAAAGTAAACTGGAACTTTGACAATTTCAAATTGACAATTTTCAAGGAAAAAATTAGTTCCTTCTTCGCACACCAGAAGCAATGTTCCATTTTTTCATACAAGAAACGCTGTCAATACTGAAAAGACGCTGTAAAGTAAAAGAGTGAAAACTTGTGCTAAGGGTACTGGGTCCTTGTAAATGTGAGTTTAATTTTTTTAAACGCACCTGCCATAGATGAACATAGTTTTTTTTATTTACGACCTGAAAATTGTGAGCACACAAATGTTCTTGTTGAGACGCTACCAGTGCATGGACGGCGGCCATCACGGCGGATGGATGGATATCTCTGCTCGCGTTTACGTGACACCTACGTAGACGCGAGCAGAGATATCCATCGGAGTTGCGGTTATATAATAATGGCATTAAAGTTCCTGGCGCGGGTCCAGCGCCCACGGCCGGACTCAAACCCGCACCACCCACCGCCGCATTTTTGGAACAATCCGCGTGACCAGTCATGCTGAAAATAACGTTTGAAAACGAACTGGCTTTGAGAGATTAACCGAAGCCGGGCAATTTTTCATTTGTGAGTCGGATAACATCGCTTCTGTGAAAAAAGATTTACAGTTAGTAAGTATTACAATTAAATCTACTAGCGAAATACTGGTCTTTGAAAATATATCTTTATTACTCAAAAGGGGAATTTGATTAAATTCATGAAATCAAATCACATAAAACGTTAGTCATGAAATCTATTCATTGTCAGTGAGTCGTTTGTCGTGATCGTTCCATTGAGCTGCACACAGCAGCGTAGAGTGCTCCGTCGCTCCAGCTGCTCCGTTATTAAACAGTCAATGGAGACAAAACGTTAATTAAAACCGTAATCCGCGTCCAAACGAAGCTCATATTTGTGTCTATGCGGGGTGTATTAAGCGGCAATTACACGCGACCGCACTACTCGACGCCGCGTGCTGCGGTAGCGTGCGGTCGCGTGCCAAGCTGAGGCGTTACGTGACGTGTATATTACAAGTACGAGTCGAGTCGCGTTATTGTTCCTCTGATGCGGTTTACGGTAAAGAGAAAATACGACGACTTTTGAAAATTAGATAATCGAAGAAACACGCTTTCGCTGTGCGAGTGCTCGGCGACATAAGGACAAAAAAAAAAGATCCGTCTGAATAGCCTCAGTATAAAGTCATATTTTGGATATTGAACTAATTTTAAAGATATTTTATAAACCGAATAAGGAGGAAATGTACTGTGATCCTATGTTTTAACCGACTTCCAAAAGGAGGAGGTTCTCAATTCGGATGTTTAGATATATATTTTTTTATGTTTGTTCGGTCATAACTCCGTCGTTTACCAACCGATTTGAAAAATTCTTTTTTTTGTTGGAAAGGGTATACTTTCCGAATGGTCCCATTAAAATTTTATCGAAATCGGACTAGCACTTTTTTGAAAAATCATCAAAAACCTAAAATATTTTCAACATTGTCTACACCGATTACTCCGAGGTTTCTGGTCCGATTTCGATGATTCTTTTTTTGTTCGATACAGTATAGGTAATCTGCCATTTGGTCCCATAAAATTTTCATTTAGTTTGGTACAGTAGTTTTCATTTTTAGCTCATTATTTACATACACGGGTGATGTTAAAGGGTGAATATTTCATTTCGTGCATATTATGATATTTCTAGAATTGTCAAATAAATGTGCCTAATCATGTTTTTTATATGTTTTTTTTTAAGTACTTAATGATGATAAGTGAAATATAACAAAGGGACAGCAATCAGACCTTTAGTTTTATAAAAACTAAACGAAATTAGATATCTATTTATGGTAGTTATTGAGGTTGAGAAAATGGTAATTAACAATACAACAACAGTCAACTGATAAGATTGGGAAATATATTGTAAGTATTCGTTATATCCCATATAACTCAACTAAGGAAATATACAGTGTTTACAGAATTGAATCACAGAATATAATAATTACCGTTTGTTTCTTCTCATTACCATTCGAATAAAAAGAACGGTAATCGATGGTAATTAGAAGAATGGTAATTAGATTCATAAATATTTTCGATATATTACCGTTATTTGGAACAGGTACAGCATTGTTACGTTTATCAGCGGAAAAAGACACTTATACCGAATACATCTGTCAAATAATTCTTTGATAAAAATAAGTATAAATACCTTTCATAACACGAACGGTTTGCAGAAATATTCCTAACCACGTCACTTTTCGGACAGGAGAATTTAAATTTACGTCCCTTTATTACCTCTTTCACGTGTGTGTTTGGCTCGGTGGCTGAACGTTGGGTGTCGTCAAATATGTAACTGCGAAGCACTTTGCACAGAGACGCGTAAATATTAAAATATCGAATCGAGCATACCGTCGAATGGTAATTATGGGAAAGTTTAGGGACATTTTTCAAACTTGTATAAAACCGCTTAAATTTGTTCTTCCTAAACAATGAATCGTCTTTGAATAGATTAACTATCCTGTTATCTTTATAAGTAATAAAAATGTGGTTCTTCAAACACAGTTTTTAACAGAATGTGGCAATTACATAAAATCTGGTAAAAGGGACACAGATGGTAATTAGATTTTAGATCCTTTGTTTTAAATTTTGTGCATTTCTAATAAAAAAAAAAGATGTTCTAAGGATTGCGCCTAATAGAACACCAAGTTAATAATACAAAATCAACGTTAGGTTCAAATTCTTTCAGCGTTTCATATATTCTTTATCGTCTGCCGTGTGATATGCACGAAATGAAATATTCACCCTAAAAATCGATTCTACGGATTACAAAATTTTTGTGCACATGTAAGAAAATGATGTCTTTGACAATAATTTGGGATGAATACCTATTTAAACTAAAAAGGATACAATAAAAAACTTTTTCAAGTCGGTGACAAAAAGTCAATAAAATAAAGTCACCGACTTTCGAAAGAAAAGTTTTTTTGTAATTTTTAACTTTTTTGTGGTTGTTTTTGAACTCGGTTACATTTTTTTTGAAAACGTTTTTTATTCATTAATAGTTCTGTAAAACGGGGCTATTTCAAATACCCCCCGTATTTAGGACGATCCAGAATTTCTAACAAAAACATCGATAATTGTCGGTTTGTGTAAGGTAGAATTTATTTTACAAACTCTAGCAACAATTTGATAGTTTACGCTTACAATTAACAAACGTATTTGAAAAAAAATGTTTTTTTCTTTAAGGCCTACCAATTCCAAAAACAAAGGATTATTTTATGTGGTATTAGTTATTTTATGTCCCAAATATCGATAGACTTGTTCATTGTGATTTCTTATCCCTTTTCCATTGCTGTCCATATTAGCCCCAAATATGCGATATTTGGGACCGTCACATCTTTAATTATTTTTTCAGTTCCTGTTGTAAATCGTTACTTCAAACGTATATCTGCTTAAGCAATGGGTTCTCCAAGACCCGTATATTTTATTTTTACCATAGCAATTTATTTGATATAAACAAGATATTTGCTAAATTATGTCAAAATGTGTCCCGATTAGCCCCGTTTTATGGTTTTCTTTTTTTTAGCGTGGTAAAATTATCAAATGGGTCTTCCCACCCCGGGCAGGGCGGGAGGGACTATCAGACTCGTACTGACTAAAATCCACGTTGTTCTTCAATAGCCCTTTATGTTCCGGGGTCACAGTAATGAGATAAGTCCGACGCCGTGGGCCACCAGCCAGTCTACCACTGCGGCTGGGGTGGAGGGAGGAAGCTATCCTCTCCCTCGCGCGGCCCGCCTCCTCCTTCGCGAGCATGGAGGCGACCGCTTCCCACTCCGTCTCGCCGCGCAGTATGGCCTGGACCAATGCCGGGCGCGAGAGGTCTCCGCCTATCGCCGCCGTGAGGACACGGCGGTGCTCTGCCCAAACGGGGCAGTCCTGCACCGTATCGTATGCTCCACCGTGTCCTTAGGGAGATCCTCGCAGAAGTGACACCCAGGCGTTTCTTCCTTTCTCATCAGACACAGAACTTCCGTGTCCGGTGAGGACCTGCGTCATGCGGTAGGTCAGGACGCCGTGACGTCTATCCAGCCACTCCTCAAAGAGGTGCCCGGACCTCGGTTGCGACAGTCGTCCCCTCCATACTGCCCTGAGATCGCGCCGGAGCTCTTTCCGCCGCGCCTCGACTTCTCGAGGCAGCGGGGATACACCTCGGCGCTGCGCCTCCATGGGCCACTCATAGACGCAGGGTTCGAGGGCTAAGGAAAATAACATATCGTCAAAATGGAAAACATAGGGGCGTGGAAGTTAATATTTATTATTCTGGTAAAATCATTGCTTTATGTTCAATATCCAGAAATAAAACAGGCGAGAGCTTTTGCATGGAGAAAAGAGAAACCGCATTTCCTCTTAAGTTACGAACGACGGCAATGTCAACAGTTCAACACGCTTAAAATGGAACAAACTAGCACTGAATGCTTTAATTATGTTCTGTCAATAAAACTAACTAACAAGTTCAGACTGACAGTTTATTTTTTGTACAAAAGTATTACTTACAGGTACAGAGAACACCACTGTTTGTGAGAGAATTGCATTCTTTCATATTTTCTTTCACAAAGTAGATCAAAACGCAGGAGCCAAAAAAAAAAGACAAACACGTATTTAGTATTATCATTTTATCAAACCGCCCGCGCCGTTTGGATTGCTATCTCACCAAACGTGGCTTAATATTGATTTACTCAAAGAGAATGACGCTATTCACTTACAAATTCATCCAACAAGCTATAGAGATATCTGTGTCACTCACTACGAGTCCTTTACTACGAATTGTAAGTAAGTGCTAACGTAATTTTATTGCATTTGGTTTAGTGGTAAAACTACCATACATAAATTAAGTCTTTGTGCACAGCTAATTCAAAATAAAAACAATATTATCGTGAATCGAGCGTCAAATGATCGCACTGCAACTGATCCGACGCATTACGAGGCGACGCGAATTAGTGCTCACCGCGAGTACACGTGCCATCATACATGTCATATGTCCGAAGATATATAGCACGACGTGGATAAATAACATCATGGAAAATGTAGCTCACACAATAGTCTCATCGCGTCTGGCTCAACGAGTATTATATTTCCGCTTTGCTCCGGCTAGACACAATATATTCATTTGCTTATTTAGTCTATTGCGCTGTCACAGTTCATAAAAATATAGGAAAATATTGTTTGAATTGACTACCGTCGAAATTATACCACATGGCTAAGAATGCTGGTACATTTACTATACTCATTAAACATTTTATTAAATATATCCTAACAAGTTTGGCAGAAGTTTTTCTTTAAAAGGCAGGTTAATTGTACAGATCATCAGATTTATTCCGTGATAGTTAGCCTGGTGTATATCGCCCCTAGTGCGTTCATTTGGTTGCGGTCGGATGTTGTGGCTCGCGCAATCAGCCAATCAGTGCGCGGAACATTTAATATGAGCCAACGAGCGGCTCTGCAGCGCCGGCCGCGGTCGCCCTCAGTGTGCAGTCACAGGTGACCGCAGAGCGCCGCCAATCGACGTACCTATTCATTTAGAATTTGATTATTTTATTGTTCTGAGTGCTTTGATCAGTTGCTATTTCATTAATTTGTTTTAAATTTCTCTATTTGCGAAAAAAAAAACAGAAAAATTCTCTCATTCGTGAAAATTAAATAAAACCTTAAATGTAGGGAGTTAAGATTAATTTAAATGTAATGCAGTTAGAAATGAATCCTACAAATAGATAAATATTGCTTCCGAATTGGGAAATCCTAATACGAAACGCTTCATTGGCATTCTTGTATACACGGAGTATTTCAAAGTAAATGAATTCTACTGCTCCAGCAGCGTTATCCTAAGACAAGCAACAAATGGAGTAATCCACTAAACTGCACAGATGCAACACGCTTCCATCTCCCTAATGCAACCAGATGTGCAGGCAATTAATTTTAAAATATCCACACGATTCGATGATCAATCAAGCGAGTCGCACGACACCACAAGATGCGGCACGCTGCCGCTCGATGTCGCCCGATGTTGCGCAATGTCGCCCGATGTTAAACGATGTCGAGACAACTGTATTAATGGCAGACGGATCCGGACTTATGAGCCAGACAGAATAATAGATTAGTTTCATCCATCAGGAAGCCAGTCCACGACAAAGGCTTTGCACTGGTTGCCTTTAAAACTATCGCACTGTATCCAATACAAAGGAATTTAAACCTTACTGGTTTAAGATAGAAACGGGATTTGTATGGGATACGAATTTTATAAGGTTTGGTCTAAAATTAAAAAAAAGTAAGCATAAATCATCAGAAACTTTCACGTGTCATGATTTTATGGTAAGAATTAAAACTTTACAATTTGTTTTATTACTCCGCTGTTACAAATTCTTATTTTCCTCGTTCTCCCTAAATAGATATGGCACCTAATTGTTTGGAAAGCTTTTTATGGTTTTTCTGTGTTATTTCATTATTTTACCTGTTTTTTTTTTGCGGGAAACTCAAAATAATATTTGTTAATAGTAGCTGTTCTCCGTGGTTTCACGCCCACTATACGGCTCCTACTGCCGCGTGATATTAAAGCCTTTCTTGATAACCAAACTATCTGTAACAAAGACATTGTAGTTCCATCAAACAAACTTTCAGCTTTATAATATGTATTAGTATAGATATAGATACCTAATAATTTAACTAAACAAATTGAACAGTGCTCAATGTGAACACATAAAATAGTTTACCCTTAAACTAGTTTTATCGTAGCTCGTTATATGTGATTGTATCTGAGAGTGCGGCCGCTGTCCGCTCGGCGCTCGCACCACTCTCCGGGCAGCAGCAATCACGTGAGTAATTAGAGCGACCGATACGTGCGCGGCATGCGACACACGACCGCCGTGTTTGTACTGCGGCCACCACGCGCCAACCTTCCCGCCCTCATCACCCCAAAGGTCACAGCGCTTGATTAAATTTATATCCTTAATGAAGGTCTCGTTTTGTCAAGTGTCTCATTTTTACTCGACAGCGAAAGGTTTTTCACGCTCCTTAATTTTACAAAACCCGGCCTGAGCCGTTAATTGAATTACGTGGAGTATCGCGGGACGCTCGCCGCCAGCCGCCGCCCGCACCGATATGCTGTCGCCGGCTCAAAGTGGTGAACACGATCTGTGTGATGTGGGTCATTCTAATTTTAACGGACACTGTCCTTCCTTAGTACAAAACGAGCCACGTATAAACAATGGATAGGTATTGATGCTGATATTTATAATAATAAAGCAGCATCTAAAAATTATCTGAAAACAAAAATCAAATTGATCGAAAAGCAGATAGATGTTTTGTTCTGTGATTTCGTGTCGTCTTTTGTATCTTCGAAAAAGAATTCAGTGTACAATAAATTTTTTCGAGTAATGAAAGCTATTCTGTGAGAGCTAATAAAGCTTGGTGGAGTCGTTCAATACGTTTTAAACTCCTCTCTGTTTGTTAAAGACGAGGAGCTGTCTGGGCGTTAGCGAGGATATTGCTCGAGTAGGGCCAATCGTGCAAACATCGTCCGCTCAGTCCGCTCGCGTCGCTCCCACCGCTCCGGCCTCTTTCGCTCGGCTACTGGCACATAACAGCTAATTGGAAGCCCTTGTAACGATGGAACTTAAAGCTTCCTGTTACTGATAAATTGGTGTGTTCAATGAATACTTCTTACTAATATTATGCGAAAGTTTGTGTGTATGATTAATATTATAATAATAAATGTTTGTTATTCTTTCATGCAAAAACTACCAAACGGATTTGGATGAAAAATGCATTAGAAAACGATATTAATCAGGAATGATGGATCATACGAAAAAAGAATGCCATTCTAATATTCATTAAATAATGTCGTACTAACTAAATAATAAAATTAAAGTCAGCGCTAAATGTAAAGGATCAGTAAGTTTCACATTTTGTGATTGGCGGACGTCAACAAACTCAATTTACACCGAGAAGTAACTCGATTGTGAACTCAAACTTAATTGCGAGGGTCTGAAGACGGTCAGGCGAGCCCCACAATTAGCTCGATTACTCAGATGACCAGCCGCGTTCGATACACCACTCTTAAGTTAACACACCAGCGCTGACTGATACGGAGATAAGATAAACCTACCTCCAAAATTGAAAAAAAAACTGTTGTAAAAATATTTCCAACCAACTTCTAAGTTAAACATTACATTAACCTGAACTTTTACTTAACTTTTAAATTACAGACTACCAAAATATTCTGAAAACAGTCCCGAGTTTCTGCTTACAGAAAAATAACAACAATTTAAACAATGTGGCAGTTATAGGTACCGACTTTTTGTTAAATTCTTCGGACACTGCGAGTTCCGCAACCTCAGAAACTGCACTTGAGAAGCGTAGTATCGTCGAAGTACTTCTTTTATATCGACAATCCGATTGCCGTCAAAACTAAATGTATAGGATTCCAGAAACACGGTTATTGCTGCAAGTTCTGAGTCGCTATAACTTCTCAACTTAATATCACTGCAGTCGCTAACCCCCCGAGACAAACTACGCCGCTTTACTAGCTACTACTTTATTTTATTACCCAACTTTAGGTACAAGTCGGGAATGTATTTATTTATATAAACCTATTTTTACGCAGGAGATAGGCTGGCTTTTGGCAATTCCGTGGAGGACAATAATAAAGTTTAGACTGAATAAAACTTTTTAAGAATATGAACAGAAGTTAGATACTTAATAGGAATTATCCCCAAAAGCTGCTTTGGCCCGCCCGTGTTTCGTAAAAACTTCTTATAAATGAAAATTGCGTGCACAATAACAATTCGTATTTACCATTTAATTCACTCACAATGTTCATTACAAAGGGGAAATGCTTGTAACGAGGTAGCGGGATGTGGAAAAAGAAGTAGTGTACAGAGTATTATTCCCGCGGTATCTACGTGTCGCCGGCACTCACAGCTCTCTGCATTCTTGTTGCGGTGCAGCCGTTACGTGCAGTTGTACAACTTTCCTGTGTCTATTGTTATGTGTGAGCCAGATAAAACTAAACAACCCTGCAACTAGAAGCATTCATACATACAACATACAATAAAATTATTTTGTTTCAGTAAAATAACTAGATAATGCATTAAAGGCAATGTAGAAAATATAGGGCATAGTAAAACTTAGCTAGATTTCAAGTTTTCATGAGAAATATCTGCCAACGACATATCACGGCATGCAGGCGGAGCCGCGCGCTCGGACCAATCTGTTAGGTGAGTCGCCACTGACGCGTGCACGACTGTCCTCTGAGTTCACAATGAGAATATCGAACACTGAATAAATAATTACTTGATAAAAACATGAAAATTTAATGTCACCGTGCTGTTTAAAAATGGGCACTATGTCGGTCACATTATGTACCTGTTTACCAACATCTATTAGAACTAGCCAACTGTTTTAATGGTCAAGAGGCCAATATGCACAAACTACGATAATGGTATTAAAACGCAAGCCCGTAGCAAGTGAGTCCGACGCTAATTGAGATTCAGACGCGAGGCGGGTCGTGCAGGCTGTTGTAAAGTTTGACTCCGTAATAATTCTTCAACGTCACACAAATTGAATTAGTTGCCAGATAGTTGACTTAATTCCAGCTAATAGACTCCCGCACACTATAACACGTTACAATGTGATCTCACAGAAGTATCAACTGTTCACAGTTGTACCTATAGTACGCCAAGTATACTGTGGTATCTTGCTTGAAGCGGAGAGACCCGAATTTTTGCATAGTTTATAGCAACAAAAATTATGTAAAACAGTAGAGTTAAAGTATTTTAGTTGGGTACTGCTAATCTGAAAAGGTATAATTTGTGAAAACATTTTTGGGCAAGCGGTCGTACAATATGGACCTTCTGTATTTATGCTGAACACGTACTTTATTAAAGTAACTTTTATCATTAGGACCCTCTTTTATTGTATGACGCTTTGTTCACCCTCGCCTTCTCGAGTAATTAGGGCACTGAAAGAGATCACTATGAAATGCCGCTTTGGATAACAATGGCCAATTGTCTGCAAATCGAATACTATGAAACTTCGGACGAGTTCATAAAATCTTGTTTCAACCATTTCAAGAATTAATTAATATGTCTGCCACTGTGGATTAAATATACCGAGTTGGTAACATTACTTACTGATATTTTCTAGGCGAAGAGAATTTGCTTCGACCTACCAACAAAACGAACTTAATTTTATGCCATACGATAATATTTGTATAAGAATAACGTTTTTGGTAAACGGAGTAAATTCTAAAGAAAATATTACGTAAAGGAAGAACATTAAAGAAAGTATTAATATTAAATAAAGCCTTCTATTCGATGAAACCACCGAGTGTTCTTTTCTTTCACCATTTTCATATTAAAACGGTCGATCGAATATTTTGTTACATTTTCGTTCTAACCCAGCACCGCCTTTGTTTTATGTAGGCAGTTATTTCATGAAGTCGTTCTATTACAACGTCTTTAAGGCTGTTTGTAAATAAACGCAGTAAAAATAAAACGCTTGTTGTTTCGCATTGGAGTCTATTTCTGTATTCATGAGACGGCGGCGGCACTCCGTAGTCTTCTGTCGTGGATGGAGAACAAAAGTACTACTCTAGACAATATCTTAAAATCTATGCTGATATAAAGTTGGTTTGCTCAGTGACATATTTTATTTAATTAAATTTTTGAACTGATCAACGATATCTACTCGTATTTATAACCCGGGGTGATTCACTTATTCCGAAAAAAATATAATGCTTAGAGCGACGTGAACATCGTTGGGTCACAGGGTACTGTGATGGAATTTCTTTGCTCCAACGTATCTCTTGCATATTCCTAACATGTCTTAATATCAAAATCGAAGCATTTATTTCAAGTAGGCCAACTAAAAAATAAAAACAGTTTAAAATTAGTTATGATGCTACAGTCGCATTTACTCGTACAAGACATAATAACTGTGAAAGTACCGTCAGTGCCCATTTCAATGCGTAGATTTCTATGGAGAAGAATAGGTAAGAATCTACATGGACACTCTTATTGAATTGCCAAAATCATAACAGAACCTTTGTTACATCATTCATTTTCAGATCTTCCTATTTCAAGTATGATTTTTATTGTGTCTGTCACAAAAGTAAGCCTTCTATTTAATTGTAGAGTTCGCCTTATTTAACGCGAGGACTATTATATAGTTCCGTCTGTTTCCAAACTTCACATATTGATACAGAGTACGCTAAAACATACCGTGGAGAGTTACCGCCGAAATAAAAGTAATAAACAGGCTTACTTATGGGATTGTTGGTACGTTTTCAAAGCTGAACAAATATTTGGTCGGTTAACATATTGGCAGTGAGCTCTCGAGTAATAAATACTCCGGATTGGCTGGTGCACTGACGCGGAACAAATGTCTTGTATTCGTTCATAATTGTTATTGCGAGTATTTTCACTCTAATACTAACGGAGTGTGAGTTTTTCATTTGTTAGCAAGCTTGTAAATATTGAGCACTTGATTAAACAAAATGTTAATAAAATGCACTTTACTGTTTGTGCTTCGTTTGCATGTTTGTAGTGTGGAGCTCGTTTAGCAACGAAACTTTTAAAACCAGTTAAAGCAGCGCAGCAAATCATATTCAGCGTGTAATAGTTCTACTTGTAGGATACAGGCATACTCCTTTTGAGACGGAGTTGGTTATTATCCATAAACTGTGGTCCAGTGCAGGTAGATAATTATAGTGTTGTAATTTTTGGATTTTTGTTTCTAGGACTCGCCGGTTTCCCCACATTGCATACTTTACATTTTTGAGAGCAGTGTGTTACACTAATCAATATGCCGCTACGGTTCATAACCTACAAAACTTAAGTAGGTTAGCTAGTGTCTAGCTAAATATTACTTGAAACTAGTCTTAACTAAGTAGGCACTATCTGGATATTATTCCAGAACTAATCACACAAACTCAGCACTGCTAGGCATTAGCCCGGCTAGTAGCCAGACACTAATCGGCAACATCTAGAAACTAGCCTGGCAGAAGCTAGCACTAGTCCGGTACAGATTGATGCTAGTTGTGAGTAGCGCGGTTTCTAGTCAGTGTTCAATATAATTCTGTAGTTAGAAAAATATATCGATGTACATTTCTAATAATTTCACGACGATATAAGTGGAAAATGGTAAGGAAGGATTGATATCATTAATATAAAGTCCGTCGGGTGGGGGTGGACGCTCGAGTGACCGCGACGCAATCTCACGGGAACGGGACTGCGCGCGGCGCTCCTTGCATAAAGGAGACACAGAAGTTACATTTTTATGGACTCCGAAGTCTATATTTTTGTAGTTAGACCATCCGTCGGTCTGTCAGTTTACCACAGAGACACGTTAGGTAGTTGTTGAAAGCTGTTTGCATAAATAAACACGCCGAGAAAGTGATAAAATAGTATTTGTGTTATTTTTTTTTCACGCACCTTTTAGATGTCGATTAAATATCATCATTGTTAGCAAGTATTTACAGAAATCAATTCTTTGAACTATTTTATAATTTGGGCTGCAAGAGGTATCGATAAAGTATAATTTATTATGAGTTTAAGATGACTGTGTTTTATACGGTAAAGTTAATCATCATAGGTGTGATGAGTGGATCTTCTGTATCGTCACCCCCAGTGTCCTTTCTCCGTGTCCGGTGTCCAGCCAGCCGCGCGCCCGGCCGTGGACATAATATTATGTTGTGTAATGATCCGGCCGCGTTTCTATTACACATACATAGCTCAACATGAGTTTCTGCTCGAACAAATAGATTAAAATGATTTGTATCTCACGAATATTTTACGAAGCTGTATTTTCGGGCATGCGAAATTATTAATACTATATAGCTTGATAATAATCACGGCTTTTGACATGTTTAGAAAATAATGAAACTCGTTTAAAACACAAGTCATACAAAACATACTCCTGAAATTCAAAATGAGCGATACGGTTGGCGCAGTGGTTTAGTGATTGACTGTTCAGTGCTCGATGCGAGTCGCAGGTTTAGTTTCCAGCACGGAACAAATTAATATTTTTATGATCTACACAACTTGTTCTAGGTTTGGCTCGCTGTGTATGTGAGTTTAAATGGTTGTAAAAGCATCCACGATACATAGTACATTTATAGAGTGGGGTGCGTCTAAAAATATTCTCGGAAGAGAAAACGTATTGTACGTCGGCTACGGCGTAGCTGACATTGGCTACGGCGTAGCTGACATTGGCTACGGCGTAGATGAAATGGGCTACGACGTAGCTGCTACTGCTACGGTATATCTGCGTAGCTCACATAGGTTACGACGTAGGCTGTAGTTTGGTCCTGCGTCAAAAAATATACATAATTATGTTCAAAAACCCATTAATCTCTTATAGTATGCGAAGCTATCTATGTTCACAGTAAATGTTTCGTGGTAATTATATTTAATTAATTTCACAAAACGTAACCAAAATGTTATGATTTACATCCATTATTGTCATTAAATCTCTTTCACTTCTTGCGTTGGGACCATTAATAATGTCCTTAAAAAAGGAATTTTTCGTCGCTGATTCTTTTATTATCGGGACTAATTACACGGAGGCGAGAATTGAAGACAGAAAATTGTTCAATATACAGTTATTAATTCCGGCGTGGCGAACTAAAAAATGATTTCTGTAGGGACTGTCAGACTCGTACTTACTAAAATACACGGTGTCACTTGTTTCTAGTTAAAATAGTGTATGTTATTACTATGATGTGTAGTGAGGAGCCGGATCGGGTGGCCGGGTATCCAATCTCGCAGAGGACGGCGGTCACGTTCGATCCCTGCCCACTGGACCGGCAAACAGATAGCCCCCCGGTTTAACCTAGCATTCCATTGCTAAACTTGATTTTTCCACGTTTTTTGACATGACGAGTTTTTTTATTTATTTTTTAAGTACTCATATGAGTACAATTTTTAAATACAAATAAAGCTTTACATTCCTATAACTTAAACTATTTAAAGATCTGTTCGGATTTTTAAATACTATAGAGCTTCAGTGACTTTTTCTTGAACTGAAGCAATCAAGGGATATTGGTCTGAGGTCCACATTACATACAGAGGACACATTTCAGCTGCAGCCGCACTGCTATGAATTTCTATACAAAAAGTGGCGAAACTATGTTATTAAGGGTTATTTTATTTTAAAAAATCAGAACGTGTTGCAGAAAGATTTTGTTACGCGTTGTTTCGCGGTGGCCTGCCATATTATTATGTAGTCAAAATCTACCAGTATTATTAACCTCTCTCGACTACGATAAAGTAAAAAACTGGTAAACATTTGAGTATCAACATTACTAAAATTACTATTTTTTTTTAACAGTACCATCTCTGTTTATGTAGGTACTCATTTCAAGTAGGGTCGATCAAGATCTCCAATCTCTATTGGAGCCAACGGTAGTCATGGCGATACAGTTTGGCTTGGGACCCGACGACGCTAGCATTTCATTCTTGTGGAAGGTAAAGATATTGAACGTATTAGTTTCTAGCATAAACCCCATTTATTTAAAAGAATGTAAATTGATTAATTTTTTTTTCATCCCTCCATCTCGGAAAGAGTATCTTTACTCTTCGATATCTGAGCGCAAAAGCCGTTTTTATCCTCAAGAGGATTAAAGTAAATTGAATTTAGAACATCGTGTGCACTAAAGAGTTGTAGCAGTAATGGCGGCCGGTGACCGCAACAGCTGATCGCTTGCAGTGGTGCCAACTTCACGTTCGAAGGTTGTCGTACCACATCAAATATCAAAAATAGAATTTATTTCCTCGCATATAAAGCTGCGTTGCCTTGGTCTAACTTGAATCCCTCGCTACACTAAGGATTCTTAACTTAATTCCCTCGTTAATACCTAAACTGAAATAAAAGTACCTATCTTGTGATTGTACAATGTACATGTATTTTTTTTTTGCATTTAGTCATTTCCTCGCTAAGGTGGGATGAAAAGTTACGTGTTGTACTCGAGTGCAAAGATTTTTCAATCTTGTGCTCTTTTGATTCCGTCGCTACCGCTCAGGATTCTAATTTTTGAATCACTCGTTGCTCTACTGATTCAATTTTAGAATCCTTCGCTTGCTCGGTCATCAATATCGAGCACGTGGTTAAAAAGCTACTTTGTACTCTTGTATAACAAATAACTATTCTCCGCTCTGTTACTTCTGTGGTTCTCAGTAAAGCTTGGCACAAACAACATTCCTTATCTTCTCTTTCAATTCACATTTAATTGCATCTAATAAATACTTTACTCGCAATTACCTACCGAGAGCTCTTTAAGCCGGAATCTGGAATTTATTGGCTTAGTAAGAGGAGCGCAGCGAGCGCCCGAGGGGGGAGGGGGAGGGATTAAGCTGCATACACCACGACAGTAATAATAGCCTAGTACTTGTTAAAGAGTAGCTCTTAAGGATTTCATTAATATGAATGCAATGCCTATTTTATTATGAAAAAAGCTTTGAAAATGACGACACGATTGGCATAATGAAAGAGCGTTACTGCGTAGCGTGTCGCGGGTTCGGTTCCCGCACGGAGCAAATATTTGCGTGACTACTAGTTGTAGTTCCGGGTCTGGGTTGGTATGTGAGTTTCTAATGGATAGGTAAGTACCTAAAGCTCCGCTCGCAACTTCATACAATCATGCGACAGGCGTGTTTCACATGTCTCTTTCTCGTGAGTACCGCACTGAGACGCGGCTTTTCACCAGTTATGACACGCTTAATTTGATTTATTTCTTTGTCTGCAGGTGCTGTCACAATAATATCCTTTCACTGATAGCTTATTGTGTCTAAGTAGTAGTAACACAAAAAGATGGAGCAACCAAAAGTTCACCAACCGACAATATCTTAAACAAAGCAAGATGTGCAATAGCCCTTAGATGCAACGTAGTGGGACATGGCACAGCGACAGAGCGCACTCGTAGTCCCCTAGAGCCCGCCGGGGATCACCGATAATACCGGATACTGATAGCTGAATAAGAGCTGTTTGATACTTACCTACCCTACTCACCTGCGTTAAACTAAAGATACATATAACGCTTGTAGTTGGTACTCGAGCAACGGGATCAAACATTGAATTTATGTTGTACTGTTAATATTAGATGTGCGCTATTGGAAAGGTACATATTTAATATTTACCTATGTTTATTAAGGAATCTAGGTAAACTAGATAGCATATTCTCGTTTTGAAAATTCATAATCCACGAGTAACCAGCAAAGCTAGATAACTTTTGACAAACACTATTAATATCATTTATTTAAAAAGGCAATTTCTCAATGTATGCATGGAATAAAAGGCTTTTTTTATTTTATTTTATTTAAAAAGACACTAAACAAAACCTCTCGTGAATCCGGATACATAACAATTAAATGAAAGCGCAATGACATGCAAAAATGGCACAAGACACGTGCAAGCGTCGACTTTATGAAGTTAATCTGCCGCTGTTCCCGGCGGCATGCGACGCTCTCTCTGCTCCGAGCGCTCCGAGCGCTGCACGTGCGTCTCAATCCGCTCTCCACGTACAAAAGGCTACTTATTTAATTCGATGCTCCCGTGACTGCGGCGATGAGCGGACACACTCGTCGGTTGTTGCAGGCGAGTGTGTTGGAGCACTTACTCGAGGTAACCAGCCTTTAGCAGAGTGTACGAGGGACGTGCCGCGTAAATGTAATTTATTCAAAACACATAAAATGACGCTTGATGTAGTATGAACAACTACTACGAATGAGAGTCTGGAACAGCCTTGATGCCTGCTGAAATGTAAAGAGTGTATTTTTACATTGACATGGTGAAGTCAGACCGCTGCGCGCTGATTGCCGCGTAGTTGGTAGAGGGAGGGAAGGCGATACATCTTGCAAATTATGCTAATCTCTGCCCCACATACGTTTCTAGCACATTCTCAAGAATACGCTTCATAATGACCCCGCGCTTGCTTCGGGTCCAAAAAGGAATAATATACATGTTACAACAGCAGTTTCAGTCGCATCATCTATTATGAGAATGGCTGAATTACATTCGTAGTTTGTTCGTTGAATTTTGGTGTGGAGTACGGATATTGCATTGATAATATTATATTTTTGCAGTAATTGGATTGCAGCATTTGATGATTGCATGATCGGAATAATTATATGAGAATGATATGAAGAATTAACCACAGTGTAACCGAGTGGGTATTCTACCTTCCCTGTTGCTTAAACCTCTTTCCTTTTGGATCTATATTAATATTTAAATATTCATATTTCGAATTTTCATTCTGTCATTGCGTCACCCTAAATTATTTTTTGGTCATTACAATCTTATCAAGCCTTGCAGCTGTAGCTACCTGTTCTTCAATAATATGTTTTAAAGCTGCATAATTATTTATTTTAAAGTAAATTCAGTTATGTTGTGCTTCCTATAACTGTTATAAAATTATTGTAATAATTGGAATATTATGGTCTATTCCCATTTGTCTACCCTGATAAAGGTTTCTAATGTGCTTATTTAGATTTTAAATGGTTACCTCTACAGGTCCTCAGGACCACTAGCAAATACTCATTGTTTTATTCCCTTGTTATATCCCTTGGAGCTGGAATAATAAAACTTGTAGTGGCTATTTGGATTATTTATTTGTTCCATAACTCTTCCCTCCTTATTTATTGTGGCAGCGTCTATTAGGACGTAGACGACTGTCACAACAGTATTGCCTGACGTTACTGAACGCAAGTTTGACAAATAAAGTAACAAAACAGAAGTGCTCGACTCCATGCAAGAGTAAAATTCTTATGTATTTTTAGAGAAAAATACCAAAAGATACACAGAATGTCTCCGTGAGTACCATTAGCTGGTGTATATGTATCAAAATAAGTAATTTATCCTCATTCCGTTTGCGAGGTGGCACAAAAGAAACCCATTAGGCGACCGGTAAACACCTGAAGGCAATTCTCACCGAAATTACCTTCCACGCGTTTGGATGAGACAATAGACCCCCTCCCGCGCCCTCTGTGACCCCCGTTGTCTCAAGGCCCAAGGAAACACTTTCTTTAAGATCGGTGATAGTAATTAAGAACAGACTTGTGATGGATAGCTTTACTGATTATTACTCCAAGAGTTACTTGAGTTTTGATGCGAGCACGAGCAACGCAGCCCTTTAAAATAATTTAGGCATTCCGACTATAACACCGTCTTCGACCTTATATCGACGAAACCAATTAATCCTCTGACACGAATCTTCTCAACTATACGTATTTGAGTGGGATTCAGCATACAGCTGAATTGCTGAATTTGACATGGACCGTCTAGCCATTCTCAAATGCACAGGTAAATATTTATTTTTATGATGCCGTGGGAGTTCTCCTAGTTATTATTTATTTATTTTCACATACGGCTTACCGTACCTTACCTGCTCATATCTATTCATCTACACTCAAATACAAGAAACAAAAGCAACACGTAGCGAACTTATTACAATGAAAAATCGTTCTCCGGGAAGACAAACACTTTGGTGCCTTAATATTATTATGAGCAAGGTATCGCTCGCACTGTTGATTAGTTGAATAGAAAATTTCATAAAAGGTAAATGTTTTATGAACAAATTTTGTTCAGTTTAATTAAGGCTGGGTGAAGGCAGGACGAAGAGGGCGAGGGGGGCGAGGGGGGCGGGGGAGTAGTCCCCCTGTCAACTGTCGCAGGACCACCACCGGCGGCGGCGGCGACTTACAAAGCAAAATATTTTACAAAGAGCCTTTTAACGGACTACACTTGTTCAAAATACGGGTAAATACTAGTACCGTGTCAGCACGACGTGACGTAGATGTACCATGTTGAACAATGGAAAACAATTTCATAAATTAGTTGAGAGTACTTTTTTTGAAGACTGCAATGATTTTTCTAGCACATCTCTACGATAGGAAATCCAGATATTAATTAGATGTTCCTTTTCCTTCTACTTTTTCCACTTCCTGGTAATAAATTAAAACACGGAATAAATAAATAACACGGAGGTACGAAAGAAACCTAAACATCACAGATAAAAACACATATAAATAAAATATTCCAGACTTACATATAGGTACAGTGGAGTAACTTTGAGCTCGTGTATAGTTTGTGATCGGTAACAAGTTGTGTGGGTCGTAACATATAGCTGGTCTGTGCGACCTATTGTCGGAAGGTTATAAAACAGTCTTATTACAATCTAATTAAACGCAAATTATAAGAACAAACATAAGGAAATATCAGAGAACACGTGATGTGCACTGGTGGCCGCTACTACAGGCGGCATTGTTAACACTTTCCTCATCACAAAACAAGTGACGGATTAAAAAATGGACAGTTTTCAGAGAAAGTGACAGAAGGGGCGCCAATTATAGTCTCCTCGAGCTCATGTCACGCTGCCCCGCAGTAGGTCACAGGCTGTACCGCTCGCGCCGCCCGCATGTGTCGCGGACCGCGCTTTGTAGGTGTACACTCGAGAACAATTCCTCCTCGCAACACAAATATTATCACAGTTTAGACGAGTACAACTGTGCACAGTTTATATCACTCACTGTAGTACTGCGTCATCAACGAGTAAGTGGGCACAATGAGCTACTGAAAATGAATAAACCAATATTCATTTTAAATAACTCGTTGCTAGTATTATGATAATTGAGATAGATTCAGAATACGACTTCAGTTACGACTTTTTACCGCCTTATTTCTTGTTATAGGCTACATTTTACTGCAGAAAAAATAGCAACGTAGACAGTTCATTTCAAATTCCACGTATCGTGAGCAAAAGATACAAATATACAACAGCTTCAGCGCAGAAGTCTCTAAGATAAGTGGATATTGCAGTCTTG
The DNA here is from genome assembly GCA_950005045.1 of Agrotis exclamationis. Taxonomy (NCBI): domain Eukaryota; kingdom Metazoa; phylum Arthropoda; class Insecta; order Lepidoptera; family Noctuidae; genus Agrotis; species Agrotis exclamationis. The sequence goes on along the minus strand of OX465418.1, from coordinate 27,559,463 downwards.
TGAAGCTCACAATAGGGGCTGTCATTAGCGACCATTATCCACATAAGTGCTTCACTAGTCGCAGTTTTACAGTTCCCTTAGGAAATGGCTTTCAGTAAACAAAATAATACGCAACATAGAACGTCGTAGGATCGCTAATCCGGCACACAACAACAAGGAGCTCTCTGTAGCAGATAATTGACGCGCATCCGCCTGAAACTGATACACGGCACCTTGATGTGATCAGTGACCGGTGTAATAATAATTTTGAAGATGTGGCAAAACAAACCACATAACATACAGATGAAGTTATTGTATCATTCACAATCAAACATAATTCAGAGCACTTTCTTAGTTAATGTGAAGTAGCAAATCCAGGAGCATATCTTAATTATGGTAATGTTGACACTCAGATACATTCACGATACTTTGAACTTCGAAACTTTGCTTATTCCATAAAAGAAAACTCCTTTACCTGCCCATATACAGTGTGTTTACCCGCTCGCAACAAGAAGCAATAATGTACTGGATTGCAAACTGCTATGGCCTCCTACTTTTCCCCGACAATTCTACTTGCGTGAGAAAATAAACACCCGATACGTTTTGTGTTGTTCCCTCGCTACAGTAACTCTATTCAGCTTATTTCGAAGAACACAGGGATCCCACGACACCGAGAATTGGTCCGAAAATTGAATTCCAATAATTGTATTTGGAATGGGCGAAACCTCCAGTGGTAACGTTCTTTCAACTCGAACGAAGAATAAAAGAACAAAACAAATAATCGTGAAATAATTCAAAAGATACTCGCAGCGCACTGTGAGCTGTGAGCGAGGAGCGCGGCGCTCGCTCATCTCCCGCGAAGTTCGCTTGTCTTGCAAGTGTGTGTAGCAGAATTATGCGGACAATTTTCTCAGTTTGTTTGTTCAGCTTTCAAGTAAAACTATGAAAGCAATCTGTAAAATTTAGAGCACAATTTTCCCCGCTTAGTGTTACACTGTTTCTGTGAGGCGTCTTCTTATTTTGCAAGTTTTAGTTAAAGTGAGAAAGGTTGTGGAAATTATTTTAACGTTAGATAAACTTCTCCGAGAATTTCTCATATCATAAGAAAGAGTCTTTACAAAACTGTATATCAGTTTGTATGCCATTCAGTGGTACTCTTTGTGCACTTGAATTCCTGGTGAGTGCTGATGGCCGAGTTGGTGCAATTCAAAAGCTGTACAAACATATAGTTTCCCTTTGTTTAAATTCCCGGTAGCACAACTTCAACTCAAACTGAAATGGCGTTTAATATAATACATACACAGCACAGATGCACAAAAACTCTTCACCTTACAAAAGAAACTAGTTAGAATCCTTGTAAATATCGAGCAAACTGATAGTTGCAAACCTTTTTTCCAAAAACATAACATGTTAACCCTACCCTGTATATATATATTAGAAACATGCAAATTTGTCCGAAAGCATCAAGAATTTTACTCAAAACGCGAAGACATTCAATCACGCTATCTACTCAGACACGGCTCTAGACTAAACATACCAAGTTCTCGATTAAAAATGCACTCAACAAGTCCGTACGTAATGTCCATTAAAGTATATAATAAACTACCCGCACTAATAAAACAAGAAGAAAAAATAAACATATTTTTAAAAAAACTTAGACAATTTCTGATAGAAAAAAGCTATTACTCAGTAAATGAATATCTAAACGATAAACTTATAAAATAATGATTTTAATTCTCTAGATTTTATTTTGATAATATCAATGATATTTAAATTAAGTATTACTATAAATAACCATGCAATAATTAATTACTTAAGTAAATATAATAAATAATAAAATACAACTTTATAATAATAACAAAAACTATAATAATTTTAATCACTTAATAATGTCAATATTAAATGCACTACTTACATAATACTACACTATACATAAAATTTCATTTTTATTTAAAATATGTACATATATATATATATATAGATACATATTATTCTATATTCTAATGTTAGTACTTAAATATTAAAATAGCCCATCTAATGTTAGTACAAATTATCCTACACACAACTATTTATCATCATTTACTATACATAATATTATCTATTACCACACCGCTCAATAAATATCTGACCACAATTATTGTAAACATATACTAAATACTAATTTGAAAAGTAATATTCTTATAATAAAGATAATAACTATGATCAATGATATGCTTCCTCTCTCCTAAACTCACTTATTTGCTGTGCCCGACAGGGTCCATGTTATGATCTAATTATAAATTTTACCACCTAAGAATACATGTGGAATGCAATAAAAGTATTGAGTATTAAGTACCCTAAGGGATAGCCGAGTACCGTGCAATAAAAATTGAAGCTCTCAATCAAACAACTCAAATGCTGTTTATGTTATCTGGTAGTTTGTCTCTGTATATTATAGAACTAAAAAAGGTAACAATAACCGCGTCGCTAATGTGACTCTATGTCTATATTTGGCGTAATCGGCGTTCGATACAAACCGACTACCCGAAGGAACATTCCGTGCTACGCATATTACTACTTTTACAAACGTGAAAGTTTGTGAGGATTGATGGATGGCGGGATGTTTTTACTGTTTCAAAAATTACTGAACGGATTCACACATCGTTTATAACCTTGATTAACACATAGGATAAGTTAAGTAAGTTAAAAATGTAGTAAAAAATGTTATTTAGTAAATTCCCAGTAGATTATAGCATGAAATGGTAAGACTGTTATTTAAACTCACGTTATTTTGTGTCTAAAATACTTTTCTATACATAAGGTAAATGTTTTGCCTCCGTACGAAACAGCAGCACACTATGAGCGAAATATAATCAAGTTAATGGTATGCGTCCTACCGCATAAGATAATGGCGCAGCGCTCGAGCGCGGTATTATACGTGGTACCTACGAAATGTCTCGGAGCAAGAGCTGACTGCCGCGCGCCGCATTCATGGGAATGTCTCGAGAGAGGCCGGCGGCGGCCATGTCGCGATATTTAAAACATTTTGAGACGAAATTATGGACATTATAATTGTTTTAATGTGAGAAGACAAGGCATGTTCCAGTTTTGCCAGTGGCTTGACCTAAATGAGATTTTAAGAATTCCTACAGAACGAAACTTCAAACGACTTCTAAACGCCTACCAGGTTCGCGGGATTATCTACACAGGTAACCGAAACATTGAAACAAGGGCTATTGAAGGAACTCCATGGATTTTAGTCCGTAAAAGAAACAACTTCTAAAGATATATTCACTCACCATCAACATACCAAGACAAGGCAATACAAAGACGTGACACCAAATAAGAACAAACAAGTTCTCACACAGAGCAAGTCATTTGAAGTGTGTCGTTCGGATGCGCGCGAACAAAGAGTTGCATGCAAACAGCGCAACTGCAATTACGTCCGTGTTCGAGATAATACGTGCGACGCGACGTCGACGTCGCCCGCGCGACTATCTAAGACTCAATACACCGTACGTCACGACATTATTGTGCATTGCGCTGCAATTAAATGTACCGTAGTGAATATCGTTACAATTTTTGTTATCTGAAAATGCTGTGCATCATGGGATCAATATCACTGTGATTTTAGTGAAAACATTTATTCTAATATTAATTCAGCCTTTTCATATAATATATATCTACATATTAACACAATTTAAAAATAAATCCCCAGTCCTAAAAGAGCTGTTTTCTTCGAATAATAACACAATACCTTCCCTTATCGCTCGTGGAGATCTCTGTGGGCATTACTGTGATAATCTCCTCTTCATAATGGACCGCAATATCCACCGGCGTATAATAGATTTAATACACAATATCATCTCCGGCTTATACCTACGACATGTTTAATAAAGTACGTTTCACAGATACCAGGACAACGACATGAATGACGCACCTGTTGTTATATCACAAAGGAAAAATTATGAGCTCTGAGACGCATTGTTCGCGACGGATAATGAGAGCTAATGTTTATTATGTCGTGTCCTTGCGCCGACACGGGTTTGCGACATGCGACACGAACTCGACACGACTCTTGTCTTAAATTCTTTCAGAATAGGGCAACGGAATATTATAATGTTGGCTCAGAGTTAACTGAATAAGAGCACGGATTACTGTTGTATAAGTAATGTAATGAGATTTCAGAACGAATGAATATAAAAAATAAAATACTCTTATCCGTGGAGCATTGGTATTCACCAAGCCTCACATAAAATGAGGTTATGTATAGCGAACAACATTGAATTGCCACTTTTCAGTTAGCAGCCGCTGCGTCTTTATGAATGTCTGGTACTCCATGCACGGAAATACGAGGAGAGACCTCTCCCCGTCTTGGAACGAGGACGAGTTCTTGGAAACTCCTTCATATAATATCAAACGAGTACACTTCTACTTCAACGTTCGGATGTGGGAATTAGAAAGGAATATTTTTTAATTCTGGACGAGCGTGCTTCGCAGGTTTGTACGTAATATGATATTGTTGTCGACTGTTGTTACATTGTTTGTTATCAGTAAAAGTTTTAACGACGCTCTTTGACGATCAGAAGCGAAACAAAATTTTTTGTTTGGAAAATATAAAGCGGGGTGACTTCACTCGGACACATGTACTGTATTCCAAATTAACACTTTACGAGAATCGGATCCTCATGCTGAACAGAATCACTTGTGATCACCATCTTTATCAGCATGTTTTTATGTTTAGTAGTCGTTGTGATTGGAATGAGTCTTTTTCAAAAGGCTTTCGTGGCACGTAGGTACAAATAGAGATAAAACCATAAACTTATGATATGCATGTTATTTGGCCATTTCAAAAACTGGTCAAAAATATACCATCAATTGCATCGAAGTACTGAATTTGGAAATGTTTGCACATGCTATTTAATCCATACTTTCAAGAACACTCTGTTTCAATTAAATTAAATTTTGATTGTATCCTAGAAGCATTTTTATCCCTCTCTATTTATTCAAAATACGAGTATATAAAAAAGCAAGGTTTAGTGTAGGTAATTTCAAAACGTCTATCATGCTGGTAGAACCGCTCGCAACAACTAGTAGTTATAATAATAGTTAGGGATATAGACATTTTGGAAAAAATATAATGAATGTTTAATAGGAGTTATTATTACAACTACGTACTTTAAGTTTTAAATAAGTATTCGGAATTACAAAATTCGTACTCGGAATAAAGTTTTTCGTATAATGTACCCTGCATACAGTACAGCCGTGTACAGTCGTTGCTTAAAACTAGCGAGTTCCATATATTAAAGCCCGAGCTTGTTCGCGCACCCAGCGACGCGGACGCAATCCGATTATGTGTCCGTCGTCGACGGCGGCGGCGGCGGGGCGGCGGCGGCGGCGCTCTGTAATCTGCGCGCTAACTGCGCTCATCGCATTACTGTACTTACGAGATTATATCATAATGTTGTAATAGCATTAAATGTGTCTCGCAGAATGTTGGAAAATGGGTGCTGAAGGTAGATTTTTAATAAAAAATATTAAACGTTTAGGTGATATGATTTAAATTGTCGTTTACGGGTTACCAAGAGTTAATATTAATTAAATGTCCTAAAAATAAGAAAATAACCCTACGGGGCTGAGAGAGGGGCCACTCAAAACGTGGGGGCGTATATTTTTTAAGGGATTATTTATGGGTTATATTCACATGACGTGTATAGATCGTGGGTGTAACTTGCAAAGATATGCCCCCACGTTTTGAGTGGCCCCTCTCTCAGCCCCGTAGGGTTATTTTCTTATTTTTAGGACATTTAAAAACGTGGGTTTTTAGATTTTTTAAATCTATTTTTTTTTTATCATTGTTTATCGGGTTTGAAGCTACACTGAAAATTTCAGCCTGCTAGCTTATTGGGAAGTGCCTCAAAGCCTGTCCGCCATCTTGGACGTCCGCCATATTGGATTTAAGTCACATGACTATTTTTTTCGTATTCCTGACAGCAAACCATTTCATTTGATACCCATATCATGGGGGTGGATTTCAAACAGCCAGTCTACCATCTTGGCCGTCCGCCATATTGGATTTAAATCACGTGTCTATTTTTTCGTACTCCTGATAGTAAACCCTTTCATTTGATATCCATATCATTACATAGGGTCGCATTTCAAATAGCCTGTCTGCTATCTTGGACGTCCGCCATATTGGATTTAAGTCACGTGACTATTTTTTTCGTATTCCTGACAGCAAACCCTTTCATTTGATACCCATATCATGGGGGTGGGTTTCAAACAGCTAGTCCGCCATCTTGGGGAGGCCGCCATATTGGATTTGTTATGACGTTTCATATCTAGTCATGTATTGTCATCAGAATTCAAAGCGTATACAAAATTTCAGCCTACTAGCTTATCGGGAAGTGCCTCAAAATTGAGTTGCAAAAGTCCAACCGGAACGACAAACAAACAAACAAACAAGAAAAGTGAGTGTATAACAAGAAAAGTGAGTGTATAAAAACGTGGGAAAAACGTGGGAAATTCAGCAGGTATGTGTTAACTTGGACCGGTTTCTGATACCACATTTCTAAAACTAGCCTAGTGCGTATTTTTTTCACACACCTAAGCACAACCGTTAAGCTGGTAGAGGGGGGTACACGTAGTCTTATAAAAAAACGTGGGAAAAATAAGACTTTAAACTTAATATTTCACTAACGGCTCACTTGACCAAGAAATTGTTTTCACTGACCCTCAGTTTATTTTAAAGACTTACCCAACGACATCTCACGCTACGGACTACGGGAGAAAGAAATAAAAGATCCTTACCTTACGTGTTTAGGAGATTCTTAATAACCAAAAAAAATATTTATAACATTTTATTTTACCAACTTTGTTGACGTACATAATTATATTTTCCCACGTTTTTTTTATCTATTAAATCTCTGGCCCTTTATTTCACAAAACAACAAAAGTAATATAACAATATGACAGTAACCTTTACAATGAACATTTTTAATTTTATTTCACGTCAAAGTCTTTTCGCAATCTAAACGCTATTTAAGTATTAGTAGTCTTCGTAATAATCCACAATAATAACATTAACCTCACAAAATGTTATCTGAAAACATGGCTCCTTTGTTTAAAATATATCTGTAAACCGTTAATGACACAAAAGCCCTTATCAAAGACCTTTTCTAACTTGTTTAATTTGTTTATTAACTTGGGACTTTCAGCGCCACAAAGTTACAGCTTTTCACCGTAATGTACACGACAAATACAGAAGGTTCGTCTATTATACTGCGCAAGACTTAGGAATTACTGATGAGGAGTGTAGAACTGTAGAGTCCATATTGTTGAAGATTCCTTACGTAGAGCTAAATATTAGTTAGTAATTATTGGCAAATCCAATGTAAAATAAAAGACATTTTTTTTTTTTTTTGGAAAACATAGATAAAAAGAAACATGGGATAAATACGATCGATACGAATGGCATGTATGCTTATAGTCGCAATATATTCAATTGGTAAGCTTGCAAGTTATCTGAGAAATTAGTCTTTGCATCTTGATAATCAAAACTCTTGTTTGAAGCTTAAATTTCAGCTACAACAGTCGGATTGCATGTATTGGAGCTTCTGCAGCGAGTGATTGTTCGCAGTGTCAGTATCGTAGTGGAGGGGCACTTGTGACGTCACAGATCCCGACCTTGCGAGATTTAATCGCGACTTTTTAATTTTACTTGTTAACGAGTTTTAGCAGAATTACTCACGGCCTGTTGAAGAAGTTTCAAGTCGCTTTGATATTATAGCCGTTAGAAGGATAATTTACACTTGTACATTAATATTCATACCTTCATTACGGCTCTTATAGTCTTACCGATCGGTTCATGAAATTCCCACGATATTTCTGCTTGAAATTCAGTTGTATTTAGTCGATTGTATGTCAATAACTTTGAATACAAAGAGGGCTCACTTCCATGCTAGTCCATGCTTATAGCACCGAACCATTCATGTTAAGATACTTTATGTCTACCGACTTCATTTATCGTTTCAATCAAATCAATCAATCAACTCAGCCTATCTCAGTCCACTGGTCATAGACCATGCACCGTTTATTATTATTAAAAGTAATTGTAAAAATAGTTATGTAAAGAATAGCAGTTCATCTCTGGAAGAATGTCAGAATCATGTTTGACATAATACATAATTTATTTTGTATCGTTCAAGACTTATACTTAAAAAGCAGATCTAAAACACAAACAATAAAAAAAACAGTAGCAAGTTTCACAGTTACGGCAGTAATATAAAATGTGTTCGTCAATAATCCAGGGTTTAAATCATTACGTCTGCGGCAATAAGCCTCGTATTATTCATCCGCGAAATATCGACACTGATAAAAATGACGGGATAATCGTCGCACAGTCGCACGACCGAGTCGCAGCGCAGCGTCATCAGCAACTGTCAACACGCCAGGAATCCGGGATATTACACGGAATTATTTAAGACAAACCTCGAATTCATATTGGAATTAATTATTGTTGAATTGGGATTGAATTATATTTTGTTGTGTGCTTTTAGAAATGATACCTAAAAATTGTATATAATATTCATCGTTATTAAATCGCTTATCGAGGAGAACTTAAGCTAGCTTAACTTTGCAAGGCATGATAATAAAGCCGAGTGGGCTCCCGTTCGGGCCACGTTACGTAGGCACTTGCTTAATTGCTCTTTTAAGCTGCGTATCATCCAATTTGTCAGGATTTTAATATGAAATTTTATCCTTGCTTTGTCCACAGATTTATCAGGATTTAAACATTTAATCCATTAAAATACGTGGTGGGGTTATATGCATAGTCGTAAACGTTTCATATTTAAAATGCTGCTCAAACACTGAATACATTTTATTGTAGTTAGTACCTAGTTCTACTTGTAACTATAAAACTTTAAGAAAACCAATCACAAGATTTCACTTACAATGTAAGTCAAGTATGAAACAAAAGACAGAAAAGGATAGAAAAGAAAGAAAAAGTTAACAATAATACAAAAAAAATAATCTGGCCAAGTGCGTGTCGGAAAACGCACATTGAACGGTTCCGTAGTTGAAAATAATTTACCCAAAAAACAAACAAAGCATTGTAGTTGAAAAGACAAAGTTGACAAACTTAAGTTTGCGTGCGTGTGCACTCATTTTGTATGAAATTAAGTTTGTAATGCTTTTTTTCTGTGATATTTCCGATTTATCCCTTTCTTTTCACTGTAAGTTTTCTCATCTTGCCTTTCATGATTCTAGGTCAATGGAAAAGAGAGAGAAGTCGGTTTAAGATTAGTTATACACATATTTCCTAATATGTGTTTATATTAAACACATATTACACATACAACAAACGCTCCTGCGTTTGTTATATGTGAAGTGGGCCGGCTGATCCTCCTCCGCGCACTAAATATCTGCACAAACTGTACAAAGGTATTAGTGGCGCTTGCACTCGGATCCGGGCCCCGCGTACACGAGTCATGAGCGACAAGCGGGGATTAAAAGGGTTTACAGAAATAGTTGAATTATTGCATCGCTTACCACTTTTTTTTTTGGATGGTAGTCCTTCCGCCCTGACAATCAGACAGTTACTGGACTGTCAGACTCCTACTGACTATAAACCCACCTTATTCCTTCGGTTCGCACTTGCATTCCGATGCCAAGGTGCCTTTTTAAGACAGTCTTGCGAACCACCAGGGACAGCAACTTACTATTTCTCATGGTTGATACCAAGCGCCACATTTCGGAGTTGCAACGAATTCAATTAAAGCGGGATGCGACGCGAGGCACACGCTGGGGCCCCCCTCCACCCGCGCCCCGCACCGCCTGTCTTTTCCTGAAGCATGTATTGCCTTCCAACGTCTTGTGACAATGGAGGACACACAAAAGCACAAGCTGCGACAGGAAACAGCTTGTTAACGTGTGAGAACCTTCTTCAGGATATGATAATTGCCTTTTTTATAGTGGTAAAATATGAGGGAGGGAGGGACTGTCAGACTTGTACTACTTACTTAAATCCACGGTGATGTTTTAATAGCCCTATACGTTCCAGGGTTACGTTTATCTGATGAGACAGTCCGGTGACCCCGGCAGGCTTTGGCCCTCTAAAGGGTGGCCCGTCATAATAGCCTGATTTGATAAATGACACGAAAGTTATTACTAAGCAGCTTTTTCATTCCGGCCATACCGGATAAGTAGGTACTATTATGTCTTCCAGCATCTCTGAAATAAACAAAAATAAGCATAATTATGGTAATTGGTTTTAGATCACTCTGCAAGTCTGTTTTGGTGTTATTTATTATTAGAGTACTAGCTGTTGCATTAAATCGGGACAAAATGTAAGATTTGTGATAATCCAAATAATAAACTTTTTGTGTACAGACGCCAGCACATCAACCTCAATCTGTCTGTTTTATAGATTTTCAACCTTATCACAATAGTGAAAGGCAATGTTCGATTGGTTTTGACAAATTGGGGTAGGTTGACATGTATACGGTATAGTACCGAATTCAAATTATTCTGTATAGTGCATGCGTAGTAAGCGTGTGCCTGCCTTGGCTTACGGTAATAGCGGGGTGATAGTGCGCTGTAATACGCGTATCGTCTTCTAATATAAATGCCGCGTCCTCTGATTACTCTATCATAGTGTTGTGCGCGAGCTTCTCCGAAATAAGAGAACTAATTTTTAAGGGCTTAGTGATGCGGACGCCCACGGCGACGGACGTCGCAAGACGATCTCCGGCCACTGTAGGCGCGGGCATGCGGGCGGCGAGTAAAGGGCAACTCGTAGCCCGACCATGGACCATGCCCGGGTCGAGCGACGGCGGGCGCGTTGTGTTCCACGCGCGCCTCAAAGAGCGTCAGCATAATGACGGGGCCCCCTCTCTAGAGGGCCAAAGCCTGCCGGGGTCGCGGGACTTATCTCATCACCGTGACCCCGGAACATAAAGGGCTATTGAAGGACACCGTGGATTTAAATCAGTACAAGTCTGACAGTCCCTCCCGCCCTGCCCGGGGTGGGAGGACTCATTTGATGATTTTACCACGATAAAAACTTTTTTTAAAAAAAGTACCGACTTCAAAACAAATACAAAAAAGTTTAAAATAACTTTTTTTTCGGAAGTCGGTGGCAATAGTCAATGACACAACAAAACAAAGCCACCGACTTACGAAAGAAAAGTTATTTTAAACTTTTTTGTATTTGTTTTGAAGTCGGTACTTTTTTTATAAAAGTTTTTATTTTACCCTTTTTAGTTTATTTATTACATATTCAACCCAAATTCTTGTAAAATACAAAATTTTCTTACTTATGCACTTATCTTGTAATCCTATGTATCTCTAAAACTACTGAACCGATTTTGATGAAACTTGCAGTGTACCCTAAGTTGAACAATACCTAGTACAACAAAAAAAGAATTACTTAAATCGAACTTATAGTTCCGGAGATATGCGTGCACAAACATAAAAACATACATACATACATACATACATACACTTATGAAATTTGGCACATTTGTTCAGACGCTGATATAGACTAACATTTAAGAAAACTGGGCAGTTCTGATAATATTACATACATACGGGTCGAATTGATAACCTCCTTTTTTTTGAAGTCGGTAAAAAAAGGGCTTAGTGATGTTTTATCCACCTTTATTTATTTTTAAATCGTGGTAGTAAAAAACCCAAATCTTTTTTTATTTAACCTTATGTGAATAAATTGTTGCTAAAACCAGTTACTATGAGTTTGCGAGAGCTCCTATTTTTTTCGATGTTCACCAATTGAAAGTACCTGGGTTGTTGTTATAATGAGGACTAATCTGAGCAGTTCCAAAAATGTCCGCTTGGGCAGCGCCACTGCCTCTGGAGACCTGTCAAACTATCAAACTCTCTACAATGAGCAGTTCCAAAAATGTCCGCTTGGGCAGCGCCACTGCTTCTGGAGACCTGTCAAACTATCAATCAGATTAGTCCTCATTACCCATATTTTATTGATGTCAAAAGATACAAATAAGCAACAATAACATCGTTTAGTTATAAGTTCTTTGATGACACATAGATTAAGTAATCTTGTCTTTTTCTTCAGTTTTCTACAATAAAAGCATTAACATTGGTTTCATATTCCCATTATTTACACACTTCCAAAGCAAAAGCTTTTACACAATTGGCAATCTCATTAGCAATTTCAAAGTGCTTTTTAAAAAACAATGACTTTCAACAGATTTGACTGAAGCTTTTCATAAGTCTATTCAATTATCCGCCCGCCCCTCTTCATTATCGCTGATGGAATGTCACTTTGTTTAAAACTGTTTTGTTATAAAACACAAATATTTTAAACCAAGTGGAATTAAAAGAAACAAAAGTTAGAATAAAATAGAACATTTTCCATTTGATCCCACTGGACTATAAAAACGGGTATTTCATTTTGAGTGAGCGCCCCAGCCAGCAGTGTAGTGAGCCAGAGCGAGTGTATCTCATGAATTTTACGATTGAAGATTTTAGTTACAAACAATAATGTTAGGAAAAACGTAAAACCGTGTTATTTTACGAGACAGAGCATCTTTTTTTTTTTTTTTTTTTTTTTTTTTAGGGTGGCAAAATCATCAAATGAGGCCTCCCGCCCTGGGTGGGGCAGAAGGGACTGTCAGACTCTTACTGACTAAAATCCACCCGTGTTCCTTCGGATGCCCTTTACGTTCCGGGGCCACGGTATCCTGGATTAAGAAAAAATCCGCGACCCCGGCAGGCATTTGGCCCCATAAGGGGCCCCGTCGGTGACGCGTGAAACACGACACGCCACCGACCCGGGCTTGGTCCTTGGTCGGACGGCGAGCTTACCCATTACTCACCGTCCGCAAGCCCGCTCCGCTGCTGTGCCCTCTGCTAATCAGAGGGACACGCATTGGAGCTTCCACCCGACAGGCTATTCGCATACGGGCAAAGAAACCCCCTTAGGCACACAGTGCCTAAGGAAGAGTTTTTGCCCGCATCCCAGGGCGCACCGGCCCGAAAAACTGGTCTTCCCCCCGGACGTATCCGTGAGGGAACTCCAGTCCACGGACGCACGTGGAGGTTACCTGTCTTAGCACCCCAGACAGAGCATCTGGAGTAAATAACATTGAGCGCAGTAAAGTGAACTTTACAACCGCGCGCCCGTCAAGCCATTGTGTTGTACGAATGTACGTCACTCACGTGGCAGTGAGACGTGGCTGGCAGGGTGTTCAGGCTGGCTGTGCTAATGAATAGAATTATAGTAAACGGAGCAGACTTCATCGCCATCAAGAGAAACACAGCGAAACACTTGAATAATATTATTATTCCTTGGAATAAGACCAGACGAAAAATTAAATTAAAATAATCGCTCATGTTTTTCATGAGTTGTAAATTTATTCTTGTTAATTAAAGTACATTATTCTTGGCTGCCTCGTTGCCGTTTTTACCTTCACATTAAACGTTGTTTTATGCGGTTAATATCACTGCGTAGAAATTCATCGTACCTAAGCAAGTAGATACCTACTTGGTGAAGGAAGGTATCATTACTATCTGTCGTGTCGGTTAATATCTACTATGTAAAAAATGCAGCTCAACCATTGCTCTGCAAAAATGCTACGCGTGGACGTAATTTTTACTAACACATAAAGTGGTTGAGGTTGCCACCAATATCGTAATCAATGCATCTATAGCCAACCATATTAATACCCACACAATACCGCACCACTGGCTGATAACAAATTGCGATACAATGAACAACAATAAGTGATAAAGTCCCAATGGCAGCCCTCTCATTACAATGTGCTCGTCGTTCTGTCGCTCCGGATTGCGACTGTGAGCCAACAAGAAGCACAAAACATTTCATTTTCAATCTCAGCTCATTGTCGCCGCGAATCATTCAACGAGTTCCGCAATAAACAGCGGCACGGCATCGGAGCGACATCGGCACGGTATCGGTCGGCATCAGTCGGCATCGGCGCGGCACCGGCGCGGCACGGAGGCTAATATCGCATTGGAGAACAATATAATTGGATTCCGTCGCTGGCATCCCGCTTGGGTGCCATTAGGACTATTGCACACGAGAGACTTTCAACGTTATTGGTAATTTTGCTATTGAATCGAAGAAATATTTACAATGCAATAGTGCATTGTAAATATTTCTATCGTTATTTTTTAACCTAACAAACTTCTTATTTTCCCACGTTTTTATACACTCACTTTTCTTGTTTGTTTGTTTGTTTGTATGTTTGTTTGTTTGTCGTTCCGGTTGGACTTTTGCAACTCAATTTTTTTCATATTTAGATGATTACAGCTCACATCTTTTAGCACGTGTGTCAGTGAAAGTAGTTTTAATGATTACATAGTTTACTTTAGTACAAACTATATAGAAAAGTATATGGTTTGAGAACTATAATAAAATTAAGCTGTAGTTCCCAACTGTCACGATCCTTGTGTGACAGACTTTAGCGAAAGCGCGAGCCGGGACGTCGCCGTCGCCGCGTCGCGCGCCCTATCGTGACATGCATGTAATGTCTTCACCAAATGCGTTTACCCTACTTCCCGCAAACGCATTACACTGCACTTTCAGCTGATACGGTTGTATTTACCGAGTTATAATAGACAGGAGCTGAGTGCCAGCTCAAACAAAATTAATTAACATGTTAATGAAGTTCTGGTGAGTACCTACTTATAATCTCCTTGATCAAGTACAGCCTTGGCAAGAAAATAACCCCCAGCAACTTAAGAAAATGTAAACGCCTATCAACTTAATTTTTCTTCTAACAATTATGTAAGTTTATTGGGCTACACTAAAGCATAAAATAATCAAAAAAGGGGTAATTAGAATCGACCACAACATGACTTAGAAAAATGAAAATGAAATGTTTACTAGCAGTGAATTGGAATTACGTGTAGGTACTCTGTGCGGGATCAAACAGATAGTTCTATCAAATAAAACGGTTCCCTCATATCATCCATCTCATCAACAGAGGCGAGAAAGCTATTCACAGCGAACAGATAAACGAACCGTGCATAATACCTGTTTCATGAATACATTTCGCAAATATTGCTTTAGAGCGTACAAATTAATTTAGTGTGAGTCCTCGCGGCTCGCTGCTGTTTGCATAAATATTTCCCGCAGGAGATCGTGATTTCACGGCAGTTTGCTAAACTAATATCGTTGCGAGTACGACACGTAGATCCACTTGTTACCGATACAACCCGACGGTAGAGAGCTGTTGACGACAGATTGTGAGCTCTTCATACAGAAATGTTTCAAGGGATCCGAAGTCAAGGAGACCCTTATAATTTCGTTATGTCCATTCGTCCGTTCGGTACTTTAATGTGTAACTTTTTGAGTTCCTTTATAGCTTTCCTGTTAGTAGTTGGTACCTAAATGTATTTCAATAAAGTTAGAGGAAATTAATTAATTTGACAACGCGCGGGACCTGCGTGGTAACAGTGCCGTTGCTGAATGGTCAGCCACTCAGCAGGACTGTTGGCTATTACACTTAAAACGACCTAATGTTTTCATCACTGACATTATTTTGTTCCATTCAGCTGTTACTACGAACAACGAGTTATCCTTACTACCAGCACATGGCTCTCCTATTGTCTGTTGATAAGACGAACTCGTCGGCGGGGAGGTGGTGGAGTAGAGGGAGTTCGGATTGGGGTGCCAAAAGGAGAAAGGATGTTGACTTTCGCATCAGTGAATCTATGGACCGATGGCTGCAAATGATTTCCGTTTGATGTCTGTGCGAGGCGCTCCGCGGACACGTCCACGAGATTTGTCGAGTACCCTTTACGACGAGATTGTTTACAAAATACAATGTTATAGGTACTTTGTTCTTTTTTGAAGTTCCGTACCTACGTAGTATGTTCGAATGAAAAACTAGAACCTGTATAAAGGATCACTTATGTGTTCGTCTGTTCGTCCGTCACAGTTAATTTTCTAAGAATCCACTAGAAAGACTACGCTGTGTTCTTGTGACCCAAACACGGAGGTGTGACATGAATACCTACACGAAATCAGTTTTTTTTCCGTGGTAAAATCATCAAATGAGTCCTCCCAGCCCGGGCAGGGCGGGAGGGCTGTCAGACTTGTACTGACTAAAATCCACGGTGTCCTTCGGTAGCCCTTTGTGTACCGGAGTCGCGGTATACGTATGTCCCGCGACCCCGGCAAGGCTATGGCCCTCTAGACGGGGGCCCCGTCATTATGCTGACACTCTTTGAGGCCCGCGTGGAACACAACGCGCCGTCGACCCGGGCATGGTCCATGGTCGGACAGCGAGTTGCCCTTTACTCGCCGCCCGCATGCCCGCGCCCACGGTGGCCGGAGATCTTCCCGCGACATCCGTCGCCGTGGTGGGCGTCTACCACTGCGGCTGGGGCGGAGGGAGGACGCTGTCCTCTCTTTCTCGCGGCCCGCCTCCTCCTTCGCGAGCATAACTGCTTCGCAGAAGGAGGCGACCGCTTCCCACTCCGTCTCGCCCCGCAGTACGGCCTCGACCAATGCCGGGCGCGAGAGGTCTCCGCCTATCGCCTCCGAGAGGACACGGCGGTGCTCTGCCCAAGCGGGGCAGTCCTGCACACGAAATCTGATATTGGGGCTCATTTCTAGGACAAGATGGAAATAAAAAATGCAAACTGTATCGTGTCACATAATATTATCAAAAGAAGGAGCTAGTTGTGAGGTTCTTAACATTATTTTTAAGTCATTATAAAATTAATAAGTATAAAATTATTCAAGAAATTAAACGAAAAATGACCATCCAGGGAATGGTCATTTATTTATGTAGTATCCAATCGATCATGAAAGTCTATATTGTTAAAGCAAACATACTTATGGGATCAATTATCTAGATGTGTAATATAGGTACTATCACTATTTAGAACATGAATAATCGTCGCATCCTGAATATATGCATAACAATGACGTAGCTGCATTACCGACACAGTATTAACACAAGAGCCTATCATAATCTACACTTGTACATGCATACCTACCTAACCCGGTACGAATCTACTGACACAGATCACTTGCGTTCACAGAGCGCTGAAACTTTTGAAATACAAACGACGTTAAAAACTTGACGTACTTTGTGAACACCAACAGTAGGCAGTAGCTACTGCCTGCCCGACAACTTCAAAATCGTCCTTGTCCCGTGTCCCGAGCAAAGTGAACGGTCCTCTGTGATCGGCTATATTGGGACCAAAGACATTAAACTATATACGAGCAATAGACGGGACATCACGAAGAAAGTTGTGATCCACAAATTTTTACCACTCGGTAAAAACTCGACCAGTCTAGTTTGAGACGTCCGCCTGACAGGTCGTGTGACCGTGCGTCAAAATTCAAACTTCGTTGGACGATTATAGGAAAATATGCCTAGTTGCGCTTTGCGTAACTGCAAATCAAGATATAAGAAAACATGTGGACTTGAAATCAATTTGTTTTCCTAAATATTTTTTTATTTTTACCTGGTTTTTAAGAGTTTGTCTGATATTATTCTAGAACTCTTGCATTTTTCAAATAAACGCCATCTGTTGCTCAGTAGCTGTACGACAATATGCTAAAGAATTAGAGTTGTCTGTTTATCGATATGTGTTATCGATATTTATTAAGTCGAAGAGTAATTAAAATACCAAAATATTAATTTCGTATACTGACTTGTTTATGAATGAAAGAGATACGTACGGAAAAACTTTTTAACCGACTTCAAAAAGGAGGAGGTTATCAATTCGACGGTATGTTTTTTTTTTTGTATATTTGTTACGCGATTACTCCGCCAATTGTGGAACGATTTATAAAATTCTTTTTTTGTTCGAAAGGAGGTACTTCTGAGGTGGTCCCATAGTCACCAAGTTGGGATCTGATGATTGGATCCTGGAGAAATCGAGGGCAACCCTCGAATTTTATAGGCCGACACACCGTTTTTCGCAAATTTTATGAAGTAATTTAAGTACTTGCGTATGGTAATCATAATTTCATGTAGCTGAGCTGATGATGGAAGGTAGAACTCCTTAATAGTAAGGAGTAGGCATCGACTGATTTAGTTTGAGTTCGCATATATCTGGAACTACAAGTCCGATTTAAGTAATTCTAATTTTTGTTGTACTAGGTATCATTTAACTTAGGGAATATTGCAAGTTTCATCAAAATCGGTTTAGTAGTTTTTGAGATAGGGAATTTTATTAGATTATTGTGTACATGAGCGATGTTATTAACGTGATAAGGATTACAAAATTCTAGTGCACATGTTGTATTTGACAAGAATTTGGGTTGAATATTTAAACTAAAAAGATTAAAATAAAAACTTTTTCAAAAAAAAATGTAACCGCCTTCAAAAACAACCATAAAAAACGGTAAAAAAACCTGCAAAATAACTTTTCTTTCGGAAGTCGGTGGCAAAAAAAAGACAATGAAATAAAGAAAACAAAGACACCGACTTCCGAAAGAAAAGTTATTTTGCAGGTTTTTTTACCGTTTTTTATGGTTGTTTTTCTTCAAAAACAACCATAAAAAACGGTCGCGGTTACATTTTTTAGGAGACTAGCTCCCTTTTGAAACATTTTTATTTTGTTCAAGGGCGAGTTGTCCATAAAAATTAATTAAAACATTTATTTTCATGCCGTTTTTTTTTTTTTTTTTTTTTTTTTTTTAGCGTGGTAAAATCATCAAATGAGTCCTCCCACCCCGGGCAGGGCGGGAGGGACTGTCAGACTTGTACTGACTAAAATCCACGGTGTCCTTCAATAGCCTTTTATGTTCCGGGGTCACGGTAATGAGATAAGTCCCGCGACCCCGGCAGGCTTTGGCCCTCTTGGGCGGGGCCCCGTCATCGTGCTGACGCTCTTTGAGGCGCGCGAGGAACACAACGCGCCGTCGACCCGGGCATGGTCCATGTCCGGGCGGCGAGTTGCCCTTTACTCGCCGCCCGCATGCCCGCATTTTCATGCCGTTTGACACATTTAATGTTAGGATCATTTTATGACATGGGAAGAATAAAATCGAGACGGTGGAAGTTGGTCAAAAGAAAAAGATGTTTTCATCAAATCAAACGAGCGAAAAAAAAAACATTTTTTTATGTTGTTAATTGACTAAGTTAATGACGATAGATTAATAACAATACTGTTGAACATAATCGTCAAATTGATAATATAGGATTGTATTAATAACTAATAATTTTATTTCTGTTCTGCCCTTACACACTTTTTAATTTTTTTCTAATATTTAAATCCTAGTTAACTTTATCGATGTTTATGTATCGATAATTGTGCCATTCTAAAATGTTGCACCCCTATCACAAGATGCTCAGTTCTGCCATCTATTGTGTAATGGCTGAAATATATTCTGATGAATTATTTTAATACGTGGTTTTGCTATACAACGCTAGATAGCGCTACTGACGCCCGACATCAACATTTTTGTATGACAATATTCCCAATGCCCGCTCTATAGTTCTTTTAAATCTCTTTGATTGGGACTATGGCCGCCGGCGGTGACATGTCGTAGAGAGGAAAATGACGGTACGGACCTTTTTATATTTTGTATAGGTAAGTAAGTACCTATCTGCATACCTGTAGCTAGTCAGTAAAACATAATCAATACCTACATATAATCACACATCTAATGCAGTACGGTAATGTAGGGTTGGGGTTGCAACTAATAAAAAACCCTATCCACTGTAGCCCACACATAATTAACTTGCCATGAAATATAAGTATGTGTCCAATAAATTGTGTTTTTACTTTTTATAATTTTATGAGAACTACAAACAAAAAGTTACTGAACATAAAACAATGTTGGCAAAAGTACAACAGAGTATTTTTCAATACGTTATCTTATCATGAGTTCATGACATTAAAAATGTTAAATGTAGAATATCTAGTTTTCTTAAATCGAGGATTGTATGTAACAATAACAAGGAGTGATGTTTGTCTCGGGGAATTAATACTAAATAATGTTTTACATAACACAAGAAGTATTTGCAGCAAATGAAAATATTTGTGTGTTGTTTTCACTCAGTGAAAAGTAACTCTCAACAGTTTGAAACTACTCAAAGTTTTGAAAACAATAACTACTATTTATAGTTCTGAAATGACCCTGATACCTTTGCGAATGGGTGTAGATTCAATCCCATCCCTTCCTATTTCCTTTAATTTTAATAATCGACGTTCAAAAGTGCCTCTATGATGGCCTAATTGGAATAAATGATTTGACTTTGACTTTGACTTTGAAAAGTTTAGACACAAGTACCTACGTGAGACAGTAGCTGAAACAGTTAGCCCCTGGCCGGGCTCTGTGGCCAAATACATCGTCTGTGGCCGGTCAGGTAGAACAGCCGGCGGCCATGCCGATACCCGCTTTGAGGACACGTCCCATCGATATTGCTCTTACAAAGATAGGTATGTATAGGTATATAGCTATAGCAACTGTCGTATTGTTCTCACAGTGATTATGTTGTGGAGGTTAGCTAGGTATATATTATTATATACATAGATGGCAATGTACCTATTGTCTGTGAATAACACCAATACGTGTATTTAGGTAGATGTACATTTACTAATCTATTTCCTATCAGCAATGTAAGATAATAAGCTACTAAGATATCCAATTATCCAGAATGTGTAACATCCATACTAAATCATTGATGGGAAAATAAATTCGTGTATTTGTTAGTCGCTGACCTTTGGACGTATTTTTGGATAATATCGACATTAAGATAGACAACGACGATTCTGCTCATGAGATACTTTCTATATAATAACTTTCAAACCTTTAATTTGATTAAGTCCCAAACCTTTTTTAGACATAGATATTATACTCAATATTTCATGTTATCAATATCAAACTGGGACATGTCCAACTGTCCACCTAGTGACGTTCGCTACTTATATTGTCATGTTTACTTTTACTTCATGGATGAAAAAAGGTCTATCTTAGGATCGGCTTTATCATGTTATCTTTATACTGTCAAGTGCGTCGCAGAGATTTGCTTTGTCATAAAAAAACAATATTTACTTTGTTATTTTCACGAAATATTCCGGGCTTTCTCTACAACTGAGCCCTCAGTTTCACACAAGACAAAATGTTTTTTTGTCAGACGTCTCGTATATATCAAACTAAATAACTTACATTTATTATGACGTAACTTAATTTCGTAAAGTATAATAACTTGTAGCCCGCATTTGTGTTTAGTTTCGAAGCAAAGAAAGCTGACAATAACTAAGTTGAAACATTTCATCGGTGCAAAGCGCTGTAATTGCTAAGAACGCTGCCGCTGTCGCATGAAACGCTGCAGCGCTTTTGGAGTAGTGTCGACTCTCATTGTCTAACTAAGTTTGCGTGGAGACTGCGCTCTCACTAACCTAATACTAGTAAACAGGAGACAATGTACACGAAAATTCACGACGTTTTGTGCCAGATAGTGTTTCTCCTTCTTGTTCTACCTTGTTCCCAGTATTTGAGGTGGGGTCTGCTCACTAGTATGCGTCAGGTTAATTCCTGGGTTATCACATCTGTTAATTGGGCTATCTTAAGATCTATCTTTACATTTGGCAAGTACTCGTAGTTCGATGGCGGCATCTACCACTTCTCTTTTCTGACTGGTTTAAGGTAACTTGTAACACCTGATCGTTGCTGCACCTCATCATATGATATGTCCTTCAACATCTTTACCAGTAGTTGAATAATAACCACAGTCGTACATATTATCACACTGGTATTCCGCATAATCCTAACTACACTATTACTAACTGCTACACTTTCAATTAAATTGTACAGCACTGATATAATTAGTTGTGTTTTTTTTTTCTTGAAATCTGGCTTTATTTTGAAACTCTCAATAAAATAGTAAATACACGGCAACGTTCCAAAGAGTATATTATAATACAGAAAGCAAATCTGTTTGAAGTTGCAGAATCCAATAGCTTCTCGCGCCTCACTGGACATGAGACGATACAGATCTCCCGAAATCCCGAGTGGCGACTTAAGTACAGTCAAGAACACATTGGTGTTTTTGAATTCTGCTTTATGTATAGGCATAAATATTGATATGCCAGTATAATTTTACATAAAGCATCCGCCGAATTTTCGATGATCAGTAAGTTAGTTAGTTTTTGGTGATCAGTTAGTGTTTTCCAGGAAGGTCCTGGTAGTTGGTGTCTCGCCTGTTTTATACAGTACAGGCTGTATGAAATCGGTATGTACCTACGTATAAGTACTCCGTTTTATTCGAGAGACACAAAAATACAACAGTAAGACACAGTGCTTAGAACTTTACGTGGAGTGGCCATGTAACTTTACATGGCCACTCCAACTGAAATTGGAATATACACAAGAGTTTGTGGCGCTTTAGGTTGCACTTATATAAGTCATAAACCGAGTTTAAACATTTCCCCAGAGTATTTTATTCCTGAAAGCAGTTGGAAAACGTTTTATAAAATAATAACATTTTAAAGCAATATTTGCATAATGTAGTGGGGTATAGGGGAACAGTGTATAAGACGGGGACACGAGGTATGATGGAAAATCACACACATAAGGCAAACTTAACACAAAACTAACGTAGCACAAGCGCCAACAGGACGCCATTTGCGTCTGGCTGCTTGCAAATGACGTCCTGATGGCGCTTGCTCTACATTAGTGTTGTGTTAAGTATGCCTAAAGAGTGTATGTCCCCATTATACCTCGCGATTATTAACGTCCCCGTCTTATACACTGTTCCCCTACTGAAAGTTTCTGGATCTCGCTAATAAAAAAACGATGATGGTATTTAAAAATTATACTCTTTGGGATCATGTTAATTTGCTTTAATGACATTTGATTTTATTTGTGGCGTCCATCCTTTTAGACATTGCGTCACTATAAAAATGAACTTAAAAAAAAAAACTCGTGAACTTTTAAGCCGACTTCAAAATATAAGAAGGTTGTTCTATGATAGACATTTGTGTGTATTTTTTTTTGGAGTATTATCACAAAATTTTCTACCGATTGTTGACCATTACACGACTGACCAAAAAAGAGTGTTATGTTTTTAGGGTTAATGTATAGGTAAGTAATATTAATATTAAGTAATGTTATGTTTTGAGGGATTCTTTTTATTTGTGTTTGTTATCTTTATAATCATATATGCCTACCTATCTTTACTGTAGTGTTTTATGCGACAAAGAGATTAAAACCAAGATAATCTTGCTACACATCATAGCCCCTAATGTTTATTGAGTTTGCACATATAAATTTTAAGTCAGCTCATGTCCATAGACAGTTAGATAGCATGTTATCGTGTGAGTAATCTATTGTGCATGTACTAATGACTAATATAAATACGTTAAAGAAGATAAAGTTGTAAGGATTAGTTCTTAAATCCATCAAGACAATAAAATCCGTCATAAACACTAACGGAAACTCCATCTGCTGAAAATTCCTGTAAAATTCTTGCTGGAGGCCAGCACTGAGATTACGAGTCGTACAAAACTAGCCAACGTTTGAAGCGCCATCTATTTACAGATACATGAAATGCAATATGAAGCGGTCCACGGGTAGGGGTGCGACTAGACTACCCCTCGCTAGAGGGCGCCGTGATCAATGTGTTCACTTTCAAAAGTCGTCTGAACACGGAGAACTCACTCTATCCTACACTAACTATACGATCATGCGGTAGGTGGCGCGATACTGAAATGTAAAGCAAAATAAAAACAAAATTATTTTAGTTTATTCTGGGCTACAAGTAGTATAAATAGTATGCGTAGTTGAATCTGTTGTACTACAGACGCAGACGCCAGCAGATTAAACTACTCAAATCTGTCAATTTTTCCAAATCGAATATGAATCTTCTCATTTTCTGATAAGTTATGAGAATATTATTATAGAAATGTTGATAGATTGCGGTAGCTTGATGTGCTGGCTCACCGAGAGTTGTGTAACAGACATTACTCGTGGACATTTCAGATTCACACTGCAACATTAGTGATACATAACCAAAAACTAGCAGTAAACATTGGTGCACACATTTCACTCAACACGGCTCGAATTCTTAGAATAGTTTACTTTTGAACAATACCATCACATGCATAAAGTTCTCCGAACAGCAGCAGCAACAGCGCAGGATGAATGTACTGAATGGTGGTTGAACCATTGCTTGTTGTTACGAGAACCTGTGCGATATTGTTTGAGGCATAGGTATCATGCATAGGGAGCTACACAGAATGGATCCATCCGCTAGCGAGGATCCTTTGTGCCTCGAAAAGCACGTAAAGCCATTGGTCCCGGCTAGCTATGATTTGTAGCTCTTTTACAGAAGCAGTCAAAAAGTAACCATTAGCTATACCCAGTTACTGAATTGTCAAACTCAGATGGTCAGTTGCTTCATGTAAAATACTAATATTCAGCTGGATCCGGTTCGACTGAGAGCCGACCTTAACATAGTTGTTAAAATGTTAGGCAGATAGTGATCAGTGTCCAAACCTCGTGAATTTGCGCACATAAATAGGTGCGTCCACACAGAACGAGCTGCTTCGCGCGGCAAACGCCTCGCGCGGCTGCTCGTTCTGTGTGGACTGTTAGCGTTGTATGAATACATAGGTGATCTGTGTTCAGCTAGAATAATTGGATATCGTAGGGTGCCTGGGGCGGCGTCGGTCCGGTGTCAGTCCGACTCGTATCCGCCCTACTCGTGGGCAATAGCCGAACATGCCACGCACATACCGTACCCCAAATACTAAGAATTACGGACCACTGGATTTAAATTCCTGTTGAAAATGGAGTATTCCACGAAAATCAACTTCTAACGTGAGCCCAATATCAACCTGGAATTAATTAGATGGATGACAGATCGCGGCTTTCTGGGAAAAAAAAATCAGATTACTTTGTCATTGGCCTGTTCATTTAATTAAACTATTTGGAACAGAGGTAGCCCAGTTCTGGTCTTGACTTAGGAGTTGTAGGTCGTGGCATCGAATCTAGTTCTCTGCTCTCACAATAATGAAGAAAACATCGTGAGGAAACTTTCTGACATGGTCTTAGAACTAAAAAATAAAACTACCAACATACACTTCGACCATGAGGTGGAGAAGATCTGTACCCAGCACTGGGAACATTGTGGCTGAATATTATGCAAAAATATTTAATTCAGCAAACTATAACAAAAAGGAAAACCTTAGAAGTTATTTTAATTTCAAAGTTAATGCTCATCTACCTACTAGCGGGCAGGGGCCAAACGTTCCACCTCAGCTTATATAATTCAGATAAGTAAAACGTGTGGTGCCGACTCCGCTATAACTTCAGTAGTTTTATCGTCATGACGTCACATAAAGCTTTCGAAGCGTCATGACTGTGAAAAAGTAAAGTTAAATGCTAGTGTGAAATGAATCAAATTTTAATTATAGCGCGTCCGGTGTGACAGTGTGACGGTGACAAACGAGCGCGCCGAGCGCTGGACGTTGGACGCTCGAAACGCGATTCAATTGAATGCTCTACTTTGTGGCTTCATAAGATAGTTTTAGTTTTTACTTTGTTTCGAGAAATAGAGTATAAATTATAATAATATATATGAGGCTGGTGCTGAAAAATCATGATGATAAATCAGATCCTGATGTTAAAACAGCGAGATCTGCTTTGGTGGTAGCGAAAATTAGAGTTTCAGAAAGACTTTAAGAACACAATACAAGACTTACACGAGTGAAACCCAACCACGGCTATCAAAAACCGATACTTAATAAATAAAAGTAATTTCAAAATCAAATCCAGATTTTATAATATTCAGTTTTAGATCGTCAACTTGTATGCCGTGGTAGTTTTGCATCGCTCGGCAGTTCTACAGAGCAAGTGGCGCTTTTGTTCAGCTTTAGCATTCAGTCAGCATTCCGGAGCATTCCAGTTTGTGCTGAAACCTTCTGTTTTCTATTTCCCAACATTTTCTGTCGTACACGTGCTGCCGTTTGAACGGCTTATTTCATTATTTAGGTCACAGGAATGGGTTTGCAACTTTGTGGTATTCAATTGTAGGTAGTTTTAGGACTTGCACATGCCTAATGCTCTCAATTCTTCATGAGTATTTTAAGCCTCCTTCAGACACACGCGATTAATCGCGCTGCGACAACGAGCCAAGCTAATTTCCACTCTAAAAATACTGCAAATGGACCGCGACATGTCGCCCCGCGCGATTAATCGCTTGTGTCTGCAGGAGGCTTTACTCAAAGTAATATTTGCTCTTAGGAAAAAGCTCCATACTGATGCAAAAGTAAGTAGGTACCTACATCTCTCTGTACGATGTTTATTTCGTAACGTCCGATCCGCTTTTTTTACCGGCTTCGAAAAAAGGAGGTGGTTCTCAATTAAATTAATAATTGACAACACTGTCTTAGTTATTTTTAAACTACACCTCAATACTTCAACGAGTTTCGTATAGTAAACCCTTAAATTACCTCTTAGGTGCACATCAGTATCAAATTATTCCGCACGGGTGACTGTACTGACAACCAGCCTTGAGGTCTGTTAATGACAGTCGGTTCGCGAACGTGCCGTGTCCGAATGTGCCTGAGTGTCCCCGAATGATTACTGATATAAACCAGATGTTAGACGAAGACATATACATAACAATAGGAAGTGATCGGGGTGACCTGAGTTGGTCAGGCACATCTTGAATTATATTTTTAAGGATTTAAATTTTAAGAAAGCTCATCTACGATATGTTACCATTTCCATTGATGCTAAGCTACGAGTATGCAGCGGGGCGAGTAAGAAGTGATACCTATTAAGATGCTTCACCGCAAGGTAGCTATCCGCGATAAGAAGTGCAGCTCCACAACACCACTCGCGATTATACTTAGCAAAAAAGGCTTAAAAGCTCCATAAAAAAGTAGCTTAGTTAAATCCGTCTTCACCATGGCTATTCTTTATTATTATGGAACGAAGATATCGAACGCATCCATAGCAATGCAACATAGCCCATCAATGTTAGACAACTGCATTTATTGAAATGATTTTAAAAAAATGTACAAGTGTGAAGATTGCCATTAATTCTACATAATATTATCTAGAAATTGCAAAAAAATATACGAAATGTGCCGGCTAAAATAACAATTAGTTAAAATCCCATACATTTTCAACCGTTTGAATTTAACTAACTAATAAAATAACTGGTCCTTAGACGGCGGTAACTTGAATGTTAGCTTTAGCACAGTTACAAACTAGTAGTGAAGCAGCATTGTCAAGTAGTTGGAGGTTTGAGAGCTGGGCTGTTGGCTCAGGTGGCTGGTCGTGAACTTTGTCTGATCACAACCGTGTACACACGGCTACGCATCAAGCTATACAAAACCAGTTTATTGTGGTCTCGCATAGTATGGTCTTCCCGTATATTCAACGATCAGATTATACTGGTTTTGTATAACATAATGTGTAGCCGTGTGTACTTCACAAATTGTAAGTCATATAGACTCTCCAGGATCACGCAAGCACGGTTACTTTCGTGATCCTGGAGAGTTTAGAGAGAGAAAGAGTTTAGTTTGAACTTTATGTCGATACACTCGTAAATTAAAAAGTTTCAATTAAAAGTTTATAGATCTATCTACTCTTAGAAAGGTGAAGGAAACTATAGTGATGAGAATACAAGGTTTTAAAACATGCACTTCGTGATGGAATAAGACTCACTCGTTTTCACATACTGGACTCCAACAGTAACTACTTTACAGGCTACATCAGTAAAACAAAAACAAGTGCCAGTTGGAACATTGGGGATACGATACGAGAACCAGATGTTGTGGCCACTTTGAACGACTAATGTTCATATATGGACTTTAACAGGCTGAGTTAAAATGGTGAAATGATTAAAAGAATTTATAAAATAATCACAGAGCATGGACCTTATAAAAACTTTTTCAAAGTATTCTTACATCGGTCGGCTCTCCGTCTAACTTCCCAGAGTTCAAATCATCTCTTCTCACGATTAACCGGTAAGTAGGTATTGGATTCGATTACGACTGACTTAGTTCTGCGGGTGAACGCCCTTCATTAAGTGTACATCTGTTATGTTGAAGAATTCAGACTCTTAATAATAAATTCTCATGCACGTGTTGTTTAGGACCTTATTTAATTCCTGTATATTTGTAGTGAGCATGTTTTAAATAATCTCGTAATCAGTTCTCTGTCAGACGTAACGCTGGAGTTACTCTTGTGAATAAAAAACTAGAAAAAAATACCGTACTTTATTATAATATTTTGTCAGCCGGATAACTACTGCTGCTGGGCTGGTTTTCATACCCACAACCTTCATCAAGTCATCCATTGGTTTACATTTAAAAAAGTCTTCGAAGCAAACCAAAAGAACCAGATTTGGAAGACATTTCAAGCCAAAAACCTCATACATACTGCAAAATTGCCCGTAATAAGGATATTAATCGTGCGTCAATCAACGCTGTGGATGCTCCACTGGATGTTTTCATTTTGTACCGGTAATTGCAGCGCGTTCCACTGAGATATTTCAACTCATCTGCCTCTGGATTGCAATGGATGTTATCGAAGGGAATCAATGACTTCTTGATCAAGGTATTATCTCACAAATGGGATCTACAATAATTAACAGTTTGCGTTGTTAGTATCTATCCATATTCTATTCGTATATATAGAAAAGTAATTCTTTCTATCTGCCTGTCTGTTACTTTTTACGCCTAAACGGGTTAATGAATTTTGAATTTGATAGCATAACGATGTAGAACTTAGCAAGGAAAGGCAGCAGAGCGATTGAATAAACTACTCATAGGAAGCCACTTCAGTACTGGAAAAGGCAGGACCTTAATTAGGAAATTAACCTCATGAATGCGGTCATTGAAGGAGCAATTTTTCAAAATGAAAGCTCAGACGCCATGATATAATGCGTATGACCAGTTCCGTCAACGAATATCAAATAGAGCTAATTAACAATTTGTCGCGACTCACCGCCGCCGGGCGGCGCCGAAGTGATTAGTGAATATATTGCGATTGCACACTCTGACACTCATTTATTTATTTAACTATGTATTTACAATGGATATAATAAATAATACAGGAAAGTAACAAAGGTAGGTAACAAGAGTACTAGAATACAAAGGTTTTTTTTTTTTTTTTTTTTTTCGTGGTAAAATCATCAAATGAGTCCTCCCACCCCGGGCAGGGCGGGAGGGACTGTCAGACTTGTACTGACTAAAATCCACGGCGTCCTTCAATAGCCCGTTATGTCCCGGGGTCACGGTAATGAGATAAGTCCCGCAACCCCGGCAGGCTTTGGCCCTCTAGAGGGGGGCCCCGTCATCATGCTGACACTCCTTGAGGCGCGCGTGGAACACAACGCGCCGTCGACCCGGGCATGGTCCATGGTCGGGTGGCGAGTTGCCCTTTACTCGCCGCCCGCATGCCCGCGCCTACGGTGGCCGGAAATCGTCCCGCGACGTCCGACGCCGTGGGCGTCTACCACTGCGGCTGGGGCGGAGGGAGGACGCTGTCCTCTCTCTCTCGCGGCTCGCCTCCTCCTTCACGAGCATAACTGCTTCGCAGAAGGAGGCGACCGCTTCCCACTCCGTCTCGCCCCGCAGCATGGCCTCGACCAATGCCGGGCGCGAGAGGTCTCCGCCTATCGCCGCCGAGAGGACACGGCGGTGCTCTGCCCAAGCGGGGCAGTCCTGCACCGTATGCTCCACCGTGTCCTCCGGGCGATCTTCGCAGTGGTGACACCCGGGCGTCTCTTCCCTCCTTATCAGACACAGGAACCTCCCGAAACTTCCGTGTCCGGTGAGGACCTGCGTCATGCGGTAAGTCAGGACGCCGTGACGTCTTTCCAGCCACTCCTCAAAGAGGGGTCTTACCGCCGCGATTGCGGCGTGCCCGAGAATACAAAGGTACCGCTTATTTCTTTAGAAATCTTCTGCCAGCAGGCCCACTAAAGTACTTCATATTATCCAATTTGCAAATGGGATTCATTAGGAATACATGTTTTACTTCAATTTGAATATGATTAGGGTTCGACCCTGGATTACAAGTGCCACGTCGATTCGTGCGTGCCCGTGGAGCTAAGTCAGGTAAATGTGTGGTGGGTGACGATCCTATGTCCTAAAAGATTTCGAAGAAGGCTCAAGTGTTTTTCAATTAATGATTAAATGTGTTTGTTTGTCTTTTACATTGTTTAGCTTAACGAATCTAACCCATGGACACACGATATGACCTAGATTATTCCATGCGAATGAAGCCATGCTGTAAGTAATTATTAACCTCAGCAAAATTTTAACATTACTATGCATAGTATGCATGTTATTAAAATATCGCTCTAGATATATTAAAAAAAAATGATAAAAAATAACACATTGCTCCGTGGTATTACCTGGTCGATTATAAATTTTATTTCTCTGTAGCTCTCCACAGCACTTGCACATAATACCTCAGAGCAGGTTAGTTACACAGCATGTGGAGTTCAAGGGTGCTAGTAGCTCACTACAGGTGAGTACTGGTGAACTTCCTACAACTAGTTCCCTCTCCGTGGTAAGCATCCTTATACAATTACTACTAAGTTTATACAGAACGAAGAGTGGTGAACATGTATGAATATATATTATTTAATTAATACTCTGTACGAAATCTAAATTCTAATAGTAAGATGTGCCCTCACACTGTACAAAAATGTTTTGTAATTAAAGTAGGACATTTTGTAAGAAATTATGAATATTGGTAGTACATGTGAGTGACATTTTTTTTAGCGTAGTAAAATCATTAAAGGAGTCCTCCCACCCAGGGCCGGGCGGGAGGGACTGTCAGACTCGTACTGACTAAAATCCACGGTGTCCTTCAATAGCCCTTTACGTTCCGGGGTCATGGTAATGCGTGAGTCCCACGACCCCGGCAGGCCGTCTAAAGGGGGGCCCGTCATAATGCTGACGCTCTTTGAGGCGCGCGTGGAACGCAACGCGCCGTTGACCCAGGCATGATCCATGGTCGGACAGTGAGTCGCCCATTACTCACCGCCCGCATGCCCGCGCCTACGGTGGCCGGAGATCGTCTTGCGACGTCCGTCGACGTGGGCGTCTACCACTGCAGCTGGGATGGAAGGAGGAGGCTACATGTGAGTGATATAGTATTATTTTGATTTCCAGGGGTCTAATCTCTAAGCACGAAACCCGTGGTTTCGGCCTTAGTTACAGGCGTTTTATAAGCCGGGGCTTATAAAACACAAGAATAAATGATGTTACAATTTGACAGATAGCTCCTTAGAGTTTGCGCCACCACTTATGACCTGCGGAAAATTCGTGGTACAATATTTTTTTATGAAATTTTATGTGATGATTATACATAAACACTAGCGCTGCGTAAAAGAAGAGAAGAAGTCGTGGCGGTTTATCCGTCCGCAAATTTAATTTTCACGTTAGTTACGTTGGCACAGCTGTATAGTGTACCCGTATCATCGTTCACGGAGTTAGAAAGTTGACCCCCAGAAACGTGCGTCATTTATTAGCGCGACAGGGCTAATCTTACGATTAAAATTTTTGTGTATCATTCTGATTGACTACTAGTAGATATTTACTTAACTTTTAACCGCATTAACATTAAAAATTTACGAACATACAAAGTATGACTTTCATAATTCCTGTGTCGTGTAAAACGTCGGAGCTTCTCAGAATATTAGACATGTTGGATAGCTTTGTTACAATGACACAGTCCCGAGGGACTGCTTTGACGGAAACTCAACAAGGTTGTTAAGATAAAAACTACGTTTACCAACCTTTAAATTACGAGTATAAGTTACTTCATCGTAAATAAACCAAGTACACAAACTAAGTACGTACACATGCGCTCCCTCAGTAAAAGCTATCAGTGAGGGCTGAGGATTAGTATTCAGCGCGCGAACGTGTCACATAATCAAAAAGAAATATTTTGCTACATTATGTGCGTTTGAAGATTACCAACACGACGGAGACAACCGAGCAAAAACACGACAGAAGTAGCAAACAGTTCAGTGAACGACAAATTAGTTATTTTTTAATAATGTATATTATGAGCAGTGGTGGCCCAGTGGTATCGGCCCCGACTTACGAGTTGTAGGTCGTGGGTTCGAACCCAGCCAGGAGCATTACTTTGTGTAATTTATTTCATGATTACTGCTCTCAAACGGTGAAGGAAAACATCGTGAGGAAACGGGCATGTCCTAGAACCAAAAAATTCGAAGACATGTGACATTCACCAATCCGCATTGGGCCTGCGTGGTGAATTATGGCCCACTACCTTTCACAGAGAGGAGGCCTGTGTCCCAGCAGTGGGAACATTAATAGGCTGATGATGATCATCATCATCATCATCAGCCGGAAGATGTCCGCTGCTGAACATTGACTTATGATGGCTGATGATGATGATTATAAAAATATCGTGATACGGTGTTTGTGGTTACACTATTTCAAAACGGCTTGAAATTTAAGCTAAGCGGATTAAAAATTGGATAAAAGAATGAAAATTTAATCCGATTTACTTTTTACTTTGAATGTAGACTTATCAACCAAAAATATAAACACGTGCCGCAAGATTTTTAGAAATTCCAACCCAAAAGTTTCAAAACTGCAAAATTCCCACGGACGAAATCGAGGGTGAAGTGCAATTCTTATCACGTGGTAACTAAATGCGTAAAATACTACACAGAGAAGAATGCCATTTTATGATTGAACTACTAGAATACTCGGTATCAACGCTCAGCGCTGATCTGAATGCCGCTCCTACAGACCATTCTTTTGCTTGCCACCGCTACTCAAAACGATAATTCGCCCGCAGTTGCAAAAACATCAGCTCAATCGACGTCAACCTGTGCGTGTGTACAGATACTTTTGTGGTCCTTCGTTTTTTACTTTGCTACAAGAACAGTATGAAGTTCTTGCTTATTGAATTGTATTAAACAACGTAATACGTAATTTCAATACGAATGTCAACGGAATTTGTGAACAAGAAAATTGGATTTGATTTTCTCTTGGGTTTACGTAAACCGGTAATAAGTTGAGATGTGTCTTGTTTTGTGCTTCTTTAGCAGTACTACAGTGATTTGCTTACATACTGAAACAAACATTCATCATGCCCGCGAGTTTTTCTTTAAAACAGGTTAGACTATATTTTATAAATGCATTTAGTTAGTCACCGGCAATCACCGCAAGCGATTAAATTGTTTAACGGTTACCAGAGATCTCAAGTAAATGAAAATATGTATTTATTATGTAACAGGTTTTTTTTGCATTGTGTTAGCCTCCTGACCGTCATAACTCCTGCAGTAATGGAGTTTCTCAAAGGTGCGGTCACATCATCTGAGAGAACCGAACGGAAAGCCGAGTAAAGGGCCACGTCACGACTTCAATTTTTCGCTTTACTAAGCCAAAGGTCGCCCGAATTGGAGCGAATATAATACTGATATATTGCTTACAGGTACAACAATCTGGAGAAAATCTTAGTTCATACAAATGATATATATTTCCTCCACTCCCATGCAGGAAATGGCGTCGACATCGGTCGAATAGTTTCATAGACATCAAGCATAAACGAGTGCGGCTGATATTTGCGGGGATATGATCCGGAATGATTCGCACTGAGCGGCACACAATTACGCGGCTGGCTTGTCAAAGCCGCCGCTATGTAATTACACAGTAATAAATATTAATACCTACATATTCGTAATTCCATATTCAGAACGCTGGCAAAGGCTCGGCAGCGATCGGCGGGATAAGTTGAGGCTCCGGTGATCATCAGAAGAATTCAATTTAGTTATATAGTAAGAAAAAACGAGCCAATCTCGGGCTTCCTCTATACGATGTTAGACTAGGCGTCGCAAGATAGATCCATGACATGGTACTACTGTGATGCAGAAACCAATGATTAATTAAAACCTGATCGTAACACTAGGTAAACTCCCAGCCAAGAAACGTTAAGATAATGATTAAGATGAAAAAAATACTGAAGAATTGGAATGAGGTCACAACGTCCGGCAAAGACTTAACAGACAATACGTACAGTTAGGCCTGCCCGTAGTAGGTATAACTGTATTAACAAAGGATAGGAGGATAGTTGAAGTAATTTGCAAGGATCCTTACGAACGGATCCGCTTGGTCAATACGGGATTGGATTTATTGGCCCTGGAGATACTCGTAAAAGGCGACAGGAACATAGATCACCTTAGATGAAGTAAGGTGATTTATCATATTATTTACATTGTTTTTCGAGAAATATTCGTCTTTAGGCAAAACGTACTACAGAGGAACTGAATTTTAAACAGAAAAAATGCAGTAGTTAGTTGATTTTGAAAATTGACATGCCCCTGTTACTTGTTCATCAAGAGTCTCTTAGAAATTCTGGAAATTGGTAGAACGCAATTCTTACATTCTCTCCCCATCACTGAATATTTGGTGCTAGATGTTGGCTGACCCGCATGAGTGAGTGACACACAAACAAAGCGGCTGTGGGCCAACAGGCCGGCTCCTTTGGGCCAGGCTTGAAGATAGTGAGTCCGCCGCACATTGTTCCACATACGTGTGTGCCACATATGTCGGGGTGCTGCGCCCAAACTGCATGTACGGTGACCAAGTGCCCAACGACACGTACACATGAAATAACGCCCTATTAAATTAATTCAAACCGTAGCATGATATCAACTGACATGGTACCTTGAACTAACTGGTATTTATATACAAGTACCTATAATACTTAGTGGATTTTAGCCACTTTAAGATGTTAATAAAATTCTCGTCGTTTCAACACTAGAAAAAATGAAGCAACCTTCTGTTCTTTATAAATATAATGATTTTTCTATGTTCTAGTATCAACTGCGCTTTGATCACACTTTAGTGCCAAGTCGATTCAGGAAACTAATTAAATAGGAAGAGAGGATCGTTAGGAATGTACCTTGTAAGCTCGTTTCTTGTTTTTTTTTTGTACGATCCCATCCTATCATAGTTGAATTTAAGACTGTTCTCCGTGAATTAAGGATCCAGCATCTACGTTTTGTGGTTCAGTTACAAATGAATTTTTAACCATCGGAGTAGTTCAACGTACAACAGTGTGGTACAGTTTATTCTTCTTGCAACTTCGGCCTTGCAAAGAGTACAAAAAGGGTTTAAATAAATAAAATTGAAGTTAAAGTGCATTCCCGCATTGAGCAATCGCGTGGCAGCACCAGTGCCCATAACTATGTACATACATGAATAATTGGATGCGAGTGGATCGATGACGCCGACATGACGTGAGCCTCCGCACGCACACACACAAACACGTACGTGAGACGTGTGCTGTAGCATACACAGCAAGTTGATGACGAAAGAGGCGATTCTGATGACTGTTGTGCACTGAATATAGAAACCACTAAATGAGACTTAGCACTGCGGTGAGGAAAGGTGTAGGGGTGTACTATTGTGCAGTTTTAATTATTAAGAAAAAAATCATAACCAAATAATATTAACTAAGAACCGTTATGTACATTATTGTACATCAATGGTATGACTATTTTATATTTTGCTTTGCTTCGTGAGCTTTTGTGTACTTTCTACACTGTAGGTACGATGAATGTGATGTAGTTTACTTTTATTTGAGCTAATTGAAATAGTGAGTAAATTCATCAATTCGGGATGATCATATTTATTGGTGCAATATAACGATTTTAATTAACAGTATTTTCACTTTGAGCTATTCTGGCAAACTACGAAGTTTCAATAGCAGACCTCTTGTTTATAGTAGTACGTTTTTACATGTAATATGCAGTTCATTTCTGTTCGTAAGTAGATATTTGAAAACAGTAAAAACTGAATAAATGGCTGAAAACAATTGAAATAAATGGTTGTTCAGAACAAATAAAGGCTGTCGATTACGCGCAATGCGTCGTGTGAGTGACACGCAGTGGATGCGGGCGCGACCCGCGCGACCGCGACTCGCCGCGCCGAGATAACAGCGCCATCGCTTGTGTGTGCTCGTTACTGTCACCAAGATAATTAACTTTCACAGCATTGCTCATGGTTACCGACGTTTTTGTGCAAGGAAAGTGCGTGAAAAGTTATTTAACCATTTTATTAAAAAATCTAGGCAAAAAGTCTCTGACTCAGCAAGACGATTTACAAAAACCTAAAAGTTGATTGATTATTGCTACCGAAATTACAGAAATAAGATGCCTTGAATGTGATTTCAAACGTTTATATCAACCAGAACTGATAGGTACTAAAACGAATCAACGTACGTAAGAACCACTTTCTATGAAATGGTGATTGGCTAAATGAAACTATCCTAAAACATCCGATTATTCATTGTCAATCTTACTTAGACTAGCTACACATAATAAACGGAAATCAGTATCTGTACAGAGGCTATAAACTATTTGTGTTATATAGCGCTGCATGTTATGTGTGACAGAGTTTGCATACGAGCAGCACATCAATCTAATTCACTAGTTAATTACTGCTTGTTTCCCCAGATAAGCTATGTAGATGTACCTACTATCTAATATAAACACACATATTCGTAAATAAATACTATAAAACATAGCTTGCCTGTTATCAAGATCTTGCATTACCAAGAATTTATCATCATCGTTTAAATGTTATGTTGGTATGTATGTATGGCAGTAGTCATAGTCATATTAATTTGTAAATACATACAATATAGGTACCTACACAACTTGTCCGATCAAGCACTCACTTACTTCGTACTATTATGATAGTGACGTCTGATAGGGGAGAATGGAAGAAGAAAACGTGTTGCGCCAACCACAAGTAGAATGGGATAAGGGCAGGAAGAAGAAGAGTACAGGAAGTACCGTTTTCCAGATTAGTACTTTCTTAATGGTTTTTAATTCGGTATAACCATGACGCAGTGTTTTCACATAACAATGGTAAAGCAATTACTATCTATAAAAATGGAACAAATAATTCAGTTCTCTGTCTAAATGTTTGCACTACATTGAGAGTACACTGTGTTCTAGCGTTCAATCAAATGAAATCCGGAAAATCCCAGCCGTGACCTACTCGTATTTGAACATTGTACATTGGTAAACAATACCTACAGCTAAATGAAAACAAAAGTAATCATGGAAATGTGGAATTACTATTATTTCGATTTATAATTATTTATCCTGCATCATGTTTGTTCGCCGCGGGATTTACACTGCGTGCTACCGCGGTGCACTGATTGATGAACCACAATTCTCTTTACAATTAACAATCATTTCATTTAACTTACCAGTGAAGGTCAACGTTTATACTTTATAGCTATGATAATAATAATAAATTCATTTATTTCAGGTAAATTACACCCATTGCCATGACAAAAACCAAAAAGATATAAATAAACAAAATTTAGTAAAAATAAAAATCAAATCAATAAAATAAAATCTAACAAATGAAATTAAATCAAAATAAATAGAAATAAAACATAATAATCAGATGAAAATTAACATAAAATCAAATCAAATAAGAACCAAATGTCATAAAAATTTAAAAACTTAATAAAAAAATAAAATAAACTTAATTCCGTCAATACCTTCTTTCCGACATTGGTACAGCAACATGTCTGCTGGAACCATGTCGGATGAAGGGGCAGTCCAGCCTCCCCGCAATCATCGCCAGTACGCTGTTTGGGCTACCCCGTACCCTACGCACCAAAGACGCGGCGCGCCTGCGCATGATCGCGTGAAAACAATCGATACGCGCCTCTGCGAACATGCCCGAGGCGCTGCAGTATCGAAGTAGCCCCATCACCGCCCTGAACGCATTATTGTACTGGACGCGGAGGGCGCCGTAAGCTCTGCCAGAGTAATGTGCCCACAGACTGCATGAGTACAGCGACGTACAGTACGCTCTAAATAGCGTCGCCTTAACCTCCTTAGAGCACCGAGCAAATCTGCGGGCGATCGTGTTAGCTCTAACTGACAACGCCCTCCGCTCCCGTTCCATGTCTGCGTGATCCTTGAGGTCGACAGTCAAGACGTGTCCCAAGTATGTAAACTGGCTATAGGCACCTGTTTCATCATCATCATCATCATATCAGCCGTAAGACGTCCACTGCTGAACATAGGCCTCCCCTTTAGACTTCCAATAGGACCGGTTGTAAGCGGCCTGGCACCGGCAAGCGCAGCGTAGGACGTCCACCCGCTAGGTGGGCAGACGATCTTATGAAGGCCACAGGATCACGCTGGCACCTGTTTATTCTAACAAAAATTGGTGACAACATGATTGGACAGCAGCAGTGGAAACTGAGTACTGGTTCACATTTTTTTCGTATTGACAATTATATCGGTGAAGTGTTTGTAACTTCATGGGAAAAAATAACAACCGCTCGTTAATTTTCAAGATTTAGTTGCTCTTGCTTCGGAAAACGCATTAAGGTCGCGAACTTGTCATCGGATCAGTACCTCTGCACAGGACGGTGTGTTCAGATCATTTCGTGAGCCGTGTTGTAATTCGATGCATTAATATTAACGCGGGCGCTTATTATCAGACCAACGCAAATAACGTTATACGGAATTAATGCTCCGTGCCGATACCAGCTTCCCAACGATGTATTTATTTGTTTAGACTAAATACATTAATGTATACATACGTGCGTTTTTTACCTGCAATAGTCAGTGTTCGAGCAAACAAACAAACGCAATTGGAATCATTCGATGAGTTTGCTGAAGGATTTTGTTTGCCAGTTCAACATTTTGGCAATTGGACTCCATCGTTATGTACTAGAAACTTTATTGGTTATGGTTCTCAAGCGGTGCACTGCAGCACTCTTGTGCGTGCGTGCGTTGTGGACAGTATATGTATATGAGCGCCATAAGACGCTTCCTTTGACCAATCTCGGGGTCGAATATGCGTGGATCCATGATTCTTTCTTCACACAAAATCCTCTACAAAGAAGAAGATAGTTCCATTGAAGGCACTTACTTTAAAATCAGATTCACGTGTTCCGGTTGTGTGGTGTAATACCAGCAGGGGCGCCGAGACAGTAATCTAAACCTGCAAGTGCGCCTCAAACCGAAAATGTTTGGGAGCCCCTGACTCGACTTATTTCTTTTCACTCATCGATTATGGCTACCTGAGTTTTTCATTTGCTGTATCAGACCTTATATATTTGTTGAGATCTTCAGGAA
The DNA here is from genome assembly GCA_950005045.1 of Agrotis exclamationis. Lineage (NCBI taxonomy): Eukaryota > Metazoa > Arthropoda > Insecta > Lepidoptera > Noctuidae > Agrotis > Agrotis exclamationis. Next base: position 27,520,398 of record OX465418.1, on the reverse strand, counting down.
GTTTCTATTACCTACATCTAAATACAGCATTTGTCTACTGCTGAATATAAACCCTTTGTGTCTAAACACACTATGCCGAAGTTACGCGACCGAAGTTCGGCGGCTGATTTCACGTTCCGACGTATTTGGCTGATATGACACACCATAAGTGCCGAACTTACGCGGCGGAAATTCGGCGCGGGTGGCGCGGGCGGCTCCCTGCTGCTCCCCGCCCCCGGATCTTCGTCGGTAATCGAACCGAACTTCGGTCGCGTATAATGTGTGGTCACAGAATAAGTTGCCGCTGAACTTACGCCCGACCGAAGTTACGCTGTACGCTATGACGCGACGTAATTTCGGCATAGTGTGTCGTCAGTAATTCAAATAGCATTGCAGGCGTAATTGTGCCGAACTTCGGTCGCGTAACTTCGGCATAGTGTGTTTAGACACTTTACATGTTTGAGGTCAGTCCTGATGAGATCACACCGTACTTACACTCAAACGTTTCACTAATAAAATTTTCGTAAATCCAACAAACAAGCCGTTTCAAAGGCGAGAGTAAGATACTCCGTAACACAATAACGTAAGGTGTATTCGTTCAGAGGCTCGCCCTGCAGCAAACCGTATTAAAATGGCCAAATTGGTTTAGTGACGGCGACGGCGATGCGGCCCGAAGAGACAGGCTACAAACCTAGTTAAGATTACACCACCATCATATACGATAGCGCATTGACGTTTATACATATCACTATGTTACTACACATTCATAATTTGATAAATATGGTGTAGATTCTGTACATATATTAAATGCCACGCAAAGGACAGTATCCCTGACTTTTACCATTTTACGGTGCATGTTATTAGGAGTGGTTTATCATTACTTGAAACAATAATAAAAGTTGCACGTCATAAACAGCATTTGGAACTTGCATAATGTAAATGGGGCGTAGAAGTAAGAAGTACCTAAAGTTGACGCACATTGTCAAAGTATGTCAACTTTAGGTAAGTACTTACTCTCCAAATATTTGAAACTCTCGTGAGTTTCTAACAGTTATAACAGTGATTGGCTCGTAGCATGAGCGCGCAGTGCAAATGTAATTATATCGTCGCAGATCACATTACATGCACTAACTGCAACAAAATCCAGACACAAACAATTTGTTAGCAAATGGGACTTGTGTCAGACAAACTTAAAGAATAATTAAACTGATCTGTGTTTTTTTTGCTTATTTGTATGCTTGTAAGGTTGGGTTTGATTCACAGAGAAGAAGAAGAGTTTTTCCATTTTCTCAGAGAGGCTAATTTTGGCACGGTTGCTAGCGAAATACTTGCCCCTATAGTGTGGGATTTATGTTCAGGTCACTTCTGCCTATTTTTTCGTGAAAAACCTGATGTGATGGTACAGTCAGCATCAAAAGTCGATGACCACATTCAGATTTTCAAAATCACTGTACATTATAATCACCAATAAATAGCTCAACAAGATAGGCGCCAGTATTGAATGAACATCATTAAAGTTCAAAATTAACTGAACACAACTCTTCAAAGGTCACTGAACACTATTTTGTCAAAAATTGCTGATTGTTATAATATCCGAAAACATCATTACATTCAGTTTTACAAAAGTCACTGAACAATATAAAATGTTTGTTTTGGTTATCTAGTGTAATCACGGCAACGTCCAAAAATAACTCAACATCATAAATAACAAAAGTCACTGAACAATATAAAATGCTTGTTTTAGTTACCTACTGCAAAACGTCCAAAAATAACTGAACATCATAAATAACAAAAGTTACTATACTATATTGTCCTCATCATCGTCATCAGCCTATAAATGTTCCCACTGCTGGGACACAGGCCTCCTCTCTGTGAGAGGGAATGGGCCGTAATCTACCACGCGGGCCCAGTGCGGATTGGTAGATGTCACATGTCTTCGAATTTTTGGTTCTAGGACATGCCGGTTTCCTCACGATGTTTTCCTTCACCGTTTTGAGAGCAGTGGTGTTGAAATAAATTACACAAAGTAATGCGCCTGACGGGGTTCGAACCCACGACCTACTACTCGTAAGTCGAGGCCGATACCACTGGACTATATTGTCCTTACCAAACTAAATTATTAAAAAAAATACGCGTGCCACTCTTGGACTGCCGCGGTAAAGCTATTGCATAGCAATTTTAAAAAAAACAAGAAAAAATTATCGCCTACCGCGAATATTTAACGAGAATATCATTTATTTAAAATGTTTGTGGTGCACTACTGTAATAAAGAAAAATAAATTATAATGAAGATATAAGTGGGTCTTTTATATACAGGATTCAAAGGTCTCACTTCCAAACTGGGTCAAAATTTTCAACAGGTTATGGGCCTAGCACGCCTCCACTGCGCCACTCTCCTTTGTTGTAGGAGAATTTTATAAATAGGTTTCATTGTGGAAACCTTCTTTTGTAGCTGGCCGTTTAAAATCTTTTCCCAATTATATCGGGGTCGGCTTCCAGTCAAACCAGATGCAGCTGGATATCAGTATTTTATATAAAGTGACTGCCTGTCGGACCTCCACAACCCAGTAACTGGATAATACCATACCCCATGGTAAGACTGGTCGTCAAACTTTAGAGCTTCTGAGTAACAGTAACGACTTTTTTTTATTGGGACAAACCCACCACACTATTCCCAAACCACTGCAACTCCTGAGAGCCAGAATCAACAGTGGCAACCACCAGAAAAGCGCCGAGACAATGAAGCTCGACGTGTCCCGGAGAATGAATTTACCTGTCTTGGATCCTGCACGAAATTAATCAGAAAAGAATAGTGGAGGAGTAGGAAAAATATGTTTCCACTTCCCTCCATGCAAGCAGGAGACAGAACAAAACAAGGCCAATAGGCACAAAGGGACATTACAACTGGGAGAAGCCCAGTTGCCTTGCACCACGGGTAAAAATGACTACTAATATTAATGGGTCCTAAATTGTGAGCTGCTAAATTTGATTCCAATAATAGGTATGGCAAAAACGCCAGTAACAGTAACGACTGTCAAATATCTACAAATGACAGCCGGGACCAACGGCTTCACGTGCTTTCTGAGGCACAGAGGAAACTCGCTATGACAGATGGGCACCCATCCACAGACCCACCTCGGCAAGCGCGGCTTAACTCGGAAAATCGGCCTGTGTGGCTGTAATTATTTAGCTACGAGCTCTTCAACTAAAACTATCTGTGAAGTGAGAGTGAAACATCAAATCTGTCTAATAGTTTTTGGCGTGAAGGAATAACAAACAATTTACCCCGTCATTCCTACATAAACAAGTGAACATCTCCAAGGAAAACATATAAATGTGTGCGTGGCGCTCACTCACACATTTATAAAAAAGTATCGGAATCTGGACATTTTTTAATCTAAGATTACAATGAAATTAACCTAATCTGTATAAATATAAGACTAATTTTCATAATTACACAAATTCCGGTTTCTTTGGGAAACATAGTTATGAGTGGGTATTTGAAAACTTGAAAGTAAAACGAATATTTCTACTTAATTATTACTTTGTATCGGATATAGACCATTGCGGTTGCAATTATTTATCATCTATTAATACGACACACGGATGCCCCGCGGATGCCCATCCGCAAGTTGTTACGATGACCTGTCGCCAATTCATCCATCCCGAGTTGATCCGGATGCCCCTCAAGTTAAAGGGGAAAATACACAAATCCATGATTAGACCTGTCGTATTGTATGGATCGGAATGCTGGGCTGTGAAAATTCTCCGTGCCTCGGAAAGCACGGAAAGCCGTTGGTCCCGGCTGTCATTTGTAGATATTTGACAGTCGTTACTGTTAGTCAGAAGCCCTAAAGTCTGACAACCAGTCTTACCATGGGGTATGGTATTACCCAGTTACTGGGTTGTGGAGGTCCGACAGGCAGTCGCTTTATTTAAAATACTGATATCCAGCTGCACCTGGTTTGACTGGAAGCCGACCCCGATATAATTGGGAAAAGGCTAGGCAGATGATTACTGATTCTAAACGGCCAGCTACAAAAGAAGGTTTCCACAATGAAACCTATTTATAAAATTCTCCTACAACAAAGGAGAGTGGCGCAGTGGAGGCGTGCTAGGCCCATAACCTGTTGAAAATTTAGACCCAGTTTGGAAGTGAGACCTTTGAATCCTGTATATAAAAAACCCACTTATATCTTCATTATAATTTATTTTTCTTTATTACAGTAGTGCACCACAAACATTTTAAATAAATGATATTCTCGTTAAATATTCGCAGTGGGCGATAATTTTTTCTTGTTTGTTATTAAATTGCTATGCAATAGCTTTACCGCGGCAGTCCCCGAGTGGCACACGTATTTTTTTTAAATAATTTAGTTTGGTTAAGACAAGATTGGATTTATAACTCTGCAGATAGTATAGTAACTTTTGTTATTTATGATATTCAGTTATTTTTGGACGTTTCGCAGTAGGTAACTAAAACAAGCATTTTATATTGTTCAGTGACTTTTGTTATTTATGATATTGAGTTATTTTTGGACGTTGCCGTGATTACACTAGATAACCAAAACAAACATTTTATATTGTTCAGTGACTTTTGTAAAACTGAATGTAATGATGTTTACGGATATTATAACGATCAGCAATTTTTGACAAAATGGTGTTCAGTGACCTTTGAGGGGTTTTGTTCAGTTAATTTTGAACTTTAATGATGTTCATTCAATACTGGCGCCTATCTTGTTGAGCGATTTATGGATGATTATAATGTACAGTGATTTTGAAAATCTGAATGTGGTCATCGACTTTTGATGCTGACTGTACATACGTTCTGTTTTAATATTTAATGGATCACGGGTATAAATATGTTAAAAATGCACGACCATACGTGTTCGTTTTAAAATCTATTTTATTTTTCAATTGAGGAACAAAATACCATTGTCCAGTTTTAAATTCGTTAAAATGTTTCATGTACACGCACCGTGTTTATGCGTTACAGTAAAATGTTGTACATGTCATGGTTATAATGGAATATATTAAAGAAGTTCGGCGAGAATGGACCCATATGATTTAAAAATAAAGGAAGCGTCGTTCACTTGCAAGTCTATATAAATTTAAAATAAGAGTTTAATACAGGATTATATAAAAAAATATTGAGTTGCTAGCTTATGGCAATAAAAAGTTAGAAATAAATTAAATCTTTTGAAAATAAGTTATCGTACAGTTTACGAACGCATCGCGTGTCACCGATTGCATTCCAACCTTCATAATTAAACAAATTCATCACCTACTAATGCTTTTGGACGTTTAAGTTCGGTTTTTCTTAACACAGGATACCGTGGCCCCGGAACGTAAAGGGCATCCGAAGGAACACGGGCGGATTTTAGTCAGTAAGAGTCTGACAGTCCCTTCCGCCCCACCCAGGGCGGGAGGACTCATTCGATGATTTTACCACCTTAAAAAAAAAAAAAGTGTAAGTAACGCCTATCTATTTAACTATTTTAATTGTTTTTAGGTTTTTACCCACAACATGAGTTCCTATAGTTTTACTAGCAGGCTTAGACAAATGACTTTTCTGTTTAGCGTTCCTACCAAACACTAATTACTAAATGACAATGTTTATTATGCATTACCGTTAGGTATAGTGGGCCACAGATAAGTTGAACCAAAATGGCTGTCGTAGCTATGGTTACGCGCAGCCCCCCGCTGTTTTGCTGACCCGAAAATCTGTTACTGCGCATTGAAAGTCGGTCGCTGTTTTGGTTCAACTTATACCGTCTGTCACTTGTGACTATTCAGGTAATGTCATTACCATACATTGTGTACTTTGCGTTTGGCGGGAACGCTAACAAAAAAGTCTTAAGCCTGCTGCGATTAATCTAAGCTGGGCTTAAAGACATCATTTATCTATAGTTTTAGCCAGTTAGCCAAGTTTCTATAGTCACCAAGTTCCTAGTTCACAGATAATTTTAACTTTTAGATTTTTAGGTTATAATCTTCTACCTTGTATAACTTTTTTCTCCCAACTTTTACAGCTGACTATCCATTTGCATTTTTGCTAGTTTTGTATAGTTCTATAAGTAGTACTAAGTTTCAATAATGTATGATTCTAATATCAATGGGTCCCAATTTACATAGAAGTTCGCCATTCTTCTTTGTCTGTTGTAGAAGTGGCTAGAACACTTGGCTAGAGATGGTGATGGCAGGTGCAATAGAACGCTAAGTGAATGGATATAATACTCAGCAGTCGGTTAACAGGACATCGCACTCTTAAAACATTAGTGGCACTATACAAAAAATGACATTTTTTAGTTAAGTATACAGTCAAAACGCATAAAACGAAGCGCTCCTAATGCAAAGACCCCGGTAGCTCTAATGCGCCAAATTTTTGCTAGATGTCGCTAGTGTCACTTATGAATTTGTCACAATTTGTCCGTTCGGTAATTGATAAACCGGCACTACGCCAGTTCGCGTCAAGTCTCCGGAGGGAATCCTTGTCGAGGTGAGTTAAAAACTGGCACTTTGTGTAAAGTGACACTTATTTAATAAATTTGCTTTCGAATATTTACAGTGAGTAAATGCATAAGTGGCAGTTTTATTATAATGCCACTTATTTAATAACTTTAGTATGGATTTTGTTTTTATGTGAATTAAATAACGGGCATTTTCTGTAAAGAGCCATTTAATCAATAAATATGCTTTCAAATATTAGCTGTGCGTAATTGCATAAGTGGCAGTTTGAGTTTAGTGTCAGTTATTTTTAATTTTAATAAGGATTTTGTTCTTATACGACCGCCTTCCTACCTAAACGCCTCCATTTCGCACGGTCTTGTGCATCTCCTGCCGTGAGCCCATTAGCACGCATATCGTCCGTTACGACATCAAGCCAACGTTTCTTAGGCCTTCCTCGTTTCCCTGGCACCGGCGGGGGCGGCATGGCAAGGCATTTGTTTCCCACGTGGCCATTCCAGCGTAGGCGACTTTCTTGCAATTTATCTGCAATGTCACGGACATGAAGGCTGCCGCGGATGCGGGAGTTTTTAATGCGGTCCTTCCGCGAGACTCCGCACATCCAGCGCAGCATATTCATTTCCGTGACACGCAGGTTCTGCTTATGTCGCTCAAGGCCACGCTTCACTGCCATACAAAAGGACAGGCCTAATGATGGTCTTAGAGACATGTCCTTTGAGCTTAACCGGCATTTTTGGGTAACAGATAACCCCCGCCACCTCGCGCCATTTTGCCCAGGCCGCCGAGATACGTGACTTGACGTCGCTATCGACGTCCCCGGACTCGTGGAGCACCGATCCCAAATATCTGACCTGTTCCGTGCGCTCGACTGTGTCTTCGCCAATGCGAACAGGAGCAGTATTTGTGGTATTGCAGGCCAGGTACTCGGTCTTCACCGCATTAATTTTCATACCACCGTTTTCCAGCGACTCCTTCCAAGCTGTCACACGTTGTACCAGGCGCCCCCCGTCCGAGTCCGCCAGCGCGATGTCATCGGCATACATGAGCAGCCATGGCGGCTGCTCATGTAAGTCCCTGATGTAAGTGGACAGCACATTTAACACCACGCTGAACAAAAACGGACTGAGGACAGAGCCCTGGTGAACTCCGACGGTGACGGGGAAGGGTTTCGTATCGCCAACCGCGGTCCGAACTATAGAACCGGAGTCTCGGTACATATCCCGAATGATGTCAAAATAGGTCTCGGGTACCCCTTTGGATCTTAACGCCCACCAGATCACCTGACGAGGGACACAGTCGAATGAAGTCGAAGATGCAGAGGCGTGTTCTTCGATCTGTACTTCTCCATGACAACCCTTAGGGCAAAAATGGGATCCATGGCGCCATGCCCCGGACGAAACCCATATTGACACCCCGAGACCGTACACTCCTGTCGGATCCGAGAGTCAATTACCCGCTCGAAGAGCTTCATGGTGTGGAATATAACCTTAATACCACGATAACCACCACACTCCTGCACCGTTCCCTTGCCTTTGAAGACTGGAGTGATAATACTCACTCTCCATTGGCTAGGGATCTTTCCGGTAAGGAGCATGCCGTTAAAAAGGTGGGTTAAGATGCCCACACCACGAGGACCCATCGCCTTCCAGGCTTCAATAGGAACTCCATCGGCTCCGACAGCTTTCCGGTTCTTTATGCAACGAAGAGCCACATGTACTTCCTCGTGAGTTACCGGGGGCACCAGTCCCTGATTTGGAAAGAGATCCGGTGACAGCACCTCTTTATGCTGCTTGTTCAGCAGCTCGTGGAGTAAGGCGTCTGGAGTACTTATCCAGAAGACGCGGGTTCGACTCCCACTTGCAACTGAATCTTTAAGATTTAAACAGATTTGTTAATTATGAATATGTGTGGTAATTTTGACCGAAAACTGTGAGCATGTGCCAAATAAATATAATTCTTTATTGTTTAGTAGTTATATTGTTTTATTTCTCTCTTTTTTATCATTACAATGCAGGTAAAATAACAATTTAGAGGTCATTAAGCAAAAAGTTTTGAATAACTAGAAAACTATAACCGACATAATGCTAAACTTTTTTTTAAAATGCTTCTCCATTGATAAATAATCAATAATTTTATTGTATGCCACTGGATACTAAAACAGCGTTAGTTAAACTGTTATTTTAAGCCGATCACAAAGCTTTATATATATTTTTTTAGTTCCATATCACCCATTCAATTCTTAAAAAATCTTAAAACGGCCATACTGTAAAATTAACATTTTCGTTTAGTGCCATTTATGTTTTAAGGGTGCGACATGTTTTAAGGTAATATAACTAATTTAAATGTTATATCCTAAACTTTTTATTTATGACACTTAACTGCCAATGTTTACTAGCAGACCTATTTAGCTGATGCCTCCGATCTGACTTCAGGCACGTAGGAATTAGGACGTTCGATATACAAGATTCAAAAGTGCGTTGTTTGTCAAGGACTTAAATGCAAATTACTAGTTAGATTAGCTTGCGTTTCATTGCAACGGTGCTCGTGAAATAACTGAACTGAATGCTGTGTCGTGCTTGTAGCGCGGACGTGTGCTTGTTGGTGTGGTATACTAGGAAGGAGATTACTGGAGTTTCCTTGTTTAACCATAACGAAAACAAGCCAGCAGGTTCAATTAAAAAAAATCGTATAAAAGAAGAGCAAAATCGCGGCAGACCTCGTAGAAGATGGCGGGATGAGCTGGATAAAACCAACGACCAGTGGTCCACTTTGGCCCTGGATCGAGAAAACTGGAGATCATGGGGAGAGGCCTTTGCCCAGCAGTGGGATGAAATAGGCTAACAGTAACAGTAAAAGAAGAGCAAAATACAACTTCACCGTGGCGAAGTTTGTGAAGTGACGTTTCTCTGTTTAGCTAGCAATCGCTTTACTCACACACACGAGACCACAATGGCTATTCAATGATTTTATTCTTAAAACAGAGATCTTCACACTTCGTATCACAACAGAAATAAAAAAATCACAAATAGACCACATCTGTAGGCCTCGATGCAGAAGTTTACCTGTAGGTAGAATACCAACTCTTCGCCAGACGCTTGTGTAATAGTTGAAATCTTTCCCACAGGGACGTAACTTGACGTTCCAGCGCCGCGGTTCTCTTTTAAGACAGTCCTATGACCCAAGAAAAATAGTAATTAGACAAGATATCACGTTATTACATGGTATCGTATTGCGCAAACTACTGCGTACGCTATTGTGTATTAGGCTATTATAAGCAGCCAGATAATCAGAATAAAAGTGAAAACTTATTGGATATTATTTACTTCTTATTTGGTGAACAACAACTGAAAAATTCTTGATAGAATATTCAATAACAGTAGCATTACTGAGTTAGTTACCGAAAATTCTAGGCTAAAACTATTTTACCGTTTATTACATTCCCAGATGTCCAGGAGACTCGTCTTGCTCCAGCATGCATAGCCCGGATGTGAGAGCCGACACTACGGGCGACACATTTGTGAACCCTCCTACTCTTCACCTCTCACCCCGCCGCCCTCGGACACCGGCCGAACTCTCGCGAAACACTTGTGATATTCAAAGAGGTCTTCTCGATACTTAGATTATGTGAAGGCCGGATGAGAAGCTTAGACGAAAGGACAGTCGCAAAAGTTGGATATTAATCTCAAAATAGGGTTTTGCGAGTATGATAACTTTTTAACATATTAAGAACATCATAAAGGTAAATAATTTAAATTTAATCACGTGTATTTATTGTAGAAGTTATTATTTACATTTTATTTCTTATCCAGCATCATAGAACCCTACACTACACCTACGAAGCGTTTGCAAACATCTCTGGGAATTGGAAAGATCCTGGTATTGTGAGAATTGGAGCGAATTATCTGTACAGTCGGTACTCAAATGTTTGGTCGGAACATACTCTGATTCTTTAGCACCTGGGTCCTGTCCACGTGTATTTATTGTGCTGGATCTATGACTCTTCGTTAAATGTTACACTAAAGACCAATTGAAATAAGAGCACAAAAGAATACTCATTTTCTGTCAGATTTTTTAAGTGGAAATCTAACAACAGGATAGCTATGCACATGCGCATCATTATGGATAGCAGCGGTTGAATAACTGTTGCTAGAGCACGAGGTATAACCGGTGATAGTACAGGTTTATAACTATTTCGAAAGATGTTTGTACTCCGAAAGTTCTGTTATTGCTTGCACAGAACCATCATGTATATAGAACTGCATCGCAAGCATTCCGAATGCAGTGGCAGGCGAAGAACTCCAATTAAACTGTACACCATATCTTCCTACACCACAACACAAGTCTTAAAGTTTTGTTCCATTAATCGCTCATCACTATGCAGCGATGCGTCATAAGCGCTCACTCAAGTCATTAGCATACAACGATTAGACGGGGCTCCTCCCGGCGCACGGTGCAGCTGCACTAAGCCAGCGCGTATCATTCCGCTAAGACTGCAGCCTGCCGCTTGTCTGTCTGTTTTCACAGAAAATACTATCGCAAGAACGCTCCGGCGTTCTCCGAGCTTCCAAAGTGGTCTAATTTGTGAAACTAGGTTAAATTAACATACGTGAGGAGCGGAGAGAGGGCCGCGGGGGCGAAGGGGAGGGCGGTTGGTATTGTTTACTCATCGAGTGGCAGTTGGCTGGAATTAACAAGTTTGTTAATAAGACAAGCCTTGTTTGAAGAGATGTGTCGCGTCCTCGTCGTGAGGATTACGGGGAGCTGCGACTTGCGGAGGGATTTAAAGTGTCTCAAATTAGGGGAGGTCACGGTTGAGTTTGACTTTAAAATAAATTAGGATTTGAGTTAATTTATAACCTTTGCGAATAGATTAGTAGATTAAAATGAGCTTTTAAAGCACTATGTAATCTTACACAAAATAGTTCACAATAGTGTCCACAATTAGTAAAGCAATAAACTAACTACTAAACTAGTAAACAACAAACATTTAACAGGTGCTATTATAAAAGTTCTACGAAGCATTTACAACACCCTTGAACCATCACGATGCGACTGTTATGAATTTCCGTAGCTGTCTTTGCAATCGTAGCAGATTTCTTATAAAAAATATTTGAATTTGAACACAGAATGCTTTGGAAAACAGCTTCATAACTTTAACTATAAATGTATTATTTTGCTATTTCTTGAGTACCTACCTCATGAAAAAGAACCTATTTCCCTTTTTGGTCCTTACATTGTCTTTAGAGACTTTCTACGTATTATGAAAGAATATTGAGCGGAATTTTCGTGTTACGAAGCGTTTCAGAACCTCTCGTTAATGTAATAAATATTCTTAATGTACGTAAGCACTGCTGGCACAGAGGTAACGCCGACTTACGATTTGTAGGTCATGAGTTTGACCCTAGTCAGGCGCATTACTTTATGTAATTTATTTGATCACCACTGATCTCACAACGTTGAAGGACAACATCGTCAGGATCATCATTATGAGCTGATAATGATAATTTCAAGGAGCAAAGTACAATTTCTAGAAAAATACTTCTAGGAACAACTATTTAGGAACAAGTTACGCGTGCTTAATAAAATAAATACGCCTGCCGAGAAAAAACATGTTACAATACATTATGAAATGTTAACTTCCACATCTCACACAGACTGTATGTCTGTTAATGATAATTGTCTAGACTAGTACATTTGTGACGGCAAGACAGAAATATATTAATATTCTGTAAATATTATTTTAGTCAATAATCAAGATCAACAATAATAATATAAACACACATTTGATTAGAATGTGTGTTTATATATTTTCCTTCAGAATTCTGAAACGGCGCCAGTTATGGGCTTAAATTATTATTATCGGTCATTCGGGATCATTGTGCATAACGTTTAGCAAATAACTGAACACTGTTTTGTGTGTTGCCAATGTTGCAGTGTAGTGGCTAGTACATATTATGTAAACGATGCGGGCCAGTCAATCCTGAGGGGCTCTGGCGCGGTAAAGAGATCGTAACGGCTAACATTGTTATATGCACAAGCGAGAACATCTCAGCCCATAAAAACATTGAGTTTCCGATGTAACACTTAAAACGACCTGAGTTTTACTACCATTAGGTATCTACCAACAATGTCTTCTATCAATAAAGTTTTCGGCGAAACGTGCTGTCTAGGAATAGAGATTTCTATTAACTGTGATTTCTACATATAGTAGTATCGTACAAACGTGTTTCTGTTTTACGTTCCACCCTCTCTCGGTTAATCTACACCAACCTGTCTAATCGAGCACTTTGGTTATAAAAATTGATCCAATAAACAAGATACTGTTATTGTTTGAATTTTCTGATAATTTAGTTTGGTAGTGAATTTTCGCTTAACAGATAATTAAAAAATTATGAAGATCAAAAGATGACGTGACGAACAAAGTAGTAACACCAGCTAGTAGTAACAGCAGCTATTCCCGAATGTTATGTGAAGTGCTCGCATCGCGTCAATTCTCATTAGGCACTCGTTTACGTAGCACGCTGATCCCACATTATGGCGTGCACGGACGACGCGGTTTAGCGTGAACGACGCTGATTGGACGCTAGCTCATCCAGCGAACTGCTGCCTCCGCTTCGTATAACATTGAGTAAACTACGTCAAAAAAGGACGATGTGAGGTCTAAAATCTATTGTCAGAATGTTAGTCTGGATGGTGGTGATGGCAATAAAATGCAGCATTCTGGGGGCAAAAAAGAGAGATATGGTTCGAAACATTGCACTGCGTTAACCGTATGCAAGATGACAGCAGCAGTAGGCAAAAGTCTATACATAATGTCTGGCTGGAGAGAGACGGCGCCACCGAGGCTGGTCCAGTAAAAGATTGAGAGACTATCTCGACTTATACCACGAGGACTGGTTCGAAGGAGCCCGGGAAAAGAAGAGGAAAGGAATTGAAGGAGAACTATGCTTAACAGTGGGACAGTACGGACCATGAAAAATTGTTAGGAAAACTTCTAGTTCGTGAGTGTATAATAATATTATAATTTTGGAAATATTTTCATATTCCACGCTTGTTATCCACGAAAGGTTGGTGGGTAGGTTTGGGGTTCGTGGGACCCTTCTCCTAGCGGTTCTGTAACATGTACAGGCTATCTATAACCGTCGTATTGGAACCTGACGCCAAACAGTTTTTTACTGTTTTCGTGTGTTGTCGTTACGCAGAAGTTCCAGTTCCTTCTGGGTGAGCTCGTTTCAACCTAGGTCTCATTTTGCTTTCGGGCTAGATAAGAAAAAGAGAACTATGAAGCAAAATATTTTTTTTGGGCTTCAGTTAGCTATTTAATTAAGTATTTTTCTTTTATTTAGATTAGATTAGATTTCGATTAATATTTGTGAAACATTGATCATTGAACACCGAGCTAGCAGCTTATCATGTAATTAGGCACAAGAGGATTACTAAACCGGAATTCCTCTATTCTCCTGTCGCTATTTACGAATAGTGATAGTGACGTACATACGTACACACAGCCGGATATTTCTGCGTATTTTTTTTTATTTATTTAACTTTATGCACAAGACAGTACAAAGGCGGACTTAATGCCTTGGGCATTCTCTCCCAGTCTACCTTAGGGTGATGCAGAGAAATAAACATGGAAGGTGCAACAATACACTAAATGATCTTTTAAATGATACATACATACAAACATACATACATAAAAACAAGATATATACAAATATAAAGTGTAAAATAGAGAATATTTATATTTAAAGAGGGGGATTACCAATAACAAATTAATTTTGTGCCGAGTCTGCCAACATCTTGTGTAAATGCTCACGAACTTTCAACTTAAAAGTGAACCGACTGGAGACCGTCCTGATATTCCGAGGGAGCTCGTTCCAAAGGAAGACCGCTTGGACAAGAAAAGATGATTTTAGAAAACCAGAACGATGAGAAGGACATCGAAGAAGACGGTTGTTGGAGGAACGAAGATTTTTACTGTGAGCAGAGCATAAATATTGAAAACTAGAGGTTAGATAAGAAGGTGAAGAAGAATTATTTAAAAGAGAAAATAAGGTAGTCAATGCCCTCAACGCTCTGCGCTGACGAATGGGTAGCCATTTTAAAGTGGATCTATGTTCAGACACATGATCATACTTACGTAGATTGAACACGAATCGAATGCAGTTATTCAGAAGTCGGTCAAATTTATTGAGTAGATCTGCATTCAGGTCATAATAACACACATCACCATAGTCAATTATGGGGAAGATAAGGGACTGAACCAGCATTTTCTTTATGTGTGATGGGAGAATATTTTTCAGGCGATAAAGCGACCGCAACGTTCCGGTGACCCTTTGACTCACAGCTGCGACCTGCGTATCCGAAATACAAAGGAATTAATTCCGTTTTCCACAAAGCTCTGTAGGGGTTCAATAGAGGATTTAATGCGCATTCAATACCCATTCATTTACCTTTATTTCAATAAATGAATCACGCTCGCTTAATAAATTCAATGAAAACATGAAAGTTCAATTTAAATATTGTGTTCTGATTACAGCACGAATAGAAAATTTAAAAAAAAAAAAACAAATCTAATCCATGGACTGCGCATAATAAGTACATGCATAACTGTCACGAAATAAAATAAATTACTAAGTATGTCACACAAGTTACTAGTGACAATCGAGGCGGCGGTACTCACAAGAAGAGCGAAACAAGTAGCATTATGGTGTTATACGTATATTAAGACAGGTCAGTATTAGTCGGTGCAGGTAAAACTTCTAGGTATAAAGAAACTGGCAAATCTGCCTATAGTAGCCATCAATACTCAATACTCATTTCCTTCCATTCGTTACTTATAGGGTGTTAAAAATAGAGTAAAAGAACATTATGAACCCTGTCGTATACTTAAAAATTAGGAGGGCGGAAGAAAGCTAAAATTAACTCCTTTCTCAAGAAAGGACTGTCTGTATACCGACAACCTGCTTCTTTATAAAATCACCTATACGAGCATGTCGCTAGACGCATCGTCTGAGGTCGTGGCTGAGACGTTAGAAAACACAGTCTTTCAACAACGCCTTGTTACAATAATAACTTGTGGTACACTTTGCTACTGAAAACATCTCAGACTCAGCTTCTCCGTGGCGCTATGTGCTGAACTTACCGCTAGTGTGGTAGACTCCCAGGAGGACAGCGCTTCGCATCGCTTTGCAAAATGCATTAAGTGGCGTATTTCCATTTCAGCTGTGGCATTAAATAGACTAGATACTTCCAACGCTAAAGTCGTACCTGAAACGCCTTTAACCGTTTTAGTCTCGCAGGTAAGGACCCCTGCGGTTCCATTTCATTAATTCTTAAAGTGTATCGTGTAGGGCTAGCTGCTAAACTATGTGATTCTATTACTAAATCATAATCAGTTTATTGTTCTCATTGCCTATGTGGTCCATGTTCCATCACGCGGTCCAAGAGCAGACGCACTGGTTTCTTTTCCCTTAAGTGTTTTCTTTAAATGTTTTAAGCGCAGTGCTGAACAAACATAAGACGGCACGGTTGGAGTGGTGGTTAAGAGAATGACTGCTCCGCTGCGTGTCATGGGTTCGATCCCCGCAGGGAACAAATATTTGTGTGATCTACAAGTAGTTGTTAAACGCACCCACGATATTGGAGGAATTGCTGGTGTGAAGCAATGTTTCCTAATAGTTTTTTTTTAATAAATTCCTAGATTAAAGCTCTAGCCTAGCCTCCCGTCGTACTCGTGTTGTGAATAACAACGTGTTCATGAAACTTTTCTTTCAATGTTACTTATTGTAAAAAGTTGCACCTATCGTTTAATTAGAACGCAGCCCTCTCCATAGATAAGGAGTTGCGACTGTTAGCGTTGCTGTTCACCTCATAACAGCGCCGTTTGCTCGGCAAACTTTGGCTCTTTCTGCCTTTCTATTACATCACATCTAAACAGGTGCACTAGAGTTTCGGTTAAAATTCTCACCGTAACAGTGAAGTTAGCCGATTATTCCCGAAGATTGTTACAAGTTTGTGTTGAGAGAGAATAAATAGAATTCAAGTGAACTCCTTAACGGGTTGTTAGGAGTAAATGTTTTAAGTAGATATTATCTTATGCTTGGGGCGGCAACCAGTACCCTGAGCACGAGTTTTCAGTATTTGAGACGTAAAGTAAACTGGAACTTTGACAACTTCAAATTGACAATTTTCAAGGAAAAAATTAGTTCCTTCTTCGTACACCAGCGGCGCTGTTCCATTTTTCCATACAAGAAACGCTGTAAATACTGGAAAAACGCTGTAAAGTAAAAGAGTGAAAACTCGTGCTAAGGGTACAGTTAAATCAACTCGATTAAATTAATGTTCGACTGAATTTTACAAAAGAGAATACTAGAAATATTTGTCGGCGCTTCAATAACTATTTGGAATATTGAATTCAATTTTTTTTGCCATTGCTCGCTTATTACTACCTACTGCTGAATAATAATGGTACATTCTGTAAGTAAGTACGTGTTATAAGGTTAGTAGAATCATTTATTCAACGTCCTTTATGTTAATGAGATCGTTCTGCTCGGTAACACAAACCAAACTCAACCTAAACCAGCAAACTACCAACAGTTATGTGTTTGAAACAAAACTCCAAAGTTTTATTATGAATGATGACTGGTTTTAGCGTAGCTGATGTGATAGTAAAGAAAAGAAGAGACTAATTCAGGGCGAAGAGCTATATCTACTAGCTCATTGTCTAACAGAGGCGGTGCTTGTGCTACAGAATAAGCATGTTGACATATACCAGCGGGAACAACTGCGCTCTCGCAACGAGACTGCACTCGCACCGCTGACACCGTTCAGACACTCCAGTAAACTGCTTTCCTACAGTTTATTTATTTTACAAGGTATTTGGGTGGTTATGATAAATGAAAAGATAACTTTAACTTGTCAAATGAATCGTTTTGAAGTGAATTCGGCCCAATAATCAATATAACTGCCCACTTGTCAAGAAATCATGAAAAGAAACAAGACCAACAGGTAAAAAACATAATTATGTAAAAGTAGCAATTCTGGCAGCGAGACAGATTACTGGGCCCTCTGATTTATCAGAAAAAAAGTTTTGTTCATAAAATATAACAGAAAGAAAATTTCTCTATGAGAATGACTTCGTAATAATTAAATTTAAATTGGTTACATAATAATATTTTCGTCGGAGGTCATGATCATCATCATCTGCGTCTTTACTCATTAGCAAAGTTGGCTATCGGAGTTCGGGGTTTTGATCACGCCTAAAAACTGTCAAGTATTCGCAATTGGTCAATGGATGAAATTTCAGCAATATCAACCAGTACTAGTTGTGGTTAGTGTTAACCCGAGCAAGCGGCCATTGCTCCAACCGATTAATTTGTTTCTATAACGTGATCTGTGAGAGCTTGATCCGAACAACAACGGTACAATAGTGATTAGCACGGTCGTCCAGTGGTCCAATCACTGCGGATCAGATCGATCCACCCGGTCGGATCGAATGTCGGTTAGATTGAATCCCGTGACACGAATCGCCGCGGATTACAACCGCTCTCTCTATTATTCAAACTCCTACCGAAGTGTGGGTGGCGCCCCAGATAGCGCGCAACACAGTGGGTGTTGCAATTTCTATAATTTTCATTTGAATTCTTTATTCAAATCAACAATTTTAATAATATTGGTAAGGTAAGCTTATTCCCATAATATAATGATGACATTGCGTCAAGTTATAGTTCTATCAAACCAACAGGAAAAAACTGTGAGCGCAGTGCAACACATCTGGTCTCCACACCTGACAGACCTTACTGGTACAGCTACAGACTTGGACTTGATGATCTCTTCCTTATCTACTCTTTTAGTTTCTAAAAATAGATGGTGAAATTATTATATTAATGAATCTAAAAAAGTGACATTCGTGTATTATTTTAATCTTAAGAAGTGCGCTCATGTTTCCACGCTGCCACCAGGACTCCACCTGACGGCGTAGCTACAAAACATGAATATTCAGCGTTCACTCAGAGCGGCGCGACGCTGTGTGCGCCAACAATATGCGACTCACAACAACATTAGACAAATACGAGTCGCCGCATATAGCTACCCAATACACAGTCATCTGAAGAAGGAAGTAACCATGGGACCATTATTTAACCCCTATTTACAGACATACCATGAATATTTTGGTGCGTAGCCAAAATTGGATCTAACACCACAATCTTCAATCGTTTTTTCAATACATTTCAGAAATTCATTTTTTTTTAAATTCATTCCTAGTAGCATCCTCCCTCATGTCGTTGTCAATCGGGCGCCCAAAGATTCACTGTAACTCATGCGTTCAGTATCAAGGGAAGCCCATTCGTCAGTGTGTGCATAGCTTTACGTGGAATGCCAAGCTCGGAATACCCCACGTACAAGTAAATTTGAATGTAGGCACTTTCCCAATTGCGGCTTAGGCCTTAAGCCTACAGCATTTTATTTACGTATTTACGGCTCCGTCGTGATGTGATTAGGTTTAAGTAGAAAATGTGCGGGTTACGTAGGACTTTGATTCACGCTTTTACAACAAAGTGGGTCAAATAATGTTACAACAAAGAATGTTAACAGACATGACGAATATACCTATAAGGGTTCTGTTTTTCGCCAGTTGGCTACGGAACCCTAAAAAGAGGACCAAATGTCGTCAATAACAGTTACTATTTTTGACACGACATGAGCTTGAGATCTAAAGTTATCACAAATCACGGAACGGAAGCCGGCACTGTATTTCGCTGACTTTTCTGACAACTGTCGTTTAAAGTTGTCAAAAATAAAATGATAATACGAGTATACTCAGTTACTCATAAATATACTGAATCATTTTAGCGTTAAATAAATAAGATAATATATTATATGGCTATTAAGTATTTTTTATTAAGTTTATTACTTAAAAATGACAAAAGAAAACCTTCGTGCAATCAGTTCCGATCTTCAAGTTTACTCTATGATCACTGTAATTACAAAACTGTTACAAAAATAAGATTAGCTGCGGTATCCGAGCGGGACGAGGAGGTGCGAGGCCCTCCCCGATGCTGAATCGTGCGGAACTTTAAATTGAACATAATTCGCGCTAAGCCGCCGAATGCCGCGCCGCACCGCGCGCCACCATCCGGCCGACCGATGTGGTAACGACTGAGAGCCGAGATACAAACGGTACACAATGACAAGGTGAAGTTATTCAATTCATTTTTATAATTATTATAATTTAAGTAAATTTCATTCATAGATAATTATGTATTTTAATGAATGAAGGTATTCAAAATTGATATATTTTTACCCTTTGGGTTAATTATTTTATGTAGAACAGCTGTTATCAAAATATAAAATCTATTCTTACCAAGGGGTATCGTATTACCCAGTTACTTAGCTGCATCCTGGTTAGACTGCAAGTTGACCTCAAGTTATTTGTGAAAAGTCTAGGCAGATGATGATTTATCAAAGTACTTATAAGGTGTAAGAGCTCGCAATATTTTTTAAGAAGAGTACATAGTGATCAACATCCTTTTGACATAGTATCTAGAAAATGCAAAGCACTTCTCATAAAAAATCCCAACGTCAGCCATTTAAAAATGTCCTCATAATGGATGTAGTTAATCGCTTTACTGGGTCGTCACTCGTCAGTTAGAATGAGTGCACGAATCCTTCAGTGTATAAAATAAGTGTTGAAAGTTGAAATATCTTTGAATCCGCTCGGTTAGCGCGGTATCTGCGGCCGGCAGCCACTGTCAGCCACTGATAAAATTCACCAAAAATGAGGAACTCAGAACATCCACTCTAAAAATCTGCTTGGAACACTGTGTATGCTATGAAACTAATGACATTATCGAGCTCGTGAACGTGGTATTAATGAATCAATTCTAGAGCGTAGTTGTATGCAAATATCTTGTAACACACATTTTATGTATATTTTATCCAAGCCAAAAACGAGTCCAAATCTGGACTCACACGATCCCACAGATGAACAAAAGCTTCTTCTAGTAAAGAAGCTTTTGTTCATCTGTGGGATCGTGTGGCACTTCTGTTCACATGCCTCCGTCGTCAAAACTCGGATACTCGCTAGTCACCCAGTAGACGGCGCGAGTTAAGCTTGCACAGAGTTTACTGGATTTTGTGTTCCAGTTTCTGAGAGGCTGGGTAGGAAGTTAAGTGACTAGATTA
The DNA here is from genome assembly GCA_950005045.1 of Agrotis exclamationis. NCBI lineage: Eukaryota > Metazoa > Arthropoda > Insecta > Lepidoptera > Noctuidae > Agrotis > Agrotis exclamationis. Next base: position 27,499,764 of record OX465418.1, on the reverse strand, counting down.
CACCTCACCTTTTGAAAAATTTCAAATTTTGAAAAAAAATGCCAACTTATCATATTAATTTCTTAAAAAGAAACAGTTTTATTTATTTATTTATTTATTTATTTAAACACACATACAACTATCATCACAGGCTTAACCTAATACAATAGTGTAGTTATAGTTATGATTATGGGTAAGTATATTATTATTCTAAACATGAAGTTACAATACAAAATGCGGCCCGTGTGAATTCACTCAAAGTACAATCGAAACAGTCAATCCGTTGTGACACCATATTGAGTGTACGCAGCGCTCGCGTCAGCGGCGCATGCTGCAGCAGGTTGGTGCGAGCGGGCGGCTCCCACAGCAGCGGCGGCCGTCTCCGCCGTCCCACGTACCCATCTGGTACACACAACCCCAACGTGTTTAAAACGCTCGGGTTGTGTATTTTACCACGCAAAATTTTAAATAGATAAGTGGCGACAGCTACTTCCCTTCTTACTTCCAGTTTACTATATCCTACCATGCCCAGCACAAATAGTGTAGGATACAGAAGTGGATATCCTGGATACACGCCATACTGCTTTAGGTACAAGAATCTCATGAACTTGTTCTGGATACGTTCTAGCATTAGCTTGTACTTAGTTTCATGTGGTGACCAAACGACAGCATTACATTCCAAGTGACTTTTTACAAGCGCTTCGTACAACGATCTCAGAGCCCTGATGTTCGAGAACTGATTTCCTAGCCGTAAGACCAACCCTAAATTGCGGTATGCTTTTTTACAGACGTCGGTGGTATGCTTACGGAAATTTAAATCAGCTGTAAAGCGTACGCCTAAATCCCTAACCTCTGAGACACGTTGCAGTTGGACTCCATCCATGCTATATTGATAATGACTTGGGTCACGTGCACGAGTAAATGATAATACTGAACATTTGGCCACATTGAAATACATCTTATTGCTACGACTCCACTCTACTACTTTATTAATATCCTGCTGCAGTATGTCGTGATCAGATTCATGCTTAATTTTATGAACCAATTTCAAGTCGTCAGCGAATAGTAATGGTATTGATCTATCTACTACCCCCGGCAGGTCGTTGGTTTTTAAATTGAAAAGAAAAGGCCCTAAATTACTACCCTGACTAACTCCTGATCTCGTGAAATATGGTTCGGAGAGCTGCCCACTGCAGTCAACGTACTGACAACGGTCTCGCAAATAGCAGGCGAAAAATGACAACGTGTGAGGTGTACAGCCTACCCCAGCCAACTTAGCTAACAGAACGTCGTTATCCACTATGTCAAAAGCCTTCCTGAAATCGAAGTAGGCAACATCCACCTGTTGACCCGCGTCCACTGTCGGTATTATTTATGTCATTAGATCCAGTAAGTTCCCCGTTGTCCCCCGCCCAGGACGGAAACCATGCTGCGCGTCGGACAACAGAGCGCTAATCTGTGGATACAGGCTACCGTGAATGGTCGACTCAAACACTTTAGCTGGAGTACATAACACCGCTACAGGTCTATAATCGCTAGGTGTTGAGCCCCTGCTACTCTTAGGGACGGGCACAACCCGGGTAAGCTTCCAGCGCTCAGGAAAAGTTGCGGTCCGGATACAGATGTTGAACAAGTGTAGCAACGGCTCAACCAATACTGCACGGCAGTCCCTAAAAATGTAAATCCGGCCCGGCTGAGCGTTTAGGCTTAATACTTAGGATTGCAATTTTGCGGCTAGTGAACAGTTATTATTTTAGATACTGTATACTCTGTATCATACTAGTTTAATATTCACAAAAAGAGACAAAGATCACAGAATAAACTTATGTTTACTTCATTAATAAAATATCAAATGAACCTTTGTAAGCCTGTAAGAGGATTACATTTGTCCGGGCTTTGACAAAGCAAGGTTCATGTAAAATTAATACAAATAGGTTCAATTTCCGAATACTGTGGACGTTTAAAGATCATGAAAATCATGTGAAAATCTGTTAAAAACTGAAAGTTTCGTTTAACTCTGTAGGTAGGTGCGTTAAATCAAAGAAGAAATTTGAATATACTTTTGTAATTTTTGTGTTTTTGATTCAGCGAAACGTAGTGAACTCACACAAGGATAAAGTTTTGAAATACTGTACTTGTCCTGAAAATAACGAAACCAATAAAATAAAATCCAAATTGGTGTTATTCGGAAGCTATTCGCGAACAGAAAAACTAAAAGCTACTTTGTTTTATACTATGTAAAGATTCAGGAGGTTTCCAGTTTCCGAAGAATGTCGATCACTCGCAGCGCATACTTTTCCTTAGAGATCTGTGCGTGAATACTTGGTGAGTCCCGCGGGAACGTCGGCGGGGACCTGGAGTACGCCCGTTAGTCAAATGTCGCCGCGAACGACGATTATCTTTTTATTGAATTTTGTAACTCTGTACAATAAATTACCAACTATTTTACTGGGAAAAAAGTTTTATTGTGTTTGTAAAATTGCTTTAAATTACAATTTGCACGTGAACGATCTTTGTGTTTTTATTGAACGGAAAGCTGACATATTTTTGCGTAAAAGAATTATTATGTGTATGATATGAATATGGATAAATAATTAGCATAGTATTTTATTATAATCCCTATACCAAATCTAACTTATGTTTTAATGAGAAAGTTCGGATGGATGGATATTTCTTACTCAATCCCGCTAGAATGACCAAACGTATGTGGATAATTTTCAACTCACACGCAGTCAAAGTTGCTGGTAAAATCTAGGAATATAAACAAAACTAACCAAATTTTATTATATTACTAAATTGATTTTCCTGAACAACGTTAAACCCAATAGCCCAACAAACGGATGCTATAGAATATGATTTTATATCGATGAAATATTTCTCCATACAAATTCACGGACGATCGCTAGTGAATGAAATTCATGGAAGTTGAGCGCATTCCTGTGAAGAGCTCCCGAATTCTACTTTCTGTTTGATCCAGTTCGTAATGATTTTGATTCTATTGAATCATAAGTTATCGACGCCGACAACTCTTTAGATTTACATTTTAATTAATTCAAAAGTGACGTCACTGTATTGTGAAGGTTTCAAATTGAGTTTTAAATGCTACTAGGTACGGTGTTGACTGTTTACTAAGATTTTGGTTCGAATACTAGTTTTAAGAGCAGTGGTGATGAGGTTGAGAGCAGTGGTGGCCCAGTGGTATCAGCCTCGACTTACGAGTAGTAGGTCGTGGGTTCGAACCCCGTCAAGGCGCATTACTTTGTGTAATTTATTTCAACACCAATGCTCTCAAAACGGTGAAGGAAAACATCGTGAGGAAACCGGCATGTCCTAGAACCAAAAAATCGAAGACATGTGACATCTACCAATCCGTACTGGGCCCGCGTGGTAGATTACGGCCCACTCCCTCTCACAGAGAGGAGGCCTGTGTCCCAGAAGTGGGAACATTTATAGGCTGATGATGATGACTAGTTTTAAACCTATAAAAGTTTAAGATGTAACACGTAACATACTCATTTTAAGTAAACTAAATATAAATTAGAAGAAATAATTGACTTTTAATAATGTGTGTGCTAAAAGCAACGGTTTCCCACTGACTTTCAAAAATTTTGTTGTGATCCTGTCCTCGACCGGCGCTTCTTGTTCTAAAGCTGTTTACAAACAATTGTAATCTCTTGCATACTGCAATGAGTCTGGGATATCTTTGAGTCAGTTTACCGCTTGCGTCCTAAACTATACGGACAATGGGCTGTTGTGTTGAGGTGTATAACGGATTGCTATAATCAGCGGCCCTGTAAGGTGGCTTGAGGATCGCGGTCAAGTCACCGAATGTTTAGAGGACGCTGCTGCCATCCCGCGATGACTGGACGCAGTTTAAAGATATACTCGGGGTCCGCTTTGAATTCTCATGTCGAAATAGCATAACTGAGAGTTAAGTAATTACCAAATATCAATTAGTGAGAGAACACTTAATAATATCAAACGCATGCATGAGATAGCTGCACAAAACTCAATTAGCCCACAGCGCTTATAAAAATATTAACTTTTTTAATAAAAAGACCGCTATTTAAATGCTACCGTTCCCACCGTGGCGCTAGTTTTATTCCTGCATTTAATATTTGCCCCTATTACAATGCAATACGGTTTACAATTACAGAAACTACTAATCAAAAGTATTCAGCAACTACGAGTATATTCGTAAAACGACCGAAAACTAATTTCAAACATTTATAAGGACCTACAACCCGCTTGCCTAATTTAATTATTAATCGAAATTCGCACAATAGGAATAAAACAAAGCCACGTTAATCTGTGCAAAACACGGTCTCATATTCAATTATGTCCGAAACAAGCGAATTCGAAATGAGGCGCTTACCTATAAGACTGTGCCTATAAAAGTTTAACAGGAACAGAACAGCAGAGAATCAATTGGCCTACTGGTTTTTTGGAGCATCTGTGCCGTGAACATTTTAGCCTGTGTCGCGTAGCAGCGCAGAGTATGGCATCTCCCGCCATTCGCGAGTTCGGAGCGTAGGCGCGCGGTCCTTTGCTACGGCGTAGAGGCGCTACGGCTACGCCATCGGAAATTATTTCGCGGGTGAACTTTTGTGTTGAATAGTTTATTATGAGCGAGTGCTACGGGATGTTGGCCCGAGTTACTTGAACATTGAGTTAGCGCCGACATCGACACGATACCTGTAAGTGTATTGTTATGTTTTGTTCTGACAGGGGCTGGCCACTCACCTGTACTGGTCACACCAGGAAAAAAAGGGAGAATTACTGTTTATTATCAAAAAATTTATAATAGTAAGACGAATGTGGTATTATTTATTGAATTCTAAGTTCATGCTGTAACTATTATTGGCAGTTGTAAGAAATAACAAATAAGTTGTTACCTTGTACTGAAACTTTAAAGTTAATCTAGCTTTTAAACATGATTTTCATAGACTATCATTGATTATAAGTATAGCTCCTATTATTTTTTACTTCTGTCGTTGACTTTACACTTTTATTGTTAACTTTAGAAACAAAAGTTTGCAGTACACGTTTTTAACTAAGCTAAATAAAATAAAACTTACCTACTTTAATTACTTTCTGAAATGTTGATACAAAAACTAATATCAACAATGAAAAGCCCAAAATGAAGTGCAGAGGCAAGCAAGGCTTTGAGTACAAAGTACTTCAGTGTTAAAGTCGCGTCGAGTTAGCGCGTCCACTTCCGCGGCGCGACACAAAAGAGCGCTAAATAATGAAAGCGATGTTATCGCGGTCACTCGCCACGCTTTATTGTTGCCGCTTTATAATTATGAAGGAACTGGGAAATCTTGATTTTTACGAATGAGTTACTTGTGGTTTACTGTGAAAATCAAAAGATTTTGGTTCCTTTATTTATCATGCTGTTGTTTAGGGACATAGATGTTGATTAGATATTGTTATGGTATAATTAACTATTACGTTGAGTACCTACCTTCAATATGAAAACTTTAAACATCAAAATTGCTTGCAAGTAACTCTTTAATTAGAAAGTTTGTTAATTTGGATATCAATCATTATTACGAATAGCAGGTGCTTATTGGGTCCATGAAATTCAGAAAATTTAAGGGTAGTGCCAGACGAAAATTAATGTAAAGCCTTTAGTTAGAAACTATAAAAAAAAAACATAAATTTACATATCAAAGGTTTAGATAATAAATATTATAACCGTTAAATCTACGGACCGGCACAGGTCACAATTTCACGCACTAGTATACGTCACAAACTATACTCGTTTCAATCAACTGCTGGTACCGAATCTATAGTACGGCAACAATTCGTATCGCGTCGTGTAACATGACACTTGACATATTAAACTATGTTCAGTTAGTCGACACTATGAATACGCGACACATTGAGTTTAATGATACATTCGTTGAGCTTGATTACATTTACGTTATGTTACAGATGTTTAACTTGTAATTAATTATAAGGCTAGTTATTTTTATACACACCATAGGTGATTTCAATAATCTTACGAATATAGATATTTTTTCACAGATTTTTGTACTTTATCACACCTACCTTCATAAATCTAAAGAAATACTGTTGTAAAATAAAATTATCACAACAGGATAACTTGGAATCATTTAAGTTAGAAACTAACAGGCGTGGCTGATAATGATCTAATGTGACACAACGCACACAAGTTTTACCTCCAACCGACATCCTTCGAACACATTGGATAAATGTATTATCTAAGTTAACTTAAGTTTATCCCATTTGATTGCAGGTTGGCCTCACGTTGGCCCACCGTTCGTCCAACATGTGGTCCAACACGCTCCTCGCATTGCTTCTGATCATCGTAGCCGGTAAGTACATCATAGTAATTAAGTACTTTATTTTGTTTTGTTTGGGAGATGTTTTTAATAACATTTACAATTATTTGTTTTTAAAAAGGTTTACAAACAGCTTTTGTGTTCAATAAAGTTTAGGTATAAAATTATATTACGACTAGGATTTCTACAGTCGCCAATTACTGGTTAACCATAGTTCACAAAAATAAATAATAACTTTCAGGAAGTAAACAAAGAATACAAATTTAAAATCAATGAATTATAATTTAATATTCATATTATAATAATATAACTTGATAATCTAGAATGGGAAAAACAATATTTAAACAAATAAGGAGGATATTGAAACACTCACATAAAGTTTTCATGGAATATAGCATAATATGAATCCTGAAAGTTATGAAAAATAACATGCTAAAGCTTTTGTTTTTACATCTGTATGGACAGTATTCCCAGAAAATGCACGAGAATTAAAAAACAACACAATACAGGAACAGTTACTAGTAAACGCTGTGTGCGCGATGACAGCCCCTTTGACACACAATTTCGGCTTATTTTTCATCAGGTGCGTCCACATAGAACGAGCAGCCTCGCGAGGCAACTTCGGTTAGTGTGGACGTGTCTCGGCTGAGGAAAGCGCGCGCGCTGCCGCGGGCGATCGACCGAGCGCCCGAGCCATCCAGTGTCGGCTTTTGTTTTGCTCGCGTATATTGTTTCGTGCCTCGGTCGAAAAAGTGCAAGCAGCTACACGAGGCAAGGCTGCTCGTTCAGTGTGGGTGCACTAAACATTAAATAAAACCTAAAAAAGTACTCAAATAAATAGGTTATGAAGCATTTTAAACTTGACTCGTACTTCACTCAAATCTCTGTCACATCATGAGCTGCGTTCGATTCGATAGTCCCCACTACAGACTCTGCGTATAATGAAGAAGTAGTTCTCTACCAAAATAGACGGACCATCAAACCGACATACGACAGAGCTATGGTCGCCCTGGTGCCCTTGCAGGGGTGGGTACACGTCACGGGCCTCGACGGCTGCTCTCCACACAATCACTAAATGGGATGAACCTTCATCTCATAGTGATTGTGGCGTGGACAGCTCGCCTTGTCGAGAGTTTTGAGAGGTCTTTTGAGTTTAATTGATTAGTTCATCGGTCGATGGCAACTAAATGCGGAGCCTACATTTTGTTAAGCAAATACGTCTTGTGGACGCTGTAACAACGCCGACGTCGGGCGTGCCCACTTGATTGTGTGTTCCTGTTTATCCTACCAGTGTCTTCTTTAGGATGTTAGATACGTATAATAAAAACTTTTTGGTTTTCCAAGTTTGGTTTAACATTTTATGGTAATTATGACTTTCAAAACTTTTAATCTGTTACTTGAACAATTCCAAGCTTTACATTTAAAAGTTTTGAAAAAAAAAAAAAAAAACTCGGAAAAAAAATACAACACAAAACACAGAAACTGAACAATAACAACATGATAAGCTTATTAAAGACACACCAAAGACCAATATAGGCAATCTTTGTGACTTCATTTATCGATTTACGTAATATATATATATGAACCTCTCAGCTTTCATTCTCCAGTTCTTCTGAAGCGGTCACAAACACATAACATCACAGTTTCGCTGCATCCAACGAATTCATTCATCAATCCTGATTTATAGTTGGACACGTTTTACTAAACAAACTTCCACAAAGCTGCCACAAACGGTAATCAACCTTAATGTCAAGCAATAAAAACGAATGCGATGGCATGAAAAGAGTTTGCTTTATCAACGGCAGTGAAATAAGAGCTTTAAGAGGATGTTGATATGGTTTGATTTGCAGTGTTGGGGTACTATTGCGGCTATTAAAGCAGCGTATTCATATTGTAATAACTTGGAATTGTTTTTGATAATTCAGTTAGTAATAATGGACGCGGTGTTAGGCGGAATATTGTCAACGAAGCGATTTACATAACCTTTTGTAATCGCTATCACAATGATCTGGTCATCCAATTTACATTACACTGAATGTTTAAGTTTGAGTGCTGCTTCTATGAGATTTGTAACGACACCATTATAACTTAAATACTTAAAGATAAGAGTGCTTAGACTAGTATTGTTAGGGCTTTATGCCAGGATTTGTTTAACGTTTGGTCTGTTTAACACCCCCAGCTTATCCAAATGTTTTTTTTTTTTTGTACAAAAAATTCCGTACCAATTCTCGGTACTGTTTCAGTTAGTTGTTAATCTACAATGTCATAAAAAATAGTCAATACTTATTTACAGATGATTTATCCGCATTAATACCAAGAATGTCAAAACATTAAATCTTAGAGTACAGGTATCGCAGCGCCGATCTAAACATAATGTATCTTAGATAATACATAATATCTGTAACGGCTAATTAATTACAGTCATACGGGTCAATAGCAACGCGTACTGAGGTCGAGGGTGACCGGCACAGTGTGGCCACGATTACATAATGAAACCACTCTCGGCATCGGAAACCATGTTACACAATTAGTGTCAGCTGATATTCGTAGATTTTGGTAGTGTTGAAGGGTGTTGAGAAGACTAACAGTCTTACCAAGACAAGAAGAAGAAGTACTCAGAACTGGTTTGCGAAGGTCGGATTAGCGGTAACCGTCCATCTAAAATATCGGTATTTAGAATCATCCAGATACTTGAAAAAAGATCGTTTTCCGTCTTTTCATAAATAATTCTCGTCAACCAAAATGAACCAAAGGATAACATAAAAAACTTAACTTCATAAAATTTGTTCGAAAGTCGTAGAGCAAATCGACATTCGATATACATAATTCCGTGCACATGAGAGAGATGTGCAGTAACACGGACACGTGAATAAAAGATGTGGTGGCAATAAATATTGACATTACAAGCCGCGGGACAATCTGCATGTGCATTAGTGTATAGAGTAGGTGTCGGCGGCGAGTCATGTCGCGTGCGTGATAGTGTGCGAGTGGCCTCAAGTGTACGCGGGAGCGAGAGCGGGAACTAACAAGATAAGCTAACTATTTAGAGTTGTTTTAAGTGGCCCTAGATTATGATTGTGCTAGAAGTTTCAAGAAGTAATTGGTTGATTTCATAATTACTGTAAAAGATACGCTTATTTTTTTAAACTTGCAAGACCAGAACACAAAAAAATCCCTCAAATATGTGAAAAAGCATAATTAAGCCAAACAAACAGTTATTTGCATTGATACAATTTGTATGGATTTGAGAACCATAACCATTTTATATGTCGAGTTGCAGATCACACGCTTTACGATCTGCCTTTTATTGTATCAAATAAAATAGTACTTTGAAGTTTCATGCAGTAACCGCTTAGCGCTCATAGTTTCCAAGAATACTTGTAAACCCATGTCACAATCGTGTAGTTTGAACGTGTCGCAGACAGATTGGTTTTAATATTAAAGGCTTATATCCGCCTCGGAGGCGGACGATTGTTCTCCAGTGAACGGAATGCTCTGCATGCACGCAGTAAGTGAGTTTGTGCAGAAGGACAATAGAACGGTGCGTATGAAGAAAGTACAAGTTTAAAATAATACTAGGTATATTCACAAAATTTGTTAGTCCCATACAATCAAAGTTATCACACAATTGGAACTTTAGTCTATTGAGGCATTAATTATTAAATGAAAATATTATTGCACACTCTGGAATTCGAACCTGAGATGCCATAGACTTCGAAAATTATTACCACTAGAAGTAGTAAATAGGGGTCGACTCTATAGAGTATTTTATTTATATTCGGGCAAAGGAACTAAAAACACATTCGTGCAAACATCTAGAATCAGAGCAAATAGGCCTCTACAAATATTTGTCTCGTGTTTGTACAGTACCCACACGTTCCCAAAGGTCGTCGAAATCACGCATTTCCTCTGCGTCACGATAATAATGGTGGTATTAATAAAATGCCTAAAAGATTTTGAATAACAATAAAAACTGTCGTCGGATGCAACCACAACGCATCAAACTGCGATCGCTTATAAAGCGTTTAGTAACTCTACAACGACTTTCAACTTAGTTGACATGAGCTTTTCGGTATACCGCCACCAACATAGCTGTTAAAAAAAATATATTCGAAGTACAGCAGTAAATTTGAAAACGTTCAATGTAATTTCATAGGGAAAATTTTCACTAGCAATGCCGTCATCGAAACAGATAACTTGGTGGACCTGTATCTGATGTTAATCCAATACATTCTTGTCATTGGTGTTGCTAAGAGAAACTTCGTAAGTTTATAGCCATGTCCTCTGGTTATTATTATAATACAAGCTGCCACCCGCAGTTTCACCCCCCCCCCCCCGCAACCTTCCTTGATAAAAGGTGGATTAACCAACTTAAACATAATTTAAAAAATCGAACCAGTTGTTCCTGAGATAAGCGCGTTCAACCGAACAAACTCTTCAGCTTTTTTATATAGCATAGATATTCTTCAATTTTTCTCTTATCTAGGTATTCATCAACTGCCTACAGATGAAGATAATTAAGTATAAAAAGTTCAAGTTTCTTTAAAACTACTTTCATTATCGCAAGATTGTAAGGAGTAAAACTTCTAAATATTTTTTTATTTAGTAAGCACATGTCGTATTTAAGTTTAAAGCGTTTGTTAAATCACGGGAGTTACGTACGCTTGTTACTCAAGCCCGGGTGCGCTGTTTTGTTTCAAGTCCAAAATAATGGATTCACTGTGAGGATTATAAAGCTTCAGAGTGAAATTTAATTGACGGATATATAACGTTTGTAACGTTCATCACGTTATATAATTGTATATCTTTTGGCTCAGGTCTTGTGATTTCGACTAATTCTTCACCGCGTTGTGGTTTTAGGGTTCCGTACGTCCGAACAGAAAAACCTTTCACAGTCAGTACTTTGCCTATAGGTTACAGAAAAATTTAAAAAAGTCTATGATATATAAATAACATCATGATCGGGGTAATCAACTACGGAGCCCTTCATTGTGCGTGGTCCGACATGCACGTGGCAAGTTTTTTAATTGAACTTATTTTTTTTCTTTCGCAGAAGCCGGGGTGTCACCATTGCGAAGATCGCCCGGAGGACACAGTAGAGCATACGGTGCAAGACTGCCCCGCTTGGGCAGAGCACCGCCGTGTCCTCACGGCAGCGATAGGCGGAGACCTCTCGCGCCCGGCATTGGTCGAGGCCATGCTGCGGGGCGAGACGGAGTGGGAAGCGGTCGCCTCCTTCTGCGAAGCAGTAATGCTCGTTAAGGAGGAGGCGGGCCGTGAGAGAGAGAGGACAGCGTCCTCCCTCCGCCCCACCCGCAATGGTAGACGCCCACGGCGTCGGACGTCGCAAGACGATCTCCGGCCACCGTAGGCGCGGGCATGCGGGCGGCGAGTAAAGGGCAACTCGCCGCCCGGACATGGACCATGCCCGGGTCGACGGCGCGTTGTGTTCCACGCGCGCCTCAAAGAGCGTCAGCACGATGACGGGGCCCCGCCCAAGAGGGCCAAAGCCTGCCGGGGTCGCGGGACTTATCTCATTACCGTGACCCCGGAACATAAAAGGCTATTGAAGGACACCGTGGATTTTAGTCAGTACAAGTCTGACAGTCCCTCCCGCCCTGCCCGGGGTGGGAGGACTCATTTGATGATTTTACCACGCTAAAAAAAAAAAAAAAAAAAAAGTGCTTACAGAAAGTTGGTAACCAGTTACCAGAATTTATTTGAGAAAAAAAGTAACGTATTTAAGCTAACGATAACGTTATCGTGCTTATACTGCTTGTCTTCTAGGTACAATCTTCACAGCAGCATGTCTGTTCTACATTTCATGCACCTCAACAAATACTTTTTGTATACATTTGCGTCAATTAATTTTTATTTAAAAAAGAGCCTCTACTTAGTGCTCGTTACAGGTCCACTTTATCTTAACGTTTTTATCTCTATGTGAACAAGCCTTTATACCTGCCACTAGCTGTAATTTCATCTTCACCTGGGAAAGATAATTATGAAGTTACACTGAAAATAAGACACACCTAATTTTTCTTCCATACATTTAAACGAGCGTGCAACCTGATTATTGTAAGAGAGCTGTTCCTGGAATTATGACATTGAACAGATATTAATAACTGCTACCCAGCCAACTTGTTTCCTACATTATAATTATTACCTACAATTAATGTTGAAAGGTGCCTTTGTAATAAATTCATTATTATGAAGCAGTGAAACATAATAATTATAGATACTGGAAAAACCTCGCAGTAAAATGTGTACGCCAAAACTTCTTGAGGCATAAATAAATACACCTACTGTAACCTCCAGGGCTGAAAAAAACTCCGCAGTAAGACAAATTTATCGTATTATTAGTGAACACGCACTCACAGTACTTGATATTATAATTACATAAAGTCTTCACTACCACTTGATTAACATCCCTGTTCACTGGCCGTACTGGTACTTGAAAACTATGTATTTTAATTAATAATCACCAAAGCCTTCTCTTGAAACTCAGTGCGCAATCATGCGTCACTTCATTCAGCTACATACACCAGTCTCTGCATTCACCACATACTGCCGCATAATATGTACCTTCCAGTAAATTCTACGTAATACCAATCGCCGGACGAATAGTTAAAAAGAGAACCACTAATGATTTTTCCCTCATTGAAAAAATGCACGAGATTTTTTAAATATAAATTTGAATTCCAACATTCCATGCGTCAACATATCTATCACGGGCAGCCGGCGCGAATATCAAAGCTTCGCGGTTTCATCGACGGAAACTCCACCACCCTGCACCCCCACTTCCACATAACCGATGTAGGCAGAACCCTCTACTCGTGATATATGACCACATCGAGAGTCCACACACCACTGGTCTACATACTATGTAACATTGCCCCACTTTTTAATTACATGCATCATACCACCCGAGTGCAATTTTAAAAAGGATTTCGAGGTTTATACTTTAAACATTGCGTTCATTTCTTTGTTTGGTTTGGAAATATTATATAATGTTAGATACATCCTGTTTAATACATTTTATTTTTCATTGTTGGATTTTTACTTACAGGGATCAATTTATGAACTCTGGGAACAAGTAAATTAAATTAAAAACTTTTTATGAATTAAAAGTTGTCTGTTGCGCTATGTACAACTAATTCACAAAAACTTAAAGTAATGTAAAAATTATTATCCAGCCTATAGAATAAATGATAGGTACGGAGTACGGACGGCATTCATAGCAATACCTAACCCGTTAACCACACCAAGTAAGCCAATACTTGACTTCATGTGGTTGATAAGAAACCTAACCTTTCGCTTGACAGTTAGATCAAGCGTTTGATTCAGAACGCAGTACTTCTGGTTACGGGCGGTGCGTACTGTGAGGAGCTTCCTCTCTCAATAGCCCTGACTACCCGTAGCCCGGACCCTGTTCTTGATACTGGTGAACTGGTATTTTTTTATGTTTTTGTATTATTTTGTAAAAAAAAACGTGGGAAAATAATAAAAACCTAACCCTTTTATTTATTTTGCGGCATTTACACATTTGTGGCAGTTAGGTATAATTATTTTGTAGCAAATCAGTTTAATCATGCCATAACCACGTTTACACATAACATTACCCAGGTGATACGGTGACGTAGTCGCTCTCGTCCCTGCGCTGTCAGTTTAAATTAACCGGTCGCATGGAAGCCATCATGGCCGCCGTTTGCGCCAAATATCTGGACGCCATATTGGCACTTAACACAAATACAATGGGATGAGGTTTCAAATCGAAACACAGATTTTTAGAAAATACCGTGGTGTCTTTATTATTTAATATTGAACGAAATCCAATTACAGCAAAACTAAAAGTGTTGTTTGTTTTCTGAAACTCGTTAATGAAAACGATTTGCTTTTAAGTTACCTAGCTTTAATTTGAGAATGACGAGTAGATAACATCCTTCTACATTTTAGGTTTGCATATAGATTTACCTTCACCAAATGGTTTTAGGATATAACTTGCCATACATTTTTATAGTGATTAATTTAGTATCATAATAATATGCAGCAAAATGATAGAACACAAGGTTTACGCGTCCTGCTAACGCGCTCTGGTATTACCACAACGTGATCCATTTCACGCGAACAAGCAAAAAGGATGCTCATAATTCCAACATAACAAACGCGTGTAGTATACTCGTACATATAATAAATAACATTCAAATTGGACTAAACAAAGTAAATTTCTGAAATTCCCAAACGTCGTGTTTGAGAATTCCACCTATTTCAACTACGCTGGAATAGGTAAACCATTCCGACACTAAAGATATGCGTGAGATAAAAAAAATAGAACTAGATAAAAGCATATTTTTAGTATTAATCGTTAATACAACTTTTGCTACATGTCAGAACACAGAAACAAGTAATAGTACCATCATGTTCCTTAGAAGATTGTCTAATGTTATTCCTCGACCTGTCTGATTTAAAAATTGTGCGCAAAATATTAGTTTGGGTCAGTGTGACAGATCAGCGAGCACTGAGGCAACTGAGGCAAGAGTGACGAGTACCGCAGCTGGCGCGGGCTGATCGATGTGATCAGGTCTGATGGTATGTTGTACTAGGAATCATAAACAACCACAACCGTGCAAGGAAGTATCTTGAAGTTACAGACCTATTGTGATTATTGGTTCATTAGGTAGGATTGAAATTAACACTTCCAAAATGATTATGAAGCTCTCCCTTAATCTCTTTCTTTGGGTAAAGGTTCCAGAGGGTTTTCATCTCATATATAATTATTAGCATTTCAGATAAGAGCACAATTCATCCGTAGCGATATTAAAAGATGAATCCTGCCGACTCATTCCGTCACAGTTACAAAGGCTGGAACTGCCAGTGTCCAGTTTTTATGCTCGTCTAATCTCCAATATAATCGGCTGGTTCGTCATATTCAATCAATGGGAGCAAATATTCGGAGGGTCACGGGGTGATGGATCAGCGTCCAGCATCGTGACACGACCGCTGACTCGCCGTGATTGATGTCATGAACGCAATGTTGACATTTCGTTCAAAAGTTAAAAACATTGTTTAACATAATCATAATAAAATCCATTATACAATAAACCTAACAAACACTCTTCATATAATATTGGATGTGAGATAGGCTAGTTATTTTGAAAACTGAACAAATATTAGCAGAGTCAACGGCGTGAGGGATCCCACGAGTCACGGCTGTGTCTACTGACACATACGAGTAGCGTGATTGATATTAGAATATCCACATGTTGAGGAACTTACGGCCTTTTACTTTTTATACTCTTCTTATGGTCTACCTCTCTATTTTGCATCGTTTTAGTTAGACTATAAGGGGTAAAAAGTATCCGATAAGTAACAATTTTGGGAAGTACGAGTTTGCGACATAAAATAAAAACATCATAAACTATTAAAAATGCGAAACTTTGTGTGAACATGAATAAATAAATGTTTATTAGTTTTTCAAACACAGTTTCTTAATTGTTACGGATGTACGGCACACAGACATTATATTATAAACTGAATTAATAATACGGAGGATCCTTTTTATCGCAGTTTTGTGTTTGACAATAATTAAATTCTTTGCGGCTAAATACCATCTTTTTAACAAACATTCGTAGGTTTCACAGAAAACTTTGCAATATTGATGAATATCTGAATTTGATCGTGCTCAAAAATGATTTGGAATTTCATTTGTAATCAACAAACTATGTAGTTTCCACTATTGGACAATGGTTTCATGAAACATTGTCCCATCCTCCTTCATCGACACAATATAGCGTGTCTTTCGTGACGGACTTAACGAACTGCTCCTAGGTACTATTTTCTCTGGACCTCATTGCTGCAACGATGTTAGATATCACACGAGATTCGATTCTGTTGCTACTACGCTATCCGTCTACCACGCCTCTAACTACATTTTCAAGCGACGAGCGTGTAGCGATAATGACTTTGAAGAAGACACGATGACCACCACAAACATAAACCATTAATCGAACTGAAATAGCATTTTAACGAATAAAAATAAAGCCTAGTATTACGAATCACAAAGATATAAAGAGAGCGAGACATATCACCAGTGCGTCAAACCAACCGTTAATGATGAATAGCCACACAAGTGACGGTTCTAGTCGCGGCGACATTGTCCCGGTGATGGCTACAGTGATCGATGACACCGACACACGTAGTACACGCCAGTAGTTGGACGTAAGGTTAGGAGATGTTGGAAAAAGTTACGTAATTATATTAACTGAAATAGATGGTAAAATAAGGAGCTCGCGACTGGCAGACACATTGACACGCTGTCACTATCTTGATGAGCCTTGTACCAAATATATTGGATTGAATCGGCTTGTAGTCTAACTTTAAGTAACTGAATATCTACCTGTACTTTATATGAAACAACGGCCTATATCGCCTCCATAACCCAATACGTAGGTAATATGGTGTTTCCCTTTAGTGTAACTGGTTGTCAGACACTAGTTCTTACGACTTTTAAACATTGTAATATAATAACGTTTTCATCCATCCACAGACTTGCCTCAGCAAGCGCGATTTACCATAGGTACAAATCTACCCGTTCGACTGTCATGTCAGCTCATTGCAAAGTCATTATTAGATAGTTTGTAGGAGCGGAGCGAGTTAAATTAATTTGGTAATCAAGTCACATTTAATACGTGATTAATGTTTAATGCTTGAACGGCTATTAGTTTGAGCGATATTGTCCAGTCTCTCGTGTTTACACGCAGTGATCGATGTGTCCATCCTACATCTTATGACGTCATCGTCACTGTGCCATAGGCAAAAGACTTCGAAACGTCAACAAAGGCTAAAATAAGTCCGAAGATAAATAATTTTATGATTTTGGAAAAGTTTTTCTACGAACTTATTCTAAATCAAAATCAAATATTTTTATTTCACATAGTATGGGCACTTGTAAAGATAAACATGTGCTTAGATTAACCCGAGTTAATCGTTTCCATATGGAGAAGAATCTCCAATCTCCAATCGGCAAGAATCTCCATGGCTACTCTTTTAAATATTTTGCCATGAAGTATCTGAAAGTCATTTTGACATTGAAGATAATATCAAAGATGAAGTACCTACTCGTATTTCTTAAAATTTAAAAAACCTTTAAAATTTGTATTTCGTTTATAAACCTCTCAACAACTAAAACACTTAGGTCACAATCTAAAAAACAAAGTCCACAATCTTACACCAGCACTCAAAGGTAAACAATAAACAAGCGGAATCCTCAGTATCATTGGATTAATTAGAAATTCAGCTAGCCACGTGCCGGGACTGCTCGCAACCGGCTTTGTACCAGCGCCGGCGGCGGCGGCCGGACCGGCTGACACCCTGCGCCCGGGGGACCGAGACCACCCCGGCTTATCATGTTGACGGCGAAGCACTTCTGCTGTTTGATAATGTTATTAATTCTGATTGGCCGTCGGTCGCCGAGATTCAACTTCCCTGCTGCTTGCTGCGAAGGTTTTGTCTCATAAGATGTAGGAAGATACCTAAACATCCTCTGTTTAGAGTTAATATCATTGCACTAAACATCATCAGAGCATTAACCACGTTCATGATCTGTCAGCTCCTGGACATGGCTTAGATGTGCTATTGGCACAGTTTGAACTAATAATCTCAGATAAGAGGCTTTTGTTAGAGTTGCTCCCCAGTCTACCGTAGCTGCAAAGTTTAAGGTGCTAAATCTGAGATTGTACTTCCATTCACTGGAATCGATGTAAGCTCTGTCTAATGAACTATTTAACGTTGCCGAGGAGTGCATTGTCTTAAAATCAATATCACTTAAACGTAGATGTTTCAATTTCGACAAAATTCTACAGTCTAACAATGCAATTCATGCTTATCAGAATCGATACCTTACAATGTAAGGAATTACATAATACATCATCTAAAAAAGCCATCAGTCAGTGTTCCGTACACGCTTACATTAGATATTCTCATCTAAGCGGCCGAGGCAGGCGGGTGGGCAGGCAGGCGGGCGAATTCCCGCCGCTCTCTGTTTGCTTTTACAATGGAAATTATTCCGGCAAGTGTAACGATGATGCGTCCCTGAGGACCACCCGTGATAACGCTCTGAGACACGCTGAGAAGCGAAAGCGGGAGAGATTTAGAAAGACGTGAATTTTCATCAAAGAACACAAGAGATATACGTATTGCGCCGACCTAATGTAACATGGGGTTAGTGCAGACGGATGATAATTATTTATTAGGAGATATTATTATGTATCTTCAACCATTAACAAGTTTTAGCACATTTTTTTATTATTTCTATATACCTACTAGACTGTATAGAAATACAAGTAGCTGTGGCTTCGATAAACTTAATGCAGGATTGTTGGTCAATGTTTTACAGGGCTGAGACGACTAATAAAATAATTTAATATATTTATGCGTCTGTCTGTAGCTAAGAGCTAATCCAATTTAAAAATAGTCTTCAGTTACACCACGCTCCATACCAATTTCATTCATGCGCCTAAACTCAAACACACATCGTAACTGTAAATAAATTCGCATACAAATCCCAGAGCACAAAGAACATTAACTTTATGTAAAGCAGGCCCCCCGTGCACTGTGGACCCTCCCTTATATTTGACTTGCTGATACCAAGAACAGTTTGATGAGAACTTTACAATATCTGGCCTCGGGAGTGCCGTACGGAGCGATCCACGGAGCGATCCGTGCATTAGTACCTCTTCGAGCCGAGATAGTTGTCTTATTGGGAGGTGGGCAAAGTTGCGCAACTCACGGGTTACCGAGTGTGGCGCGAAGTTTGTACTTACAGGTTATGGCGCAGATAGCGCGTTAGGGCTGAAGTTGTGACGTCAGTAATTAAGAGCTGACTAGGTAATCATTGTAAGGTTATTAGAGATAGGTTTTGACTGTTTGGTTTAGTACGTTTTCAGATTTAACGACTCCTATGTAAATAATACTCCCTCACATAACGATGGTACTTACAAATTGTATTAGGATATGGCGGTCTATGAATACAAAGTCTTATATGTTCTTAAGTAATGATAATGATCATGTTTATATTGACATCATTGGTAGGCTGTTGTTGTAACCATTGTAGGTGACCTGTGATACGAACCCAGGACCTCATGCTCACCCGTCGCCCTTCCAACCACTAGACCCACGAGGCAGTCCATTTATTCGTACATAATGAATGTTATTTTACTACAACGAGTTCGTGTGTGTGGATATATGTAAATTGTGTTGTTGTATAATTGTTGTGTGTGAAAACAGAGCCTATGCCGCCGCCGTACCAACAACTAGTGTTTATACTATGAGTTGTTGTGCGGCTGGCAACATTGCCGACGTTCATTATTACTGTTTTAGACAGGACTAATACAGGCGAATAATTTCCGCTCAACCTATTCGCTGCTCTATTAATTGGTAACATCTGATAATTTACTTGAACAAGAGTCTGTGGGTATCTATTTTCACGAATGTGAAAACTAAGATAAAGTTTAAATGCATTTTATTGCGGCTGAAACACCGACACATATCGACAGTGTGGCACTGTAGAGGTGGAGGTGACTACAAATTGCGAAACTTAAAACTTTCATGAATTCGACTTATTCCATCGAAATCGTGAAACTGTGGACATAGTTTCATCATTATGGTAGGTACTATATGTATATTATAAAACCCATAGGCAAAAACTATGAAAATCTTTAGATCTTAACCCATAGTTCGTCATATTGTTTTATGTTCAAAAACTCATTTAAATACGATATGGAAATGTATGTGTAACCCTAGCGACTATTTATCGGTTTATTTATCCCGTAATTTATCCGTGAACAGCGTTGTGGGCTGCAATATTATAATATTTTCTAATTATTATGTATTTCTTGTTACTATGTTTTATATTGTAGCTGTTTGTTGTTCCATTTGAGTAAAATAAAAATATCAATTTTCTCTTTAAGATAAATCATTTTCCATTGCGCCGAGTATTTTATTTTAAAAGCCCTTGACACCTAGTAGGTACTCCTTCTGTAGGTAAGTACTACTTTGTCGAGTATATACTTATAGAACCAAAACCTCAAAACTTTACATCTAAACGTGCCTCTAATCAGTCCATAAGCTAGCTTCCTCATTCGTCCTCCCTCCATATTGACGGAAGGCCGCAATAAAAACCGCTGGCCCGAAGATATTAATGAGGAGTGGAGCGATCTGGCGCAATCAAACGCGGATTACCGACCGCTGACAAAAGTGCTCCCTCTTGTTACATCCAACTTGCATTGTGACTGCACTTACGAACATCTACATTTGTTGTAGCCTAGCTTATTGCAGTGGCTTCACTCACATGGAGTTCGGTGTTTGTACCACGGGGTCTCAAAATCTAAGTGGTGATCCAGGTTTTTTTAACTACCTATCGGTCAAGTTTCATCCAAATTCGTTCAGTGATTTTTGCACACAAAGGTCTGCGAAGACGGATGGATCGTCCTCACAAGCTTTTTGCATTTATAATAATTATGTAGTAGTAATATTATCTTCTACTAGTGTTTTCGTATAGCTTATGTATCGGCAGAACGGTTTATTTCCTTTGATGCCCTAAATTCAAGAATTTCTTTTATTCTACATAACATCACGTTTGTTTTTACCATAAGGTTAGGCAGAGGTAGATGTTTGTTCTGTATACCTACTGAACAAACATTCCACTACTTATGTTGAAGTCCTATGTAAAATGCGAGCCTTTTCCTGACAACCCAAACGGACAGAATGTATGCACACTGCGCTGCTAGTCAGCAATTTCTGATGGAAAAACCCCTCGAGGTCTTCACCAAAGGAAAAAGCGAGTTGAGTTTATATAGGTGTAGTATCTAATATAATAAGAAGCATCTTAAGGAGCAATTCCAGTATTCAATAATTGCTGAAATAAACTTACATTTTCTTTATCATCGTCATATAAGCCAAGTTTTATGTTTTTTAGACTTACAGGCGGAGTGCAGACCTTGCCCAAAATAACCACACAGGCAAGGACAATGGTGCGCGGCAACAATGACAGCTCGCAGCGCGCACTCGCTCGTGTATACAATGCCTTAGCCGAAGTGTACCGCGTCTATACACGGTACCATTTTCAGGGCGCATTGCGGACGTAAATGTGCGTTCGTGGGCTCAATACAATTCTAATTTAAAGGAAAAATATACTTGTTCCTCTAAGTCAGTTTCAGTACGGACCTGAAACCTACATACATAATATACTCACGCCTTTTTCCCATGGGGGTACGCAGAAACTACAGATTGCCGCCTGCTAGGATCCTTACAAACTCCTTTCGCCTCATCCACATTCGTACATCTGGTCATACATGCTCGCCGATTGCGTGAAAATTATTGTGTTTTTTACCTAAATAATAATTATCATCTTTGTCCATTTGAGTTTATTTAATATAATTGTATTCATTGAACAGGTGATTTATGACCTATGAATTTTTACATAATTATTAATTATAAAAAAACCCTATATTTACACACTACCTTTAGATGCTAAAAATAAAAGTAATGCCGATTATCATCTTGGGTAATTCAAACATATAATAATCCTCTATATTCTTTGGAATTATATATGTTCTACTGTTAATAGCTACAATCTATAGGTACTATAAACTGTAATTTTGTATAAGATTGATTTAGATACAATTCAGTGGCACTATGAGTATTTTAAATGTCTATACGATGTTCATGTATGGCAGACTGTACGGTTGTCTACCTTCCAACCAGTCTTAAATTATGTAAGATACTTATTTTCATAGAATTAGCCACCTTCTGATCCCTCACGTCTTGTTTAAATGAAAAAATCATTCTTGAAAAAACTTTTGCAAGGCCATTTTAGACACAGTGGTATATAACGTGTCCCAAACATAGCATCAACTACTTCAGTTCGCCACACCATGTCGATCATGACCACGTGTAAAAAGCCACCGTCTCAACACGAGAATTGCTAACAAATAGATACATTTCTATCTATCTTTTTAAGACAAACAGAGATTTAATTTATAGGGTAGGTACGCTAAAGCTGAAAATCATCAAAATGATGACACACGCTCTGAGTGAACTAGTTTTAAATTAAAAGTCAGTACAATAATTATACAAACCATACAGTATGTTTTCCAACATTTTCCCTCTGGAAATAAGTCGAGTTTCAAGTGGTAAGCCGCGGTAAATTAAGAGGAGCTGTATACATTAATTAACCACGTGGATTACAAACCAACTAGTTTTGCAAACAGAAAAATGTGTATCTACAAACAACAAGGTAAAAAAATAATAATTTAACCTATCCTAATTATACATATAAGTAAACTTATGCGGAGTTTAATTTCGGGCGTGTTGATTTGTCAAATTAAGTAAACCTGTGAGAACTAATGTAGCTGAAACATTTCCGTCCACTATTGTGGTAAGGTTGAAAATCTATTGAAAAAATTTGGCAGATTGTGGTAGGTTGATGTGCTGGCGTCTGTACATGAAACTCACCATTTTGCTATTGTAATAGAGCGATGTATGTCGGAACGATAGTTTCAATAATTTAAATTTGAATTGAATTTTAAAAATGTTGTTGTTGTTGTGTTGTATTGTTATTTATTCAGCTAAGTAAGTAAGTTAAGTAAATGCCTATGTACGTAACTCCATCCAATATTTTGTATTGAGCTCGGATTAACAATTATACAGATAAATTCATTCGTAGCGATATGGTTTGCGGCAGCCCGCATATAAATTATTTCATAACGAAATTAAACGAGGTATCAGCTTGTATTACGTTTGTGGCAAATAACTGTGTTCAATTCTATTATTATGTAGGTATTGTGATATGTCTGCAAAAGATTGGTTGTAATTATCGCGGGTCTTGTGTTTATGAACGGAAGGCTTTCTAACAAGATGGAAAGCTGGAAGCTGCTAGCAAGCAAGCTGCGAGCTGGAACACTTCAGACACGAGAAATATTGAAAATATGAACATAGATAATATTTTATTTTTATATGCGAGGACATTAAGTTCAATGATGTTCTATGATGATGATATTACGAGTGTCTATGGACATGTGAATAAGGAAAACTTCATGACAAAAGTACTGAGTGTGTTAGCGGATATACGAGGACGTGAGAATTTAATATGGATGGATGAACCGCGAGAAGAATGATATGGCTAGAAAGCAGGAGTCCGATGAAATGTCCAATAATATAGAGAGGTGTGGAAGAAGTAGGCATGCTGCGCTGGCCTTATATACATAGTATGAGGGCAAGAGATCATTTTTTTGGCCTCATATAAATGTATCAAAACATCATTGTTTTGCTAGTATATTTTATTATCTCACGTAACTACACAAAAGTACAGCTAAGTATTACTTTCTGGCTCTTGAAACACAGGTGCTCGAACCTAGCTCTGGAGCCAGAGTCTCAATTTATAATTTTAGCAATAAAGATGTTATTATTCTAAGACGTCATAAAAGTCTGTTTTGCATTAGTACCCCGTAAAACAAGTACTGCAATGTAACCACCCGTCACGTTGTATTAACAAACGGACGGCCAAGCATTACCCGCACCTGACAGACGGCTAAGCACGTCATGACCCACATACGTAGGCATAACACGAAAATCCTCTACAATTACATACCGGGTTAGATTCAATCAAAATATCGTATTACTTTAAAGGACCACGGATGGCTCAAAGCTCGGTCGGCGGGAGAGCTCGGTAATTAATCTAAAATCAATAAGCCCACTCGAATCGAACACGAGTGCTGTGTTTAATACCATGCCTGCTCGTATATCTATACAAAGTATGGAATTATTGCGGACTGACCAGAGCCATATATTCGTATGTATCTGCAATGTGGCTGTGTTATGTGCGGATCGATGTACAAACGGAGTACCTAAAGTAATGTGTGTGATAGGCTAATAATATCACAAGTCAGAATATAAGGCTTATAACTTTTGAAGGACAAAACCTCATAAAAAAGTAAATTTTATTCAGGACAATTGGACAATATAGGAATCATAAACCAGCTATACAGTTATAGAATTAATAATAATAATACAAAAGATTTAGAATGGAATTTAAAATAAAATTCTCATGAAAAATACATTGGCAGGTGGAAACTAGAATCCGTTCAAAGCATTTTCAAATCTCGTGTTGACACCTAAACGATATTAAATGTTCACAAAGCGGCAACAAGAAGCACGCAGTCAGGACGTCCGCAATTTGACTGCACACTGAGGCGGCGCACAATAGATAGTGCGCGTATTGTGAGTCGTTTGAATGCGACTCTCAGGAGCACGGCCGCTGGTCCTCCTACGTGTTCGGCATCCAACATTTGTAGCGCGACTTGTGCTGGCTTGCAAATTGTTTAGTCGCAAAGTTGCAGACAATGGGCTCGGGGAGTATTGAATGTAATGCGCGCGGCTTACAGACAGTTTACACTGTTCTCCGTAGATAGTACCTCTAAGTTTTATGCGAAATTGGCTGAGATACGTATACCAGCAGCAGTTCTTCATAGATGTTGCATCATAACGCACGCACCACAAGAATTAATTAAAAACATAAAATTAAAACATAGGTAAGTAGGTACCTATAATGTTTTTTACGTATTATTCTCAGCCATGTATAATAAACTATATCACAGTTACCACCTTAAGAAAAGCACTGGGGGACACTCTTTTCCCCAGAGTCTCAGGGTCTCATTGCGGGAGCAAGGAAGATCACCGGGAGAAAATCCGAGAAGAAAAAACTTTTTCAAAACCAAAAGCAAACTATAATTACGAATCAGCTTCTTTCTTTGGTAACTTCATTTAAGAGACGTAATATTATTTTAATTTCAACTTAAACAGAACAATAAAATAATTCTAATTTGTGTTTGACCGCATTGAAATTGAAGTTCCATGCATCACCTATAACCAACAATCACATTATTCAAAGTGTTGTCACTCACCAACACCACAGTTGCATATCACCAACAATACTCCTGCAATCCTACAATATCTAAGCCAATCTCACGTCTGTGAACGATACGATGTTATACGGATACTCGTGAGTCAAGTGTATCAATATCTTGAGGCGGTGCCCGTCGCCTGCTGCAATTCAAATGGCCTCGCTGACGCGGCGCTCCACGTCCTTTGACGAGTTGCCACCGCGACGTTATCTCCAGCCAGATTATAGGGCTAGCAAGTTGTAAAAACATTTATTTTATCATTAAAAAAGAGTTGTAGATACATGCAACTGCAATTAATTTTACTTACTTATGCCCTTTTGGTGATAGATAACAAAAAACATAAGGTTTTACTATAATAAATTATATAATTATAGTAGGTATAGTATTATTGGGCGAGACGGAATGGGAAGCGGTCGCCTCCTTATGCGAAGTAGTCATGCTCGCGAAGGAGGAGGCGGGCCGTGTGAGGGAAAGGACAACGTCCTCCCTTCACCCCAGCCGCAGTGGTAGACGGCGACGGACGTCGACGATTTCTGGCCAACGTAAGCGCGGGCATGCGGGCGGCGAATAAAGGGCGACCCGGGCATGGTCCATGGTCGGACAGCGAGTCGCCCATTACTCGCCGCCCGCATGCCCATGACGGACGTCGACGATCTCCGGCCAACTTAAGCGCAGGCATGCGGGCGGCGAGTAATGGGCGACTCGCTGTTGCTCGCTGCTGGGCGCGCGTTGTGTTAAACGCGCGCCTCAAAGAGTGTCAGCATTATGACGGGGACCCCCTTTAGAGGGCGAACGAGTCTGACAGTCCGGAGACGGGAGGGATTTCACTGACTGATCCTCATTAATTTGATGATTTTACCACGCTAAAAAAAGGAATAGTATTATTACTCGAATTCTTTCTTTTTCGTTTAGTGAAAGGCTCGCGTTTGACTACTATCTCACCTGATAGTAAGTGAAGATAATGGGCGCTGGTGAAACACGCTTGCCGGGTAGTAACTTACTCACTCTTGGCTAATAGACCCAAAGGTTGTAGCTATCTCTGTTTAAAACCGTGTAAATTGTCGTACGGCTGTTGAAAATAGTAAACGATAAATGTAAAGGTGATCTCTTGGCAACCCTACGGATGCCACCGGATACAATTGTGCCGAGAAAAAGTGTCCCTTTGTCTGTTGATTGGATTTTAGCAATTGTTTGTTCCGGACCGTTCCCGGCAGCCGTGCCGAGCGGCGAGGTGAGGCGCCAAATAAAACCGGATTGAGATCAATGGGACGAATTAGATTCTAAGTATTAGAAGAACGACAATTTTTTTTAAAGTTGTGATTTGATGGCAGAATCTGTATTCCTTGCTACGATTTGGATTGATTGCTGGAGAAGTTATCTTATGTAAAGCTTAGTACTAGTACCTACCTATTATGTATTATTATTTGCCATTACTTATGTTTCACGTGTTTAAACTCACGAAACGTTAAAATAGATTTCATGAATTCATTCTTTAATAAAAATATTGTGCGTGATCACACGAAAGAAAAAAAAAACATGAAAGCGAAATTAATTAGGCACCTACGAAATCTTTGTTCGTTTTTTTATTATTTAATTATAAAATGAACTTATTATTGCGTATACTCTGGTTAATTTTGCTCTGACTGATCGTTATGTACCGTACTCTAAGACTAAAGCCGACTTTACCTGTACGAGTGTTAAAAAAACTGAGCGTGACAGCTAGGTCTCATTACAAATGTATACACACAAAAAAAACCCGACTGCCTAAAAACTAAAAAGATTTTTTTTAATCAGAAACAGTCTTCATAGTAAACGGATTGGGATTTTAATTCAGATAGAATATAATTACGGTATGCAGTATGGACTAACAAGTTCTTACGAAGAAATATTTTTGCCATTTTGTAGCTGATTTAGTTCAAACAAAATAAAAATACTGCTAATTTGACATCATAACATAAAGGATTATAAAATATTTTGGATTAAAAACCTGAATAAAAACAATAGATAGGTAATTAGGTACTAGTTCAATAGATACCCACCTAATAAAATCGCTATATAAAAATAATAAACGTGTAACGACTAACCTCACCCGTGTGGTTCCGGGCGGTAGAATAGGCCACCCCATCTCCTCCTGTGGGTGTCGTAGAAGGCGACTAACGGATATTAGCCAGAATTTGAGGCCACTCCAGCTGCCTCACCTACCCTGGCTCTGGCAACCGGTACATGGCGGTATAACCATGTCGTTTGCTGAAATGCCCCAAAATGCTTGACCTGATGGTGGGCAGCAGCACCATCAGCAAAAGCATTTCAGCATCTGCGGTCACCAATCCGCCTGCCAAGCGTGGTGACTACGGCAAATCCCCCCAAATATGAAGTGCAATGATTTAAGGCCCCCAGTTCCCGGTAGCTGCACTATTCCTGGCCATGGTACCGGCCACGGTAACGGTGCGGCGGGGGGTGCTAAGAATCCCCGGGCGACGGCAGGGTACCCTAAACGCAATTTTTACCTGGCGACGTACAACGGACGCTCTCTGCGGTTGGACGAGCACGTTGCCGAATTGGAAGTAGAGCTAAGTCACATTAACTGGCACATCGTGGGACTGTCGGAGATCCGAAGACAGGGGGAGGAGACGATAACCCTCGATAGTGGCCACTTGCTCTACTTTCGAGAAGGACACCAACCATCTCAAGGTGGCGTCGGTTTTATGGTCCACAAGTCACTCAGGAGCAGCATTGTGGAATGTGGCAGTATGTCGGCAAGGGTGGCATACCTTGTACTGAAAGTATCAGAAAGATACTTATTAAAAATCATACAAGTGTATGCCCCTACGTCCGCATACCCTGACGATGAAGTCGAGGCCATGTACGAAGACGTAGTAAAAGTTATGTCTCGTACCAAAACGTTCTACACTGTTGTTATGGGTGACTTCAACGCAAAAGTGGGAGTACAAGAGAGTGGCGAGTCGAGAGTAGGTCCATTCGGCTATGGGCACAGAAATCACCGGGGGCGTATGCTGGTAAACTTCCTCGAGGCTCAAGAGCTTTTTCTGATGAATTCTTTTTTCCAGAAGAAGCCTCAAAGGAAGTGGACCTGGCGAAGCCCCGATAACGTGACGAAGAATGAGATCGACTTCGTTATGTCTAATAAGCGTCATATATTTAGAGATGTCTCTGTGATCAACAGGGTTAATACCGGAAGCGATCACCGACTGGTCAGAGGCACTCTGAATATAAATGTTAAAGTCGAAAGAGTGCGCTTAATGAAGTCGACTATCAGACCAACGCTACCCCAGGTCGAGACTGGTTGTGAAAGCTTCCAGTTGGAACTACGAAACCGATTCGCCATGTTGGAAACCACAGAGGACATAAACGACGTCACCGAAAACCT
The DNA here is from genome assembly GCA_950005045.1 of Agrotis exclamationis. Lineage (NCBI taxonomy): Eukaryota > Metazoa > Arthropoda > Insecta > Lepidoptera > Noctuidae > Agrotis > Agrotis exclamationis. Next base: position 27,471,130 of record OX465418.1, on the reverse strand, counting down.
GCTGCGTGTCGTCCGCGAGGTGGGCTATAAACATTTTCGACCGATGAGAAATGGACGTAAGTCGGCACTTACCAACGAGACTCTGGAATTGATGAGGAAACGACGAGAACTCACAAATGCCACACCAACTGAGAGTCAGGTACTTAACAGGGAGGTCAAAAAGCACATCAGACGCGATACTCGGAGTGCAAATACCCGAATTATAGAACAAGCTATAGCTCGGAATAAAGGCTCGAAGGTATTTGCCAAGCCCAATACCTCCCGCTGTCACCTGACAAAGCTCAGAACGTCACAGGGCACCACCGTCACCTCAAAGCCAGAGATTCTCGCTGAAGTCGAAAAGTTCTACGGAGACTTATATGCTCAAAAAACTTGCCCACCCCAGGCCCACCGCGCGGATGATCGACGGGCCAAACTGACACGCCATCTCACAGACGAGCTTCCCGACATTGACATGGGTGAGGTTGGAATGGCTCTCGGGCAGCTTCACCACAACAAGGCTCCGGGGGATGACGGAATAACCATAGAGCTGCTCAAAGCAGGAGGAAAACCTATCTTGATAGAGCTTGTAAAGCTCTTTAATACCGTCATCCACACTGGCATAACACCGGAGGCATGGCATAGGAGTGTGGTAGTATTATTTTTCAAAAAGGGCGATAAAACGCTCCTTAAGAACTACCGCCCCATCTCACTCCTGAGCCATATCTATAAGCTGTTCTCGAGGGTTATTTTAAATCGTCTCGCCCAAAAGTTCGATGACTTTCAGCCACCGGAGCAGGCCGGGTTTCGAAAAGGCTACAGCACCGTGGACCACATACACACCCTTAGGCAAGTGATTCAAAAGACCGAGGAGTATAACCAGCCTCTGTGTCTAGCGTATGTGGACTACGAGAAGGCCTTCGATACTGTCGAGACCTGGGCTGTTCTGGAGTCTATGCAGAGATGCCTCATCGACTGTCGCTACGTTGAGGTGATGAGATGTCTGTATAAGGCCGCAACAATGACCGTCCAAGTACAGGAACAGAGCACAAAACCAATCCAACTGCGTCGAGGGGTAAGACAGGGAGACGTCATCTCTCCGAAACTGTTTACAAACGCGTTGGAGGACGTTTTCAAGACGCTTGATTGGAATATAGAAACCTACGTCTTTCATTGACTTGAATGACTCTGGCGGTTGAGAGTATGTCATACTCACTCAAAAGTCTCGCTGATGGTGGCGTGTATGTCGGATCATTTAGTTCCCTTCAAAATGGTTGAGCTGAATGGTGCTGATATATGTGTCATGTTCGTGAACGGGCGCTGTCAGTTGGGACTGGTCATCTCTCAGCTGCCACGGTCTATTTTAATTATTAATACTTAACTTTATTTTTGAATTGTCTTTTTTATGTTTACTATGGACACAATTAACTTGCCACATCGTTCTCACATAATGTACCATCTGATGATGAATGATGTAACAAAAGTTCTGTAATAATTTTGGCGATTGAAAAAGAGTGTCCATGGAGTTTCTTGCTCATTCTTCTCCATAGAGATCTACGCTTTGGAATGAGCACCTACGGTACTTTCACAGTTTTTATGTCTTGTGACTGGGACTGTAGCACCATAACTATTTTTGTACTTGTTTTATTTTATGTCTTTTGACAATTCAAAAGTGCCTGTAATTGGCCTAGTTGAAATAAACGATTTGATTTGATTTGATTTGATTTGATTTGGACGGGGTGTAAATATCAACGGTCAGTACATCTCACACCTCCGATTTGCGGATGACATTGTCATCATAGCAGAGTCTCTGCAGGAGCTGGAAGAAATGCTGAACAGCCTGAGCGATTCTTCAAGGCGTGTGGGTCTCGGAATGAATCTGGACAAAACCAAACTCATGTTTAATGGTCATGTCACCCCGAGACCTGTAATCGTGAATGGTGCTCCCCTCGAGGTTGTGCAAGAGTACATTTATCTAGGCCAAACTGTACAACTGGGCCGGCACAACTTTGAGAAGGAGGCAGCTAGAAGAATACGCTTGGGCTGGGCGGCATTCGGGAAGCTGCGTCATATCTTTGAATCATCGATCCCACAATCCCTTAAAACCAGGGTTTACAACCAGTGTGTCCTACCCGTAATGACTTACGGAGCCGAAACGTGGACACTTACCATCGGCCTGGTCCACAAATTTAAGGTTGCTCAGCGTGCAATGGAGAGAGCAATGCTCGGGGTTTCTCTGGTGGATAGAATTCGTAACGAAGTCATTCGCCAGAGAACCAAAGTAACCGACATTGCGCTTAGAATCAGCATGCTGAAGTGGAAGTGGGCCGGCCACGTCTGTAGGCGGACAGACGGCAGATGGAGCAAACATGTGCTAGAGTGGAGACCGCGAATGGGCAAACGCAGTGTAGGACGCCCTGCTGCAAGATGGGTCGATGATTTAAGGAAGGTGGCTGGCAGTGGATGGATGCGGGCTGCCCAGGACCGGGATGGTTGGCGCTCTTTGGGGGAGGCTTACGTTCAGCAGTGGACGGCAATAGGCTGACAATATAACGACTAAAAGTATGTTTATCAAAGTCTATTGTTCTTTGGCATTTGACACCCAACATTTGTAAACACGTGCCCGTCACTCAGATTGAACAAAGTTACAATTTACAGTGAACTGGCAACCCCGCGACGGCGACGTGCGACGTGCAGGCAGGACGCCGGACCGGGCTCAAGGCGCCCATTATTACCTGTCCGACGACGCCTCGCCGTTTAATGTCATTCAAACCGTTTCCCGGCGCTGACAGGGTTACAGTCTCTACGAAGATTTACTGGAAACTCACTATCAAATTACATTAGGATTAATAGGATTAAGCTTGGTATGCCAGACTACTACTGTTAAAAGATAGATAGCTGTATAAAAGATAGATGTTTGAAGTTCTGGTAAACTGCCCTTGTCTACATTAAAGTAAGTAAGTATGTGAGTTTCTATGTTGGTAAACGCACCCTTTGCACAGGAGAAATTCCTAGTGTAGGGCAAAGTTTATAAAAAAAGTAACATTAAGGTCACGTAAAACTACGTAGTTTTACAATTTATATCATTACCACTTTTCAAGTAAGACTATGTAATTACCATTACTTGTAATTAAAAGTCGTTGTTACAGCGATTATTTGTGTTCCTCTCACTAGGTACTCGTATATCACTCAAGGGTTACATAGAGCTTTTCTTAGTGCTCATTCATACAGAGGTCCGTTTTACAGGTCCGCTTTATCTTATAACTTTTTATTGCCAATAGCGTATGTAATTGTGTGACCGCGTTCACACACATACAGTATTAAAATACTGATCCGTTTTAAATTACTTTTCCGACGGGTACGTGAAAAAAGATACTATAAATAGTGTGAACATCTCCTCCACAGTCGCGACGGATTCACAAAAAAAAAAAAACAATACGAGTCCTTACAGGTCACTGTTATTTTGCCAGTAACGTTTATGTCTTGTCTAAGGGTCGCCGGAGGCTCTTGCCTGGTCAACTCGGCAATAGTCAACTCCCCGCCCTGGAATCCAATATCTACTAAGCCGACCTGGGAATCGAGCTAAAATCTTGTGATGATCATGATCACCACTACGCCAGTGAGACAGTCAAACACGTATACAAATGTACATATTTGAGTAAATTAAATGAGATGTTCGTCATCTGGATAATGGAAAACGTCGTGACACGGCAGCTGGAATTTCATTAGATTCCTGTCAGATGACAATCACTTCACGTAAACCATATGTTAGATAAAAAGCCAGGTATTTTCCGAGCCGTCCTGTGCAGGCGCGAGGCGGTAATGCTAACCTCAACAAAGACGGGCATTACGAGGCGCGCGGCGAGGCGGATCAACACGTCATTACCTATCGATATTGTATAGAACATCGACACGCTCGCCGATAGCGAGAACAGATTTTTTACAAATTTTTAAAGCGATGTTTGAGCTAATTTCTTTAAGAAAGAAAGAAATCAAAGATGATAGGGTTTGAAGTAAACACGTATCGTGAAACTTTCATTTGTCAATGTCAGAACTTTCCCACCAGGGTAAAGTGTCACCGAATATTTTGTTTGTTATGTTACATGTGTCGGTGGAAGATTTCCAAATCTCTGATACACTTTTGGTATTTTATATGGATAAAAACTGGGTTATTGAAATCAATATGAACGTTTTAATAAAGAAACAACAATTTGTGAGTGTAACCTCTCGTTTTTACTAAAAAACTAGTTAAATAATAGTTTGATACAATACTTGTAGAATACTTGTCAAGACAAAATTATATGTTTTAAACATAATATTGAAACGGTTTCGAACATTCCACTCCCCGCTTTCATCAAGTTATAAAACTTGTAATACAAGTTTCGTGTAGGCACAACATGTTTTAAACAAGTATTCAGAAAAAGAAAACATTGTACAAGATTTGTAAAATACAATTAGAAATCTTATAGGTATTTAAAAGAAATACGTTGTCGTTCCACGTTAGAAAATAAACAATGTTCTTAATAAAGACTGGAATTCCTTTTAAACTTCTAGATAACGTGTAGAATTCCCAAGAAAACTACACAACAAAATCACTAGAGGTGATCTCTCGCCGTAGGATGGTATCGATAGGATCACACCTCTACGTCGCCGAGCGCCGGGAGATTGTTTACAGATTGTTTGGACGATGCAATCGGCGAGCTAGCAGAGCGTGGCAAGAAATACAGGGCAACGACGACGCGGCGGTTAAGCCTTTAAGTTGTGTCCTCATTACAGGGGATTGTGACTACTGATCGATCACTTGTTTTGTTTATACTAAGCTGCTTAGATGTGAGCGTACAGTTACTAAAGTTGAAACAAAAACATTAATCCAATCTGAATTTAGATCCCTTCATCGAAAAAAAAAGGTTGAATATTGATAATTTTGAAAAGGAAATTTAATTATTTAGTCAAGTCAGGATGTAGTTATTTAATAGCGACGTTACTTTTTTTCGAACAATAAGTACTAGCGCTTTAAGACACTAATTCAATTGTCTGGGTTGATTTTTTTAGTTTATCAAAAAGGTAACAAGGGATACTCCTTAGTAACATTTTTAACACGAGTCATTGTTGCTATCGTGTACACAGTGGGCGTGAATCCAAAGGCCTGGTCCGAGGCGCTACGCCGCCCGCCACGACATTCGCCTTTCTGTTATCTATCGAGACATTCTCACCTCCGCGCTCTGGGAGACACAGATTGTTTACAAATCGTTTACTCGGTAGGTACCTGCTGTGTTGATGCAATCCCGGGACTCGTAAAATTCTTAGAAAACGAGATCGAACTTTGTCTTGATGTAAGAAAGTTGAAAAACCCTGATAGTTAAGCAGAGAAATAGTAGTTGTTCACATAAACATCTACTGATTTCTTTTCATGTTTTTTAAAAAAGGTTGCACCACACTAGGAGTTAGATCGTACAAATATTTGTGCCGCTGCGCAACAGTCGATCGCCCAGCCATCGCGCCTACCGCGCCGTCGTCCGTAGTTGTAATCTTTCTGTTGTGGGATCAATTCCTAAGGCGGTAAAATTATTATTAAGAATCATTATATTTCGTCAAAAAGCTTTCTAACATGGGGCTCAAGATTCATAATCATAAGAGTAAAATGTAGGTGTTATCCGGCGTAATATTGAGGCGACCAACCGGTGTAATGTTGAGGCGACCAATTGGTCGGTTTTCAATTGTCAAAACAATTGTTAAAAAAATGGCCACAGTTTGAGATTTAGTATGTACTACTGTTAGGTCAAGGTGACGTAGGTTTTTACTCTTGGCTAAAACAATTGTAATGTTCTGTTTATGTGACCAGCTGACTACTGCCCACTATTCTTACGACACAAATCACCATTAAGAAATACGACTGTATTGAAAGTTCAAACACAAGCAAACAACAGTTCTTCAGCAGTCTTACAAAATATCGTATACAATTAACTTGAGTTGACAAGCTAACTCTTCACTGAAGTGTTTATAATATAATTCTCCATCCAGTGCAGTGCATCGCTAATAATGACGTCACGGTTTATGAGGAGCCTCAAGTATCAAAGATAAACGAGCCAACGTTCGGCACGGCTCTGACGTCATAAACCGACCAGTGGGCAATAACGCCGTCCGACCGGACCGCGCATAAACCCTTTGATGCGACCGGACGCTCACCACACGATATTAGCAGAAGTTAAACATACAAGAAATTTGAATCTTAAAGGTACAAAGATAGAAAAAAAACGGCCAAGTGAAAATCGGACTCGCACACGAAGGGTTCCGTATCATCAATAAAAAATCACGTTTGGTATTTGTAGTTATAGCGGCAACAGAAATACATCATCTATGAAAATTTCAACTGTATAACTATCACGTTTCTTGAAATACAGCCTAGTGACCACCTGGTGACAGTCGGACAGACAGGCAGACAAGCAGATGGGCAGACAGCGGGTTCTAAGTAATAGGGTCCTGTTTTACCAGCTGGGTATCGGAACTGTACGGAATTAAAACTCGACTAGGTAGGTACTGAAAAGACAGAGTCTAAAAAGTAAATATTCTCGTCTGGAATTGATAAAACATTCAATATTTTTTGTCTATAAAATAAACAACTAACAATAACTTCATAATGATTTTCATAGGAAACCGGCCGTCATCGTATGCACGTTTGCTCTAAAGTTATTGATCCTTACTACTGCTAGAGATTGCTTTTATTTTAACATGGATCGACTTATAATCTGACCCCCACAATCCAATAAGCACCAAGGAATACGTTACTCCTATGTAAGGCTGGTGTCAGACTTGCGAGCGTCTATCTGTAAAGACTGTCGCAGATCGACCTATTATAAGGCAGTTGATAGAAAGACCTTAGCAAGCGCGGCCTGACTGTGAAGATAGTTTAATAGTTTATTCACCAACAAAAGTTACAAATAAATATAATGATACAAATATTGCAAAATCTATACAATAATTTATATAACCCTACCTCTTAAACTAGGATGTACACCTGTATTATAAGAGACGGTGTTCCACCGAGCCTTTCCTTAAACATAGTTTAATATAATAGGCGGGTGTTTTGTTTTAGATCAGCCGATGCAGCTGATATTATTTAGCCATGAACTCACGTGACTTTTCAGGGGCTGTTTAACTTCGAAAACCATGCCAACCTCATCCACATCTTGCACAGTGGGTCTTCTGAGACTACCCTCCCTCAGTAGCAGTGTCGTAGTGTCGTACCATTCCGCTTTACGACCGCACTTCGCTGCACTCCAGCTTTGCGTATTCGCGTATTGTCCGGTGATTCGGTTAACCTATTTTCGTGTTTTTATAAACGTTTGCCCTAGTTTCAGTTTATGTCATTGCTGTACAAATATGAACAGAATGAATGTTTGTTATGGCCTTATGTAAAATATAATTGCTTGCACTGTAATATATTTCGATAGCCGCATGTAAACATGAAGCTGTAATTATCTGAGTTGTACGCTTAATTACCGTTATACAAAATTTACGACAGTACCAGTAATTCGTTTCCGGGAACTCGATTTAACAATGTTCTGTACAGGAAGGCATCAATCGAAATATTGGAAGTTTTAATTTGTTTCAGCAATAAATCCCTGGCGTGTCGTATGAAAAACACAGTTTCCAGTTAATGAAACGGGGACGTGTCGGTTCATTGGGATGCTCCGTGCACACACACCTCCTGCGACCTGAGAGGGGGGAGAGCGGAGGGAGCACGCAGAAATGTTGATTTAACTTATTTGAAACACGCCCCGAATTGATTGTGCAAATAAAGGAAATTAATTTGTTTTTGTGCACGAGCGATCCTAATTGTCAATGGGTTTAACTGTGTGTTTGGAACGAAGCTGTTTTTTATTGTTTCGGTGGGACGATAACGGGTTTTATAACCACATATTAGATAAGCTGAACAAAATATCATTAGGGAATTAGGGATTAATTTCACTTAGCCAGTATGTAGGTGCTGTTAATAATAAAACCCAGATAATGAATGACAAGTAATTCCTACTTGTTGTTGATAGTTCCTTACATTACATTTTGATTCTAGACGATAGCATGACTCTTGCGAGAACATATTGCCAGCTTTTAGTTCTAAAGCACACTCACCCAGATATCAAAACTGAAAATAAGTAGGATTACTCAGCACATACCGGTAGGCACTGATGTTTAAAAGTTCACAAAGAGAAGACACAAGCGGAAAGTCATGAATTATACTAAGTATTTAACGGAAAGAAAGTAAGTGTTTTTACAATCGCACTTTTCCATTAAGCCACAGTAATAAAACAAATCACACGAAAAAGTATAGTGAATGAAATAGTGGAAATTCGATTTATTATTTTAAAATTTATTATAACATTCAAACGAATAATCATAATAACGTTTTTGAGTTATTCCATTTAAAATTCTAACTGTCTTTACAGTGAACATTGAAAGCTATCGTAGTTCAAATGTATCAGTCAAAAATGCCGCCACACCATCCATGCGTCGATCACACGCCATGCCCTCTTCACGTGGTTCTTTACGAGCCAGTCCACTGTCGCGAATACTGGCATTAAACTGTGCTGGCGCGCCTCCAAGCCACTAGACACCAGCTCGCCGCCTTCGACTGACTCTCACAACTTGCGGCCTAAGGAGCACCTGTTTGAAAGCACTGTTGAAAACTTTTAGAATCTCATACCTGTGTCCTTTTTCTAAAGTTTATCGACCCTGACTGTCGTTGATTTGATTGGTCACTTTTTCATTGATTTATGATAAGTGTTATATCTGTGAAATCTAGTTTCAGTTTTGTTTATTTTGTTAATTTACATAGCACGCTATGTGTACCTCGCTTCTCAAACGGACACTACTTCGATCACCAAAATCTACGTTCTGTGTTTGCAGCCACAACATCAATCCAACATTCAGTTTTGATTCTTATTTACACACTTTAACGTCATTCTGACATTGAACATTAATCATATTAAAAGTGAAATAGGCATTCAGGCTACGTTCCTAGTCGTGCTCGGTTCCAAATCTGGGACATCGTTACAAACGACAAATGGAATCTGTTGAGTTCAGCAACTGCTTTAGCATAATGCTAGCTCGGCGGTCGGTGGCGGCGGTTTACTATTCAACATTCAATGTAAAGGGGTCAAGAGTGAACAGTCTAGCTTTAAAAACAGTTAAACGATACATAATAACAGCGTCATTTTAGTGACGATGAACAATTTAGGAAAAGCATCGAGAAAAATTAAATATCAAAATAAAATTATTGTTAGCTTGAAAATGTTAAGCTAGTGTACGCTGGATGTCACAGCGAGCTATAAAGGCAATTAGTGACAATGGTACGTAGGTAATGGCCTATATGGGCCAATGTGCGATTTGGCGCTGAGCCAGCGGCCGACAGCGAATGGTACGACGACACTACGATACTACCAGTGTGCAAAAACGAACAGAAGGTGCACTACTCAGACGATACATTAGAAAAGTGCATTATAATTTTTTTTTCAGTTACAACACCGAATATAGCCAAACTACCGTCGCAAGATCGCAAAGCTGGGTCTGATCATATTGACCAGTTTCTGTAGTGGGGTATGATGGTCAACGGGTACACTACGATAATACGAAAAACTTTATTCCGAAATTCATAAATACGAATTTCAAAATACCGATTTTCATAATTCCGAATGGTTCAAAATTCCTAATATAACAACTCCGATTGATCATTATTCCTATTTTCATAATTCCGAAATTTCAATATTCCTAACATTTATAATTACTATTTTCAAAATACCGAGTTTCAATAGACCGAATATCAAAAATTCCGAATTAATAATTTTCCGAAACATCAAAAACACGAATTCCGATGGTTAAAATTCCGATTACTAAAATTCCGAATAATTAGAATTCCGAAAATTTAATCGCTTATCAGAGAAAAGTATGCTTTTAAAACGCCTTGTCAAAATGCCTCTTAACTTTTAAATAAAAGAATTTCTTTTGAATAAAAATATATTCTTTTCAATGATAATAATTCCTTTTATAAAATTTTTTTTGAGTAATTAAAATAAATTATTTTTGAGTTACGTATTTTCATTCATAATATTACAAAAAATCCCTGTGAGAAGAACGAAAGCTGTCAGAGTCGGGGTGCCCCAAGACACAATTTGCTCGCTATCGCATCCTGAATTCCTGAGTTATATTACCACTAAGGTGGTTCAACGGAGCCCCGCTCTGCGGGGCTCCTATTTCTGTTAGCTTAACCTAACTCGAACCTAACCTGTCCGAGTCGGGGTGTCCCCAATCCCGAGCTCGCTTCGCTCGCTCTTACATCCTTAATCAATTTGTTGACTACCACCTACCAAGGTAGATCGACGGAGCCCCGCTTCGCGGGGTTCCTATTTCTGTGAGCAAGGTTCAAAGTAACCTAACACGAAGGGGATGGCGGGGTCTTTCAGACCCCGCCATCCCCTTCGAACCTAACCTGTCCGAGTCGGGGTGCCCCAAGTCCCGAGCTCGCTTCGCTCGCTCTTGCGTCCTTGGTCAATTTGTTGACTACCACCTACCAAGGTAGATCGACGGAGCCCCGCTTCGCGGGGCTCCTATTTCTGTGAGCAAGGTTCAAAGTAACCTAACAGGAAGGGGATGGCGGGGTCTTTCAGACCCCGCCATCCCCTTCGAACCTAACCTTTCCGAGTCGGGGTGCCCCCAGTCCCGAGCTCGCTTCGCTCGCTCTTGCATCTTTGGTCAATTTGTTGACTACCACCTACCAAGGTAGATCGACGGAGACCCGCGATTCTGTGAGCAAGGTTTAAAGTAACCTAATACGAAGGGGATGGCGGGCTCTTTCAGACCCCGCCATCCCCTTCGAACCTAACCTGTCCGAGTCGGGGTGCCCCAAGTCCCGAGCTCGCTTGGCTCGCTCATGGATCCTAACTTCTCCTAATAACAATAACAATCCTGAAGGCAAACAGTCAAAGTCCAGAGGATACGCCTCACCACTCCGCGCCTACACAGGCTTAAATAACTCTCTAAGAGTACGGTAGACAAAACTACGTGGAGCCGGTTTTGCAGCAATTCGTTTCTAGCACTGACTTTGTAGAATGAGAAACGAAATTCCAATTTTCAATATTCCGAAAAAATCAGTTTATTCGGTATATTGAAAATCGGAATTTCGTTTTTCGGAATGAGAACTCATCGAGCATTGCATTTTTCGAATATGTGAAAATCGGAAAACTAAGAAATCGGATATACGACTTTCGGTTAAATAAATTTCGTGATTTTTAATAATAGATATTGTAATTTTTCCCACGTTTTTATACACTCACAATTCTTGTTTGTTTGTTTGTTTGTTTGTTTGTCGTTCCGGTTGGACTTTTGCAACTCAATTTTGAGGCACTTCCCGATAAGCTAGCAGGCTGAAATTTTGCACACGCTCTGAGTTCTGATGACAATGCATGACTAGCTAAGAAACGTCATAACAAATCCAATATGGCGGCCTCCCCAAGATGGCGGACTGGCTGTTTGAAATCCACCCCTATGATATGGGTATCAAATGAAAGGGTTTGCTGTCAGGAATACGAAAAAAATAGTCTCGTGACTTAAATCCAATATGGCGGACGTCCAAGATGGCAGACCGGCTATTAGAAATGCACTCCTAAGATATGGATATCAAATGAAAGGGTTTGCTGTCAGGAATACGAAAAAAATAGTCACGTGACTTAAATCCAATATGGCGGACGTCCAAGATGGCAGATAGGCTATTTGAAATGCACCCCTAAGATATGGATATCAAATGAAAGGGTTTGCTGTCAGGAGTACGAAAAAAATAGTCACGTGACTTAAATCCAACATGGCGGACGTCCAACATGGCGGACAGGCTTTGAGGCACTTCCCGATAAGCTAGCAGGCTGAAATTTTCAGGGTAGCTTCAAACCCGATGAACAAAGATAAAAATAATAAAATAATTAATAGATTTAAAAAAATCTAAAAACCCACGTTTTTAAATGTCCTAAAAATAAGAAAATAACCCTACGGGGCTGAGAGAGGGGCCACTCAAAACGTGGGGGCGTATCTTTGCAAGTTACACCCACGATCTATTACACGTCATGTAAATATATCCCATAAATAATCTCTTAATATACGCCCCCACGTTTTGAGTGGCCCCTCTCTCAGCCCCGTAGGGTTATTTTCTTATTTTTAGGACATTTAAAAACGTGGGTTTTTAGATTTTTTTAAATCTATTTTTTAGGTATTATGATATTCGGAGTTTTGAAAATCGGAATAAAATATTTCGGAGTATTTGGGTGTTCCCATGGTCAACATCTTCAGCTTTACATTAATAATGGTGCACAAATGCCATGACTTAGCACAAGATTTTTTTTTGTGAACAACGTACTTTAAGTATTAGGGTCTCCCACACATAAACACGATACGACGTCGCGTCGTGGAAATGTACGATACGACGTCGTAACGTGTCGATGCCTGATACGACGTTGTGACTCACGATGCAATCCTGCGCAGTCGTTATTCGAAATTCAAAGATGACGGATGGTATTGAAGTCGATCATTTTATTACCCTTGTCGAGCAGCGTCCCGTACTATGGAACGGAATGCGTCTAGAACGGTTCATTTTTCGGAATGAACTTTAGTTCATTATCATATCTACGATGAGAATCGTAGATTTCTACGACGCGACGTCGTATCGTGAAACGACGCCGCATCGTTGTACGATGCGACGTCGTATCGTGTTTATGTGTGGGAGCCCTTACGGAGCCCCTTTCCGTTTACTTTACGTTACAATAAATTGAAATCTTGTACTAGAGCATCTGTTCATGGACCTATTTTTTTTTCAGTTAGTCTACAGGAATTTTAAAGTACTTTGGGTTTACCTGTTTAGTGCCAGTACGCCGTCCTTGTCACACGTCGGCGTAGTCACCGGAAAAAATGGCCGGTATTTTTCATTCGTTTCAAATATCAAACATGATATGCCGAATTTCATTAAATATTTCACACTTTAGATTTACTGCGCTACGCTACGAAGAAACTTTCTTCCATAAATGTTTCAACGTTATTAGCTCATTGACATTTTAATTATAGTCTAATGAACATATGAGTAGGATTTTAATGAACATTTAATTCCTTCTTCACTCTTGAGTGCGATCCGGATTCCTGTTAGGTACTAAATATTTCGTTTGCTAATTAATAAGATGCCAGTTAAATTAACCTAAGTTTTTAAAAATTAAACGCCCATCACCTGAGGGTACGCAAAAACTGATCTCCTCACGGCCTTAAAGCTAGGTATTTACCGAGAAAAATTTAGATCCAGGTAAATATTTTCCAAAAATATTTTACCAAGATTACGAGCCCATAAAAGTTCATGAATATAATAATACGTTCTATCAAATTACATCGATTTCCGATGCTCATGTAGGCGCTCGAGGGGCTCGATATTAACTGAGTACAGATCCGAGCAAAGCGGCTTTACAATGACTGTAATCTTACTTTATTACCCGCAGATAGATAGGGCTTCATTAATACCAGACAGGTAAGAGTACCCGGACGATATGGAACTTTGATATGGAACTGCGTGCACTGTAGAGGTAATGCTCTTAGATAAATGTAATTAAAATTGATCTATATGATTGTGTTCAACCTTATTGGTACTTTTGTTTCGTACACCTGATGCGATTTTATCATTCTTGAAAATAAAAATAGAAGCTAGCCTCTTATTTTGTATTCAATTCAGCACAAGTCTCAGTATTATCACCAACATGCGATGGTTGTACTATACTAGGACCGATTGGTTTCTTTTTATTTTATAATAGGTGTCTACTCGAATTCTATTGACAACCAAAATAATCCTTTGAAAAATTCACAATGTATAGCGTGCATGGATGGCCATTGAATGACATAAAAGGATTTCAAATTAAAAATGTAACAAAAACCGATCGTGGCCGAGTAGATACGAATCCTGCCGAGGTTTCCAATAATCGCCTCGTCAAGTTTTGAGCCCATCGGGTGACGCTCACAAGAATCTCGTACACACGTGAGTCGCAAACGTAATAATAAGGAAATTCAAAGAGCTTTACGAGTGTACACCTTCAAGTAAAATTGATTTCGTTTACCTTGTTCGAAATAGGTCAAGAGCCGTATGTCAAAAGAAATCCCGAGAGTGCGAAAATGTTTTTTTTTTTCAGATTTATCTGTTAACAAAGTGTACTTGTGATGTGTAGACTAAATATGTGACAATTTTAAATAACGATAAGATTCTCGGCAAGTTTCTGTTTCTGGCTAATGTTATATCCAGGCAACGTTTTATATTTTTACTAACGGAACATTTAAATATCTTCGTACTATTTCTTTAACGGAAAATGTTTTGCCAAACGCGGGCTACAACGCTTCACGGACTTTGATAATTTTAGCCGACGAGCCAATCCCAGGTCCCACTTCAATCGCCTATAACAAGGAGTCAAATTAGAGCAGTGAATGGACCTCTAATCCTCTTTCAAGATTCCCATTCCGACATTAACGATGTCTGTCGGATTTACTCCTTTATTAAATTCAGTGCGAACGACGAACCGTTCCGAAGTGCAAACACAATACGACACTGTGTAACTGGGTGCCAGATTACAAGCCATTGTAGCATTGTCGCCGTGGAACACCCCTGTTACAAATGTTGTTTTGGAAAACGTTTTTCCTCGCTATTATGTTGATGTACGCTTTGTGCGACATGATGGGTTGGTTTATTCCTTGTTCAGATGTTTTCTCACTGAAATACCTGAAGCTTGAAGGATATCTGAAGGATTAAAATGCTCAGAAACAACTGCACATACCAAATGGTTATTTTGTTAAAGAGACGAATTATTGCAGCAGGCTCATAAAATACATTTGATGTAACTTGGCACTCGACCCGGCAATGTTTTGCATTTATATTGACTTTGTTGGCATACATAGATATTCCACGTATCTGAAAACAATGATACAGTATATATCTTTACAAACGTAATTACAAAACGTTTCGTCCCGTCTACTGAGGCACATTACGATTTCAGGGATAGTAAATTTTCTTTTCACTTCAGTAGCTCAAACATGTAGGTTTTGCTGCCTGAAATCACAAATTCAAAAAATTAAAAAGTTACAAAGTTAGAAAATTAAAAAGTTACAAAATTAAAAAGTTACAAAGTAACTTTTTAATTTTTGTTTTCAGAAAGCCGCGAATATCTTATTCAGCCTTGGGTTAATCATACAATTCGAAAAATTTACACTCTGTCTCTTTCCCGCCATTAGAAAGAGAGAGAGACAAACACCAGCCCTTTCGAAGTTCCGATTTTGAATTCGACCTCAAAGACAAACACGTTCGGAAATTTGTACTAACTAAAGAAATTTTGCAAAAAGATAATTATGTCTTTTAATGTAATTTATTGAATTTTCAACTTATTGTTGTAATTAAACGAAAATAAGTATTTACTGCAAGTGAAACTGATATTTTAACCTGTAAATATTTATTTCTAGTTTCAATAATGTTACGTAAATATTTTGAATAATAAAATATCATGGATCCTATTTCCGAACACATCTTAATTTAAATAAAAAAACAGGATTAAAATTTCGTGGCTGGCGTAAAGAATCGAATAAGTTAATAGATATTTCAATCTATTCATGTTTATTATTTTATCTCCTAAAGTGTTCTCGCTGCTGAAGTGAAAAGTTATGTGTGTTACACGAGAGCAAAGTTTTTTGCATCTCGTGCCTTTGAATCCCTCGCCACACTCAGGATTCAACTTTAGAATCACTCGCTACGCTCGTGATTCAATCGCTGAATCCTTCGCTTGC
This sequence comes from Agrotis exclamationis, assembly GCA_950005045.1. Lineage (NCBI taxonomy): Eukaryota > Metazoa > Arthropoda > Insecta > Lepidoptera > Noctuidae > Agrotis > Agrotis exclamationis. The sequence goes on along the minus strand of OX465418.1, from coordinate 27,455,317 downwards.
TCAGGATTCAAATCAGCACTCGCAGCAAAAAACGACTTTGCTCTCTTGTTGCACAAATAACTATTATCATCTTTAGCCGGAAGTAGACAACTGAATAAAGACCCCCTTTAGCACACCAGGCCGAAGGACAATACTTCGATGTCGTCGGTCACATTAACACGTTTCTATGAAATTGTCACTTAATTTATATCTGCTAATTTAAACAAGTAAAGCAGCCAAATTGGAACATTTTGAAATCCGGATACATAGGGTATTGTATCGTTCGCCACGCGCGGCGCATCAGTCCGCGTCTCACGTGAGTGGCATTGTGCTTAGAGCGGTCTATGCTGGGCCGCGCTCTGCTGCCGGCTCGACGTCGCGTGCAGTCGTACCCTGTCATTCAATGAATACACGGACAGTCGAACATTTTGGCTGATGCTGCTGGACTGGCATAGACATTTTGGCCAGCCAGCAGTCGATAATTCTCAACATAATGGCTTACTTACATACAAAGTGTTGGCACAGCCACTGACTAAAATTAAAGTCATTTGTAAAGAAAGGTGTATTAACTCAGAGCGGAGGATAACACCTGCAAATCAAGAGACTTCCACAAAAGATGTAATTTTGCTAATTTTAGTAGCAAAATTACATCATAGAAGCTGCAAATTTTTAGGTGCAAGCTAAGCTTTAATGAAGGCGCAGCAGCAAAGATTTTAAATTATACAGTACACTTGTAGCACAATCTTCTTAACTAGTATTATGTATAGTAGAGCACACTATCACTGCCAGAGTGATGGCAGGAGCTATTGAAAGTCATGCAGACGCTACATTGGATGCAAATCGCGATACTTAACATTATTCAACTTGTGATATATGTAATTATTTTTTAGTGATAACCTCTTATGAGATTGATTTTAAGGGCTTTATCTTTTGGAGATATTACAACAGAGCAACAGTTTATTATAAGTAAATGTCGATGTAAACAATGGGCTACTACGGTGTTTTGCCATTCAACTGTGAACACATGGTGCTGCTTGGCTAACGTTCAAGCACTAAATTGTCGTTATCTCTGAATTAGTGAACACCTACTTTCAGCTAGATAAAAGAACTTTTCTTTTATCAAAAGTTTTGAGGCCAGAATTTTAAAAAGCACGACTTTATTATTTCTCATCTAGCTCGTCTAAAATTTTAATTAAGTTTAAATAGTATTCTGCTTCAGGGTTTTTCAGAGTGGTCAATTTCTTTGTGCAATGAAATTAGTTAGTTTATTTTTCGTAGCCCCTTGCAAATATTGTGTCGTGAATTTATTGGGGACACAGAAGTTTGTACACGAATAGTTGTATGTCATTAATCACGCGCATTGCACCCACAGATTGCGCTAACGTTAGTGAAACGCTGGCGGACCGCATTCCTGCCTACCTCCCGCATAGGCTTCAGTGCAAGCGTGAAACGTGGTTTCATATATTTGTAACAATCTATTTGGCAAACATTGTTTTGTTTGGTAAGCCATCGCTCGGCACGATCAATCGCCTGCAGTAACCGCAGATTGACGAACGCCGACGTTTTGCGCTCAATGTCGGATTGTATTTCTATCCTCTATTACTGTAGGTTTGTAGCCGTGCGAATTTCTGTTAAAATAAAGTTTTAGGTTTAGCTGGCTTCATCAAATGAACTGTAGGTATGAACATTGAGTACAGACCAAATTCAGCCCAGTAGGTAATGTAGATATTATGTTTCATATAAGATTGCACTTAAACACAGCTAGTCAAGCATGTTTATGCTGGTGCATAAACATGCTTTAGTTTAATTGCTAGTTTTCATTAAACCTTTCATGATACTTCGTTAACTTCATTATATCATTTAACCTTTCAGGATACTTCGTTAATAAACAAGTAATTTTCTTATTACTGTGATTAACCACCAAAAACACATAATGTTTTAAGTAATTACTGTCCCTTAAATTGAGATAAGGTGTTGAGAAGCGCCCCGCGCAGCCAGTACCGCCGCCGCCCGCCGCGCGCCGCCGTCACTGCGCCCCGACCTCATATAATATTACTGCTCTGTTTAACTTTAAATTGTTTTCGTGGAATCCTAGACGGCCATTGTGTGATATATTAGGATTTAAAGTGGAATTTCGGACGGAATGGAATGATAGGTCTAGACGGCAATGCGGTCGGTATTGGACAGGAAAGTATGCAAGAGATTTGACGGTACATTCTTAAATGCTTCATTTTTTCACGTTTCGACGAGAGATTTCCGTTGGCTTTTGAATATTTAACACATGAATGCGAATATTTTGATACGTTTCTTTAAAAGGGTTGCGCCCTCGGGAATATGTATGAGTTGAAATAATTTCGAATATTGATGTGCTTGAGGTTTTCCTTGGTTGCGCAGGTGAAATAATTTGATATGAAAGATTAAAAGGCTTCAACCTACTTTCAATATTTATATTTATTATATCGCACAAACTTTTAGATAAAAAGTAAATTTTTAGATAATGACTGTACAGTGTGACCCTTATTGTTTTACCATCTCGTTTGGAATATTCAAAGTCGGGGAGTAATAGATATATCATTTTTAATTTTGAAAAACAGAGGTTCCATAAAAAGTTTAATCATTTCCACATTCATGGACATCACACACGTGTATTTACTCATAATTGAGGGACGTTAATGAGGTACCGCCTTCAATTAATCCCTACCAATTATTTCAGCTGTGTTGTGTTCTACCCGCGACCTATATCAATGGAAGGCCTCTGTCAACATTAAATTATTTCAAATTAATTAAATTCCTCCAGTTAGTTTCCATTAATTACTTTACTCCCATTTACAATGTAGTTCTGAATTGTAGAACATCGTTGGTGTATAATTTTCACGTTTCAGACTTCATTGTTGTTCGGAGAGTCGTTTAATATCACGACGGCATCATGTTATAACCTTTCTATTATCATCACTTTGATGAACATAATACCTGCTATGTGTAGCATAGTAAGACAACGTCACAATGAGCTCGGGGATTTTGAGAACATATCCAATTCTCAGAAGGTTAAAACGTTGATTTTCTAAACTCGCATCTTTCAGGAGTGGTTAGTTTCCGTAGCCATCGTCCGTATATTTTCCCAAACATCTTCTATGTGCGTGTGATATACCCACATATGCAAACAAAGTTATATTATTTAGTAGATATTAAATAAATAATTAAATAAACAATACATGTTTCGTCATCTATATATATAAAAGCAAAAGGTCACTCACTCATAGGACACGAAATCTCGGAAACTACCAGTGCTAGGGGTTTAAAATTTTTCATAGGGGTTCTTTTTAGGACGCAAGTGCTCGCTAAGAAGGGATTTTGCGATATTACGCCCCTAAGGGGTTGTTTTTGGGGTTGACAGTTTGTATGAAACTTTGTTGCAACAAGTACTTAAAGGAGTTTTAAATTTTGCGTGCGGGTTCTTTTTAGGAAGTAGGTGCTACTTATGAAAGGGGTTTTTCGAAATTCGACCCCTAAGGGGTTGTTTTTGGTGTTGATAGTTTGTTAGAAACTTCGTTATTGTAAGTGCTAGGAGTCTCAAATTTTGCATGGGGAATACTTTTAGGAGGTAGATGCTCACTTAGTCGGGATGTTGCGAAATTCGACCCCTAAGGGGTTGTTTTTGGTGTTGATAGATAGAGGTCTCAAATTTTACACGGGGATTCTTTTAAGGACAAAGATGCTCATTAAGACGGGATGTTGTGAAATTCGACCCCTAAGGGGTTGGTTTTCGGCATGGATAGTTTGTATAAAAGTTTGTTACCACAAGTACTAAGAGTTTCAAATGTTACATGAGAGTTCTTTTTAGGACGTAGCTGATACTTAAGACGGGAAGTTGGGAAATTCGACCCCTAAGGGGTTGTTTTTGGTGTCGATAGATAGAGGTCTCAAATTTTGCATGGGGATTCTTTTTAGGAAGTAATTGCTCACTAATGCGGGATTTTGCGAAATTCGACCCCTAAAGGGTTGTGTTTGGGCTTGATAGTTTGTATGAAACTTTGTTACTACAAGCACTAGGAGTTTCAAATTTTGCATGGGGGTTATGTTAAGGACTTTAATGTTCACTAAGATGGAATGTTACGAAATTCACCCCCTAAAGGGTTGTATTGGGGTTGAGAGGTAGAAGTTCCAAATTTTGCATAGGGATTCTTTTTAGGACGTAGATGCTGCCGAGGACGGCATTTTCTGAAAATATACCCCTAAGAGGATGTTTTTGGGGTTGATAGTTTGCATGAAACTTCGTTATTACAAATGGTGGGAAACTCAAAACATGCATATAGATTTTTAGGACGCGGCCATCGCATACTTTCGGGCACGCCGCAATCGCGGCAGGCATGCTAGCTAAGGAGGAGGCTGGACGCGTGAGGGAGAGGACAGCGTCCACCTTTCAGCCCAGCCGCAGTGGTAGACGCTCTACGGCCACCGTAGGCGCGGGCATGTGGACGGCGAGTAATGGGCGACTCACTGCCCGACCATGGACCATGCCCGGGTCGACGGCGCGTTATGTTCCACACGCGCCTCTCAGAGTGTCAGCACAATGACGGGGCCTCCCCTTAGAGGGCCAAAGACTGTCGGGGTCGCGGGACTAACGAATACCGTGACCTTGGAACGTAAAAGGCTATTGAAGGACCCCGTGGCTTTTAGTCAGTACAAGTCTGACAGTCCCTCCTACCCTGCCCTGGGTGAGAAAAGATGCTCACTAAGATGCGGCTTTGTTCTTGATAGTTAGGAGTCTCAAATTTTGCTTATGGGTTTGTTTTAGGACGTAGGTTACCTCAGGCGGGATTTTGCGAAATTTGAACCCCTGAGGGGTTGTTTTTGGGTTGATAGAATTTTTGTTGGATATTGATTTAGATTTTCCAAAAGTATCCCATAAGGAGGGTGGCCGGGAGTAGAAATTCATAGATAAAAAAGTTCGAAATACGCGCAGACGAAGTCGCGGGCGAACTGCTAGTAGTATATAAAAACAAAGTGTTGCCAACGAATGCATCGTAACCGGGGATGAGAAGTACTCTATGTCCACATCAAATTTCTAGGCTACCTGCCGTATTTTATAACAACGGTCCAGTCGTTGCGATGCAAACCGGTAACAAGCAGAGTTTCCTTTTCATTTACAATATTAATAAAGTAAGGATAAGCCACATGACACGTGGAATTCCCGACTTATAAACTTCCATTTATAACGTCGGACAAAATCTAAATTATAATAAGGATTTACAAGGGGTCCGGTATCCCGGTAGCGGTGGCAGTCCATCGTGACGAAGAGTAATGGACGCAATGACAGTGACGACTAGCGAGCGGCGAGGACACCGCGCTGTATCGGTGCGATGACCGAATGCGAATATTCTGCTTTGTTTTACTATAAGGAGGTAAACCGTTAATGTAAAATGTTTTCTGGAAATAGTAGGAGTAGCATACATACAACGTTGTCCACAAAATAGCAAGCTGGTAGAAGACAATATCGATTCAACTTAACTTGTAAAGAGTTACATTAACTAAGGTAGTATTAGATAGAAATAGAAAAACAAACACAAATTCAAGTGAAAATAAATATAAATGAGAATAAGAATATCAGTTAGGTAAATGCAATTAAGGTCAACGGCACCTATTATTGTAAAAACTGAACATATCGATTAAACATTCCAAATGTTTTTCTTTTTTGATTAATCATTTTATTTAATGAATTTAATGATTCTTCACTTTAAAAAAAAGTTTTAGTTTATTAAGCTCGACAGCGTTTCACACGAAAAATAAAATTCATTCTTTTACAAAATTAAAATTTGAACTAAAAAATTCAAACCAATTCGGAAATATTTAAGCCAAGCTGACGTGATGGCGCAACCCGGGCGTTTGGGAACATACCCTGCTACGCTAGAGAATAACGGACACTGAAAGTAATTGCTCCAGAATTTTCTACTCTAATGTTATGGATATAAGAGTGAATGTGAAAAAAAATCTCTATTTGCAGGATTCCGATCCATTGTGAGATTTATCGAGGCTGACTGTGCAGTCAGATTTAATTATACAATGTTATTATGACGAACATTTTATGCAGTATTTGTACATTATATAATTAATTCAATATTTTTGGTGTCTTTGATTCTTCCACGTACTATTCGTCTCTTCAAAATGATATACCTACATATATTATCAAAACACAACACGAAAATTACAACATTCATCTTATACCTAACTTCCCTGGCTTGGTAAAACACTTCGCAGACTGATACAGTAAACTCGACCCGTCCAAACTTGTACTGTACTAAATTCATCCAGCCCCTTCTTAGCGGAATTATGACGTAATCAAATCACGGCTGCGAGATTACACGACCGTGTTTATAATTTTAATTAGTTTGGGAAGTTCCCTGGGCTCGGCGAGTCGGCGCGGCAACTTGTGACGTCATCGTAACGCCGTCTATCTTGATCCAGCGCTTGACTGGGACGAGTTAGTGTTAATTATGTGATAACACTGTTTGATTGCTGGTCCTGAAGTGTACTTGTTAGTTGATTCGTTAAGAGTGGGAAAGTCTTAGAGACGATCAAGTAATTTATGACGGATGGTTTTGGTTAATAAATTATAAGTAGGTAAGTATTTCAATTTTTTCGGCTAGAGACGCGATTACATGGGTGAAATCTAAAAGCTAGAAAGAGGTTGACTTTGATATGGTTAATACTTAAAGGAAAAACTTTTTTTAGCGAGGTAAAAAAATCATCAAATGCGACCAGGATCCCAGGGCAGGGCAGGAGGGACTGTCAGATTTGTATTGACTAAAGCCTCGAGCAGACACACACGATTAATCGCGCGGGGCGACATGTCGCGGTCCATTCGCAGTACATTTAGAGTGGAAATTAGCTGGGCTCGTTGTCGCAGCGCGATTAATCGCGTTTGTCTGTTCGAGCCTTAAAACCCAACACAACCTCAGTGTCCTTCAATAGCCCATTACGCTCCGGGGTCACGGTAATTCGGTAGTTCCGCGACCCCGGTAGGCTTTGGCCCTCTAAAGGGGGACCCTGTGATTATGCTGACACTCCTTGAGGCGCGCGTGGAACACAACGCGCCGTTGACCCGGGTATGGTCCATGGTCGGACAGCGAGTCGTCCATTACTCGCCGCCCGCATGCCGGGGCCGGAGATCGTCTACTACTGCGGCTGGGCTGTGAGGTGGACGCTGTCCTCTCCCTCACACGTCCCGCCTCCTCCTGCAATTAATTCGCAAAAGGAGGCGATCGCTTCCCACTCCGTCTCGCCCCGCAGTGACAGGCGAGAGAGGTCGCCGCCTATCGCCGTTGTGAGGACACGGCGGTGCTCTGCCCATGCGGGGCAGTCCTGCACCGTATGCTCCACCATGTCTTCCAGGCGATCCTCGCTGTGGTGACACCCAGACGTTTCTTCCTTTCTTATCCGACACAGGTACCTCTCGAAACCGTGTACAGTGAGGACCTGCGTCAGGTGGTAGGTCAGGACGCCTAACGCCTATCTAGCCACTCCTCAAAGAGGGGTCTTACCAAAGCGATTGCGGCGTACCCGTAAAGGCAGAACTTTGAGAGAATTGGAAAGAGCAAGAAAATTATGACTTTTGTTACCTAATCGAAAATATAACTCCATTATTATAAATTAAAAAAATCATTATTTAATTACTATTTGTATCCGAAAATAGATATTGATAAACATTCACAGTTAGAAATTATTGGTTGTCTGAGGAACAAGGTCTCATCTGGCAGACTGTCGACTAAATAAATTTGTGATTTCCTTAGCGACTGACGTTGACAATAAACCACCGGTGTCTGTCGTTGTCGTGTCGTCGCTGCTTTTATAACAAAATATTTCTCGAATCGAAAATAAAATTGATGCGAATCCTCTGAGCATTAGTATAATAATAAATAACCGTCCTGTAACGTTCCCACTTCTGGGACACTGTGTGTGCTGTTGCTAATGCATATTAGTCTGTGTCTGCTTTTTTAAATGGTTAATTTAATAATAATTTACACTTTTCTTCCCTTCACTTTTTCCTATTGCCCAAAAAGTTACACTTTTTTTCTTCGTCTTGATTATCGCTTAACAGAATGTTGTCCGCTGGCAATAATGTAATTGTTAAAACATCTAAAAACGCTGCATTTTGAAAGAATTTAATTTAATCACGATCCCTCATCCCGAAGTTGACAACAATGATTGGAAATGCTGAACGTTCATGAATTAAAGACACGCAAAACGCCGAACGCCTCCATAGAATTATTAAGAAATATAGATTATAGAATCAGGCGTTACTTTGCGGAAATCCATGACATTAAATGTTATGAAAAATATTTAGTTTTAATTCCGCTACAAAAATCCAGGCTTCATGCAGGATGCAGTCCCACCCTCCCGCCCTCATGCATATGCACATGAAGCAAAGGTCCCACCCTCCCGCCCACATACATATGCATACGTGCAAGAAAAATGGAAAAAACATGCCATGCAATCAAACCTATACTCGACACGTGTTTCGCCCCTCCACGGGGCATCCTCAGGAGATGTTGACTCGACAAGCGCTCGGCCTCGAATGAGCCAGGTTGACAGCTGTCGCCTCTTTATATAGCGTCGTGATGACGCAATAACAACGTTCGATACAAACGTCACAAAGACGTCTGTATCGATCTACCTGTAATCATACTTAAAAGAGGTGATGTAATTAAGTTTGTTTGTTCATTCAACAGTGTATAGTTATTATTATTATTATGTTTGGAGATTTCTAACTGCTCCAACACACACAACCGGAAATTTTTATCACAAACATGGAGAATATTATACGTGTTATTGTCGCTCAAGGAATGGCCGGTATCGATTAAATGTTTTGCGAAATGTGATTTATCTGGATGGCCATTCCTGTAAGCGGCAACATGCTCCTTATATCTAACCTCAAAATTACGGCCTGTCTGTCCTACATAGACCCCGTTGCAATCATTGCATACTAATTTATAAACACCGGATTTTTTTGAATTTTCTTGTTACTTGTTTTGAATACCCGTTCGAAATAATAATAATAATAATTTCGAACGGGTATTCAAAACAAGTTATTGATAATATTATTCAGAAAAAGCTGGCGAAACACGTGTCGAGTATAGGTTTGATTGCATGGCATGTTTTTTCCATTTTTCTTGCACGTATGCATATGTATGTGGGCGGGAGGGTGGGACCTTTGCTTCATGTGCATATGCATGAGGGCGGGAGGGTGGGACTGCATCCTGCATGAAGCCTGGATTTTTGTAGCGGAATTAAAACTAAATATTTTTCATAACATTTAATATTAAGAAATAATTGGATTTTTGATGTGTCTCCATAGTGTATGGCTGGGGGTTATCGGGGGTCACGCCGCCGCAAAGAGATTACGACTCAAAAAGATGCGCTTACCGGTTTCATGCAAATGTCAAAGGAAGCTATTTAATTTTTACAAAAGAGTCGATTTGTTCCCGGAAAATGTATTGCAGTCACTTAAAAGAGAATGCACATTATTTGGTTTAAAAGCACATGAAAGTGGTTTAACGTCAAAGAGGATTTAAGTTTATAAACTGTCCATCTGTGTGAAAACTTTGTGTTGATTTAATGTTGAGTTGCCGACTTTGTAGAAGGATAAAACAACTTTTCAAAGAATTTGATTTTTATTTTTAATAGTTTTCGCCAAGCATCCGCTTTGTTACAACATTCATGAACACTGGAGGCCAAGAATATTGTACCATTGAATAAATCTAAAAAGCAATATCAGCCACACTGAACCCTTAAACGCTGGCACACCTCACCAATAAATCGGCTATTAATATCTTACCGGCTAGCTCTCGCAAGAATTGGAAAAGGGCGCTGTGAACATTAAGCCACAAAAGGCTCGTGCGTAGTGCAGAGTTTAACGCATAATATTTAGCTCAGTCTGTGACCGTACCCCGCGGTTGTAATTACCTACAGTGAGCACCAATTACGAAACTCTACTCAATTTCTATCACTACGTGCCGTGTACACACAGGGGTTGTGGGGGACATGAGGCTGACGAGAGCGTTAGATGATCTCAATTATATAAAGGAAGGTCTTAATAGTAAAAGTTCGTGCTTCAACTTTTAAGCCTCAATCAATTCTTTCCTAAAGACATAAAGAAAAGTGAAGTTGTGAATCAACTTTTATTGTTAATGTTTCCGTGTCTGCCAAATCGTAATGAAATTTAAAATTATTCATATTGTTATAGTAAAAAAAACACCCTCGAACATGAACTGAACAAACGAATGGACTACAAGTTAAATATGCATACACAGACATAACACTTTACAGAAAGTAACGATTTTTATTTATAATAATTCCTCAAAACATTGTCCGTCGTACCACAAAAACTTTTAAACGTCTGTTGAACACTTGTCTAAAAAAATGTCAGATTATGACGTTGAAATAACGGACGGTCGGTTTTGCAGTCACACTTTTTTTAGACAAGTGTTCAACAGATGTTTGAGTTTTTGTAGTAAGGCTGCATAAGTTGTCGCTCGCAATCGCTTGTCTCACAGTCCGCCGCTGATTCTATCGGACGTTATACCTTTATTAGTGCGGCAGACGCTCTGTTATTGGTCGGAAAGGCCTGTTACACAGTGGTTAGTGTTATGGTCACGTTAGCGACCCTCGTGGCGGCTTTCTTTGAATACTTCGGCTCAAGGCTTGTGCAATACAGTTATTGTAGCTTGTGGGGAAAGGGTGCAACTTCTCGATTTTATACAATTAATGTAGGATAGAATGCTATGGCAATGCTGCAATGCACAATCACGAATACGTGATGGCTGGCTCTGAGTTAACATGCGTGTTATGGTTGAGATTGTTGAGTCAACTCGGGAAGAATCAATGTGTCTTTTTAATTTTTTTAAATGTTTATTTTGGACATCACGGACAACGATGAAGAAAAATTAATAACCCAATTATTTGACACGGTTTGACAATGAAGTGTATCTTTGCTCCCACTTGGTCCACAATTCAGTCAAAATCATAATAAAACAACAGTAATTAAAAGCCACTTATCCAAACATACTTTTACTTTTTTTACTGTTGGATAGTCAGATTTTAATAAATGGTTATAATACCTTCATAGAAAAGATGTCATTATGAGACAATAATATACTTTTTCTAGTTTTATTCAATAGGTGCGTCCAACAAAAGACGAGTCCACACAGAGCGCGCAGCCTCGCTTGTCAGTTTCCTCGCGCGGAAAATGCCTCGCGAGGCTGCGCGCTCTGTGTGGACGCACCCAATGACGAGCTTTGAGCTCCTCGTTTATTTTGAGCTAAGTTTTAGCAATGTCACTTTGAGCCGAACGTAATAAGATCTTTACTTATAAATACTCCTTGATCCGTTGTACATACTTACGTAAATAGATGTTTTTAGCTTTCTTTCACTATTTTTAGCTTTTGTTCTGAGATTACATCAGCGAGAGTAATTGCGTAACGTATTTGTTGATCGCAATGCCAATTATTTTGTTGATTCATTCATAAATAAGAGTTTTCTTTCAAATTCTTTTGATTGCAACATTAACTCTGTTGTACAGGGTTGGTGTACCGGTGTACACCCAAATCCTGTCGTGATCTGCAGGGCTGTACTATACTGAACAATGTCTAGGAAGTAGGTCAGTTGTGTGGGCACTGGCCTCGCTAAACCAAGCCTGTTACTTACGCACTGTTGCTGTCTTTAAAGTGCTGTTGTTAACAGGCCGCACGTAGCTTGTTCGTATAATAAGGCAGGGTGCGGACCATGACGTTATTGTGTAGTCTTGTGACGTCGTGAAAACCCCGGATTAATAAAGTTATTTGTATGAATCTTTAACAGATAACAGGTATTGAATCTTTCCAACACAAGATTTATCGAAAAATATGTAAAATACTTTAATATTACTTTATACATTGTTTATCAGCAACAAACCCAACGGTTTTTGGTGCGTTATTTTTTTTTAATTTCATGCGCTATGAATTTCTCTTGTATCGTGGTTGAATTTTCAATCAAACATATAAACTGACATAAAAATCTCGTACAAATATTTAATCCATGCAGGAATTGAACCCGCACGGTTAATCAAGTAAAATTAACTTCTTAAAATTTACATTTTCTGTCTGTGGCGGGTGGTCAAGGTTAAGTGATGGTTGCCGAGGTCTGTATGTGGATGGGTGATCAAGGTAAATTTACGGTCTGTGGATGATAAACCAGCTAGTCAACACATTTATAATTAAGATAGGCTTCTTAGGATTTTCTACAAAACTTGGCATCCATTAATTTAGATCTTAATTGTTTTGTCGGTGAAGTCCACAACCTATTATTAATATTGCACTTGACTTCCATTTTCACACTTTTTTGCAAAAACGATGATTAAGGGTTGTTACCCTAAACGGTCCTTCTCGTTGGTAGAGTTCAGGGGCTGAAATCTCAAAGACATTTCATGTACAGAAGGTGATTCCATTATTTTATTTTAATACAATAAACTTTAAATTAAAATATTAAAAATAAAGTAAAAAATATTAACAACAAAACCTACAATTTAATATAATTACCTCAAGCGTCTTCCTCGGCTTTACTGACAAGTCGGCATATCTCTAGTGCCAAGGTATCTAGAACAAAATTATTAATATTGTCGACTCACACATACATTATCACTCGTGTACCTACTAATATAATGCAAATGGCGGCGACTTAACTTTCACTGTAAATCATCTGGAATGTTCCCACGATATAATTGTGGCGACGTGTTCATCGTCTGGCTGTTATGCTAAATTATAGGAGTCGTCTTACATCACTAGTGATAGGTGAGACGAGTCTCGACTGTTACGTCTCATGGTATCATTAATAAAATGGTTCGTAATCGGATAAGTTACATTATGTAGTCTGTAAATAGAAGGCTTCGATAATATTGATTTATTACATTTGATTGATTGGGGTTAGTTAATTATTTGAACGTCACATAAACATCATAACATTACTAGAAGGTTAGACAAAGCTATATCGATTATTATAGAAAAGGCAAAAGTGTATATTGTAGTTGACATGAGAATCAGAAAACCAGCAAATCCAATTCCGTTGTCAACCTAAACAAATTGTTCAACTTAAGTTACTTGGTATTTATTTATGCAATTGCACATCAGCATAACCAAGCAGCCGTACAAAAACAACCGATAAATTCAAAGATTTATTTATCTTATAAAACTACCAGAATTACTAAACTATAAAAATACTAGGCTTTGTCATGCAAAATAGTTCATAAAGTACTAGCGGCCCGCCCCGTGCTTCGCTACGTGTTACAAAAAATGTGATAAATGAAGAACCGCTCGTCCGATTTTGTTTAAGCTTCACATAAATAATCTACTAAATAGTCCGAACAAAGCCTAAACATTTGGTTTAGATAGGTGAGCCCGTTCTTGAGTTATAACGTTACAACGAAAAGTGGCATTGATTTTTATATATTAGATTCATCAAAACAACTGTATGTACTTACCTGTACAAACAGATAATTGTCCTCATACACAGTAACATCCCACTTGACCCCACACAATGATAATGACCATCATCTATCATCACAAACGATACATAAACTGCGCTTTGTAAATGAGTAATTTCGCTGCATCTCTCTGAAGCGCTGCAGCGGCTGAACGTGCACCTAACGCGCCGGCCTCAGAGGCTCTTGGAAAGCAATTACAGCCACTCAAACGTATAATGGCCACGAGGCGCGGCGCATCACAAACCGCTGCAGCACATGACTTGCACCAGACAGTTATGAGGGAAACTTTTCCCGAGTTAGTTGCTGCAGATTTTTGTTTATGTTTTTTAGAAAATTGTGTAAGTTTGTTAGTATTTCTGTTAACATTGTTCAGTCTTATGCGTTATGGTTTCGTGTCTATTTTACACACACAATCACTGTGTAAAATATATTTATCTTATTAGACCCACTTTTACCAAGTTCAAAATATTTTTGCCTTGAACATCATATTTATTTCTTACATTCTGCACTTAAAGAGGTTCTCTACTTTTTTAAACTATCACGGTTTGCTTCTAAACTTAAAATGATTAACTATATGTTTGAGTTCCCGATATTTCGACGCTGTTGCAAGCGCCATGATCGCGGGTTGACTGGCGCTTGCAACAGCGTCGAAATATCGGGAACTCAAACATATAGTTAATCACGGAAGATATCCCGTAAGTGACATTTTAAGTTTAGGTTCTCTACTTCAAATGACTGGTTGGTATATTTGGATAAACCAAATATACCAACCAGTCATTTCATACATAACGATACACGGAGTTCATTGGTTATTATTGGCCTGTGCGGAGTATAAAGTGTTGTAATTGCGTCACTACTTCACTAGCGCACTTCGGGAGCAATTAAAGCCACTCAAAAATGTAATGGTTCGAGCGGAGTGGGCAATTTGTGCCATACCCTAGATCCTCCGCAAACAACTAGAGGAGTCTTTTTGTTTATAATAGTTTCCGTTTTGAAGAATATAAGCACGTTAACTTCCTTTACATTAGTTGGTAGCTGTACGCTGCTGTGACTTATAGAATGCATAATAGTTTTGGCACATCGTCTGTAGTGAAAATTGTGAGCCTGTAGGTTTTTCAAATTATCGTGTAGAGATAAAGGTAGAGAGTAATTTTGAAGCTATTTATGTGTTCCTACATCATGTTAATAGACGTGAACTTTAGTGAAAATTAATGGGTGGATGTTCCCTCACAATTGTCAACTTTTTAGGGACAGTACAAAACTGACTTTCTTATATTTGCTATTGCTATCTTTTTATGTGAAAATAGTTCTTCTTAAACTTAAAATAAAAACAGAGTAACACAAACAATTTGATAAGATATAAACCGCTCCCGTGTGTACCTTGGCCTACAGTACTGAGAGTGGGTGGCAACTCGCCTAGTTCACAAGTGGCCAGCATCTGCTTTGTTGCGCATCATACATTATTATCTTTTTCAATATCGTCATATTAAGGGGTTTGATAAAATCACTTATCTCTTCTCGATATATTAGACTTTTATCATAAAGTCAACAAAACGTGAGTTTTCGTTGACCAACAATAAAGTTGCTGAAAACAACAAGTTTCTAAACTTTCAGTTATTAAATTGTAGCTTCAGAAAAGTTTCAATTAGTTTTGTAGTTGATATTCAATGCAATACTCTCTACTTCAAAACTACATTCTCCACTCATTATTTTCAGTAGTGCATCCTCAAAACTTTGAATCCGAGGGATTCATAAAAAGTATTTCCATTTTACATGTTAATTCTTGTCTCCTCTCTTCTCTGAAAATTTAAAATTGCATCGCAAACAACATTTACTCTTCAAAGTGGATCAACTGGAGGGATATATCATTACGCTATGTTAATTGCTAGCGTCATAATTAACGTGATATTTCGTATAAAGTGTACTTACTATAGGCAACGTTATGTTGTGCTGGATTATCCGTAGTTTTGCGCAGGTTTTGAACGACCGCGTCAAATAGTTTATGCAGCAATTTGGAGCTTTGTTATAAGCTCTCTGATGCGGTTTTGTTTTGATATCGTGTGTAATTTCAATTGTGGACAGAATGCGCTGCAGCCACCGCGTATATAATACCCATTATTATAATGAGCGGGTTTAACGAACTCGTTACTGTTTAGGTATTATAATCCAACCTACCTAAGTAATGTTTATTTTGATTCGGTGTTTTATTAATTATCCTTTTGACTGACTTCTAAAAAGGGGTAGGTTCTCAATTCATTTGGTTTGTTTTTGACATTTATGTACATACTCGTACACCGAGATTTCTGTGAGTTTTCTGATCCCATTGATGTGTATCTTTTTTTTTGTTCCATGCCATAAGCGGTAGAAGTCTTTCAGACTTCAATGTATCAGAATTCAGCTGTCGTTCAATGTAAAACTAAAACACTTACTTAACTAATTAAATGTGAAATCAACAAAAGAAAAACGAATTAAAACATTATTAAAGTAAAATCAAATATTTACGTAGTGTGTAAGAGCAAATATTAATGTTAACTAAAGCCCAGCTCTCGTCAAGGGGAGATTATACCCTCTCTCAGAGAAAGGGGTCAGCTTCCGATCCCGGGCCATCTCCATACTTGACCTCCGCCGGCTTCTTTCGGGGAAATTGATTGCAAAGTCAACACGCTTGCTATCTCCCCTGGGTCGGACAGGGACTGAGGGTAAGATCGAAGTTTACCTATGATTTGAATGATGGAAAAAGTTAACCAAACGAACTTTTGTAATCATTTTATTCTTACTTTAGTCAATTTATTGTTACAGTAAAATAAAGCACTGTAGCATAGGTAAAGTTACATTGAGTTTTCCAAAAACAGTAGCTAAAGCAACGGAGGGTATTAGGTATGCTTTACGAGCGCATCACTCATAGCAGTGTAAAACGGCGTGAACGCAGCGTAGACGCAGCGTGGCGGCGGCGTCGCATCACTCATTACACGTCTCAGTTGTTCTAATTGCTTTCCGGGTGCGTGGTCTGCCCGCGGCGGGCGCAGGGTGCAGGCACCAGGGAGGGCTCAGCGCCACAACATACACCTGCATACTCCACTTTAATACATCGCTTGTTTATCGACGCCATCGCACGGAAATGTGTGGCTTAGCGAGTAATTGAGTAATTTCATATGCGGGGCGTGCAAACATGTTTTAAAATTAGGTGGTTAAAAATCTATTCGCTGGCGGTTTTTCGTGCAGTTTTGACGATGAAATAGATTACAACTGTATCCATTCGAATTATGTACCTAAGTGCTCACTCACTAACTACCTATGGCCACCTATAGCGATACCACATATTTCCATGACATGCCTTAGTAAGGAATGTCATGGAAATACGTATTAACTGTTAATCAAACGATTAACAGTTAATACGTCTTCTAAACAGTACTGAGTACACACAGTTACGTTAATTCAGTGGTCTACAAGCAGTGGTTATGGCAGGAGTTATAAAACAATCACTCACCCTGCACAGTTGGCACACCACTCGGTCACTAGAACATCCTCATTCGAAAAACATCTCATTCGAGGCATTGCATAATTCATCTGTCATCGACATGAAACTTGCAAGCGCCAGCCCTGGGTCTGAGGTCGCATCAATTTTGCAACAGAGCCGACTGTTACCCTATACATTGCGCGCTTGGCTGAGGGACAATAGCGAGAACGCTTACCAGCTGCTCAATGTACGGTTGGTAATAAAGAATGGTGATTATTTGGCCAGTTTCTAGAGCGGCGTGGTAGGGATAATGTTTTGTAGTTTATGTTCATTTAGAGGCGGTCGTTCTAGGTATTTTATTGTATTAGATTTAAGTATACGCATCTTTTTAAAATTAAGAATTAGCACGTAATTAATTTCCCATTTATGTGTGGTGTGTGGCTCATGCGAGCGAGCTGTGATTAGCGCCCGCTCTATGCAGATACTAATGAGTCAATCAATCGTAGCCGCGGCCGCACGCAAACAGAATCTCATGCATCACTACCTACCATCCAATATGAACGAGAAACACTTATTGCGCGGATTTGGTTTCAGTTTAGTTTTGGAAAAAAATATAGAATAATAAAACCGATAGGCTTTTTACTGCTTTGTTTATCCATCCAAAGATTGCATCAAAATGATCGATTTTAGCA
This sequence comes from Agrotis exclamationis, assembly GCA_950005045.1. Taxonomy (NCBI): domain Eukaryota; kingdom Metazoa; phylum Arthropoda; class Insecta; order Lepidoptera; family Noctuidae; genus Agrotis; species Agrotis exclamationis. The sequence goes on along the minus strand of OX465418.1, from coordinate 27,437,679 downwards.
GACAGAAATAATAATATGTTCATATTTTTTTGCAATTATGCACACCACAATCCAATTAACAACGTAACTAACAATTACTGTGACTTATGGGGTGAACCCGCCATTTTGATTTTACCATAGATACAGTCACAATGTGCAACAGACAATGTCTTTTTTTTTTTTTTTTTTTTTTTTTTTTTTTTTTTTTTAGGGTGGCAAAATCATCAAATGAGGCCTCCCGCCCTGGGTGGGGCAGAAGGGACTGTCAGACTCTTACTGACTAAAATCCACCCGTGTTCCTTCGGATGCCCTTTACGTTCCGGGGCCACGGTATCCTGGATTAAGAAAAAATCCGCGACCCCGGCAGGCATTTGGCCCCATAAGGGGCCCCGTCGGTGACGCGTGAAACACGACACGCCACCGACCCGGGCTTGGTCCTTGGTCGGACGGCGAGCTTACCCATTACTCACCGTCCGCAAGCCCGCTCCGCTGCTGTGCCCTCTGCTAATCAGAGGGACACGCATTGGAGCTTCCACCCGACAGGCTATTCGCATACGGGCAAAGAAACCCCCTTAGGCACACAGTGCCTAAGGAAGAGTTTTTGCCCGCATCCCAGGGCGCACCGGCCCGAAAAACTGGTCTTCCCCCCGGACGTATCCGTGAGGGAACTCCAGTCCACGGACGCACGTGGAGGTTACCTGTCTTAGCACCCCAACAGACAATGTCTTAACGAAGGTTTATGAATTTTGATAGTATAGTGTATAGTGTTTGTAGGTTTATAGTATAGGTAGTATATAGTGGAAACATATTTTTCCTACTCCTCCACTATTCTTTTCTGATTAATTTCGAGGATCCAGGACAGGTAAATTCATTCTCCGGGACACGTCGAGCTTCATTGTCTCGGCGCTTTTCTGGTGGTTGCCACTGTTGATTCTGGCTCTCAGGAGTTGCAGTGGTTTGGGAATAGAGTGGTGGGTTTGTCCCAAAAAAAAAAAATGTAAAATTATTCCTGAAAACTGTATTGAATCAATTAAGCATTATATTGAAACATTAACTCCGAAAAATTTTATTCAAAATCTACATAGGTACATTTTGTGTTAATTCAACCAAAATAATAATTTCCCAGTAATTGCGAACAGGCATTTGTGTTCGGGAAGCCGTCATAACGTCATTGAACGAACAAACCATTTTGATTTCCGACATGTTTGTTTATATCGAACACTAGCAGAAATCCAAATTACATAATCATACATGTGCGAAAATTCGAAACACTGCTCTAATAATGACATTAAGTAAATGAATAAAATATTTTTTTTTATTCATAAACTTTTTCACAAAGATGAGAAGATGAGTGTATCGATAGCCTCAGAAACATAAATTAAAATCTTATATATATATATCTTATATACACCGTGTTCCGGACGATATACATAAACTTCGACCAGATGTTCAAACCACGGAAGTAAGCATTTTTCATTATGGACACATTAATAAATTCTTATTTTTTATTTTTTGTTAATTTTCATACAAACTAAATACCTAGACGTAAATAACCCGATATGCATGCCTCTTTATCCGAATTGGCAACGTCATTCATAACATTTGGCGGGCTGAAACAAATGAAATGCAAATAGTATTTGATAGATTTCAAATTAAGATACTTTCTCACTGCATAGCTCAATTAAATTTCATTAAATGAAATTACAAATATCTTTGTAACGAAGCCTTTTTAAGTACTACTTCCTTTGTTGGATTTGATTTGTAAAAGCCATAGAAGTATTTGCTAAAGTTTATGGATAACGTGAAGAACACGGTGTATATATATATATATATAAGATTTTAATTTATGTATATATATATATATATATAATAATAGTTTAATTAGTGCCTAATTAATAACTGAGTGAACTAAGTTAATACAAAACCTGTGTTTATTACTATTATGTACCTGCACCAATGATGATACTTGTGACGCTATGTATTACAAGCTAGAGATATTATTTCCAAATTAATGACTGTCTCGCGTAGACACTTCATAAGTTTAATTAAAAGCTTACCTTCGTGGAACTAGCAAGACTTGACTGAGAAAAATGAGTTCACCTTGTACAAAATACACAGATATTGTACAATGAAACTCAGTACCTACATTTGCAGTTAGCAGCCGCATTTATTCATTTCTGAAGTTTCTCATCTCACGACTTTTGAAAAGACTTTGAGCTCCAGTTACTCTGCAAAGGGAGCCGAACTGACACATGCGTTATAATTGCAAGACTAATTAGAAACACGCGTGAACATCGCACCGGAAAACGAGACTCTAGCGGATAAACGGAAATAGGAGAGAAAATCTAATAAGGCCGCATTCAAATGTACTCGCCCTGTTATACCTATGTAACTTTTTCCTTCTGATGAAAAAAATAGTACCTCAACCGTGAGCATAGACTATAACATTTATGGTCGTGAGTACAAGTATCAGAGAGGGCATAGACTAAAGTAAAAGTAAGAATCTCGCATAAAATACAAACACACAGACCCGGAACAACACTTATCGTTCATATAAATATTTGTTCCGTTTGGGGATCAAACCTGTGACACAATGAACAGCAGTCGATCGCTCAGCCACAGCGCCAGATGTGCCATCAAAAATTTCTAGAATCGCCAAAGAAGAATGACATCCGTTGCTTCAATATCCAAGTCATAATATGATTCCTGCCCACACCTGCGAGAGCAACATATTGTTTGTAACATTAAACATACACAGATGTTACAAGTGCATCTCAAGCAATGAGGCTGTTACTTGAAGCCAGCAGACGAAGTACGGAGCCTCGACTGAGAGCAACTGAAGAGCAGTAAACACTGGCGCATCGGAATTGCTAATCGTGCCGCCATCCGCAGAGCCACTCCACTGCGCGCTGCACAGCCGCGCTTTAAACGTTCGCCTACAATCTGAGTAATGGATGCGAGACACGTCATTAAACTAACTCTGTAAGTTTGCAAGATATCGCACCATCGTGATATGACACTCAGTCTTTTGCTGTTCGAGACTTTTTGCTTTTGTGGAGGGAGCTTTGAGACGTAAAAGATTTTTGTTTTGTTGTTAACCTCTCAAACCCCGTAAAACTAAGAACACAACATGTGTCTACGCTTCTTGTGGATTTATACTAATCTCTTCTGTTTTAATGTAATTTCGTCTAGTAACAAAGAACACACTAAGTTACTCATATATTAAAAACCGGCCAAGTGCGAGTTGGACTCGCGTGAAGAGGGTTCCGTACGATGTTACCTATCACGTTTTTTTTTCGCACAATATTGAGTGATTTACCATGTTATTTTAATATCATGGACTTCTTATAGGTTTTCCTATAATCTATAAAAAGAAAACTAATTTCTGTATTTAAAAAAAAATAGGTTCAGTAGTTTCGGAGATAAGGGGGGGGAATGGTCAAATTTCGTCTATTTTCTTGAATAACTTGGAAACTATTTATTTTAAAATAACAAAAAAAAATATTTAAGATTGTCTCAACAAGACCTTTAATTTGATATGTCACAAGATGCAGTTTTCAAATATTTTTTTTAATTTTCCCCTTCCCCCCCAAAAATTACCTCCCATATACAGATATGGACTTCTTATAGGTTATCCTATAATCTATAAGTAGAAAACTAATTCCTGTATTTTTTTCAAAATTTTAGATTCAGTAGTTTCGGAGATAAGGGGGGGGGGGGGGAATGGTCAAGCTTCGTCTATTTTTTTTGAATAACTTGGAAACCATTTATTTTAAAATTACAAAAAAAAATACTTTTAAGTTTGTCTCAGCAATACCTGTCATTTGATATGTCACACGATGCACTTTTCAAATATTTTTTTTTAAATTTTCCCCTTCCCCCCCCAAAAATTACCTCCCATATACAGATATGGACTTCTCATAGGTTATCCTATAATCTATAAGTAGGAAACTAATTCCTGTATTTTTTTCAAAATTTTAGGTTCAGTAGTTTCGGAGATAAGGGGGGGGAATGGTCAAGCTTCGTCTATTTTTTTTGAATAACTTGGAAACCATTTATTTTAAAATTACAAAAATAAATACTTTTAAGTTTGTCTCAACAATACCTTTCATTTGATATGTCACACGATGCAGTTTTCAAATATTTTTTTTTAAATTTCCCCTTTCCCCCCCCCCCCAAAAATTACCTCCCATATACAGATATGGAGTTCTTATAGGTTATCCTATAATCTATAAGTAGAAAACTAATTTCTTGATTTTTTCAAAATTTTAGGTTCAGTAGTTTCGGAGATAAGGGAATGGTCAAATTTCGCCTATTTTCTTGAATAACTTGGAAACTATTTATTTTAAATATACAATAAAAATATATTTAAGATTGTCTCAACAAGACCTTTCATTTGGTATGTCACACGATGCAGATTTCAAATATTTTTTTTTTAATTTTTCCCTTCCCCCCCAAAAATTACCCCCCATATACAGATATGGACTTCTTATAGGTTTTCCTATAATCTATAAGTAGAAAACTAAATACTGTATTTTTTTCAAAATTTTAGGTTCAGTAGTTTCGGAGATAAGAGGGGAGGGGGAATGGTCAAATTTCGTCTATTTTCTTGAATAACTTGGAAACTATTTATTTTAAAATTACAAAAAAAATACATTTAAGATTGCCTCAACAAGACATTTCATTTGATATGTCACACGATGCAGTTTTCAAAACTTTTTTTTTCATTTTCCCCTTCCCCCCCAAAAATTACCTCCCACATACAGATTTCATCTATTCACGTCACACCTCTGTGCTTGGGTCACAGGAATTGATATGTGTACCAAATTACAACCCAATCGGTCTAGTAGATTCGGAGATAATTGACTGTAAGCGACAGACAGACGGACACACGAGTGATCCTATAAGGGTTCCGTTTTTGTATTCGGACGTACGGAACCCTAAAAAATTATGACATTGAAACAGTGTTTTAAGTCTTGAAGGCGGTGTTGTTAAAAGTACAAGCAATGACAAAATATCCATTCCCCGTCCCGTGACGAACTGGTCAATTCCTCAAAGACACGTAGCCCCACGATTTATTTCAGGCCCCGATGCAGCAGCTATACGTATGTTTCCCGCGGCAGATTGTGTAGGAAACAAGCGAGGGCGTATTTGTCACAGTTAGCGTGGTCGTGCGCTGCGTCGTCGTGGCATGGCATGGCGGCGCGTGGGGTATGCTGGCGTGACGTGCCACGGTCACGGCTGTAACGTGCCGTATCACAGACGTGTGTGATGTCGGGAGTTTAAAAGATAAAGTTTTGTCTCGTGAATAGAAACAGTAACTTTTAAGTTTTTTTTACAATTTTATCCGTTCTTCTTCTTAGCGTTTATGTTTCTGTAGTTTAAAGCAAATAATGATCTACTTAGAACACTTTTTTTAAACTTACTTCTCATTACATGATCAATGAATACAAAACTACTTTTACGGCTAACTTCATATTATATTATAAAATATTTAAAAGAATACAAGTGTCACACATGCTTGGAATCAAAACTTTGCCATTCAGTATTCAGTCTCTATAATTATAGTTCTCCGCTAAGAGCACACAGCACTGTGGCACGAAACTTAGGCTTCATTAGTGAATGCTACATACGTGGCCGAATTTCCGAATACCCCAATAGTTGAGGAACCACATTGCATCAGACAGACAAGGCGAGAGCCTCTCGTCACACGATGTCATTAAACAGCGCCACAATTAAGATCTGTGTTCTGCTTCAAGTTTTCTGAAGAGCTGTTTGCATTTGAGTTGTTTTGTTTTGGTTTTTGGTCAGTTTCACAATGTGAATTTCGGCAAATATTGTTGTTTCAATTGAAAACATTCAAGGTATACCTATGACATTTTGTGAAAAATAATATTAAAATATGGATTCAGAATATTTGGGATATCTATTATAAATATAATTATCATGACTCTAGAGTACAAAAATGATGAGTAGAAAGGACGAGGAAGGTCAATGAAAAGCTATAAAAAATGCACGCATGACACGGGCAGGAAGATGATAATGATGATTGCCATCATTCTAGAGCCAGCAAGCACTCAATTCGTCACAGAGTTAGTATTATCAATATCGCAGTTCTGTTGTCCCGTGAAAGCATTTCTGTTAAAATCCTTTATTTTACCGCTATAACAACAAAGAACATTCAACATTCAGTTGAGTGAGCCAACATGAAAAATTTTAAAAGTCCGTTAATACTTTATCGGCACAAAATTTGAACAAGCGATAGGAACTGAATTTCTATTTGGAAGTCATTGTTAACATTTCAAAGCAACTGTTGGTATTTGACATCTCATTTGAATTTAATCTGCTCAATGTTGGCTGCGCGCTGTATTTGTGATGTGAAAATTTGATAGCGTATGTGTAAGGTGACCTCTGCATTTGGAGCGTGTGTACGGTGCCCTGTGCACCTGTGAACGACAAATAATGTTGTTCATATTGTACCTGGTAATGTGAAGGAGTATGTTAGCCTGTAGTGGTTATTAAAATTTTTGGCCGAATGATGGTAAGGTTTGGCCAAAAGAAACAAGGGCCGTCAAAAAACGCGATTAGTTGACAATTTAGTCAATATTGCAGAGAATAGATGGATGAAAGTTGCACAGAACTGAAAAGTATGGCAATAAAACTTTTTGAAAAAAGGAAGAAACCGGCTTCTTAAAACATTGATTTTGTTTCTAATTTCCTTGACTTTATTATTGCTACAGACTTCCAACAGTAACTTTTCACGCAAAAGTTATTTTACACTTCTTTGAATTTTTTTTGAAGTCGGGTTCATAGTTTACAAAAAGTTTTTTTTATTTTTAGTGGATACAAGCGTAATATTTTTTTATTGTGTGATTGCGTAAACAATACCCAGATAATGTACAAGATGTAACAAATATCTTTAATTTCAGATCTGTACCACTCCAGTTTCAAAATATAACACAGTAATAAAAAAGTTTTCACTTCTACCGGCACTCCCGGAGTGCAACCCGTCGTTTTTAATGAGAGGGGGGCTCTCATAAAAAAACGTTTAGTTGAGTATTTGTTTTATTTTAATTTAATTATTTATTTTTAAAGTGAATATTTAACCAAATGTTCTGTTAATATTTCAAGCGTCTTCTTGATGCCATTTTCAATATCGAGGAAAAACTGAGCAAAAAATCACGACTGTTGTTTGGGAGTTGATAAAGCAGCAACAGAAATACACCATCTGTGAAAATTTAAACTGTTTAACTATCACGGTTCATGAGAAACAGTCTGGTGACAGACGGATGGACAGACAGCGAAGTCTTAGTATAGTAATAGGGGCCCGTTTTATCCTTAGTGTACGGAATTCCAAAACGCACGACACAAATCATTACCTACCTTGCCTATGCCTTAAATATCACGCATTGTTGACACACATTGTTAGATCTTACTTAAGCTAAAAATGTATAGACGTACTATTTTACATTATAGATAGTCTTTAAAAATAGAACTTTAATAAATTTCCTACAAATTTTATTAAATTACAGCGGAATTTTGGCCACTGGGCGACTAAAATACGATTACTAATTCGAGTCAGTAAAATGACATTTCCAATGTTCCTGGTTTGTTTCATTTTGTATGTATCAGTGACAGTTGCACTTGTCATTTTACTGACTCGAATTAATAATCAAACTAAACTACTTATTATAATTTCATCAATAATTGAATTTTAGCGAAATTGATAGGCTTCACAGATTTGGTTTTCAATTGGAACGAACATTCTTTGCCAAAATTAAAAGCCCATATATTTTAATTAAGTAAATACTACATGATGAAAAGTAGAACGGCACTCTTATTAGTAAATTAAAGCAATGATCTCCTTAGTACGTAATTAGCTAAACTAATTACTTACGAAAATACCTTAAGTTCTAAAAATTTTTGATAAAATAACACCGGTCACAATTCTCATCGCCAATAGACCACAACAAATCTATATTCGATTTAAAAGTATCCAAGTTAATCAGACTTAGCAACGAACTTGTGGAAGCAGCAGCCGATCCTATTAAAGATAATCGTCTCAGATACTTCCCGCGGCCGGAAGCAGCTCCCAGCACTGGGACGAACAATAGAACCCCTGTTTTGTTTTAACAAAGGATTTATCGCCCACTTATGGGGATATATTCGGCTGTGTTTAGGAGACCCCACCCTCACTCAATAGCCTGTTAAAAGATCAAAAAGAGCGTGCGGTAGACACTTTTGGGGATATTTAATGCCGGTTTCAAATAACGTTTTGTTTGAAATTTGTTATATCTATTTTGGTCTCATTGGAGAATATTTTAATAAAGACATAGCTGTAGGCACTTCCATGCTTTATAGATATGTAATGAAAAGAGAGGGTTACAATATACATACAAGTATGAATAAGGATACAATGACAATACATTCCTACATGAGGTTAGCTCTCCATCCTCTCTGACATTTTTTGTTCTTTTTATTTTCTTCTTAACAACTGCCACTACCATCAAGGCCAACTAAAATAACAATATCATTATTCCATATTACACCTTTATCAGTCTCATAATTTACTCATTGCTACGTCCAAGACTGGGCGATGTCTTAGCACGTCGCCTGCGACTGTCAGTAGCATCAGATATCTTGGTGAGTTCCGCTGCCATCTCACAGCAGCCATCGATAGCGTCGCGACTGGCGGCATTGTCTCGCGCCGTGACGCTGTCTGCGTCAGGATAGATTAATGAGATTGGAACTTCGTTTTGTATTTGCATTTACAGTGTATAAGTTTTGTAAGTAGATATTACTGGTGTATTGTGACGTCGTAATCATTGGCAAAGTTTATTTGGTAGGAAAAATAGTAAAATAAAAAATTGCACTCTTTGTATCAGATACAACCTTTTCTATGTCGTCTGATGACGCCCATGCCATGGATTTTCCTTTAACTTAATCAAAATCAACATTCAACGAATTAAACAAAGCAGTTACAAAATGATTTGTCCAGTATTTAGTAAAAACCAATTACAGGTAAATCTTCAAATCCTCACTTACATAACTACTTACCAACATCCACCAACAGATATAATCCTACTCGCCCAAAGGCTTTGCTTGTCCAATTATCCTGACAGCATTACGGTAATGATGCAAAGTACCCTCGCGGAGGAGGTGGTCGAGATCAGCTGTCAGATGAAGTGAACTCCCTGCGGAACAAGTCGGCGCGGGAAGTCGGAGGTCGCTTAATGTGACTCGCGGTAGATTTATGAACCGAGTTTATGTTTACTAAGTGTTTTAGTTTAGTATCTTACCGAGGATAAATCAGCATGTTGTAGCTACAGTAATATTAATGATTTTATTAAGGTGGCGAGAATTTTGTGTCTTCTGGGTGGCTGAACGATTGACTAGTAAAGGACGAGATTTTTCCCACGTTTTTATACACTCACAATTCTTGTTTGTTTGTTTCTTAACAACATTGACCCCCACTAAAAGTAAGTACCTATCTTCTGCACGTGAGTGCGTTTCCAAACATTTAAACTCACACACACAATCAACCAGGCCAGAATAACTACCTGCACTGAAAAACCGAATAGGTTGAATTCCATAATGTTGATTATGTCGTAAGTTGCGTTAACCTAATATTATGTTTAAACAACTATTGTATGACATTTATTTCTACAAAAATAAAATTGTTAAAAATTAATAGGTTAAACCAACCACTAAAAGAGGTTAAAACGACACAATATTCGAATCTAAGTAAGTCTAAACTGATAATATAGTCAAGTCAACATATTAACGAAGTAGAGTCAACAAAATAAATAAGTTAAATATATATAATCAGTATAACTATTTATTATAGATTTGAAATTACTGCATATAAAAGTTGAGTTAACAAACTGATTAAGTCTATTTAGCTAAACATTTGATAAATACAACAAAATAACAAGAATATTTTTATTTAACTACTTAATACAAGGTTGTAACAAATAGACGAAAAAGTTAACATAACAAACATACAAGTTCAGTTAACTAAACACATTTGTTAATCCATCAAATTATAGATTAAGTATGAAGAATATTAATTCTACTATTTAATATATGTTTGAAATAACAAAACGAAACAATTGAGGTAACCAACTATACTAATTAACTAAACATGTAAGTTATACCAACCACTGAAACAACATCATTTTAACTACTTACTAGACGTGCCAGTTAGTTGTATTAAATAGTTGAGTTTAAAAACTGATAAAGTTAAGACAATCAACTTGAGTTAAAATTACAAAACACAAAAAATATGTATCAACAACTAGACGAAATAGTTAAGTTTACAAATTTACAGCCGAATCAACCGATCATTTATGCTATCACAACAAATTGTACGTACAACATTTTATCAGCGCTTTGAAATACCCATACGAAAAAATTAACTAACTGCATAACGTTGAAACAACTAAACATTTAAGTTAAACCATCCATTTAAACAACTTTATTTTAACACGATATGTCATTACTAGATGTGTCAGATCGTTACATTAAATAGTTGAGTTTAAAAACTGATAGTCAAGCCAAACTAATTTCGTTCCGACTTGCTCGATAGATGGCGTTCATCATTTACGTCACAATCCTGAATCGCGGTGTTAAGATTCTCCGCCGCCGAATGACCCTCGCGCGCTACAGTAGTGTATTCATACTTACTACTTTCCTGGCATAGGGAATACCGTGACCAAGAAGGCGGTTCCCCAGGTCGAGGCCTTTTCATTGAACACAGTGCGAAGGAAAGTAGTCAACCTACCTAACCGCAGTGCAACTTGTTGCACTCTGCGGTTAGGTTGACCCCTGCGATTTTCCCTAATGTGGATAACTCGGCTGCGTAATTTTTGGTAGAGGGGGGGGGGCTGTTAGCGCTAGCCCGCTAGGCTAGGCGAGTGAGGTTAATTTTACTGCAAGATTTAGGTACATTACATCTAACATTACGCCACAAGTTGATTCTACACAATAGTTAGGTCAAAAATACTAATTCATGTAGGTTAATTTTACTGAAATGCGTAGGTACATCTAGCAATACGCCTAGAGTAAATTCTACATATTAGCTATATCAAGGATAGTAATGAATGTAGGTTGATTTTACTGCAAGATTCAGGTATTTTTAACAAAGTACCACTGGTAGATCCAACATACAAAATTTGTAAGTTTAACTTACATGTTAGGCAGTAAAACAAACTATATTCTTACGTAGGTTATATATTAACTTACACGCTGTTGAATTTACTATTTTTTAAATATGTTGAAACAACCAAACTGAACACAGGTTAAATTTATCTTTATAGTTCAACTATTTTTATTTTGTTAATTCAACAAATCATGTCGGTAGGTGCTATATTAACCTAAAAATAAAGGTTGAAAAAAGGTTAAAACAACCTATTCGGTTTTTCTGTGTGGAGGCCAAACAAATATTTGGCGCAGCAGGCAAAGGCCAAGTCACTGCGAAGACCGTGCCGTGGATAATAATATGAATACGATGATATCATTTTCGTATTATGTTGGTCTATATCAGCGTCTGAACAAATAAAAACCAAATTTCAAAATTGTATGTATGTATGTACCAATCCGCACTGGGCCCGCGTGGTAGATTACGGCCCACTCCCTCTCACAGAGAGGAGGCCTGTGTCCCAGCAGTGGGAACATTTATAGGCTGATGATGATGATGTATGTATGTTTTTATGTTTGTGTTCGCATATCTCCGGAACTCCCCCCAAACTTGTATAAACTTCTGAAGTAAAACGTCAAATGCTCATTTATCCTTCACACACCTGTCCGGTACGTACCAGTGTTTGGATTAAAATCTCTACCAAATTATTTTTGGGAAAAACAGGTGTGATATCATTCCTAGATATAAAATTACTGTTAAAATATAAAAACTTACATAATTGACACAAAGAATTAGAAGAAGGATTCCTCTCAGCAAATGAATGTGATATCTGCGCACAAAAACGTTACTTGTCCAATTTACCGGCGAAGCGCCGTGGCCGACGGACCGCGCTGAGATCAGCTGTCAAATCAAATGAACTACCCTCACCCCCATAACACGCCGCTCTGCCCCCCCCCACTCCATCCGACCACAACGAACAGGAAACCATTGCAATGGATAGTAATGTGACTTGGAACTGAACTATGGCACATTTATATTTATAAGACGTTTGAGACGTGAACTAACATGCGTGTGACGGTCCAGGAAAAGTAATAAACTAAGGATTATTTCTTTATTTTCGAGTGTAAATAATAAACATGTCATTCCGCCTGTAAGTTTAACCTAGGCAACTCTGTCATTCGTCTCGTTCGAGTCCTGGAAAGTGTAGGTTGTGTGAAAAAATTGTAGGAAAGTCATCATTGAGAAGGGAGGTTTAATATTTCTAGGTACCTATATCAAAACTAAAACATTTGCCGGTTGAACAAAAAACAGGAACAGGAAACCTCAAAATCAATATATTTTTAACTGTTGTATCTGTAAGGAACAATTTTACCTATATAAAACCATAATCATTAAGCTTCAACTTTATTAAAGTGGAAGTCTCGCGAAATGTTACTAGTTAATTAAGAAATTCTTCTCAAATATTTTCTGCAGTCCTAACGATCTTTAAAATTTGTTCCTTTTAATAAAGATTTAAGCTCCCTTTATTAAAGCTGGCGTTAAGCTGTGGTTTAATATATTTATTTACAACCAAGTTAACGTAACGCTTCGACAAAATTTATACTAGTAATTATGTGGCGGCGACCTCTGAATATATTAGTGGAGTGAACTTTATTAAAGACATTTATCTTAATTTTGACTAACTTAGTTGTATCTAAGTTTCTCGATATTGACTTTGTTTTGTGTTCCTAACAAACTTTGAGCTATGAATGAGACAAGTAAACATAAAACTGTTAAGGGTTAACTGATTCAGTTATTCTTCACTACATAATATTAAACAAAGTCTCAAGATCTTAACTTCGAATTCTAACGCAGATTTCATCAGTTTATTCAAAAAATAATGTTATAATAATTATAATACATACATACACGCGCGAAGCCGGGGCGTTCACTACTTTTTAATAAGTACAATTTCCCCTTGTTGGAAAATTTTGTTCTGTATCCAGTCGAGTTATTATTTCTCATTTACAGTGCAACTTTCATTCCACGCACTAAGTGCACGGCCGAGTATTAATTTGTCTTTGCGGTGTTTCCGGTAAGGGTTGACAAGAGAAGTATTTCAGGAACTTCGTCAAGCATTAAACAAATGAGAGAAAAAAGGAAAACAATTTGGACAAAACAAAATGTTTGCAAAACAGTTATATGTAGACTAAAAAAGTGGAGTTGTGTAGTCATCTTTAAACGCACTCTGTGAAAGTGATATTATGTTACCATTTGAAAATTGTATACTAGGACAGCCGTGATTGTCTTGAAAAAAATACGTGTGGCACTCGTAGACTGCCGCGGTGAAGCTATTGCATAGCATTTTTTTTTAAGAAAACAAGTGATACGTCAAGAAACGTTTTCCTCCTCCCCCTCTCCCTCTCCCTCTCCCTCTCCCTCTCCCTCTCCCTCTCCCTCTCCCTCTCCCTCTCCCTCTCCCTCTCCCTCTCCCTCTCCCTCTCCCTCTCCCTCTCCCTCTCCCTCTCCCTCTCCCTCTCCCTCTCCCTCTCCCTCTCCCTCTCCCTCTCCCTCTCCCTCTCCCTCTCCCTCTCCCTCTCCCTCTCCCTCTCCCTCTCCCTCTCCCTCTCCCTCTCCCTCTCCCTCTCCCTCTCCCTCTCCCTCTCCCTCTCTCTCTCCCTCTCCCTCTCCCTCTCCCTCTCCCTCTCCCTCTCCCTCTCCCTCTCCCTCTCCCTCTCCCTCTCCCTCTCCCTCTCCCTCTTCCACTCCCTCTCCCTCTCCCTCTTCCACTCCCTCTCCCTCTCCCCTTGCTCAATAAAAGCATGCTTTCGTGCTATAGTAATGTGCACGTCTGTCCGTACCTTTATGATTGCCGAAGTCTCCCAAACTGAAACGACGTTGGACGATCCGTGCTGTCAAATGTGGTCAGGTTTTTTCATTACGTTTTTTCGCGCGCGCCGAGCTCAGAGCCTGCGATAAAAGCTATGCAATAGCTTAAAATTTCATAGCAACCCTCGCCAAGATCAAACAATGATTTCACAAAACAAGAAAATGTTTTATGACACTTTCACTTAGTGGAGTGCCTTCGCGTCTTCAAACTGTTTCCTTTTTTTTCACTTATTATTTATCTTGTATCGTGGGTGCGTTTACGATCAGTTAAATTTACACACACATAAACAGCCAGACCTGTTCCGTGCGTGAATCGAACCCGTGACACGCAGCGCAGTGTTCACATTTATGCCGACATTTATTTAGAACAAAAACCTTCTATTCCATTTTACTCATTAAAATAAACTAACACAACTATAATTATGTACTGCATTAGTATTTACACTTACTGTTTTAAAAATGTATTCAGTGTGTGGAGTAACTAACCTAAATGAAAGAAGTGTGTGTAGCACGCGGCGGCGGCGCGCGGCGGCTGCTTCCTCCTAATGAGTGTCTCTGCAGCGAGCTGGCGAGGTGGCGAGGTGCCCCCTAATGAACTCCCGATGTGTCTGTGTACCGGGATGCGCTACTATTATAATTAACGTACTGCTTGCAGCGTCATTCATTACAAATTTTAAGATTATATTTTTGGATAGAGAGTTATTTTTTGGCGAAATTCTGTGAACATTACTGAAATTAAAATATTTCGGAGATGACTGTGTCGGTGAGCCTTCGGTGTTGATTGTTAGTGGGAAATATTGAATTCTAGGATTTTCGAGTTGTTTCACTTTGTAGGCTTACATGTTAATCAAATTATTTACGATCCATGCGAAAGCGGGCAAGTCAAGCAACAGCCAGTATTTTGAAAGAAAGAAAGAAAGAAAGAAAAAATATTTATTTGACACTAAACCACGACAAACACACAACAAAATAAAAACAAGAAACAGAAAAATGGAAACTTAAGCTAAAACAAAAAAATAAAAGGGAGAAGTGAAAAACAAAGATTTGATGTGTGTCCCATGGCTGCGCCAAATAGGCCCAAGTTCAGCAAAATGTCGAGCAACTAGGTAGTGCTCGACGCTGGTTTTCAACTGGGCCTGTGTTTGTGATGTAACGGATGTAAATCAGCTTTATATTTTGATTGAGTGTCAATGCTTATGATATGTACTTACATAAAAAATAGATATAATATAATAATAAAAATATCCTACATAATAATATGTATATAAATGTTAGTAATATAAAACCAAGAAACAGATAAACAAATAAGACAGACGTGTGATAATAGGTTGTGTGGTATCTTTAACTTTGCAAAACCTGCAAAGTTAAAGATACCACAGATAAGTTATTTCATAAATGAATGTGTCTCTTTGGAGTACGATGTATATTGGCATCAGAAACGCTTAACTCAATGTATGTTGTACCTTTATATTGAAATGTTGGTTATTTTGTATTTCAACCATTGTAATATAAATTTTAACGTTGAGATTATATTGCACGGCATTATTATTTTATAAATAGCTGAACAAAATTATTTCGTGGAAATGTAGTTTAACTTTACAATGAAATACATTTTGTTAATGCTTGCTACCAAGTGGAGCGAGAATCAACAAAAGTACTTACTGCAGTTTTTAAAGCTGTCAATAAATTAAATCTTTGGATAAGAAAATAATTCAGTTGTCAGACACAAAAGTGATGAGTTTTACAGTGGGTACTGTGGTCGTCGGATATTTTTCATCGACCTCTAGAGAGCAGTAGTGCGGGCAATACCTCGCGGTTGAACTTTGGCGCCGACTTACAATTTAGATAAATGAAATATTTAGTTCACAAGTATTTCCAATACTTGCTCTTGTTTATCAATAGTTTCGGAATTCTTGAACAGTAATATTAGAAGATACTTATTGTCTCTATTCCTCTTAAGCGGGATTCAATTGCTTTTAGTTGTAAATGTTCCATTGTTTCAAGTGCAGTTAAGTCAAGGGAAATAATAATGTATACAGCCAGAAACAAAAATAATACAGTATTTTAGAGCAATTCTTATTGAAACATAACTAGGTTTTACTTGTTACTTCATCCACCTTTCTACTGTCCTTTATGTTTATGCTAAAGGAGTTTAATAAACTTTATATGGAGAAACACTGGGAATTTCTCGAGTACCGTGGATGCGTTTACAAATGTCGAAACTTACCTAAACCCAAAAGCAAAAATTTACAACCTACACGTAGTTGTTCCGAGTCTCGGAACAACTACGTGTAGGTTGTAAATTTTTGCTCCTTGCGGAATCGAACTTGCGACACAATGCTCGGCAGTCGATCACTCAGTCACAGCGTGACCGTGATCGTGTTCAGGAAATACTATTGAATTTCTTGTAGTTTTTGAATCAGGGTAATCAGGGTGTGGCAACCAACAATGAATATTTTATTTTTCTTTGATTTTAAACAGATTCAACTAGAGATTTACAAAGTACAAAGTGGCATAGTTATATTATAAGTGAAAGGGCAGCGGAAGAAGGAAAAAAATTGAAAAAAAAAACATATAATAAGGAATCTCGCACTATCATAATATGTATATTGGTCCGTAAGCACCATATTATAACCTCGCCTAATCCCTTGGGAGTGAAAAGTGTGTCGGTAATGTGCTCTGTTTATGAACATTGATCCTTCCACACGTACTCTGTCCGACAGTTAAAGTTTTATGACAGGAGTAACTACGGCTTGATTAAATTTTTAACGTCTTCTTTTCATGACCTTTTTCGTTCCTTTATTAATTCCTAGTACGATGGAGGAATTCTACGTGTTATCGATTAAGTGTCATTACAGTCACCGTGTCTTAATATTTGAGTGACATTTTTCTTTCAGAGTAATTTGAAGACATTATTTCATAGTAAATCCTGCTAGAAATGAATTTTACAGTTATCTTAAAGTAGATCTTCGGAACTATTTGTAAAGCTCAAATGTTCTATGAAACCAGAAATATTACCAGATAACATATTTCTGGTTTCATTTTCTACAGATTCCACAGTTTCTATTGAATTTAGTGACAAAAAGTCGTTAAGCAAGTGGTTAACATCGACTGCGTCTTAGAATCCATTTATAAGTAAATGTAGTTTATGGATAGTGCCCACAAACTTTACTAAACATATCAGCGAACTGGATGAATTAAAAGTAACTGAGTAAAACTGGAGTACGTGACTACTCACCCCCGCCCCTCACTTCACCCTCTCCCGGGGGACGCGTGTCCCCCGACTCGTGAAATGTGCCACTTTGATCATAGTTTCTTTGTAGTTTCCACTTTGGTAGCGCGGGAATGTTAAAAACGATGAATAATTTTTCATTGCATGTTAATATCCACTTTTTATAGGTTAAAATATTCGATTCATAGAGTGAATTAAAATACTGAACGGTGAGTTGCATAAATTATAGGAAACAGTTGTCGCAAGCGAATTTAAGGAAAGCTTTGTAATTTTTTCAGTAGAACTGTATAATTGCCTATACTTTCTTTGTTCAACTTTTATATTTGGTTTGGATTGCAGTAACTAGAATAGAATAGAATTAATTTATTTGTCAGAATATTGTACAAGGTTGTTATGTGCATTATATATAATTATGATCATAATATTCTGCCGTTTCCGGCGTACAAATATGGATTATAAGATTACAGGTCATCAATTTATCCTACATTAGAATTAGATTTATAATCATGAGAATTACAAATAATTTTAATAATTTGAACGACATTAATTAATTTAGTCAAGGAGATACAATACAATTTATAGGCAATAATTTCAAATATTTAGGTAAATTTTTCATTCATAAAATCTTCAGTCGAGTAATAACATTTGCTTAAGAGAAAGTTAAATAATTTAATTTTGAATGCTCGGAGGTTGAGAGTTTTGAAGCTGTCAGGTAATTTGTTATAAACAGTAATAGACATGCAGTAAACATTATTGGAAAATAGTTTTATTCTACGTCTGGGAACATTAAGCATATACACTTTGCGGCTGGGTCTAGATACAACATCATTATACAATTCAAAATTCATGTCTATTTTGGTGTACAAAGATACAAATTTCATAAATATATAGTGCTGGAAGTGGCAATATTTTAAGTTTTTTAAACAGTGGAACACAACTGTCCAGTGGGTGCGCTCCACAAATTGCGCGTACACATTTTTTCTGAGCTCGAAACACTCTTTTTAGTTCCACAGAATTACCCCATATTATTATGCCATACCGTAAAATTGACGAGACATAGCCATGGTATGCACATAGAGCTGCTTCAGCACTAGCCACTCGTGTTAGC
Organism: Agrotis exclamationis; assembly: GCA_950005045.1. Lineage (NCBI taxonomy): Eukaryota > Metazoa > Arthropoda > Insecta > Lepidoptera > Noctuidae > Agrotis > Agrotis exclamationis. The sequence continues at coordinate 27,419,352 of OX465418.1, read as the reverse complement.
CTGTACAAAACGAAAACAAATCGATCTATCCTCTTACATAGATCATCAATATGAGATTTCCAATTACAGTTTTTATCAATTACTATCCCCAAGAATTTTGCGTTATCAACCTCTTCTACTGTCTCATTTCCGTAACATATTTTAAGCCGTGGGCGATTACTTTTATATGTCTCAAATTGTATCATTTTAGTTTTATTAATGTTAATGTGAAGATTATTGTGTTCAAGCCATGTAATAATTTTGTTTAATGTCATATTCATCTCATTTTGGTACTCAACAATATCATTTTTTTCGTTTATAATACTAATTGTCGTATCGTCAGCGTAAAGTGTGCAATTGTGTGAAGTTACACTAGGTAAGTCATTAATATATAACAAGAAGAATTGCGTCCCTAGTATGGTCCCTTGGGGAACACCGCAGCTGTTTTCCCTATACTGAGACCTATATGCGAGCTTTTGATTGCTTGTTTGTGCCGAGATCTCGACGCATTGTTGTCGATGTGTAAGATAGCTTTCGATCCATTTCAATGCGTTTCCCCTTATGCCACATCGGTCTAATTTGTAAATTAACAGTTTATGATTAACGAAATCAAAAGCCTTGGACATATCTAAAAAATGGAGACAATAGGCAGTTTATCATTCAGGCTTTTCGTTACCAATTTTAGTAGAGCAAAACAGGCTGATGTGGTGGATTTATTTTTTCGAAAACCAAATTGATTTTCATTTAAAATATTGAATTTGGATACTAGTAAATGCAATCCAAACCAACATACACATACCAACATTTATACATAATCTACATTACAAAAAGTACTTAAATCATTATAATTCTACTTTACTAGCTTGAATTAACTCGTCCTAATCAAATTCAATATTTTTGTCAACCGCTCTAGACATAAATATGTATAACTCCAAAAGTTGTCCAGTATGCATTCACCCCTCAAAGTTGTAATAGGCGTAATGATCTGTGAAGTGGTCGCTAGTCTCACCCCTATGGGGAGAGCTGAAGTGGGGAAGAGGGGTATGTTATTAACGTGTTAAATGCAGGTTCACCTCTGGGTTCATAGCCTGGTGGGTTGAAGGTAGGTTATAGGGTCTGAACATCTAATGTGTTTGTTACAAGTTTTGTCGCCATGTCACACTTACATGTAGTTAGGAGAAATGGACTGATTCTTGTTTTTGGTCTTCAATAAGGAAGTTTCCAATTTTTTTTATTTATTTTTAAAAAATAGTACTAAACTTGCAATGAAGCCCATTGAATTTTTTTTTCAATTGTCTTCATAAATGACGAAGTTATGATACTTTTCCCGTCCGCTTTAAAACTTCTCGGCGCGCGGCCGGTCAACAATCTCATGACGTCACAAGTCTCATCACTCGCTCGAGTCGAGTAGTCGTCAATGCGCGGTCACCTCAGACGGTTATTACTTTTGGTTCAAACAAGACGGAACAAATATTATCGTTGTGGAATCATTATGGAGACCGTGCAAACTGATGTGAAAGTACATTATAAATATTGTATCGTTCCCAAGTGTACAAATACAACCATAACTCTCTGTAACTATAAATCTGTAAACTACATCAAAACAATTACAAAGTGTCGATAAAAAGCAATAAAACCGGCCAAGTGCGAGTTGGACTCGCCCATGAAGGGTTCCGTAGTAGCAGGCATAAATTAGGGATATAATTACATTGAGATTAGTAAGTAATATACACAAACAGTAAAAATATCTTTGTTTTTCATAGTGTTTGTTTGAATGGCAAAGTTATATTTGCGGTTTTTAAAAATGTACTATCAATTTTTGTTGGAATTTTTTGTTGAGGTCTACACTATAATTTGTTTTTAGTTTTATCATTCTCTCATTTTAGAAGTAACAGGGGGGGGACACATTTTACCACTTTGGAAGTGTCTCTCACGCAAACTGTTCAGTTTAGAAAAAAATGATATGTGTAATCTCAATATCATTTTTAAAGACCTATCCATAGATACCCCACACGTATGGGTTTGGTGAAAAAAAAAAATTGAGTTTCAATTCTAAGTATGGGGGGAACCCCCAAAATTTGTTTTGTTTTTATTTTTGTGTGAAAATCCTAATGCGGTTCACATAATACATCTACTTACCAAGTTTCAACAGGATAGCTCTTGTATTTTCGAAGAAAAGTGGCTGTGACATACGGACGAACAGACAGACAGACATGATGAATCTATAAGGGTTCCGTTTTTGCCATTTGGCTACGGAACCCTAAAAATTAACGACCGAGCCTCGTCGCTTCAAGGACAAGGAATGATATTATGTAATACCTACGACTTATTAAAAAAAAATGTTTTTACGATGATTTCTTGATAAAATATCAGTATTTACAATACAGTGATAGAGAACAATTAAATAATGTTAATAATAATACTTAGGTACCGAAAATTTGTATTAGTGATCGATGTGTTTATATTATCCAAATATTATCAATCAATGGTGAATGAAACTTTAAACAAAACTAGGCGGATTACCTACACCGATTTAGGTACAGACGCCAGCAGGTCAACCTACCCGAATGTGTCAATTTACCAATCGAACATTAACCTTCCGCTGTTGTCACAAGGTTGAAAATCTATTAAAGAAATTTGACAGATTGTGGTAGCTTGATGTGCTGGCGTCTGTACCTAAAACGAATAAAAGCTGCAGCAAACTAATGAGAAGTTATTCCGTGTGATGATTGTTACGGTATAATAAAATTATTATGTAGGACTTAGTAGATAGGTATAGGAACAAACGTTGAAAGTTTCACTCCTCTGACCTATGCACTTGTGTACAGTGGATTGTTTGCCAGAAAATCCAAAACCATAACCATGTTCACTTTTGGTAAATTGTTAGACTGTCCACGCACAAATCCACTCTCCATCGTCTAAATTTTACTTTAATCTAGTTTTTACTTAGCTAAAAGATAGTATATACGAAATATATTAATAAGGTTACATAATACTTCACACAGACACTCAAACACCGCATTCCATGTACTTACTGTGAGCAACAAACCACGAAATACTCGAAACAGCCGCTAAGCGCTACCCGCCCCACCCGCGCGTAGAGACTTGTGACGTCACAGACCAAATGCTCCGCGTGCATTTCAAAATTAATTCGGGATTCAGTAAAAGTGGATTAACTTTGTCATTTTTCAAGTTATTAAAATAATTCTTTCACCATATACAGGGTGATTTGTAATTCGATGCGGTCCTTGAAATGGGTGATACTAGACCTTATTTGCAACAATATTAACCCCGACAATATGGGGTCTAAACTGACTGGTTTTAGAGATATCGAACTTTAAAGATTTTTCGAAAAAATTCCACCTCTCCCTCAATAAGTGCTTATTGTTAGAAATTAACGATAGTCACCACTTAGAATTTATGCTTTCCTGATAGAATATGAACGACTGAATCTAGTGAATACAAGTTTGTTATAAAAATAATCATATCTTGGGAAATTAAGTGTCATAAAGTTTCTGTTTTGAAGATTTCTGAAAACTTTCCTTGTCTTTCAAAGCATATTTTTCAAAATAAATGTATGACACTTGGTGTACAAATTACAGAAAAAACTTCCTTGTCTCATCAGCTTTCTAAAATGGTGTCACAGTATCCACTTTTATTTAGTGTGTTACCAGAAAATTAGGGTTGTTACTAACAAAGTAGTAAATCAAAGAAAATCGGTTCTAATGTTTTTTCGACCCAACATTTTTTTTCTGTGGTTTTGGTCCAAACTGCTGTCTGATATTAGCTTTTTGAGTCAATGCGCTTAATTTTGGTCGATCGCATCAAGCAAAATCGGTCTTTATCTGGAGTATTTTTACCTGTCCTACAAGTAGAGTGACCCAACTTTTATGCACGCCAGTTTAGTTTTTTTTTTGCGAAACCAGAGCTTTTAAACATTCCGTCATTGTACATTTGTTTCAAGTAGCTGTTTCAAATGAAAGAAAATTGATGGTTTGACTATCTGGTCCATAGGTAAAAATACTCCAGATAAAGACCGATTTTGCTTGATGCGATCGACCAAAATTAAGCGCATTAACTCAAAAAGCTAATATCAGATAGCAGTTTGGACAAAAACCACAGAAAAAAAATGTTGGGTCGAAAAAACATTATAACCGATTTTCTTTGATTTACTACTTTGTTAGTAACAACCCTAATTTTCTGGTAAGACACTAACTAAAAGTGGATACTGTGGCACCATTTTAGAAAGGTAATGAGACAAGGAAGTTTTTTCTGTAATTTGTACACCAAGTGTCATACATTTATTTTGAAAAATATGCTTTGAAAGACAAGGGAAGTTTTCAGAAATCTTCAAAACAGAAACTTTATGACACTTTATTTCCCAAGATATGATTATTTTTACAACAAACTTGTATTCACTAGATTCAGTCGTTCATATTCTATCAGAAAAGCATAAATTCTAAGTGGTGACTATCGTTACTTTCTAACAATAAGCACTTAATGAGGGAGAGGTAAAAATTTTTCGAAAAATCTTTAAAGTTCGATATCTCTAAAACCAGTCAGTTTAGACCCCATATTGTCGGGGTTAAAATTGTTGCAAATAAGGTCTAGTATCACCCATTTCAAGGACTGCATCGAATAACAAATCACCCTGTATATTATAATTTCTTTGCCTTACAATTTTAATAAGTATTTTTAATTTTTGTTAAAATGGAAACTTCCTTATTGATTTAATTAAAACCTTACCGCTCCAGTCATACTAGTTACAGTCATGACCTCGTTACACTTTCAAGTCTGATACCGGCATTATCTCTCCTAGCTCAGGCAAATACACTCAAACTGAAAGTGGATTCATACGAGAATCAATGAGAGGTGATTGCTCGGAGTAGTGTTTAGGAGCTCTCGATACGAAAGCTACGCTTCAGGCGTACAGCTTCCTCGTATGTGTATCTTCCTCTTTGAAGTTTTGGATGTTCAATTGTATTTGTGACATCTACAGATTTTAGTTATTGGATTGGGATGCTCTTGCGATCTCCCGAGTAACCACTGCATATATGTATAAAACTTCATGATATCATCCCATCCCCATTAAAAACTCCTCCTTATTTTGAACGTACCTTCAATTAACTTCAATGTTGTCTCGAGTAATAAATCTAACAATGTTGCAGTAATAACGCTAGCTGGCTATAACCCGAACGGGGATTTCATACCGTTGAGCCGACAATGTAAAACGGACCGAGGCCTGCATTTGGAAAGTCGTTTATTGTTAGGTTTACCTTCTAAAGTTTTGTGTAACCCAGTTTGACAGTAGGTTTCATAGCGCAATTTAAATTGTCAGTTCTGTACAAAAAGTTCCGCTAAAGTTTAAATTGATGCTTGTTTGTGAATTAATCGGCAAAAAGGTACTCGTAAGTAAACGAAACTTTACGAGAAGCATAAATATTCTACTTTGTCTTGAAACTTAGTGAACTGGTCAAAGATCTTTTTGTAGACGAGGCAATTAATTAAATAATTGTATAACACTGTAGTGGCACATAATATAGGTTGAGTAACTGTGCCCACTTCTATCTCATGGGAGTGGATATAACTTGGCAGTCGGAGCAGCGCCCTTGGCGCAAGTACCAACCATTATATAAGCTTGCCTACTAACACAGTTATATCCATCTGGCGTCATCAATCCACTAGCGAGCGCAATGTGTTTATGGCATCTCCTCAGAATGATCCCTTGTGTCTATCTATAAAAAGAAACTGTGCTACACAGTGGGCCTTTGTAATGTTCTTAATTTTATTAACAACATACCATATACGGAATAGGAAAGGTTTGTCTTAAATTTAGAATACAATGTTGATAGTATCTGTATTCGTCTGTATCTTGAACGTATTTCTGAGCACAGGAAGAACCTATTTACAGTAAAAAAGAAACATCACATACAATTTTACGCCTTCTCAATGTATGTTTAACAAATATAACAGAACCAAACAAATATGGTGTGTAAACATTGCAAATTGAGTTGTATGCGCGACGCCCCTGCCCCCAGTGGGCTCGGGGAGGGTTCCTTCGTATTTGCCAATTTTTTGGGCAACTGCGTCCATCACGACTGGCTGGCTGCGGCGTTGGTAAAGCCTGAATCTCGCGTACTTTGGGAATCTTATATACATACCTATATTTATTTTGTGGTACAATAATTTATTTCTGCACAATATTTTTTATGTTGTTTTAATTGAGAATAAAAACATTTACCCTTATTTTTTTCTAACAGCTTTTGTTTTATTTACATCACTGTAATTTACACAATCATTAATTAGAGTCATAAAAATATCATACGATTAAACACAATGCGTGTTTTCGCGTGAAGAATAAGACCTAAAAACTTAGAAAACCAGAAAAATTTGTAACTTCTGTGAACTTTGTTCACAGAAGTAACTTTATTTAATATCAACTCAATTCATGCAAAAGTGATTTTGTTACTAGTTGAAACTCAGCTTAGCGTTACAATTTATACGTAAAATAAAAAAAGAGTCGGGTGAACATATTTATTTTGAGTAGTTCGCAACATTCTGCTCACCCGGCGACTACAGGCGCAGAGCGCTACAAACGACGCGGGAAATTGAAAAAAAGTTAAAATAGCTGCCAACTAATGCTAAACTTAAATCACACAGTGGTGAAAATGAGTTAAATTTTTAGATCAACTTCCAGTATTAATTTATATGCATTATGAACTAGCTTATGAAGTCAAAAATTATGCCACAGGAAAATCTGGATAGTTTCATTTTATTTATAAGTATAACTTTACAACTTTCAATCAATACTTACCCATGTTTCTACAAGTAACATCGATTAAACTAACCGGCTTGTGTAGCGGTGGCAACTGGCGCGCCGCAACAGCCCGCGCCTGACTCGACAACTTACTTTGTGTAGACTATTGCACTTGTAGGATCGCTGGCGGTAGATACTGAAGGCTTCAAAGTAGGTTCGGCGCTAATGAGACTCCGGAGTACTTTCTTACTTCTTGTTTATTATAATACTGCTGGTTTTCGGAATGAATGCCATAGAAAACTACCCCTTTTTTATAGAGAGCTCTGACCAATCAGAACCCTTAAAATTTGCACACGACCCTAATATTTTTTCCTTCAGCCAATCAGAGCAATCCATTTTTGCACACGGCACTAATGCGACTTTGTATGGGGAACCTTAATTTGGCAGTTTTCTATGGTAAACCTTCCCCTTTTGCTTTACAATTTATCTTATAGCCTAGGGGTTAACTTAGTCTATCTAATTACATAAAAACCTTATAAAAACCTTAATTTTTAGACCCAAAAAATGACAAAAAACCAATTTTGCATCAACCTACAGGCAGAGACACCAAGTGCCAAAAATTGGAATTACAATTATTTATCACTGTTTTTGAGGGTATTTGTAAAATTTACACTTTTTACGTCTACCTAACACTTTGCTTACTTTTTCGGGACAACACAGTTTCTCAACTTACTTGACGGTGTATGTAAAATGTGCATTTTTATGTTTACCCTACTATGGGTTTACTTTGTGGCATCAGCAGAGACACCAGGTGGGAAAAATAAAAAACAAAACAAATTATCAATATATTTGAAGGTACTTATAAAATGCACATTTCTACATTTACCCAATCCTTAATAAATATAATAACAATAGTTTTATTGCTCAAACTAGCCTAATCTTTCTAATTACTACATATTTACATAATTGCTTGATGCGATTATTATTCGTCGCTAACATTCTCCCCCACGGTGCGCAGCACATCATCCTCTTGAAGCGACGAAGCCGCGGGGACTAGCACGATGACCCGTCGTGTAGGTCGCCGAAGCACTCCGCCTGATGTCCTCACGTCCAGCACTCTGGTTCTCCCATCTGGCCCAGGGTACGCCTTGATAACTTCCCCTCGAGGCCATGAGTTTCTGGGTAGCGATGCGTCGACTATTAACACGATGTCTCCTTCCCTCGGGTCGGTTGTCTGCCTCCCTTTGATTGCCCTTGGCATCAAGAGCGGTAGGTACTCATTGATCCATCTCTTCCAGAAGTGGTCAGCAAGCCTTTGGGTAGTTTTCCAGCTTGGCTTCCCAATCAACCCTGTGTCGTCGAATTCTCCTGGCGCCATTGCTCCACACGATCTTCCCAGTAGAAAGTGGTTTGGTGTCAGACTTTCTTCATCTTCTGGCTCCATACTGATTGGGGTTAGAGGTCTGGAGTTTACTATGTGTTCGACCTCAGTCATAAGAGTATGAAGTACTTCTTCAGGTGGGTTTCTCTCGTTGAGCACTGCCGCCAGCGCAACTTGACTGTTCGCACGAGTCTTTCCCAGGCGCCCCCCATGTTTGGGCTTCCCGGGGGAATAAATTTCCACTTGATGCCCCTTTCTTGCGCAGCCTCTTCTAGCTCCTTGCTTGCCCCAACGAAATTGGTTCCGTTGTCGCTGAATATGGTTTTTGGGGTTCCTCTTCTTGCTGCCATTCGTCGAAGTGCCATTATCATTGAGCTGGTACTGAGAGAGGGTACCAACTCCAAGTGAATGGCTCTGGTTGCAAGACAAGTGAATAGCGCCCCCCAGCGCTTCTCGACTCTTCTCCCTATAGTGACCTGCATCGGCCCAAAGTAATCAACGGCAGTGCAAGCGAACGGGAACTGATGATGTTGCAGTCTCTCGCTTGGTAGGTCTCCTGTCGGGGGCACTTCTGGCAAACTCTTCTTTGTCTTGCATCGCTGACAGCTGTGGGCAACCGCCTTTAAGGTCGCTCTTAAACTTAGAATCCAATATTTCTGACGTAGCTCGTTCATTACTGTGGTAGTGTTCCCGTGAAGAAACTTCTCGTGATAGTGTTGTATGATGAGACGCGTGATTTTCTGTTTCCCATCTAGTATGATAGGATTCATTTTTCTTCTTTCTTCGCCTTGAAACTTCATTGTTCTGCTTCTTAATTTAATGATATCGGCGTCATTTAGGTAGACGTCGATTTTCTTAAGCCGACTTGCGTTTTCCAAGGGCTTCTTTTCCTTTAAATTCCTTATATCTGACTTGAAACTGTCATTCTGACTTATTAATAATAATATATTATATATACACCGTGTTCCGGACGATATACATAAACTTCGACCAGATGTTCAAACCACGGAAGTAAGCATTTTTCATTATGGACACATTAATAAATTCTTATTTTTTATTTTTTGTTAATTTTCATACAAACTAAATACCTAGACGTAAATAACCCGATATGCATGCCTCTTTATCCGAATTGGCAACGTCATTCATAACATTTGGCGGGCTGAAACAAATGAAATGCAAATAGTATTTGATAGATTTCAAATTAAGATACTTTCTCACTGCATAGCTCAATTAAATTTCATTAAATGAAATTACAAATATCTTTGTAACGAAGCCTTTTTAAGTACTACTTCCTTTGTTGGATTTGATTTGTAAAAGCCATAGAAGTATTTGCTAAAGTTTATGGATAACGTGAAGAACACGGTGTATATTATATAAGAATATTTCTTCTGCTTTTCTTAAGTGTTCGTCTTCTAGCGGCAGGTATAACCTCTTCTTCTCTTTGCTGACTGGTAGTTTGGCGATTTGTGTCTTCTTCTTCTGGGATCTTCTATGGGGTCTCCAGAGCTCTTCCTTCTGACGGACGGCGGCGTTGGTTGCTTTACGGGTCTTCTTCAATAAGAGGCATGCGAAAGCAACCACTCTGGCCGTCACGCGCAGCAGTCGCTCCCAGCTCGAGAACCTCTCCAGGTTGAGTAAGACCTCCTCAGCCTTTATCGCCGTCACTCTTTGCTTGTTCTTTTCTTCCAACATAGTACCCTCTGGTTTAAAGTCTTTGTATGGCCACTCTTCTTCTGGTTGACGGAGAAATGACGGCCCTTGAAACCACCTTGCGTTGTAATCGAATTCAGTCGGGGTTTCCCTCGTGGCGTCGTCTGCTGGGTTTTCTTTAGTAGGTACCCATCTCCAGTCTTCGGGCTTGGTCTGCTCCTCGATCTCTGCCAATCGGTTGGCCACAAAGGTTTTTAACCTTCTTGGTTCTGCCTTGATCCACTGAAGTACTGTGCTGGAGTCCGTCCAGTAGGTGCGGGCTGTTGCCTCAAGTTCCATCTCCTTTTCTATTGTGGTTGCCAGCCTGGTGCCAAGCAAGGCTGCTTGTAGTTCTAGCCTTGGAATTGACACTGGTTTTGTTGGTGTCACTCTTGCTTTGCCGGCGATCATGGAGATGTGAATCTTATCACCAGGTTCAACCGTCCTCCAGTAGACTACCGCTGCGTATGCTTCTTCACTTGCGTCGGTGAATGTGTGTAGTTGCCCTTTTCTACTGCGGGGTGAAAAGCATCTTGGTATCCGAAGTCTTATCAGCGCCGACACCTCTTCTAGGTACTTCAACCAGGTCTCTTTCTGGTTTTCATTGATTATTTCATCCCAGCCAATTTTTGTACGCCAAATGTCTTGAATTAATTTCTTTTCTTGTATTAAGACTGGCGTCGCGAAGCCCATAGGATCAAAGGTTGACATTACGGCGCTTGTAACTTCTCTCTTCGTCGGAGTTCTTCTTCCTTCTAGTAGGTCTTGCGATGTATTGCGCAGACCAACATTGAACGCTAGCGCGTCTTCCTTCACCAGCCATCTTAGCCCCAGTGTCTTCCCTTCTTTCGTCAGTTGTAGGGAGTCTTCTTTATTAGTATCTTCTACTTCTGACAGAACCTTCGCGTCGTTGCTGGCCCAGCCTTTCAAATGGAAGCTTGCCACTGCGTGAATTTCCTTTACTTCTTTTAATATCTTCTTTGCTTCAGCTGTAGTTGTAAAACTCTGAAGATAGTCATCCATGTAATGATTTCTTTCTATTGCTTTCACCGCTTCAGGATGAGTCTTCTTAAAGTCTTCTGCGTTCTTATTCATCACATATATTGCTGTTGCCGGTGATGATGCTGCTCCAAAGATGATTGAAGACATTCGAAACTCTTCAGGCTTGCCCGTTCTTTGACTTCCACGCCACAGGAATCGGAGGCTATCTCGGTCGCTTTCTCTTACTTTGATTCGAAGAAACATATCTTGGATATCAGCCATGACAGCCACTGGCCCTTCCCTGAAGCGCAGCAATACGCCGAACAATGATTGTAATAAGTCTGGCCCCGATAACAAGGCGTCATTGAGGCTCTTCCCTTCATACTTGGCAGCTGCGTCGAAGACTATTCTTGGCTTCTTCTTGACTGGGTGCACGACGGCAAAGTGTGGTAAGTAAAATAATCTTCTTTTATTCGCAGTCTCTGGAACCTTCTCTGCGTATCCCTTTTCAATCAAGCTTTGGATCTGCTTCTCATAGGACTCTTTGATTTCTTCATCTTGATCCAACATCTTTTCAATATTGACTAGGCGACGGAGTGCTTGTCTGTAGTTGTTGGGTAGGGCCTCGTCTTCTTTCTTCCACAAGAGCCCTGTCTCGAATCGACCGCTGGCTAGTCTCTTCGTAGTCTTCTCGAGGGTTTCTAGTGCTCTTCTATCGCTGTCATTAGTTGGCAAGCGATTCTGGACCCCAAGCGATTCTAACTGGAAGTGCTCTCTTATTAACTCTTCTAAATTCTGCTCTTCGACTGTAGACTTGCCATGGTGAATGAAGTTTACAATGGCATTCGTCCCTGATTCACATCCATGCAGCACCCACCCGAGGCTAGTGAGAGAAGCCACGGGATCGGCTGGCTTGCCTTTCTCAGTCTTCTTGTAACTATGAATCCCCAGTTGTCTTGACCTATCAACAGCTTGGGTCTTTCTGTGACGTAGAGAAGTTGCTCTTCAATTGCCTTCAGATGCTGACAATTCTTCACCGTGTTCTTGCTTATGCTTTGCTCTGAAAGCTTCAGGTCATCGATGGTTCTTGCTATGATTGGCCTCTTGTCTCTTCTATGAGCCCCTTTTATCTTCAACTGGATCTTCTGTGAACTATCTTTCTTTATAACTTTTCCGCCGACTGTTTCGATTGCGAGAGTTTCTTTATTTCCCTCGGCTCCGATCTTCTTGGCTATTGATGCGTCCAAGAGTGTGACTGTTGAGCCTTCATCTAGCAGCGCCAGCACGCGAGCGTGGCCTTTCGGTCCGTAGAGATCCACTGGAATCATCTTCAAATAAATTTTCTCTTCCCCTTTGCTGTTGTGGATCGAGGCGACTGTCTCTTCTGATGCGCTTTCCTTTTCTTCTTTCTTTTCTGCTGACTCTGGTGGTTTTTCAGAGTGCAGGATAGTATGATGCCATCTTCCACACTTCTTGCAGACTGGAGCTTTGCAGTTGATTCTTGAGTGCCTGAACCGAAGACACTTGAAGCATAGTCTAGCCTTCTTGATAATGCCCCATTTTTCATCTATGTTAGCTTCTTTAAACTTCTTGCATTCTATCACAAAATGCTCTTCTTCACAGATCGGACATGACTTCTTATATTTTTCTTGAGACACTTCTTGCACTGTATGTACAGGTTTTCTTGACCCTTTCTTTTGCTCCGAAAACACTTCAGGTGGAGCAAAGTCCCCGCACATGTCGCTTTCTATTTCTAGAAACGCTTCGATGAGTAGCAACTCTTGAATTTCTTCCTCCCTTCTGGTTCTATGGTAGGCGAACCATCGGAATTTCATTGATGGTGGCATCTTGTCTACTATGGCCTTCAATGTTTCAGGAGAACTGAGGTACTGCGACTTCTTCAATGCCTTGATGGTTTGGACGGCGTTCTTCACTCTGCTTGCGAACACACATATGTCGCTTGGGTTCTCGCCCACCTTTGGCAGGTTCTTCATCTTCTCTAGTTCTGCCAGTGCCAATGCCCCAGGTCTTCCGAATCTGGCTTCTAATCCCCTGAGTACTTCGCGTGGATCTTCAGCTGTAAACAGCAGGCTCTGGACGGCTTCTCTGGCTGCACCTTGAATTGCTCTTCTGAGGCGCGCTAAGTTCTGTGCGTCGCTGAAGGAGGCAGCCCCGTCTTCATATGATCTCTTGAACGGCAACCATTCTTCACAGGACCCGCGGAAGTGAGGGAGCTCGAAGTGCTTCGGCGTTGCGACGTCACGTGACTTCTCAGACAGCTTGACGATGACTTGGGCTAACTCGTGGATGTCACTCTTCTTTTCTTCAGTTGGCCTATTATCATTGCTAGGCTTGACCCCAGATTGGATGAACCACCTCTCGACTTCTTGAGTTTGCTCGTACATCTCTTCTCCGGCACCATCTTCTTCTTCTGACTCTGCTGTTGCTAGTTCTAGTTCAGCCTGAGCCACTCTTGATCGCGCTTCTGCCAATTCCAATTCCCTTAGTGCCACTGTTAACTTTGCTTGCGCTTCTGCTCTCTTCCTATGCGACGAGCGGACGGACTGCGTGTCTATTTCGCGGGTCGGCTTCTTAGGGCGAGGCTGCTGCAGACTCCCATCTATTGACGTCGGTACACTTCCTTCATCTCGACGTAACTTCACAGCAACACTTCTATCTGGGTTCTGCCGCGTAGTGTTGTGGCTTTCTTCTCGGCGTGCGGGATCAGACGCTTCAACTTGCTCTTCCATGGTGCTGGCTAGGGGCGCGGTGCGAGTCGCTCCCCCCGATGCTGATTCCCTCCCGGCAGTATTCTGCTGACGAATGGACGACTGGTGGGCTCGTACGCTAGGCGGCGGCGATCTTCTAGTGAGCGTTGACCGACTTGTAATTGACGCGCTCGTAGTCGCCTCGCTTGCAGTTTCACTCGGCGTGCTTGCACTCCCGTCGACCGACGAAGTACTTTCTCCCGTAGCCTTGGACTGCACTGATCCTGATCTTGTAGAAGGCATCTTCAGTTTTCTTGAACCCGATCCGGCTTCTCGAAGGACCACTGTAGACTATTGCACTTGTAGGATCGCTGGCGGTAGATACTGAAGGCTTCAAAGTAGGTTCGGCGCTAATGAGACTCCGGAGTACTTTCTTACTTCTTGTTTATTATAATACTGCTGGTTTTCGGAATGAATGCCATAGAAAACTACCCCTTTTTTATAGAGAGCTCTGACCAATCAGAACCCTTAAAATTTGCACACGACCCTAATATTTTTTCCTTCAGCCAATCAGAGCAATCCATTTTTGCACACGGCACTAATGCGACTTTGTATGGGGAACCTTAATTTGGCAGTTTTCTATGGTAAACCTTCCCCTTTTGCTTTACAATTTATCTTATAGCCTAGGGGTTAACTTAGTCTATCTAATTACATAAAAACCTTATAAAAACCTTAATTTTTAGACCCAAAAAATGACAAAAAACCAATTTTGCATCAACCTACAGGCAGAGACACCAAGTGCCAAAAATTGGAATTACAATTATTTATCACTGTTTTTGAGGGTATTTGTAAAATTTACACTTTTTACGTCTACCTAACACTTTGCTTACTTTTTCGGGACAACACAGTTTCTCAACTTACTTGACGGTGTATGTAAAATGTGCATTTTTATGTTTACCCTACTATGGGTTTACTTTGTGGCATCAGCAGAGACACCAGGTGGGAAAAATAAAAAACAAAACAAATTATCAATATATTTGAAGGTACTTATAAAATGCACATTTCTACATTTACCCAATCCTTAATAAATATAATAACAATAGTTTTATTGCTCAAACTAGCCTAATCTTTCTAATTACTACATATTTACATAATTGCTTGATGCGATTATTATTCGTCGCTAACATTCTCCCCCACGGTGCGCAGCACATCATCCTCTTGAAGCGACGAAGCCGCGGGGACTAGCACGATGACCCGTCGTGTAGGTCGCCGAAGCACTCCGCCTGATGTCCTCACGTCCAGCACTCTGGTTCTCCCATCTGGCCCAGGGTACGCCTTGATAACTTCCCCTCGAGGCCATGAGTTTCTGGGTAGCGATGCGTCGACTATTAACACGATGTCTCCTTCCCTCGGGTCGGTTGTCTGCCTCCCTTTGATTGCCCTTGGCATCAAGAGCGGTAGGTACTCATTGATCCATCTCTTCCAGAAGTGGTCAGCAAGCCTTTGGGTAGTTTTCCAGCTTGGCTTCCCAATCAACCCTGTGTCGTCGAATTCTCCTGGCGCCATTGCTCCACACGATCTTCCCAGTAGAAAGTGGTTTGGTGTCAGACTTTCTTCATCTTCTGGCTCCATACTGATTGGGGTTAGAGGTCTGGAGTTTACTATGTGTTCGACCTCAGTCATAAGAGTATGAAGTACTTCTTCAGGTGGGTTTCTCTCGTTGAGCACTGCCGCCAGCGCAACTTGACTGTTCGCACGAGTCTTTCCCAGGCGCCCCCCATGTTTGGGCTTCCCGGGGGAATAAATTTCCACTTGATGCCCCTTTCTTGCGCAGCCTCTTCTAGCTCCTTGCTTGCCCCAACGAAATTGGTTCCGTTGTCGCTGAATATGGTTTTTGGGGTTCCTCTTCTTGCTGCCATTCGTCGAAGTGCCATTATCATTGAGCTGGTACTGAGAGAGGGTACCAACTCCAAGTGAATGGCTCTGGTTGCAAGACAAGTGAATAGCGCCCCCCAGCGCTTCTCGACTCTTCTCCCTATAGTGACCTGCATCGGCCCAAAGTAATCAACGGCAGTGCAAGCGAACGGGAACTGATGATGTTGCAGTCTCTCGCTTGGTAGGTCTCCTGTCGGGGGCACTTCTGGCAAACTCTTCTTTGTCTTGCATCGCTGACAGCTGTGGGCAACCGCCTTTAAGGTCGCTCTTAAACTTAGAATCCAATATTTCTGACGTAGCTCGTTCATTACTGTGGTAGTGTTCCCGTGAAGAAACTTCTCGTGATAGTGTTGTATGATGAGACGCGTGATTTTCTGTTTCCCATCTAGTATGATAGGATTCATTTTTCTTCTTTCTTCGCCTTGAAACTTCATTGTTCTGCTTCTTAATTTAATGATATCGGCGTCATTTAGGTAGACGTCGATTTTCTTAAGCCGACTTGCGTTTTCCAAGGGCTTCTTTTCCTTTAAATTCCTTATATCTGACTTGAAACTGTCATTCTGACTTATTAATAATAATATATTATATATACACCGTGTTCCGGACGATATACATAAACTTCGACCAGATGTTCAAACCACGGAAGTAAGCATTTTTCATTATGGACACATTAATAAATTCTTATTTTTTATTTTTTGTTAATTTTCATACAAACTAAATACCTAGACGTAAATAACCCGATATGCATGCCTCTTTATCCGAATTGGCAACGTCATTCATAACATTTGGCGGGCTGAAACAAATGAAATGCAAATAGTATTTGATAGATTTCAAATTAAGATACTTTCTCACTGCATAGCTCAATTAAATTTCATTAAATGAAATTACAAATATCTTTGTAACGAAGCCTTTTTAAGTACTACTTCCTTTGTTGGATTTGATTTGTAAAAGCCATAGAAGTATTTGCTAAAGTTTATGGATAACGTGAAGAACACGGTGTATATTATATAAGAATATTTCTTCTGCTTTTCTTAAGTGTTCGTCTTCTAGCGGCAGGTATAACCTCTTCTTCTCTTTGCTGACTGGTAGTTTGGCGATTTGTGTCTTCTTCTTCTGGGATCTTCTATGGGGTCTCCAGAGCTCTTCCTTCTGACGGACGGCGGCGTTGGTTGCTTTACGGGTCTTCTTCAATAAGAGGCATGCGAAAGCAACCACTCTGGCCGTCACGCGCAGCAGTCGCTCCCAGCTCGAGAACCTCTCCAGGTTGAGTAAGACCTCCTCAGCCTTTATCGCCGTCACTCTTTGCTTGTTCTTTTCTTCCAACATAGTACCCTCTGGTTTAAAGTCTTTGTATGGCCACTCTTCTTCTGGTTGACGGAGAAATGACGGCCCTTGAAACCACCTTGCGTTGTAATCGAATTCAGTCGGGGTTTCCCTCGTGGCGTCGTCTGCTGGGTTTTCTTTAGTAGGTACCCATCTCCAGTCTTCGGGCTTGGTCTGCTCCTCGATCTCTGCCAATCGGTTGGCCACAAAGGTTTTTAACCTTCTTGGTTCTGCCTTGATCCACTGAAGTACTGTGCTGGAGTCCGTCCAGTAGGTGCGGGCTGTTGCCTCAAGTTCCATCTCCTTTTCTATTGTGGTTGCCAGCCTGGTGCCAAGCAAGGCTGCTTGTAGTTCTAGCCTTGGAATTGACACTGGTTTTGTTGGTGTCACTCTTGCTTTGCCGGCGATCATGGAGATGTGAATCTTATCACCAGGTTCAACCGTCCTCCAGTAGACTACCGCTGCGTATGCTTCTTCACTTGCGTCGGTGAATGTGTGTAGTTGCCCTTTTCTACTGCGGGGTGAAAAGCATCTTGGTATCCGAAGTCTTATCAGCGCCGACACCTCTTCTAGGTACTTCAACCAGGTCTCTTTCTGGTTTTCATTGATTATTTCATCCCAGCCAATTTTTGTACGCCAAATGTCTTGAATTAATTTCTTTTCTTGTATTAAGACTGGCGTCGCGAAGCCCATAGGATCAAAGGTTGACATTACGGCGCTTGTAACTTCTCTCTTCGTCGGAGTTCTTCTTCCTTCTAGTAGGTCTTGCGATGTATTGCGCAGACCAACATTGAACGCTAGCGCGTCTTCCTTCACCAGCCATCTTAGCCCCAGTGTCTTCCCTTCTTTCGTCAGTTGTAGGGAGTCTTCTTTATTAGTATCTTCTACTTCTGACAGAACCTTCGCGTCGTTGCTGGCCCAGCCTTTCAAATGGAAGCTTGCCACTGCGTGAATTTCCTTTACTTCTTTTAATATCTTCTTTGCTTCAGCTGTAGTTGTAAAACTCTGAAGATAGTCATCCATGTAATGATTTCTTTCTATTGCTTTCACCGCTTCAGGATGAGTCTTCTTAAAGTCTTCTGCGTTCTTATTCATCACATATATTGCTGTTGCCGGTGATGATGCTGCTCCAAAGATGATTGAAGACATTCGAAACTCTTCAGGCTTGCCCGTTCTTTGACTTCCACGCCACAGGAATCGGAGGCTATCTCGGTCGCTTTCTCTTACTTTGATTCGAAGAAACATATCTTGGATATCAGCCATGACAGCCACTGGCCCTTCCCTGAAGCGCAGCAATACGCCGAACAATGATTGTAATAAGTCTGGCCCCGATAACAAGGCGTCATTGAGGCTCTTCCCTTCATACTTGGCAGCTGCGTCGAAGACTATTCTTGGCTTCTTCTTGACTGGGTGCACGACGGCAAAGTGTGGTAAGTAAAATAATCTTCTTTTATTCGCAGTCTCTGGAACCTTCTCTGCGTATCCCTTTTCAATCAAGCTTTGGATCTGCTTCTCATAGGACTCTTTGATTTCTTCATCTTGATCCAACATCTTTTCAATATTGACTAGGCGACGGAGTGCTTGTCTGTAGTTGTTGGGTAGGGCCTCGTCTTCTTTCTTCCACAAGAGCCCTGTCTCGAATCGACCGCTGGCTAGTCTCTTCGTAGTCTTCTCGAGGGTTTCTAGTGCTCTTCTATCGCTGTCATTAGTTGGCAAGCGATTCTGGACCCCAAGCGATTCTAACTGGAAGTGCTCTCTTATTAACTCTTCTAAATTCTGCTCTTCGACTGTAGACTTGCCATGGTGAATGAAGTTTACAATGGCATTCGTCCCTGATTCACATCCATGCAGCACCCACCCGAGGCTAGTGAGAGAAGCCACGGGATCGGCTGGCTTGCCTTTCTCAGTCTTCTTGTAACTATGAATCCCCAGTTGTCTTGACCTATCAACAGCTTGGGTCTTTCTGTGACGTAGAGAAGTTGCTCTTCAATTGCCTTCAGATGCTGACAATTCTTCACCGTGTTCTTGCTTATGCTTTGCTCTGAAAGCTTCAGGTCATCGATGGTTCTTGCTATGATTGGCCTCTTGTCTCTTCTATGAGCCCCTTTTATCTTCAACTGGATCTTCTGTGAACTATCTTTCTTTATAACTTTTCCGCCGACTGTTTCGATTGCGAGAGTTTCTTTATTTCCCTCGGCTCCGATCTTCTTGGCTATTGATGCGTCCAAGAGTGTGACTGTTGAGCCTTCATCTAGCAGCGCCAGCACGCGAGCGTGGCCTTTCGGTCCGTAGAGATCCACTGGAATCATCTTCAAATAAATTTTCTCTTCCCCTTTGCTGTTGTGGATCGAGGCGACTGTCTCTTCTGATGCGCTTTCCTTTTCTTCTTTCTTTTCTGCTGACTCTGGTGGTTTTTCAGAGTGCAGGATAGTATGATGCCATCTTCCACACTTCTTGCAGACTGGAGCTTTGCAGTTGATTCTTGAGTGCCTGAACCGAAGACACTTGAAGCATAGTCTAGCCTTCTTGATAATGCCCCATTTTTCATCTATGTTAGCTTCTTTAAACTTCTTGCATTCTATCACAAAATGCTCTTCTTCACAGATCGGACATGACTTCTTATATTTTTCTTGAGACACTTCTTGCACTGTATGTACAGGTTTTCTTGACCCTTTCTTTTGCTCCGAAAACACTTCAGGTGGAGCAAAGTCCCCGCACATGTCGCTTTCTATTTCTAGAAACGCTTCGATGAGTAGCAACTCTTGAATTTCTTCCTCCCTTCTGGTTCTATGGTAGGCGAACCATCGGAATTTCATTGATGGTGGCATCTTGTCTACTATGGCCTTCAATGTTTCAGGAGAACTGAGGTACTGCGACTTCTTCAATGCCTTGATGGTTTGGACGGCGTTCTTCACTCTGCTTGCGAACACACATATGTCGCTTGGGTTCTCGCCCACCTTTGGCAGGTTCTTCATCTTCTCTAGTTCTGCCAGTGCCAATGCCCCAGGTCTTCCGAATCTGGCTTCTAATCCCCTGAGTACTTCGCGTGGATCTTCAGCTGTAAACAGCAGGCTCTGGACGGCTTCTCTGGCTGCACCTTGAATTGCTCTTCTGAGGCGCGCTAAGTTCTGTGCGTCGCTGAAGGAGGCAGCCCCGTCTTCATATGATCTCTTGAACGGCAACCATTCTTCACAGGACCCGCGGAAGTGAGGGAGCTCGAAGTGCTTCGGCGTTGCGACGTCACGTGACTTCTCAGACAGCTTGACGATGACTTGGGCTAACTCGTGGATGTCACTCTTCTTTTCTTCAGTTGGCCTATTATCATTGCTAGGCTTGACCCCAGATTGGATGAACCACCTCTCGACTTCTTGAGTTTGCTCGTACATCTCTTCTCCGGCACCATCTTCTTCTTCTGACTCTGCTGTTGCTAGTTCTAGTTCAGCCTGAGCCACTCTTGATCGCGCTTCTGCCAATTCCAATTCCCTTAGTGCCACTGTTAACTTTGCTTGCGCTTCTGCTCTCTTCCTATGCGACGAGCGGACGGACTGCGTGTCTATTTCGCGGGTCGGCTTCTTAGGGCGAGGCTGCTGCAGACTCCCATCTATTGACGTCGGTACACTTCCTTCATCTCGACGTAACTTCACAGCAACACTTCTATCTGGGTTCTGCCGCGTAGTGTTGTGGCTTTCTTCTCGGCGTGCGGGATCAGACGCTTCAACTTGCTCTTCCATGGTGCTGGCTAGGGGCGCGGTGCGAGTCGCTCCCCCCGATGCTGATTCCCTCCCGGCAGTATTCTGCTGACGAATGGACGACTGGTGGGCTCGTACGCTAGGCGGCGGCGATCTTCTAGTGAGCGTTGACCGACTTGTAATTGACGCGCTCGTAGTCGCCTCGCTTGCAGTTTCACTCGGCGTGCTTGCACTCCCGTCGACCGACGAAGTACTTTCTCCCGTAGCCTTGGACTGCACTGATCCTGATCTTGTAGAAGGCATCTTCAGTTTTCTTGAACCCGATCCGGCTTCTCGAAGGACCACTGTAGACTATTGCACTTGTAGGATCGCTGGCGGTAGATACTGAAGGCTTCAAAGTAGGTTCGGCGCTAATGAGACTCCGGAGTACTTTCTTACTTCTTGTTTATTATAATACTGCTGGTTTTCGGAATGAATGCCATAGAAAACTACCCCTTTTTTATAGAGAGCTCTGACCAATCAGAACCCTTAAAATTTGCACACGACCCTAATATTTTTTCCTTCAGCCAATCAGAGCAATCCATTTTTGCACACGGCACTAATGCGACTTTGTATGGGGAACCTTAATTTGGCAGTTTTCTATGGTAAACCTTCCCCTTTTGCTTTACAATTTATCTTATAGCCTAGGGGTTAACTTAGTCTATCTAATTACATAAAAACCTTATAAAAACCTTAATTTTTAGACCCAAAAAATGACAAAAAACCAATTTTGCATCAACCTACAGGCAGAGACACCAAGTGCCAAAAATTGGAATTACAATTATTTATCACTGTTTTTGAGGGTATTTGTAAAATTTACACTTTTTACGTCTACCTAACACTTTGCTTACTTTTTCGGGACAACACAGTTTCTCAACTTACTTGACGGTGTATGTAAAATGTGCATTTTTATGTTTACCCTACTATGGGTTTACTTTGTGGCATCAGCAGAGACACCAGGTGGGAAAAATAAAAAACAAAACAAATTATCAATATATTTGAAGGTACTTATAAAATGCACATTTCTACATTTACCCAATCCTTAATAAATATAATAACAATAGTTTTATTGCTCAAACTAGCCTAATCTTTCTAATTACTACATATTTACATAATTGCTTGATGCGATTATTATTCGTCGCTAACACTTTGACTAATTCTAATAGTTGGGGTTAGTCGCCGTGTGTGATTGTTTGCACTTTGGTTTACTTTACTTTTGAACTGATAATTGATTTGAAATACCAGAATAATATTTACATCGACTTTCAAAAATCGCTGCGATATACAAATATTTCAAATTAAAATATCTGTTTGATGATAAAAGCTGCTTCAAAATGTATTTAATTGATACATACAAACAAAACAATAAAGATAATTAAAATAATACAACTAAAACACTGATTACAGAGAATCATACTATTTCATTCGTATCATTACTGTGCTGTTTTTGAAGTTTGAATAACGAGTAGTTTTTCTTAAATATCCAGTAGTTTTTTTTTTGCAATGGTAAAATCATAAAATGAGTCCCCCAGGGCAGGACGAGAGTGACTGTCAGACTCGTATTGACTAAAATCCATGGTGTCCCTCAATAGCCCTTTACATTCCCGGGCCACGATTACCCGTTGGTCTCGCGACCCCGGCAGGTTTTGGCCCATTAAGGGGGTCCCGTTATTGAAATTTGCCGACGGCTCTTTGAGGCGTGCGTGAAACACGACGCTCCGTCGACCCGGACATGGGCCATGATCGGACGCATGACTACTTCGCAGAAGGAGCATGACTGCTTCTCAGAAGTAGGTGACCGCTTCCCACTCCAATAGGATTTAATTTGCTACTTATTCTACTTACCTTACAATTACTTTACAATTCTACACTTACTCTACAATTCACGTTCACAGCAACTTGGCTGCGTTCAATCGAGGTTCCAGTTAATACTTATTGCCAGACTATTGTTGCTTTGTGTACCTACAGCTATAGATTATTAACATTGTGTGTTTCAAGAATTAAGTTCTAATGAACAAGCTCGTACAATAAGGCATAATAACACATCTTCACCAACCAGACGACACATACATGAATACTCTTATAAAAGTTCACTGAAGACTGAAACCCAAAAAATCATTCTTATTTACAAAGTAAATAATTACAAGATGTTAATTATATAATAAACGGACAATTCCATTTCAGAGATCACTAGCGACGCTGATTTCTTATTATCGTCATAATTCTCGTACATTTCGTCCTTTTACATGTTTTACACTTATGCAACTTGTCAGTCTACTTACCTAGTTTGATATATCCCGGAACTGTACAATGAATCTCTTGTGTTTAAACTACCAAAAACGATCGAGTCGTTACGACAATAATATTTTTATAATAAAAAAAGAAACGCCAAAAATAAAACAAGACGAAGTTATACGAGTATGGACTCGGAAATACTTAATAGTGGCAAATGTCATCCTGACTGCCACAGAACAGTAAGTACAAGTACACACAAAGAAACTGTCTTTATTTTCTATCAGTTTATATTAATAATAAGATTGCAGTCATCAGTCTGTCGGAAAGCTGAATGTTGTGGCCATTTCGCTCGTTTTTCCCTATGACTGGTTGTTTCATTCATCTCTGGGGAGACTACCGCTCAGTGCGATGTTCTCCGACTGATGTGAGGCGATGTATTATGCACATACTCCAGACGTATGTATTCTGTAGAATGTGTTTTGTTTTGGGACTTCAAGGGATCACATTTTAGTCGTTTAAAATTTTAAATAATTTGGTGAGAGAAAGTCGAACGACTGAAGATTTAAGACATACGTGTATCTTATGACAAAATACTGAAGTAGTCAACATTTCAAAAAACAATAACGTCAAGAGAGAATACAAAATTGTATCAGTCGTGATTGGTATTATGATCCTCTCATCCCAAGCTAACAATACAGTTACGTAATCTCTATCTCGAACAGCTAAGCAGCTAATGTCGCATTGTTTTTTTTGTGTTGCAGACAACGAGGGTGCGATTCCGATGAAACGGAATAAAATGTTTCTGAATTTAAATCCGCTTTGCAGCTAGTTCAGTTTGATACGCTTTGGACTGACTTAGTATTGTCCTTACTTATCAACTAAGTGTGTTACCTCGTGTGTCCAGAATTTATGCGAGTTTTTTTTTTATCTACGATACACAAACCTCAAAAAGACCCATCTTTTGAATTGTGCATATTTCATCATCATCATCATCATCAGCCGGAAGACGTCCACTGCTGAACATATGCCTCACCCTTAGACCGCCACGCCGAACGACAATTCGCCACTTGCATCCATCGGTTGCCCGCGACCCTCACGATGTCGTCGGTCCACCTGGTGGGAGACCTACCTACGCTGCGTCTTCAGGTCCGTGGTCGCCATTCGAGAACTTTTCTTCCCCATCGCATCGGTTGTCAGTTCTACGAGCGATGTGGCCTGCCCATTGCCACTTCAACTTGCAAATTTTATGAGCTATGTCGGTGACTCTGGTTCTTCGCCGAATATCCATGTTCCGGATTTTATCCCGCAAAGAAACTCCGAGCATAGCTCTTTCCATTGCTCGTTGAGTGACTCTTAGTCTCTCTAAAAGGCCAGCAGTCAGAGACCACGTTTCAGAGCCATATGTCATTACTAGAAACACACACTGGTTAAACACCCTTGTCTTGAGACACTGTGGGATTCTCGATGAGAAGATATCACGTAGCTTCCCAAACGCTGCCCATCCGAGTTGGATTCTTCGGGCGAACTCTTTCTCGAAGTTGGACCTACCTAACTGAACAATCTGTCCAAGGTAAGTGTAATGGTCTACAACTTCGAGAGTATCATTCCCAACAACAACCGGTACGGGTGCCACATGGACATTCGACATGACTTTCGTCTTGTCCATGTTCATTTTAAGGCCAACCCGTTGGGAAACGATACTGAGGTCGCTGAGCATAGCATTGAGGTGCTCCAACGATTCTGCCATGATGACTATATCATCGGCAAAACGAAGGTGAGTGATGTATTCGCCATTGATGTTGATGCCGAATACGTTCCATTCCAAGAGCTTGAAAACGTCCTCCAACGCGTTCGTGAACAGTTTCGGAGAAATAACGTCTCCCTGTCTCACGCCTTTCTGCAATTGGATTGGTTTCGTGCTCTCTTCCTGAAGTCGGATGGACATGGTGGCGTTTCTATACAAACACTTCAACACTTCGATATACATATAGTCGATATGACATCGTTGGAGGGACTGCAATACTGCCCAGGTTTCGATTGAATCGAAGGCTTTTTCATAGTCCACAAACGCTAAACATAATGGCCGATTATACTCCTCTGTCTTCTGTATAATCTGGCGGAGCGTGTGTATGTGGTCTATAGTACTAAAACCTTTTCGGAAAACGGCTTGTTCGGGAGGCTGCATATGTACTCATTATGTATATACTAAAAAATGTGTATATGCTATTTCTCATGAAGAAAGGATTTTTTGAAGTTCTTTTGATGAGACTGTATAGGCCGTTCATTATGTTTGCATTATGGAATCACATACACACGACTTATCATGTAAAAATAAAAATAAAGAGTTTCGACTTACGTTTAAAAAATTACCAAGTTACTCTTAATTCAGCGCCGCCGGGGCGAATCCCCGCTGCCTCGATAAGTCGAGGCGCGGCGGGAAGAGCTCCGGCGCGAACTCAGGGCAGTATGGAGGGAGTGACTGTCACAACCGAGGTCCGGGCACGCCGCAATCGCGACGATAAGACCCCTCTTTGAGGAGTGGCTGGATAGGCGTCACGGCGTCCTGACCTACCACATGTCGCAGGTCCTCACCGGACACGGAAGTTTTGGGAGGTACCTGTGTCAGATAAGGAGGGAAGAAACGCCGGGGGTGTCACCACTGCAAAGCATCCGCCCGGAGGACACGGTGGAGCATACGGTGCAGGACTGCCCCGCTTGGGCAGAGCACCGCCGAGTCCTCACGACGGTGATAGGCAGAAACCTCTCGCGCCCGGCATTGGTCGCGTGGGAAGCGGTCGCCTCCTTCTGCGAAGCAGTCATGCTCGCGAAGGAGGAGGCAGGCCGAGTGAGGGAGAGAAAAGTGTCCTTCCTCCACCCCAGACGCAGTGGAAGACGCCCACGCCAACGGACGTTGGCAGACGATCTCCGGCCACCGTAGGCGCGGGCATGCGGGCGGCGAGTAATGAGCGACTCGCTGTCCAACCATGGACCATGCCACGCGCGCCTTAAAGAGTGTCATCAAAATGACCAAAGCCTGCCGGGGTCGCAGGACTTATGTCATTACCGTGACCCTGGAACGTAAAGGGCTATTGAAGGACACAGTGGATTTTAGTCAGTACAAGTCTGACAGTCCCTCCCGCCCTGCCCTGGGTTCAGGACTCATTTGATGATTTTAACATGATAAAAAAAAGGTACCCACTCTTACTTTTGCTTTCCGAGAGCTTTTAAGTGCAAGTGTTATAATTATGTTTTAATTTCGCCACTATAATTAAAGCAACAATATCACTGGGAGGAAGGAGTTTCAGTTAACAAACTAAAAACTTTTAATTAACTTGCCGCCTTACAATGAAAGTAATGACTCTCCCCCTCCCCCGCCACCGACCCCCGTCGCGTGAAATACTTCACATTGAACAGTTAACTTTGTTTGATTAATTGAGAAGAACACAGTTTAAATGCATCGGACCTAGGTTCTACTGCAGCACTAGTACCTGGCAGTTAAAATGACTTAAAGTTTTGTTGGAAATTTCGGGGTCTATTCTTCTGTATCTATCTTAAGCAGACAAGGATTGCGAAACAAAGCAGCTGTGTTTATTTTAAACGTCGTTAGTTTAACTATTTAGGTTGTAGTAAGTGTAACTGTTAAAATACCGAGTTAACCATTTAGGGTGTACAGTACTAGACGAACAACTAAACAAGATACCGTTTTTTTGGACTGAAACTTGAATTTGTAACGATCGACTCCTTTGTTATTTTTTATCAACAGTACCCTGAGCACGAGTTTTCAGTATTTGAGACGTAAAGTAAACTGGAACTTTGACAACTTCAAATTGACAATTTTCAAGGAAAAAATTAGTTCCTTCTTCGTACACCAGCGGCGCTGTTCTATTTTTCCATACAAGAAACGCTGTAAATACTGGAAAGACGCTGTAAAGTAAAGAATGAAAACTCGTGCTAAGGGTACAGGTAAGGGTCAAAAATACGTGGGAATCGTTTACAACTCGACTCCTATGTCTGCAAAGACTTCGACGAGGTGATCTGGCTTCTTATGGCTGAAATTTATTCTATCAACATAGTAAGTAAACACTTTAGTGTAAACCATGTCTTTTCTTTGTTATTTGAATAAATAAATTTTTGACAATTCAACCATCAATATCGGCGTAAGAATATTATTCTGTGTTGGAGGTCCTCTGACTCTCTGCATGTTACTGAAACAACTTGTCCAGAAAGTCATCTTATTCACCATTTTCGACTCAGATTGTAGTCACTGTTCGACCCGAACCACAAACACAAATATTTACCATTCAGTTATCACTGATGTACATTTTCCGTTAGTGGCAGCCTTAGGTGGCACTTAGTGGCACCGCTTAGTGGCAATTCTCCAGTCATTAACGAAACGACTTGGATTTCAGATAGCTAACATTAATTCGCTCTTGTATTTACCAACTGCTCGATTTTATTGAAGCTAAATGTACAATGTTTTACGACGGTAATATCTTCAGTTTAAGATTAATTAAAAGGACTTTATTTGCAATCCACTGTAGCTGTTCTTTTTACGAAGTTTAAATACACTAAGAAATTATAGATTATCGAATTACAGAGTTTGTTTTTCTTTGCTCAAATATCATGTGCAATTTGATTCGTATTTCGTTTGTTTTTGATGCAGTTTTGTGAATCTTAAGCTATTGTGAAACAGACAGGCGAAGCGAAGCGTTTTTGTTTGTAATGTGTGGAATTGTTTGAAGCCATAGACTATCGGACCACTTTCGCTTTTCTAAATGACAGGATTCGGATCGCATTCGCTTCGCCTATCTGTTTGACAATAGCTTTAAGCCTTTGTCAAACAGACAGCCGAGGCGAATGCGATCCAAAGTGTTTTTATTTGTAATGTATGGAATTGTTTGAATCCAGTCACATTGACCTGACCGCTTTCGCTTTTCTATATGACAGGATTCGGATCGCATTCGCTTTGCCTGTCTGTTTGACAATAGCTTTAAAGAGAATTCGGGGTACCAATCACTATTTAACGTAACCTCAAACAAAAATAAAGTCATCAAGTCAAGAAATGAAATTGTTCATTGGCAGCGTGACCCTGCGCGGTGGCACGGCGCGGCAGGAAGCCGTCGCCGCAAACATTAAAAAAGGAGAGTTTTTCATAAACCGAGCGTTATTAAGGCCGGGACGCAATATGTGGGGAAAACAATTGTAGGCGAACAATGCGCGCCGCCATTGTACCTGCGAACGGATTAATTTGGCGCTCAGCTGCCGGCGCTCGGCGCAGCTCTCAGGTGTTCGCGGGTATGCCCGGATTGATTGTTGTAGGCTTACACTTATATACATAAACATTTTATTTAGAAAAGTGCAGGTTTCCGTCTGAGAATATCTACAATTAATTTAAAGGAAACCTTTTTTTTTCGCTTGTTTGTTAGTAACTTTGTACGTCGCCGGGGTTATCTCCGGAACTTATTCTCCGAGATTATGATATGCTAGGCTATTATATTATATTCTTATGAAGTTTTATTAAAAATAATAATGGACGGGCGATAGGATGCGATGGCAGGTCGGGCTTAAACTTCACGGGAACCAAGTCGCCAACGGAAACATGATTAACACATGAACATCAAGCTGCATAACTATGCTGAATTAACATAAACCGTTTCTGCTTTCCCTTGCAACTTGTACAAAATTTGTAATGGGATGTTGGGATCTTAATTGTTGGCCTTGCATTGGAGATGCAAAAGTATGGATTACACACATTTAAAATCTGTGCATAGTTTATAAATTATTTCAAGCCGAAAGAGAGGAATTTCAAATAGTTTTACTAAAGTGTTACTAATGTTCGTTCAAAGATAACGAGCATAACCAGAAATTCATTTTCGTAATGAAAAGTAAATCTTATTCTTACTCCACAATGTCGACTAACTCCCACCATCAAGCTAGGTCACAAAACGGAACACTATATCAATGCCGGGCTAATAAAGAAGTTAAATAACTGTAACACGGCCACTGCGGCTTAGCAATCATAACTTTGCACTTAAGCCGTGGCTCTAAGTTGCAGCCCTTTGCTCGTGTACTGTGCGGAGTGGTCGGTGCTCGCAGGCTGCAGCGACTACTTCGAGAAGTGCTGTCTGAGCTAGATTAGCGCGAGATCGGATTACTGTTAGGTACTAGTTTTGATTTAAGCAGTTAGATTTGGGCGGTTGCGATAATGACGGTATTACCATGATTTAAGTGTGATTTTACATCTTTTTTTGAAGCTGCATCATGAATAGTGTGCTTGTATTCTTATTTTTTTTTAACTTGTCATCTTCAAGTAACATGGATCGCAAAACGGCAGTATCAGTTTTTGAGATTCATCGTTTCAATTCAATTGTCTATTTTTATTAAGTATATAAATGATGAAATTCTTTCCCAGTATGGAGCATAATTATTAGCCACCAATCTCCCACTGCGGGGATAGACGCTTCTTCTCCTGAGAGGAAGCAAGACAGAGGACTCTTTAAGAGGAAATGGGTATTTTTATGAGTCCTTAAATGTAACTTCTCCTTTATTTGCCACGTTCTGTACCTATTTTAAAACTGCGAGTCCTAAAATAGTTATTGAAGATTTATTTAACAGTAAAACAGGCCCATAAGTCCGATATACTCGTATTTATAAAGTTTGTGTGCTGTCAAGCGCAGTGTTTCGGCACATAACATCCCGCTGCCGCGACGGCTTGTGTTTGACACATGAAATGCTCATACACCACTACACCACGCAGCGACTTAAAGAACCGAACTATTGTATTGGCGTCGTTCAGCTCCGCTTTGTGATCGCGCGCGCCATATCGAGCCGCTAACCTATGTTCACTTATAATACCACAAGAGCTTCAAAATTATCGGGTATTTTCCGATAGGTTCGTTGCAAACAAATGAAGGAGTCAAGTTTTTCAGGTTAAAAAATCACGAGCGCGAAGCGCGAGTGATTTTTCCTGAAAAACTTGACGACTTTATTTGTTTGCAGGGAACCTTGAGGGAAATGCCAGATAATTTTGAAGCTCGTGTGGTATTCAGGGGATTATTTTTCCGACCCATCTCCAATTTTCACAATTGAATTCAACCTGTCAGTTTGACGTGACTACCAGAGAAAATTTTCAAAAAATTATCAGTATAATACCATGTAGGTTGTACCACGTGACGTCGAATGGTGCAATTCTATTGGTCGATATTTGGGTCGGAAAAATAATCAATGTTATTTCCTAGTTGTCTACTTTAGGCATTGCTTTATATTCTGAACTTATTTATTCTTTCTTGTTTTATGTTTTCGATAGTTGTAATTTTATTTAAATCAAACAATAGAATATGTATCTCTGTGATCATGGAGTACCTATGCAACAGTGGTGAAACCAGTTTTTATAAAAGGCGAAACGCAGACGAGCTACTTGATGCCGCACTTATGCGGAAGGTTACTCAATCGTACCCAAAACTGGACCCACCAACGGTTTTGTGGCTTCTTAAGAAACGCGTTTGTTGGGACCATCTTGGGGGAGAGACATAACATTGTATCCTAGACCCTCCTTTCACGACACCAACGTAGGCTTAATTAGACACACTTAATAGAATCTATGTAGGTAGTCTTTATTCAATGAATAGAATTACCGTACGGACTACCTGTAGTAAATTACCATTATAGTAATTTTCCTTGTAGCCTACTATTGCAGTCTAAAGTGGACCATCAGTTCATCAAAGCTACTCCAGTGTCCAAACACAGTCCAGTTGGACATTGTCCGCATTACGAGCCGCTCCGGACGGCTCAGTGTCCGGCGTTTGCAATGCTAATAGAGGTTTGATGCGCCCGCACTAACTCACTTTGCATCTTATATTGTTTGGAGTAACTAGCTCTTTGAGGCCTACGCGACGAGATAAGTGAATTGGAAACTATTCCTGTTTTTGTTTGCTGTAACGAGGGTGAAAGGATCGCGAAGTTTAAGTTGAAGGTTGACTACATTGAGTTATACAAAACCGTGTAAAGTTTGTGTTACAAAATGTTACTTGTAGACGAGCTAAGTTTTTCGTCTACAGGTAACAATTTTTTAGCGTTATAAAATAATCAAATGAGTTCTCCCACCCAGGCAATGCGGGAGGGACTGTCAGACTCGTACTGACTAAAATCTACGGTGTCCTTCAATAGCTCTTTACGTTCCGGGATCACGGTAATTCGTTAGTCCCGCGACCCCTGCAGGCTGTGGCCCTCTAAAGGGCCATAACTCTTGCTGCTGACACTCTTTGAGGCGCGCGTGGAACACAACGCGCCGTCGACCCGGGCATGGTCCATGGTCGGACAGCGAGTCGCCCATTACTCGCCGTCCGCATGCCAAAGATCGTCTTGCTACGTCCGCGTCTACTACTGTGGCGAAAGGAGGACGCTGTCCTCTCCTTCACGCGGCGCGCCTCCTACTTCGCTAGCATGACTGCTCCGCAGAAGGAGGCGACCGCTTCCCATTCCGTCTCGCCCGCAGCATGGCCTCGACCAATGCTGGGCGCGAGAGGTCTCCGCCTATCGCCGTCGTGAGGACACGGTGGTGCTCTGCCCAAGCGGGGCAGTCTTGCCATCTCCATCGTTTCCTCCAGGTGATCCTCGAAGTGGTAACACCCAGGCGTTTCTTCCTTCCTCCTCCGACAGAGACTCCTCCTTGGTCAGGTCCATCCGTGTCCGGTGAGTACCTGCATCAGGCGGTAGTCAGGACGCCATGACGCCTACGCAGCCACTCCTCAAAGAGGGGTCTTACCGCCGCAATTGCGGCGTGCCCGACTTGACGTTGACATAAGGGTCGTTTTGCAGTTACACTTTTTTAAGACAAGTTTTCATCAGATATTTGACATTTTTGTAGTAAGATACAGAATTTATGTTCAGAAATTAAACCATCACAATCTAGGTACATTTTACTCCTATTAAATCCTGATGTTGCCCCACTCTACAATTTCATCCATCGTGTGTGCGTTCACAAATATTTAAACTTACATACACTAACATGTTCATACGAATACGAACGGTGCGGGAGTCAAATCTGCGACACGTGGCACAGCAGTCAATCACCAAAACCACTGGGTCAAAAGTGCCGCCAATGGGCATTTTAATAGGCTTATCATGATTTAACGCTAGATCAGAAATGTCTAAATGTTGAAATAATGTATGTATTAGGTCTAATAAATGATTTGTTCTGATTTTCAGAAAAATCACAATCTTCAATATAAGCTTGTAGTTCGAGCATGCATGGCATTGTGCGCATAATTCAGTATGTATGTTCGCGGAGCACCGTGTAAGCACGTACTTACGAAACAATTCCGAGCATGTAACGTCAACTCGAGCTACTTAGCGGAGAGAAACTGCAACCTAATGTACTGAGCATCGTATCTTTGTATGCGTACTCTTTATATTGTGGAAACGGTTTTTTTTTGTAAATGATAGTTGTATTTAAGAAATGAAAAAGCTGTTAGGAAACAGGTTTACTTTGCAATACATTTTATTTTATTTTATCTCAAAACAAATTAGCTGCACTAACATTTTTACGGTTAATTATACCTAAAGTGTTAAATAATATTGATAATTCAAAGTAGGTAACTAAACCACAAAGTTTCAATTTAACAAAGTAACTGTTTGTACTCTGTTACTAATCAACATAACAGTTTATCCTCTGGTAATGATGCGTCCTGATATGCTCATTAAATTACCCTATTATTTAGCGGTATAAACAGACAACTCGTATTTATTAAATGAACAAATAATAATTTGTATCACCACACTACTTAAAACTATCCCAAAGTTGAATACCTAGACTAACAATATATTTAGAGGTAAAGTTGCAACTAGTATAAATCGGCGGAGTTATTAATTCCCGTCGTCCGGGTCGTTAATAACGGTCCTCGCGCGTTTCCTCTCCGGAACTCCGCGACTGCCGCCCCTACGTCACCGCGCTACGCTTTATAATTATTTTAGATTACGTGTCGTGCTAGTAATTAGAAGAAGCGAGGCAGGAACCACTGCCGTAATCAGGCTACCGTGGGTTATCTCGTATATCCTTCTTTATACATATTTTCATCACTGTGGCGATGAAGTGATAATAAAGAAAGGTGTGGATCGGGGTTAGAGATCGCCTTTGTATATGTTTGTTCTACAAGAAAATTACATCAGTTATTTTCCATTTAACTTATTTTTTTCTACAAAATGTACCGAATAAAATTATAAAATAAACCAATTAAAACGATAAAAAGTCATAATAATCTCCTCAACTCCAGCTGATTTCACATAAACACATAGGAACCACGGCTAAGGTGTAAAATTAAGTTTCAAGAACTTAGACTTAAACTACTATGTAAATCCCAATATGAGAAGCCGCCTCTGCCGAGTAATACGAACTAACAAATCTCTCTAACCAATAACTTCCTTTACCTACACAATACCGGAGTTACTCAGTAATGAATTCATCGAGTCTATGTTGACTGCGTACATTAACATATAAAGTGCAAATATTAGCGCTGTAACACGCTCAAGTTATGTGCCGCCGTAGCAGTGGCAGTGCGATCGTGCGACTAGCTAACTGCAGCAATTTACCACCACTTTCAACTAATATTGGAGTTTACTAAGTTTATTTTCTGTACTTACATAATTTTCAAATAAGCTTTACAAAACTTTACAACAACTTTGTATAATAATTGAATTCATAATCTCAAACAATTTACATTCTTCCATGATTTACTCAACTTTAACTCTAAAATCAACTTAGAATACATAAATTGCCCTGTAATATAAAGTTCTGATAATATTATATTTGATTGCAATATTAGTTTTTCGCCATTTCAAGTTTTAAAACTTTTTCTCTGATTCTATTTCAAATAATATTAATTTAATCATGCAATATTTATGTATGAGAGGTATCAGCTGCTGACAACACACGGAATGAATGCAGTGATCCATATGCCGGGCCTCCATGAAGACTATTTTCACATCCATTCCTAAACATGCTCTACTAATTGATAATTTAGCTCGGTAAACAGCAGTTTATAAACATCTTTAAAATTTTATCATTAAAACATTATCACTCGTAGCAACCCACTAAACGAATACCCGCTCTTATTTATCCGTTGTTTCAACCTCAAAGAGGAGACCCCGGGCCCGACACAACAGCTGATTTACCAATTTAAATGACAATGAGATACACGTCATTATCGCGTACTTCAGGACAACACGACACATCCGACGGACTGCTGATAGCTTCGTTTGTATGCGCCGACCACTGGAACAAGCCGGAGTACGTACAAGCTGCACCACTACACTGCCAGCTTGTTTAGCTTCGCTGTCAAACTGCAAGCTGCTCAATTTCTGTGCTGCTGGGAATGTAATGAAAACATAGTGGAGGTGGCCCCTCTTGCCGGAGATTGTAAGATAAAATACAAGGGGAGTTTTCGTTTAAACTTGCCAGGTTTATTTCGTGCATAATTTTATAGTGTAGTATTTTTTGTTTACCGTTGGTATGTAACAAACCATTCGCTCTTAACCCTAGATAGAATGAAGTTTAAGTGGAAGATGTCTTAGCTTATCAGTTATCATTTTGTGAGACACATATTTTCTGTAATTCTTAGCCAATTTTAATAGGTGTAGTAAGTAATATTTCTATCACCGTTCGAAATGTAGGTATCGATGCTGTATTCATTTACCTACATAAAATATTTTATTACTAAAGTATTCATTCGAACATGCTCGGAAGTAAGTAAAGCTGATATTTTACCAAACCTGTAAAAAGCTAAAATTTAACCACCGTTTTATTCCCGGTAATCAACATTCCGAGCGGGTCGGCTCCGCCAAAGTGGCTGTAAAGTGTGCATGGAAAACATTTTTATTTTGAATACTTATTCGTTTGAAAGAGCCGGCGGATTTTTGTCAACGCATACGAACGCTCGCATTCCGCGCGCCTGACGTACAGCATACCCTGCATACCTACAACGGTATGCCAACACAATGGGACTCATCCAGATACACCGCCATTTTTGTTCAACTACCGTATTTTGTTAATTAAAAACATATGTATGGACGGTTTTAATTTATTTGAAGAGTTGAGACATTCTTATTATTATTGTTTTTGTTGAAAACAAAATAACGTTATTGTTTGAATGTTGACGTTAACTCGGGAATGAAAGATAAACGGAATTATGTTTTGCAAATTAAATGTAAACGAAAATCAAGTTGATAGGAATTACACGGCGAGCTACGAGATACGTGACTATTGCTACGAGGCTACGAACTGCGTAGCATTCTCTTAGGCGCTTACGGATTCTTTTATTAATTTACTGAAGTTATAAACACATTTTTTACGGATAAATGCAATACTCATTTACTAATTTAATCCATTACGCACAAAGGCTGTTACATTACAAATTATGCTGATGGTAATAAACGCCTGTTTTTCCCAAACAATTTAGGCAGAGGAGGCCACATTTTGTTAGTTTTTTTTTACACGTACACATGTAACACGATTTGGTTACCCCAGTAAATATAAAAAAAAATATGTGTGGCACTTGAAGACAGCCGCGATAAAGCAAGCATAGCATTTAAAAAAAAAATATCGCCCACTGCGAATATTTAACGAGAATATCATTTATTTAAAATGTTTTTAGTGAACTACTGTAATAAAGAAAAATAAATTATAATGAAGAAATAAGTGGGTCTTTTATAAACAGGATTCCCAGGTCTAACTTCCAAACTTGGTCAAAATTTTCAACAGGTTATGGACCCAGCACGCTTCCACTGCGCCACTCTGCTTTGTTGTAGGAGAATTTTATAAGTAGGTTTCATTGTGAAAACCTCTTTTTGTAGCTGGCCGTTTAGAATCAGTAAGAAAAATTAAATCGTCTTTATGACGGATGTTTTTATGATTGCCGAAGTCTCCCGAACTGAAACGACGTTAGGCGATGCGAGGTGTTGGGTTATTTTCGTCAGGTTTTTTCGTTACGGTCACCGCGCTCAGAGCCCGCGATAAAAGCTATGCAATAGCTTAAAAACTTATAACTATACACTTTCCAACCTGGAAATCAAAACCAACACCTTACGGTCAGCAATAGCGCTTGCTACTACAACACAAACGAGATAGTTAAACATGATTACTATTTTAATACTTACAAGCTACCAAATATGACAATAGCTACACAGGCATATAGTGTATAGGCAGCGCAATGTGAGTTGAGAACAAAGCGTCAGTGTGCGCAGCTTCCGGCGCGACTCCGGATGTGACGCGCGCGGCCGGCGACCTCTGGCGGCAAGTAATTAAATGCAAGTGTAATTGCGCCGCGCAATTATCGAAGCACGAGGTCGGTGCTCTCGGGAGAATTTTTAAATTTTACTAAGTAGTTTCTCGATGAGGATTTAGTATTATATAATGAGACAGTAACTTTGTAACACCTATTTAATAATGTAACACCTAATTATGATACCAGTCACAATCATCTTCTGCCTTTGCCTGAGTGTGTTGGAGTCAGCTTCCAGTCTCACCGGTCCACCTGACTACCACAAGCTAGTTGATAGGTACGAAGATACCATTTAGCAAGACTGTCAAAATTTCTAACTCTAAGGAACCATGTAATAAAATGTAAAAAAAATAACACGACACAAGGATCGGTAAAAGCGGTACGAATAAATTGCGGACACTACTAAAGTCTGGTTGTCCACAATCCGTCCGCAGTCTGTTCGCATTTTATTTGACTGAAACACTATAAAGTAACGCACCTACGTCATCATAATTGAATTTAATTCACATGCTGTATTAATCACAATTTATTACTTTCCAAATGAAGCGCACGACGCGGGAGCGGGTGAAGGCGCGAGAGCGGGTGGTGGCGCGAGCGCGGTAGAAGGCGCGGGCGTGCAGCGATCGGCGCAAATCAACCGTGTATTGTGTTAATGGTCGTTAATTATGGCGGCATTACTTCGACAACGCGCCATCTGTTACTATGTCTCACGTATCAGTAATACTCGCTGCGATCTGCTAAGTAAGATGTATGAATGCTATAACAAGATTTGTGGAATTAATTATATAGAATAAACTGAAAATTAAACAGCTACGAGTACGTTTATGTAAGAGGTTCTCAAAAGGACTATCATTGGTACACTAAACATTATTTGCAATTTAGATGCCATATAAAACTACTTAGTCCGATCTGCCGTAAATTTCTACCAGTGCTTGTGACTGACATGACATTACCAATGAGCTAGTGTTCTCAAATAAGATATTACCACTAAAAATAATATACTGAGGAAGCCCTGCCCTTTATCCCCTTAGCTTAAACTCTTGAACACACACACTGGGCTGCATTAGTGAGAACTACTAGGACCACATAATACGCCTAGGTTTAAGACATTCCACTGTGTTTGTCCCAACTTGCTAGCAGAGCCCTAAGACAAACTATGTCCTATACTAACACATGCTGCTCTAATACATGATGTGTATATTATAATGTAGATGTGGGATGGAGATAATCTAGCTGTATGTTCAAAGGTCATCGAAGCCCGTTGGATCGTTGTTGGAAGCAACCATATATATATGTTCATATTAATTGATGTGGTGATATTATTAAACTGATTTAAATTTGATTTTTGAGCAGTGGTGGCCCAGTGGTTTCAGTCCCGACTTACGAGTTGTAGGTCGTGGGTTCGAACCCTGCCAGGCGCATTACTTTGTGTAATTTATTTCATCACCACTGGTCTCAAAACGGTGAAGGAAAACATCGTGAGGAAACCGGCATGTCCTAGAACCAAAAATTCGAAGACATGTGACATCTACCAATCCGCACTAGGCCCGCGTGGTGGATTATGGCCCACTCCCTCTCACAGAGAGGAGGCCTGTGTCCCAGTAGTGGGAACATTTATAGGCTGATGATGATCTGAAACATACATTCCAAACACAACCACTCAAATCTGTGTGGTTCTTTCCTTAAATGACCATTTCAGACATCTACATGGTCGTCGTATGTTTTGAATAGTACATATTATAATGTCTGTACTTTAAAAGAGACAGTGACCTTTGAGTTTGTTTCGGATGTTTCTTCTCAGAGTAGTCAGGTGCGAAACACCGGCTACATCTAGCTATAAAAATATAATTTCACGTGTAAAAGTGTTTTCTAACAACAAACTTGCAAAATAAATATCATTATCATTTAAACCTAATTGGCAATTCTTTTAAATGTTCATTTTAATCTGTACCTATTACCCAAAACTCAATTATCTTATAAGTATTCGTAAAAGAAAAAGAAAAGTGATAGTTAAGTTCTTTATCATGAGTGTGTTATCTCCTTAGAGCCGGACACAACGTTACGAGATGAGATGGTTTTATGATCAGTTTTATTATTCACACGTCACGATAGAGGGCGTTTACTACCCTCGAGGGAGCTGACGGAGACGAGGGAAAATTGGTTCAAATTATAAGAATAGTCTTGGACGAATTATGTGGGGATTTCCCATTTATCTTGAGATAGACTTTAGAAGATAAATACAGCGCCAAAAAATTATACTTATGGATTATACTGTTGAGTGAAATGTTAAACAAAACAAAGCACACGTATCATAATCATAATAAGAAACTTTTGATGCTGCTGAGTAATCCAGAAACGAGCTCATAAAATATGTAATGTGAGGACGTACAAGTTCATTTGCCGATTACGTCGTAGGCATATCTCACATAACGTCACATTTTAAAGCCCATCAAGGCATGTCTCCCATTCAGACAGTATTTATCCAATATAAGGGCGCATAAACTAATTTAATGTCCGTCGTATCGACGAGCGAACACCCGCTTTACTGCTCAGCGTTTAAACGTATGGGCGTTTTACGGCCGTAGCTGTTCCGTAGCCTTTTACGGCCACGCTGCGCCGGTAATACACTCTGACACTTTTTATAAGTGTTATTATTGAAATAATGGACGTTTTCAGGGGGTGAGTTAAGCGATGTGTCTGAGAGACGGTAAAAGTATTTACCGCCGCAGATAAAGTTTTTCCCAAATACTTTTGTTATTATGTAATTTATCAATAAGGAAACTTTTTTACAGCTCCACAAATGAAAACAGCAGCCTGTAACTATGGTCACAATATATATTTCTTTGTGCACGGATTGGAAGACACTATGGTATATACGAGTACATAGGTAGATCCACCAGCATATTTAGTATATAAGCCCGACTCGCAGATCGCCTGATATTTTAGTGATATCCGTAATAATCTTACATATGACAGTATTCCATTACTTTGTCCTAATGACTCCAAACACCAAACTAAAGCAAGAAATATCTTACAGTTGTTGGTCAACCAAGTTTAAGCTGAAACTGAAGTTAAAAAGCGCTTCAGTGATTACCGGAGACAGGCGTCTTGCGAGCACTTAGTGACTATCTTAACTTAATGATCCTCAGAAAAAATGTCGCTCACATAATACTAATTATTTTCAAAGATACTGAAACTTCATGGCGCTATTTCCATACCTACCAATAGAATAGTGGAATTTCGAAAATTTAACCAATATTGGAGAAATATAAGTTAGGGCGATGTATTGATTGTACTTGTTACTGTCGCGAAACATAAATCTTGATCAAGACTACTACCTGTCACTGATATGGAAATTGCAAAAACACAAGAATGTTTTAATTTCGTGGGCTACCACTATGGTTCCACATAACACCCACATGGATCCAAATTATCACAAAGGTAGACCATTTACGACATAGCATAGTTTTCAACCTCTACATAGAAAAGCCGCAATATGTTTCACAGTATGTGGGACTCATGTTGAGAGAGATACCTTTACGAACCTACAATTATACTTCTAGTAGTGTGTGCTTGGTATTTAAAACAATATTACTATGTTCTAAAAGAGAAACCGTTGAATTTATTATAATTGAATCGAGGCTCAAAGCATTGATTATGCAAATGCAAAACAAAACGAAGAATAAAATCGAACACCTCTACAGAACGCGAAGTTAATACTGAATTTTCAAGTACTAACATAAAATTTAACTCCTTTATTAATTTTCAGGGATAGCTAGGCTTTCGTTTGACTTGTTTGAAGCTCTGCTGACCCACTTGTGACACGGATGGAATACTTCTTATTCTATATACATAGTTGGAGTTGCCAACTTTGAACGTTTTCGCTGCTTATTTTTTATTAAGAAACAGTGAAGATTCTTTTATGGTATTGTTTGAGTCTGAGAGAGTGTTAAAAACTTTATTGCGCCTAGAATTATACCACGATACTATCTGACTTGCTTGTCTAAACTTATGTTTAGATTTTAGAGATATTTTTGAATTTTTTAGTGAGAAAAGTTAGTAACTACATTATTGTAGTTACTAACTTTTCTCACTAAAAAATTCAAAAATAATGAACGCTCGCAAAAAAAAACAAGATGAGCTAGCCGTTCTTAAGAGTGATATTTGAACAGCATTTAAATGTACGGTTTCTAAGAACAATAAAGACTTAGTTTAATATCCTGTGATTCAGTTTTATTAACATAACATACCTAATAGAAAAGAATACCCTAAAAACCCGATCATATTTGACTAAACACAACACTACAATAAAAACAATACTAGAGAAAACGTTTCTCTTCGTAAAAGCAACATACACTGAATTTGCATAATCAAAATATTCGGTCGTGTTCCATTCATGGTAGGCAATGAAAACGATCTCCTGGCTATAACCGTTCGCGCCAAGCTCAGCAGGTCGAGGTCTGTGACCCACTAGAGGTGGGTCTTGGCAAATTTCAATTTGCCTGGAGGAGGCCTTCGTGCATGCATATTGGCATATCAAAGACCTTTTTTGGCATCGACCGAGTTAAAGGTGGTAGCGATTTGCAGAGTGGCTATTGAACGACGTTAGTTCATCAAAATGTAACAAAGAGATTATTTTACAATTTAACTAGCTAACATAAATTTTTTATTTATATACATTAGATAACTAAAGCTAGTCTAAAAATAAAAATAAATAAAACTATACACCGTGACTTTTTAGTCGTCTTACAAAAGCAGCCCAGTTCATGTATCCAATGACTAGAACACGTTTTTAATAAAAAAATATGTATTTAAGAGATTTGAAAAATTTAATATTAAAACTTTAATTGGTTATTATAACACAAGGCGGAGTTAGAAACGCCCTTGTCTCATAGAAAATGGAAATGGAATGATCTACCAGACTATTGCGCTGGGTAGGTATACTCTACAGATTGATACGTAAACATTTTAACAGGGTGTTTCATATTTCTAATGTACCTATTTATTAAAAATAAAAATTATTATCAACGATTTAAAAAAAAATAAACTCGCCTAGAGGTATTTTAGGTCGGATACATTAAGTGGACGACTTTTGTAAGACGACTAAAAAGTCACGGTGTATATTTACAACTAAACTTAAACTAAACTACTTAATTAAAAAAAAAAAAAACAAAAACACAAAAGACAGAGACACTCAGGCGTCAAAGTACTCCTCCGCATCGCTGTCATCCGGAAACGTGCCCAGAAGACTGGTAGCATTGCCACGTTGGATGGCAATGTTTATTCTTTGACCAAAAAAGGAACCAGCCCTCTGGTCACGCGAA
Source organism: Agrotis exclamationis (assembly GCA_950005045.1). Taxonomy (NCBI): domain Eukaryota; kingdom Metazoa; phylum Arthropoda; class Insecta; order Lepidoptera; family Noctuidae; genus Agrotis; species Agrotis exclamationis. The sequence continues at coordinate 27,378,038 of OX465418.1, read as the reverse complement.
CTGTCGATCAGTCGGCGAGAAATTTCCTTAAAAAGGAGACGCGCACTCGGACCCCATGACCCGAGCGTTTCGACCCCAAACGGCTCAAAACTGTAGCAACCGTTAAGGTTACAGTATTTGCGCCGCTTGAGGTTCTCAGCAGCCGCAGCAGCAGCGCCAGCACAGCCCGCCGTGCTTGCAACGTGGGATGGCGCAAGGGTATCGACACAGGTAGCGTCCCACACCAAAGGCCTACCCACCTTCAAAGGCACTAACGTCATACCGTCTGGTCTTTTCCCATCGTCACGTACCAAGCCATTTGGTTCTAAAACCGCTGGTACGCCGGCGGAGGCAAAAGCTCGACGAATAATGTCGTTGATGCTAGCGTGACGAGCTATGCGACCTGCACTCCTGCTGCAAGACAGGCCATGATGCCCGAGGTTGTCGACAGCTTCACCACAGTGGCAACGATGCGGAGCAACACAAGGTGCGCCTAAGTGAAGGCCTGTAGCGAGCCTAAATGAAGCATCATCCATCATGGTACCAATGGTGGACGATGGGAGTGCTTGAAGCCATAATCCCGACTCCCACTCCCCCACAGCCAGCAGACGGGCGCGCTCCGCAGCATTAGTTGACGTATTTAACAGGTTATTCCGTACAATACTGCAGAGCGGCACGTCCCACCGTCTTTGGGAGGACAGGTAGTCGGGCAAATCCGTATTGGGACAAGCCATTTTCCAAGCGTTCAACGCATCGGTCATAAACGGTACCTCAAAATAATAATAATATAATAATAATAATATTCCACAACTATCACACAACGCCATCTAGTCCCAAGCTAAGCAGAGCTTGTGTTATGGGTACTAGACAACTGATAAACATACTTATATATTTCTAAATACATACATATTATAGATAAATTACACCCAGACACAGAACAAATGATCGTGCTCATCACACAAACATTTGTCCTGGGTGGGAATCGAACCCACGACCTCCGGCATAGCAGTCAGGGTCACTAACCACTAGACCAACAGGCCAGTTTCAGGACCAAAATTGACCAGTGAACTAGATAAAATGTTCCTGGTTAATTTCTCGGTACCGTAGACCGAGGAGAGGAAGGCCGGTAAACTAATACTTGAAATTTTGCGAACGCCGAGACCACCCAAGCGGATAGGAAGAGTGGCTTGCTGCCACGCTCGGTCATCCAGGGCCACATTTAGGATGGAGGTCAGTGTATTTCTGATGATTTTATCTACTTTTTCTAAGAGTTGTGGGTGTTTCCAAAGGTGTGAGGAACGAAGGCTATAGGTAAATTTTGGTCCAAAACAACAGTATCGAATAATTGTGAAGGCCGAATGTATGTTGATTTTAAAAAGCCTTTCCGAGACATCATTAAAATTTTGAATTTTATTCTCAATGAAGGTGGGAAATGATTCATCAAAAATTGGGGACCCCAGGAGGTGAAGAGAGTCTTTTTCGGTAATTTTGATGTTAGGTGCGATTGAATTAAATTTAGAAATGGTTGTCTGTCTGTCGGTAGTCCGGGGAAGATAAATTTCACATTTGGATAGGTTGAGCTGTAGGCCAATGGAATTGAATTTTTCTTTTAACAAAATTAGATCTTCCAGAACTGTATCTACATCACCACCCAGAGTCCCGTCATCAAGATACCATACGTTAAATTTTGAATTTAGCTGCCGAATGATTGGATTTATTGCTAAACTAAAAATGACTGGCCCAAGAGGGTCACCTTGTTGACAGCCAACGGCTGATTCTAAAAGGTTTTCTTTATAAAGTAATTTTGAAGGGTTCCTATAGCATTGATAGAGAAAACTGTAAATTTTGGGTATTTCCTTTTGTACTTCTGCCAACAAGGTGTCCCTATTTACGGAATTGAAGGCATTCTTGATGTCAACCTTAAGGATGACCTCACCCTTACCACTGTCAAGGTAGGTGGACAGAGCGTGTACCGCAGCCTCACAGCCCCCTTTGGACCCGAAGCCCAGCTGTAGGGGCTGGAATTTACTGGCCAGTGTCTCACTATAAAAGGCACAGCAAATTTTGGCTGCGATACGGCGGAAGGTTGACCCTACGGCAATGGGACGAATGCCGCCATCCTTTTTGCGTAGGGCACACAGGTTTGCCCCGTACAAAATATCAATGACGGCTTCGTTCACATTGCCGGAGAGCATAAGGTTGATGAGGGCCGTCAGCTCCCCCAAAAGAGACTCACCGGCTTCCCCGGCGCCTGAACAAAGTAGGTCCTTCAGGTGTTGAGGAGTCAGGCCGTCGAGGCCACCGGCGGATCCACTTCTGAAGGAGCAAACGGCTGCAGTTACTTGTTGAGCTGTAATTTCCAAAATGTTGGTTTCCGGATCGGGAGGGTCAGGGAAGGAGAGGTCATCTGCCGGGGCGGGGTGTTTACTCTCCAGAGCTGCAAGAGTCTCTGGAGAGTACGGCGCCACCACATCGCTGCTGAAGATGATCCTAGCTGCACCACTAATATCACCCTCGCCTAGTTTAGATTCTACATGGTGTAACAAACCTCTATTGGGGAGGTGTGTTGTTAATTTTGGGTCTAAATTTTGGGCCGAAACATTACAGTTATCTTTAATTTGAGCTGTCAAAGTTTTTCTAGTAGCCGAAATTTTTTTTTTGCACATGTAGAATTCTAAACGGGAAAGTGAGTAGTTGCTCCCAAGCACTTTGAGAGTTCTCCCGGGCGGCGGCGGCGAGGCGGATACAACGGGCCAAATATGACGCCACGGAAGGTCTCGCACCGCGAGGAACTCTCTTTAAAACTGGAATTGTGGATTTTAATTTGGAAAGATATTTCCAAAAGGGTTGAGTGGGTGGATCAGGAGTTGAATTGTTTGGAGCTGTAGGGCAGGATGAAGGCACATTGTGGGGTTTGTGTTTTTTCCCCAGATGAACCTTCAAGCCTCTTTCACCTTTAAAAAATCGTGCTTGGGAGCACTGTGGGCATCTTACCAGGCCATCCAGCGATGTGGAAGGTTGACACACACTCCGGTCGGCGTCGCTACATACGTCATTATTGATCATGAAAAAAGAAAATTCGACTTACTTACTCTATTTACATAGTAAAACTGTATAACAATAAAATAATTCAAAAAGAAATGTCACTAAACGACTTTAGAACACTCAACACTGACAGCAGATGACAGCGGCGCACGGGGGCGGTCTGGGGCACCGCGCGCCGCGCCAGCAACGCGAACTCTTTGGAGCAACCTAGCCTCTCGGGTAGTCGGTCGCTCACGAGGCAAGCGCCGCAGCGCACACAGAGCACATTATTCCCAGCGCAATAAATGCTTGACAACTTGAATGCGCCGCTCCGCGCCGTAAAATATTACAAACACGATATTCTAATAGGCAACAAAGTGGTACTATCACTGCAAATTACATGAATATAATATGTATATACAGGGTGGAATTTTGTAATGCCACCTGGAGGGAAAGTACTCTTAATACTGCAGACAGAAAATTTTACTCAAAGGAAACATTCCTTTATTTTTGAATAGAAAGCAAACTGCATTCAAAGATTTTCAAAAATTCTCTTCTACCACACCCGGGAATCGTAAATTTGTAAATAATTAAATTAATTTAAGATTTCCTGGTTTTCCTTTCATTTAATTTATCATGTTTGTTAGAGAGATTTCATCCTTATTAATTGACCCTAACGATCGATGCAATAAAAGTACAGGGTATAATTTTTTCAGATTTTAGCCGGTTCGATTCCCGGGTGTGGGAGAAGAGAATTTTCGAAAATCTTTGAATGCAGTTTGCTTTCTATTCAAAAATGAAGGAATGTTTCCTTTGAGTGAAATTTTCTATCTGCAGTATTAAGAGTACTTTCCCTCCAGGTGGCATTACAAAATTCCACCCTGTATATTCTTTTTAAATTGTTTTTCACCGGTTAAGGATGCACTTATTGTGGTCACGGGAGCTCCGGAACAATAATATTATTTGTTGTGAAAGTCAAAGCTCACAATTTCAACTTCTTTATTAGATAATAGTAATTGTGCTTTATCCCAAATAAGGTCAGGCCATTTATCATAATATAAGCAATTCTTTATAATATTTTTGTCGAAATGGAATCAAAAATACAACCATTCGCCATGTTACCATAGCAACCAACCCTAGCTAACTAATTTCAATATCCAAATACCATGAGTAGTGATTCCTTGATAAGGCCATATTAATGTTTAAATTCAACCTTATAATCGCACGAAACAACCCAGAGTAGTTTCAGGATCTTAACAAAAGAACATCAAGGAGTTACAGTTTTTCTGGTAAACACATCAACTATTTCAAAATGAGTCCAACACTTTCGAATAATTCATATCCGAATTACTTCCAACAGTCACTAGACTTTCAATCTCTAAAAGTTCCATACTTGCACCACGACACAGTCTACACGGTTTGAAGTTACTGCCTTGTTTAGGGCCCGAAAGGGTTAAGCGATGCCCGAATGGATTACGTAGTTATTAATGAGCTAGCAAGGATTAAATTTAACTAAATGGATATAACAATGACCTCTGACCGCCACTCTTTTGCTGCGGAATTAACTCGAAGCTCATTAAGTTCTTAAAAGCGGATTGTAAACGTGTACAAATGTTTTACTCGCGACCATTTTGTGTTTTTACTTATACACAAAGGATACGTGAGTTGGGTTCTGTCACATATTAATTAACGCTTCTACTCGTTAAGAGATGTAAATGCTTTCATAATATTGTTACCTTCCTTTGTACGTTTAGAACGCTTCTTTTGTTATAAATAGGTACTGATTTCTTAGTCAATTCAAATGTTAGTCAAAGTTCATAATTGAATTGATTATATTTTATTAACTTTGTTGGAGTAGTTTTATGCTGCTTCAAAAATCTATAATTAATACTTTAAACTTTGGTGCCACTTTCAGGAAATTACTCGTTGGAAATTTGGCACAGTTAAAATTTACATGGAGAAAGAGGGCAGAAATGAGTATTTTACATTATGATTTAGAACAACAACTTCACATACAACAACTTTACCACGCGTTTGACCGTCTGACACATAGTGAAATTCAAATGTACTAACCATTAGGTGCGTCCACACAGAGCACGCAGCCTCGCGAGGCATTTGTTGCGCGAGGAAACTGACAAGCGAGGCTGCTCACTCTGTGTGGACGCGTCTATTGTTTTTCGACCGAGTCACGAAGCAATATACGTGAGCAAAACAAAAGACGACACTGGATGGCTCGCGCGCTCGGTTGCTCGCCCGAGACACGTATATACCAACCGAGCTGCTTCGCGCGGAAAATGCCTCGCGAGGCTGCGCGCACCTTTGTGGGGACGCACCTATTTAACAATTATTATATTACGTTGCTGCGGATGCGTTTGATATCCACCAATCATATTCATTGGTTTACATAGCACAGCACTGGTGGAAACGGATTCAACTAAGATGTGTTTTTTATGAAGGATGCATGCTATGGATGCGTTCTAGGTCATCTTCCCTACTATTGTTACATCGCATAGCTCGAGCTGCGCATCTTCGTAGCGTAGCTACGCATCTTCGTATCGTAGCTACGCATCTTCTTAGCGCAGCTATGCATCCTCGTATCGCAGCTACGCATCTTCGTAGCGCAGCTACGCATCTTCGCATCGCAGCTACGCGTCTTCGTAGCGCAGCTACGCATCTTCGCATCGCAGCTACGCGTCTTCGTAGCGCAGCTAGCCATCTTCATAGCACAGCTACATAGCGTAGCATCAGTGGAAACGGTCATACAGTTCCATAGCTCAGCTTTTACATCCTCGCAGCACAGCTACATAGCACATCTCTGGTGGAAAGGCACCCTTAAGGTTAATCTCGGGCAGTGAACGACCTCTTGTTGAAATAAATAAATAGATTAAATCAATTTTGCATTCACTGATATTTCATTAAAGTCTAACCCGGTCACAAATACGTGAAAGTAATCAATTTAGCTTGAACCTTATAAATATTCAAAAACATTACTCGTATTTCAAAGAAATTTAATTACTTCTACTTTGTCTTGTTTACTGCTTATATCGACGGGTTACTGTTACTAAAAAAAACCATCCGTGTGGGGTATCTATGGATAGGTCTTTAAAAATGATACCTATTGAGGTTACATATTAATATTTTTTTTTCTAAACTGTATAGTTTGCACGAGAGACACTTCCAAAGTGGTAAAATGTGCCCCCCCCCCCTGTAACTTCTAAAATAAGAGAATGATATAACTAAAAAAAAATATGATGTGCATTTCCATGCAAACTTCCAGCGAAAATTGGTTTGAACGAGATCAAGTAGTTAGTTTTTTTCTAATATGTCATAAATCGTAAACCGCAATTTACCTTTCAAAGTTAAAACCAACTACAAGAACTTTTACATTATGTTACTTGCTGCTACGGAACCCTTAATGGGCGAGTCCGACTCGCACTTGGCCGGTTTTTATTTGTCATATTTTTGCCGGCTCTATTAATGAAGCATCTGAGTGATTGGTTTCTTTTTAAGTGGTAAAATCATCGAATGAGTCCTCCCACCCAGGACAGGGCAGGCGGGACTGTCAGACTTGTCTGGAGGCACGGTTACCCGTTATTAATAAGTACTTATTATTGGACAATAATTATTTTATTAAAAAAATGTTTGCTTCTGAAAAAAATCTAGAAAAAAAAAACTTTTTTTTCACTCATAAAGTCGTAACACTTATGACTAACACGACACTAAACTTGCGCACCAACGGAACCACTGAGTAGATTCAAAGTTTTTACTATTTGAACGAGCACTCGAGCGACAGACACAATAGTACAGCATCCTGTCTTTTGTCTACTTTATTAGGGACACTAACAAAGACGAACTTCACTTCTTTCCGACAGTTTTATTAACAAAAAAGAGATGTCCCAGAAATTCGTGGCTCTATTTTATGCAAAGGAAAAGCCTTTATTAGGAAATTTCCTTAAACGACACAAATTAGAAGAGATTTCTGTGACGAATTGCTTGAATTTTATTTATTTTCAAAGTCGGCAAAATACTTGTGTAAGTATTTTGCCGACTTTGAAAATAAATGGCTTTATGCTATATTTTGTGACCTAAAAATGTTTGAATAAATATTTGAATACCTAAAATCGGTCGTTTAAAAATGAAATAAAAGAGAGACGATGCCGTGACGTATGTATAAAGAGAACAGGGGAGAATAGAAGAAGAAATCTGTTGCGCCGACCTCAAGTTAAATAAGATCAGGAAGATGATGATTTAACAATGGGACAAGACTTATTAAAAATAGGATATAAGATATCAAATATAATAATTTCGTTTATTTAAAACTAAGCAGAACAGATAAGAATGAGAAAGTGAGACTCTAATATTATTTCCAGTGAAGTTGCGCATTTTTTCAACGATTTTCTTTTTGACTGTGACTTTTGTTTGTCAACCACAACACCACATTGTGTCAAAGGAAGAATGGAATATATGGATACTGATTTCATCACCCTTGACCTATCAGCTATGGATACAGTTTACCGATACTGTGTAAGGTTATCACACTCCGTAAGAGAAACTGAGATATAAACCGAAAGGCTCATTAGATCGTTACGATGGAGTAAGTAAATATAAAGTGTGGGGCTTCGCTGACGACGTTGATTTCCTCTAGTTTTTATCTTTTAGGCATAAAATCGATCAACACATAGGTATAGCAAGTAATGCAATTTGCCTCAAACTGGAACTCACATAAAACAATATCGGAACACCTGGCATCTTGTTTAGTGATGGCGCGAATCGATATCGACTTTTTGTTCTCGGTTCGTTGTTTGTCAAGTGACAGTTTTGAGTTTTGGTATCAGCTGGCAATTTTCACCAATTTCAATATTTTTTTAAGCTTAAGTTAGTTTTTCATACAAGTTTTGACGTTTGACTTTAACAGCTCGATTTATGGTTAAAAAGTTCGCTATTCTAGTGTTTGCTTATCCAAACTACATCGCTATGTTTGAGCTCTGAGTCACACAGTTTTTTTACTTCGCACAAGTTTACTGTTTCCCAATGTAGAGTTGAGCAACAATAATCATCATTTCATCAACAGAGCATCATATCGATCATCTTAGCCACGTCTCTATGCGAGGCGTTAGCCCAGGAGCTCGTATATTTTACGTTCGCGTAACACGCTCAAATGCTCTTTTTATAGTCGCGGAGACGGCCAGTAAATTTGAGTGGTGGCTGGCCTAAGCCCCCGTAAGCCACACTACGAGTAATTTCGTTTTATTAAGTTCGCTCTCCTACACTATATTAGAGTCAGCCTCTTGATATGGATGTTAGTTATTGTAACCGTTATTTGTTGCGCGTTTGTTTTGTTTTATTTGTGGACAGTATTTTAGGGAGTTGTGTTGAGTAAATAATGATGCTGTGTTGGTATAAGAGGAACTGATGTACCATAACGGTGTTGTTAAATATAAACAAAAAAAACTTAAGAGAAATAACCGACTTCAAAAACAACTACAATAAAGTGCAAAATATTTTCGTTAAAGTCGGTGACTTTGTTTTTTTAATTCATTTTCGGTTGTTATTTTTTAAGTTTTTTTATTTTAATATTTTGAATTCAAAAGAGAGGCAATAAAATTAAACACCTCATTAAATTTAGATAAACCAAAATATTATTATGAATTCATAGGTCTCACTTGAGCGAATCTGGCTGGGTATACCCTCAAAAGCTTAATCTAAATAAACACGAAGGCGCGGTTTACGTAGAAACATCAAGTCTATCTAATTTACAAAACGTCTTATAACAATAAGTGAACATCAAAGGAGTTTTGTCAAAGAGGATTCCGTCGTGAATTGTTGCGAGACTTGCGACAATTAGCGTGGTCGCACGACAAAGTGACGCAGCAGTGGAATTTTAATAAAGCGTTATGTACACTGTGTAACGAATTGTGAGGATGCTTTGTATAGCTGTGTCGCGAGATTAAGGTGCGGTTCTGTGCACGCGACTCTCATAAATCTGTAAGCCGAAACGTTGAGGCCAGGTGTTTGTTCAATTTGTTTAATTATGTTGGAAGAAATATTTGGGTTACCCCATGTCCCTCCACCCCTCTGGTACGATAAATATGTTTTTGCCAATGAAAACTTTGCTATTTTTAAGCACTTAACTTTTTATTAACATTGATTAAGTTTAACATTGGTCAAGTTAAACTTCAGAAGAACAATGAACTATTTTATTTTCTGAAAAGCTATGAACAGTAAATGTAGTTAGGAAAAGTCACCGTCTGCCAACGAGCTAACCGCAATATTAGTGAAATAAACTATAGCAGAGCTTTGTCACTAAACGAGCCTGCTGATTTCAATTACAAGTGAAAATCATTCTTACCGTTACGACTATAAGGGCCTATGCACACCACGCAGTTTGTTGTCGCGATACAAAGCGTCAAACGCGCGTTTGCATCGCGTCTGTATCGCTACAAACACGCGTCAACGGCGCGTTTAATAAACGTGGTGTGCATAGGCTCTAAGCGTATATGAAAAACAAAACACGCTCGCCACGGCGACGTAAGTCAGTCAGTTTGCATCATTATAACGTAGTAGTAAGGATGATTTTCATTTTTTATTTAGTAGAAATTGAATATCACACGAATGTCGTCATGAACAAGCTCGCTTACTGTGACTGTTAAAATGTTAGCAGTGATTCTCAGTTTGCGCCTAATGAACAAAACGGTATTTCACACATACATCTTAATGAACCGCAGTGCGCGAATGTACCGAGGCTCCCTTTGATTCTGTAATCAAAAGGCACATCCAATAACTCATACGAGTTCATTCGCAGCTGCTAATTACGTACAGTCGTCGACAACTGACACATATGGTGATATTCAGGAGCGCCCGCGCGCGCTCGCGCCTCCCTCCTCTAATTGTTTACGCCGTTCAGCTCACATTAATTGAGTTACCGTTTTAAACTCCCTTTTATTTTACTAAATGAAACGTTTGAGACGTAAGAGTTAATAATTTTGTGACAAATAATTAAGGAGCAAATTATCGGCAACCTTGGAAGTAATTGTGTTGCCGTAACCGTAACACGCTCGTTTCAATCGCTGGAATTAAAATGAAGACATATTACGATAGGTATTTTACGAGCTCCTAAACGGGAAGTGGTTGTAACGTTTTATGTAACTAGATGTTTCCGAGTAAATAACATGATCGTAACTATTAACGCCCTGCTGAGAAGAATTAAAACACAAAAAAAAGATTATTTTGAAGAGCTTACATTTATGTTACTTCATGGAAAACGCCTATGCTCAGCAGTGGACGTCTTCCAGCTGATGATGATTTAGGAATGTCCGCTAGAACAAAACACAAAAGTACAACGATATATTAGGTTCTCTCTTACCTACCTAATACTTACTATTGTTTCGAAATGATCAATCGGTGGGTGTGTCACTTTGTAAAGATCGGGGCAGTTCACACACTTAATCTTATGGGTAATGGACGACCACTAATGCTCACAGCTCAGCAACCGTTATAAAAACCATGCTTGGCAAATAAGCAATTAAACAAAGAGTGATGGAGCAGCCTGCACTCTTAGAGCATGAAATATACGTATTTGATGTAACTGCTCCGTTGGTCTGCCTATTGTATATACAATTTTAAACTTAATAAAGCAAAGGTTTTGAATATCTTGTTCTGGAATTACTTAAGTATTCTACAGTTTTTCTAGACCGTTGCGAAGTACAGAGGCCTTATCATGAGTTTTCAATATTATTGTGACGTAAACTGGAACTTCGCATTTTCAATTGACAAATTTCAAGGAAAAAAATAGTTCCTTCTTCGCACACCAGAGGCGCTGTTCCATTTTTCGATACAAGAAACGCTGTAAATACTGGAAAGACGCTGTAAAGTAAAATAGTGAAAATTCGTGATAGGTAAGGGCTCAGAGGCTCGCCTTTAGTTACATGAAACTTCACCGGTAAAAATATACAAAAATCCTGTTGTTTTAACTTTTTTTTTATTTTCCCCCAGCATCACCGACCTCATGCCAGCTCCTGTTCCTGATGGAGCCTCCCCCGCGGCTGTCGTTCTCCAACAGCTCGGGCGCCAGGGTCTCGTGTGCTGCGCACGGTACTCCAGTTCCTGTCATATCCTGGCTCACGGAAGATGGAGCGCCCGTGTCTGATGTTCCAGGACTAAGGTAAATTTTCCTTATATTCTATGTATTAAAGTCCTAACTACATTAAGATTAGACTCGGTTCACCAAATTGTTGAAAACCACGTTCGGTAAATTCGTGTTGTTGACAATATTCCTATTTAGATGGCCAAACATATTAACATAATGACTTTAGTGGATATAGTTATTATAATTCTAATAGAAACTTTACGGGTTTTACCAATCTCATGTTCTAAAATGAAATCAGAAGCATGACTAACGAGATTATGGCAACTGAAAATGCATTCGAAAATGCTTGCACCCTAAAGCCTAGTTCACACACGAGGTCTGGCGCCGCACTAAGCCGACCGGTCATTTCTATACAAACGCTTTAAACCCCAAATTTATAGCTCGTTAATCTTGTCTGACCCTTCCGCGTCATTGGTTCTGAATGAATTAATGTCTGCCCTCGGCCGGGATTAGCACGATGTTGTCCGACTCCGGACGACTCCGTACGGACGCAGCGATCCGTGAATATTGCGTGACGGATGGCGCACGCCGCCTCATTTGCTCAACCACGATAAACTCCTGGAGGTTCCATTGATATATTAGCGGTGTCATCGGATAGGTTGATCGAACGGGTTAAATGAAATCAATGGAGGGTGCATTTAATACGATTTAGGGCGAGACAACCGTAGTATTCATAATACTTTGAATGCCAATAATTTATTACCCCATAAAAATTCAAACAAGGTAATCTGAATGGATTTCCAACCCATATTCCAAGTAGTTTTGTTCTTCAAGCTGCAGCAACTTTGTACAGCACCACAAACAATTTCAACATAATCGCTATCAGACCACATTCAAAGGAAATCCATTTAAAACGAAAATTAAAAGCCGTTACGTTACAAAGTGGCTCAGATATCAGGATGGGACGTCATATCGCATTCCGTGTGCTGGTCGTTTAGAGCTCAGTCTCCTGGTAATCCTGCGGGCCAGATTAATACTCACATCGGCTCTTTGCCGTCCGCTGCCTGACTGATGGGCTTTTAGCGCAGCCTGCCTCAAGCGTATTAATTTTTGAGATAAGGGGCTCTGTTTGAATTTGTTTAGGGTTAAAAATGGCTGCTGTTTGGACACTGGATTAATGGTTGTTGTCACTTGAAAAAAGATAATATTCTAAAAGACGTCTTTAAAACAAATCTGCTTTAAAGCAGCAGTTTCTGCATAACTTTTACATTTACAATACAATAACGACTGTGTTCAAGAGCGATACAAAAACCTCAAACTCAAACTCGTACACACGTTTCGTTAGTTATGCTGAAACTCCGCTGAGTTTGAAGTATAATTACTCGGTAATAGATTACTAAGAAATTGATTAGGTAGAAAAAATAAATTCCAATTCTCTCGAAGTATAAATGCAACAAGATTTGCTTTGCGGTAGCACTTGAAAGTACTACATCAATGACACTTTTTTTTTAACTTTACGAGACAAAAAATAAGAAATACTTGATTTTGAAAGAAACATAATTTGCGAGTATTTAAGCATGAAACGATCGGTATCTCATCAGACACTCCTGCTCAACCTGTGCTCAGTCTGTGCCCAACGGACCGGCTACTACGTCACTTTACAAGCCTCGCTCCACTGAATACTGAACACAATTATGTTTGTTCATATAAGTACTCACTCATCAATTTCGTAGAGCTACCGGGTTTTATGAGATACTTAACCTAGTTCACTACATTTCTTGTCTAAAACGTGTTACAAAGTCATTGTGTAAGTGTAAGGTTTGAAACTCTCATTTGGATGAGATAAGCGTTATTTATTCGTTTGTGAGATAAATGGTGTATTCAAATGTAGAACCAAAATTAGAATATCACTAGCTTTTCCCGTGGTTCCACCCCCGCTGGTCGGGTCCTAATGGTCGTAGCGTGATATAATATAGCCAATAGCCTTCCTCGAGAAATAGATTATTCAACACAAAAATATTTATTCAATTCGAATCAGTTCCTGAAATTAGCGCGTACTTACTGTATGTACATGTGAATAAACTCGCATTTCTCGAGTTATGTAAAGGCTTACCATTTTAGGGCAAGTCAATTGCCATCAACTGAGCACAGGTCCATCAGAAATGACTACAATAGGAAAATTCGTTAAAGGAAAATTCAGGAACCCATACTTGGTAGTAGCACTAGAGTGACCGCTAGACCAACGAAGCAGTGTGTTAGCGAAGACAACGATGAATGTATCACTAAGAGTTAAACTTAACTTACATAGGACAAAACTATCTGACAAACAATATCCACATGACGCACTCATCGTTCATTCACTGACCGGCTTCCTGAACCAATTTTCAATTTTCATTAGTGTCCGGCCAATTTGGTGCAACGCGCTGTAGAGGCGTACTCGGCGCACTCGACGTGGTCGCTGCGTGATAAATGATTGATAAATTATGTATATGAACGGTGAATGGGAAGCTGAGAGGCGGAAGGAGTGAGCGAAAAGCGGTACACAAATGTTGAGACACAATTTCACATTTTACCTTTAAAAAATATAAATATATTGCGGAATAATTAAGAAGACACGTTAACATTAGCTTAAGCGATTATAAAACAAGGTTAACAATAATACGAAGAAATACAGCGTTTTTTTTCTACGTCCATAAAATATTTTTTACTTTTGTAAGATAAATGTATTTAACTATAATTGAGTATAGGTTATTATGGCTGATCGTTATTTGTGTCATTCTTTAATTACACGACTTTTCCCGAACGAGCAAAATATATTCGAGCATGACGGCTCAGTCTCATTCAATAGGTACTTACATAATACCTAAAGTCCCCAAAAAAATATTTCACTTCAATAAAATGTAAACTGAAATGAGCGTTAATAAAATGAAACAGATACAAATATTAATTAGTCATTCTTGTGTCTGTGCGCACCGCAATGGTCCTGGCCCTCCGCAATACTCTTTGTTTCATTTCGTGATAATACACGTGTTTACATTTACCTATTCTATTTGTGTGCCTTATTATAATTTAGGTGCCTATCCTTGTTTTGCTTTATCTCTTTAATAAGTTGTTTGGAGGATTTTAGGACCAAAATTTTGTTAGAAAATGGTAACTTGTGTGGCCAGAAGCTTTTGTTTCATAAATTATAAGACGATATCATGATAAACACACCATACATTTCTTAATAATATATCATAAATAACAAATTTAGTGTGTAGTAAACTATACCATCTTTAGTTTGAGTTATAACATGGTAATAACATATTTATGTAATTTCACAGTACCTGCGCAGTATAAAATGAAAACTTGTACCAAAACTTACACACATAGGTTTGCACTTAGTTTTCTAGAACACAATCCTCGTTGCTTCTAAAGTAGAAGTGTTTCTTTATTTAAAAGCTGTTCTCCTAAGCTCAGCTCTCCGCTGCCTCTCATGACTTCCCGCCCGACCGCATGCAGTTCATATTCGCGTCATGCCGACCGTTTGTCTTCGTTACGGTAATAACCTCGTGACGTAATAACCTCGTGCTCGTCTCTAGAATACGGCCGCGTCAGCTGATGTCACACTTACCCAGGATATTTAGTGTTATTAGCTGTCGCTCGGAAAATATGACGGCGCCCGATAATTATTATGAGAGGCATCATTATTTACTGAGAAGGAAAAGAAATTCCGGAGAAGGTCGTTGAAAATATCTTACATGTGGAAATTAACACATTTCACATCCCCTTAGTTTATTAATAAGAAAATAAATATAACATGATTTATTTATAAAATTCCGTCAGACTTCTCAAGCCTCTACTTATTTTGTTATAATAAATCAGCTTCTAGTTTGTACTGACCGTTCGCGTTGATATGTTTTCTCTACCACCATCAAATTACCCGTCATAACAGCGCGTACGAGGTCGGCTTGCAAACACTACTCCCCACGAAATATTACAACTAAGCCGGCCCGTCCGCGTAGGAGCCTCATTTATCTTCGTTCCTCTAATAATGCGCTGCAAGCCAATAATTGTGGATGATGTATTTACCTATGAACCAGCTCTCTCCTCCATTTGTTTCATCCTCTATTCCAAGTGAACAAGGTCTATTATCGTCCCCGCCAATATCCTTAACGTGGTAATGTATTCACTTACCAAACATATCTAGTTAAATTGAGTCGGTGAATGGTCTTTCGTAATGTTTTTCATTTGCGTTTTTCATAAGATATTTGCAATTTAAATTTCGGTGGGTGAAGTACCTATTATTGTATTCGTTATAACCACTTCAGTTAAGGGTTAGCTTTGGAGAGTAATTGTTTAACATGGGGTAGGTTAAAAGGAGTTCTCGCATTCTGTGATAGCTTTCAACTTTTTATTAATTCATGAATTCTCAAAAGTTTGAACTCATACAACTAGACTGCTTCCGAAAAATTCATAGTATTAATGTTCTGACTTTTAACATGTATAGTAATTTTTGTAAATGCTAGAATTTAACATTACCTTCAATATTCCCACCGACCAATTTTTATATTATTGCGATAAGTAGTTTTCGTTAAGGCAGATGTCATCGTAAGGGATTAGTGAGCCCAAGTTTAAGGTAGACGTAGACGACGAGGCGCTTTATATAAATTCTTGTCAGAATCTGCTCAGATATATACCTAATGGAATCACATTTTGCTTAAAACATACAGTATTTACTATTTAGAAAGTTCCAAACAAAGCCTCAGGCAGCTAACAATTCACTTATCAATAATTTCAACTTGATTTGGAAGTACATATAGAATTTAATCGTATTCGCAAAACAAACTTTCAAAGTCACGAGCTGGGCAACTTTATGTGTGCATACGTTAACTCTTTTATGATAGGCATAATAGGGTTCATTTCTCTTTGTCGGGGTGTGTGGTAACGAGACGGGAATGCCATCATATTTCAGTGGGTAGTCTCTATTGAGGCGTGAACCGCGATAAGGGCGACGTCTCACTACCTCACGACACTTTCGGGAGCAAAATGTTACCGTGTTTCGTAAATGGTGTTACCTCAAGATTTTCTCTTAACATAAGCATTCTTTGCACTTCATTAGATACAATATGCTTTGAACTTTACACTGATTTACATTTACTTTTTATGTAGGTGGATATTTTATGACTTCATCTTTTCCAATCAATGAGTCTTTTGTCCGAGCAGGACGTATACAGTCAACATGAACTGCTCCATAATTTGCCTCATTTAAGTACTGGGTTAAGGTATTTCAAACTGTAACTTAATACCAACCTCTTACTTTCCCACTGTTGGGCAACGGCCTCTTCTCATACATAATTATACAACTTTAGTGACGGTCAGCGATTTCAGACTTCCATTGATATCAAGCCTAGGTTTCCTCACGATTGTTTTCATAAACAAGTATATTTTCAGCATGCTACATTCATAATGTAGGTATGTATAACAATCTAAAGCTTATAATTCCAATATTTAATTTCTTTAAAGACTCGAAATTTGCTGATAATATTGTATAATCATAAATAATCTTAATTTGTCATCTTGCCATTTGCTCCGAAGTACCATAGTGACAGTTAAGAGTTCAGATAATAAAGCAAAGTAAAAGCCTCCGAGTGATTTAGCTGAGTAAGTAAACTAGCCGCCCTTTGTAGGTCGCATCGAAAGTTGAGCAGGAGTCGTAAAACACAGTGATGTGTCATCCGATGGCGACGCCGCCATAGATGGCGCATCTATTCAATAAAACATTTTACGAGTTTTGGAAGGAGCGTCGCGAATTACCATACATGTGTAAATCATTCATATGGATGATGAAAAGAAAGATAAGATAGATGTTGAATTAATTGGATTGGATGAACGTGTGGAAATGTTTCCTTTTTTATTTGTCGTTATCAAAGTATTGTAAATAAAGATAGTTATAAATCTTTGATTAAAATAAAATAACGGTAGATATTTCATTACACGATGGCGCATGGACCGCATAAATTAGGCTAAATTGCCCTAACAGCCCTCAGTCGCAATACGAGTAGATTTCGATTGAGACGTGCGTGCGTGTATATTTCAATTTTGAAGAGCGGGATAGAAACATACAATGCGATAATGTGCGACACGTTTGGCTAAAACAAGGCCGCGCCGCCGCCCGCCGCCGCTCGGCGTGGCGACTACTAACGAACTAATACGAAGAGCGGTGATGCTCCGTCTTGGTCGTACGCCACCTTTGTGCATTATTCTGTCTCTTTCTTTGTCGGCGTGTAATAACAATGATTGTTTGTGCGAGTAAATGTGTCTGTGTACGTATAAGAGTCACTGTTTGAATACTTAACGTAAGAACGTAACATATCTACCGCTATTTTACTTTAATCAAAGTTATCCTACTAATATTATAAACGTGAAAGTTTGTTTGGATGGATGTATGTTTGTTCCTCTTTCACGCCAAAACTACTGAATGGATTTGGTTGAAGTTCGGTACATAGATAGTTTATAACCTGGATTAACACATAGGATAGTTTTTATCCCTATTTTATGTTCCTACGGGATGATTTTTGAGTTGTAGCGGGTGAAACCGCTGGCAACAGCTAGTAAATACATAAAGATACATACGTTTATACATTTTCACTAACTAGAACACACATTTAAATGAATATATTTTAAATTTCCCATTAGTGTGTTTGACGACACGGTTGGTACAGTGGCTGAGCGGTCGACTGCTACGCAGCGTGTCGCGGGTTCGATCTTCGCACGGGACAAATATTTGTATGATCTGCAAGTAGTTGTTTCGGGTCTGGGTGTTTGTGAGTTTCTATGTTTGTAAACGCACCGACGATACAGGAAGAAATTCCTAGTGTGGGGCAACGTTTTATAAAAAAAACGTAACAGTTATAGCGTCCAGCGTTTATAATGTTAATTCAATTCCTTTAGCCCTGACTACACGATACTATTACTACGTTATTCCTGTGTACATTACACAGGAGGTGTTACAGTATATAAGCTCGTGATACATAAACGTCACGTCCCGACTACCCTCAATCTTAACAAGATCGCCGGCCGGAGCAACATGAAATATCAGCGAACACGTCTGCTTTGCAACTAAAGTGATAAAATTCATGTTATTTCCTTTCAAATGATTGTTCCATTACATTTTTATTACTTATTTTAATTCTACAACACAATGTTAACTTGCCTTTTAAAATTGAAATATTCAAGTGATATCGTTGATAGAAATATTATAAACATAATACGAGTATCCTCGTTCACTTGAGCATACATTTATTGTAACTTTAGCAAATCCTCAAACAGAAAGGCTTAGTCTAGTCGGAGGGATCAATGCGAGCTCCAAGTAAGCTTTATCGATAATCCTCGCATCTCGTAGAATAAGCATACGTGAAATTCGGGGTTTGTAATTGTAGAAAAATATTACAGAAAAGGCTTACTTTTCACAATTCACACATCTTCAGCGTTTAAAAAGAAAATAACTTTTGATATTATTGATACTGCGACAAATAAAAGCACACTTATGTACATTCAACTGAAAAATCAATTCACCAGTCATTTCGTACTCCATATACCTACTATAGTCACTAAATATTACATAATAATATTATGTAATAGTGACTATAGTGTATGGAGTACGAAATCCTCGATATGGGCGAACAATTACACATGTACCCACCAGCACAGCTCTTTGTAGACAGTAAGTTGGTACGCTTTCGATCGCCGGACGAATTTTTACAATTTGCATGAAAATTGGCGTCCGGTGACGCGTGTGCACAATTATTGGTGCGCACGCCGGACGACGGGCGCGGGTGGCCGGCCGGCGGACCGTGCTGCGCTTGCTGTCGCACCTCATTTTGATTCTACGCTTTTTGAAATGCCATCCTGAATTGTCTGACTCTCACGCAGTCTTGTTGTGGAAATTCGTGGGCCTTCCACGTCTCCAGATTTGTTAAAAATCGAAGTTTTCTTCTGATACTTTTTTCTATTTTTATAAGGCAAGACCGAAATCACAAAAAAATCGGGTTATTTATGTTCAAATAAATTGTTTTTCAAAATACTCATATTCCGATATACATTTCTGTAGACGTGCATGGCCTAGTGACTTCTCGCTTCCATGTCAACTACTGTCCTCCTACTACCGCTGCATGCGCACCGGAACCTCTTCGTCAGCTGTCACCGATATTGACGTTCAATATGCGACGCAATGGTCTGCAGTGTACTTTTGGGAAATGAACGAAACATTGCTGATAAGGGAGACGTTTGAATAAACGGGGTAAGTTATTGTTATGACTTACTTAGAACATTCTATCTGAAGGTAGGCTGTAAAATTAAATCAATGAAACATTTTGTAAAACTTGGTGATCGATACTGTTGTAGTTTAACGATAATAACAAAGGTATAATTTTATAATACCGTCAAAATTATTCAACTATAACACAATTTTAAACCAAGTCCATAGAAACAAATTAGCGTGAGTTCGTCCGAGACGATCAATCATCGCAACTGTAGCGTGTATAACTTCTGACGTCATTAATATAACACGAGTGTCCCGTGACGTCATTGGCCCCATACATCTCTGTCAGGCCGACATCGCAGAGCTGGGAACTGGTAACCGATTGCTGTTCACTTGTTTCATTTGAAGCGGTTTAATATCAGACCATAGGGCCATCCATATACATGGATTTGTTGAAAGTTTTAAGTAAAGACATGAATCGTTAAAAACATGTATCTAATGTTAAATAGTTTTGTGGGTTTTTAAAGTGTTAGAACTAACAAAGCAGTCAAAGTCCACGAGGCTACGGGTAGGAATGCAAGTAGAACAGTAAAAAGCACTGTCGCTACTACTTCAATAGTGTTCAAACTAGATATTTGTTGCCATTAAGGCTGGCTGCTAATTATTATTAATAATTTTAGTTTCTTCAAGTACCTCATCATAGTAGCTTGATACGTTTGAAGAATTTACTGAGAAGTTAGTCAGTCTGATGTCGTACTTCTTCGCATCATATTGTCTTGAAATCATAAGAGAAGAAGAACTTTAAAGTATACTTTATAATCACTGTCAGCATCGGCCTTGGTTGTATATTATCCGTTCATTTAGTATCTTGTATACATTATACATTAAACATGCAGGTATCTCCCTGTTAGTTTACATTAACCGCATGGTTGCGTCGCAGAGTAACAAAATATTCGTGTGTCGTCAAAGTATCTTCCTCCGCTGTTGTACATGGCTTCATTGACTTCTCCGCAAAACCTTGCTGGTGAAGTTTCGCGTACATTTTGCGAATATAGTTAAAAGTTTTCGCGTATTTTGAGTTAATGTTTATCAACCGCAAAACAAAGTTCTACTATGGAATATTACCACTGTCGGTTCTGGTAATTTTCGTTTAAAGTGAGTCTCGTTGCGAACATTATTTGACTATTTATGTTTTGCTTCGTTTAGAGAAAATTTTCAACGCTGCTACATGTTTGCAAAGTAATGTTTTCTTTTCAACTGGCTTTTTCTTAATATTTAGGTACAACTTCTTAGATTAGTTTTGGTGCAGCTATACTGACATTTCAATACAAATCTAGATACTGTTGAAAACTACAGCCTCAATGTTATCTACTCAGTGGCTCTCTAAATCCACTTCGATCGTTTACTGGCCAGTAAGTGTAGTGCATCGATCTCTTCGCTTTACTGGTCACATACCTGGTGGTTTATCTCTCATTAATAACAAACCGAAGTAAGTAGTATGTTTCACACGCATTCAAAGTTTATTGAGTCTTTGTTATTTTTAATGATCTACCATATTATTATTTAGTGCGGCATCAACTTCTCTACTACTGGCTACGTCGCTCGTCAACATGACAAAGTTTGTTTTTGAAATAATTAATGTAATAAAACGTTATGATTACATGAAACTTGTTTAATAAACATAATATTCGCTCATATTCTAAATTCCTCACCTATTCAATTCTAAGCACATTTTTATGACTTCTCACAGTCTTGCATTAGCCGTGAAATTTTCAACATGTGGGAGTTTATTAGAAAAGTTGGTGCTACTCTGATTAGTTTCCGAAGCGAGTAAATACTATATTACTCGCGATATTAAACATTTATGAATGAGGGCGGGGCTCGCTCTCGCAGCGTCAGGAGTTGATCAGCGTTTATCCTTAGGCTATTTATAATACTAGGTAATTTACAGGAAACTCCAGTCCGTGTTCGATATAATTCTTGAAAGTCGGAGATCAATAGTTTGTGTCATCATTTAAGCGTTAACGTTAAGTTGTATTTTACAAAACTTTTTAATGTTTCTAGCTGAAGTTTGATGAATTGAGGACTCATGTAGATTTTGGTAATAAATAAAGTAGAGGTCTAGTTAAGATTTCATACTCGTACCCAAAGGGTAAAACGGGACCCTATTACTAAGATTCCGCTGTCAGTCTGTCCGTCTGCCACCAGGCTGTATCTCATGAACCGTGATAGATAGTTGAAATTTTCACAGATGATGTATTTCTGTTAGCAACTATAACATTAAAAAAATTGAATTATTAAACAAAGCCACCGACTTCCGAAAGAAAACTTATTTTACGAGTGATATGTGTTTTTGTGAGATGATTTCCTAAGAAAACCAGGCAAGTACGAGTTCGCTTGCCTGGCTCGCTCTTGGCTGGTTTTCTTTGGAAATTATTTGACTCACTTAGAAAAAACAACCATTTCTTTGCCTGAAGTTAAGAACTAAAAATAATCTGGTTTAATTAATTCACGAGTTAAACATAAATCTACTAACAAACAACATTTTAAACACAAATCAAAATATTAACTGCACTAGTTATGTTCACTACTTCACTGTATTTCCTCACAAAATAATGCAACACCAGAGACATGTGGAGAATATAAACAAAGAAAAAAATCCATAAACAGTCGCACGCTATAGACGGGGACGTCTGGACCTCTAATTTAACTTTTATTCTGCGCTGGGCCTTAATTTCAGTTGTGAAATTTGTTCCTGCGTGTAATTCATGCGGGCTTCGTTTGTTATTTGCTTACATTTAAAGTACTGTGACGTTGAGTTTTTGAGACGGAAAATAAGTTGCACCAGTAAGGTATGTGGGTCGCCTTTTTTTTATCGTGGTAAAATCATCAAATGAGTCCTCCCACCCCAGGCAGGGCGGGAGGGACTGTCAGACTTGTACTGACTAAAATCCACAGTGTCCTTCAGTAGCCCTTTATGTCCCGGGGTCACGGTAATGATATAAGTCCCGCGACCCCGGCAGGCTTTGGCCTTCTAGAGAGGGGGCCCCGTCATTATGCTGACGCTCTTTGAGGCGCGCGTGGAACACAACGCGCCGTCGACCCATGTGGGTCGCCTTGAGGCTACTCTGTTGGGAATATACGGTGTCCATGGCAAATACGTGCCTAAATAATGAGAATTTGATAAAATTTGGAGAATGAAAATTGCAATAAGCTATTTCAAAATAGTTTTCAGATCATAATTGAGGGTTCACTATTCCGGAACACAGTAATGTCTTCGTCAATCAAATTACAGTAACGATTCATTCAAGTTCAGTGGTTTATAGTTATATAACGAATGTCGATTATTATGTAAACGCGGTTTGCGACAGTCTTATATAAACCGCAGCAATAGTAATTGAAAATCGCCACTGAAGAGCTATAAAGTGAGAAACTTCTCCGAGAGCGTAATAAAAGGATTTCGAGTTTGATTTTTCTGTAAGAGGAGATTTTATTGCGTTATCTCTTATTCGCTGCAATTTTGTATTTTGCTACTTTTTATATTGGGTGAAGATCAGTAGTTATATATTTTCATCATCAGCCTTTAAATGTTCCCACTGCTGGGACACAGGCCTCCTCTCTGTGAGAGGGAGTGGGCCGTAATCTACCACGCGGGCCCAGTGCGGATAGGTAGATGTCACATGTCTTCGAATTTTTGGTTCTAGGACATGCCGGTTTCCTCGCGATGTTCCTTCACCGTTTTGAGAGCAGTGGTGTTGAAATTAATTACACAAAGTAATGCGCCTGACTGGGTTCGAACCCACGACCTACAACTCGTAAGTCGAGGCCAATACCACTGGGCCACAACTGCTCTCACTGGGCCACCACTGCTCTCATATTGCATTCTCACTGCTCTATATATTAATTTAACTAGAATAGCGAATGTTATAGTAACCGTTATGTGTTTTGGGTTTACAAAGTGAATTCTGTTAGTATATTAAAAAGTTGTAGGACAAACAACTTTTTAAATGACGTTATGTTTGTTTTAAACTCCCAATATTTGCCATTGTTTTTATTTAATGTTCCTCTTTTCTCAAAATGAAGTTCTTTTCTCGTCGCATATACATTACTTATCTTTCTTGTTTCATTCATAATAAAGGAACACAGCCGAAAATAATCTCAATATTGTCCTCCGGCGAACCTTAGTTAAAATTCTTTTACTTTTTCTTATCTCGCCACTTCCGTGCAAATGTTGTCACGTAATCTAGAAACATTGTTGAATCAACAAAAGATGATTCTCCATTAAAATTAGCTCGTTCAAACTAATCTTTTTTTATGAAAGACGGTTGCTTTCCATTATGGGGCTGTGTCTAAAATACATTCAAAGTGTTCTCAGTCGTTATCCTGGTAGGTAATGGTCGGTGTACCCGAGGGATTCCGACGGAAAATTGTGCGGACAAAAGGTATCGAAGGATAAACCGTCCGTGTCTCACTGTGTAGTACTTGAGAGGCGAAGAATTTCACTCACACATGTACATGTTCTCGAACGGACAGTTAGGTTGAGCACACACTGAAAGATTCCTGTGTGAGTTAAATCCTGAGGTCGAGTGGAGCAATGATACATTGCAAAACAATAACATTGAGCCCTACACATACATTTGCATAAATAACGCTATAAATACATCGGTACAATAGTCTAGCTAGTACATACATACAATGGTTGTCTCACGTGTGTGTGCATGGCATTATGGTTAAAAGATGTTCTTGTGCATGTGTGCGAGGGTTGATTGCTATGAAGTGGTCGCCCGGTTCTGGGAGTAGATTTAAGGTTTGTTAAAAATAATGTCTTGCGTTATGGGTCTCCCCATTCTACGTCGGAATTCTTTTGTCCGGTGCCAAATTGTTCAGATTTGGAACGTATTATATATTTTTTCTTTCATTTTAATGATTCCTGGGATTCAATTCGAATACCTTCAATTTTTCAGCCAAAAATACACACTGATGTTAATGAGGATATGATATTTTGTTGCTTTATTTAGGAATTTTCCCAGAAACCTGAATACAGTACAATCCCTAGATCTGAATTAAACAATAATATTTACATAGGCTTTTTCCAGATTTATTTAATATTCGCATGGAAAGTTTTTTTTTTTTTTAACGTGGTAGAATCATCAAATGAGTCCTCCTACCCCGGGCAGGGCAGGAGGGACTGTCAGACTTGTACTGACTAAAATCCACGGTGTCCTTCAATAGCCCTTTATGTTCCGGGGTCACGGTAATGAGATAAGTCCCGCGACCCCGGCAGGCTTTGGCCCTCTAGAGGGGGCCCCGTCATTATGCTGACGCTCTTTGAGGCGCGCGTGGAACACAACGCGCCGTCGACCCGGGCATGGTCCACGGTCGGGCAGCGAGTTGCCCTTTTTTTTTTTTTCGTGGTAAAATCATCAAATGAGTCCTCCCAGCCCCGGGCAGGGCGGGAGGGACTGTCAGACTTGTACTGACTAAAATCCACGGTGTCCTTCGGTAGCCCTTTTGCGTACCGGAGTCGCGGTATACGTATGTCCCGCGACCCCGGCAAGGCTGTGGCCCTCTACAGGGGGGCCCCGTCATTGTGCTGACACTCTTTGAGGCGCGCGTGGAACACAACGCACCGTCGACCCGGGCATGGTCCATGGTCGGACAGCGAGTTGCCCTTTACTCGCCGCCCGCATGCCCGCGCCTACGGTGGCCGGAGATCGTCCCGCGACATCCGTCGCCTTGGGCGTCTACCACTTCGGCTGAGGGAGCACGCTGTCCTCTCCCTCGCGCGGCCCGCCTCCTCCTTCGCGAGCATGACTGCTTCGCAGAAGGAGGCGACCGCTTCCCACTCCGTTTCGCCCCGCAGCATGGCCTCGACCAATGCCGGGCGCGAGAGGTCTCCGCCTATCGCCGTCGAGAGGACACGGCGGTGCTCTGCCCAAGCGGAGCAGTCCTGCACCGTATGCTCCACCGTGTCCTCCGGGCGGTCCTCGCAGTGGTGAAACCCGGGCGTTTCCTCCTTCTTTATCCGACACAGGTACCTCCCGAAGCATCCATGTCCAGTGAGGACCTGCGTCATGCGGTAGGTGAGGACGCCGTGGGACCTATCCAGCCACTCCTCAAAGAGGGGTCTTACAGCGATTGCGGCGTGCCCGAGCGAGTTGCCCTTCACTCGCCGCCCGCAATGGAAAGTTTATTTAAAATTTAATTTGAAAATACTATTTTACACTAAAAACTCTAGTTCACCCCTATCCTGACTAGATTTGGTTGATCTCTTAGGTGATAGGAAAGCAAAAACCTAACAGAATTTCGCCTTCTTAATTTTGTTCAAAAAGTTTTTTTTTTTCCCGTTTCAGTGGGTACAGGCGTAATACTGTGTTGTACGATTGCGTAAACAATGCATAGGTATAATACGATAGCAGAAATCAGTGTATAATTTGCTGTAATTTATTGAACGTTCTTCCCTCGATCTCTCCAGGGTTCCGTCATCAGTTTCGACCTGGTTACTACGGGATCTTTTGTTAAGTAGTCCCTTTCAAAAGAAGAAACGGTTTCAAATCGGTCCAGACGTCAACGAGAAATCGGGGAACAGACTTAAAAAAATTATGCCATTGGTTCTGCGTCGTCTCGTGTCAAAGGCTTCCCAATAGTTGGAAAAACTTAGTTTGGAAGTGCCCGCCTACACATCTAAAGAACGTCGTCTACTACACGTTTTCAGCGATCGATCAGCAAAATTGTTATTTATCCAAGAGCCCTGTTAAAATATGAACACAGCTCCCTTGAATTTCCAGTTTCGTCCACAATAATCAGGTTCCTACAAACCAGGCTCAACTTGACGTATTATAAGGCCTTGAAGGTCTAAAATAATCCCTGGATTATCGTCGACGTCATAAGCCGGGTCTACACTCGATAAACTACGGCTAGTATTAATAATGTTGACTTTACATAGAATTGTTTCATGCGCGTTTGTCGAGCAAACAATCGGCCCTTTGGGTTCGCTCGTAAAACCGGCCTACTCAGTGTGCCCTGCGCACTACGTAATGTGAATCGAAACTGTTAAGGGTTGGCGCAAGTGGAAAGTGGAATAATCGGATAAAATGTACAAGAAAATACTCTTTCTCAAGAATACTCTATAGAATGAGAAAAACAGATTGGTTAAGCATTTTAAGGACCAATAGTTTCTGCACGCTACTTCCACTGCGTGTAATAAAGGTACCCATATAAATGAAATTGTTTATTTCATACCTAACTTACTCTACGTTTGAGTTAAGTGTAGGTATCGATTGCCCACCATAAAATACATATTATTTAGTTTAAACATGTTCAAGAGATTCAACTCACAATCAAACAAATAATCACACTCAACACAGAATCAATCTCTGAAACCAATCAAACTGCGTCGTACAACAAACACGCTTTGCACAAGTTCCGTCAAATATTTGCCGGTGTTCTGCGGGCTAGTGGGATTGCCCGCGCTTTGCCCACTCCTTGCCCGGACCTTGCCCCCGATTGATACCCTTGATGAATTAGTGCGGGCACAGTCGTCACGGCGCATTAACAACTTTTGGGCCGATTTGAATATAGGACCCTTGTTTGACTTTACATGTTGAGGGTTAAATATGTATTATTTATTTTATAGTTCTGTTGGAGTTGATGTTTTGTTTCGAGGAAGGTTTATTGTATTACATACTGGAGCTGAAGGTTTTATGTTTTGTAGATATTTAGTAGCGCTAGTAATGTTTATAACTTAATTTCTTTGCTGTGTGCTTCATTTAGCATAATTATTTCTGTTTTATAATTGTTTATTTAGTTCTTACATCACCACAATTATTACAAGAATAGTGAATGTTAGCTTATTGGTACTTGCTTTGTCCTTCAAATGTGCACTATTTTGAAGAAAGCTGAACCTTTACAATACGGTTTTCTCTTTGCCTGACAGTTTCAACATATTACAGAGATACGCCTACATCATGCATGTCGAAGTAAAAAAGATATTTCCGAGAAAAACGTTGTTCTCTTCACAGCATACAAACATTCGCCCACGTTTGACATACACATTGATTAATATTCATTATTCACGTCTTGTAATGAAAGTGTACGCACACACATACACACACACACACACATACATGACGCGACCACATCTCAACTGTAGGATTACGTGCTGTAACACGATGACTTACCGTCTCAGGAGGATTACAGTTTCAGAGAACTATCACAGAACACGCAATTATACCTACAATGTGACTAGTAGAGTAAGTCTTCAAAGCCAAACGTAGCGTTTGCGTAAACCGTGAAAAACACGGTATTTATACAGGGTGATTTGTTATTCGATGCGGTCCTTGAAATGGGTGATACTAGACCTTATTTGCAACAATTTTAACCCCGACAACATGGGGTCTAAACTGACTGGTTTTGGAGATATCGAACTTTAAAGGTTTTTCGAAAAATTTCTACCTCTCCATCATTAAGTGCTTATTGTTAGAAAGTAATGATGGTCACCACTTAGAATTTATACTTTTCTGATAGAATATGAACGACTGAATCTAGTGAATACAAGTTTGTTGTAAAACTAATCATATCTTGGGAAATAAAGTGTCATAAAGTTTCTGTTTTCAAGTTTTCTGAAAACTTCCCTTGTCTTTCAAAGCATATTTAAAAAAATAAATGTATGACACTTGGTTTACAAATTACAGAAAAAACTTTCTTGTCTCATTACCTTTCTAAAATGGTGCCACAGTACCTACTTTTAGTTAGTGTCTGACCAGAAAATTAGGGTTGTTACTGAAAAGGTAGTAAATCAACGAAAATCGGTTGCAATGTTTTTTCGACCCAACATTTTCTTTCTGTGGTTTTTATCCAAACTGCTATCTAATATTAGCTTTTTGAGTCAATGCGCTTAATCCTGGCCGTAATCACATAATCATATCAGGCAAAGTCGGTTTTTATTTGGAGTATTTTACCTATGGACCAGATAGACAAACCATCAATTCTCTTCCATCTAAAACAGCTACTTGAAACATAAGTACAATGACTGAATGTTTGTAAACTCTGGTTTCATCAAAAAACTAAATTGGCGTGCATAAAAGTTAGGTCACCCTACTGGTAGGTCAGGTAAAAATACTCCAGATAAAGCGCGATTTTGCCTGATGTCATCGACCAGGATTTAGCGCATTGACTCAAAAAGCTAATATCAGATAACAGTTTGGACAAAACCACAGAAAAAAAAAATGTTGGGTCGAAAAAACTTTACAACCAATTTTCGTTGATTTACTACCTTGTCAGTAACAACCCTAATTTTCTGGTCAGACACTAACTAAAAGTGAGTACTGTGGCACCATTTTAGAAAGGTAATGAGACAAGAAAGTTTTTCCTGTAATTTGTAAACCAAGTGTCATACATTTATTTTTTTAAATATGCTTTGAAAGACAAGGGAAGTTTTCAGAAAACTTGAAAACAGAAACTTTATGACACTTAATTTCCCAAGATATGATTAGTTTTATAACAAACTTGTATTCACTAGATTCGGTCGTTCATATTCTATCAGAAAAGTATAAATTCTAAGTGGTGACCATCGTTACTTTCTAACAATAAGCACTTAATGATGGAGAGGTAGAATTTTTTCGAAAAACCTTTAAAGTTCGATATCTCCAAAACCAGTCAGTTTAGACCCCATGTTGTTGGGGTTAAAATTGTTGCAAATAAGGTCTAGTATCACTCATTTCAAGGACCGCATCGAATTACAAATCACCCTGTATAGATTTTAAAGCAATTGTTTTATAGAGACTATCTTGGTCATTTATTGATGCAACTGTCAACTTTAAAAGTACAGTGTAATTTTAATACTTCCACTTTAAAATCATCTTTGAAAAATTTTGTTTAACAATTAATACAGAGGTCGTTCAACGATCAACTGCACGTGAATGCAAGTAAATATTGACTGACTTTCTATACATAATAGGCGAATAGCTTATAAAACATTTACGACGCTATCAGAAAATCTACATTCTATATTCCCGTCAGAACTAAAGAACGGTCTTAACACGGTGCGTCTAATCCCTTAATTCCGTTGTAACACAAACTTCTCTCAGTCGAACCCCGCGGTATTCAATATTCTGTCCTGAATAATTCATGTATTACCGACATACGATTAGGATGTACATCAGATTTTATTTCCCTTTCTGAAGCGAATTACACTTGCAAATGTTAGGATCACGGTTTAGGTATGTATGGGACACGGCACCATTATGGTTATGAGTTCCTGAGAAATTGCTGACCGAATTAATGGATTAAAGTATTAAACATACTCCGATAAGAAAAAATAGTACCATATCTGTTTAACTTATTATCTTAAAAAATGGGATCTCATACTAAAACAACGCAAACATGTTTAAAGTCAAGCACAGTTTTACGCAAAGCATTACACTATAACACAATACAGCAAAAATGTAATGAAAAATAACAAAAACATGCGTTGTTACAACCTCAGCAGAAATAATATAACCCAGGGAATAACAAGTTGCTACGAATACGCCAAGTCGGCTACGACGTAGCATTCCGCGTAGGGCCGCTACGACGTAGCATTTCACGTAGGCCACTACGACGTAGCAATTCACGTAGGTGGCCACGATGTAGCAATTCACGTAAGCGGCTACGACGTAGCATTTCTAGTAAAGTAAAAACCGACTTTTAAAAACATGAATTCAAAGTCAAGGATACTGCATCCGCAAAAGAAGTCAAGGACGTCACAGTGATGTTCTAAACAAGTTATCCAAAATAATTTGGTTTGAATTCATTTAACTCATCACAGCCATCGGAGGGTTAGAGACAGTACTTAACTCTCAGTGACTTTGACGCGCGCTAATTGGTAAGTGACTTACGTAAACTATCAGTTTTGTGCTTGATGTTGGCACTGGCTTAATTCATCTTTTACTCATTTATTCCTTTGGTTTTTCGAGACCTTCTTCGAAGCATGTGAAATGCTTTAAAAGATTTACTTTCTTTGACCCGTGACTCTAAGCTGTGATGCGAGCCAACAAGACAAAGGGTAACCTACACTGTGGTTATAAACTACCTTTGCCACGAACACCAATATCAAATTAGCAGTTGCTTTACTTTTATAATGCTTTACTTTTTTATCTAATACCTAGCTTTTGCCAGTAGTTAATTTTACCTAATAAAACTCGAAAATAATTCCACAGGAACGTAAAATCCGAATAATGTCGTCCTAGGTTAACACGTTCCTATGTGTTAACGCAGGTTACAAACCGCCAAATTTCATCCAAATTTGTTAAGAAGGTTTTGCATGAAAAAGTTAGATACCTTCACATTCATGATTATTTTAGTACGAAAAGATAATAGTTATCTTTTCTCATGTACGGATGTTAAAAATACATAGTACATTTTACGAGCATTCACCTCTGAATATCTACCAGATGATAAGTTTAAATTCAAAATTGTTTTTTTTTTTTCTCTTAATAAATTCCTTAATACAACCGCACTGTGCATCGATTGTCACGTGTTTACTAAACTAAGGCGCCATCTCCACGAGCGAGGAAAACGCTGCGAGTCCGTCCTTCTAGCGTCGGAGAATCTCCACGACGAGCGTTTATTCCGCCAGCGTATCGTCACGGAAACGCCGCGCGCGCGGGACTTCTCGCAACGGAATCGCCGCGCGCCCGCGACGAGTTGTTGTGCTATAGTTTTGTTTTGTTTCACTACTGACTGGTAACGCGCTCGCTGCGAGAGCGCCACGAGCGCGCGGCGATACGCCCGACTAATGTCACACATTGCCACTCGTCGCATCGCCGCGATAATATCGCCGTGTGGAAATGCGTTCATAGAGAGTGTATGGAAATACGTGGCACGACGATAATATCGCCGCGATTCTCTCGCTCATGGAGATGGCGCCTAATGTGGGTAGTCAAGTAACTGCAACCGTTTTTATAGAAACGTGACCCTTCGGCAGCGAAACCAACTTGCCCTTGGCCGGTCTATTATATTCCGTCCTTCAGACAAATTTTGTAGGTGACGGTGGCAGGTGATAAGCTCGGTAGCTCGGTTGGAAATGAGCGTCGGATGTACTGAAACCGAAGGTTGCAGGTTCGAATCCTGCACGCGATTCGATTTTTCTTTCCGAAGACATTCTTTGAAAATTCGCTACGCATGCGTTTAATATTTATAAATGATTAAATTTTTTAGGTACATAAAATACAAGGTATTTCACTACAAATACAACTACTTACCGCTAAATTCATTTAAAACTGTAACAGAGACCTCGGGCACTTTACGTAGCTGCTGCTGACATTGTAATGAAATTCGCATATGTTTCGTCACACGCTCATTGCGTATATAGAAAGTCGCATCGTCATCGTTACTACACGCAACCCTTGGGTTAGGAAAATCGGTAGATGCGCCTAGAAACACCAAGTTAGCTATAACTTTGAAATATCTATAACAATAAGAGAGTTGCTTTATTTGGCTTTATGTCGATTTAAAAAACGAGAAGTAATTTTTTGTATATAATATTATAATTTTATTATTAGGTCTGTATTCTGTTTTACGAGTTAGTATTTGTTATAACGTACACTAGGAAGTGGCGACGGTGTATTGCGTGACCATATTATAATGTTTAATATTCAACATAAATTATTATTTTCAGCCAGTAGTAGTAGTTCATTTAAATTATTTAATTGAGAACCTGAGAAGTTGTCAATAAAGATAAGCGTTTCCATCTGTCCTATACCGCATCCACCTCCACCGTTCCTCCGTGCCGGGACATAATCCCACAGCCATGCAATATTCATGCTCCATGAGTCACGTAAACACTGCCATGATTATTTTATTGTGACCTTACACTCTTATTGGAGACATACGACTTACGACTCTTGCGCCGAGAGATTGATGTCGACTTCGTAATGCGACCTGAGGTTGACCTGGTAATATTTGAGAGGTTTTGGAGAGACCGTGTCTTTTTTATAAAATTTTGGCCTATTCTAGGAACTTTTTCTGTAATGTGGGTACGTTTATGAACACAAACGGCCAGACTCGGAATGACTTCTTGAAGGCAATATAAATTATTTTTCCATGGAGCAATTATATACGTAAGTTCATATAAATTAAAACTGTACATTAAATAGTTTTTAAAAGAATACTTGGGGTGTGATCTACAATAGATACCGAAGCCAAAAATGTAGTTTTTAGAATTTTTGTCTGTTTATCTGTATGAATGTCCGGGATAAACTCAAAAAGTACTGCATGGATTCACTTCAAATTTGGCAAGAATGTTATTAAGAAGTCGGGTCAACATATAGGCTACACATTATAACGCTATCACGTACGGGGAACGAGCAGTGAACCTTTATTTCTTCAATTAAAAGGTGTAATCGTAGGTATTTTTGGTGCTGTATAGCGTTCACGCAGACGACGTCGCGGGCAGCAGCTAATTGTGAATAAAACTTGAGTTGTCTTTTGGTGTAGGCAGCATTATAAAAAGTTGTTGAAGTAACTGAATATCTTTAAGTTAATTAAGGTTTGACCGAAACCTTTGCAGACAAATACTGAACGAATGTCATGACCGCAGACTTTGGACATGGCATTCGTTCAGTATTTGTCAGAGTCCGATGTCCAGAGCCGAGTTTATTATGGATAATTTTCTGGTTACTGGTTTTTTATCCAGGCGGTTTTTGACACACTAATGCTCTAATTTGAATGACAAATAAATTGCTGAGTTGGAGCGGTTCCGTTGCCGTGCTGGTAGTGTGATATCTTAACTCGTCGAGGTTTCTATAACCACTTTAATAGGCATAAAATTGATCATAGTGCAGTTGAAAATAATGACAGCAATATCAAGCAATGAAGTCGCCAATGTGGTTCGTATCACTGAATAATTATCTGCGTTCAAATTAATTGATTTTAAATGAAGTAACATTATAGCGTTTAATTATAGTACGTAATTACGACCATGTGAGCAGAGAAATTTCATAATAATTACACACTTTGGTAACCATTTACGATCAAACTAGGTACTATTACTGTGATGAGTGATTTTTGATTAGGAACCAAATAATATTTTGGTAGACTTTTAAATTGTCATAATAATGTCAAATAAATTTTCGATCAAAATTCAACTTCAAATGTCTACAATTTTACCAATATCAAACAAAATCATCAGAAATTGTTAACAATTGAAGCAAATTGGGAATTGAAAATATTGTCAATTTCTTTTGGGAACAGAATTTGTATAATATTAATCGGTTGAATTGGGCGCGGTACCGGAACGACCTCTGTGAAATAAATTAGTTGCGAAGGAAGACTTTCTGTTCATAATTAATATTGGAACATATTTTACTTGTAGGTAGGTAATTGTTATTTGACGTAGTAAGCTGGCAATCAAATTAAATGAATTGCTGATGAATTACACAACAAAATGAAATTGTCGTTATTTACTTTGAGCGATAATTAGCGAAACTTAACAAAAAAAGAGCCTTAGTGATAACACCAACAAGCAAGTAGACTGATCTGGTGAGCCTGTGTTTGATTGATTAAATCACGCATTCGAGATCAGTTATTGGTTTGAAGAAATTATACAATTTGTTTAATTGTATAATTTCTTCAAACCAATAACCGTTAACTTGTTTTAGCTATCTTTTCCACAATAAATAATATTTTTATAAGTGCTCAAAATTTAAGAGCTACAATAAATCTGGTGCCAGATCTATAGCCCAGCAAGTGTAACGTACACTATCGTTTTAAAGGCGACGGTTACAAATGGCGCGAGCCACAGTCCGACCCGACTTCCATTCAAACGTTATTTTTCTTACATTCACCGACATTTTTTATCCAAACCAAAAATCATGGCTCATTTATCTTATTCACAAACCCGCGGATTCTATTAAAAAGATTTTCTTATTCAAAAACGCCAAGGAATTGAATCGGAATGGAAAGGAACAGTATCTGGGTGATTAATTACGAGGACAGTCACAAAAGTGAGTGTTTTGTTTCAAGTTATCATTTGTATTCAAAGAGATTATTCAATGAAAAGTTTGGACACTCTATGAATAGGACGGCGTTTGAAGGGCGCTAAGAAAAATCGTTTTGAATTTGAATAATTTAGGTGTTGAAAAGAGTCGTCGGTTTAATTATAGGGATTTAGTTGGGGAATGGTTTTCGTTATTATAAAACCGCTTCATGAATAAATCTAAAGTGATCAAGTAGAAACTTTGACGTGATGTCGGTATTTTATAAGTCCTATATTAAATTCCGTTTGTAGAAAACAAACAAACGATACATAAAATTTCAAATGGTGTTTTATCCAGTTTGCAAACATTTCCACGAACTGTGCTTACATCAGAAGCTCACATTCAATATGACACTTCTAGTTATGAATTTGAACAGTCGACAAAAGTGAACAAGTACACAATGGTCTCGGCTGAATCAAATTACATTGGCAGTCTGGCATCAAATATACAAATAAATATGGTTATTCAATAACAGCAACAAATTATATTATTATATATTTATTTTATCGCAAGTAGTTTAAGGCCTCCCACTAGGTGGACCGACGACATCGTGAGGGTCGCGGGCAACCGATGGATGCAAGTGGCGAATTGTCGTTCGGCGTGGCGGTCTAAGGGGGAGGCCTATGTTCAGCAGTGGACGTTTTCCGGCTGATGATGATGATGATGATGAAGTAGTTTAAAAGACTGTTTATTATTGCATTTGTTCGTATAATTTATAATGTGATTAATTTGTAATGGGTCGTATCTTATAGAAACAGGAATGACTTTTACAGTCTACCCCGAAACAATGATTTTTCACTAGGCAGTTAGATTATGAAGAAGCAGTTTGAAAAGAAGAAATTAGACTAGACTCTTTAAATTCGCTCATTTCTCTCAGGGTACAGCTTAAAAAAATCATCGCCTCCCATGATAAGAACGAGATGCTAAAATAAGATCTAATATCAAGTAGCGCAACTGCATGATAACTGAAACTCGACAAACTCTCGCTTAAAAGGAAAAATATAAAAAATGATGACAATCTTTTATGAGTTCACGTAACTCCGCGTGGCGATACCGCGATTGGGTGATGTACCTTCTAAGTATTTTGGTATTTTTTTGTTGCGAGAAGCACAATAAGTACCTACCCTTTTTTTTTTAGGTTTTAAAATCATCAAATGAGTCCTCCCGCCCTGGGCGGGGCGGAAGGGACTGTCAGACTCTTACTGACTAAAATCCACCCGTGTTCCTTCGGATGCCCTTTACGTTCCGGGGTCACGGTATCCTGGGTTAAGAAAAACCCGCGACCCCAGCAGGCATTTGGCCCCATAAGGGGCCCCGTCAGTTTGCTGACAACTCCCCGAAGGCACGCGCGAAACACGACACGACGCGCCACCGACCCGGACTTGGTCCTTGGTCGGACAGCGAGCTACCCATTACTCACCGTCCGCAAGCCCGCTCCGCCGTTGTGCCCTCTGCTAATCAGAGGGACACGCGTTGGAGCGTCCACCAGGCAGGCTATTCGCATACGGGCAAAGAGACCCCTTAGGCACACAGTGCCTAAGGAAGAGTTTTTGCCGGCATCCCAGGGTGCACCGGCCCGAAAAACTGGTCTTCCCCACGGACATATCCGAGAGGGAACTCCAGTCCACGGGCGCACGTGGAGGTTTCCTGTAATTAATTATAATAATAATTTATTAATATCTAAAGGGTAGGTACTTATGGGGTGCTAAACCCCATAAGTACCTCATCATCATCATCATCAGCCGGAAAACGTCCACTGCTGAACATAGGCCTCCCCCTTAGACCGCCACGCCGAACGACAATTCGCCACTTGCATCCATCGGTTGCCCGCGACCCTCATGATGTCGTCGGTCCACCTAGTGGGAGGCCTACCTACGCTGCGTCTTCCGGTCCGTGGTCGCCACTCGAGAACTTTTCTTCCCCATCGGTTGTCAGTTCTACGAGCGATGTGGCCTGCCCATTGCCACTTCAACTTGCAAACTTTATGAGCTATGTCGGTGACTTTGGTTCTTCGCCGGATATCCATGTTCCGGATTTTATCCCGCAAAGAAACTCCGAGCATAGCTCTTTCCATCGCTCGTTGAGTTACTCTTAGCCTCTCTAAAAGGCCAGCAGTTAGAGACCACGTTTCAGAGCCATATGTCATCACTGGCAACACACACTGGTTAAACACCCTTGTCTTGAGACACTGTGGGATTTTCGATGAGAAGATATCACGTAGCTTCCCAAACGCTGCCCATCCGAGTTGGATTCTTCGGGCGACCTCTTTCTCGAAGTTGGACCTACCTAACTGAACAATCTGTCCAAGGTAAGTGTAATGGTCTACAACTTCGAGAGTATCATTCCCAACAACAACCGGTACGGGTGCCACATGGACATTCGACATGACTTTCGTCTTGGCCATGTTCATTTTAAGGCCGACCCGTTGGGATACGATACTGAGGTCGCTGAGCATAGCATTGAGGTGCTCCAACGATTCTGCCATGATGACTATATCATCGGCAAAACGAAGGTGAGTGATGTATTCGCCATTGATGTTGATGCCGAATCCGTTCCATTCCAAGAGCTTGAAAACGTCCTCCAAAGCGTTCGTGAACAGTTTCGGAGAAATAACGTCTCCCTGTCTCACGCCTTTCTGCAATTGGATTGGTTTCGTGCTCTCTTCCTGAAGTCGGATGGACATGGTGGCGTTTCTATACAAACACTTCAACACTTCGATATACCTATAGTCGATATGACATCGTTGGAGGGACTGCAATACTGCCCAGGTTTCGATTGAATCGAAGGCCTTTTCATAGTCCACAAACGCCAAACATAATGGCCGATTATACTCCTCTGTCTTCTGTATAATCTGGCGGAGCGTGTGTATGTGGTCTACAGTACTAAAACCTTTTCGGAAACCGGCTTGTTCGGGAGGCTGGAAGTCATCAAACCTGCGTTCGAGACGGTTCGTAATGACTCTTGAGAACAGCTTGTATACATGGCTCAGAAGTGAGATTGACCTGTAGTTCTTCAACAAGGTGTTGTCACCCTTTTTGAAGAAAAGAACAACCACACTCCTGTGCCATGCTTCTGGCGTAGTACCTTCGAGTATGACGGAATTAAATAACTTCTGGAGGACCAGAAGTACCGGTTTTCCACCCGCTCTCAGAAGTTCTGTTGTGATTCCGTCTTCACCCGGCGCCTTGTTATTCTTTAGCTGTTTAAGAGCCATTCTAATCTCGTACAGGCTGATGTCCGGGATATCCTCAGTGTAGTGTCGAGTCAGTTTAGCTCTTGCGTCTCGAACTGTACTGACACTGGGTTGTCGTGTTGATGTGTATAACTGTCCGTAAAACCTCTCAAGCTCTCTCAGGATCTCCGGCTTCGTCGAAATAATGCTGCCGTCGTTAATCTTCAGCTTTGTCATTTGGCTTTGCCCAATAGACGAATTCTTTGCGAAGACTTTTGAGCCCTGGTTCCGCTCGATTGCCTCTTTGATCCGTGCCGCACTATAGGCACGCAGGTCACGTCGCATTGATTTAGAGATTCGTCTATTGAGTTTGCCATATTCCGACATGTCAGCTGAAGATTGCAGCCTCATCTCGGCCCGGTCTTGCATCAACTTGATGGTTCCGTTCGAGAGCTTTTGAGGCTTATTGCGGCGCGGGGTCTTAAAGAACTTGGACCCCACAGCTTGGACAGTTTCCACCAACCCATTGTTAATCTCGTCCACAGTTTCGCATTCGGTTAGGCACTGGAAGCGATTGTGCAGTTCGAGTTGAAAGTCTTCGGGGTTCTGGATGTGGGCAGGACCAGGTCGGAGCGTGGACTTCACCAGACGAGACCTTTCAAGCTTCACATTGATATTCAATGTGCCTCTGACGATTTGGTGATCGCTACCGGTTTTCACCTTGGCGATCACAGAGACATCACTGAATATTCGCTTTTTGGTCGTCATGATGAAGTCGATCTCATTTCTGGTAGTACCATCGGGGCTCATCCACGTCCACCTCCTGGATGGCCGCTTCTGGAAGTAGGAGTTCATTAAATGAAGTTCTTCCTTTTCCATGAAGTCGACCAGTCGCTGGCCCCTATGGTTTCGCTGCCCGTACCCAAATGGCCCCACTCTCAACTCATCGCCATTCCGTGCGCCCACCTTCGCGTTGAAGTCCCCCATAACAACGGTGAAGTATATCTCCTCATACAATGCCTCTACTTCATCATCAGAATGTGTCGAGGTCGGCGCATATACCTGTATGACCTTCAACGAATACCGGTTGGTTATTCTGAGTATAAGGTACGCTACCCTACTCGACACACTGTCGACTTTCACAACGTTGTTGATGAGGGACCTGCGGACGAGAAATCCAACACCACCCTGGGATTTACGGTCTCCTTCCCGGTAGAAAAGCATGTTGCCGGAATCTAGAACTATCGTATCCTGACCCTCTCTTCGGACTTCAGATAATCCCAAGATATCCCAACGCATTTTGCTCAATTCTTCCTCCAGCTCGATAATCTTCTCATCGGTCCTCAGTGTGCGGATGTTGTGTGTTGCCAGGGCCAAAGTCCGTTGGGGGTGGTAGCGGGGCATCTGCCGGGGATTCTTAGCACCCCCTGCTCCGCCGTTACCCGATCCGCTACCCAGACCAGGAATAGCGGAGCTGCCGGGGACTGGGGGCCGTGTGCTATTGTTGTCAATCATAATGGGGGGGGGGGTTGCCATAATCCCCACGCTTGGCAGGCGGCTTGGGGATCGCAGTAAGGTCACCGAAAGTTTACAAAGGACGCTGCTGCCCGTCCTTCGGTGGCTGGACGTAGTTTAAGGACGTACCCGGGTCCGTAAGTCCATAAGTACCTACCCTTTACATATTAATAAATTCATAACACTAAATAAAATGTACTACTGTCTACACAATATTAAAATCGAAGTATTTACTTTACGTTTAAGTCGCACACACGTACTTGCGCCTGTGAAGCGATCGCAAGTTGTTACCTAAAATAAGATCTATCGTAACTCTTGGACCTCAAAAGTCGACGATAGCCGTTAAACCCATGATTGAGAAACCGCCTTCGACACGCACGCCTTACAACCTTTTTTATCTCTCGTAAATTTTGTATGCCTGGCTTTAGACCGTTTTTTCAGCTTACTTCAATGGAGTAAATGCTTGAAGGAATAGTTTGGAATTGGTTTAAGGAGGCTCTGTAATGCTTTTATAGATCAAGACTTTTGTCTCCTTAACAGACCGTTAGTTTTACCTGTAATACTGTGAAAATGCCTCCAATTCTCTTTGACGTGATCTACCTTATCATCGTAACAAAATATATTCACAAATAGTTAAAAATGTACGTAAAAATGTTAAGTTATTTTTCTTCACCTTCCGATTGCTGAAATGATAAACTAGCTCCCTATATTTAACGAACAAAGACAGAACAAACTAACTGCACAACTGTTAGCAACAACATTGTTCGCGAAAAGCTTCGATACTTCAGAGAAAGTAACTTTGTAGGAAATCTTTAACTTTTTGTTACTCTCGAACATAACTTCTTTTTTAAATATTTTCCAACGTTTTCTTCTTTCCGTTCATAATGGGCGTCGCCGTCGACGTCGGTCGAAGGAGTGTGCCATTAATAGAATTAAGCCTTTTCTGTAAAATGCAGATTTTGATCGTAAAACGTGGCGTAAAGTTGACGAGGCGTTAGCGGTTAACTTGTTAATGCCCTTATCGGTAGAAATCACGCGAGACAAGGCGGCTCTCGTTTAGCTTATGATGATTAATAACTTAAACTGAAAGAGTGAATTATTTAGTAGGAGTGCTTTCTGTTATGTTTTAAACCAGCTATGACTATGATATGTATAAATATAATCTTAAGTATTTTTATTACTTACTAGCTGACCGGGCAAACTTCGTACCGCCTCACCTTTTAAACCTTCCCTGGACTTCCACAAATAAATCAAAACCAAAATTAGCCAAATCGGTCCAGCCATTCTCGAGTTTTAGCGAGACTAACGAACAGCAATTGATTTTTATATAATAGAGATTATGAATCGGCTTCAGACACGAATAAATGACAAAGTAAGCTTGTTTCGGTGGTCACGGGACTGTTATCAGGTAACCATGAACCTGGAACGTAAAGGGCTATTAAAGGTTCACCGTGGATTTTAGTCAGAACGAGTCTAATCCTCCCGTCCCATCCTTAACATTATTCATTTGATGAGTTTACCAGGATAAAAAAAAACTTTGTTTCCGTATAATTTTAGTAACGATGACCTTTTCATTATTTTCAATATTATATATAAACCAAGCTTATGCATGATAATAACCACTACAAACCCTGTAATCGTTCACGAACACGCAACCTTTAACTATTGCACGAAAATCTATAACTTTTTTTGAAAAACGCAGACTTTAATTGGACTATATGTAATGGCCAACAACTGCAACAGAGAAAATGTTCGAACCAGTCGCTTAGTTCCGTCGCACAGCTTTTATATTAACTTAAGCAGGAAACTAAAGTTCTGCAACAGGTGACCCTATTATAAGGTCTTTTTCTAAGAAAAGTAGCTAACAAATCGCCAAGGATACGTAAGCATTATGTTAACCGTTGCTTTTCAACTTAATTGACATATCTGTGTGAAGAGTTTAACCCTTTCATATTTTATTTTCAACGCGCCTGAATGAAAATCTTTCACAAACAACATTTATTTGCATTCCACACGGTAAAACAAGATGTCAACAAATTATACAAATACACCTTTGTCAGTTGTAATATTCCCATTTGGAATTGTAATCTTAGCTTGTCACATGCCTGTACGTTCTTTTCTTTTCTACCTTTTTTATTATGATTAAACTCTCGAATGGTGATGACAATTCAAATCATGTTTTCACTACATAATTTAAGTAAATAATAAATTAAGCTGCTCGGGTCGATCTTCAAAGTGGAGCCGCATTTGCCTAGGTCGGGCTGTGGATGAGTGACTATTGATTATGTATCGAGTTTTCTCTGTGCCACGGAAAGCACGTCAATGGCTGTCGTTTTGCACATCTTTGATAATCAGGTCAATTTTTAGGTGCGACTAATTTTGTTTAATACAATAAAATAATATTGTCCTCTAAATATTAATCACAGTTCACTTTCACAAATATTCCTCTGGGTAGTCGTATTCTAAAGGCTTCCTCTTCGCGTTGTCCACAGGAGCGCCCTGCCGAACGGCACGTTGTGGCTGGGCGCATTCTCCGCGGCGCAGTACCGCAGCGACGTGCACGCGGCGGTGTACCGCTGTCGCGCCGCCAGCACCGCGGGCACCATACTGTCTCGTGACATGCGACTTGAAGCAGGTGAGTCACACATAGTACCGCAGGCGGCGGTGAACCACTGTCGCACCACGAGCATAGCGAGCACCATACTTTTTCGCGCGACTTGCGGCTTGACGCGGGTGTAATGAAATCTTGTTTATGTTCTTACTATTGTATCTCATAACATCACGCTTGTAATCCACGAGAAAAAGCAGCCATAATATATTACATAATAATATAGTTAACAAAAAGATTTGGCTTCTAAAAATATTATTAATCGATCTCAAGACCACTCGCTAAACAGTAGCGCTTGCGATTGTCCTTCAATTGTACCTAAACATTATTAAACAATACTGTAAATGAGCTTCCAACTATAACATTAGAAGCATGTCTGTACAGACGTCTCAGCGACCACAGACGTGCGACATTCTCGTAGCGTGACGTTTGCGGTCTCATCGCATCGTGTACGCCTGTACGGTTGAGATAAACAATGTGCGATGGTACGCACGAGCGCGGCACGTGTAGGGAGGGACGCTTGACAAACACGTGGAATCGTTTAATTATACTAGAGATGACAATTCACGGGCCCATTCCTAAATAATAACGGCCACAAGGGTCTATCATTAAACCAACACTTACCGAGGTTGGTACGAGTATGTGATGGATCACCTAACGATCCATAAAATATCGAGGTCCTTCTGTGACGTACAAAACCACATTAACTGTTGTAACTGGTCGCGATGGTCTAATAGTCGGTGTCGAACGAGTGTAAACAAGATAATTAGACTATGAACCTAGGATAAAATCCCATGTGAAATAACAATAACTGGAAAAGGTAAGGCAGTAGTGCAATATTCCCATCAACTTTATTAAAAATGTAGATGGCTAACTGGGTATTGTAATGTCTCGGGGGTCAATAAAACACACTTTTTGTCACTCAGGTTATCTGATCAGGATACACTGTATGCGCAAGTCTAAAGACGTGCTCACTCGCCTACGGCTGGTAACCGACTGACAACGCCAATGCGCCCGCGCATACACTACATCCCTTCTTTATTTTAATTGAATTGAAATGTTTCAAAATTACAATATTAGATTAGGTTTTAATATTCCGACCTAAACACCTATAATTGGTGGATAACTAATCAAATGTTTTAAATATAATTATTTCAGATTTACCGCAAAGTTTTACAGAACAGCAATGATTTACTTAATTTTAAATCTGTGTAACAAATCTTAAAGACATAGTTGATAACAGTAAATAACAATATTATAGTACAAAATTAACAAAATTATTTACTATTTACGCTAGTTCATCATTTTCTCTTAAATCACTATTACCACTATTTTGATTTTACATTACGACGATATTCTTTCCCGGTTTCATCATTCCGATAACATCACAACCTCTCACGTCCGTTACTATATGCGCAGGATTGAAATTGGGGGTCAACTTATTATCTTTGATTAAATTTTCCACCAATACTTTTTCTCCTATTTCCAAGCCTGTCGCTTTACTTTTGAAATCCCCATGCTCCTTCCCTTTTTCCTTCATTTGCAGATCTCTTTCTCACTTCTTCTTCTATTGATTTGTATTCCATGTCTGGTGCTGCCCGGATCTTGTCTCTAAACTGTCTTTTATAAAACAACTCTGAGGGAGATTTGCCTCTTCTTGTATTCTTTAAGATCGGGAACTATTGGCGACACACACGGAGAGGGTCCATTTACTTCCTCGATAATATCCGCATCCTTCAGTTCCTCTAGTTTTTTGGCAAACTTTTCTTCTAAGGGAATGGGAACTCTTCTACAAAATTATTTTTGGCTTATGCCAAAACCCGATTCACCTGTCTAGTATTTTTGTGTAAAGAATCTATGTACAATGGAATCGAATCAGTTACTGATTCTGAACAAACTATATTCAGGTTTCGCATATACCAAAAATAATGTTGTATATGGTTGAGTGACTGGTTTTACTGTTCGGCCTTTTGGGATCTGGACAGTCACTCCTTTGAAAACGCTCTCCCTAACGATGTCACATTGTTTAATTCATTAAGCCAAATTGAAGCCCAATTTTAAGCACGCCTAATAAATCGCGTGTGCTGTTTCTGATGACATAAGCAGTACACTTTATACTTTTATTTTTAATGACTGAAATGTCCACGTCAAAGGAGCCTATAATATCCAGGAGTTTTTTACTGCCATAGGAAATAAGTGTCTTATTAGGTTTGCGTATCTGGTTGGAAACTTACACATTATTGACTATTAGAAATTGTTATATTCTGTCTGTAATAATATTACATCTACTTCTTGAATCTATTAGCATATCAACGGTGACTCCCTTAATATTGCATTTCATAGTTTCGCCGTCATCCAGGTGGAAAATATAGTCAATTACAGATTTATTGGTATCATTTTTTTTTTACAGTCCTGTTGTCTGGCCTGTTGTTGGAAAATTGTCTTTTCTGTCGAGTCCTGCAATGTTCTCGGAAAAGACCAATGAATCCACATTTTAAACATCGTTTGTCTTTTGCGGGGCATTTTGTGTCTTCGGATAGATGGGTGGAGTTTCCACATCTACTACATTTTGTGTTCGATAATCGTTGTCTGAACGGTTTGTTGATTTTTTTTTTCTTATCTATTTCATTTATTTTTGCTTTGTTGTAATAAATGATAAATTATAATTATTTATTCAGTAAATTGGTTTTGGCAAACTCTTTTACACGTCAAAAGACACTATTTTACACTAGATGAGGCCGGTGTTTCGTACCTGACTACTCTGAGAAGAAACATCCGAAACAAACTCAGAGGTCACAGTCTCTTTTAAAGTCCAGACAATTTTCTATTGTTCAAATTATATGGGAACCATGCAGTGTAATTATTCGCATCGTTTGTATTTACAGTTTTAAATTGTTCTAATCGCCTGGCT
Organism: Agrotis exclamationis; assembly: GCA_950005045.1. NCBI lineage: Eukaryota > Metazoa > Arthropoda > Insecta > Lepidoptera > Noctuidae > Agrotis > Agrotis exclamationis. The sequence continues at coordinate 27,333,484 of OX465418.1, read as the reverse complement.
ACAACTTCTAAAGCATTTCTTAAGCTTTACTGATGATTTCGTCTAAACATATTGTATCCCAGTATTCTTATATTTTTTTTTCGATTAATCGACACTTTTCCGTGATTTGATCGATAATTTGCTCTTCTTTACTATGGAATTGACATTTATCGGCATGGTTTCTCAACCTTAATAAAAATCTTTCAAATTGTTCTCCTTCCTCCTGTTTCGTGAGTCGGAAAAGGTATCTTTCATAAATCCGACTTTGTTTTGGAGCAAAGTAACCCAACAAACAAACTAAGCTCATAACATTAAGTTTATAAGGTCTAAACCCTTAAACTGATTATAAAAGAGCATTCATTATGCCAATATTACTTTTAGTGGCACATTATTAGAAGATTTGGCTTAAATTACCTTTAATTTTATATTTTGGCTGGGTAAACGATAATAAATCCAATTTATACGGCTACAATAAGGGCTCGAAATTGTTTTTCTTATAGAGGCTAGTTACATTGCTTTTTAGCCACATAATATTCAAAGTCATATAAAGGCTTTTAGTATGGTCAATTATTCTTAGGAAAGTAATGCACAAGGTAACTATGATGCTTTTAAACTTATAGGAGCATTTTATAAGACGTCTATCCAACAAATGAATTCTAGCATGTTATATGATGTTTACACACACCACCTCTACTCTTATGGTACTACAAAATGACCAAGCCGATACTCACGAATCAGCTAGTGGTTCCGCAGAGGATTATTTTATAGAAAATGAGATTGAAAAGGAAACCAGTGAGGAAGAACATAATTGTAGCGGTAGTGATAGTGATAAGGACATATAGATATTGCTATCAAGAGTCGGAGAATATTGATATTCGTAGTGATATAAGAGAATGGGTAGTGAAATTCAACATTTCCCATATCGCTTTAAGTGACTTATTATTTGATCTTTTCTCTTTGCAATTAATTTTCCGCCAGTTACACGAATGTTCAAGTTTTCTTAATTTATTTTCATTACATTATGACCAGCGCAGAACGCCATCTTTTTCCCACTTGCTCGGTACTGCGGACAATTTTGAGTGTCCTAACAATTTTGTAAGGCGTTAAGTTACTATTGTTAATGAACCTCACTATTTTCAATAATATGGTTGGCGTTTTTCTTTATTTGCCAAACTGTTGCACAAAATAATGTAAATCACTGAGAAAAAGACTTATTGCAGACGGCTATAAGGGCCGTCGGATTTTTATGAGCCTTTAATTTGCTACAATAAGTTTAAATAACCTTGTATCGGACCATAATAAAATATGTATAAGGGTGATCGCCCTTATCAACGCTCTTCATATCATTCTCACAGGGGTATTGGCTTTGTTGGAGCACTTTTCTTGCCATTATAAGTTTAGTTTGAAACTATAAAGCAACTATAAGAGGAGTATAAGGGTTTTGCCCATATAAGTTGTGCCCCCCTCGCTCCCTTATTAGTGATAATACTGCTGCTATAAGAACATTATTTTTTGGCATTCTAAGCCACTACAAAGAAAATTTTTTGATTGTTTGAAACAGTCTAAATTATTTAGAGCTATTGCATAATCATCGACACCTGCGCCTTCTTCAGCATGAGCTCCAGGAAGGTTTTAATACACTTCTTGAATTGCTATTCCCCCAACGTGGAGAAGAGTAGCTCTTTTTTTTTTACGGGTGTGTCGATGTTGGCATTCAGTAAATAAATTTCAAGTGCCCTCTTCCATTTCCTCCAGCGAGTGCCGACAGATGTCGGATCGCTTTCGCAATCGAAATGTCTAAGTTGGGAACTATGGATGATGCACGAGTCATTTTGGGTAGCAATAAAATATTGACTCTTATTTTTGCATGGCTTTTTACTCAAAATCAGTAACAGTATTACAACTGCATAGCCCTATTTTTTGTTGTACCTTGCGTGGCTTTTTACTGAAAATCAGTAACAGTATTACAACTGCATAGCCCTATTTTTTGTTGTACCTTGCGTGGCTTTTTACTGAAAATCAGTAACAGTATTACAACTTTACTTATTTCAATTTTGTTTCAATTTTATTTCAATTTTATTTCGATTTTATTTCAATTTTATTTCATATTTATTTCAATTTTATTTCAATTTTATTTCGATTTTATTTCAATTTTATTTCAATTTTATTTCAATTTTATTTCAATTTTATTTCAATTTTATTTCAATTTTATATCAATTTTATTCCAATTTTATGTCAATTTTATTTCAATGTTATGCAAATTTTGTATCATTTATTTAATTTGTTATAATTGAAATTGTATAAATGTAATTAATTGATAATCAAAATATGTTTTACTAACACAAGCTGTTTAAGAAAATTGTTACTAACCATTTATCAGCTCTGAGCTTGAACTAAAGATTTCTCGAGTACTCATTGCGTGGACTTCATTATATTTTTGTAAATGTTTGTTTTTTTTTAATAATATACAGTCCTTTTAAAATTGTTACTTATTTAATCGGCGTGGCCCTTTGTTATTTACTCATTGCGTGGCCTTTTGTTAGGTACTTATTTAAACGGCGTGGCCCTTTGTTATTTACTCATTGCGTGGCCTTTTGTTAGGTACTTATTTAAACGGCGTGGCCCTTTGTTATTTACTCATTGCGTGGCCTTTTGTTAGGTACTTATTTAAACGGCGTGGCCCTTTATTATTTACTGATTTCGTGGCCTTTAAGTGTACCTTTATTATAACTATTTTCCGAATATGTATAAATTGTGCAAGCATAAAAATAGTTAGGTTAGGTTATCTACCTAATTTAACTATTGTGATGTAATTGTTCTTCAAATAAAACAGTAAAAGTAGAATATGTATAGTAGTATAGTGTAAACACAACATACGTACTTTTGCTATCAACACTTCCAAATTCAATAAGTCTATTATTAAAATGACATTATCTAAAGCTATTTAATAATAGGTTTTTACTAATGAGTATAACAAATCCATAAACAAAATTAATTCTGTAAGTAATAATATCTTTAAGCGAGCTGAAATAACTAATTACCTATCCTTTCTACTGTGTTGTGAACAGTTAGGTAAGTATTTCTTATTATCTCGATCATAAATCTCATTATGTCGATAATTACGTTTGGTTAAACTTTTTTACTAATTGTGGGTAGTTACCGTTAGGTCGCATACTTGCACAATATTATATTTTTGTAGTATCCTTGCGTGGCCTTATTTTCCATCTAATACGATGCATGGCCATTTACAATGAAGGATAGTGGTATGAAACTGTTTATCAGTAACAATTGCTTACGTATTGGCTCGATTCATATGTGATTTTGATTTAGCTCATAACTCAATGTAAAATGAGTGTTAATTTGCTAGTATTTTTTCTTATATAATAACAAATAATTTGTAATAGGCTATTTGGAACGAATCTACCCGCAAACAACTGATAGGCAATAAACAATTACTTATATTCCTTCCTTCATTTTATTTTGTTTTTAATGTGTCATGTACTCACTTTTATCCTCGTCGCCATTTGTAATGTCTCGGGGGTCAATAAAACACACTTTTTGTCACTCAGGTTATCTGATCAGGATACACTGTATGCGCAAGTCTAAAGACGTGCTCACTCGCCTACGGCTGGTAACCGACTGACAACGCCAATGCGCCCGCGCATACACTACAGGTATAAATTAATAGACATCGACGCTGTAAATTTACAATTTATAGTCACCATAAAACGCGACCCTCGTATATTACAAACATTCATACACACTCACGCACAATGTGTGTATATGTGTGTGCATCACACGAATATAAAATATGTTGACACGGAACATCATAAATCCCGTTATGGAACGCGCGTACCGCTACGGTGCCCACAGCTGCACTGCGACAAGATTCGTCTAGATTTAGTCAAACCTTTAATCGATACCTACTGATCAAACTGCGAAAGTACCTCCGACCTTTTTAACCGACTTCAAAAAAGGAGGAGGTTATCAATTCGACTGTATTTTTTTTTTGTTTTTTTTTTTTATGTTTGTTACCTCATAACTTGCGACTGGGTGAACCGATTTTCATGATTCTTTTTTTGTTTGAAAGCTGGTACTTCCCGTGTGGTCCCATTGTCACCATTTTAATATCTGATGATTGGATCCTGGAGAAATCGAGGGCAACCCTCAAATTTTATAGGCCCACACATCGTTTTTCGCAAATATTATGAAGTAATTTAAGGACTTGCGTATGGTAACCATCATCTCATGTAGCTGAGCTGATGATGGAAGGTACAACTCCTTAACAGTAAGGAGTAGGCATCGACTGATTTAGTAAATTATTTTTATCATTAACTATTTCAAAGCACTATAATTTAATAAAGGTCTGGAGTATATCTGATGATGGAGCCGAAAGACAGTCGAGGGAACTCCTCAACGATTCACAGCAGCTATCTTGTCTTTGAGCTTGATTAATTTGTATTGATAAGAACTTTACACCTAGATGGGTTGTAACTGTCATTAGGGTTCTGATGATGAAGACGAAGAACAGTTCAGGGAACTCCTCAACGGTTTATAGTAGCTATCTTGTATTTGGACTTAATTCATTTATACTGATGAGAACTTTGCACACATATGGGTTATTGTTCGATGCAGTATACCTGCCATTTGGTCCCATAAAACAAAACATTTATTTTGGTGTTCTTGCTTATTGGGGACATGGGCGATGTTATAACCGGTGCTACGGATAGTAAAATTCTAGTGCATATGTAAGAAAATTATGTATTTGACAAGAATTTGGATTGAATAGTTAAACTAAAAGGGTAAAATAAAAAAGTTTTTAAAAAAAAATCTAACCGACTTCTAAAAAAACAACCACGAAAAAGGGTAAAATAACCTACCAAAAAACTTTTCTTTCGGAAGTCGGTGGCAAAAAAGTCAATGAAATATAAAAGCAAAACCACCGACTTCCGAAAGAAAAGTTTTTTGGTAGGTTATTTTACCCTTTTTCGTGGTTGTTTTTTTAGAAGTCGGTTAGATTTTTTTTTAAAAACTTTTTTGTCTTGCCTCTTTCAATGTAACGACTGAACGGATTACGATCAAATTGGCACAAAGGATAGGTGACATGACTTGGGTTAAGATAAAACTTTTTATGTGTATAGTGCCAACTGTTCATTTCCATACTTTTTCTATAAGGTACTTTCTAAATGACAAAAGCTTTTCATCTTCATCAAGTGCTTTTAAAGCAAGTATCAACATCAACACCCATCAACGGATAATCCACAAAATACTAAAATATTTTCCTAATTAAGTCCGCCTTATGTGCCACAATTGTACATGAAAGTGTAAATAAATAAATAAATTCCTATACAATCTAATAGAAACAATTTTCAAGACAAAATGAACAAGTGCATGAGTCATTCGTTTTACAGTATATAAAAGCTAAATAAAATTCCTTTGATCAACTTTTGATGTAATTCTATCAAACAAGCCTTTGACTAAAAGTACTTTGATGAATAATTGATAAATAATACAGTCGACGAATCGTGTTTTAACGAAATTATTTGGTATAAAACGAGGGTCCGCGAAGAAAGGTTTAATCCAAACGATGTGTTAGGGAAAAATGAATTCAATTATACACATTTTAGTTAAAATTACTTTTTCAAAATTATTAGTGAAACGGGCAAATAAATATCATTGTTTGGATAAAGGACAAGGAATACTTCTTGTACAACATTGGATATAGTGCACGATCACATTAGCTGATAAGAATCTAGCTGTTGACAAATCAATAGGAACAGAAAATTAAGACATGTAGCGCACTTTTTCATAGCGTTGTGCTTGAAACGGTCCATTATCATTAGGTTAAACGATTGAAATATGAACTTAAAAAACCGGCCAAGTGCGAGTTGGACTCGCGTGAAGAGGGTTCCGTACGATGCTATCACGATTTTTTTTAATCTGACCCAAATTGGTACGCACAATATTGAGTGATTTACCATGTTATTTTAATATCATGGACTTCTTATAGGTTTTCCTATAATCTATAAGTAGAAAACTAATTTCTGTATTATTTAAAAAAAAATTAGGTTCAGTAGTTTCGGAGATAAGGGGGGGGGGGGGGGGGAATGGTCAAATTTGGTCTATTTTCTTGAATAACTTGGAAACTATTTATTTTAAAATTACAAAAAAAAATACATTTAAAATTGTCTCAACAAAACATTTCATTTGATACACGATGCAGTTTTCAAATATTGATATCTGTATGTGGGAGGTAATTTTTGGGGGGGAAGGGGAAAAAAAAAAATGAAGACTGCATCGTGTGACATATCACATGAAAGGCCTTGTTGAGAAGATCTTAAATGTATTTTTTTGTAATTATAAAATAAATAGTTTCCAAGTTATTTAAGAAAATAGACGAAAATTGACCATTCCCCCCCCCCCCTTATCTCCGAAACTACTGAACCTAATATTTTGAAAAAAGTACAGAAATTAGTTTTCTACTTCACAGATTATAGGAAAACCTATAAGAAGACCACGATATTAAAATAACATGGTAAATCACTCAATATTGTGCGTACCACTCTTTAATGATTCGTAAATTTCAATTCATCTATTATTTGCGCTTAAAATTATAGGTGGGCAAAACATAAATCGTACGGAACCCTCTTCACGCGAGTCCAACTCGCACTTGGCCGGTTTTTTTATTTGCTACGAGTTAATTGTCACTTGTTTAATAGTAGGAACACTTACGAATGTTGAGAAACCATTAATTAAAGGTTATTGTTTATTTTTTTGGTTGGAACCTATTTAATTTTGATCATTAAAGCTCTCAAGCTACTTAGAGTCAAGCAGTGGTGGTTTTTGCTACAGAACTTACCCACCGCTTAATCTTCGGAAACAAAACACTGAATATGTTAACAAAACATTGAATAAAAAATTTTTACTGTGATAAAATGACAGTAATGCTTGCTTGCTTTGTGTGTCGATGTACTCAAATTAAATCCGACCAATTCGTGGCTACCCGCACAGCTCTGTCATTTGCCTCGTTCAAATCATGGAAGGTACAAGTGGTTGGGCAGGATGGGCACGAAAGGAGGTGGGACATATCCTGTACAGAGGTTCCGCACTGGCATTGTGTTTGGGATACCCCATTTGACCAGATTATTTTTACAGCGGCCAACCTGGGCTCGCAATCGATTGAGAGATTTCCAGATCGGCCACTGCAGTTCAGAACCAGGAGGGATGTGCTCTGCTGGATTAAGGAAATGAGAAGGGGTGGGGTTACTTACTCTCCACTGTTCGCATCTCTCATCTGAGGCATCTTTTCTGAGGAAGTTGTAAGTCTCAGAAAGCTTTTACGACTTTTTAAGCGTGAAGGAGGCAATTGATGCCCATACAGCGGATGACGGTTATCTCGGTCCTGTTTCCCCTTTTCAATGCTATTAGCTATTTCGCACCGAACGTGTGGTGGAGCTATGCCTGCCAGAGGATATACCATTGCAAGAGGCGTTCGTTGTAAGCATCTCGTTATGATCCGACAGGTATCATTCAGCGCTATGTCAACTTCTCTGGCATGGGCTGAACGACGCCACACTGGGCATGCGAACTCCCCAGCAGAGAAAGAAAGGCATAGGCCGGTAGTGCGGAGGACCTGTGGAGATGCTCCCCAGCTGGTGGACGTAAGGCTGCGAAGAACGTTGTTTCTAATCCCGACTTTCTGTTTGGTTTTAAGGCAATGGAACCTGTATGTGAGGGATCTGTCCAGGGTGACGTGCCAGGTAGCGTGGTTGAGAACAGTGCTCCACATCGACACCCCGCCACGTGACATTGAGAGCCCTATTTGCCTGTCGGTTGACTTGACCACGATGACTCAAACACAATGACAGTAATGATCCCCATTGACATACATAATATTGTAGAGATATTTCTTTACTCTTTCTATTGCTGATTACAAAGCAGGAACGTCTTATGTCATTAGCCTGTCCTACTTCGCTGTCAACTTCAAAGTACCTAACTACACAGATAGGCCTGCCGACTTGCCAGGTCCACATGGCCCACATCCGGTACGTTTACAACAAATCATTCGGGCACGTTTAGAGACGGCATGTAGGTCGCGCTGCGGCTGCGGTACGCCGCACGCCGAGCTATGCGATTAATTCTGTTTTATTCAATGGTCAACGGCTTTTTGTTTGTTTTATTATTTGGTCCTGGTGAGGAATAGTAATTTTTTTCTCTAGGCGTCTAAATATAAAATAACGGTTCTTTGATTACCTAGAATACAAAAGTGCTTTTGAATTCTAGGTAATCAACCGGAAGTTAACGGTACTATGGCAGATAATGTGTTAAATTTACCGTCAGAAACCGGTGTTCGTAACCAGTTTTTGAAGTCTATACGAATCGGCTTGATTGATGCGCTCATTTAAATAACTGGCTCGAGATATCTCTAGACGTTAAATCGAACAATTGAGTCCCACATTCAACAATTCTTTTCAAAAATGGACATCACAATCTTCTTCTGACCCTTTCGAATATTGGAAAATAACACACAACACCAAATATGTGCGGGGTCCAGTTAATGGGAATACTTGGGACGATTCTTGGGAGTTAATCTGGCGTCGCGCGTCAGGCATCACGCCTCACGCCTTCGCTTCCCGCACTCTACGCTCCTTCCGTCCGCTTGTCACGCCGAGACGTGTAATCCGAGCCGACCACTCCCCAATATTTCGCACAATCTCATAGGGCATAGATTATAGATATAATAAGTTGAACTTACATTGAAAGAAATGATTACAAAAGAAATCCATGCTTCCTATGTAAATAAATATGACTACTCCGACTAGCTTTTTCCCGTGAAATAGTCTAAGTCACTCAGAACTAGTGGTAGGTTTCTAGAGAAAATCAAAATCGGTTTAGTAATTAGAAATATTACTTCCTACAAGCAACATTTATAAATACTCAATAATATCATTGCGTCTTCATGCATACTTATTTATATTTTCCATAAATATATGTACGAGTATAAAGATTGACTATTTTCATTTATTTTTACTAAAACTGTAGGGAAAGTCAGACTAATGATTGTACTAAAACCGTAATTACAACATTCCACAACCTCAATCATTCGAGTGTTTCCCAAAGGTATTCTGATTGATTGACGTTTCGGAAATTGAATTATAATTATGATTTAGTCAATATTCCCAACAAGATTTCTGTGTATAAACTATTATTAAGCGAATAAAAGAGGTTTCTCACAAAAAGTATGGCCTGTCTGCCTACTATCTGTTTAGTCTTTGTCCTCATGCCATCGTGACGTCACTCTCTATTCCATTAGCGAGGTTTTTCTCCCAATAAGCACTTAAGCAAGTTCAAGAAGCACATCGTTGGTAAATTGGGTTTCTCCTGAAATGTTTATACTCTGTTTAATAGAAAGGTATAGATGGGAAATCAAATATTTTCGAAACTCGAAAGAATGGCCATCATCCTAGCCTAGCCTTTTTTGTTGCTATTGGCTTTCAGTCTTACAGAGGGTCTAGACAAGTGGTTTTTATTTTATATATTTCGAACTTTATTATCTGATCTGTGGTATAAAGTAGAAAATTTATTAATGTTTACAGAGCGTTTTCGTTCGTTCATGTTTAGTTCTTTAATAGATTTTAAACGTAATGCTGAGAAATCTGTCGGGGTCGCGGGACCTTCTTATCAGCTAACCGTGACCCTGGAACGTTAAGAGCTATTGAAGGAACACCGTGTATTTTAGTCAGTACAAGTCTGACAGTCCCATCCGCTCCACACAGGGTGGGAGGACTCATTGAATCATTTTAACACGATAAAAAAATGCTGAGAGGAATAAAGTTGAAAATCTATGAAAGACAGCAGACAGTGTCTTCAATTATAGTTTGCCACATGTCTAGGGGAAGCTAATACAGCCGAATTATCTATATTTAAACGGGGGCGATGCAATTATTACAAAACCCCTAGTTGTCAGACTTTTGAGCCTTGATACTTGGCAGCCGCTATAGTTAAAAAACTAGCGGCTGTCAAGTATCAAATATCTACGAATGACAACTAGGACCAACTTCTTAACGTGTTTTTTCAGGCTCGGTGTGTCACCCATCCATGAACCGACCTTGGAGAGCAACTAACCACAGCTTGAACGTGGCTGTTATTATTCAGTTACGAATGCCAGGGCCCACATTTTCATTTTAACTCTGCTTAGAGAAAGCAGCAAAATACATAAACGGTTAATTCTTTTTATCGTTTGAAGACGTTTAAATTGAATCTAAAAACTCCTTGGATCTGGAAAAACTGCGTAAAAGTTATAAAAATAATCCTTAGTATTTCCGATAGCGTTCAGAATACTATCAGAAATACTAATGTATTCAGTACGTGTTGCTATAAGTTCGTTGCTTTGTTTAACGTTACATTGCGCACTACCCAGTTCAATGATAATGGCTGCCGATAGGAAAAACAGCAATTGACTGTGAAATGGAATTTAATATTTAACACAGGTTTTCTTCTAAGTTTTTTTGTGTAAATCTGTTCACGTAAGCTGTGTAAAACGCTTCTATTGTACACGTACAGAATTTATAAGAGTTTCTTCTGAGTCCTTACCTGGAAGATTATTATTAAATGTCTGGAAAATGTTAAATTTATTGGTCTAACAATCTTGACGTATAAGTCAAGTATTAGGCAGCTTTTTCTACTAGGATAGTTTAATAAAGTAAATATCTGCATTAATCTGCAATCATTCTAAACTTATTGCTACTATTAAGAACAAGTATGACGGTAGTAGTACGCTGTACGTCTCAAGGAACGCTTATATGCATAAGCGTCCCTTGAGACGTCCCATAAAAACGCGACACAATTCCGAGTATTATCGAATCAGCACCCTTCAATTTATATATTTGATTACGTGCACTAAACGGTTCGAACCTTTCTTTGTCGTGTAGAAAAACACGTAGGGACGTGACTTGTATGCTTATATTCAATCTAACGTCGAAAGGGACCGAGTGTGACACGAATGTGAAACGAAGTCGCCCAGAAGAGATGAAAACTGACTTGTGGACTGCGGGAGCGATCTCAAGAGAACTGCGGAACGATTCCTGCAGTCATTGAAACTTTGTCGAAGTTGTGTGGTTAGTGTCGTATAGTAAAGTTGGTTTAGAAGATGCTGAAAGGCGGAGGTACTGGTTTTCTTTGAAGTTTAACTTAAGATGTTGGACATGACTTGGGTTTTGAGTATGTCAATGTATTTTGCATAGGTTGATAGAGCTACTCAAAAGTTAATATTGCGACATACGACTTGGTCAGACAAGGTAGTCATTTGATATCATGCCCGGTTTTATGAATCATGTCAATATTGAAAAGGATAATAATGATTTATTTATTTCAAATTACCGTCAAGATCTCCTAACATATAATCTTTGGCTTAAGACGTTTACAAATGTCCCTCAAACACAGGCCTAAATCACTACTCACTCAATTCCAGCCCTTACGCCCAGCTAATACGGTTTTAATTCCCCTGTAAATTGCGGCCCTTGACCTCCAGTATTGACATGCTAAAGTCGGGATCAATCTCTCAGCCTTCGGAATGCAAATACAATTCTTTAGAGAGGAGGTCTGGAGGGCCGCAGTAAACCTCTGAGATTGAGGTCTGTGCCCCTCAATATCCTCGCTTTGTGCAAGGCGCGAAAAAGGTCCGTTAATGGAATAAGGCCCGCGAAATACGGACGGCTCTTGAACGCCCCATTTTCGCCGGGATTTTTTGATGTTAAGGTATAGGAATTAGGCGGCTTCAAGATGTCGGCTCGAAGATATTTTGTTGATAGGGTGGACATATTGGCTTATGTTGGTGGATGAAATCATAACCCACGTGCAGGGTAAACTTTATACAATATACGTTTCTTGTAAAATATTTTTATCATTTTGTGTGACTTAAGGTTCACAAGATTCAGTTAAAAAATAAAACCGAACAAATAAATACATATAATATAATACAAAAAACTACGCTTTGTAAAGCTCAAAAAGCCTTTAAGAGGCAATCATTGAAGTGGTACAGACTTTAGAAAGTTTACCGTATGGGTACGAGAAAACCACTCCAATTATTGACTTGATTTCCAATTTCTTTAAAGTTTAACAATACCGTACGTACCTAGTTTATTTTCGTTTTACATTATGGGTCTAGCGCAAATCTATAAACCATAACTAGTTATCTTTAAAAGGTTTACCTGACCGGCATGTAGCTACATAAAAGTTTCATCTGACCACGATGTTCCAATATCTGGGGTTCTAGTTTCTTTTCTCTATGAGTCATAAATATAACGCGTAAAGAGAATAATTACATTTACAGCTGAACATAGTTAAATGTTTGCCACCGTACTCAATCGCTGGTCCGCTCTCAATACCCACCATAGCTAGGGTGGGTGCTCACGTAACAGCATCTACAAAAACCCGGTGGCACAATCTCCAACGTCAGCTTTCTCGCTACACTTATCAGGGACTCTTGTATCAGCCGATTTGCCACTCGCGGTATCTCGACGGCCACTTGACGGCTCTTTTTGCCGCGAACAATGGCGGCCCACAATGGCGATACGGTGTAAGCTCCGCTTTACAGCCCGCATCGGAGATTGAACGCTGTTTTGTCGTGTGTGGCTACACAAGTGAGGGATTTCTTATGAATAGTTAGATTGAGAGCTAAAGATGGCAACCGGCGATTTATTTATTTAATCTGATGAAACATTAATAGTTTTAGTAAATTCAATTAGGTTCCAACTTCAGCCAGCGAGTATAATGAATTACTAAGAAAATATTCAAAATTCGTGTAGCAATCTAGAAACCCAATTATAGATAAACAAACGTACCAAAGACATTTAGCAAACGAAAATCAAGCAAATAGAAAACTATAAATAGACTTTAATTAACATTTGAGCAGAACGTAATGAAGAGTCCTTGATCATATTCGGGAAACAATTTTATTGACACTACCAAAATTATACCAGAAAATAACAACATAAGTAGTACCTAAATCAAAACGCTTTAACTTGGAACTTTATTGAAATTACACAAAACATAATCCCGCTTTATAACCGGGACTAAACAAATGAAGTTGAGCGTTTTCCAAAAGTCCTCCTGCCGGGAGTGGAATTAATGGTCCTCGAGCTGTTGAGTAAAAAGGGCTTTTGTTCCGCGCTGGGCTGGAGGGCGCCGAGTACTGAGCAACTGTCACGTAAGGGCTTAGACCGATGTCTCTAATGTATAGATGGAGGCTGTGGGGATGAAAAGTCATTTCGTGATTGTATGGGAGTAAGGATTTAATGAGACTGGCCTAGTTTTCCCGGGGGCAATGTGTGGCGATGTAGAGAAGGTGCAAACTATATTTTTGATGAACTCAATGATGGCCACAGATGATGATAATAATAAATGAAACTTAATTACATTATTATGCAGTTCTTTTGGACACGGCGGTCAGAAGGTTCCTTTCTCTGGAGCCATGACGGCCGGTAGTTTAGACCCTGTTCCCAATACCGGTGCAACTACAACCGGTTTTATTTTTTATTGTTTTTGTAAAAAATATTTATAAATGTACGTCATAACTAAAAAAATAAAAAAAGAATTTGAAACTTACATCGTTATTCGTTTTGGGTATAGTAAAAGTATAGAATACTATTTATTGTGACAGTTGACACCATAAACTAATAAGAGGTTTCAGAATGTACCTCAACTAAATAAGTTGTCATAATGGGCGGTCTTATTGCTAATTGTGTATGATGGATGGATCGACAGAATTTTGATAGTCTTTCACCCAATAACTACTAAATGGATAGTGTTCAGAATACCATCTCTAGCAGCGGCTGCCGAAGCGTATCTGAGAGCTACCAAGTTATATAACAATATGACCCGTCGCGTTAGGCCATCATTGATAACGTTACTGTTGGTGTATAATGGGGACATTGCTGCTTATTCCTATTAAATGTAACGTTAGCTTCAGTTCAATTTATCATTCTGTGAAAACTCATCTAATAGGCTAATTTGTTGCGTAAAGTAGTGGATAAATTAGAAAAAGAAGGTCCGTGGTCTCCTTTATATCATGAATTTAAAGCTAATCGATCGGTCGACCTCGCGTATGTTCAGAATATTAAAGTAAATAATAAACACACCACCGGTATTGAAGAAACAACGGAAGTTTTATTAAATAGTCTTATCCCTGATGATTCACCTGTTAATGATAATGACTACCACCAACAGATTAGAGCATGGGCTACAGTTCCGCCTAAATCACCAGCGTCAGACCTTCCATCCACTGACGAATTCATTAATGTTGTTAGGAGACTGCCCCTTAACAAATCATCAGGTGAAGATAAAATATCTAATCGTATGATAAAGGAAGCGTGTAAAACAGCGGGTGACGCGATATTAACTGTTTACAATCGGTGTATTGCTGAAGGTGTTTTTCCTCGTATATGGAGACATGGCTTTATACGAATAATACCTAAAAGCGGCGACAAGCCACCAGATGACCCTAAGTCTTACCGGCCCATAACATTATTACCATCTTTGGGAAAGCTCCTGGAGCGTCTTATCGTCCCACGATTGTTACCGGACGGGCCCAAATTCCATAAAAACCAATTCGCTTTTACTATCGGCAAATCAACCGTTGACGCGGCACTTTCTGTTAGAAAAATAGTTAATACCTCCGAGCACAAGTACGTAGTTGGAATCTTTCTAGATATTTCCGGGGCTTTTGATAACGCATGGTGGCCAATGCTACTACTTAAGATAAAAGCTCGTGGTTGCTATAATAATATATTTAATCTTCTTTGTTCGTACTTTTCTAATGGTTCCGCGAAACTTAAACTCGGACATCATTCCGTATCGAAACCTCTTACCATGGGCTGTCCTCAAGGTTCGGTTATCGGTCCTCATTTATGGAATATAGGCTTCGATGATTTCCTCGCGATTCCACTTCCAAGCGGTTGTTCTTTAACTGGTTATGCGGACGATGGCCTTCTGCTCATTCAGTCAAGCACTCGTGCTGGCCTCGAGAATCTGGCTGACACTTGCCTACGATTAATATCTCAGTGGGGCGATCGAAACCGTCTGACGTTTGCACCACAAAAAACATATCAGCTTATTTTAAAAGGTGAACTTAAATCGTGGCCTAGTATTAAATTCAATAATGTTCCCGTGAAGAGAAAGCAATCCGTGTGCTATCTTGGTTTAGTCTTAGAGAGGAATTTCACTTTCATAGAACATATAAAAACAGTTGGTGAAAAAGCTAAAAATAACTTTTATGCCCTAACGAGAATATCTAAGTCTACTTGGGGTTTGTCATTTTTAACCTTAAAAACTATTTATGGGGCTACTTACTTGGGTTGTTTGTGCTACGGAGCACCTGTTTGGGCCGATAGGGCCACCATAGGGGCGGCACGGCGTAAATTGCTTCAAAGCCAGCGCTTGGCTTTGTTATTCTTAAGTAAAGCGTATAGGACCGTCAGTACTGAAGCTTTACCGGTACTTGCTGGTGTTCTTCCAGTAGATCTTGAAGTGCAGCGACGTGCTGCAATGTATTTTTCCGCACGGGAGACCACTGACGCTGATTTCCTGCCGCAACGTGACCGTGATAAGATATCTAGATTATTTAAACCCCAGAGCGACGTCTGGGAGGAACTTTTATCCGAATGGCAAAATAGGTGGGATAATTCTCCCAAGGGGCGGCACCTCCACCAGTTCTTCCCATCCGTTCGTGAGCGGCTGGCTAGGACGTGGTTGGAGGTGGATCACTGTGTTGCCCAATTTCTCACGGGACATGGTAACTTTAAAAGTAAATTGTTTTCCTTTAAGCTTGTTCCCTCGCCTTTTTGTCAATGTTCGTCACCTGACTGTGAATATGAACAATCAGCACATCATATTCTTTGGGAGTGTATTCTTTGGCAGAACGAACGCAATATTATGTTGGATACTGTTCAGACTACATCTGGAGTCATTTATTATACGGACCTTGTGGAAACTCGAACAAACTTCCGTGCGTTCAAGCGTTTTTGCCATACCTATTATTGGAATCAAATATAGCAGCTCACAATTTAGGACCCATTAATATTAGTAGTCATTTTTACCCGTGGTGCAAGGCAACTGGGCTTCTCCCAGTTGTAATGTCCCTTTGTGCCTATTGGCCTTGCTTTGTTCTGTCTCCTGCTTGCATGGAGGGAAGTGGAAACATATTTTTCCTACTCCTCCACTATTCTTTCTGATTAATTTCGTGCAGGATCCAAGACAGGTAAATTCATTCTCCGGGACACGTCGAGCTTCATTGTCTTGGCGCTTTTCTGGTGGTTGCCACTGTTGATTCTGGCTCTCAGGAGTTGCAGTGGTTTGGGAATAGTGTGGTGGGTTTGTCCCAAAAAAAAAAAAGACAGGTACAATAAACATTTCCGGAACTGCCATTACGCAGCCATTGTACAGTAAAAAAAAAGATTCAGTAAAACACTCTTAATTTACTGACCGCACATTTCAACTTTCTATTGAACTTTAACAAAATTTATTCCTGAGTGAAAAAAAATGTGATTAGAATGTTAAGTGGAGTTTTTGTAACATTTCTCCGAGGAAAGTTAATTAGTCGGAAAGTCGACGTCCGCTGTAATGCCCTGCCAGATGTTCCTTATTGCCGCTCGCTTTACATACATAACGATGTTTGCCTGACCAAGTTTTTGAGGTAAAATGTAGTATTGTGTATATAGCACCTTATTTGGGCCTTTGTAGCCTTGATTAAAGTATTTGTATGCGACCTCTGTGCTGGTAAGCCATAAAAATATTGGAAAATCATTTTGGGTTTTCAGTTTTACAGTACTTGAGTAGGTATTGTATAGGTAGCTTTTTGATCACTTTTGAGAAAATCAAGAGGCGCTGCAAAGTTTAAAATGTTAGGTACATAAAAGGCGTGCATGACACAGAGTTCAGATTCTATGTTTAGATTTCATTAGAACTTTAGTAAATGGTATTTGCTTAAAGAATTTGCAGATAAAACCTTTTAATGGAACAAGGCTCTTAAACGAGTTTTAAAACTCAACAAACGTTGTTAAAGTTTGTTCACTTATCTTCTACAGTTATTTGTTTGCGAATTATCTCAAATAGCTAAGCGTTTTCTAATAGAACTTTTATCGTTACAAACCTTACCGCCCCCGTGTCGTAATGGAGTACCTGCACTAAGAGGGGGGGCCACCTCGCTATAAACGTTACAAACCCATATCATTGTTAAAGCGGGAAGATATGCATATTACTGCTTATAATATATTTTTCATTACTCATACTCTGAAAGTAGGTCATTACATGTCTGATTAGCCGTTTGAAAGTTATCCATTGCCGCCCTAGGGAAAATCGCTTTCAACTGACAGCTGCCAAGTTTAAGAAAAAAAAACTAGTTCTATTTTGACATTTCTATTGAACCATGTTCAAACTTTTTATACAGCCACGAAATTACAGAGCGATTTAAAATTAAAATAACACAAAGTTAAGTATTAAGAATATAAATATAATAAACTTTCAAAAAATTTTGTTTCATCTATTTCTCTAAAATAATACAGATTTCCACAAAATCTTTGCGATTTTTAAATAGTGAACATGAAAAATCCTGGCTGTATAGCTGGACGACCACAGCACAAAAATTAAAAAAAAAAACAAGCGGCAATGTGACAATCCGATCTACACTCATTTTTTCTTTAGCTAAAATTTATGTTGTTAATTTTACTTTCCTCGTATTCGTAATGAAAAGCACAGTGTTTACCTCGGGTAAATTACTTATTTAGTCCCTCGAACTATTAGCGCCCTCACTACGTTACGGGCGCCAAACCCCGTCTCGGGACGTAAATAAGTAACTTTCACGCCTTGGATAACAATGTAATATTATACTAGCGGCCCCCCGTGCTTCGCTACTTGTTACAAAAAATGTGATAAATGAAGAACCACTTGACCGATTTTGTGCAAACTTCACATAAATAATCTAATAAATAGTCCGAACAAAGCCTAAACATTTGGTTTGGATAGGTGAGTTCTTGAGTTATAAAGTTACAACGAAAAGTGGCATTGATTTTTATACAATTACTAGCATTTCGCCCGCGACTTCGTACGCGCAAATTTCGAACTTTGTCTCTGAAGTTTTACTCCCGGCCACCCTCTTTATGGGATATTTTTGGAAAATCTCAATCAATATCCATCAAAAATTCTGTCAACTCCAAAACAATCCCTCGGTGATTGAATTTCGCAAAATGCCGTCTTATTGAGCACCTAAGTCCTAAAAAGCAAAATTCGAAACTCTTACCTACTATTTCATACAAACTATCAACTCCAAAAACAACCCCTTAGGGGTCGAATTTCGCAACATCCCGCCTTAGTGAGCTCCTACGTCCTTAAAGGGACCCCCATGCAAAGATTGAGACCTTTATCTATCAACCACAAAAACAACTCCTTAGGGGTTGAATTTCACAATATTCCGTCTTAGTGAGCATCTACGTCCTAAAACGAACCCCCATGCAAAATTTGAGACTCCCAGCACTTATAATAACGAAGTTTCAAACAAACTATCAACACCAAAAACAACCCCTTAAGGGTAGAATTTCGAAAAACCCCTTTCGTAAGTAGCACCTACTTCCTAAAAAGAATCCGCATGCAAAATTTAAAACTCCTAGTAAGTACTTGTTGCAACAAAGTTTCATACAAACTGTCAACCCCAAAAACAACCCCTTAGGGGTGGAGTTTCGCAAAATCCCGTCTTAATGAGCACCTACGTCCTAAACTGAACGCCCTTGCTAAATTTCAAACTCCTAGCACTTGTAGTAATGTACTTTCATACAAATTGTCAACCCCAAAAACAACCCCTTAGGGATTGAATTTCGCAACATCCCGTCTTAGTGAGCACCAAAATCCCCAAAAAAAAAACGCCCATGCTAAATTACAGACTCATAGTTTCATACAAACTATTAACATAAAAATACAACCCCTTAGGGGTCGAATTTCGCAACATCCCGTCTTAGTAAGCTCCTACGTCCTTAAAGGAACCCCCATGCTAAGTTTGAGACCTTTATCTATCAACCCCAAAAACAACCCCTTAGGGGTCGAATTTCACAATATCCCGTCTTAGTAGCATCTACGTCCTAAAACAAACCCCCATGCAAAATTTGAGACTCCTAGCACTCGTAGTAACGAAGTTTCATACAGACTATCAACACAAAAAACAACCCCTTAGGGGTCGAATTTCGCAACATCCCGTCTTAGTGAGCTCCTACGTCCTTAAAGGGACCCCCATGCAAAGATTGAGACCTTTATCTATCAACCCCAAAAACAACCCCTAAGGGGTTGAATTTCACAATATTCCGTCTTAGTGAGCATCTACGTCCTTAAACGAACCCCCATGCAAAATTTGAGACTCCCAGCACTTATAATAACGAAGTTTCAAACAAACTATCAACACCAAAAACAACCCCTTAGGGGTCGAATTTCGAAAAACCTCTTTCGTAAGTAGCACCTACTTCCTAAAAAGAATCCGCATGCAAAATTTAAAACTCCTAGTACTTGTAGCAACAAAGTTTCATACAAACTGTCAACCCCAAAAACAACCCCTTAGGGGTGGAGTTTCGCAAAATCCCGTCTTAGCGAGCGCCTACGTCCTAAAAAGAAACCCTTTGCAAAATTTTGAACCCCTACCACTGGTAGTTTCCGAGATTTCGTGTCCTATGAGTGAGTGACCTTTCGCTTTTATATAATATAGATATATAGAATATATATAGAATATAGATTTGGTAACAGAAATAAAGGAAACTACAGGGCCTACGTATATCTAAAAATTTTTACGAGGACACTCTCGTGAATATGTGTAAAGCGTCTTATAAGTGTTACCTACTTTAATTCTGAGCTCCATAACGCATAACGTGCTGAAATTAAACACGTTCATTTTAAGAAAACTCCTCTGAACCCAAGCACAAGCATTTCACGCCCACAACAAATTCAATTTCACCTCGCCCAATTGTTTTCCCGAAATAGAGCTCAATAAATATTATGAATAATTAAAAAAACCGCTGTGCCTTTGCGAGCAAACTGCTCTTAGAAAATCTATTTATTTCTTATACAAAAATTTATCGAGTCTGTTTATGGAGGAAATCTTCAGAGTACGGTAGAAAACACGTTTTTAATTTACAAACAACTAGACGGCTTTGATGTCGCACAAAAAGAAATTAATTAAAGAAACCGATTTCGCAGGCGCCATTCAGGAAATGAAGTATATTGAATTTTTATCCGGTAAGAATAAATCGCAAAGAGCCGATTAGAGAAATTCCAATTTCAAATCTGTAGGTTCGGCCATTCGATGTTTATTCAAAGTTGGTTAGCAAAAGATTAACACTTCGTTTCCACGATCTGTAATCCAATCAATTGATTATTACTTGTTGTTACGAAAAAAGAATCCTTGCTCGTTTCTACGGATGCTGGGATGTTTATTACAACTTTGTGAATATTTTTTATTAATTTGTGACGTTTTTGCTTCGATATTCGTCTTTAAAAACTTCTAAGAGTTATGTTTGCTGTAAAATTTTATTTTTAGGTTATTTTTACTAATTTTATTAAGAAAAAAAGAGAAAACAAGAGTTCCCTATCCTGCATTGAATGAAGGTGGCCTACTGCTCTACACTTGCTATCGAGTTTTTGTGCTGAGAGTAGAGTCCGAGGTTAAATCCTACACCGCGATAAAATACGAGTGTTATTTTGTCTACTGAATGAAGCAAGGAGATGAATCAGGTGATCTCACGACAAAGCCGCACGCTTCGCAGTCGTAAATGTCGACCGCGGGAGTAGCTCGTTATTACGTTAACCTATAGTAAACATGATGTATCAACATAGACAAATAAGGAAATTTTTATAGGTTTTTATTCTTATCAGAATATCTTATTGTACCTGTGTATCACGGGACTCTTTATTTCATAGTCAACAAGTGAAATTCAAGTCGAAAATGCATTCAACATTGCTCTATTATTCAAAAACTCTTTAATTTCTTGAGAAATGTACCTATGTATTTCTTCAATAATGTCACAGGAAGAGGTACGCCTATTTTACTAAATGAATAGACAGAAGTAAACTTAGAGCACACCATTCGTTATCGATCCCATTTAAAACGTGACGGTGTTTGTGGTGGTAATAATTCCATCAACAAAGTCAGGTACGAAGTTTGAAGCTTTCAAAGTTAATAACAAGCAGACAGTTTAAATAAATTGCATCTTCTTAAACCGCTATACATAGGTACACCTCACAACGAGCGCCCAGAGATCTACCTCGTAAAACGAAACAGCTGAAGTTCCGCCGCAGCGATAATTGGCTACAATACGGTATCATACTCATTTGCTTGACAGACTAATGCTTCAGTTAACCAACATTTTGTTTGGAGCCATCGGCGGCGAGGGAAATCAGAGTCCAGCGGATGTTTATTATTCAAGGCGGACTCGCCGCGGATTTCATTACGCGCAGATCTGCCGCCGGTGGGGGGAGGGGGAGTGACATCTTATTATTTTTGACTGACTGCCTTGTTTATGTGGCCATAATTGGGTAGGGATAGTGCAGCTGGTGTTGGGAACGGTCTGTTGATGGGTTTTATTCTCAGTCAGTCGAAGCTAACTGCTAAGTGAGTTAGTATATTATAAAGTAGTCTATAGTTTTTCTTGTATGTCGTCAAAGTCAAGTTTATGTAACATTACACTGAAAAAAATAAAACAAGACTTTCTACTGTTCTTGAACAGTAAAAAAAACCGTTCCGGGAACTTATTTATACGTTAAAATAATTGATTACGGACAGTGCACTGAAATGGGCAAAAACAGTAAAGAGCCAAACAGTTATTTCAACTGTATGAACATTAAAGTCTACTGAAACGTAAAGAGCTAAACAGTTATTTCAACTGTATGAACATTAAAGTATACTGAAACAAACAGTTCCTTGTAAGTAACCGACAGTAAAATCTAATGTTATAACTCAACTGTTTTTTTTTTTCATAGTTTTACTGCTTTGGACAATAGGCTCTATTTTTACTGTCCAAAACGGTGAATATTACCGAAAAATCGGTTGGTATTACTGATTATTTTTTTCAGTGTAGTTAGCACATGTCCATGACTGTGTTCCGGAGCTTTGGGAAAATCATGGTCTAATCAAGGAATATTAGCCCACAACTCAGCTTAATGGCTTCTTTTTACGTGGTAAGATCATCAAATGAGTCTTCCCGCCGTTAGCGGCTTTTGTAACTACCTACGGTCTATTTGGCAGCTACAGAAGGGTACTCAGTAGCATTTTTAAAAACCGCGTTAGATTCTATTTTTTTTCATCAGTTATTTTCGTCCAGTTTGGAATTCCAACAATAGTACACATTCAAAACATTGCTTCTCTCCACAATTCAGACCGCGAAGAGAAACAAAACAATTCTTGCGTCATCTCGCGGTATTTTAATGTATAATTCGCTGTCACTTCTGATGCGACCTCTGCGTTGAGGAGGGGTAATTCCTGTTAAACCCGCCACGAATGTGCTACCTGATTGCTGTCACTTTGTCTACACAACACTGTTTTCTGTTTCCATTGAGGATTTTAATTAATATTATGGTTTTCGCTCCGTTTGGAACAGAATTGGGGTAATCTGATTATAGTCATGGGGCTGAGATAAGACTGGACAGTTTTGAATGTAATGTTGTATTGTGGCGAAAACAAGAAACAAAATCTACACGGCTATAATAGTAGCCCGTTCAAAATAGACATTTTAATTAACGAAAAATTCTACAGATCTGAATTTCGGTAGATACCTAGGGTATATCAGAAGCAAAGCATATTATTGTATTACGTAAAAGAAGTCGAGTTTCCAGCAGGTTACAACAATTTACTTTAAGTGGAAATCCAACACCTAAAATGACGGATGAACAGAACAGGCACCAAAACAGAATTCGAGTCAAAGCCCGAGGGCTCCAACTTGATAATTGGATTAAAATTGAACCAGAGGAAAAAATCCGATTACCAGAGTCACAGATATTTTTTACTCGATTTCGAATAAAATCTTTCTTTAGATTTCTGACTTATAGCGGCCATACACCATACTGCCTATCGTACAATCGGCATGACGATCGATTTGATCAAATTGGCAGTTCGTCCATATACACCATACACCATACTGCCTATCGTCCAATCGGCATGACGATCGATTTGATCAAACTTCAAATCGGCAGCAGTGATGCCAACTTAGCAACTTTATAGCTAGATCTAGCTATTATTCGGTGACCGACAGCTACAATTTTATAAAACTTGTGGCTTAACTTTTTAGCTACTTGTTTTTTTTACCGATTTATCCCAGTAGTGAAGGTCGGAAAACATTTGCTTATCGTTAAGCAAATGTTTTCCGACCTTCAAGCGATTTTCGACTTTATTGACATTTATGCAAACACCGGATTTTAATGAAGGAGCAATGTTAGCTAACGAGAATGTGAGAAAAAACAAACTAAATTTTGAATGTCAATAAGGTCGAAAATCGCGAAAAGTTAAAAAAAGGAAAAAAGAGTGTCAGCATAAGGATGGGGGACCTCTAGTGGGCCAAAGCCTGCCGGGGTCGCGGGACTTATCTCATTACCGTGACCCCGGAACATAAAGGGCTATTGAAGGACACCGTGGATTTTAGTCACTACAAGTCTGACAGTCCCTCCCGCCCTGCTCGGGGTGGGAGGACTCATTTGATGATTTTACCACGATAAAAAAAAAGTTAAAAAAAGGTTCAGGCGATTTTCGACCCTCCATTCCATTCCACTCCACTCCACTCCATTACAGTACAGTCCATTCCATTCCATGGTAATACACACATGACCCTCCTTTGCGTCGCGCAGTCTGTAAAAAGTGTCGTTACAATTTTTTCCGCCTAGCCCCCTTTCGCAACGCGCCATAAGGAACTTCGTTCCAAAAAAATATACGTTTCGAATGAAGGAGGAGGTTCTCATCCTCCTTTTTTTTACGTCGGTTAAAAAGTAGCTACCGAATATTAGCTAGATCTAGCTATAAAGTTGCTAAGTTGGTATCACTGCTGCCGATTTGAAGTTTGATCATTCCGATTTGATCAAATCGATTTGATCAAATTGGCATGATCAAATCGGCATGATCAAATCGGCATGATCAAATCGGCATGATCAAATCGGCATGATCAAGCCTATTGTCATGCCAATTTGATGGATTCCACGCCCACACACGGTCAAATCTAACTGATCAAATCGGCAGCGTCATGCCGATTGTACGACAGGCAGTATGGTGTATGGCCGCTATTAGACAAACGACTTATAAGATATAATCGCCACATCGGCATTCAATATTTGGAGCCGTGTATCTCTAAACTACAATTGCCTGGTATTAGGATTAAGCACCTTGTTTATTCGCGACACATCAGAAAAAATTGAAACGTGACTAATGCGAACTAATAAAATATGTTATCAGGGACCGGTATTAGTCCCCAAGACACTTAAACTCTAAACAGTGTAAGGTACATTTAGTTGAATCTTTTTTAGGCATATTCTGTAAAAAAAAACCGGCCAAGTGCGAGTTGGACTCGCGTGAAGAGGGTTCCGTACGATGTTACCTATCACGTTTTTTTTAAATCTGACCCAAATTGGTACGCACAATATTGAGTGATTTACCATGTTATTTAAATATCATGGACTTCTTATAGGTTTTCCTATAAACCATAAGTAGAAAACTAAATTCTGCATTCAAAAAAAAAAATAGGTTCAGTAGTTTCGGAGATAAGGGGGGGAATGGTCAAATTCCGTCTATTTTCTTGAATAACTTGGAAACTATTTATTTTAAAATTACAAAAAAAATATATTTAAGATTGTCTCAACAAGACCTTTCATTTGATATGTCACACGATGCAGTTTTCAATTATTTTTTTAAATTTTCCCCTTCCCCCCCCCAAAAATTGCCTCCCATATACAGATATGGACTTCTTATAGGTTATCCTATAATCTATAAGTACAAAACTAATTCCTGTATTTTTTTCAAAATTTTAGGTTCAGTAGTTTCGGAGATAAGGGGGGGGGGGAATGGTCAAGCTTCGTCTATTTTTTTTGAATAACTTGGAAACCATTTATTTTAAAATTACAAAAAAATACTTTAAAGTTTGTCTCAACAATACCTTTCATTTGATATGTCACACGATGCACTTTTCAAATATTTTTTTTAAAATTTTCCCCTTCCCCCCCCCAAAAATTACCTCCCATATACAGATATGGACTTCTTATAGGTTATCCTATAATCTATAAGTAGAAAACTAATACCTGTATTTTTTTCAAAATTTTAGGTTCAGTAGTTTCGGAGATAAGGGGGGGGAATGGTCAAGCTTCGTCTATTTTTTTTTAATAACTTGGAAACCATTTATTTTAAAATTACAAAAAAAATACTTTTAAGTTTGTCTCAACAATATCTTTCATTTGATATGTCACACGATGCACTTTTCAAATATTTTTTTCTAAATTTTCCCCTTCCCCCCAAAAATTACCTCCCATATACAGATATGGACTTCTTATAGGTTATCCTATAATCTATAAGTAGAAAACTAATTCCTGTATTTTTTTCAAAATTTTAGGTTCAGTAGTTTCGGAGATAAGGGGGGGGGGGAATGGTCAAATTTCGTCTATTTTCTTGAATAACTTGGAAACTATTTATTTTAAAATTACAATAAAAATATATTTAAGATTGTCTCAACAAGACCTTTCATTTGGTATGTCACACGATGCAGATTTCAATTATTTTTTTTTAATTTTCCCCTTCCCCCCCAAAAATAACCTCCCATATACAGATATGGACTTCTTATAGGTTTTTCTATAATCTATAAGTAGAAAACTAATTACTGTATTTTCTTCAACATTTTAGGTTCAGTAGTTTCGGAGATAAGAGGGGAGGGGAAATGGTCAAATTTCGTCTATTTTCTTGAATAACTTGGAAAATATTTATTTTAAAATTACAAAAAAAAATACATTTAAGATTGCCTCAACAAGACATTTCATTTGATATGTCACACGATGCAGTTTTCAAAACTTTTTTTTTCATTTTCCCCTTCCCCCCCAAAAATTACCTCCCACATACAGATTTCATCTATTCACGTCACACCTCTGTGCTTGGGTCACAGGAATTGATATGTGTACCAAATTTCAACCCAATCGGTCTAGTAGATTCGGAGATAATTGACTGTAAGCGACAGACAGACGGACACACGAGTGATCCTATAAGGGTTCCGTTTTTGTATTCGGACGTACGGAACCCTAAAAATACCATGTATGTATGAGATATTACCGTAAAGAAGAAACGTACAAAAATATAGGACCTACATAATAATTAATTACCCTTAATCTAACTCAGACCCAGTCTTTAAGCTGCAACAAAGAAATTCCACACATTTAATACATTTTCTAACCAACCAACAAATCAACTCTCCAACTATTTTCAACAGCCAGATCCTTGAAAACTTGTAACTAAACATTCACATTCATTAAACAATAACTAAACCAAACCGAACTTCTAACCGAATCTCGTAAGCCGGCAACAATGGGCGTCCAAACTACACATAATTGATGCATGCAGTAACCACTAACCCAATTCCACTGGACGTGGGCCCGTTTAATTAATGACGTCACTCGATGTCATGTCATCATTACGGGGGAGGGGGGGAGGAGGTCCAATGGGGTAGCGGGGAGGGGTGGTCAGATAATGAGTGATCTATGAGAGCTATCGAGCGAAGGATTATACGGGTAGAGGTTGTGTATGATTGTGACGTAATGCGGTCATCAGGGACTTAGCATGCACAGTAAGCGCGGATTATGAAGTAACAAGATAAATAATATTGCGAAGGTAATATCACATCTATCGCGTATGTCTATCCAGCAGGCCCCAACGAGATTTATCAACAGATGATAGCTGTTCATAAAGACAGTATTTTGTACCTAAAGAAAATAAATAAGATATATTTTGTACCTCGATAGTTTTTGATTTAATGACGATTTGATGAAGTGTCTAGCTAGCGGGCCTCTTATGATTATTTTTTTTGTTATTATACTTTCAGATCTCCTAATAGTGCTCGGAGTTAGCAACTATTATGTACCTTACAAATCCAAAATTTCGACTTTCTGTGAGCTATACTTTAGAAGATATTCGTTATTGAGACAAACGTCCAGCCAGCGGGCCCCTTTTTAAATACTAGTCTTATAAGTCATACAATAGCATTAGGAGCTTGATACTATTATGTACCTTACAAATCCAAAATTTCGACTTTCCGTGAGCTAGACTTTAGAAGATATTCGATATTGAGACACGTCCAGCCAGCGGGCCCATTTTTTAATACTAGTCTTTTACCAGCTACAAAAGGAGGTAATACACAATGAAAACTACTTACTTATAAAATTCTTATAAGACGCAGTGGAAGCGTGCTGGGCACCTCTTAAAAATATTGACCCAGTTAGGAAGTGAGACCTGGGAATCCTGTATATTAAGGAAACCCACTTATTTCTTCATTACAATTTATTTTTCTTTATTACAGTAGTGCACCACAAACATTTAAATAAATGATATTCTCGTTAAATATTCCCGGTAGGTGATCATTTTTACTTTATTTTTTTAAATGTTATGCAATAGCTTTACCGCGGCAGTCTCCGAGAGCCACACGTATTTTTTTTAGCTTGGTAAAATCATCAAATGAGTCCTCCCACCCAGGGAGGGTGTACTGTCTAAAATACACGGTGTCCTTCAATAGCCCTTTACGTTCCGGGGTCACGGTATTAGGTAGTCCCGCGACCCCGGCAGGCTCTGGCCCTCTAAGGGGAGCCCCGTCATCTTGCTGACACTTTTTGAGGCACGCGTGGAACACAACGCGCCGTCGACCCGGGCATGGTCCATGGTCGGACAGCGAGTCGCCCATTCCTCACCGCCCGCATGCCCGCGCCTACGCGCTACGGTGGCTGGAGATCGTCTGCCAACATCCGTCGCCGTCTGTCAATGCCAATGTCCCTTTGTGCCTATTGGCCTTGCTTTGTTCTGTCTCCTGCTTGCATGGAGGGAAGTGGAAACATATTTTTCCTACTCCTCCACTATTCTTTTCTGATTAATTTCGTGCAGGATCCAAGACAGGTAAATTCATTCTCCGGGACACGTCGAGCTTCATTGTCTTGGCGCTTTTCTGGTGGTTGCCACTGTTGATTCTGGCTCTCAGGAGTTGCAGTGGTTTGGGAATAGTGTGGTGGGTTTGTATCCGTCGCCGTGGACGTCTACCACTGCGGCTGGGCTGTGAGGTGGACGCTGACCTCTCCCTCACGCATCCCGCCTCCTCCTTTGCTAGCATGACTGCTTCGCAGAAGGAGGCTGTCGCTTAACACTCTATCTCGCCCCGCAGCATAGCCACTGGCTGGACGTTTGTCTCAGTAACGAATATCTTCTAAAGTATAGCTCACAGAAGGTCGAAATTTTGGATTTGTAAGGTACATTATAGTATCAAGCTCCTAATGCTATTGTTTGACATAAAAGACTAGTATTTGAAAAGGGGCCCGCTGGCTGGACGTTTGTCTCAATAACGAATATCTTCTAATGTATAGCTCACAGAAAGTCGAAATTTTGGTTTTGTAAGGTACATAATAGTTGCTAACTCTGAGCACTATTAGGAGATCTGAAAGTATAATAACAAAAAAAATAATCATAAGAGGCCCGCTAGCTAGACACTTCATCAAATCGTCATTAAATCAAAAACTATCGAGGTACAAAATATATCTTATTTATTTTCTTTAGGTACAAAATACTGTCTTTATGAACAGCTATCATCTGTTGATAAATCTCGTTGGGGCCTGCTGGATAGACATACGCCATCTATCTAAGATTAGATATACATATTATTATAATGGCTGAGTTTACATTTATTATAGGTTTATTTATATAAGCTCACCACATTTATACGTGCCATTCTTTACGAAACAACCCGGTAAAACTCGACTGATTGTCTTAGATGACTGCTAAAAGTGAGGTCCTCAGTGAATAAGTAGACACTCAGAACCTCACGTTTAGCAGTCACGTTCGTGAGCAGGCATTAGAACGAGAGAAATAATAGTTCTCTTCTCGTAGTCAACTATACAGATATGGGTTTGCGGTAGTTGCGTGAGGCTTGTAACACTGATAAACTGATTGGTTCGTTCCAGAAATTAATTACTGATTCTATTAGGTTGATTGTACCGTGAATTTCACAACGAGCCAATCAAAATGTTTGGATTCCGAAATAATTAAATGTGCGATTTTGTGATTTAATTAAATAGATTTCGTTAAACAACAAAATTGCATACCTATATATACGTACGACTGACCGTGTAATCCAATGATATTATAATATATCATAGATATGTTATACACGTACAAAACAACAGAAAAAAGCGTACCGCGCAGAGAGGCAGCACACATACACACTTTTTATTCACACACATTACATTTCACTACAAGTAAAAAGGATAGCTTGATAAAACCAATGTGAAAAAAAGTGACAGCTAGATGGTGACGCTCTCTCTTTTATCTCACTCGCACTCTCACTCGCACTCTTTCTTTTACGACGCCATATTATAGAAACGTAATGTTTTATTTGTGAAAATATTAAGATAAATAATATATTTACGAATGATAAGTGATTCTTTGACTTTTAGAAGTTGCTTGCTTGTATAATTTGTACAATATCTCATCACACACGACGGCATTTTCGGTGGTTTTGAGTCACTTTTACTTTTGACTCACTCTGTAGTACGTGAAGTGCATCCGTTGTCGCTGGCAACGTCGGACTGAGGTCACGGTTTGTGAATCAACCACATTTGAGCGCGTCTGTTTTTGAGCGCGTATAACGTATCTACACCTTTTTTACTTATAATATCATTGGTGTAATCCCATTATTTTGCAAAATAAATAGTACCTACTACTAACTACAATATTTTATTTATATGACATACTAGCTTTCACCCGCGACATTGTTCGCGTGAGTTTGGCCCCCGACCCATCGCCCATGTCGCATTCTAGCGCCCGCCCGCGTCATTGTTTTTCCACTCAGTAAAAAAAATTGTAACTGAGCTAATGTGCACCTAGCCTATATAATAGCCCTAAACGGATTTCCATTCCCACAATCTCTTCACTGAATCAGCATAATTATTACATTGCTAACTACTTATACTCATTATTAACAAGTGCCCTTCAATTACAGTAATGGACGTGCCATGGGATGTGCGCGTGCAGTCTTCACACGGCGTGGCCGGCGGGGCTGCTCTGCTGACCTGCACCGTGCCTTCAGTCGTGAGGAACCACGTGACCGTCGCCAGGTGGTTTAAAGATGGAACTGTGCTGGCGCCACTGGCTGCCGAGGCTGGTAAGTATACTGCAGTAATCTGGAACACCCGAACCTCACTAACAATGTACGTGACGGTACACAGACAGTTTATAACTTCTTTATTTTAGTTCTCCCGCCAGGGTGGGACGGGAGGGACTGTCAGACTCGCGCTGGCTAAAATCCACGGTGTTCCTTTAATAGACCTTTACGTCCAGGGTGTCGGTTACCTGATAAGAAAGTCCCGACTAAGGGAGGCCCATCAGCCCATCACCCAAATCGTCTCGCGACGTCCATTCGACGACTCCCTCGGCGGCAGGGGTGAAGGGAGGACGCTGTCCTCTCCCTCACGCGGTGCGCCTCCTCCTTTGCTAGCATGACTACTTCGCAGAAGGTGGTGACTACTTTCCATTCCGACTCGCCACGCAGCATGACCTCGACCAATGCCGGTCGCAAAAGGTCTCCGCCTATCACCATCGTGAGGACACGGCGGTGCTCTGCCCAAGCGGGGCAGTCCTGCATCATATGCTCCACCGTGTCCTCCGGGTAATCCTCGCAGTGGTGACACCCAGGCGTTTCTTCCTTCCTCATCCGACACAGGTACCTCCAGAAACGTCCGTGTCCGGTGAGGACCTGCGTCATGCGGTAGGTCAGGACGCCGTGACGCCTATCCAGCCACTCCTCAAAGAGGGTTCTTGCCGCCACGATTGCGGCGATTTAATCTGGATTAAAACATGGGATAATTTTCGAGTTCTAGCGGCCGCTAGCAACAGTTGATTTAACATAATGTTTATAGCTCTGTAAAAATAATAACCCGCGACACATAGCGCAGCAGTCGCCAGCTCCGCCACACGACCAGAGAGTTGATTTCATCATAAGGTACGAACAACGGGTTTTATGAGTTATTATGTATAAGTTGAAATGTAGAAACTTTTGTTATAACTGTAAAGATTGATTTTGTGAAAGCTTCACCGCTTACAGCACCATAGTTATTTATAACTCTCCCTCTCGTGACCCAAAATAATAAGATCATGTATTTGACAATATATCTAAGTCTCTGAGAAAGTTTTGCTAGTAAACAAATAATATATCGTGGAGTCAATCCTTGCTTTAAGTATTTGAATAACCAATTGATCTACAAACTTCAGTGACCCATCAAATATGATTCAGAACTCAATAAAACTTTTTATTTTCATCGGAAAATTATAAGAATTGAGTAATCAGCTACGAAAAAGTTTTTATGTATATTTACAGATCCAGAATCATTTTATTGATCCCAGCGATGAATTCCGTTCTGTCAAACATGTTTTTCAAACGTAACCTTCCAGTCCCAGTAGATACGTCGTCTGGAAAGTTTTCAACAATACCGACTCTGGACCTTATAAAATCGAAATTAATTTTCGCGAACGAGCCAAACGGCCGATTATTGCTTTCGAAAGGAGAAAATTAAGAATTTTTCGTTAATCCAAGTGTAGGAAGCGGCTGTCGGCGACAGGAACAAGGGAGCTGAACTTGCTTTATGAGTTCCGAGTTCTCGATTAGAACCAGAAAATTCGATTAATGTTTTCATTTACGGACGCTTCCGCTCTTTTTCGATTACTCTTCGAGGTAATGACTCATTCAACTTCTTGGACATTTTTCCGGGAGATTGTTTTGAAACTCAAGTTTATATTTGTTGAAAGAACTTGTTTAATGTTTGGCGGTTTTGGAATTTTCTGTTTGTCTTACTTTTTGTTCATTTTGGTGTTTACACGTGTAATCTTTTCGTTGAAGGAACGGCATCTTAGTTCATATAATATCATGTTTTCTGCTGAAAAAAGCAAATCACTTTACATTGTTTTCTCCGTTTATCTCTCGAGTGCATTGTTATAATAAACAATTTCCTTCTATTACTTGTTGAAACGGAAGCAATCTTTAAATCTAAACAGACTCGCACTCAATTTTATCTTGAATGAGCAATGTACAACAGATTCACAAGGAGGCCACTAAAATGCCCATTGGAGCCGAATCGCTAAGATAAGCTCGGAATGAGTGGTGCGTAACACAATTATCGACGGGATCCGGCCGAGCTTCAAACGTCTTAATTAATACAAAACCTTTTAGAATTGTTTATAACTAAATATAGTTGAGATGGTAGATACAACGCTTAAATGGTTTTCATTTGCTTCGTTATTGTTTAATCAAAATTAAAAATATTTAGTCTACATTGTTGTTATAGACTAAAGTCTACAACAACCCTCTCGATATCTTGACTAACTCATGTGTTACATTATTTTTCTGTTGTAATAAAATTAGACCCACTGTTAAAAATGAGATTCGTTTAATTTTATATTTAAGTACAATCATGTAGAAAGCGTAAAGAAAAAATAATTGATTCAACTCGTTTAGCTAATTCTAATGTACCTACTAACAATAAAATAATATTATTTTTAAACATTTTGATATCGAACGCATTTTGCTTCTCAAAAAAATGATGCCTCGGAAAGCAAAATCATGACGAAAGAAGAGCGCATTTAACCATTCCCATATCCAGATATTGAGTAAGGTAGATTGATAAGGATTAATCGACGATTGCGTTGACTATTGAATTAATGATCGTGCAGAGATAAGGCAACCAAGTCAGACGTGTGTTATATTATCAGAAGGTACGGCCCGTTAAATTTAACGGGTCCTTGAAGACGAAGTCATTCTGTGTGAGAACTATATTCTATGATAGTAGGTAAGTATTACTACTCACGGAGCTGTTCCAGCTCTGTATCAGATTATTAAGTATACGAGTTTCATTTATTTTCCCACATGATAAGTTTCCTCGAATGTGATGTGGAAACAAAGGCCTCAGCAATAATTAACTCGGGCCAACGGCAAATGCTGACGAGTTGCTAATCCGTCTCGAGAGACTGCGAATAAGTTAGCTTTTTTTCGCCAACTTGAGCACAGAACATTTTCTTTCATCTCCGTAATGGAGTCTGAGTGTTTTATTGACCTTTATTTACTTATTTTTCGGCTTTTAACCTTAAGAGGGACATAACAAACATAAGTCAATTGATTTTTTTAAGGTTAGGTTTGCGTGACCTTGCTAATTAATTATCATACATTTATTAATAAAAGGAAGCTTCACCGCCAACAGGAAGTAAACACAAAAATAGGAATTCCAAACAAAACGCCAATTAAAAAATACACACATAAAATACTAGTAAAAAAAAACGAGAGTTACAACAATATTTAATATGAATAATGTATGCGTGTGTCTGTACTGTGTGAGTGTGAACGCGTGTATT
Source organism: Agrotis exclamationis (assembly GCA_950005045.1). Lineage (NCBI taxonomy): Eukaryota > Metazoa > Arthropoda > Insecta > Lepidoptera > Noctuidae > Agrotis > Agrotis exclamationis. The sequence continues at coordinate 27,299,874 of OX465418.1, read as the reverse complement.
GATATGGTGTACGACTCACTAGCACTGCAGGCGTAACTGAGCGTCACGCGTTTGACCCAAGATAAAGATGATCTCTTTTTAAAGACGGTTCCTAGTAGTATTAAGTATTATTATAATATTAAGGTACAGTATTGGAATTAACATAAAAATCAAATTAATCAATCAAATGATGAACTATGAGATAAAATAAACAGTATACTAAAGTCTATAAAATAAACAATTAACGTCCCCGACTTCACTGTCAAGATTTACGTAGTTATTAAGTCTCAGTTGAAGCTAAGGAAGTCTGTGTCTAAGACTGCAGTAGCTACAACATTACCATTCAACGGTCCTGTGAATTCTTTGCACAGTCGTTTAATAAAGAAGAACAGTACAAATTGAATAGGGAACTTTTCTCAATTGTCGCTGTGCAGCGTGCAGCGGCAATAAGATTCAAACTTTAGGTAAAAGTTAAGCGTCGCTAATGCAAGTTTAATGTTCGTCTTTGATGCAGTTGCGACGAATTACCACTCTTTACTTAAACAGATAACTCGCAGTTTGTTTGTACTAGAAGAGACTTGATTGTTATGGCTGTGCATGATATTTTGCTATTTGATTATTATCATAATTTGAGTTAATTAATTTTTAACAGACTTCTTATTATCTACGTTGTTTTTTTAATTATGAAAGAAAATGTTACAAAATATAATAACACTCGAAAAGGTTGTCGGAGATTTTAGTATTGTTAGTACCTAACATCTTTAATAATAAATCTATGGTTAGTAGCATAAGATAATAGTTGGTACTATAAATGCTCATTCGTAATTCGGCTTCCTTGCATTTTAATGTTTTAAATCTAACTTTAAAAGTTAAAGTTAATCAAGAAACAAACAACACTTTTCGTTGGCATAACTTAAACTTAATTTTCTCTTGAACTGCCAACAGTCAAACTTGTACAAAGTTTGCTTCTATTTTTCTTTGTTTTTAACGTCAACTTTAAGAAGTTGGACAAAAAGGGCTAATTTGCACTATCTAGTGATCCACAGCAGATGCAGTTGATCGCCGGCGGTAGTTGGCAGTTTCGCGTTCGTTTATGCAGATTACTCCGCGCTTGATTTAATATCCGCCGCCAGTTTGAGGAACTCGCTGTTTCAGCTGAAACACGCCATGCTCTAAATTTATTTACTTAATATTTGTCAGTTTGCGGTTCTTGGTGACGGTAAATGAATTTAAGGAGATTTGAAAAATATTTTTTGTGAAAACGTATTGACATTTCTCGCATCTATATCTATACTAATTTATAAAACAGAAGAGTTAGTTTGTTTGTTTGGTTGAACGCGCTAATTTCAGAAATTACTGGTTAGAATTAAAAAAAATCTTTTTGTGTTGGATAGTCCATTCATCGAGGAAGGCTATAGGCCAATATAGGAGCGGAGCAGCAATGAGAAATGTTTCAAAATCGGGAAAATGTATTCCTTTTCGAGATCTTCCGTTGCGTGCGCTGCGTAAACAGTTAAAGATGCGCAAAAATTATGAACTACGGAATTATTCCTCATGAAAAGTTCTAAAATCAAGTTCGCGAGACCATATACCTATCTTTTAAGGTTAAGTCACTATAAACTTTTTTATAGAAATAAAATTTGTTTTAAAGTAATGCATTATTTGCGAAGGTATTTTCATTAACATGATATTAATCCTTATCTAAATAAAAAGGTAAGTTAAATTAAAATAAAATACCTCAGGAATTCGGCAACAGGCTAGAATGGGGAGCAGTTGGAACACATAAGGGAAAAAGACATCCTCTACCTATCACCCCAGCCACCGCTGAAGACTCCCAGGGCGTCGGAAATCGTGGGTCATATTCAAGCCGCTTGCGGACGGGGAGTAATGGGTAGCTCGCTGTCCGACCAAAGATAAGAAACGACTCACAGCGCGTCGTGTTCCACGACGAGACGAGACGGAGTGGGAAGCGCCTCCTTGAGGCGGGATGCGTGAGGGAGAGGACAGCGTCCACCTCACGTACCAGCCGCAGTAGTAGACGCCCACGGCGACCGACGTCGCAAGACGATCTCCGGCCACCATAGGCGCGGACATGAGGGTGGCGAGTAATGGGCGACTCGCTGTCCGACCATGGATCATGCCCGTGTCTACGACGCGTTGTGGGCTAAAGCCTGCCGGGACTAACGAATACCATGACCCCGGAACGTAAAGGCTATTGAAGGACACCGTGGATTTTAGTCTGTACAAGTCTGACAGTCCCTCCTGCCCTGCCCGGGCGGGAGAACTCATTTGATGATTTACCACGCTAAAAAAAGGGAACTGATGGGGACGGGACCATAGGGCCAACGCCTAACATGACGCGGGTGAAACCGCGGGCAGAAGCTAGTAGTAATATAAACACACATCGATCTTACAACAATTAAACCGATGTAGGAAAGTCTTTGGTATTGATATGATTCTTTGTCATACTTTGGATTTATCTAGGTATGCAGGTACTTTCTTATTTTAAGGCGCGGACCGACTACGATTTTAATCGCTTATGACCGCGTAAACTATTGTCACCACTATGGAGCGTCATTAAGATTGAAAATTGAAAAAATGATATTTGTGTTGAAATGTGACGCAAGCTGCGAATGGGCATTTATTTTACTGCTTTTCTTTAGATTATTTAAAATATAGACATAAAATTAAATAATGGTTTGGTTAAAGTTTTAAAAAAATGGAAAACCTACTAAATTCTTAAAAAAAAACTGTTGTTATCGCTGGAAATACAGAGATCTTCGACGTCAAAGTTTATTTTTGTGCTACAACTTCCCAATTTTTATTGGGAATATCAAACTCTTATTTATTAATCTGTTCGGTTTAAATTCTTCATTATACCCTTCTCTGTTCACTGTATTTTTCGTGTTGCTTATTTTTATTACATTACGTCATACTCGACGTTCTAAGAAACCAATTTTTGGGAATATTGTGATAAGACCGCGCCTTAAGCATGTGGCGATTGGGGCTCCTTCTGTAAGATGTCAGTAATATCAACACTAAATTTACTTACAAATAATTTCGTTAATGTCGCTCAAGGTAAGGATAATATTTTCACAAATTAATTAAGGCCATATTAATTTCGTCGCCGCCGTAAGGGGAGTGGTGTAAACTTGGCAGTACGTCATGAGCATCCAGTACAAGCGTCATTTAGCTCCACTTGCTTCGCTCGCTCAGCTGAGTTTAACTGCTTTCCGGAAAATAAACAGCTAATGTATTCTACATGTATTGCTACTCAGACGTTCCCGCCGTTAGAATAATACGGATTGTCATGTAAATATGTAGCCATTAAAGAAGCCAGGCTTAGCCATAATACAGAAAATGGTAACAAAACTTCACTTACGTTTGAACAATACCTAGATTGTTTTTTTTTTTTTTGTAAAACAATATTTTTGCAATTCACTGGGCGGCGATAAAGCCAAATGGATTTAGCAATCTGGTACTCATTTTATTATTGTGTCTTCTACCATTTACCTACTAGAAGTTTTGACTCTCGTGCTCAGGTTTCTGGAACGAAAATCATAAATAAATCCAAGTCAAATGGTATGATTCGCTATAAACGCTGTTGGTAATAACATCAACTTTATTTATTACCCGGAGTTGCAGTTATTACCCGCTTGAAAAAAAAATGAGCTAATATTCATGTTTCTCATCCCAGAAACCAGGAGTTTCTTCATTAAGCGTTGTATAGAAACAAAATTACAATTTTATAATACAACGAAACCATTTAATCTTATATCAGAAAATAAGGTTTCCAATTTCCCTTTCACCAGCCATAATGTTACTTTACATAACTCAAATTAAAAAGGTTAAATTCCTCACTTGAGGCAAGATGTTTAAGTGTGAATCTTATCGAGGAACGACAGACGTTCCTTCGCTTATCTCCTGTCGCAGATCGGCTGGAGCCCCGCGGAGCCTCCAACTATATACATTCATTGAACAGCCCCAACATTCACTTTTATGGTTATTTGAATGACGTACCGTTCATAAAGTTCGCATAAAACAAGTTAAGGCCGCGATAAAGGATCAGTTAATTTCTCGACGAGGCTCTTAAAGACAAGAACCAAGACGGTTTTGCTATTTTTTCGGATCCTTAAGAAAAATGTTTTTGATAGTCCGATTACCATCGATATGGATATTTTGCTTTCTGCTTGTCTATATTAAGGGATGTGGTTAATGATGTGACAATACTTTTGTCTATTTTAAAAAGTTGTTATTTTTTCTGTTTTCTTAGTTAGTAATCAGATTAGTCTGACGTTTATGTTGTAACGGGCTTTTATCTTAAAAGTAATCTTAACCTTGTCTTACTTAATTTAATTGCTTAAATAAACCCGAAATAACTTGAATTTCAAACGAACAACGGCTATGGAAGATAAATGACAGATAAATTTTAATCCTACATCGCTGACATTGTCTTCAGAGTCAGATACTTTACAAATATTACCATAAATTACTCTCAAAAGTAATTTAAGAAGTTTCCAAACGAAATTAAAAGTAAATCAGAGAGTTTCTTATTTTATTCAAGAGTGAGTTCTGTTGTTGTTCATGGCCCACTCCTGTCTCTGCTTAATTAAATTTCTTCAAAAGAAACTAATTTAAATAATAAATTGATTTTCATGATTCTATTTTAGTAAACATTGAATGTAATTTTAGGAGGTGTCAAATACCGTGGATAATATTTATTAAAATTATGTTACAAATTTATTTCCACGCTACTTGTTAATTTTTAATAGTACTTCTATAAAACAAAGCGTATAAATAAAAATAGATAATGTTTTATTAAGGTAAGTTTTTAAGTTGTGATTTGAATGAACTTTGCAATCGTTTTTGCCCTCTTTAATAACTTTGGAGACCTTTAATACCTTCTAGAATCTTGTCCACTTATGTGCAGAAAATTCCATTGTTACTAACTACCGTAAACAATTAAAATATTCACGGAAACTTAACTTTGTTATAGTCAATTTACCGTTGATTTTATTCGGTTGACAATCGACAATATTTTGGCACAAAGGGTTCAAGAGAGCGTTAATTAAAACTTCGTTATTCTGTTCCGCACCAGTGGAGCAGGCGACGTGTTGTGACGTCATAAGGTACGCACACACTCAATTGTATTTTACTCTCATGAAGGCAGACTCTGCAATCATCATTTTTTGTGTTGAAATGCTTGTTTACTTCAGCTAAATTGAAGTAGGCGGAATTTTTTAATAATGCTTTATTATTTTGTAGGTAATTAATTCGTGTAGTGACACTGATTTTAGATTAGTCAATCTAAAATTTAACATTTGTATTATTCTCTGCTAATTTGTATTTGTTTTATATTATATACTGTCTAATTTATTATTTCTGTATGGTTTCTCCCATGTAGGTAACGTATTCACAAGCCCACTGCATTAAAATTCGTTCGAAAAGAGACTTTTCTTTGTAAATATTTGAAGTTCTTACCCTTACATATTTATAAAAGAAAAACGCTTTAAGCCAAACAAAGTAACAATAGTATCGACTGGATCAGTTAACAGTCGACAATCGTGAAACAAAGCGCTGGAGCGCGAAAGGGAGCCGAGTCGGAGGTAGTCGCGCATTTAGAATTCATTGAAAAAGTCCCGCTTGAAAGTTATCTGATCGTAAACGGTGACGACCGGCGAGACGCGCCGCCATCCCGTCGAGCTCGTACTATGCCGCACACAAGCGTTTTGAAACCAGGGGAAAGGTTATGTCAAAACGTGTTAAAGAGTTTACTGTTAGGTATTTCTGATTGGTTACGTGAAAAATATAGTAGAGTTTATTAAATAATTATTATTTTTATACAATTTGGATTTATTAGTGTTCACAAAATCAAAGATCACGTCTTTTATCCTCGAAACGTTTGGCAGAGATGTCCCTCTCATTTTTGTATTCATCATCATCATATTTTTTTATTATTGATGATTTTTATTTATTTAAAAATGCGCGTATAATAACAGCTCGGGGTACTGTATAACTTAATTATTTGTGGATTCATAACAGTCGAATTTTTAGTTCTAAAAACCATATACCATCATGGCCAACAGAAGTAAACGTCAAGTCTTTAATGTTGAAACTTAGGGCACAGTGCTGCTTTCTATCACTGGTAAAACCTGTTTTAATTTTTTTGCGAGAGCTCTCATATTCTTCAGCGGTCCAGTAATACCTACTACTGGTCCTGGACCGCTGACGAATTCGAGCAGTACAAAATTAAGTTAAACGTATTGTGTACACGATCAACTGAGTAAAAAACTCGCACTAAACCCCCAGATTGCATTTCGTAAGACCTCCGTAAGATCAACGCTTTTGTCATGGATGGTCAGTGATGGACAATGGACAAAAGTTATAAATATTTGGCTTAAAAATAACTTTTCCAATTCTTTTGTGTGCGGCGGGAAAAGCTCTAAGACAGAATTTGTGTAATATCACTTTTGGCTGTGAGTGTCCAACACAAAGAGTACGTCGCCGTGTCGGTCAAATGGTGTCACCCCCGCTATAAATGGGTAAGTGCACTCGATCGAAGTTGTCTCCTAATTTCAAAGTCATGAGCGTTTCACTACCTCCACTCCTCTGCACATAAAGTGGTTTCAGAAGCCCAGCACTAATAAAACTGTCGATCCAAGTTCGTACAAATACATAAGTATAGAGTAGCCAAATGAATAGAAAAATGTCAAAGATTCCTTAATTCTTAATTCGTAAATTATGCATCTTTCTCATGGGGATGAACATAGGTAAGCAGAACACCACTTCGACGATATTTTTCGCGCAACTTTCGTTCAGCTATTTACTATGTACCTTTGACATCAAAATCATAGTATAGTTTTAAATTCGTGATTGTGCAAAGTATCCCTTCTGTCTTTATCTTCTTTTTAGTACCTCCAGTCCTCCACCACCTTCTCCACCCCCGTCTATGTCACTTCAACTTCCTTGTAGGATGTTGATGGATGTATCGAAAGGGAAGGCTGCAGCTCAATCAAATAGAAAGCTTGTTTGTGCTCAGCCGCGCTTTGACCTAAACCTTATTATATGAGCGGTTGCTACTGATTGTATTGTAGATTTTCGTTGAAATCGTTCGGTCAGATTGAAAAAGCATTCAGATTGCTGAGGCAGTTCATTATAAAAATTGAAAGTTACCTACTCAAATTCCTTCAATGATGCTGATAGCTCGGGCATGCGGGCGGCGAGTAAAGGGCAACTCGCTGCCCGACCATGGACCATGCCCGGGTCGACGGCGCGTTGTGTTCCACGCGCGCCTCAAGGAGCGTCAGCATAATGACGGGGCCCCCCTCTAGAGGGCCAAAGCCTGCCGGGGTCGCGGGACTTATCTCATTACCGTGACCCCGGAACATAAAGGGCTATTGAAGGACACCGTGGATTTTAGTCAGTACAAGTCTGACAGTCCCTCCCACCTTGCCCGGGGTGGGAGGACTCAGCTACAATATTGTAAACCATATAGCTATTTAACCACCTTTCTGAGTAAATAAATGCGCTTGGAATTAAACAAAATAAAAGGTCCAGATAACTTGAGACTTGGTTTAAATACTACCAGGGGTTGGTAGTATTTAAACCAAGTCTCAAGTTATCGGGACCGTTTATTTTGTTTAATTCCAAGCTCTTTCTCTTTCTTTAGACATCATATATTCTGGACTGGTATCCTAGTATGACTGTCATACTTCTTAGTATGCAGCAATTCAAGATACTTGAAACTTTCTCATAAGCTAGTCTTATTCCAGGTGGTCGCTACATTGTGGGAGGCAGTCGCAGCGACATCCTGGTGGTGCGCGACGCTCGACCTGATGACGGAAGCTCTTACTCCTGTGAGGCACAGCACGCTCTCACTGGCGAGAAGAGGAGGAGTCCTCCTGCTATGGTCACTGTTTCACGTTAGTATTACCTGCTCTGTAAATGCTATGGGTTTATTCTTTTTCTTTAACTTAGTCATAGTAAAGGAGAAATGTCGTCTTATTGAGAGTTACATAACATAAAGAAGAGAAAGTTGGTAAACATTTCTGCTGATCTTACTCGTACATGGAATGCGAATGAACTATTCTTTGGCAATATAATGGAACCCATTATTGCAGACGCATCATCAAGCATGGCTCCTCGAATGCTGTCAGTATCTGAAGACGAGATGGTGCCCCAAGGAGGTGACATCCGCTTAGTTTGCTGCGCGATAGGAAGTCCTCCGCCCACATACAGGTACTTAGACAGATTACATCAAAACTAACTTCCCGTGAATTGCACCCAATGCGAGTTACTAATGGAAGTATTTTGGTTCTGTAACGAGCCGCTTCGAGGTAATATTGTGTATCAATTGTAATAAAACTTGACAAAAAAATTACTGATATCAAGACTGTTAGGCTGCATAATCCCACTGCTGAACAAAGAAATCTCCCTATAACTTCCAGTGTTTTTGATTCATGGTCAGAGATGATTGTCTTCATATAACAATACCTAAAAACTTTTGTGAAGGTTATCCTGTTGCAAAAGGAAGCCCACTTGGCTTCGTTCCCATAACGTTGAACAGCTGTTTAGGTAGGCTATACAGATGGCTAAAATGTTAATTTTATTCCTCTAATACAAACAATTCGATAGTTCTGTAGGTACTTGATTGTTCACGTTGGAATATAACATTTTGAATCTCTAACAATAGTTATTTATGATACTAGTGCGGTAAGTTGGTTTTCGCAAACGAGTAGACGAATGTAAGCCCGAGACGAAGTCGAGGGCTTACCATAGTCACGAGTTTTTAGTGTTTTTAGTTAGAGAGGTTTCTGCACGTGTGTCATACAATGTTTTTCAACACATTTGCAAGAAAACAGTACAATATGTAATTAAACAAACTTTATTTAACAGTGCGAAAGTCGCAACAATTTTTGAAGTTTGGAATATGAAAATGGCGCGAATTTGCAAATGGCGCCACATGCACGTGGTGAAAATTAGAACTACATTTTTCGTCTCATTTACTCTTTATCAAAGTGAGACAACGTATTAGCAAAAGCGCTTCCAAGGAGGTTCGATCAGTCAGGTTATTTTTATTCTCATAATGTGAAATTCTTTGGTGAAATTCTTATATTTTTTCATGGGATTTAAAAAAAAACCGTAAAGGAAACGCACGATGCTATACAACGGGGTATGCCGTAAAATAGGTACTTAGAGAGTACTTATTTTACCGCACGTTCCGTTGTATGGTGCGTATTTTTTTTACTTTCGATCAATGTATACAGGCTTTGTAAATGCATTTTTCGAGCAAATGTGTTGAAAAAGTATTGAAAATAAATAAATTTAATAAGATTAAGTTTCGGAAAGCCCTGTATTGGAGCATTGACTGACTTCCAGCTGGTTTCGCCACTCGAACGGGCGCCTGAGCCCCGTGTCCAACAGCATCCGTATCTCAGTGTCGGAGCAAGTGCTGATCATCCGCCGCGCGCAGCTGTCCGACGGCGGCGTGTGGACCTGCCGGGCGCACAACCAGTTCGGCGAGCAGAGGAGGGACGCCAGGCTCCGGGTCCGCTCCCGACTAGTTGTCAGTGTGCATCCGCAGTTACAGGTAAGGACAATTCTTTTAAATAATATCACATTTGTATATAACTGCTCCAGAATATTGGGTAGAGTTTATCCATAACATACTCATATTAGGTTTAAGGGCCATGGACGGATGGGTGAGACAGTTTATCGCCAACGGCTGAGCCAAATATAATAATACTCCGATATTTCGTCCCGAAATCATGCTTAGCAATAGCTGTTGTAAGCATTACATACCAAGAAGATAGAGGTCTTCTTATTTCGACAGTTTCAGTCTCATTGCTAGGGCTATTCCCACAATAGTTCCAGTTGTATAATGCAATTCTAACTGCTATTTTCAGACAGCAAATGTAAAACGTAAGTTTTTTCATTCAATGTATGAACAAAACTAACTAAAATTGATCTTATTTTCGTAGCCTTTTATTTCAAAAGTGTTTCGACACCCATTTCTACATAAAAATTTAAACATTATCTCGGTACAAAAATACGTGACCAATAGATACGCAAAACTCGATAGCATTATTCCGAACTTGTCAGAGAATAAACAGCGTACGTTTCAGGCAAAGAGAAACCTCCCGACATTTTCTTTTATTACATAAGGAGGGCTAACAGAATTGTCCCGAACGTCCCGACATCTGTATTTGGACGAGCGGCTAAATTCCTGTCAGCGGCGGGTGACGTTGCAAAAATTGAAAAATAAGTATTCAGATCACAGAGCGACGAGACACATCGCGCGATGTGATCCTAGCGGTCCGCCCATCGAATATAGACAAGATGGGGCTAGGTCGGTGTGTTAGCGATAGCGAATTACATTTTTCTTATGTTATTAATTTATCTATTAGATTGTTTTGTTAACAAAACTTGAATTTACGCATAGTATACAACTATATATTATCTCATGGGTCGAAAGAAGAAATATGATAGTGATTTTTAAAGTTTCACTCAGGTTTTTACTTTGCGACGAGTGAAAGTGTTTGAGTTTCACTTTTAAGCGATTAAAGCCACCGCAGACGCGGACATGTAGATGATGAGTAAAGGATAGCTAGCTGTCTGATCAAGTCCAGGCCCTATAGCCAAACGGCAAGCGATAAACGTAAACGCTCAGGAGTCTATAATAGATTTTTAACTTAATACCCAAACTGATAAAGTGATAGAGAACGGAACAAACGATAGCGTTATCGTTCGTTCCGTTTTATTTTTAATAGATTTTCAACTTTATGCACTAGTTAGAGTCTAGTGCTAGCTAAAATATAAAGTTAAAAATCTATGAAAGACTTCTGTCCGTTTACGTTTATCGCTTGCTGTTGAATTATAGGGCCTGTAGCAATGACGTATTATATATATAGACACGCCATGAACGAACATCGCGGCGCTTAAAAACGGCGACAATACTAGAACTACTTATACATTGCATTATGCGGGAGGGAGACGCAACTACGCGTAATGTGGCGAATTGGCTTAATTTTTTGTTGCCATTTTAGAGTGCGGACAATGTATCTATAGTTTATATATCATTGGCCTGTAGTCAAACAGCAAGCGATAAATGTTAACGCTAAACAGTCTTTAAAACATTTTCATTTTTATGCAATAGCGCATAAAGTTGAAAATATATTAAAAATACACTGATTAACACAGTTTTTAGCAGAAAAAAGAGGGTTGACGGAAACCGTTTTAAATATTGCCATTGTTTTATTATTGTTTTAGTAGAGATTACTTAATGATTTTAATATTTACATTGATCATTTTGAACAAAATAATTAACTTGGCAGGACCCTATAATAGCGGCCATACACCATACTGCCTATCGTACAATCGGCATGACGATCGATTTGATCAAATTGGCAGTTCGTCCATATACACCATACACCATACTGCCTATCGTACAATCGGCATGACGATCGATTTGATCAAACTTCAAATCGGCAGCAGTGATGCCAGCTTAGCAACTTTATAGCTAGATCTAGCTATTATTCGGTGACCGACAGCTACAATTTTATAAAAGTTGTGGCTTATCTTTTTAGCTACTGTTTTACCGACTTGTTTTTTTACCGGTCTATCCCACTGGTGGGAATCAGTTGGTAATACAAGTGAAGGTCGGAAAACATTTGCTTATCGTTAAGCAAATGTTTTCCGACCTTCAAGCGATTTTCGACCTTATTGACATTTATGCAAACACCGGATTTTAATGAAGGAGCAATGTTAGCTAACGAGAATGTGAGAAAAAACAAACTAAATTTTAAATGTCAATAAGGTCGAAAATCGCTTGAACCAGTTTTTTCCACTCCACTCCACTGTAAAAAGTGTCGTGACAATTTTTTCCGCCTAGCCCCCTTTCGCAACGCGCCATAAGGAACTTCGTTCCAAAAAAATAAACGTTTCGAATTGAGAACCTCCTCCTTTTTTTTACGTCGGTTAAAAAGTAGCTACCGAATATTAGCTAGATCTAGCTATAAAGTTGCTAAGTTGGTATCACTGCTGCCGATTTGAAGTTTGATCATTCCGATTTGATCAAATCGATTTGATCAAATCGATTTGATCAAATCGATTTGATCAAATCGGCATGATCATGCCAATTTGATGGATTCCACGCCCACACACGGTCAAATCTAACTGATCAAATCGGCAGCGTCATGCCGATTGTACGATAGGCAGTATGGTGTATGGCCGCTATAATGAAAATGAATCCACCTCGAAATGGCGCGGCGTTGCCGTCAGGCTGACGTCAATTGTTTCAGACACTAACAGCCTTACTACAAAAACTTAAACATCTGTTGAACACTTGTCTAAAAAAGTGTGACTGCAAAACGGACCTTATTTCAACGACATAACCTGACATTTTGTATACAAGTGTTCAACAGACGTTTAAAAGTTTTTGTGGTACGACGGTAAACGTTTATTCTGGTTTTCAATTAATTCTAAGACTCAGTCATCAAATTTAATAAATCAAGCTTGATTCGCTATAATTTAATTCACAAGTAAATATTTCTTGTACATAATTTGATTAAGAACTGAACAAAAGTGTTTTCATTAGTTTATCTCAAGATTAGAAGTTTGATAATAGCTCTTGGCACCCGAAATTGATGAATTTAAAACAAGGTACCTTCATTTTTGTTTTGTAGCTATCTTTAGAACCTCACTATCATCTGCAGACATACTATGTATAACATAATAACATTATATAATTTACTCTTAATATCTATTTGTCTTTTGATGAAGGCCAAATTCTCACCTTAGTTTTTTCATTAGACAAAATCTGAGGCTAAATGTTTTACTATAGTCCCATATTGTATTTAGGCACGTAAGTTTTCCCTTACAAGCATGTAACATGGATATCGTTGACCATAACAATAAATTATTCACGTACTATGTCGCAGAGCGTTCCTTCCGACCTCCGTTGTCACAGGGTTGTCACTAAAAATTGAATACCCTATCACTTCCTTATTGCTCTCTTAGCCCAAAGATGCTGTTACAAGAAAGGGATGCATTGAAAGCATCGATGAAAAACAATTTGTTACCAATAATCCACGACGAATGAAAGATTTGAGAATATCTATTTAACTAGATCAGTTGTCTCGAAGTATTGGGTATTTCTTTTAATAACGACTTTGCGAACATCATAATTGCCAAAACACAACAACACAACAGGTTGTTAGAGCAAATAATATATTGAATTTTTCTTTTAATGGCCTTTATGTCCCACTGTTGGGCAAAGGCCTCCCCATATCCTTTAAAGTGCTCTTTACTAGTGTCATTTTTTTGACGACGGTGTCGTCCACATTCACGCACTCATTGGGTGGATAATTTTTTGCATAGCGACTATTGTGCATGCATTTCGTGACCCGCCTAATCACATTTGAGCCTGACTTTTTATTACCGAAGTAAAATTATAATTATGGAACATTTGCGAATCTTAACCTAAGTACTACCTCCTTACCTCTGACCAACCGAATTTAATTAGGTACATATAATTGAAAACCAAATTCATCCGATTAAAGGCTTTGTAGATGCCCCTACCTAGCTAGCAACCCTAGTAATCTAGTTTGAGCCGACACGCGGTGTGACGTAGTCACTAGGTGATGTCCTGCTGAATAATTTATGAGGAGAACTCGTAGGATCGTCTTGAGTTGGCTCCCTCGAAATTGTCGCTTATTTATCGAGTTTAAACAGTTTCAATAATTGGGTTAATCATCTCTTTTGTGTCACCTGTCACTTTAGGCGTAGACTGTTGATTTGACCTGTACAATACAATGCACATTGAATTTCAAATGTTTTGGTTCCAAACTAAATCAATAAAACCCTGTGTTGTTTTGGATTTTGCAAAAGCTTTGTGTAGTTGTGACACGAATCTACACCATGTATCGGCATTGTTCTCTACTTAAATTAATAAAATAAGTATTTTGCATCATTTAATTATCCATTTTAGTGAAAAGTTTTAGTAAGTTTTCAATTAAAATGATTTCCCTACAGGTAGCCAACTCTGGGAGCTCGGTGACGTTCAACTGCTCGGTGGAAGGCGGAGACGCCAGGGTCAGGTGGTTGCACGACGGCGTCCCAGTGGGGGGCGGGGAGAGGGTGCTGAGGGTTCATGGGGTCGTGAGGGCTCACAGGGGAATGTACCAGTGCTTCGCCGAGAGGGACCTGGACAGCGCACAAGCAGCTGCTGAGCTGAGACTAGGAGGTAAGAGACATGCCTTATCTACTTAATTAATATCAACCCCAACTTAAACCGCTCCAGCTTCCAAGTGATGGTATTTCATATACAAATTGCTTCCATATATTATAAATGTTCGATTGGACAAATGCCTGAGTAGTTGTGTCTTCCCAAGAGCTCTTCACGGAAATAAAGCATGAGTATATACGTTACACGTGCTTCGGTCAGTGTTTACTCGCTCCTAAATCAATATATTACTAAGACTTTAATGTTCTTCGAAGAGTAAAAGGAAAAGTAGGCGTAGATTCGGTCGTTGTGTTAAGTGGATATAAAAAGATTTAGTACGAAAATAAATACTAATTTAATTATTCTTTTATTTTAAAATTGGAAGTTTCAAAAATGTATATAATTATAGTGGCATTTAAATAATAATAACGTAACATGACAAATTAGTATCACTTTGAGCGCTCATGCTGGTGTGTTATGGCAGCCCGTCACTCACAGATTACATATCCATAATTTTTGATTGAATTTTGCGACCAAAATATAAAATCCACTCTGAAACATTGGGGTGACGCCAGTCAGAACCCCAATCAGCTTTCGTCCCAGTTCCATCATTCATTGTTAGGCGTAACTCACCAAGTGTTAATTTGCCTTGAAATGTTTTTGTTCGGCGGAGCCTCTATAATCACTCTTGAAAATTCGTATCTTTAGTTTAATTTCACATAAAGTTTCTGTGAATTCACCTTTTGTAATTAATGAAATCGCATCATCAATTACTATATAATACTATCTTTTATGCAGCTAGACCTTAAAAACATGGGATTTTTAGTGAAGTATCAATCTTAATTTATTTAATCTTGTTAAAGTGTCTAAAAAACCTACCCTTTCTGCAAGAACAGCAAACATGTGTTGCTATCCATAACAGCTTTATTTATTTTATCTTCGACCAAGGAAAACTCGATAGTCCTTACGGAATTAATTCCCTTCAACAAATGTTTAGTCCCATGCCGAGGGTCCATTTGGAATTAATGGACGGTTCAAGGCCGTTCCCACGTATTTGTTTAGGACTTGCCAGTTTCGCCGTTGTTTTTGGGATTACCAGATCACTTTTATTTCTACCTTTTATTTTTATTATGTTGTAATGATGTTATAAGGGTTATTATAACTTAAATACCATTCGAAGTAAAGAGTTAGAATCAGAAATGTGTGTCTACATTTGCATTTTATTTGATATTAGCTTTGCCAGCGGCTTTGCCTGCTCACCAAACAACACCCCTCCCTTATTGCCTATCTTTCTCAGGACCAAAGCAGCTGGTAAAGAATTTTTGAAATTGGTTTAATAGTTTCGGTCTATTCAATATACACAAACAATCAAATCTTTCCTCTTTATAATAATTTAAATTAGTGTAGATAAGTTATTCCCATTCCAAGAATTTACGCATTGTTTTATGTTTCAATGAAAAAAAAACATTTACAATAGAAACAATCAATTTGGTTTTGACATATAGATAGTTATTTGTTGTTGTTTTTAGTTTTATGTTTCTTACTCTTTTCCGACTGTTATATGTATAGGTGGCTGACTGTAACTCGTGAAAACGTGAAACAAAATCTAAAAAAACTCTAGTTAAAGCAGGAATAAAAAAGTCGTTCCTCGAAACGAAAATTGCTTCCTGATTGGACGATTAAAGTCCTTTGAGAGCCGATTGGCCAATCGGAGAGTATTTCATGGTGTAATTACCAATGGTGTAATTTTGCGGAGTGCAGTGCGGTGCGATTTCGTGTGTCGTCGGGTTATTGATTAACGGGAGCAGTAATGACTGGCCCGGTCATGCGTCATCCGCTGCCGTGGCCGCACGCGCAGGTGCAAGGTGAAACCGGTGGCGGGTTGTGCACTTAGGAAAGCTTTAATTAACAAACGTAAACCAAAATCTTTTTTTCTATTTTTTGTGTGTGTTTAAATATTTGTAAAGTTGGTATGGCAACGTCTAAAAAAAGTTTTCATCATTTCTGTGTTATATTTTTAAACAAAATCATTTGTCGTTTTGCAATAAAATCGCTGGTACAAGGCAAAAGATAAAATATACTTCATGTAAAACTAACACAATATAATTATCACCGAACCGGAATTCAATTGAAATACTTATGTATTATCCGAAAGGTAAGACAAACCTAAGTAACGATTAATGACATTAAAAAAACACCTAAATATTTATTTAAGTATCATTTCCATGCTAATACAATTCGTAAGACTTAAAAAATTATAATGCACAAAGGAAAATATACTAGGTAGGTACACATCAAAATCTATCGTTGTGACACTACAACGACGGCTTAATTACTCAAAGCTTAAGACTTAACTCCATTCCCAGCTCAGAGAGATCTATTGCAAGCATCAAACACTGACCCGACCCACAAAGACATAGTCCACAATGACACACCTAAAACCTGCTACTGTATGTACTAAGCACTAGGTAGATAGATACACCTTGTAGCTGAACTAGGTCACGTAGAACAATGTACAGGATATATCTGAATTGAGTGATGAAGTTCTGAATTGTAATGATACGAATTATGCTGTTTTGATATTTACATATTTACCTATAATGTTTATGATTCAATTGTTTAAAAATAACACAAGGCTTATGAGTAGGTATAGTATAGAGGCAGACCAGTGACACTACAAGAGGACGAGATTAAACTAATCGCCGGCTCAAAGTGGAGCCAAATAGCAAAAATCAAAGGCTTTGGAGGAAGCCTTTACCCAATCTGGCCACTTAAAAACGAAGAAAACTAACAAATAAAATTAATATTACAATCAAACTCACTAACACTTACCTGAAGAAATCTAAATTAAAATTATAACACAGGAATACATTATAGCGGCACAGAAATACATTCTGCTTCAAATTTCTGCAAAATTTCAACTGACTAACCTATTACAGTTTATGAGACACAGCCCGCTGACAGACAGACGGACAGCAGAGGCATTTTAATAGCGTCCCGTTGGTTTGGTTTGGTTGGATTTTGCTAGATTTGTTTTCGTTTTGGTAAATCGGGACATAGAGCAGTGGTGGCCCAGTGGTATCGGCCTCGACTTACGAGTTGTAGGTCGTGGGTTCAAACCCAGGCGCATTACTTTGTGTAATTTATTTCAACACCACTGCTCTCAAAACGGTGAAGGAAAACATCGTGAGGAAACCGGCATGTCCTAGAACCAAAAATTCAAAGACATGTGACATCTACCAATCCGCACTGGGCCCGCGTGGTAGATTACGGCCTGCTCCCTCTCACAGAGAGGAGGCCTGTGCCCCAGCAGTGGGAACATTTAAAGGCTGATGATGAGATAATGAGAAATCGGGACATACGGTTCATGTTCATTTAAAACATGGAAGTATTACTATGTTAATCGTTACAAAGTTCAGTAGCAGGAAAAAATAGGCGATATCATAAATATGCATCCTGGCAGCGCTAATACCACAAAGTAAGTAATATACGCGCGGCCGGAGCCTATAATCCCATTCAAGCCTTGCTTCAAAAACTTTCCAACTACGTGTTTATGAATATTACAGACCGAGGCACACTACAAAAGCTATCATTACTGATACGCATAAAGATACTCGTCTTCAATTTGTTAATCATCTTTCACATTTGTTGTAGCCTGTTTCATCATCATCATCTGGCTAGAATTTTCCCAACTAAGTTAAAGTCTGCTTCAATTCAAACCAAATGCAGCCAAAATACAGGACATATTTACATGGAGCGACTGTCAATTTGATCTTCACAACCCAGTAACTGGGGTAATATTTTTTTTTAACGTTGCCCCACACTAGGTATTTCTCCTGCATCGTGGGTGCGTTTACAAACATAGAACCTCACATACATAAAAACCCAGATCCGGAACAACTACTTGCAGATCAAACAAATATTTGTTCCGTGCGGGGATCGAACCCGCGACACACAGGATACCATTTTGGCAAGACTGGTCGTCAAAATATGTAGCCTCTTTATTTACGTTTATCTATCCAGTTTAGACACACTCAAAGGCAGTAGAGTACCTGGTTGTTGGCTCGATTGCTTCAATGGCAAAATATTTCAGGTATAAGGAATGCCTAGAAGTACCTAACTGGGAGTTAATAACTTGCTAGCGTTTTACGGGAAACAGGTTAAAACTGATGGACGATGTGTCTGATCTCTCTACGATTTCATTTAAGAGAGTTAATAAACAGTTAGTGCCCGTATCCGTACCTGGTTGCGGTAACCGAAAATATCGGAAACTCGGAAAGAAAGACTAATATTTTTTTGACAAAGCTCATACACTGCAGACAATACTTACCAAAAATATCAAACGAATTGTCTTTTCGTTGCTAATTTTAATTGGAGTGTCTTTTGTTCCACCGGCGACTGAAACAATGATTTTTTAGCGGCGTACGCCTTTCAAACTGAAACCACGGGAAAACAATGATATTTTACATGCAAAATTCCATGTCTTACAATGCCATGCAGTTCAGCAACGTTACTTAGGTTGTAAAACAGCATCTCCCAAGTAAAAATACTTTTTACTTAACTTCAAAAGCTTTGTAGCTAGCTCCATACCTCCAAACAGCATCTTTTGCAGGTACTTCAGCGACTTTGCTCATATAAAGGAAAAGAGTGCACTACAGTAAGACGGTCTAAGCCTTTAGTTAAGTGAAACCTGCTCTCTGTGCAGCCCTCCGGTACAATGCAACTACTGTGTATTCTAATGAAATGTGCAGAAAAATACACAGTGAGCAAACATTCTTATTTAGCTGGAATTTTGTCATTCGTTTGCAAAGGAACAGGAATATGCTTGGAACGTAAAACCGTTGAGAGCTGAGGTGAATATTTTGGAAATAAAAGTAGATAGATCTAGAAAAGAATGTTACAAAATATGTAATACCAACCAGAGAAACATGATTTTTTATCAACAAAACAACTGTTTTAAAAATTGAATTCATCATAAAATCACGCTGGGTTAGGTACCTAAAGGTTTAGGCAGAGGTGTACTTTGTTCATTCACATTTTAACCAACAATGTTTAAGTTATTTGCAATAAGTTATTTGTAATTATGTTCAAGTTACTGCTAATTGGAATACAAAAATAAAACAAAATTCTGTAAGTAGGTAATCACTGAAAATAAAAAAAATAAGGCACATTTAATGTATTATTCAGGAAGATATTATTACCGTACCGGTGTCTGAGAGAATCAACTATTAAATGACCCACTTCATTGTAACGTTGCATTAATAAATATGCCTACTTACACTTACCTCAGCTCCACAGACCGCGAGCACCTCCTACCCACCAACCATGACTAATATCTTACCTATAAGTCCACCTCCTGCGAGGTACGGTGGCCATAACTCGGGCAATAATGTCGCGGACAGCGCATAAGTCAGGCCGCGGGATAATCCGGATAGCTCTAATGGAATAATAGAGACGATCTATGACGTCATATATTTTGCGAACTAGCTGGATTAGAACTGGTGAGCTATGGTTTTCATTATTTTGTTGTATTGATTGCGAAGAACTGGAATTATGGATATTGGAAATGGATTTCATTGGAATGAAATGCGGTTCGTCCTTACAAAAATATGAAAATAACTATGCTGCAGGATGTTAAAGACATACCTAATGATTAAAACTAAAGTCTTCTTCTTGTCGTAACTTTGTTATTTTATTTTTCGATATTTTTGTTTTACTGTGTTTAGAACCAGGTACGTACTCAATCCGTGCAAAAAGATTGCGCATTATTAGCAAATGCACACTTAAGCGAGTCCACTTAGGTTTTTAAATTCTAAACTGACCTACCGAAAAGCATTGAATCAGCGCAAAACGCCTTTACAAAGCAACAATTCCATTAGGTGTCAGTTCTGACGCCAACTTAAACGTACCTACTATGATAATATCTGGCGGCCATTTACATAATGCTATAAATCGGCTCAGTGCTGCGTTTCGGGGAAGTCATGTCAGACTGATTTGTAACGTTAGGCATGCACTAGCATACTAAGTACTTATAAATACCAACTATCACCCCGTGTGAGAAGGACATTTAATAAAAATAGGTTAGCTTGCTTAGCTACTTCATGCCATGCGTCATTATTCAGTTAAGGTATAAATTTCTAAACCTTGGCTCAAAAGCAATGGAAGCAAACGTTAAAGCAAAGTTTGTTCGCTGAAATTTTTATAACTAAGCTTTAAACTGACTGATCAAATTTTTGTAACGAAGCTAATCCTTGGAAAATTTGTTAATTCGTTTAAAAGCCACGAGTCGCATTTGTTAGCGATTCCACTTCCCCGTGCGCTTCTGAAATTAAAGATTATCATCTTCCGACCGAGTAGCCTGGCAATGACCCAAGAAATTATTGCATTAAAAGTATATTTTATTAAATAATTAAATACGAAAAGTTGCAAGCAGCTAAGCCCCCGTTAATTCTTGAGACTAAGACCAACATTCCGAGCGAGCAGTTTCCATCGCCTGTAAACTTTGAGAGCCTGTTTTAAATATTTTCATTCGCGGACTCAGCTGAGTTTGGCAACAGTTTAATACTTGTTAAGACTACTTTGGATTAAAATAGTTTTAAAGGATCATATCGTTCACTTATAGGGTTCATAAGAAATTTGTTTTTATCTCAAAAACTTTAATTCACTAGTTTACACGATTTTTGTCCTTGAAATGAAATATACACGGTTACGTTACTTTAGGTATCTACATTTCGGAAAAAATATTGACAAAAATGCAGCACGTCAGGTTTTTGAAATATTCATTAAGAAATTTTTTACAAAAAACTACATCTAAATAATGAATAGACAGTTAAAAATGGGTAATTTATGCTTCTTTTTACACATATTTTTATCTACGTCTCTCACAACAGACCAACAGTAGTCACCTAGCATATTTTGGTCCCGAAATCCTAGATATTTTTGCAGAAATGATTTTAAATCTTGGTGAAATCGCTCACCATGTTAATTTACACCATCAAGTTTTTCTGGAAAAAATCCGAATGCGAAAACAAAAAATATATTTATAGTAACATACTAACACACATACCATCATAATTTTGCAATAGATTTTCAGCAATCTCTCTGTAATTATCACTTTTATTTGCCTAAAATTTGTTAACGACTATTCTGAAGGAGTTCCCGTCTGCTGCTTTTCTGCCTCGATTAAAAGGGTCTCAAATATTGTACTGTCCAATATTCTCCTGATTTGAGGACCCACAAATGTTCCTTCATTTAATTTAACCGCAAAAAGATTCGGAAATACAGAGCAGAGTCATTGAAATGCAGACTTGGACGTATCCAAAGCTTTGGTAAAATTCTTCACCAAGCTCAACTTATGTGAAGCTGTGGTTACATTATTTATTTTGGGTCGACTAAACATGTATTTTTAAAGTTCAACGTACCTGGAACAGATTCATTTTTTAATATTTTCTTTGGAAAGAAAAATTCGAACCGCGTGCAGTATTTGAACCCGCGACCTCCGGATTCAGTACATCCGACGCTCTTTCCAACCGAGCTAACGGGGTTCTTACTTACTGCGTCGAATTATTCAATTCATTTCTAACGTCTCGAAGTGTCATCTTTCATTTTTATCTTGATTTGACGCCGGAACTTCAAAATAATGTAAATAGGCTTCTTGCAATGGATTTGTTTCAAGGAAAACACGGTTTAATTGAAAATTTTCCCCACAAACATAACAAAACCGATTTGGATGTAGTCTACACACTCTTTTTTTTTTTTTTAGGATGGCAAAATCATCAAATGAGTCCTCCCGCCCTGGGTGGGGCGGGAGGGACTGTCAGACTCTTACTGACTAAAATCCACCCGTGTTCCGTCGGATGCCCTTTACGTTCCGGGGCCACGGTATCCTGGATTAAGAAAAATCCGCGACCCCGGCAGGCATTTGGCCCCATAAGGGGCCCCGTCGGTGACGCGTGAAACACGACGCGCCACCGACCCGGGCTTGGTACCTGGTCGGACGGCGAGCTTACCCATTACTCACCGTCCGCAAGCCCGCTCCGCCGCTGTGCCCTCTGCTGTTCAGAGGGACACGCGTTGGAGCGTCCACCCGACAGGCTATTTGCATACGGGCAAAGAAACCCCTTAGGCACGCAGTGCCTAAGGAGAGTTTTTGCTCGCATCCCAGGGCGCACCGGCCCGAAAAACTGGTCTTCCCCCCGGACGTATCCGAGAGGGAACTCCAGTCCACGGGCGCACGTGGAGGTTTCCTGTCTTAGCACCCCTAGTCTACACACTCTAGATGAATTTTTTTAAATAAAAATAAGACTTTGAATCACACAATTATTTACAAAATAGAACGATAAAGGTGTTTAAACGATTGTGGGTACATAAAAAACAAAGACCTCGATATCTCAGAATTGTGAGGTGCTATTAAAATTAAAAAAATATTTTTTAATTACCGTCTATAGCTTATATAAATAAAATATGTTTAATTTCAAGAACAAAAAAAATATATTTTTTTGTAAACTAGTGATTACATTGGTTTTAAAAAAATGAAAATGGCTAACGAGTAACGCCACCTAGTTTATTTCGTTGGAAGGAAAGCTATAAACATTTTCCTTGAAAAATTTGTTTACAAAAACTTTCTCTCGGTAGTATAGGTAAGTTAACACCCGCAATTTTCTTGCTACATGGTATAACAAAATATTATACACAACATGATATATCATTTTCAATCTAGTGTGAGCGAACGGTCCGAACTACGAAGAAAGCAGCCAGCGATTTCTACGGCTTCTGGTCTGAAATCTTAAAGGGTTTCTTGGAGATAGCCTTTGCTGTTGCCGCTTGTTAGCTTTATAATATTTATAGTTGTATCAATGTTGAGTAAGTTTAATGAAATTCTTGATAAGTACGTGGTCACATCTTACTCGCCTTTGTTCCTTTACATTGTGAAATCTATTTCATAGTACCTACGTAGGGTGTAACGGTGGCAACCGAGTATGTTTCCAAAAATATCAAATTGTCACATTATCAATAAATCGTTTCGATGATATAAAAAAAGGTATATTGCTCTTGAAAATTTATTTTGTACTAATTTTAGTAACATTTGAATAAATCCTAATCCAAAACCAATACAACGACTAATAAATTACCGCTCATTTCCCGTTCAAATAACACACAAGGCATGCAGTGTCCGATGGCCAGCCTGGCCGGCTGATAAGCGCATCGCACACAATTATACAATTAGCCGACTATCAGCGGCATCTGATATAAATTCGCGCAAAACGATGCAACGTTTACAAGAGCTGGCTTGTGAGCGGGCGCCGTGCCAACTGGGATGTGGACTGAGTGATGGACGACAGCGGATACGCTAAAACAGCTGTTGTTGATTGTGGTGAACAATTTAAGATTAGGTATTCTAATTTAATAGCGATCAAGCCCTTCATTCATAAATTAATGGTCGTGCTTGCGATCTTATTAGTTTTTCTCTTTCAAAGAAGATCTCCAGTGATGATGAATCAAAAAACTCTATCAAAAAGTTCATTTATTTCATAACGAGCATTAGGTAAGAAAGTTATTTTTCAAAATATTTTTATTTTATGACAAATAGATCCAAACACTACTATAACACAAAAAAGGAAACTATTGTTAGTTTTCAAGTTCAATTACAACAGACAGCACTCAAATATCAAAAAAAACTACTATGATACGTGTGCCAAACGTGATAATGTCCCACTATCACGTTTAGCACACGTTTCATAGTAGTTAGGGCAACAGATAAAAAATCACTATCTATTCCTCGTCACTATTCAAATCTACTTTACAACAAATTTGAATGGCCCGCCACCTCCTCGCCTTGCACCACACGCTGACATATTGTCTGTCAGGGCGTCCGGTACGGCCTGTAATAAAGCTCTCAGAAACGCTAGCCGCTCACAATTTAGACCCTCATAATTCTGGCGGCCATTGTATTCATTCGTTATTATGTTAGTGTAGCGGCTAATTGAATTTATTTGCCAAGATTTATGACTACATACACCGACTGGTCGACCGGTGTAGTTGAATGTTTTGGAAGCTGAATGCAAACAGATTAAGTGATTATAATGAACTAATTAAGGTTCGCCGTTTTGTCGTGAATTAAATTTGAGGATTCTAGTACAATCTAGTTGCCAGTAGACGATTCTGAGCTATCTACCTGTGTTATGGCACGAACTAACCCCCTTACTTATAAAAACTTGTGTTGCTTAGCTACCGATTAAATATCACCTGTCCTTGTCATTTCTATTTTAATGAATAGAGATGGCAAGTGAATTAAGAGCTATTTAAGATAAGTAACGTCTAATCAATGTTTATAAGTAAGGCCCTTAATGATTATCGTTAAAACACATACTCGTAGCTAACTTTTTTATAGTTCAACAAGGTGTACCTAGAGAGCTCTTGCTGCAAACAAACAGGAGTCACACATACTAGCCTACTTTATGAACCCTTTAACAAACATTACAACCGCTGCGTGGCTCTCGGGTTAACAAGAATGTTAGTAGTGCACCACGTTTAGTGCTCAGCATTAACTACATGCTTAACTCCTAGTGTAACGACTTCAATAAACTGTATGAAATTACAAGTTAGAAACATTATAAAATGTGCTGAGTGGACTAAGCAAATGCTTACCAAAGTAGTTGTACTCTAGTTCCACCTGTGATCTAAGTAAGTTGATATAGTAAGTACACAGTTGTTTGTAAATCTTTATGAAGATTTTCCGTAATACACAAATGTTTAATTAAGCTTTTTAAATTAATAAAGGTGTTGTTAGAAATTTTTCAGTTATCATTTCCATATTGCTTTAGGTTGATTTGGAGGAAATACGTAGGTTTTATGATGCAGTCTGTGTTATTTTAAGTATAAGTATGATAACAATGTCTCACTATGCTATCACATACCTTTATTATGCATGATGTGATAGCATAGTGAGACATTGTACATTCTAGATGCATATAATTAACATTTAACTGTCATAAATTCATGTACAAACAGAGGATACTAGCCCGAACCCATCTCTTCTCCAACATCACTCAGTAATCTAACATATAACATAAACAATGATGTGTCGGCGTCACGAGTGCGATAAATCCGCCGCTAATGGCGGATACCCCGTTATGATCTGTGATAAACGGCGGCCATACATTCAGCTGTACACTGATTGGATATTGTTGTGATGTAAGACTGTTGTTTGGGAGAATATTCGTTGGGCACTTATTACAATCGTGTGGCTATTTGTAATCAGTGTTTGGACAAAGATTACAAATTATTTGTTAATAGAAAAGAAATAATGAGTTTCGATGAAGCCAAGACTAAGGGATCGAAGCAGGTGGGAGTTCTGTAACTTCTCCTAAATAATAATGCATTACTTATCCTAAGTTGCCAACATTATATCTTTTTTTTCAGACACAGCGCCGGAGCTTCACTACACGTTCATAGAACAAGCCTTGCACCCTGGACCTTCCCTGGCGCTGCACTGCGCGGCGTCCGGCAGTCCTCCACCAAGATTCACCTGGCTGTTAGATGGGCAGGCCGTTGAAGAACACAATACACCACAGAGGTACACATTCTTGAAGCGTTGTTTTCACTCCTAAAGAGATTTTCTGTCATGGACATGACTGAATAATGCAGTGTATTGAGTGCCAAGGTCATTATTATGATGACGTAAGTGACCTGATTTTGATACAGTTATTCTCTGTTTTTTTATGGCGTATGTCTGAGGCGTTGCCCACAAGAAGCTTTTAATTATCACACAGGAACGTCATACTGGGATTAAAAGTTATCTGTTAGTCTCATCACCCAGGTGAACAAAGACTGTTTGGTTTCGATATAAGCGGAGGCCTTTGTTCACATAGGAATTGACTCACCCAGGTGAACTAAGTGGTATAAACCATCATCAAATGTATTAAGTAAACTATTCTAAGTATAAGATAGCAATAACGAGGAGGAAACAAAATGTGTGCGACTCGGGACGGTCCTATAAAGATTCAAGAAACAATTTCGAAGAGGGGTCGTATATTGCGTTGTTCCAATTTTCTTAGTAAAATTCCCAAGGGTTTTTAACTTTGGCTATTTTGGTTACACAATTTTACGAGCTGTTAGCTGCTTCCCATGTTTATTTTCTCATGTGTTTGATGTTAGACTATGATTTATTTCCATATCAGGAAATTATTTTTAACCGACTTCATTGAGTTTGAAATGGATTAGTATTCATAACCACACTGAGCACTGTTGGTAGTCTGTTTATTATTATCCTTTGTAACGCTGTTTCGCACTTATCTGTTCTTCTAAACCTAATATTGTTTACTTCTAAAATTCTTTGTATTTAATTTCCAGAAGCATTACACAGTTCATGAACTCAAATGGTGACGTGGTGAGCTACATGAACCTGACATCAGTTCGACCGGAGGACGGCGGCCGCTACACCTGCCGGGCACACAACTCCAGGGGAGCTGTCGAACATTCCACCAGGCTCAATGTTTACGGTGAGTTCTCTTGTGTCTTTTTTTTAATTTCATTTTTTTAGGTGGCAAAATCATCAAATGAGTCCTCCCGCCCTGGGTGGGGCGGAAGGGACTGTCAGACTTTTACTGACTAAAATCCACCCGCGTTCCGTCGGATGCCCTTTACGTTCCGGGGCCACGGTATCCTGGATTAAGAAAAATCCGCGACCCCAGCAGGCATTTGGCCTCATAAGGGGCCCCGTCGGTGACGCGTGGAACACGACGCGCCACCGACCCGGGCTTGGTCCTTGGTCGGACGGCGAGCATACCCATTACTCACCGTCCGCAAGCCCGCTCCACCGCTGTGCCCTCTGCTATTCAGAGGGACACGCATTGGAGCGTCCACCCGACAGGCTATTGGCATACGGGCAAAGAGACCCCTTAGGCACAGTGCCTAAGGAAGAGTTTTTGCCCGCATCCCAGGGTGCACCGTCCCGAAAAACTGGTCTTCCCCCCGGACGTATCCGAGAGGGAACTCCAGTCCACGGGCGCACGTGGAGGTTTCCTGTCTTAGCACCCCAGTTCTCTTGTGTCTTAGCAATTTTATGTTTTTAAAGGTTTTGGAAGGTCCTATAGGTACTTTTTATATTTTGCCTCGTACATCCAGAGATGTGAAGACTATCTTGAATATAGATAATCAAGATACTTCTACTTATTGACAAATAACCTTTCCTTTCCTTAATCTTTTCAAACAACCAGACTCGGAACTATTTGTAGCTTATAGACCATACTTGCAAGTATATTTCTTTTTTCAATTATTCCTATTTATTCTTATCGTGATCGACAGTTAGGTTTTATGTCATTAATAAAAGGTAATTTTGAAGCTAGATTTGTCCACATTTCCAGGACCGCCGTCGATAAGGAACATCGGTCCCATCCGGGTGGTCGCCGGCGTCAACACCACCATCTACTGCCCATTCTCCGGATTTCCAATCAGGTTGATGGAGGTGCATTTGCTTAGTAAACTTATAAGTTTCATTTTTGTTTTGTTTTCGTAGTTCGATGTTAGATGACCTTATCTTTACCCTAAAAGTAGTTCTGGATGTTTCTTCTTTGTAATATTTTCCTGACCTATCTCCTGTTTCAAATACTTTAACTTGGACGACTCAAAATAATAGTACACCTACTCGATCCAAAATAGATTAGTTGTAGATATATATTTATGTAAAGTCAGAATAGAATGTTCATTCAATTACAACACCATCATTTGTACTTTTCAATCCTACAGTGAGATACAATGGCAGCGAGGAGGAATGGACGTCAGTTCGACCGGAGGACGGGCATTATCGGGGGTAGCTGGAGAACTGCTTCTGTGGCCGGCGGAACCTGCAGATGCTGGAGTATACTCCTGCAGGGTGACGTCACCATCGGGGCAGTACGCCCAGAAAGATGTGCAAATTTTTGTCAGAAGTAGGTTCCTTAATTTCGTTTGACGTTTAGACTGCATGTGCCGCTGCGGTGTCTTTAAACTCTTAATCAATTGATGACGTTATTGGACGATAACAATGACTTAACCAGTAGCTTTACAACGAATATAACTCAAGTTTTATCAATTTTAAAAATTTTTAATCAAATCTCGTTAAACGCTTGCTGGAAACCGCCACCCGCTGTGTTGACCAAATTAATTTAACACAGTTATTTTATTTCAGATCCACCAAAAATAGCCGGATTTTCGTTTCCACTTGACTTGGTAGAAGGAAGTTCGATACAGGTGTTATGTGGAATCACTTCTGGAGACAAACCAGTTTACTTTTCCTGGCTCAAGGATGGCCAGCACATACCATCTGGATTACAGGTACCGCAACTGCTGAAACCGTTTTTACAAACTTTACGTTATGGCTAAGTGTTACTTGGAAATAGCTGTATGTCTTATGCAGCTCTTTGTAAAGAACAAAGGTACTTGAAACATTTATACTGATTTTTTTTTTCTTTTCAGGTTCAGGAGAAATCACTGGATGAGTTCAGTTTTCTAATATTTTCTCACGTGACGTCAAAGCATAGTGGAGACTACACATGTGTGGCGAGTAATTCCGCAGCAGAAGTCAACCACACCGCTAGATTAGCAGTTAAAGGTAACTTATATCATAAAACCTGAGTAAGGTCATTTTGTTAACTGACTACACTTGATGCCTAATCATATTTTTTAATTTCAGTTGCGCCATCCTGGGTTTATGAGCCTCAAGATGTATCAGCCCTTTTAGGGACTCAAATCTTAATCCATTGTTCCACTAAGGGATATCCTGAACCCAGGGTTTCCTGGCTCAAAGGACACGGTAAGTTTTATTTTGAAATATTTCTATAAATTTTTACTGAGCCACTGATATAAATCTTCAATTTATTCCAGGATCAGGAGTAAGTGATTTCCGACCGGTATCAAACCTGGACCTGCAGTTCTCAATGCTTCCCAATGGATCTCTGAGCATAGCCCCAGCGGCGCATCATCACGAGGGACAGTACATGTGTCGAGCAGACAACGGAATCGGAAGGGGACTGTCGAAGATTATCGCCGTTTCTGTTAATGGTAGGTCATAAGATTACTGATTGATTATATTTTAATGAATTTATTGTTTTAAGAAGTTGCATAGAACTTAAAACTTGTAAAGATATAGTTTAGCATAAATTGCTTTGGAACTCGTTCAACTATATCTTAGTTTTACACAAATATTTTTAGAACCTGCCCATTTTGAGTTCTCATCGCGTAATATGACGGTCAAACGCACTGCGCAAGCGACGTTACAATGTGATGCACGAGGAGACCCACCCATACAGCTGCAGTGGACGCATAACATGAAAAGAGTGGACCTCACTACTTACAGGTAATAAATATCCTAAACTTTGTTCTAGATAGTCGAATATTCCAGTTATTGGAAGCTTAAAGTTACCAAAAAGCATAACACAACGTTTTCAACCTCTTGACGAAACCCCAGTATATTTGTATGGTAAATTTTTAGGATATCAGTATCAGAGAAACGGTCAGAAAGTGGTGTGAGCTCTCAACTTAGTATAGCGCACGCCGAACGTTCCGACTCCGGGGTGTATCGATGTCGAGCAGAAAACGCTTACGGAAGAGATGAGCTGCTGATATATCTTGCTGTTCAAGGTAACTAACACAACTTGTATAAAATTTGACACAGAGATAGATTATGTCAAGAGGAAAACACGTCGGCAAAAAAAGCTTGTATAAATATCTGACTGTTGTAACTTGTTATTACAGTACAATGACAAAGTTACGTAAAAGTTGCAAATCAATTACCACTCAATTTTGCATTTAGTAGCGTAAGCGCTTTCATGAAAATATTTAAGCAAAACATACGATTGTTCTTTCACATACAAGCTATTCGAAGTAATCGGCTCTCAATTGAAACTTCATCAGTTTATTTGGCCTTTTCCCTATTGTTCTTTAATACATTTAAGCAATTCCATAGAGTTCCCGGAAGCCCCGCTAGGCCTGCACGTGTCGCGTCGCTCGGGACGCGGCGCCACCATCTCGTGGCGGCGCGGGTACGATGGCAACGCGCGCGTGCTGCTATACCGCCTGCAGTACCGGGTCGTGGGGGACGCACGGAGGCCTGACGTTGGGGACTGGGCTGAAGCACCCACTAGAGATGTGCCTGCTGATAGGGTGCTGGAGAGGTGAGATACTCCCGCAATTACTTTGGAAAACAGGAGCCACTATTTGAATCGTAATTTGTATGTATGATCTAAATCAATCAAGAATTAGCATGACCGATCAAGTCCTTTTTAACAACGCCATAATTGGGTATGTTAAAATTCATGTTGTCTCTGAAAAAAAAACTCACACAAATCGATACTCAGGTCTTTTCTTAAATGTCTTATCTTAAATACAGACAGGATCCGGACGCCACTGCCACAGCTACGGAAGTGCAGCTTGAATACCGAGTAGAAGGTCTCCGACCAGCCACAGCGTATGCGTTGAGGCTTGCAGCAGTTAACGCGATAGGTGATAGTGACTACTCAGACCCTGTTATAGTACAGACCTTGGAAGAGGGTAAGAATAGCACAGCAAATTAAATAAACGAAAAAATAATAATACACTGAGATAATGAGACAGAACTAAGTAGAAATGTATGTTTTCAGCTCCATCTGAACCTCCTCACAATGTGCAAGTGCAAGCAACCGCTCCAGGGGAATTGCTCGTCAAATGGCAGGTGAAATGTTTAGTCTTTGCTTACATGGCTGGAGAGCTCAGCGAATTTTAGCGATAGTGCTTGATGCACGCTGAAAACTTGCTCAATACTTCTTCAATTATCCCTAAAGACAAAAATGTCGATTTGGCTGAGAGAAACTGGTTTTGAACAAAGCCAGAAGTATTTAAAAATGCGATTGTTTTTTTTGAAAATGTTGGAGCCGGCCGTAATGGCAAATCACTCAATTATCCAACCAAAGCCTAAGTTACCAAGAAATAGATACTATCAAGTATTATTCCACAGGCACCACCGCAAGAGTCGTGGAATGGCGAGCTCCTGGGCTACGTGGTGACGTGGCACGAGACGTCCTCCGCGGACAACGCGACGGCGGCGCTGACGGCGGCCGGCTGGGGCGCCGCGCACGCCGTGCTGGTGGCACTGCGCACACACGCGCAGTACGAGCTCAAGGTCCGGGCGTTCAACGCCGTGGGCGCCGGCCCGCCCTGCGCGCCGCTCACTGCCACCACTTTGGAAGGAGGTGAGATTTATAAAGCACTCGAACTACTACTCCATCCTATCACCACTGAACTTCGATCATTAATAACAACTAGATACACAATCCCGTACAAAAAAGAACTAAAAACTGTCCTCAAGTAGGTCGTAAAATAGAAAGAGAAAGAAAACAGAAAGAAACATAACTGGCTAACATATTATACCAAAATAAATTAAACCTTATTCAAATGTGTTAAAGTCGGATTTAGAACGGTCATAAAAACATATAAAATTTTACGACCGCGACTCGAATCAACACATGTTACCCGACTAAATCAAGTAGCCATGCGACACTACGAACTGTACGTTTAGTAAAAGTCTTTTCAATTTAGGTGCTTTATAAACCCGGCTGATAATTTCGTCAATTTTAAAATAAATGTTTTACGGCGATTTCATAACGAAATATCAGTATTTATAGTACAGTGATAGTTATTATATATTGGTAATGTTAGTACTTACTGAAAAAATGAAATTACATCCTTTTTTTCGGTCCTGGAAGAGTGATTTTTGCACTTTTTAAACGAGCACGGAGGCATGTTTACGTTCCGAGCGTTAGAACAGTACTAAACCAAAAGGATGACCGATCTCTGGTTTGGTCATTCTTTTGGTGAGGACGTTTTTTGTCGCTGATTGTGTATCTAGTTTTTTTAAATGATCGAAGCCACTGAACGATCTTTGCGTGATGGTTGTTAACAACTTTATGAATGTTGCCGTCAATAGAAAAGAGATTTTGAATTATTGAGATGGTAGCCCATGTCCAGCAGTGTATTTCTACAGATTGATAATTATTCAAATTTACTCGGTAGTAAATGTAACAGTAGTGGAAAGATTTGGAATAGACCTACACTCAGCATTGGGTGAGTAAAGGTTGAAGAAGAAGAAGAACAGCAACAATTTGTATGACGTTATAATCACATTCTGACGTTTTTCTCCATAATGCGGTACGGCTTTATAACATTCACTGTAGTGAAACTAAGATTTTATTTAGCCCCCGAAGCCCCACCGGAACGAGTCCGCTGCGAGCCCTTGTCAGCGCAGTCGGTGAGAGTGTGGTGGGAACCACCTCCACCAGTCTTAAGAGGAGGAGTACTTCTCGGATATGAAGTTCTGTATGAGGTGGGTTCAAAATCGTTCGTCACTGATTATAACGTAATTCTAAGAAAGTGTTCATCAGATTTCCCTCTCTCCACAGACGGTCAATGAGCTAGAGAGTCAAGTAGAAACCCGTCGCTCTGGCGGCATGGAAACGGTGCTACAAGCACTACAAAGAGCTGCAAACTATAGCATAGTAGTGCGGGCCCGGACTGCGGCCGGTACTGGTCCCACCTCCGAACCGGTCTATTGCGTCACTCATGAAGACAGTAAGTACTGCTAAATATTTATAGTAGTATCTTCGTGGCGTGAGGAGGCACACCATCGAGAGAAGTGGAAGAAATGGGGGAGGCCTTTGCTCAGGAGTGGGACAGAATAGGCTAGTAAAAAAAATCTTCATGGGGCAGCCAGGACAAACAAAAGTGGTCCTTCGGGTCGGGTTATTGATTTGACTCAATTGGGTTTTATCAAACTAGAAGTTCACCGTTTATTTCTTTAAATTCGGCATAGTTTTAATAGGATAAAATAACAAGATTAACTTTATCCAATTCATCAAATGAAGATTTATTTATTTCTTGGTTTTAAATACGTATATAACTAGCTACATATTACATAATTATAATTATAAAAAAAAACCTATAGGTATATGCACACTAAATTTAAAAACTAAAAATAAAACTAAAATATTTACTAAAATAACTAAATTAAAACAAAAAGTAAAAAATCATCAAATAGAATAAATACTACTAAAATTTTGTAAATTGATCAGTTGTGCAAAAATTGTCTGCATAGCGCGCAGCCAGGTTAAAATTATTTCGAGCTTTCCCTGTTGTCACGTTTTCGAATTATACAATCTTCAAAAAATATTTCAATAACATGAAATAATGTTTCAGTTCCAGGAGCTCCTATGGACATAAAAGCGGTGGCGAGCTCCGAGGACACGGTGATCGTGAGCTGGTTAGCTCCGCTGCAGAAGAATGGCAAGATCAAACATTACACGGTCTACAATCGACCACAGAGGTTTGTGTTTCATACTGCTATTGCATAATCTGAAACTAGGAAATTAATTAATGCCACTGTAAAGCCGGGAAGGAATCTGTGGTTATGAATAAGTCCAATGACAAAAGAATAGGTACATCGGTGATCCGAGGTACAATACAAACTATTTAGACAATTTTTGTCATGCTATTTCCACTCCATTTACATTTCAAGAGATTGTTCCGAAGCTACTACTGAAACAACACTCTCTATAACGACATCTGGTCAAGACTCATCTAAAGAAAAACAAGGCCATCACGGCATTTAATTGCAAATACTTACAATTAACGTACAAGTATTAAAAGCCACAATAGAGGTGTATCGTGAAAGAATTTTCCAATATAATTGCTGACACTATTAATTTCCTTTAAATAATTATTTGTCAACATTTTAAAAAGTGTTTTTTTTTTCATCAAACAGGACAGGCCAGCACTCTCAGATGATGGTTCTCCACAAAGACGAGGAGGAAGAGTACCAGGTGGAAGTGCGAGGTCTGCAGGAGCATCAGGTGTATGAGTTCTGGGTAACGGCGGCCACGGCGTCGGGAGAGGGAGAGATGAGTGCCATTGTGGCAAGGAAACCGAATGCTCGGGGTAAGATTAACAGTTTTTCATCAAAAAACCTGTCATCATTATAATCGGAAGCTATCTAGAAACCGTATGTATTCAAATATAAAAATAACCAATTTGGTGTTTTTTATTCAATTTTGGCCGTTCTAATAAATTGTCTCAGTATATAAATCCATATTTGGAATTATCGCAAAAGCCTCGAGTTGCAGATACATTTTCATCTTTCCACTCAGAGCCGGGAATTGTAAAACTAACAACTGTTAGTTACTAGGCAGTCACACATTCAACTGCATCCGTTTTGACTGAAAGCCAACCAACCAATGAATATCAATGAACATGAAAAATTTAATGAGTATCCTTATCTTGTCCAGCTCCGGCAAAAATAACGTCGTTTGGTCGTCGGCTGGAGGCTATGACAGGTAGCCGCGCGCGCCTGCGCTGTGGAGCTGCCGGCGCGCCGCCGCCACACCGTGCGTGGGCGCGGCGACGGCCCGCACCGCCGCTGGCACATGATAGCAACTACCTTATTGATGGAGCGTACCTTATCATTCTGAGTTAGTATTCATTAATGATTTATAGGTAATTACGTATATATTCTATCTATCTACCAAGGTTTACAAATGCACATCTTTCAGAGGTAGACCGTGGTTCAGCGGATAACTACACCTGCACAGTACGTAATCCGTGGGGCGAGGAAAGAGCGAGCTGGGAACTGCGAGTGTTAGGAGTACCTTCACGACCACAGCTGAGACTGGCTGCTGCTGCACCAGCGAGGTTACACCTGGTGTGGGAGAAGCCGCATACTGGGGGCTCTAGTTTGCATGGTGAGTTGAATCACACGTAATCAAATCTCCATACCCAGTTCCAAGAACCACGTCTTCAAAAACTGGTATGTATTATCCCCCGTAGAGACCTACGGGGGATAATAAATACCAGTTCAAGAAGTTCTGGCGAAGAAGAAGTTTTACTAATGCAAATTTTTTATTTATCCTCCAGGTTACTTAGTCGAGCACTCCCGCTCAGATGACGTAAAATGGCACACGACTCGACTACCGGCTGACACCCGGACACACACCCTGGAACGACTAGCTTGTGGGACGCTGTATAGAGTGAGGCTGACTGCGTATAACGCAGTTGGATCGTCCCCACCCAGTGATGAGCTGGTCGTTTCTACAAAAGGAGGACGTAAGTAC
Organism: Agrotis exclamationis; assembly: GCA_950005045.1. Classification (NCBI taxonomy): domain Eukaryota; kingdom Metazoa; phylum Arthropoda; class Insecta; order Lepidoptera; family Noctuidae; genus Agrotis; species Agrotis exclamationis. The sequence continues at coordinate 27,264,564 of OX465418.1, read as the reverse complement.
CTACTATCTAAGATAACTTGAAACAAAGTTAAACTTATATTGACAGTAACTCATCAACCCAACTTCACAAATCATTTCTGAAGTTATTCTTCTTAATGTTTCAGCATCAAAAGCTTCTCCGGAAAAAGATTTGATAACGACAAACAGTTCCTGTGTACGCCTGAATCTTCTGACTTGGGACAGTAACGGCTGCCCTCTCACCCAGTTCACAGTTTCTGTGAGGAGTTTTGAGGAGTCCTCGTGGATGACCCAGTCGGTGTCACCTGCAGCCCAGCCGACTGTCCTGTGTGGGTTGGCGATGGCGACCTGGTACTATCTGAAGGTGGTCGCTACTAGTGCTGCGGGGACAACGCTGGGGAATTATTATTTCTCAACTTTAACGGAGGGAGGAGGTACGTACATTGTAGATTTGGAACGAAACATATAGCTTTTGAAGTAGCCCATCCCACTTTGCTATCTCATATCCCATCTAATTGGCCTTACAATTAGATATGGCACTATAGTGGTCACGAAAAATTGGGGAAAAAATTCCATTATATTGTGTTAAAAAAGGCGAAACGGCAAAATGTATCCGTATGAACTATCAAAGCTCAAGACCATTTCCATACATTTCAGAGCGCATTCCAGCACCTGCTCACTTCCCTCCCGGGGGCGAGGAGGGCGAAGAGCGAGCGACTGCAGTGTTAGCAGCCGCCGCTTGTGGACTATTTGCTGCGCTGCTTTTGTTAGCAGCAATTGCATATAAACGGAGGCAAGACAACTTGTTTATTTTTACTCGATCCCGTGTCATACAAGTTGTTCTAGTCCAGGAGTCTAGTCAACATTGATGAACCTTAAAATAATTTATAGATCTATTATTGTCCCCACCGGTTAAGGTTTTTGTGGTAGAAGTATAAATTGGTTTGTATTATTTGTTTGTAGTCCATCAACAACATGCTTCAGAAAAGGTTACGAGCAGGGAGATATCTCGGAAGAGGAGGATAAGTCAGTGGAGAAGAGAGACAACCGGCGAAATTGTCAGCAAGTTTACACTTCATCACCCATTAAGCATCCAATCGGAAAAAAGGATCAACAAGGTAATTAAGTTTTCACCTTTGCTAAGATAATATTTGACTAGATCCTTGTTTTGCAATTTGTCTTGATTTTATCACGGTAAAGTAATGCATGCTGGCAATGTCTGGAGAGATGGCTGAGTTATGTCGGGTTTGCTCTCACTAAAAAAACCTCATCATCATCATCATATCAGCCGTAAGACGTCCACTGCTGAACATAGGGCTCCCCTATAGACTTCCAATAGGATCGGTTGTGAGTGGCCTGCATCCAGCGTGATCCTATGGCCTTCATAAGATCGTCTGCCCACCTTGTGGGTGGACGTGCTACGCTACGATTGCCGGTGCGTGATCTCCATTCGAGAACCTTACGGCCCCATCGGCCATCAGTTCCGCGTGCAATATGGCCTGCCATTTCAACTTACTAATTCGATAACATTGGTGTGTCTAAGTATCTCCTCATTTCTGAGTCGATCGTGCAGAGAGACTCCGAGCATAGCCCTCTAAAAAAACCTACGTGAGCTAAAATCCACCTAAGCGGATTAGCAACCCACCCCGGACATGAACTACTTTTGTGATGTCCAGTCTCATCTGCGACATTGCCACCACTTATGACGACCGTGCAATGCGACGACGATAGACTTCCTGATCCTCATACGCTGGCGTCAAGATGGTGTGGCGCCTCCTCTACCATCCTGTCATAAACTAAATGCCTCAGAACGCTTAACGACAAAATGTTGAACGGACGAGCATTATTACCTCGTCCACTGCCACTTTTGTACAGACGCCAGCAGGTCAACCTACCTGAATCTGTCAAATTTTACCAATCGAACATTAACCTTCCACAATTGTGATAAGGTTGAAAATATATTAAAGAAAGACAGAATGAGGTAGGTTGATGTGGCGTCTGTACATGAAATAATAAATACATTCCAATAAAATATAGTGACAAAAAATCATTAATGACAAATGATTGTTTTGTGGACAGAGATGTACGAAATAAGTCCATACGCAACATTCAGCATGTCGGGCGGTGCGGGCGGCGCGGGCGGGGAGGAGGGCGCGGCGGGCGGCACGCTGCGCACGTTCGGCCGCGCTGAGCCCGCGCCGCTGCAGGCCGCGCCGCCGCGCGCGCACCACCATCATCATCTGCACCATGAGAACGCAGGTCGGTCTCACAATTTTTTCTGTTGGTCCTATCTCCTGTATAACTTGGTGACGATGAGTTTTGTCTTTAACGCTTCTTCTATTCGTCACTATCCACTATATCAACTTTGTAGTAATCATGGTATACGATGAAAAAAATAGCCACAAATTTTAAAATTGTGATACATCCTGATCAAATTCTGCTCAATTTCTTCTATTGTTAACTGTCGTAAAATGAGTAGGAAAACACGTATTCAGGCACCATTTTATCAATATGATATGACGACGCTAGTGTCAAAGACACGATTTCGAGAAATAGTTTTTGTATACATGTTCGCATTCAACAGATGAATACACATTGTCCCGTGCGATGACACTGATGGTGCGTCGTTCGGAGTCCGACTCCGACTCGAGCGGGTCGCCGTGCGCCGAGTGCAACTCCAGCGTGTCCTACAGGATGCCAGTCACGCCAGGAAAAGGTACATACCTATCCAAAATCATTCCGCTTCATATCACTGTGACGATGGCAATCAAAAGTAAATCTTGGATATGAATTTTGGCGTCTTTTGATGTCATTTCATTAACTGTCCCATTCTTTGTGGAACAGCACCAGACATAATGAGGTATACTTCTGGGCGAAATCATCAAATATATTTTTTTTAATTGATCTCATCTCATCAAATTTTTTGCCTTATTGTGCCATCTACGACTCACTATAAAGGCCATTTATATTTTTTTCTACTACTCAATTTTAAAATAGTGAAACCTCATATTTTGGAATATAAATATTTGCTACAAGAGAGCATTACATTCCTTTATTTGTCTTTTTACATGTTATTATTTTACATTTTTTATAGTTGTTTTTTGACCAAAGAGGTCAAAAAACAACTATATTTTTGTACAAAACCTCAAATAATTTGAACTGCTGTGCTTCCAGACGAAGTATTTCGCGCAGTAACAGACTCAAGTGCGGAGTCAGCGGCAGACGCGCGCTCCGTGTCGCAGCGCCCGCACGACAAGTCGCGGCGACGACCGCGGCGACATCACACGCCTACATCGTCTAGGTAAACTCAACATTAGGTAAACCAATTTCTGAGTAGGTACAGGTATTTTATCTATCTCCTTTACTCTTTTGTTACTATCCACATAATTTTAATTCCTTAAGTTTTGACCACTTATCCTCCACATAATCAGGACAAAAAGACTATAATCTGATCGGTATACCATTTATTTTCGTGTATTTTCGTGGTCACCCTCTGGTGTCAGATTTAATGAAGTGACCTCTGAAAAACTGAAAAGGACGTTGTTACTTGCCTGCGTTTAAATTCACAATCCCGTGCATTTTAACTTTTAGGTCCTCACAACCCACTACAAATGTTGCCATCTATCAAATGATACTCTTACCTCTTTTTGCGAGCCTTTGCCTCGTTGTTTTACCGTTTACGTTAAACTCTCACTAGATGGGGTTGACTTGCCTTTACTCATTGGCTGATTGTGCGATAAGTCATTAGATGGCGCTGTTTTGTTTTTCCAGATACCAGCAGCGGCAGGAGCAAGAGAGAAGAGATTTTACGATACACGTTTAAATACGACGACAATAAAGACTGCTACAAGCGAAATACTATTAAATTGTTACCTAGCTAATTTACAGTTTTAGCTTTAAGAGATTTTAACACGAAAAACAAAAATGTAAATATTTTACGATGTTTTGTACTACGTTGGATTTGAAAAAATATTGCGGCCTATTTGGTGTCACTAAAATGATCTTTTTAATACAATTCGAAATGATACGTTTCTTGTAAACTCCCACTTTTGTAGTAAATCCATAGTTGGTTAAATTAACTCATACACTTTATCAATAGTTATCGAATATAAAAGAAAACCTTCAATCATATCTGACGGATTGTAAAAAGTAGATTTATAATAAGACGTCAATAATAATAAGTACAAGATAGAGACAGAAGATTTAATTGTTAATGTTAAAGAACGAGAAAATGCGATTTTCCCTTTAACAACTGAGCTCGATAGATGGCGTTGTTATAAATATACATTTATGATTTTAACTGTTCGATTTTATATTATTTTTAAAATGCTCAAAAGTACGACTAAGTTCGTAGTTTACATATTTTGTATATACTTGTACCTACTATATATTTCATAACTGTGATGGGCGTTTATAGAACTATAAGTAGGTACAGACGCCAGCAGGTCAACCTACCCCAATTTGTCAAAATTTACCAATCGTTCATTAAGGTTAAAAATTTAATATTAATATACGATAGGGTTGAAAATTTATTAAAGATTGACAGATCGAGGTTGGTTAAAGTGCTGTAAAATAAACACTTATGAAAACCATAAAGTAATGTGCCAATTAAATTAATATCAATATCAGTTAAGATTTAGTTTAAATGTGACAAAGAAAAGTAAAATTAGCCGTACCTACCTACACGACAAACGGATAAACTATTGAAAATTCTCCAAAATTAAATTTGGAAATTTTGTGATTTAACCGCATCATACTTAATTGAATCGAGCCAGCATAATCAGATATTTATAGTTATTATTGTAACTTGTTTTATACTCTTATAATAATTTATCTGTAGGCTAACAATAGTAATAGCAATAAACCAATCTACTCAATTCTTATGTTAACTGTCACTGCCTACGTGTTTGCTAATGTAAATATTTTAAAGAAAACGAAAAATAAAGTCGATTGATTCGTGCGAATGTATTTTTATTTTATCCACACTTATATAATCCACATTTATTAGGTTATTATTTCATCCTTTTCCTGAATTCATAGTTTTTTCTCAATAGTCTTTCTCTACAAGATCATCAAATTACTAAAACTACGTCAACATAATACATAGGTACTACGTTTGACGGCAAGGTTGGTGCAGTCACTGAGCGAGTGATTGCTGTTCTGCGGGTTCGATTCCCAAACGGAACCAAATAACATTATGTATGATCTATTAGTACCTAGTTGCACAGGTCTGGGTGTTTGTGCATGTAAGTTTAAATTTTCGTAAACACAGTACGATTCAGGAGAAATCCCCATGGTCTACACTAAAATTTTTTACTTAAAAAAAAACACTTGAGGAGAAAAATATAAATAAACGCCGCTTGTAGTAGACAATTCTTGGAGAGGGTAACACATCCGGTGTCACATACCGTATTATTAAACAGGAAATTTTCTGTCGCTTTGTTTTTTATGTCTATCTTGAACTTGTAGTTGTGTAACGATGACAGGAATAACGCAAAGCAAAAGATAATGCTAAGTAACGTTTATAAATCTTGTCGTTAGCATGAGATTGGTGCGGTCTGTGCGGCATTGTGTAGAGTATACCTACTTATAACGAAAGGGTCTCCACTCGAGTAATTTTCTTCTACCATCATTTATTTAGAATAAAATTATTGCTAATTTATTCTTCTCCCAATCCTACCCTCTTTCATAAGATTAGATGACACAATAAATTCTAACAAAAGACAAACAACTCAATAAATATTTTTTACAAAGATTTACTAACACCGCAACACAATAACTCGCTCCCTAACAACATTAACTAGTTCACATAATGTCCTCTTCTATCAATAGTTTTCTTGGCATTGCCATGTTAGCTGGCACTCGGCATTCAAGCGCGGCGCGGCGTCTACGACCAAGATGTTTCAATTCCCTGGCTGGCACTCCGCCATTACATTATTATCTACACTATCGCTGACGATCTTTTGCAAGGAATTGGAAACATCGCTGTTATATGTCATGGGTTTGAAATTAAATGTTGAGATTTTCATCGTATTCTTTTGTTTAAAATGTCCAACTTATAGGACAAAGCAGTTGGACCACTGGCCCGAACTAAACTATTTTGGTTGTTTTTTTTTTTTTTTTTAATTGGTTTTCGTTTTAATTCAGTCAGTTTCTGGTGCTGTCTTTAGGTTTTTAATAAAAACCCCAGCGATTAAAAACAGCAGCAGTTTTTGTCTACTCAAATTAAAGAGTCCAAGTAGCTCATTTAATTTCGCTGAGTAGCTGATAGTAATCGATTTACTACGAGTGCTACGAGGTGCTACGAGGTGCTACGAGGTGCTACGGCGTAGCGACGCTTAAACGTCTGTAGAACTACGACGCTCCGGGGCTACGAGGTTCTAATAATAGTAAGGAAAGGAGTGCTGAGTTGTAATATCAAGATAATTGTGAACTAAAGAGATACTAAGCATTGTCCATTTTGTATTGTATGGTAAATTGAACCCGATATCCTGCGACTGGTATAGAATAACAAGGTGAAATTGTACAAGTTCTGATGTGAGGGTAAATAAACTTTCGGAGTAAACGATACCTAAAGGATGGCAGGAGTTTGCTTTGTGTTGGTTTATGTTTGACCTTCTAGGTACGTGATTGACCTTGTAGGGACAAAATAATAGCCAGAAGGCAGAGAAAAGATTTGTTCTTGAATTACAACATTAAATACTTCTTCTTTTGAAGTCATCAATATAAAAGTGCTCCGTGGAGCGGAATTGGCTCATTATGTTGCTCAGTGGGAACGTTGAGCTGTCAGCACAGGGTACAGGAAGCTTGTGGTGCCGTTGTCCGGGGTGGACCGCTGGGAGTTGGATCCCACCCACCCCAGAATTATTATCCAAACGTTAATACTTAGTAACATAATAACGGTTATATCTGACGATCTACATCCCCCTCTCCCGTCTGCTCGTACTCGTATGTATGCACTAATTGGTCGACCACAGAGCGGCGGCCGCGTGATAAATTGCTCCTGCCATACGCCACCGCAGGCTAGTTCAATAGTACCTACAGTACCGCAGATACATTAGTAGCAGCAGATCTACTATTTACAATACACATGGATCTGTGTAAGCAATTCATTTAATTACCGCTACATTTTTAAGAGAAGTTTAAAACGTTTGTCCAAATGAGTAGGTACTTGTAGTCACTTGCGACTAGTTATTTGCCCCAGTTTGAACTCCGTATAAGTTACTTGATAGAATAAACAATTTCACAAGGCACGCGATATTTGCCTTAGTTTGACCAGAATTTTACTGGTAATAAATTGACAACTCTCTCTTATTCGGGAAACGTCATTCAAGTAGGTAAGGTAAAGGGATTACACGAGAAATCATATCATCATGCTGTCACCTATACCTCCCATCCTCGATGTGTCAATTTACACCTATCAAGAGAGTGGCACCCAATGTGAATGTTAGGATGCTGATCGTCTCTGCAATTCCGCTGAACGTATAGATTGACGCGCGCACCCACCGGGCTACTGGTCATCTCTGTTTGCGAGAACTACGACTACTACCACGATGTCACGAAGAAAAATGATATCGTTTCGAGTCGAACGTCGAGTCACTTTATGTATGGAAACAATGTCTATGTTATGTCTAGTCCTATAGTCCATTGAAAAGAAGTTTCATTTGACACAATTTAATTTTTAGGATGTTAATATAAAGTTAAACACAAGTCTTTGGGGTCGCAAAACTTGTCTTATGGCAGCCATCTTCATCAGCAGGACGACTGTCGCAACCGAGGTCCGGGCACGCCGCAACCGCGGCGGTAAGACCCCTCTTTGAGGAGTGGCTGGAAAGGCGTCACGGCGTCCTGACCTTCCGCATGACGCAGGTCCTCACTGGACACGGAAGTTTCGGGAGGTTCCTGTGTCTGATAGGGAGGGAAGAAACGCCTGGGTGTCACCACTGCGAAGATCGCCCGGAAGACACGGTGGAGCATACGGTGCAGGACTGCCCCGCTTGGGCAGGGCACCGCCGTGTCCTCACGGCAGCGATAGGCGGAGACCACTCGCGCCCGGCACTGGTTGAGGCCATGCTGCGGGGCGAGACGGAGTGGGAAGCGGTCGCCTTCTTCTGCGAAGCAGTTATGCTCGCGAAGGAGGAGGCAAGCCGCGAGAGAGAGTGGACAGCGTCCTCCCTCCGCCTCAGCCGCAGTGGTAGACGCCCACGGCGTCGGACGTCGCGGGGCGATCTCCGGCCACCGTAGGCGCGGGCATGCGGGCGGCGAGTAATGGGCAACTCGCCACCCGACCATGAACCATCCCCGGGTCGACGGCGGGTTGTGTTCCACGCGTGCCTCAAAGAGTGTCAGCATGATGACGGGGCCCCCCTCTAGAGGGCCAAAGCCTGCCGGGGTTGCGGGACTTATCTCATTACCGTGACCCCGGAACACAAAGGGCTATTGAAGGACACCGTGGATTTTAGTCAGTACGAGTCTGACAGTAAAGGATAGGAGGACTCATTTGATGATTTTACCACGCAGAAACACGCTCTTGTTGCCATCTTTGTTTTTCTTTATTATATGTGGAAACTTGTAATTGGCCATATTTTGTCTAAATTGTTATTTACTGTATCTGTTTAGCTGTAAGTTTCCCTAAAATAAATAAAATAAAATAAAAATCTTGGAAACAAGAGTGCAGATGGTTTTATCTGACAAACTAGGTATTCTAGGTCGCACAGGAAATTAGAGACATTTTCTGTTGGTTTAGAATTAAATGTTCTACAACTTTGATTTTTTTTACAACGAGAGTAACTTAGTTACATTGATGATAAAATTAACTGAAGGGGCACAATAGCAGCACACTGCAAAGTGAGACTTAAGCCTCAACCTTGCATCAAAACAACCGTTCCTCTTCTATTCGACTACAGTTTCATTGGATGGTTACATGCTTTTTTGCAAAAGCTAGTTAATTTGTAATTTCCAGTGCCAACAGACACAGTTTTCGTAGTAGTGTCTGTCGAACGATTTCTTCTCAACTCGCTGAAGGAGATCAAACGTAAAATTTTACAATCCGATTCGTTTGATGGCCACTTTCACCCACATTTGTTTCTGCTAGATATACATTAATTAAATGAGTTGCGTTTCATAGAAAATGGTATTGTATTCAGTTGGTTGAACAAAATATCTACCTTGTAATAACGTAAATATTTTGTTATAGAAATTACGGTGATACGATACCACTACATTGTTGTATTAAAATTAATTGCAAATAATAAGCAGCAGTTGCAAAATTAGTATTTATGGACCGAAGATGTGATTATTAAACTTTGGGTATCACAGTGTCTGGTACTCTGGATAAAGTCATGCCTGAAAAGAACATGAACTACGTATCGGCATGTATTTACCTATTCCTGCATGGCATGTTGCATACAGCGCTTCTATCGCTAACCGCGCTTTAAGTTAGTTGCTGTGCGAGCATTCATTTTAATTCTCTATACGCCACCAACGTCAAGAAGTGTCCTTTACCTTACTCAAGTCCGAACTTCAAAAACCCGCCGTGTTTACTACCATATTACTACATGTCCTCCTCAAAATCAGCCGTAATTTTTATATGTAGCAACTTAAAGTCAAAATTCAAATAGCATTCCACATTTTATCAGTATCGCTGAATGGTTTTCAGACGCATGCGCGCTTTCCACGGCGGCCATTTTCAGGGAAACCAACACAGTGCAACCGCTTGTATATACAAGAACACTTGTTACTCACACATACAGGAATGTATCAAATTTTGCGAAAGATGGTGGCTTTGTGTGCGTACTGATTGTTACGCCTGTGAGCGTGGGATGCTGGGTAAGGCTGCATCCACACGGACGGTTGATTGGGTTCGTGCGATTGTTTGCTTGAGTCTCCACGTTGGATATGTGGAGTTTACAAAGGCCGAGTGCTTATACCAAGATTTGGAATACTTTCGATTATTCGTGACACGTCGACACACTAGTTTCTGGTATACAAATATTGTAGTTATTCTAAATTTGTGAAAGGTTGTGTGTTCACTATTAATTGTTGCAGCTTCTTGTTTAACGGGATTTTATAAAAGGTTGATATTCATGCATAGACTTAAACATAGTTTCTGTTTATTTAGATAATTCAAATTAAGCAAGGTAAAGTTAAATTTAAATAATTAAGGTGACAATATTCACTATTGAAAAAAAACCCCTAAATAAAAATCAAAATATTTAACTAACTTGTTTGGCCGCTTAACATTTTAGGAACCATAATATATTTCTTTAAATCACTAAACACTTATAAATTCCTCACAGGTGATTACTCCACAAAATCGTTTTGACGAGCTAGCAAACGCTGTTGACTTTTTAATCCCAAATCTCTTAAAAATTTAATCACAACGAAATCCTCTAAATTGAAACATCAAACGAAATTAGCCAAACGCGTTTGATCCCTACGTGTTTACACATGCGGCCAAATAAATCGGACACAATAAAATTCGTACCGACAGCTACGAATTTGTTACAACGAACCGCGTCCCGTCAAATTGCCGCTGAAAACACCGGGCCCATGTTAAAATATTTACACAATTTATTCAGGAAATGTTCGCCCTCTGGACGCGGCTCTACGTCTGACCTGACCTGGCTTGAGAGGGACACAGATTTAGTCAGCCTCGCGCCGCCACCGCCGGCGGGTGTTCGGCAAACGCGCTCTGTTACCATCCACTGTGTCCATCCCTCTCCTGCAAACCGATATCACCGTTTGTGCGAAAGAAAGGCACGAAAAAATCGCGTTTAAATAGGTACGTAGTAATTAAGTGTGACCGGCGAAATGCAGGGTTAAAGTCTTTATGAGTGCACCCGTAATTAAATTTTGATGTTGAGTTTATGTTCGAGGAAATGTATTCGGGCGTCAATTGTACGTGGAAATGTGAGGTTACTTTTAATGTTTTGTACATTTTGTCAGCTGACATTAATTGTTTTCGATTGGATTTCGAAAGTAGGCCACTATTTTGGCATTATTTGTACCTACAGTTATGATAAGTAACATAAGTAAGATATTGATTGTTTCTTTACTTATAAACAAAGGCTATCTTATCTTCATTATCATCTACATTAATCTCAAACCCCCATGTCCCAGGTGTGGGTAGTGGGGAAGTGTGTCAAACGCACAGCATCACCGCTAGAGCTATATTATGTGCGTCATTAATGACTAGGAACAGCGCTGCTGGCTAATGGTATGTAATTTGTAACCCCTGTTTATACGGAGCATAGGGCTTGACTAACTTTCTAAACATTGCATGCAGGAATACAAACATTCTTGAAACACGAGATGAGTTTAAGAGATTTTGGCTGCATTTAGACAAAATTAGATGATAGTTCAAATTTTTTTGTCACAATTTATTTGTTTCTATTTAAAAGTGGTTTTCTTGCTTAAATATAAAGCTGTTTCCTAATGTAAATGTGCAAATTATGCAGTTTTTGTTCTTCATGTTTATGCAGTACTTACATGAGTTTAATTTACGCTTTGACGATAATTACTACACCACTTAACTCAGACCGCAAATATAATTTTACAGCTCGTAAATTCTGCAAAAGCTCACAAGTATTATTTAAAATTTGATGATTTATTACTAAAAACGTATTAATAATGGAGAAAGCTACACTCCTAACAATCATAAATCCCATTGGTCATAAATAAAATGTAATATAAATAAAACCGTGATGGTATTTATGTCTCACAATAAAATACGAATGATATCGTTTTAGAAGGATCCAACAACTGTAGAAAGCCTCCTTTTACCTATAAAAAACAAAACACACGCAACCCGCACCCTTGCCTTGTCAATAGAATGTAACGTCATTCTCGCATGACATAACTTGCACTTGTTAGTGCCATAGATTGTAATCAGGCCAGAGTGGCCATCTAGCCGAGGTATTCCAGGAAGGGCACCCGCTGAAATGGCTCCTGAGCGAATGGCTCCTAAGCTATTCCACAAACGGCACCTATCAAAATTTTTGCAGGTGCCCTTAGTGGAATAGTTTTTTAACTAGCATTTTATTCCACTTAGGGCACCTATGGATCAATACGTACTAGTGATGGGACGTTTATTTTTTAGGACGTCAAAATAATCGATTAAAACTAGTTTCGAGCTTAATAGTAGCATTATAAAATTATATCTTTATAATTTATTAAGGAGTAAGTTAAGTAACATTTGTCGCGGATAAAAATCTTCACGTTGTTGGCGTCATTGTTTTTATCCCTATCTCAGTTAGTAAGATTTGTATGAGGGAACTCAATGTGTGTTCTGAAAAGTAAATACATACTTAGAGAACAGGATCATGGAGAAGGTGTTCGTCTGCCGTCAAATACTAAAACGTATTTATGGTGAATATCCGTGTTTACTAGGCTTGCATAGATTGAAACTGGCACTTATGTATTTGGTAATAGAGAGCGTAAAGTAAGTAGTCATCAGACTGATATGTTTTGAATTTATGGGTGGTGACGTATCCGTTAACACACAAAAACTTAACTTGTACAATGTTTAGAAAAAAATCTAGGTACTTAGTTTTTCCTTCTTTATTACAAACTATAAATTAACTTGTCCTGTTAGTTTATTAGATCGTTGATATCTTCCTAGGCTGGATCGGGCTGAGGCCACCTTCAAGCGGCTCCTACCCAATCTTGGTAGGAAAAACGAACACCTCCTGCCGGAGGCTGCACGCTAGAGTTATGCGGTCCATGGCATTAAAAAGATAGGTCACAAAACGAAAATAAGTAAGGTCAAAATTTACATAATAAAATAGTCATCAGACTGATACGTTTTGTATTTTTACGTATTCTTATACTTAAATACGCTCTCTTATAGGTAAAGTGCCACCTTGAATTTATGCATGTCTACAGGGGCGGATCTACCTATGGGCTATTTATAACCTAGAACAGGGCCGGACGCCACCGCTGATCACCTCACGAGAACAAGGCGGAGCAAGAACTACCCGAAACAACCGTGTTCGGTGAGGCGCCATCACATCACATCATCCGCACTTTCTGCGTGATATTATATCAAGCAGAAACTGAGGATGATGTGGCGCCTCTCCAGCTTCAAGCTTCAACGAGTGAGTCGTTACGAGTTAAAATGACAGCGATTACGCTGCTGACGACATCTTTTCAAAAATCTTGTGATCCGAACTTGGTGAGTGAGGAACCCGAGGTCCGAAACGCTGGTTTAACTAAAAAAAGTCAAGTCCTAAAATAGCATTTAGTTAATTAAGTATAGGTATAGGCAGGGCCCCCAAGTAGTATTAGCCCAGGGCCCCACAAACTCTCGGTCCGCCCCTGCATGCCTAGTACATTAATTTGTTGGTTACTCTAAACTCGAAAAAAAGAAAATGAAAAAATCGATTAAAATCAGTCATTTTAATAGAATTTTTCATTTTCTTGTCCTAAAAAAATGTCCCAGCACTAGTAGGATCCGTGGGTGCCCTATGTGGAATAAAATGCTAGATGTAAAACTATTCCACTAAGGGCACCTGCAAAAAAATTTGATAGGTGCCGTTTGTGGAATAGCTTAGGAGCCATTCGCTCAGGAGCCATTTCAGCGGGTGCCCTTCCTGGAATACCTCATCTAGCCGTGCTTTCACACCATGTCGGAACATTCTTTAGCTGGACTTTACAATAACGGCACGAAAAGTAACTGATGCGTTACTTTTTTATTTGTTTTCCAACCGGTGACGAAATAATACTTGTCTTGCAATATTTCCATGAAAGTTTACTTTTATAGAAATATCGCAAGTTGTCTTTGTTTCGCATTTGTTGATTTTGTCTAGTCATTGATTATTATGCATAGTAAAAGATTAGCCAAATGCTAGCAATGTTGTGTTTTACTGTAATTTTGATAAAATTGTAGATTTAGTTATTAATCAAAAAAGCAAGCAAATAATATGTTATTATTTATAGCAGCTCACTAAGTAAGATTACTTGAATCGATATGGAATCCGTTCATCATCAACGTGTCAGTCGTAAGACGTCTACTACTGAGCCTGGTTGAGCGCTGGTTGGAAGGGACATCTTGTGTTCATCATCAGAATGATCGTCTGTTCACTTTCTAGGTGGACGTCATACGCTGCTCTTGACGGAATCCTTTATTGGAAGCCTTTTCATTGGCTTAGCTTTACTATCGTTGTGTTCATTTATTATAAAGATTTACTTACAGGGTCAACTGCGTTTCACGAATATGTTTACCTTTCTCTTTCTGAGATTGGATAACAATGTTTAATATTAGGGTTTATAACGGGATATTTACCATGTTTATTATTTGTTTTGAGTTTCCGACATTCCGGCACTGTTGCAAGCGCCATGATCACGGATGAACTCGAACGGATGATTAGTACCATGGTAAATACCCCGTTTTAAACCCCCCTATTTACAATAGTGACCATATCAGTCTAAAAACTTATAACAATGTTCAAAACCACTTCCAAAAGGATTAGGTACCTTATACCATTGTTCAACCAAATAATGCTTTGACTTGGTTAGTTGATTTATGACTCTCCCGGGACTGCATTATGATAGCTAGCCAGCTATTCATAGCTATGCTCTAATGGTCCACGTTACTGGCGCACTCCGGCTACTTGGGAATCTGCTCACATCTTAAAACAACAATCTCTCGAGCAATCAAAGCATTCCTCTAGATATAAAATGTTTGTAGAAATGTAACAACTAATATTAAGGTTCATATTTACAGCGGACTCTGTAACTATTGCTTCCGTTTCTACAGCCCAACTTTCGTGTATTCTTTCGTACTTAATACCAGTTCAGAATAACTTTCGACTTTATTCTTACTTTGTTCACACAATATTTATACGAGCTAAGTGTTACACGTAATTTTACTTATACTTACGTAATTTGAATAATGTGTCGGGGTAAGAAAAACAGCAGATGTTAACCCTCTCACGCTTGCGATAGTCGCCGAACTGAAATGGATATATAATGGCTCGGTGGATAGGCTCACTAATAATATTCGTGGGTATATCTTATACCATTTCATATTAAAGGGTTATCAGAATACCAAACACGTTAATTAATAAATCAACGTTCGTAAGCGAATCTAATGGATTGAGAACGGTTCAATGATATTACTTATGTTTGTTCAGCTTAAAGGAGGATCCAGATTTATTTCTTAGAAGACGAGCTCCTTGTTTAATAACAATCAGCTCATGATCTTCCCTGAAAATTATTTTCAAGGAAATACTGTCACCTTGTTATCTATTTGTGGCGCTTATAATAACATTTTCGTTCTCTGAATTTAGTTGTTTTTTACCGCCTATTCTGTGTCCCGCTGCTAGGCAAAGGCCACGTTTCTCCTTACAATAAACCTTTCTATTTTGAGATAGAATAACAAGAACTTATTTCTGTTTTCTATATTTTAATTATGTTCACGTTACTACTGACACTGGTCAGCAACAACTCTCCAAAAAATATTCGTTCAGTGGTTCCGAGCACTACTTTTTTGCAATAGTTTACATTTGATTCCCAGATCAGGAACAGCTTGTAAGTTTTCCCAATTCGAAATTCTCAATAGCGGCCTGGCAATTGTATCAATTGATGGCAGAACGACGACGTCCCGTATTACAAAGGAATTTCACATCATCGTCATCATCAGCCAAAAGTAAGTTAGATGATTTTACCACGTAAAAAAAAGTAGGTTTCCAGTGTAACTGGATACAGCGGAAAACGAGTGTTTTAAGAGGAAAAGACTGTATATGTGGCTTTAAAATTACTGGCGAAATGTAATGCAATATATAGGTATGTCTTTGCCCAAACATTAAGGGATCACAAAGGATAATTAAAAAAAAATGATTTCAAGATGATCTCTTCTGACCACTCTTCTCAAACATCGTCAAGTTTCGCTTGATGTCAGTCAATGTAGCCATCAGTTGGGTCGACAAGCGTAACGTGGAGAACTATCGTGAACGTGTTACGTGCAGCGACTGTGAACAAGTCCTGGAGGTAATCAGGTCAACGGACGAGCCCAACTGACAATTGGGATGTCACGAGTTTTAAGCTTTCGAGAATTACGGTTGTAGTACTAATGGCTTCAATTGAGAAAAGATTTCAATGTGATTTTGCAATTATAAGCATGTTAACAGCATCAACAATTTCAAATTCAATAAGTCAGTCAGAAAGAGTTCTGAAAAATAATGAAAATGTATTTTTCTTTTGTTGAATTTATGCATGTTTGCAGACATAAGGCATCAAAATTCGAAAGTGGGGGCTCATGATGTCAGAAGCAAGTAAAAACTGTTGTTGCTTGTGACGTATTGGCAATTTTTAAATTGTCGTATCTTTGTGAATTTTGGTTAACGTAACAAAAGAAAAAAATACGTGTCAAATATTGTAACAAGCTGAAAATACCCTACTGTGAGGCTTATTTTTAGCCTGTTAAGCGTACCAATTTAGTGAGTTTGACTGATTTAGTAAGTTTGACTAATTTAGTGAGTTCAACTTAATTGAAGGTGAATAAAATAGACTTTGATTGGTAACTATTTACTCTTGCTGTTAGATGTTTTTAGTTTAGTGTTTGTTTTGTAATTGCTCGCTTAGTGTAAAGAAACGAGCCTTTATTCAAGAAACTGTTAAAACAGGTTGAGAGAAATAAGTGACTCCGTGCATAAATAGTTTACTTTTTAACCGACTTCCAAAAGGAGGAGGTTCTCAATTCGGATGTTTGTTTTTTTTATGTTTGTTCAGGCATAACTCCGTCGTTTGCCAACCGATTTGAAAAATTATTTTTTTGTTGGAAAGGGTATACTTCCTGAATGGTCCCATTAAAATTTAATCGAAATCGGACTAGCACTTTTTGAAAAATCAACAAAAACCTAAAAAGTTTTCAACATTGTCTGCACCGATTACTCCGAGCTTTGTGGTCCGATTTCGATGATTATTTTTTTGTTCGATACAGTATATCTGCCATTTGGTCCCATAAAATTTTCATTTAGTTTGGTGCAGTAGTTTTCATTTTTAGCTCATTGTGTAAGAGTACATACATGGACGATGTTATTACCGTTGCTACGGATTACAATATTTTAGTGTACATGTAAGAAATTATGTGTTTGACAATAATTTGGGTTGAATATTGAAACTAAAAAGGATAAAATAAAAAACTTTTTCAAAAAAAAATGTAACCGACTTCCCCCAAAACAAAAAGTCAATGAAAAAAAAGAAAGTCACCGAGTTTCGAAAGTAAAGTTTTTTTGTAGGTTATTTTGAACTTTTTTGTGGGAGGTCGGTTAGATACAAATTTCTTTGAATAAAATCATAGCTATGACACATCGGGTGGTTCGAACAAAGAACCATCAGTGGACACTGAACTAGAACCGATATTTATGAGTACAATACTCGTATCTGTCAAAATCTGTTCTCTAGTCTATACAATTTGACCTTAACTACCTGCAGATGTTACGATATAGTGATCTGAGAATCGAAACCGCGACACGTACCTAAGTTACATGACCTAGTTTGATCTATCTGAAGTCATAAACTAAGGTCCATCACAGTTACAATCACAGCTCTGGCACTGTTACTTATGGACCTCATGAATCCAAAGTGACGCGACTCGGAAGTGAACCGACGCTATCCAGGTCAACCGACTACTTTGTTGTTAATGGCGGATTCCTTTTATAATGTCTCTTTGTTTGTTTGTGTAGAAGACTTAAAAAAATCGTGAAAAGTTTTAGCTAAGGATATTTATTTTCAAATCTGTTGACGAGTACTTAACATAAGACTTCGAATTCATGTGCATACACAAATATGGGCAGGTACATAAACTTACGCCTTTTCCTATGGCTGGCAGAAACCACAGAATGTCATTAGCTAAAAACCTTACGTCAAGAAAAAGGAGCATGCAGGTTCTACTAGTCATACACACATGCCCGCTGTTTACGAAAAAAATATGTTAAATTTACATTATGGGCAGCCCGTAATCGCGGCGGTGAGTCCTCTCTTTGAGGAGTAGCTGGAGAGACGCCATGGCATCCTCACCTTATCCTCACCTTTTTGGTTTTTAAGGAAGGATTCTGTGTCAGGTCGGGCCACAGAACATGCCTGGGACGACCACTGCGTGAACCCCCCGGATGATACGGTGGAACATACGGTGGAGGTCTGCCAAGCTTGAGCGGAGTACCATCATGGCCTCATGTCTCGCGTCCATCTGGTATTCATGCTTCAGTAACCCGCGGGAAAGGTCTAGTTTACTGGGTACCGCAAAGCGATTTTCGGCCACTTCAGATGCGGGCTTGCGGAAGTCGGGTGGGTAATGGAAAGCTCATCGTTCGATAAAGGACCAGGCCCCAATTGACAGCGTGTTGTGTTCCACGTGCGCGTCAGGCCCTTATCGGCAAATTGACGCCCGATAGACCATAGGCCTACCGAGGTCGCGGGAATATCTTAAAATGATATAGCGGCTCTAGAATGCAAACGCAAATTCAAGTAATATGGTGGTTTTTCGTCAGTCCGAGTCTGATAGTTCCTTTCACTCCACTTAAGATGGGCCACCTGAACCCCAACCAACCCGCACTGGGCCCGCGTGGTGGATTATGGCCAACTCCCTCTCACAGAGAGGAGGCCTGTGTCCGAGCAGTGGGAACATTATAGGCTGATGATGTGCAGATAGAAAAATCATTCGATGATTTTCCACACAAAAATAGATTACATCATCACCTTTCGTCCTATCGGATATTAAATTGTTTTACTTTTTTACAAAATTTATAATCCATACAATAAAACTGACTAAATTCATCATCATTCAAAATTATTTAAATAAAATTTCCTCTGAGGCGACGCGCGTCGCCGCAAAGGTCTACGACACTCGTAGCACTGCTACGCCGTAGCGCGTCTACGAGTTCAAATGAGTAATTAGGGAATTCGTCACGAGCAGAGCGTAGAATTTTAGTAACTTAGTGATAAAACATATATTTTGTTTGAAAATACGATCCTAGTGTTGACTTTAAAGCCCTTTTGAGACTGAAAAAAATGGAAAGAATGTCCATATTTTTGTTTATTTAGTAAATCAAGGTAATTTAGTAAAAAAATGAATCGAATGTTTGAAATAGAAAGCGCTCTTTTAAAATTATCAATAAATACGGGTGTGACATTATGTCGGTATAATATACTATTTGCGATCAATTGGTGATGAACGGATGATTGATATTAAAGTACTCGTAATAAAGTTAAGCATCGAAGATCGTGTCTACTTTGATTGACGTTATTTATTGAAAGGTGAGGTATGCCAGTTCTACATCCGCTGCAAAAAATATACCTACAGGACAAAACCCCACCTAATCTTTCCCTGCTAACTAAGCATGAAAACGTGATATCAAAGACAAACAAGACTGATTACAGCATGTCTCTTAAGACGAGATCAATATCTTTAACGCACGTAATACCTTTTTGTCAAGGGACATGACATATTAATAATTTGCGGCAACATCTAGGCATATGCGACCTTCCCGACTAAAATCTAATACAAGTTGCTGTTTATGTATGAGGGCTTATTACCTGCTCGACTATGTGTGTGCGTACATCTAGCTGTGTTAGTACCAAGTATGATAAATGTTTAAGGCATTGCTGTGTTACATACAAAGTAAAAATATATAGAATTTTAGGAAAAAAGAGGTTGAATTTGAAATTTGAATTTGGAAAAAAAATCCACAAGGCACCTCTAAAGGTGCGTACAGACTATGTAACATAACATGTTATATAAAATGTTTCAGATAATGTGGACACTGAATGTTATAAAAGATGTTATAAAAACATGTTATTGATATGTACAACAATGTTATATAATTCAGTCACTGAAGAACGACAAGCTACAATTGTTATATAACATTGTTATATTACATTGTTATTCTAATGTGACCAGTATTGTTTTATGTTGCAATGTTGAATAACAAGGTTACATAGTGTGGATGTCTTATAAAACACAGGTTATATAACATGTTACATGGTCTGTACGCACCTTAAGGAGGAAATTTACGCCATGTTAATGTAAGTTATGCTTTAAATTAAGAATTTTGATATATTATACGGATGAAAATGTCTAAATTCAGTGACCATTTTATTTCTAGTTTCACTTATCATCTATAACGATCTGTCAATTATGAACAGACAAATATTTATTCATAATAATATATTCCAAATTTTAAGAAAAGGGTTAAAATATTCAAGTTGTTTGTCTAACTCGCAGGCAGAGAAAACATACCAATGTTTACCTTTTCTGAAACCTAAGCGGTCGGTTACTAAAACTTTCACCATTCCAAACCTGACAGTTTAATAATATATCGGAGGGTCGGATAAACAAAATTAAAGTTTGCGATTCCATCCACAAGTACAATGAGCAACTTGAGCCATGACTCTTGCCATGAATACGAGCTAGCCAGTCCGTTTCCATTCAGTCTCGGGGTGCAGTACAAGGGAACTTTTTCACCATAGAAACGCGTCGGAAAATGGAAAAATACGGCACTTTTTACCTCATTGAATGGATAGTCCCCAAGGGATGGTCGAAGCAATTTCCCTTGCTTTGCTGCCGCGTCTTAACAAGTTATTTTAGTGATAGTTGAGCTATCGGATTTCTCGAATTAGATTCTTGATGTTGGCGTTGTTAAATAAATATAAATTGTTACCCAAAATATAATTACACTAGAGTTATTAGAACAATGGAGAAGTATAAAAAGCTCGTCTAATATTTATAGAATTTCTGACGATCAAGTGAAACACGGTCAAATTATAACATGAAAGTTTGAAACAATATCATAATTCATTTTGGTATTCTTTGAATACATTATACACAAACAAGACCTGTCTCAAAATTATATCGGTATATAGTAAGTATTAAAACCGATCCCGAATCCCGGACTTAAATAATTAGTAGCATCAAATCTGCCGTCACTTTGAATAGATCCCCTTTATTATTTAAACCCCCATCTCTTGTCATGGCATGCATAATTGATCCGTCAGGCTCACGAGTGGCTTGGCAGTCTATAGCCTTCCATCTGCTATCGGTTCACGCTAATTTGACCTTTATTTAGTACTTGTTAAGATTGCGGTGTGAAGTTGTGGTATCCTTGTTTTTGAACTCTAAAGAAATAGGAGACATTGCAAAAACAGATTGGAGTGGAAAAGAAAAAAGTCTATCAGAATGTCTGCAGTTGTTTGTGTGCGTTTTGTTCTTGAGTATCTAAAGTATGTGTGTGTGTGTGTGTGTGTGTGTGAAGCGACCATTGAAGTTTGAATTCACACTTCACGTGAGGGTGCATTAGAGTGAGTCAATTTGTGTGTTTGCGTTTGACTGAGTTTCTTGTTACGTATGTATCCGAATTTTCCTTTATTTGCTAAAACCTATAGCAGAAGTTATTTAGGCACTGTAAATGTTTGTTTTTATTTATTAACTGGTTTGTTTTTCTTCCCGTGTCTTATACATATACTAGTATAAATGTAATATATTATTTCATTGAAGATAACGTGATTAAATAGAATAAAGTTACTGTTTGAATAATGCAATGCTAATTAACGTCAATAAATATATTTATTTATCGAGTTAACAGCTGCTTCCTGTTTTATGATAATACCGGCAAACGTCGAGCTACGGAAGTTGCAGTAGTTGCAGCTTTTTTTTACGTGGTAAAATCATCAAATAAGTCCTCCCACCCAGGGCAGAGCGGGAGGGACTGTCAGGCTCGTACTGACTAAAATCCACGGTGTCCTTCAATAGCCCTTTACGTACCGGAGTCGCGGTAAACGTGTGTCCCGCGACCCCGGCAGGCAGTAGTTCCCGCTACCGAAAGTATGTCAAGGACCTTTTAGTCAGCAGTTTTACAAGTCTGACAGACCAATATATTTTTCAGGCAGTGAGACATCTATTTACAGATTTTATCGTAGAAAAAAAATTCGAAGCTTCTAAAAAAGGAAAAGTTTGAAGACGGTATTTTAGGGTTCCGTACCTCAAAAGAAAAAACGAAACCCTTATATTTTTCTTAAGAACACGTGGCGAAGCAGTATAGTATAAAGCTGAAATTAATATCAAATACGTAGGTATTAATATCAAATACGTAGGTATTTGATATTAATTTCAATTAAAAATTAATTTCAATTTCAAGTTTACAATACCTTGGAGCAGAGAAAAAAATCAAACACAACTCACCGCAATCAAAATATACCTACAGTTTTTTAACATAATTTATGACTATTTTCGTTCGCGGTGTTATCACAAAAGAGTACTTTTCGTAGACCTAAAATCATGGGGTGCTAAGACAGGAAACCTCCACGTGAGCCCGTGGACTGGAGTTCCCTCTCGGATACGTCCGGGGGGAAGACCAGTTTTTCGGGCCGGTGCGCCCTGGGATGCGGGCAAAAACTCTCCTTAGGCACTGTGTGCCTAAGGGGTTTCTTTGCCCGTATGCAAATAGCCTGTCGGGTGGACGCTCCAACGTGTGTCCCTCTGAACAGCAGAGGGCACAGCGGCGGAGCGGGCTTGCGGACGGTGGGTAATGGGTATGCTCGCCGTCCGACCAAGGATCAAGCCCGGGTCGGTGGCGCGTCGTGTTTCACGCGTCACCGACGGGGCCCCTTATGGGGCCAAATGCCTGCCGGGGTCGCGGATTTTTCTTAATCCAGGATACCGTGGCCCCGGAACGTAAAGGGCATCCGACGGAACACGGGTGGATTTTAGTCAGTAAGAGTCTGACAGTCCCTCCCGCCCCACCCAGGGCGGGAGGACTCATTTGATGATTTTGCCACCCTAAAAAAAAAAAAAAAAAAAAGACCTAAAATCATGAAATTTGGCCAGAAGCAAGAACTTACAATACAAACAAAGGAATATCTCCAAAATTTGTAAATATCTGACAGCATACTAAATTTGTCATTTTTAATGAACGGATTTGGTCAGTTTTTAACCCGATTTTACGTTCCATGCTGACTTTAATGCCATGTTTGCGTATGGTATAAATCATTTTCAATTACGTTCCGTCGCGTCGGTGACAATGATTTCTCTTTTCTTCATAGCGTGTTGTCCGACACGCACCAGGCCAGTTTTTTTTTAATTTTACCAGTAAAAACCCACATCGACAACGCCACAAGTGAACTGTGCATTCTTCAGGGGCTTGGTAATGGAAAATCTAACGTACGAACTCACAATTCAGCTGCTATTTGTAAACCTTTAAATAGAAAAACTAATACTTCAATTATCACTTAATTGAACCGTATTGAACTATGTCAAATTTAACTGATGGTAGAGTCCTGAGTGACTATAATCTCATTAGTGAGGAGTTATGGTGGCAAACTTGTGTTGTGGTCCTCTTTAGTTGGATTAATGGCAACCTCGTTATTTATAGTTGATTTGTGACGCTACTTCCTGTTCGACAACTTTAAATACATTTTATTGTAAGTTTTGAAGTAATTAGGAGGTTTGATTTGAAATGTTACACATAATTATGTGGTTCATAAAATGTTCAATTTAACAAAGGTATTCCATTGACAAATTAGTTGGAAAAAATAGATTAACAGCTGTTGTTCAATGTAATTACACATTAGCAAATAACTCATAGGGTCCCCATGGGATCAATTTTCATTTACATTTAAGCAGCTTGGTTAAAGTTACAAGAAAATTGGCCCGTAAAAAAAATCACCTCTGACAAAAACTAGGTATAATAATCCAATTTCTTCTAGGTCCAAATTGACTTCGTTCTTACTTCCAAGAGTGCTGTCATAAAAACAAAAAGCTATGATAAAACGCCCTTCTCCCTGAGTTCATCAAACGGATCTTATCTGAGATTTATAGTTTGACCTTCGTCCAGTCATCTCATCTAAGTACTGAAATTAAAACCATCATCTTTGGAATATTCCAGAACTTTGAAATGGCGTCAAAGCGGTGACATAATCTGAAGCAGAGTGCCCGGTTTAAAAATATTTCTGCATTCAGAAAAGTTTTAAAAACTTCATTGATATCGCGGTAATTTTATAAAAAGGGGTATCCGTTCGTTTATTTGAATTGGAAGCACACACAGTTTAGTGCTTATTTCAGTTTTGTGATTCTAAAATTGCTGTGGGCCGAAATTTTATAATAATTTTATATTGTACTTTTTCAAGGTACATTGCTTTCACATTGTTTATTTTAAATGATGTAAAAAAATATTGTAAAACATTTTGAAAAAGAGTAAGTATGGAGTTTCTTGCCCATTCTTCTTCATACAACCTACCTTTGCGAATGGGTGTAGAATCAATCCCATCCTATCCCATTTCCTTAATTTTAATTATGCGACGTTTAAAAGTGCCTCTTTGATGGCCTAATTGAAATAAATGATTTGACTTTAACTTTGAATCTAAATTATCTCTATGATACTATGTATATACGATAATTTACTTCAGCATCGTCATGAAAGTTTCGGCAAATACTCGTTGACCAGAATCTCTGAACAAATAAGTTGAAAGCAAAGTTTTTATTTCGACATACGAAACTAAGTTATCCTATTTCAGCGAAAGTTTCATCATAACATCTAAGGTATCTATGAAATAACTCGGACGGAAGTAAAACTAAGTTTATTTTACTTTATTTTCCTACGTCCACAAGATGTAAAATTATATCTTCTCAGTGTATATGCGAATTTGCTTATTTCCTTGCAATGTACACAAGTTTATAAACTTGACGAATTATAATGTCTTAAGTTACACCTGCTGAAGAAGACATAATGACAAGTTGCAAGTTTCAGTAATCACTGGAAATACGAACCAAACATTCAAGGACAATGTAATCATCATCTATCAAATGCATCAATCAGCAATCAACTCGCGTGGTGATTGTAGAACGAGCCGTACAAACAGGTCTAATTCACAAAGAGGAGGCCTATGTCCCAGCATTTGATATATTATTGGCTGACAATACCTATGCTAGCAGTCAAGAGGTCTGGGTAGGTACAAAACTCCCGGGTGTCACCACGCCTGTGCGGATCGCCTGGAGGACAAGCTGGAGTATATGAGGAGCTCCGCCGTGTTCGTCCTCACAGAGGCGATAGGAGGTGGCGACCGCATGCGTCCGGCATTGGTTGGAACATGTTGCGGGTTGAGAGGGAATGGGAAGCAGTCACCTCCTTATGTGAAGCAGTAATAGCGAAGGAAGAACTGGGATAAGTGAGGGGATAGGATATCATTCCATTCGTAGCTTACCATTCAATCAAGGACCACGGCCAGGTCGGCGCGTCTTATTCCACGCGCGCCTCACAGCCACGTGGTGTTACAATAGACCGCAAACGACTCCGTTCGCGTTCCCAGTCAATCTCCTCTTCTGCCTGATTCTATCTCGATAGCTGTCAACACACTGACGGGGCAAACGCCTGCCCAGGGTCGCGGGGCTGTTTAAGCAGATTACCGAGACCCTGGATCGTAAAGGGCAATTGATGGACCACGGTGGATTTTAGTCAGCACTAATCACGGACCTGACCTGATCAGATCACCTAAAAAAGCAGTCAAGTGGTATAAGCTATTTAGTAGGGCTATCATTTGTTAAAAGTCAGGTTTTGTTAGTGAGTTAAACCAAGTTTACGCGTCAACTTTTACGAAATATTTGCATCTTATAAGATTGTTATTACCTTCAAAACTTAAGGAAAGTTTAATGAAAACAATTTAGCGATGCATTGTGTGGTAAAGTATAAATTATTTTATTTAATTTCGTCGCTTGTAGGGTCAACGTCTTCGTACTTGTGGTTACTTAAAATTTGACGTGAACTTTCAAACACTGTACAATTTTCTCATAATGTGTTTGTTTAAAGTTTGCGCAGTTTGTGCTTATTGGAATGGAAGACTTTGTTATCGTGAATGTTTCAAAATTCCATAAGAATTATCAAACTAGTCTTATATACCGCAAGCTACTAATTTCGTTTTAAGCCCACTTCTAAATCTTTATTTTCTTCAAACATGTAACTGACAACATGTAATGCATTCAGTAACATGTAGGCTAGGTATGGATGAGGATCCCGGATATTACAAAGTGGTGTAGAAATAATTTTATGCACGTGCTTATGATAGGATGCACTCAGCAAGCTGCTGAGGATCTAAAACTGCCACTTAGCAATATTCCAAAGGATTCACCTCGTGAATAATAGAATAAACAAATGACGTTTGCTGAAGAGATAAAGAAACAACTCACAAATATTTCAAAGTGTACTCCGACCTCATAATCAGCATCTCGTTTATATGCGAGAAGGTAAATTAAGAGCAGTCAGTCCCTAGACAAGCAGAGAGGACGCGAGGGCGGGGTGCGGGGAGGTTGACGGTGGGCGTGTACTCATTTATCACCGCCATACTTCACTTTACCAAGTTGTGTTTCAGATTTATGACCCACCACATAAAAATTGTCTCATGACTTGTAATTATAAGCTTCGGAGAAAATAGAGTGCAGTTGTTCCTTGGATTTGGAACAAACTTTTAAAGTTTAGCCGTCATTGAGATCAATCCCCAGTGTGATCTACTTTTTAGCACTAAACGGATATTTTGGCGATATTATTATATAGTTCGTTTTGATTTCTTGTGAAAAATCATTATCATAGATTTAAGGCGTGAGTGTTGTGCTGAGCTCACTGGCAATAGCGCAACTCTAACTCGTGTATTGACTTGATTCACATCGTACCACAACCACACTACTTTGCAGCAAAAAAGATGGTCAAGTATTGGTTACGTAAGCATGGTAATGATTTTTCATTGTGGTACAGATGACATATTGATGTGGTTGTTTTATTTTGGCGATATGGCCCGCCGCTAGCGACCTGACATGTGGTCAGTATCACATACTTGGCCGACAATGGAGGCAAAATGTGGTCCGTTTATTCCATTTATTTTACAATACAAAAATGCACCATCTATATTATTTTTATGGCAAGAAAAAAGCGGTTGTTTAACATGTACCGTAAAAACATTTACGGTACATGTTAAACAACCGCTTTTATCTAGCACTTGTAGTTTGACAGCAACTGGAATATCTCGTAGTCAAAATATGTGATATTATACGGGCCAGCCTCATTCTGATATAATTTACTATCGTGGTGAGGAAAAAAAAGTGATACCAAATGTTACAACGTTTTATTTTGATAAGCAACACATGGGGATCAAAAAGCTCGTTCCAAAACTTAATGGATATTTCCTCAATTTCACTTCCCCTAATACCCCTAATGAGCATGGGGACTTAATCCCCATAAGCCAATGTAAATCTATTTCACGCACGCGAAGTCACAGCTGAAAGTAAGCTCATTTTATACAATTTTGTGAAACATTATAAATATTGCTTTGGCATGATTACAAAGTATGTAATCATTTATGTAAGCACGGATTATAATCGTATTAAAATTAATTGTATTATTAAGCTTTCTGTGTTCATCATTTAATATTTTGTTCAGTAATTAACACACCTATATTATTCTGTTCGAATTTATTAATTATTTGAAACATTTTAGTGTATAAGCTAACTCCGGCTGTTTGCTTTTTTATGTAAGTATCGTAACGTAAATGTCAAGCGAATGTTTAAAAAGTTACCGCGGTCCTGTAATGCATAAGGCAATTGAAGAGACCGGGGGAGTTTAAGTCATTTCAAGATACACATATGAACTTGAGTAGATTCTACTACCTACAATTAAATTGAAAAAGAAATATGCATTATGTTATGTTGTTGTGTTATGTTGTATAATAATATTTTGTTTCAGAATTCTTGTTTCTTAAGAACTTTACAAGTGCCAGTGAACAGAAAAAGCGTTTGCAAAAGTTGTGAAGTTTCTTAAGACTTGCGAGTAACTTTTTTGTTAAATCCGCTCAAGTACCTCTTTGTGAATGTCTTACTTTTTTGGCATTGATGTTTACTAGTGACATAGTTACTGCATTTTTTAAGCTATTGCATAGCTTTTATCGCGAGCTCTGAGCGCGGCGACCGAATCAAGAAATTCCGTAACGAAAATAAATCTAACGAAAATACCTAACACCCCGCATCGTCTAACGTCGTTTCAGTTCGGCAGATTTCGGTAATCATAAAAACATCCGTCATTAAGACAATTTACTTTTTCGTACTGTTAAATAGATAAACGGATAACTCTAAATCAAATTTATTATTCGACAAAACATAACATTAGACACGAGAATATTCAAACACCAAACCACCGAGCTGATGCACTCCCAAAACGTCACTGTCATTCGCCTTCTCTCTGCCCGCTCCTCTAGGGATGTACCACGCTGCGTAGGGTTGGGATTCTAGTTTCGGATTTTCGTTTATTAGTACTAATTCTAAATGGCCAGCTACACAAGGAGGTTTACAAAGCAGAGTGGCGCAGTGGAAGCGTGCTGGGCCCATAACCTGTTGAACTCCTTGATTAACTCTTCTCCGTGGGTGATTTCGCAACTGTTTTATACAAATCGATGTTAAACATGCGCCAGCTTCTTTTTAGGGTTCCGTACGTCCGAATACAAAAACGGAACCCTTATAGGATCACTCGTGTGTCCGTCTGTCTGTCGCTTACAGTCAATTATCTCCTAATCTACTAGACCGATTGGGTTGAAATTTGGTACACATATCAATTCCTGTGACCCAAGTACAGAGGTGTGACGTGAATAGATGAAATCTGTATGTGGGAGGTAATTTAAGGGGGGGAAGGGGAAAATAAAAAAAAAATTATTGAAAACTGCATCGTGTGACATATCAAATGAAAGATCTTGTTGAGACAATCTTAAAAGTATTTTTTTTTGTAATTTTAAAATAAATAGTTTCCAAGTTATTCAAGAAAATAGACGAAATTTGACCATTCCCCCCCCCCTTATCTCCGAAACTACTGAACCTAAAATTTTGAAAAAAATACAGAAATTAGTTTTCTACTTATAGATTACTAGCTGTTGCCAGCGGTTTCACCCGCTACAACTCAAAAATCATCCCGTAGGAACATAAAATAGGGATAAAAACTATCCTATGTGTTAATCCAGGTTATAAACTATCTATGTACCGAATTTCAACCAAATCCATTCAGTAGTTTTTGCGTGAAAGAGGAACAAACATACATCCATCCTCACAAACTTTCGCATTTATAATATTAGTAGGATAGGATAACCTATAAGAAGTCCATATCTGTATATGGGAGGCAATTTTTGGGGGGGAAGGGGAAAATTTAAAAAAATATATTTGAAAACTGCATCGTGTGACATATCAAATGAAAGGTAGGTATTGTTGAGACAAACTTAAAAGTATTTTTTTTGTAATTTTAAAATAAATGGTTTCCAAGTTATTGAAAAATAATAACTTTTTAACAAAAAAATCAAACCGACGAAAGATTGAACTGAAAAGCTAAAAATAAATTTTGAGGCGGCGCCAAACAAACATACAAACATGTACCTAAATTAATTATTTGAAGCGAAGCATAATTTTATTGTAGCTAGGTTGCTTTTCGTTGATTGTTTCTTTGGCGCCGCCTCAAAATTTATTTTTAGCTTTTCAGTTCAATCTTTCGTCGGTTTGATTTTTTTGTTAAAAAGTTATTATTTTTAGCTTTTTAGTTGTATACCATGATTAGAGTGTTTAACACATGGAAAAACCCGTCTTCCCTTTTGTCATTGTCAACGTAACCGTCACAGTAATTAGTATTAACTGTTGAGGACCTGTAACTTGCAACTAATGAGTGTATAAAAACGTGGGAAAAACTCCACTCTCAGACTGTCAACGACTGTCAAATCCCAACTATGTTTAAAGTTCTTATCATGATGAATGAAATGAGCCCAAATACGATATAGTTGCTGTTAACTGTTGAGGATCTCTTGCTACTGCCTTCTGTCCTCATCATCAGACCCTCGATGACAATTATACCCCAGCTAGGTCTAAAATTTTCATCAAGACTAATGAAATGAGCCCAAACACGATATAGGTGCTGTTAACTGTTGAGGACCTCTTGCCCCTGCTTTCCGTCACCATCCTCAGACCCTCGATGACAATGATACCTCAGCTGAGTCTAAAGTTCTCATCAAGCTGAGTGAAATGAGTCCAAACACGATATAGCTGTTGTTAACTGTTGAGGAACTCTTGGGACTGACTTCACAACATAACAGGGATCTGGAGTTGATCTGATGATGGTGACACCATCATGTTATCTTCTCCACATCTCTGCTATATAGTAATGTCCTCAGAACTACATATGTTAACTTTATTTCAAACGAATCGGTTCACAACTGAAAATTCTGTAGGAAAGTTGACAATCAATTCCTTTTTTTCTACCCTTAGAGGCCGATTTTAGTTTTGAAATTAAAATGGGACCAACTTTGAGATATACTCTTTCCAACAAAAAAAGAATTTTTGAAATCGGACCACGCTGGGAAAAGTTATGCGTGGTCATACATAAAAAAAAAAATAAAAAAAAAAATATACATGTCGAATTGAGAACCTCCTCCTTTTTTTTTCGTCGGTTAAAAATAGACGAAGCTTGACCATTCCCCCACCTTATCTCCGAAACTACTGAACCTAAAATTTTGAAAAAAATACAGGAATTAGTTTTCTACTTATAGATTATAGAATAACCTGTAAGAAGTCCATATCTGTATATGGAAGGTAATTTTTGGGGGGAGAAGGGGAAAATTAAAAAAAAAATATTTGAAAAGTGCATCGTGTGACATATCAAATGAAAGGTATTGTTGAGACAAACTTAAAAGTATTTTTTTTTGTAATTTAAAAATAAGTGGTTTCCAAGTTATTCAAAAAAAATAGACGAAGCTTGACCATTCCCCCCCCCCCCTTATCTCCGAAACTACTGAACCTAAAATTTTGAAAAAAATACAGGAATTAGTTTTCTACTTATAGATTATAGGATAACCTATAAGAAGTCCATGATATTAAAATAACATGGTAAATCACTCAATATTGTGCGTACCAATTTGGGTCAGATTTAAAAAAAAACGTGATAGGTAACATAGTACGGAACCCTCTTCACGCGAGTCCAACTCGCACTTGGCCGGTTTATTTTTACTTTAATTCATGTATCGCTAACAGCGATAGTGATGTGATATCACTGTAATTATTTTTTTTACACTGGAAGTGATTCCATTGTACAAAAGAGGCGTTGGAACTACTGAATTAACAATATTTGAATCATTTATATCAAAGAACAACGTGCCTTTTATAGCATATCAAGTTCGACAGTATGTTACTTAAACATCTCTCTGTTTAAATAAGTGATTAAAAGGATGATAGACAATTAGTTTTCGATGTTTTGAATATTGTGTTTTACCCGTATGCATAATAAATATTCGGCATACAACTCAAATATAATATAGCACTGATCTGTTTGTTCCAGCTCTCTTCCTACTAATGTCAAGCAAGCGGACTATCTGACAATGTAAGCAGAGCCGGCAGTGACGTCACGATGTGCTCTTGGGTCGTGTCAGCCCTTATCATCTTGTTTGCCATGGGTAAGTTGGACTTTACTTACTTTTTTCTGAAGGATAACGTTGTAATTAATCAAGATTAATAACACTTGACTGAGTGTTGAGAAATGCTATTTTTTATGAAAATATTGTATCAGTAGGACATAAGTGTAATTAGGGTGTAATTTATCTATAATATTTATGTATTTAGAAATATATAAGTCTGTTTATCAGTTGTCTAGTACCCATAACACAAGCTCTGCTTAGCTTGTGGATTATTGTTATTATTACAATAAGTTCACAATATACGAGTATTATATTAATACACAAACGCACGAATAAGAATCAAGGCATAAAATACAGGACATGACATTTTGAGCTTTTTAGCAATCACCTACCGATGTATAAATAAATAGGTAGGTGTTACCTATGTATTAAAACATTGGTAGGTAATTGGTAAAAAGCTTAGTGACAGTTTGTCCTTTCATTACATCATTTTGGACGAGTAATTTACTAATTCAGCTCTTTTGCTAATCGAGGACAGAAAACCTTTTATGAAAGAAACACACAGAATTTTTTATGATTAAGTCTAGATGAAGTCTGAACAAAATATTCCTTACGTCCATTTACACTAACACTTAGCGAGTACTTAAATATTATTGCGTTGTTACATCAATAGAACACTATCTTTAAACCTGGGCGAAAATCATCAATCATCACCACCAAAAAATCTTTTTCAAAAAAAATGTAACCGCCTTCAAAAAAACCATAAAAAACGGTAAAAAAACTACAAAATAATTTTTCTTTGGAAGTCGGTGTCTTTGTTTTCTTTATTTCATTGTCTTTTTTTTTTGCCACCGACTTCCGAAAGAAAAGTTATTTTGTAAGTTTTTTTTTCCGTTTTTAATGGTTGTTTTTGAAGGCGGTTACATTTTTTTTTTTTAAAGATTTTATTTTACTCTTTTTAGTTTAAATATTCAACCCGAATTCTTGTCAAATACAAGATGTGCACTAGAATTTTGTAATCCATAACACCAGTAATAACATCGCTCATGTACACAATAAGCTACTAAAATTCCCTATCTCAAAAACTACTGAACCGATTTTGATGAAACTTGCAATAAAGTTAAATTATACCTAGTACAACAAAAAAAGAATTACTTAAATCGGACTTGTAGTTCCAGAGATATGCGAACTCAAACTAAATCAGTCGATGCCTACTCCTTACCATTAAGGAGTTCTACCTTCCATCATCAGCTCAGCTACATGAAATTATATTTACCATACGCAAGTACTTAAATTACTTCCTAAAATTTGCGAAAATCGGTGTGTCGGCCTATAAAATTCGAGGGTTGCCCTCGATTTCTCCAGGATCCAATCATCAGATCCCAATTTGGTGACTATGGGACCACCTCAGAAGTACCTCCTTTCGAACAAAAATTTTAAAAATCGGTCCACAATTGGCGGAGTAATCGCGTAACAAATATACAAAAAAAAAAACATACCGTCGAATTGATAACCTCCTCCTTTTTGAAGTCGGTTAAAAAGAAAAACAACAATGACGCATTCCTTACAGTATCGCGTAGTGTTTGTTACAATGGTAGAGAATTTGACAGTAATTCTCTTGCCTCACAAAGCCTTAGAGACTAGGTCTGAGTCAGATTGATTAATAACATAAACAACCTCCCGTTACTCAATGATACCACTTAGACGGATTTGTGGGTTACCCCTGAACTGCCGCACGGCTTAATGTGCTCATTAATTTCAATCAGGCTGATTATCAGTATCAAAGCCGAGCTAATTCGTGCACGATTGAATAGAGTAAGATAGGTGTGTGTGGGCACAGATTTGATAAGGTCTGTGGTCTCGGTCTCGAGACACCGTTTCAATATGTTTCGATATTTCCACGCCCAGTAGAAAAAACCACCCTTTACCATGAATTTTTTCACTCATCTAAACACAACCGTTTAGCTGGTAGAGGGGGGACCTATCCATAGATACCCCACACATAAGGGTTTGGTGGAATTTTTTTTGAGTTTCAATTCTAAGTATGGGACCCCCAAAATTTGTTATTTTTTTTTATTTTTGAGTAAAAATCCTAATGAGGTTCAAAACACGGCAGGGTTAGCGCAGTGGATGAGCGATTAAATTACTGCGCTTCGTCACGAGTTCCATTCCCGCATGGAGCAAATGTTTTTTTCCCGGGGTCGACGGCGCGTTGTGTTCCACGCGCGCCCTAAAGAGCGTCAGCAAGATGACGAGGCCCCCCTCTAGAGGGTCAAAACCTGCCGGGGTCGCGGGACTTATACCATTACCGTGACCCTGGAACGTAAAAGGCTAATGAAGGACACCGTGGATTTTAGTCAGTACAAGTCTGACAGTAAATTCCCGCCCTGCCCTGGGTGGGAGGACTCATTTGATGATTTTGCCAAGGTAAAAAAAAGGAGCAAATATTTGTATTATGTACAAGTAGTTTTTCCGGGTCTGGGTGTTTATGTATGTGAGTTTATATGTTTTTAAACGCACCAACGGAGCGACGATTTGGGGCAACGATTTTTTAAAACAATAAAAAACTTTTTGAAAAAAAGGGAACCGACTTCAAAACTAAACACAAAAAAAAGTGTAAAATAACTTTTCTTTCGGAAGTCGGTGGCTTTGTTTTTATTTCATTGACTATGGCCACCGACTTCCGAAAGAAAAGTTATTTTACACTTTTTTTGCGTTTAGTTTTGAAGTCGGTTCCCTTTTTTTCAAAAAGTTTTTTATTTTACCCTTTTTAGTTTAGATATTATTCAACAAAAATCTTCATAAACAATCGGCGTCTTTAAAAATCTACAATCCAAGTAAGCAAAAACGGATCCACGCGAGCAACGTCACAGGATATCCATTAGTTTTATATACTAAAACCTTCTCCAGAATGTACTGAACACTTTCCTGAAAACCGCATCAAAATCGGTTCAGCCAAACGCAAGATAATCGCGGACAAACATACATACATACATACGGGTCGAACTGAGAACCTACTTTTTTTTTGAAGCGGTTAAAAACAAATCAAAACAAACCAATGTTAGGAAAAACGCATAAGTTTTTGCTTTATATTTCTTTTAATTTGATTTATTGTTTTGAATGAAATGTGCGCACGGCGCGGCGCCTCATTTCAGTGTTAATGTGCCACTCAGTCCGTGGTTGCACATCTAATCAATTATAATAAAATTATTCTGAATATTTTGAAATGGCAATCTAACCTTTCACGTATCAGAAATATGCAGTTTTATTGCTGCAACAGTAAGTGCTACTTTTAGGAATGTATCATCATGTTATGTTGGCACACGTCTTCTTCCAATCGCTTGCCTCAAGTTCAAAGTAGTTCAACTTTATCCTTGCTTCAAGAAAATCGATATAATGGTTTAATCCAGAAGTTCACAGGTTGAGCCAAGATTTTGTTAACTTCATAACTTGCCGACGCTCCGGATTAGCTCTACCTATAACTTGGTTCAGAGTTAACATAGTAAGATTACATACTATAATACGTAGGGCCTATATTTATAACTAAAATTTTATGGATGAAAGCAGTGTTTTGCTAGATAACAGATTTGTTAATAGTGAATGCTTTATTCGATTTCTCGTAATTTTTTTTTTTTTATGATTTTTTATACCCACATTATTACCAGAAACAGCTTCGCAACTTAATTTGAAAATAAAAATAAGGATTGCTTTACTTACATTAATTAATATTTAATCTTTTGAAATTATTCCACCAGACTGGGCCAAGGATTATTAAACATTTCGGGTGACCTTATCTCAGCATCAGAGATTAATATCCCTTTACTTTCCCCCCGACTTCCCGTCCTACATTCAAAGGGAAATCGTTCCCAAAATGGAGATCTTTCACCTCGGCCATCCGCCGTGGAAAACAAAGAGTCCCCTAGACAAAGATCCAACGAAAAGCCGACCCAACTCCCATTCAATTTGCCACGTGACATTTCACTTGAACTTGTCTCAGTTAGTGGACACTAGGCAGATAGAAACAGCAGTGCTGAATAATATTATGCATGATAGGAAAAGTCAAGTAAAATCAAAACACAGCTGTCACACTCGAACGCACTTTTATCGACTTTTGTGCGCGACCGTGACATTTGCATTAATAACCTTCTGCAAAATATCTTTTACGGCACAACTCTGCCATTCTTTTATCTTTCCAACGCCTTTGTCTCCAAAACAGTTAAAGAAAAATCTATTATCATTTTAAGCCGTTTTTGCAATTATGGTTCCGTTTTCGTTTTTCGGGTGAGGTATAAAGCAGCTCGATGGTCCCCAAGGGTGCTGTAGGCTACTAATGGATTATGAGAATTCTGGTGTTTTTTCAGAGACGCATTATATTTAACCTGTGATGTTTGTTTAAATCGTGAAACTTCTATGGTAACAGAATAGAAAAGACATAATATGTAATTCAGTAAGTAAGTCCAGCAACTCAATCAGTTCATTGTTGATGGCAGTCTTGAATAAAAAAATTACCACAATTCTATTACTTATACACGTTTTCATATATCTTCCTGTGCAAGTATTATTTCCTTCTGAAGTATAGGAGTACCTAATAGTCTAAAGATTATCGTGAGGTGGCATGTTCGTACAAAGGCGAGTTTCTCGTGGAGGTTGTGTGGGTGTTGTAGTAAAGGTCCGTAAATAAGTAGACAACTTACAGCGGAAGAAAGAAAAGAGTTTATTTCCACGCACGAATCACACAAACAGAAGGATAAAAGCCAGACAGATAGGATAGAAGATAAGCACAGAATAAGCGGTAAGCAGAAAGCACATACAGTCATATAAAAAAAGTTTTTAAAAAAAATCTAACCGACTTCTAAAAAAACAACCACGAAAAAGGGTAAAATAACCTACCAAAAAACTTTTCTTTCGGAAGTCGGTGGCTTTGCTTTTATATTTCATTGACTTTTTTGCCACCGACTTCCGAAAGAAAAGTTTTTTGGTAGGTTATTTTACCCTTTTTCGTGGTTGTTTTTTTAGAAGTCGGTTAGATTTTTTTTAAAAACTTTTTTTATTTTACCCTTTTCAGTTTAAACATTTAACCCAAATTCTTGTCAAATACATAATTTTCTTACATATGCACTAGAATTTTACTATCCGTAGCACCGGTTATAACATCGCTCATGTCCCCAATAAGCAAGAACACCTAAATATATAATTTTTTTTTATGGGACCAAATGGCAGGTATACTGCATCGAACAATAACCCATATGGGTGCAAAGTTCTCATCAGTATAAATGAATTAAGTCCAAATACAAGATAGCTGCTATAAACCGTTGAGGAGTTCCCTGAACTGTTCTTCGTCTTCATCATCAGAACCCTAATGACAGTTATAAACCATCTAGGTGTAAAGTTCTCATCAATATAAGTGAATTAAGTCCAAACACAAGGTAGCTACTGTAAACCGTTGAGGAATTCCCTGAACTGGCCTTCGTCTTCGTCATCAGACCCCTAATAACAGTTACAACTCATCTAGGTGTAAAGTTCTTATCAATACAAATTAATCAAGCTCAAACACAAGGTAGCTGCTGTGAATCGTTGAGGAGTTCCCTCGACTGTCTCTCGGCTCCATCATCAGATATACTCCAGACCTTTATTAAATTGTAGTGCTTTGAAATACTTAATGATAAAAATAATTTACTAAGTCAGTCGATGCCTACTCCTTACTGTTAAGGAGTTGTACCTTTCATCATCAGCTCAGCTACATGAGATGATGGTTACCATACGCAAGTCCTTAAATTACTTCATAATATTTGCGAAAAACGGTGCGTCGGCCTATAAAATTTGAGGGTTTCCCTCGATTTCTCCAGGATCCAATCATCAGATATTGAAATGGTGACAATGGGACCACACGGGAAGCACCAGCTTTCAAACAAAAAAAGAATCATGAAAATCGGTACACCCAGTCGCAAGTTATGAGGTAACAAACATAAAAAAAAAAAAAAAAAAAAAAAAAAATACAGTCGAATTGATAACCTCCTCCTTTTTTGAAGTCGGTTAAAAAGCGCGGCGGAAAGCTATAGCGGTTTATAGTTTATAGCTAGCACGCACGACGGGACTTGTAGGCTCACCTGGTCAGCCAGCGTGGGGAATGCTGAATGCTCGAGCGATACTTTTTTTATCAATTAACCAATATTATTTATCATAATTATAATCTTTTCAACAGTCAATTCCTTTTTCTTAATACGAATTAGTAAGATACCATATTATAACGAATTATTTTTAGTATACATACCACAAAATATAGACCGTAAGTAGGTATATAATTAGAACAAAGATATGTAATCCTTAATTAAACCCTGTGTGACCTCTGAACGCCCGTCCGTCACGGATTTAAACAAATCCTATGTTTTATTAATTAAATCCTCTTTGCTGTTTTAAATGTTTACACGGAAATATATATTCATACACCGTATAGGTATAGGTGCTAACATCAATAGGGATGCCCTTAATTTCTTTTGAAATAATTTGATATTAGATAGTCTCAGATGTTCGTGTCTTCGTACAAACTTTCTATGTTTATAAAATATCAGGTTATTATAGGTATTTCAAAAACTAAATTACAGTTTTGGTAATTGTCCATCTTCCATCTCTAATGTAGGGAGTATCTTTTGTTCTTTAGAACTAAATTTTCAATAACTTAGTCTTATCGTAGTATACCTTATTCTCACTGGGTCCATCATGGATCTGGCCAATGGATCTACTGAGATTGAAGTAACAAAATAATCTCAGTAGATCCACATCTTGAAGTCAGGATCCAATGAGAAAAACAATTCTCACTAGATCCATCATGGATCTAGCCAATGGATCTACTGAGAATGAACGTTAAATTGTGGACACCCAACTCACTGTAACTGATGTTAGCTTTGATCTAGCACTTTGTGCTTCTATATCTCAAACCTGATATCCTCAATATCCCTGCACGGCACTAAAGCGCTTTTAGCTTAAAAATCCCCCTGCGCTACAGAAAAAAGGCCACTTCTGTATCCTGTAGCAGTTGAAAGAGGGCAGCCCTACGCTCGGGGACTCATCAGCTAGCGAGTCCAATTTACATGTTAAT
Organism: Agrotis exclamationis; assembly: GCA_950005045.1. Classification (NCBI taxonomy): domain Eukaryota; kingdom Metazoa; phylum Arthropoda; class Insecta; order Lepidoptera; family Noctuidae; genus Agrotis; species Agrotis exclamationis. Next base: position 27,226,103 of record OX465418.1, on the reverse strand, counting down.
TGACGTACGTCCGATGAAAAATCACGATACATGACGCCCTTTGTACGTAGGGTAGTGAGCAGGATAGATGAATTTACCTTTGGTGAGGTCGTGCTTGACGACTTTGATTTTTCTTGGTAGTGGTGAACAAACGTTATGTGAATTAATTGTTGATTTTGTAGGTCGATTTTATCTTCATGCTGAAAATTATTAGGATAACATAAAATCAAGGAGATAAAACACACATTTTATTTTTTTAAATACCTATCAACATGTTGGTGATTTTCCTTCGGAATTAATTCATAATTTACCTAAAACCATTTATAATAAATCATCAGGTTTCTGAAAACAGGTACCCCAATTCCAAACAAACAAACAAAGACCCAAAATTTCTTTTCTTCCGTTGTATAATTTTATTACCTGCAAAATATTTAATTTAATTTAGCATTTATAACCCGATCAGCGGAATGAAACTTTATTAAACTCATATTTTACGAGACACAATAAAACAGTCAGTAATATAAAATAATAAGTAAACCCTTTTGTAATGCACGATAACGGAACGACAAAGCGACGGCAGATAAAATGAAACGATTGTATTGTGTTACTTCGCAGTTTATAGAATTAAATGTTGCTTTTTCATGTTTAATAACTCATTGTTAATTTTTACCTACATGTTATTAAGAAATACAGTACTGGGTTCCTTGACGCAAATTGCCGATGTGGGAGAAAAAGTTGCCATGCTGAGCTGGGACTGGGCTGGCCACATAAGTCCAATGACATACAATCTCTGGGCAAAACAAACATCAGAATGAGTCCAAAAGGATGAACTCGACGATGTGGCAGGCCCAAGCAAAGGTGGCGAGATTATTTGGATCGCTTCCTGAAGGACTGGACCACGGTCGCAGGAAACCGTGAGAAGTGGAAAGAATGGTGGGACATCTTTGCCCAGTTGTGGGGCACTATAGGCTGATAATTATGTATGTAAACTGTTGGTCCTGGGCACCTTTGACAGTCTAGCAGACCAGGTCTTGTCAAAGGGTATCGGACCAAGTCTTGCCAAAGCAACTACTGAGGTCTGGAGATTAGCAAGCGTTTCATGGGAATAATGATATTATATAGCTGCATCCATTGAGACTGGAAATCGACCACAACATAGTAAAAATGGACATGTAATTTTGATATGTTATGTCATGTAAGTATTAGAAACATAATACAGTAGTGACTTATGAGTAGTCAAGTTTACTTCCTCTAACCCTTGGCTTCAAATGGGATTTTTGTAATAAACAATCCCAATTACTGCTGGCTATCAAAGGACATTAATTTATTGAACCATAATTCACTATGTTATTATATCCCATCCGTTGTTGGTATAAGGTACAGTTCCATAATATTATTATTGTTTTCATAGGCTGGCAATAACGCTGGGAAGTAATCGGTTTTATCAATGCTTTATTTTAGCGTTTTCCGAGAAAATATTTACGTTAGTTCATAATAAAAATAAATTGATAGATATCATAAAGGTCGAGGCAAAAAGTCATACTGTTAGGTTATTACGTATTCGAATAAACCAAACACTTAACTTTATTATTAATTGAGTGGGAAAATATTAATAGCTGTTTCAAAAATAGCAAGAGCACCAGTTCAGATGTAAACTTCAGGACTTCTTAACCGCAAACAGTTTGAAACTAAACTAACAATAGTAACTACACGCTAACGAGGCTATAAAATAACTTTGCTATTTCAATAATAAACACAAGTATGAACACGGAGCGTTTCATAGCCATTCTGCGTTCACAATTGTTACCTTAACAGCGTTCCTACAACGTTATTAAAGTAGTAAACATTCTCACACATTGGTTACGATACCTAGCCTACTCACAACTATATATCTACCGCTTACTGTGAGTGCTTTGCATAATGTCTTATGTGTATGTAGTTGTAACCAAACTGACGAGCTGACGCAGATTATGACAACGATGTTATAATGGCAAATAACGTAATTTATCTCATTTATCATTATTACATCGGCGGTGGCGTGGTTATGGTTAGGTTAAGTCTCCCTGAGATATGTGTGCTAGCTTGGCTATGACAATCATGTAGTCTATTTTCACTAAAATTCAAACCTTCACAATTATTCTGAATCTAAGTTATGGAGTAAGATATAATATTTAATATTTGTCGTCTCTCAACCTAATCGTACCTCAAGCAATTTCGCTATGGTTCATTCATATGAATGATTTGGTCTGTTCATTTACATTTATATTATTTTCGTAACTCTTTTTATATCTCTTCTTTGCACATACATTAAACGGAAGGTTATGCATATGGATGTTCGCACACATTCTTGACTGTGAAACCCACATGACAATGTTTTTCTATCACATACATAAATGTCTCCTTTCAGATTTCATTTCGGTAATACTCAGCACTTTTAACGTATAGTAACTACTAATGCTTGTTTAGTTACTTTACTTCTACAATGTTATTGTGACGTGCGATTTCATCTTGCAGGTTTCGTTTATAAATTCTTCGTTACATGCTCTGAAACCATATAAAAATAACGTATTATTTCCCTCATAAAAGCTTAGTTATCGCATACATCTTTCAAAATTTGATCCTCCTCCACCACGTTATTAAAATGTAATGAGTTCACAAACATTTTCATTAACTTTTAGACCGAGGACTTGTTGTCTTCTTGTATATATGCTAATGTGTTTGCGTGCACCCCTAACGGTCTTACTAGCTTTGCAATTTTGACTCCTACAGCTGCATCTTAAAGTTTGCTTTGGGATGTCTCTATTACGAAATCACAGGTGCGATAAATACTTGAGGGAATTAGAAGTATGGCATATTACCTCATTTTTTTTCTGTTATGAGGTGTCATTTTAGGTGTTTTTGTTTAAATAGCCTAATACGCTGATTTTAGAAGACGTTTCTTCTAAATGTTTTAGAAATTCCTAATATCAAAGACCTATATATACACAGATATAGACACAAGAATCAAAACGAGACATTTTAAATAGTTCTGGGAACACCACAAAGTTTAGATCAAAACGTATTATGATAACCAAATAAGCAATTCACACCTCTTTATTATGACGTCACACACACACCCCATTCCGTTACAGCTTTTCAGTTTTCTCGGAGTGTAAAACTGTCAGCAACAAACTCGTCAGTCATACGTGTGGGGTCGGGCGTCAATTCGTCCTCCGCATCAAATTTCGTTAGCCCTCCGTCCGTCTGTCGGGACAATCGGATTGCGTCGGTTCAGCTCGCTTATTAGATTCCGCTGCCACTCGCTCGGGTAACCGTTGGAAAATATTAAGCCTATTTCTTGGCTGGAAAAGGCTGGGTGCCTGAAAGTTCGGATAAAAATAGGATAGAAATATAAAGGTCAAATGGTGAAACTGGAAGATTTGTAATCGCCTTTTTGCGTTGTCTCGACAACTCTATACTTTCCTTTTAGTCTAACGGCTTAACCATCTTCTTTATTTCTAAAGCAGCCTTTCCCAAAGTGGGCGATAATGCCCCCTTGTGGGCGCTGCAGGCCTAAAGGGGGGTGGTAAGAGACCCAGAGACCCTAGGAGGACTCTTAAACACCGATTTATTCTCAATGTGGGCAGTAGACAAAATAAGTTTGGGAACCCCTGCTCTAAAGTATAGGCCAGCTAATGCTGCTCAACCTTTTAAAAGATCGACCAGCAGTCCCACATGATGTTCACCTACAACTTGTGAATCCGGTTTATTAACGTTTTATATATAATTATATATTTACATCGAGGTGTTGAAATGTTTGTATAATAACGCCACCATGTCGGTCCGAGTACAGGAGCAGAGCACGAAGGCGATTCCATTGAGAAGAGGCGTAAGACAGGGGGACGTTATCTCCCCGAAACTGTTTACTGCCGCAATGGAAGACGCCTTCAAGCTCCTGGAATGGCAAGGACTTGGCATCAACATCAACGAGGAATATATCACTCACCTTTGGTTTGCCGACGACATCGTCGTCGTGTCATGGCAAAGTCGATGGAGGAACTCAGCATGTTGCTCGATGGCCTCGACCGAGTATCACAACGGGTGGGCTTGAAACTGAACATGGACAAGACGAAAATTATGTCAAATGCCAATGTTGTGCCCACCCCAGTCTCTATTGGAAACTCGGTACTCGAAGTTGTTGACTCATGTATCTACTTAGGACAAGTAGTCCAATTAGGTTGGTCCAACTTCGAGAAACAGGTCAACCGCCGAATCCAACTCGGTTGGGCAGCGTTCGGGAAACTACGCAATGTCTTTTCGTCCGACATACCTCAGTGCCTCAAGACGAAAGTCTTCAACCAATGTGTGTTACCAGTGATGACATACGGCACCGAAACGTGGTCTTTCACTACCGGCCTCATCTCAAAGCTCAAAGTCGCTCAACGAGCTATGGAGAGGGCTATGCTCGGTGTTTCTCTCCTATGGCTGAGATGATGATGATGATATATTTAGCAATGGACTCACGAATTTCCACTATCTCGCCTGATGGTATGCGAAAACGATACATCAAAAAAGATTAATATTAGAAATGCAGCATCACTTTAAATCGGATTCCACAGAGCGATATGAAACGCAAGTATGCGGCGATAGAAGAACAATATAGTAACTACATCAGCTACTTGTAACTCGAACCAGCGTATAGCGAAGTAGCAAGTAGGGAACTAGTGCAAGTTGACTTTAGACAACTTGAAGACATTACTCATACGTATAGTCTACAGAAGATACAGACTCGAAACAATTTCATCAAACTTTTATAGAACTGTGTTGAGATCATGCGCAACAAGCTTTCATCGTCGTCGTAGGAGAATTTAGGGATTTGAGTGAAATTATCGTTACAATCACCCCTATATTGATATAACTTATATAGGTTTTTTGTGTAAGGTTTTATAACTTCTGAATCGAATAATTCCACTTTCTGGTATAAAATCTTTGTAGGTAACTCTCATTTCAATAAAAGTATCTCTTTTTCGCCTAGATGGTCCTAACTGCTGTGCAAATATCTGCTTAAGTCCCTACTATCCATATAACCTATTCTACAATGTCAAATTCCCTAATGTCTCACACACTTAACCCATCCTGACTGTGGAAATTCCGAAATTATAATAGACGTGTTGGTTATGGTTGATATCTAAATAATTATGATAAAAAATTAAATGTATGTTAACACTGGTATCTCGTCGCTTCAAAATGCCTCCACTCTTTGTTCTTCCCTCTAAAGCAAATTCGGGATCTAAAGTAGATTTTGATACATAATTGGTACAAAGGTTTTGTACCAATTATGTATGAAAATCTACTTTGAGGTACCAACTTAACTTGATTACTTGTTAAGACTTCGTGATTAATTTCATAGCTTTACCATGGTGCCTTAGATTATGTCTTTAAATATTCATTTACATATGCTTCCGTTTACCATTATCATACTTTAAATAATAAAACACGTAACGAAATTCAATTTTGGCCCCAAATGGCCAAAATTACTTAGAATATTACCGCTGTTGATTACAGCCGACCTTTTCATTAAAATAAACAACTTTGGCACTGACATAATCATAATTTTGCGTCTTGAAGTGACGGACGAGCGCTTACAAAACGCCATTTTTGTTAACAGAATATTCTAGAATTTTTGAGGTATGAAAAAATACGAAACGCGCGGCGCTATTCCTAAGAATGGTCTTCTCATAATAATCATAAGACTACATTAAGAAAACCGACTTTCAAAAAAATCTTCAGCTCTCCAAATCTGGAAAAAGGAACATGGATGAATTTGATGACTGAACAGTCTTCTTTTTTGTATGTATCGGTAAAAATAAGTAAGTATACTTTGAAAATTAACAGACATAGAAAATAAGTGAGGGGACCCGACACACAGTCGGGTGTTATTCATGAATGTAATTTGTTGCAAGCACGCTTACGTACTACAACAAACAATAGTTTAAAAATTAAAATAATACTTTATTTTACTACACTCTAAAACATCCTGGACACGAAAAGCCAGTGTCCCAAGTTCGTGGCGTTTGACTTTAGCTTATAAAAACATAGTAAACTTAGTTGAAATTAGTTTCTGCTGGGACTTTAAATTGCTTCGTAACCCTGGATGGAGGATGCTTGCCTGCATCGTAGAGGAAACTTGGTGTTATCAAGACAACGGCTCTTTGTGCGGCTTCCGCGTTATTGGATGCCTTCTTGTCTGCTGCGTTCTTAAGTTCCTCTTCGCAACTTTAAATTATAGTGTCTATAAAATGATCTTAAATTCTTTTGCATAGATTTATTGTTTTCATAGAATATGGATTTTGGAGTCGATCGAAATAAAATATTAGATGGCGACATTTTTATATATTACCTAAATATGACAATGGCATAACCATTGTCATATTTAGGTACCTATGTAGGTACGTATTTTATGTTTAATCAAAATTCTGTAGATACGTGTTAAATTTGAGCTATGAAACAAGTTTAAATGTTGTTAACTACGAAATATAACACGTTTCATCCAAACAACCGGTTTATTCCTCGTTTTTTATGATTCCATTGCATTGTGTTGCACAAGCTTTATTTATTACTCTTATAACGATTTTCGCACAACACTGCTTATAAGAGAGTAAAAATACTCTGAATATTATTATTATGCGTTTTTTTTTGTGGCATTTAGTAGTTGGCATATCAATTTATGTTCACACATAAAATAATATATTGTTTTATCTTTTTCATCTCAATAGGTGCGTCCACACAGAGCGCAGCCTCGCGAGTCATTTGCTGCGCGAGGAAACTGACAAGCGAGGCTGCTCACTCTGTGTGGACGCGTCTATTGGTTTTCGACCCGGGCACGAAACGCGAAATATGCGAGCAAAACAAAAGCCGACACTGGATGGCTCGGGTGCTCGGTCGCTCGACTGCGGCAGCGCTGTCACTTGCCTCGACCGAAACACGTCCACACCAACCGAGCTGCTTCGCACGGAAAATGCCTCGCGAGGCTGCGCGCTCTGAGGGGACGCACCTCATAATTTGAATTACAGTTGACATGTCGTTGAGTATACACTATCTACAAAAAAAGAAAAGGAAACCAACACAACACAGTACAGTCCAATCCCAAATAAATTGTGAGTGACACACACGGGCGCGGGCTCCCACTGCCGCCGGCAACATTTTAACATCGTACTTGCCCATTTTTCAAACTCCTAAACTTTTATTTGGGTAAAATATATGTTTGCGTTCTCCATTGTACGAGGAGGTTTTAAAAAAAATCAAAAACAAAAGAGCATAGAGTTATGACGAGCTGAATTGCTGCCCTATTGTTGTTGTTGCGTTGTTCGTTTCAATTTGAGCGCAACTGTGGGTAGTTGAAACACTTTTGTTGACAATGCTGAAAAATAGGCCAAATGGAAAATAAATAATGTGTGAGCAGAAGTAATGTGATGTGGGTTACGAGTGCTTTGTTTTTCTTTATGCCTCGAGTTTGGAGTTTGTGTTTTGTAATTATAATTTGACTTATTCTTTTGTCCGGGCCTAACAGAGCGACCAGTATTTGCATTATTTTTATGTGTGTCGTGTCTATACATGACATTTACAAAATAATTATTTAATATGAGATTTATTCCGAAATCTTTAAGTCATTCAGTAATACAGACAATGGAAGTCTTCTATAAATGCCAGCAGATCTACGTATGGTACGTCCCTAAATACCTATTGATGAACTTCGGAGGCAAACAACAGATCTCTGGAATTATTAAATATAAAAAAAATTATGACTATAATTTACGACAGACAATAGATAAAAATAAAAACTTTTTCCAAAAAATTGTAATTTCTGACTTCCACGCTAAATATTCACCGGCAAAAAAAGTGTAAAATAACTTAAGCTTTGTAATTGATTATAAAATAAAAAAGTGAATCAAAGCATACAAAATTTTTGAAACTCGGCTGTATTTTTTACAAACAAGTTTTTATTGGTAGGAGAATTATACATATAATTATCACTCGATGCACGAGTATTATTCTAAGTTAAAAGATCTACACGCAATCTAATCCCAACGCTTCTTTCAGATACATCTCAAATAATCTCAATTTTACTTGTCATTTCATATTAAATACCGATAGCATAACAACGTAGAGCTCCGGGGTCACGGGACTAACGAGCTACCGTGACCCCGAAACGTAAAGGGCTATTGAGGGACACCGCGGATTTCTCAGTACAAATATGACAGTCCCTCCCGTCCTGGGTGGGAGGACTTATTCGAAGATTTTACCACGTAAAAAAAATCAAAACGTAGAGCTATCACTTCGATGCTTAATAGGACAAGTAAGTTATTTCTATTTCATTTTGTTACGAACTTAGGATGAAAATACATGAAATGCTAAATATTAAACATATTAATTGTACTGTGTATTTCATACCACTGAAGTACAGCCTACAGCTTCCACCCCAACCTTTAACTGAATCAAATTGGAATAGAAAACAATTTGCGTAACCCCGAATAAGCCAGGAATTATATAAAAATAGAGCTACTTTGTTTAAAATAGACAATCTTGCAGACAGATTCTAACTTGAAACTTTTTATGTACTTACAAGGTCAAGACATACTTACAAATGTGGTCGTGATTTCAAAGCCAGAGAGGCGATTAGTTTAGTTTATTAGTTCAGGTACTTACTTGGTGAATTTATTTATTTATAACTGCTGTACTGCTCTCAAAACAGTGAAGGGAAACATGGGAATGAAACAGTCATATCTTAAAATCAGAGCTGAACCAATTCATTCATTGTCCACCACTCTGGCAGATTATAGTCCATCCCCTCTCATAGATAGGAGAACGTTAAAAACTGAAATCCAGACGCCTGGCTGCTACTGAAAAATAAATGATGAAAAAATCCAGTAACACTTTGCCCAACCTGAGAAGTGAATCGAAGACTGCACGAGCTTTTGCCAGCAGATCCACTGAGCAGTCGTATGGTGAGTAGATGGACAATATTCTTCCGCCATGGAAACATTCTTAATTTTTAGGGTTCCGTAGTCAACAAGGAACCCTTATAGTTTCGCCATGTCCGTCCGTCCGTCCGTCCGTCCGTCCGTCTGTCCGCAGCTTAGCTCAGAGACGCCCAGCACTAGAAAGCTGTAATTTGGTGTAAATATACGGATTTGTTGCGTCAAAAAAGTGGTAAAATAAAATCTCGTAAAATATTTTTTTTTGGGTACCTCCTGTACACGTAAAGCGGGGATGTTTTTTTTTTCTCGCGTACCCCTTAGTGTGGGGTATCATTAAATAGGCCTTTAAAAAATATTGGTAGTTTCCATCAACAATTTTTTGATAAAAAGATTCGTTTGTGAAATATTAAGCTTTAAAGTGCTAATTTTTGCCCTACTCGAGTGTCCCCCCCCTCTACCAGCTAAACGGTTATGTTTGGGGGTGTGAAAAAATTTACAATAGTAGTATATATATAACGAAGTTTAAAAGAAAATTATCATGACTAAGTGGGCTTTACAAGTTTACGAGTAATAGTTGACCAACTTATAAAACGTACTGGGATAACATTTTCCTAAACAAAATGTATCGGAGAACAACTGCAAATGTAAGTTTGTCAACTTCATTTTTACAGCTATAATAGGTAGTGGAGTGGAGTGGAGTGCAGTGGAGTGGAGTGCAGTGCAGTGGAGTGGAGTGGAGTGGAGTGGAGTGGAGTGGAGTGGAGTGGAGTGGAGCGGAGTGGAGTGGAGTGGAGTGGAGCGGAGTGGAGTGGAGCGGAGTGGAGTGGAGTGGAGCGGAGCGGAGTGGAGTGGAAGGGAGCGGAGCGGAGCGGAGTGGAGTAGAGCGGAGTGGAGCGGAGTGGAGCGGAGTGGAGCGGAGTGGAGCGGAGTGGAGCGGAGTGGAGCGGAGTGGAGCGGAGTGGAGCGGAGTGGAGCGGAGTGGAGCGGAGTGGAGCGGAGTGGGGTAGTGTAGGGTGGAGCGGAGTGGAGTGGGGTAGTGTGGGGTGGAGGGTCGAAAATCGCTTGAACCTTTTTAACAGGTTCATAGCGATTTTCGACGTGCCTTGACACCTCTCAAGTTTTTTTTTTTTAATACGTCATAAATCGTAAACCTTTCAAAGTTGGAACCAACTACAAGAACTTTTATAGTATGTTATTACTTGCTGCTACGGAACCCTTTATGGGCGAGTCCGACTCGCTCTTGGCCGGTTTTCTTTGTTATTTTCTTAAGTGTACACTTACTCCCTGTTTTAGCCAGTTTATTTCAACAGGCCAGGTGTAAATTATTTACAGCTATATTAAACACTTTATTTGTCCAATTCGTGTTATATTCAGCAAATTGCACCATTATGTGGACAATGTCACGTACGCTGCGTAAAACATTGGGTGGAAACAGAAGGGAGACGAATTCAAACGGGTATTTTATTAACTGAACAAACTGTTGTTTTAAAACAATCTTTACGGAATAAGTGTAAAAATTAATATTGATGTACGTTCTCAGCATGCGTTTGCACTGCATAGGTTAGTTGTTACGAAACTATAATTAAATGCTATTTACTTTTTATTTTGTTGTTCTTGAAAACAATTGTGGTTACGCTGCGCAGAAAGAACGGTTAGGTCTTTTATCTATAACTTCATGTAATTGAACGACTAAGTTGATTGGCTGTGAAAAGTCCTATCCCCGTCCTTTTCCCGCACATACCTTCTCGCTTTAGTACGAGAGAGATCGCTTAAAAGCGGCCGCAGTTGACACTCGAAGCCAATCGGTTCCTCACGACACGCACCTAACATCCGAGCGCTCCAGTTGCCTGTTGTCGACAGCGACTCCCGCCCGCGACCATCTCCGGAGAAATTAAGGTATTGTGCAATCCTTCCTTATATTTCGTTTTGCAATCTTTCTTGTGTTCCCGGCAGAACGTAATTTCCATGTTTTCGTCACAGCCAATTAGCAAAATTAGCATAACCCGCGCGCCCAAATTGTACTACACCCAAACAAAAAGTTCAACAAATTCTAATATCGGCGTAGATTCAACGTTCAAACAAGTTCGATAGAAATACCTCTTGAAAGAAGGTAACCGTGCTCTATGTCCCAACATTTAACACAAGTCACGTGGCTTCTGGGATTATGAGAATTTGTAGCTTGTGGCAAGATCATGTACGACGCGCGCGATGAAATTCATCAAGAAAATTAGACAGCTAGGGTATGTACTTTGATGTAGGGTTTTTTACTCCTGTAACGTATCGTTAAATAATAATAATCTCGTTCGGGAATCGAAACCGCGACTCACAGTGCAACACGACATCCACGAAGAAGGTTACTCGATAGTCTGGTACAATAGTGCAAAAAATTAAAAGACCGACATATACTCTAACAACTCCACAACGACAATTCAAGATCTACCAAACAACTTTGTTGGAAAAGAATACCTACCGTGCTCGGAGAGAGCACCCAATACCTTAATCATACCACATGACACGAACATCGGTATTTTTATTTGTTCAAGCCTGTTTGTTCCGTGTTTTTGACATCTTGTACCTCATAGATTTGATTATTCTGACGGGGCCCCCTTTAGAGGACCAAGACCTGGTGGGGTTCCGGGAACGTCTCATCACGAAACCTTGACTCTAGAACTGAACTTCTGACAGTCGCTTCCGTCCCGCCCTGAGTGGGAGGACTCATTTGATGATTTTACCACGATACAAAAAATAGATTTGATTATTAGCGAGTTTTAATGTGAACACTATCACCAGTTCACAAAAATTTAACCAACTTTTTGTAAATATTGTATTTACTACAATAACTTAAAAAAAAGAACTGCACTGCAATTTTTATTGAGTTCGTGTGATTACTTGCGCATTTCCTTGAACTTACTTCCCATAACATACATGTAAATAATCCACGATAGGTTAGGAACATGTGTACCTAATAGTACACTCACAATTCGACAGTTAGGTTGAAGTCCTATGTCATAGGGAGAAACATATCTACTCCGCGGCTGCTACAAAGAAAATAAAATAGACAGGGGAAATCTTTCATGTTGTGGAACATGTAGTAGTTGCTTTTCGGCTTCTAGTCGTTGTATGGTGAGAGACACCAAGCATATAGCAATTCAAACCAGCCAGTGATAAGTTTTATAACACAATATGTTTTTTTTAGTAAAATTATCAAAAAAGTCCTACCGTCCTAAGTGGAGCGAAAAGGACTGTCAGACTCGTACTGACTGAAATCCACCCAGTTTTGGCAATTGCTTTTTGCGTTCCAGGGTAATGGTTACCTGTTTAGATATTCCTGTGACCAGGATTGGAAGACAGCTGAGATTAAAAATTACAGACAGTTTTGTAGTACAGTTTCAGTCTATTTAAAATGCTTATAATGGATTTTTAAATTAAAACAAAAGCTTTTAGATCACATTACATAAACAAGAATTATTTAGTGTTTATCGCACCATGAATTGTGTACATTATCATATAGACATAAAGTGCTATTACATACAAGTCGTGGACGCTCGTATACAATGTAATAACATCGTTTAATTGAGCCTGAAATCGTTTGCCGCAGAATTTAACATGCTAGTGTTGTAATTTTGAAATTATGTTGTACCCACGCTTAGTAACAAATTGTTGTTTTAGGTACCTTTGTAACATGAAATATTCATGAGGTGTCCAATCAAATGATATTTTATTGCTACAAAAAAGACTAAATGAGTCTCAAAGAATAGAAACTTTGTTAAATTGTCTACGTATTTTTCTAAGGTCCAAATTAATTGTTAGAAATATTCTAGTGTATAATTTCCATTAATAAGAATGAATTTAAACTAATTTTCTTCTACTAGACACTTTTCAGTCACAAAGCACTCGTTCCTGCTCATCCTTCCTCGTTTTTAGAGTTCCGTAGCCAAATGGCAAAAACGGAACCCTTAATAGATTCGTCATGTCTGTCCGTCCGTATGTCACAGCCACTTTTCTTCGAAAGTATGAGAGCTATCCTATTGAAACTTGGTAAGTAGATGTATTATGTGAACCGCATTAGGATTTTCACATAAAAATAAAAACAAAACAAATTTTGGGGGTACCCCCCATACTTGGAATTGAAACTAAAAAAAAATTTTTCGCCTGACCCATACGTGTGGGGTATCTATAGATAGGTCTTGAAAAATGATATTGAGGTTACTACTATCATTTTTTTCTAAACTGAACAGTTTGCGCGAGAGACACTTCCAAAGTGGTAAAATGTGTGTGTCCCCCCCTGTATCTTCTAAAATAAGAGAATGATAAAACTAAAAGAAATAAATAATGTAGACCTCAACAAAAACTTCCAACGAAAATTGGTTTGGAAGAGATATAGTTTGAGATATAGTAGTAGATTTTGAGATATAGTACATTTTCAAAAACCGCAAATATAACTTTGCTATTCATACAAACACTATGAAAAACAAAGTTATTTTTATTGTTTGTGTATGCTACTACGGAACCCTTCATGGGCGAGTCCAACTCGCACTTGGCCGGTTTTTAGGGTTCCGTACGTCCGAATACAAAAACGGAACCCTTATAGGATCACTCGTGTGTCCGTCTGTCTGTCGCTTACAGTCAATTATCTCCGAATCTACTAAACCGATTGGGTTGAAATTTGGTACACATATCAATTCCTGTGACCCAAGCACAAAGGTGTGACGTGAATGGATGAAATCTGTATGTGGGAGGTTTTTGGGGGGGAAGGGGAAAATGAAAAAAAAAGTTTTGAAAACTGCATCGTGTGACATATCAAATGAAATGTCTTGTTGAGACAATCTTAAATGTATTTTTTTTATAATTTTAAAATAAATAGTTTCCAAGTTATTCAAGAAAATAGACGAAATTTGACCATTCCCCCTCCCCCCTTATCTCCGAAACCACTGAACCTAAAATTTTGAAAAAAATACAGTAATTAGTTTTCTACTTATAGATTATAGGAAAATCTATAAGAAGTCCATATCTGTATATAGGAGGTAATTTTTGGGGGGGAAGGGGAAAATTATAAAAAAATATTTGAAAACTGCATCGTGTGACATACCAAATGAAAGGTCTTGTTGAGACAATCTTAAATATATTTTTATTGTAATTTTAAAATAAATAGTTTCCAAGTAATTCAAGAAAATAGACGAAATTTGACCATTCCCCCCCCTTATCTCCGAAACTACTGAACCTAAAATTTTGAAAAAAATACAGGAGTTAGTTTTCTACTTATAGATTATAGGATAATCTATAAGAAGTCCATATCTGTATATGGGAGGTAATTTTTTGGGGGGGAAGGGGAAAATTAAAAAAAAATAATTGAAAACTGCATCGTGTGACATATCAAATGAAAGGTATTGTTGAGACAAACTTAACTGTATTTTTTTTGTAATTTTAAAATAAATGGTTTCCAAGTTATTAAAAAAAAATAGACGAAGCTTGACCATTCCCCCCCCCCTTATCTCCGAAACTACTGAACATAAAATTTTGAAAAAAATACAGGAATTAGTTTTCTACTTATAGATTATAGGATAACCTATAAGAAATCCATATCTGTATATGGGAGGTAATTTTTGGGGGGGGAAGGGGAAAATTAAAAAAAAAAAATTGAAAACTGCATCGTGTGACATATCAAATGAAAGGTATTGTTGAGACAAACTTAATAGTATTTTTTTTGTACTTTTAAAATAAATAGATTCCAAGTTATTCAAGAAAATAGACGAAATTTGACCATTCCCCCCTTATCTCCGAAACTACTGAACCTAAATTTAAAAAAAAAATACAGAAATTAGTTTTCTACTTATGGATTATAGGAAAACCTATAAGAAGTCCATGATATTAAAATAATATGGTAAATCACTCAATATTGTGCGTACCAATTTGGGTCAGATTTAAAAAAAAACGTGATAGGTAACATCGTACGGAACCCTCTTCACGCGAGTCCAACTCGCACTTGGCCGGTTTTTTTACTACAGGGTGCGCTGTCAAAGTTGGCAATAATATCATAAACGAGCTTGCACTCTAGGGGCGTCACTTGTATAACTGAACACAACTCTTAAAAGTAATACCTCCTTCTCTTTAGGACTTCTTTATGTACAAGAAATTAAAAGTGATGTTTCTTTGTTTCTAAAGTTGGAGATAGGTACATAATTTTGTATGAAAGGTTTTATTAAATTGGTTTACTGTTGATATTATTGCTGAACTAAAAATTTCATTTATGTATTCTTTAAAGTAAGTAGTTTAATGGTGTTATTTTTTTTTATATAAGTTAAACCAATGTGCTCAAACTGGTTATTACGGGATAAGTCATTAGTATGTCATGAGTCTGTAACAGAGTGGGTATTCCACCTCCTCTGGTACCTTAACCTTATGGATCTATATCGATTTTAAATTTTCGAAATTTCATATTTCGAATTTCATTCTGACATTTGTGTCATCTTCAACTCTTTTTTGGCCAGTACAATTTTATCACGCAGCTGAACCTGTTCTGAACTATATTACACACATCAAAAGTGTCTAGGGATCAACATATATTTTTGCAATAACTTTTCTCCTGATTGATATTAATTAAAATTTTCTTTAAGGATTCATCAATTAAAGTGTTTTCGTTTGTCACAGTAACGATAAACCAAGTCACCTTTGCATTAATAAAGAAATTTGCCATTTTCCTAATAAAGGGATTTTTGACATTTGAACCACTAACACAAAAGTTCGAAAAAAAGACTGAAATAACAGTTTTCTTTAAAATTTTATTGGGTAACTTAAACAATTAATAATCCGTGTTTCTACTGCGAACACTAACAACACAAGAACATCGGTTTGGCATACTCAAAATGAGTTCATCCAAATCACGCTGTGGAATGGCCGCCCATGTTCGTTGCAACAACAAAAAAAAATCTTCTTGCGACTGGATACCCTCCATATTCGGCAGAGCTCTTCTCTGTAGCATATCCCATGCATGCTCAATCGGATTCAAGTCTGGCGACTGAGCAGGCCAGGGCAGGACATTGATGTTAGCTGCGGCGAGAGTCTGTCTTACAACTCTTGCGGTGTGCGGTCGTGCATTATCATGCATTAACTGAAATAAGGGACCGATTTGCACTTGTAGAGGAACGATGACGTCTGATACAATCGTCTCAGCATAAATTTGAGCGTTGAGGTTGCCTCTGATCCAAATCAACTCAGTTCTTCCGCCGATCCAAATACCCGCCCATACCATGATGGTTCCACCACTATAAGGATGGACTTCCTGGCAGGATTTTAATCGCTGTTGGCGTCCAGGGGTTCTTCAGTGTCGTATACGTCTTGTATCCGGTCTCATACCGAAACGAGACTCATCAGAAAAGCACACGAAACGCCATTGTTCTTCTGCCCAATTTCTGTGTTCAAGAGACCATTGATATCGAATCCTACGATTGTGCATTGCTATAGGTGGTACCCGTAGCGGTCTTCGGGAATGAAGGTTCACTTCATGCAAGCGGTTTCTGACTGTTTGGTCGCTAATTAAGTTCCCTGAAGAGTGATGAAGCCTCACGGCTAACATCATGGCGGTTATTGTTGGAGCTCTTCGAGTTAAGATTTAAATGTATCGGTCTTGTCTCCGTGGGGTCCACCCTTTATAGCAGAAATTTTTACGTCATAATTTTATTTTGCATAGCAACGGATAGCATAAACCTCTTTTCGCAGAAAATCGTTTGGCATACACTCATTTACCATACACCGAAACCCATAATTTTGTAAGTCAGAATCATCTTTAGGCATAAATTTCATATCCATAATAATCAATAAGTATAACCATCACATCGTAGAAAGTTCACAACCAGAATCATCTTTTGGCATATATTTTATATCCATAATAATCAAAAGTAGAACCATCATATCGCAGAAAATTCACAGCCAGAATCATCTTTTGGCATGCATTTCATATCCATAATAAATTTAAAGAACACTATTTTTATTCGCCACATTATGACGGAAATGTTAATTGCTATATTTTTCTGATCAGGCGTTAACTTTTACTTTTTTTTAAAAACAGTTAACTTTGAGCATAATTGTGTGGTTTTTATTTCCCTGCCAGTAAGATAATGCAGTAAGCATGCAGCAAGCATTCAGCATACAAGCATGTTTGGAGTCACGGGCAGAAGATGCTCGTACTCCTTTACTTTGGGTAAATTCTTCGTAGCGATGTGGCAATAAAAATCACATTCAGGAGATCAGGAAATATTATTCATTATAGACTATAAAGTATCTGTACACATTCCAATCAGTAAAACTAGTTGCGGACACGTATTAAAGTATCACATAATATATTTATCCGCTTATAAGTTAGAGGAAAATTCTCTGTCTCTTGTCTATCTGACAGCGCTAAAATATTAAGAGCAAAACACTAAACCATAGATTGTTAGTGGCCAGGAACGCCACACCACCCCCCCACGGAGAAAGATGCACCGGTTACTCAAAATCGGGGAGATCCTTAAACTTGACTCGTCTACCGGAGCGCGTGGTATACGGCGGTTTTGGAGCCGGATTTACGTTTGCAAATTTTGTAGGCTCTTTATTCATCTTTGGAATGACACGGGTCGTGAGTGCTGCAGGTTCTGTGAGCAGGAGATCATGGCTGTCTTGGATTGTGTGATCCATGTGTGCCGGTTTGACACGATCTACACTCACAGTCACAGTTTTTCGGTTTACGTCCAAAGTCATGGTTTTACCATCACTGGAGCGACCAACAACCTGATACGGGCCAGAATACGGTGGCTGTAAAGGACGTCTAACGGAATCGTCCCGTAGAAATACGTGGGTTGCTGATTTAAGATCCTTAAATATAAATATAGATGGCTGTGAATGCCGGGAAGCCGGAATAGGTCGCACGGTCGACATTTTATGTCGGAGTTGAACGACAAAATCAGCTGGGTTATTTAAATCATGTGATTCTTCAGCCACTACAAGTAATTCTCCAGGCAACCGAAGAGGTTCCCCGTAAACCATTTCAGCAGCAGTGGCTTTCAAATCGTCCTTGAAGGCTGATCGCATGCCGAGGAGGACAAGGGGCAGCGCGCGGACCCATGAGTCCTGGTGGCACATGAGAGCAGCTTTGAGCTGGCGGTGGACGCGCTCAATCATGCCGTTAGCGCAGGGATGGTAAGCAGTTGTCCTGGTTTTCGTTGTGGCGAAATGCGTCATCAGTCGGCGGAAAAGATCAGATTCGAACTGTGTACCTTGGTCTGTCGTTATGATTGACGGCACACCGAAACGGGCAATCCACTCCCGTGTCAGGGTTTCTGCTACTTCTTCTGCGGTGATGGAGCGCATTGGCCATACCTCAGGCCATTTAGTGACTCTATCAATGGCCGTCAGACAGTACCGGTATTCATTGCATATCGGCAAGGGACCAACAATGTCGATATGGACATGTCTGAAACGACCACGTGGTAGATCAAAATTGCCAAGAGGAGACGAATTATGGCGCGATACTTTAGCACGCTGACACGCTACGCATGTTCGTGCCCACTCTTTGCAGTCTCTATTAACAGACGGCCAAACGTAGCGATCGGTTACAAGACGAGTGGTAGCTCGAGCGCCGGGGTGGCTTAAATTGTGCAGCTTGTCAAATGTTGTTTTTCGAAAGGAAAGGGTCAAATAAGGGCGAGGCTTGCCTGTAGATAAATCACAGGTGACTGCGATGTTAGATCCCGGAATGTTAATTTTTGATAATTGAAGGCTGGAGCCTTGCTGCTGCAGGTTTAATAACTCCGGGTCTGCTTCCTGTGATTTGGCAAGTGCTTGCCAATCCTGCTCAAGAGCAATGGCGTCAACACGTGACATCGTGTCAGCGACAACATTGTCTTCTCCCTTGATATATTTTATGTCAGTGGTAAATTGGCTTATGAAAGACAGTTGATTTAATTGAGTAGGTGGGAGTTTTTCCCGGCGCTGTACGAAAGCGTAGAGTAGCGGCTTGTGGTCTGTATAAATAGTAACATGTTGGACCTCGAGTATGTAGCGGAAATGCTGTACGCTTTCATACACCGCCAGTAACTCGCGATAATAAGCGGGCCACTGTGCTTGCTGATCGGTCAACTTTTTGCTGAAGAAAGCAAGAGGCACCCACTCGCCGTCAATTTGTTGTTGAAGGCAGGACCCGATGTGGACGCTGGAAGCATCAGTAAACAGTCCAAGAGAAGCACCGTTGACCGGATGATGAAGCAGGGTGGCAGTCGCTAAACTCTTTTTGCAGGCTTCTAATTGTTCAAGGAGCTCAGGAGTCCATATAAATGGTTTTGCACCCTTGCCTTTAGTAGCAATCACAGCTTTAATTAATGGAGCCTGAAATAATGCAGCCTTAGGTAGAAAACGGCGGTAGTAATTTAACATACCGAGAAAACGACGCACTCCCTGGACGGTTTTAGGGGGTGGGAAATCAAGGATGGTTTGAACACGATCCTGAGGAGGCTTAGTGCCCTCAGGGCTGATGCGATATCCTAAGAATGTTACCTCACGTGCGCCTAGTACCAACTTGGAAGGATTTATCACAACCCCATAGTCCCGCAAGCGTCTAAAGAGGATGCGTAGATGCTCGCAGTGGAGAACCTCGTCTGTAGAGTGAACGAGGATGTCATCCACGTATGGAAAACAGAAATCAAGACCCCGTGTGACCTCATCGATAAAACGCTGGAAGGTTTGGCCAGCATTGCGAAGACCGAACGTCATGAATGGGAATTCGAAGAGGCCAAACGGAGTAGTGATGGCGGTCTTCGGAATATCCTCTTCATAAACTGGGATCTGATGGTATGCCTTCACAAGGTCGATGGTGCTGAAGATTTTAGCACCGGTGAGGTTGTGGGCAAAATCGTTTATGTACCTGACTGGATACCTGTCTGGTACAGTTCGAGCGTTGAGCGCGCGGTAGTCACCGCAGGGACGCCAAGTGTTATCTTTCTTAAGGGTCATGTGCAATGGAGATGACCACGGGCTTTTGGACGGTCGTGCTGTGCCAGACTGCACCATGTTCTCAAATTCCTTTTTCGCCGACACTAGTTTTTGAGGTGCCAAACGGCGAGGACGACAAGAAATGGGGGGCCCATCCGTTGTCTTAATGAAATGCACAGTGTCGTGCTTAACGATCCTGGTAATGCCAGGAGGACGAGTTATTTCAGGGAACTCTGCTAGCACTTGTGCGAAAACAGAATTCGATGGAGCTACGGCCTTCACACTAGGTTGTTCTGACGTCGCTGTACAGGCAATTGCTGAAAGATTGGTGACGCCGTCTATTAACCGCTTGGTGCGGCAGTCTGGTAGCAAGTGATAATATGACAAAAAGTCCGAGCCAATGATAGCAGTATTGACATCTGCGACGACAAACGTCCAGGTGAAATTGCGACGGAGACGAAAGTTTAGCGTCAAAGTAATTGTACCGAAAGTACGTATGCTGCTACCGTTAGCAGCGCAGAGATCATAATCCATAGGCTTTCTTCGACTAGAAAGCCAGCGATGAGGATAACAGCAAAGGTCTGAACCAGTATCTATTAAGAATTGTCGTTTAGTAACCTGGTCCGTTACAAAAAGACGACGGCTAGGAGCCTGGCAGCAATCAGTCGCCGTCGCTACTGATTGGTCTTTAAGTTTTCCGTTACCCAACTGCACGGTGTGATACACTTTTTGGCCTTCACACCAAATTTCTGGTGATACCAACACCATTTTTTAATCCGATCAGAAGGGGTGCTGCGCGAAGAATATCTGCTGCCACTCCGAGATCGGGACCGTTGGGATCTTAAAGCAGCAACCTCGCAGCTAAGCTTTTCTAACCGCTCCATCAGACTGGAAAACGTAGGTGCACTTGTTGCAGCAAAAACATTTGCCTGACTTGGCTGAACCTCAACAATCTTGTCAGCGATGTCGGCTATCTTGTCCAGGGCGAGATCAGCTTGGGCTGCCAATATTCCTTGTACATGCTGGGGCATGCGGCGAAACCAGAGCTGGCGCAGTATGTTGTCGTCAGACAGTGCATTCCCAGCTAGGGACCTAAGTTGGCGAAGGAACTGTGACGGTTTCCTGTCCCCAAGTTCCTCGTCATTAAGCAATTGTCTAACCCTCTGCTCTTTGGACGTGGAGAACCGTTTAATCAGGGTGTCTTTCAAAACTATGTATTTCCCCTCAGCCGGCGGGTTGATCACAATGTCCTCAACTTCCCCGGCTACCTTATGGTCGATCTGGCTGAGTATATAACTATATTTAGTGGCATCAGTGACAATGCCAGCCAAAAGAAATTGTGCTTCAGCCTGAGCGAACCACACCGTTACCCGGTCTGGCCAAAACGGTGGCAGTTTCACAGCTACCTTACATGCAGCGGCCACCACCTCAAGTTTAGGGTGAGCATTAGATTGTTCATGCTGGGCATGCAAGGCAGCATTCTCAGCTTCGAGCATTTTTAAACGTGCTTGAAGTTCATCAGCCATGGTGAGTGAACGTACAAGTCCTCAAAACAAAAACTTAAGCGACCACACAAAACTCCAAACCAGTTATCTTAACCGTGGGAATGTGGTGAGGCAAGCCTAAACACTTGATAATGCAAGTACTAGTTACATACACATGCAGACACAAATAAAAAATACATTAAAGGAATAAACATAAATACCTCTAACAACGATCACCAAAAAAAAAAAAAACGCAAGAATAGAAGAGTAAACACATAAATGTCAATAAAAACCTTTATCACACGCAAGTATGTTCGCCAGTCGCCGGGCGCACTGTAGGCACTGATGAATGGACAGGAAACGGAACATCACGATGACTGATGCAATATAATGCGCCAAAGTGCCGCAGTCCACAGGTCAGCTCGTAGTTCAGCGGACGGTGTCCGTAGTGTCGCTCCGGCCGAATTCGCCTCGAGCATTCGCAATGAATCAATTTTGTGAATATCACGTCGGGGTCACCACTTTGGAGTCACGGGCAGAAGATGCTCGTACTCCTTTACTTTGGGTAAATTCTTCGTAGCGATGTGGCAATAAAAATCACATTCAGGAGATCAGGAAATATTATTCATTATAGACTATAAAGTATCTGTACACATTCCAATCAGTAAAACTAGTTGCGGACACGTATTAAAGTATCACATAATATATTTATCCGCTTATAAGTTAGAGGAAAATTCTCTGTCTCTTGTCTATCTGACAGCGCTAAAATATTAAGAGCAAAACACTAAATCATAGATTGTTAGTGGCCAGGAACGCCACACATGCAACATGCAGCAAGCATGCAGCAAACATGCAGCAAGCATGCAGCGAGCCTGCAGCATGCAACATGCAGCAGGCATGCAGCAAGCATGCAGCAAGCAAGCAGCAAGCATGCAACATGCAGCAGGCATGACTTCTGTCACGGCTCCGGCGCTGCGGAGCTCCGGCGGTCCCACGCGAGCTAGTCGTCGCACCTGCTCCTCAGATCGCGGGCCGCCTCGCCCCTCCGCGCCTTCGCGGGTTTAAATTCCACTCTAGGGGTAGGGCAGACAAGACTACGTAAAGTCGGTTTTGCAGCAATTCATTTCTGTCATTAACTTTTGTAGCACACCATAGTGATTTTTTCAATACGACAAATTAAATTATTTCTATTTAAATTCTGTGATCTCTGTAGTATGCTAAGTCAAATTATGCCAAATAATCGGCGTTCTAAATAAACGTTATGCTAAATGAAATTATGCAAAATTGTAACTCTGACAAAGGTAATTATGCCCAATACAATTCTGCCATCTTAAAAGTATCCCATTTTAAATTCGGACATAAAAACATTAGGCCAAAAAACAATTATATTAAATATTTTTTATACCTTAACAATCTTCGTTTAAAAAAGTTTATGCCAAGTGAGTTATGCCAAATAGGTTTCGGAGCAACAAGTTTCTGCCAGATAGAGGGCACCCGTCTCCGTGTGGTGCAGCGATACCGTCCTCCATGGCGCTCAGCCACGGTACCAGTGCTTCGGTAACGTGTCCAAAGTCGACTGATAACACTCTGACTTGTATTCAGAGCTAAAGCCACAGTACGTTGCCGGGAACCAGCTTCTATCATTCCCACGGCTCTGAGCATTTCTTCCCTGCTTAAATGACGTCGCCGCTCCATAATAACATTGGTTTTAATCAGTAGTAGGCAAACAGTAGCACTAATAATGTCTTCAATGCGTTGTATGTTTTTATAGGGAAAATATTGACAGCTGATTTTCATCTTTTACTCGAATTTGATTCACAGTTCCTGATTGAAATTATGAAATGCACCAAAAAGGATCCATATAAATTTATAAAATCATAAATTTATTATAAAGCCACATCTCAATCTCAAGAAATCCGCATAAAAATGCTTGATCCCTAGACACTTTTGATGTGTGTATTTTTTAAAAAGCTGCTTCATTTTCAAATTAAACTCAGATTTGATTATATTTCGGTTATGTGTTTCCTTCAACTCGAGTGAAGTTTTAAAATATTGCTGTAATACCTTAAATAATATCTGCCTTGTTAAAGGTTTGTTGTGAACTTATTTAGATATTAATAGTTACTCTACAAGTCCTCATGACCATTATATAATATTTAATTGTTTTATTCTTGTTCATAGGGTCCACCCTTGGGGCTGTATAAATAAAAGGAATTATAAATCCTGTAGTGGCTTCTGTAATTATTATTGTCTCATGACTCTTCCCTCCTTAATTATTGCGTCATCGTTCAGAGGGACGTGAATGATTGCCTCAAGTGAGCATTCGCAGAATTCATATCCGTCAAACTTGAAGTGTACGTGCACCTAACTTTATATTAAGAATTGAAACAATACACCTACAACAATTTGTCTTCTAAACAATAGTCTCATTCATTTTAAATCCAACTAAAAAGCTCACAAAGCGAACATCTCAATTTTGTGTCCTAGTTTTCATGGCAGCATCCAGACAATCGACACGCCAGATTCTTTGAGCCAAACGTGCACAAAGAGTGACGGCAGAGACACGGAGTAGACACATACAGAAGTCCAGTTTCATATAACTATTAAAACTTGGCGACTCCATACAAATCTAGATGACGCGACGCAGTTTCAGTGTAAGTCGTTATAACTCACAAGTCTTCTAGGCTTTGGTTCTAGCACAATATGTCGGATTTCGCACCTTGTTTTTTCTTCACTGCTTTAAGAGCCTGCCTCAGATTGAACCCACCGCATAAGGCTACCGACTTTTTAAAACTTAACAAAAGACAGTCACTTTTATTGTATAAACCTGCCGCGGATATCTGCGTCCTCTGTGCCATAGCCCAGGTATAACACGCAAAACGGAACAAAAGAGACACGGCCAAGATAAAAGTATTAAGCGCTCCCAGTTTCGAAGTATTTTTTTCCTTTCACACAAAAGTACGGACGCAATGATTTTGTTTTGCTTTTTAAAACATTGGGTCACTGAATTTCTAAAGTTAAATCAGTTTTATCTGGGTTCTTTATGCAAAATGGAGTTTAAATTTCGCCAATCCTTACTGTTCCTGCCTAATCTAGTCTGTCTAACTTAATATTAAAATACGAAAGTTTGTGAGATGGACGTTTGTATCAAAAACTACATTACGAATTTTAACGTTTGGTTCATAAATAGTTTATAACTTGGATTAATACATAGGATATGGTAATTACATTTTTTTATGGGAAGGAAGGACTCGTAGCAAATGTCCCGGTGACAACTGAGAAACAGACTTGCCATTTGTCCCCTCTAGTCAGTTTTCAAAGGCGGCGGTCAGCACAAATTGTCACCCCGGAGGACAGGGCTAGAGGGGACTATTGGGAATAATTCCTTTTATTCCGGTATAACTTTCGAATAGGATAATTTTCGAGTTACACGATGGCGAAGCCACTGACAACAACTAGTATGATAAATGTGAAAATTTGGATGTTTGGAGGGATAGATGAATGGATGTTTGTGACTCAATCACATCTAAACTAATGAATTGGTGCAGAGATAGGATGCTATAATCTGGAATAATACATAGCATATTACCTTTTATCCCGACTTAGCGATCCCGTGGAATAATTACACACGCGTGAGCGAACCCGCTTGAACACAAAAAGTAATAAATAAAATAAATTGTGATGATCGATTGATTTGCAAGTCATATTTTCAACTAATAGTGTAAGACAATATTTCAAACGACAAAAAACCTGTGCCAGAATTAAATAGCTGACACAGGTCGTAGCTCTTACAATTAGCAAGGCGATGACCTCGTGAGAGCAAGGGGGCGGCGGATGCAAGAGGCTCAGAACTGCTCTATGGGGCTTAGGTTATGTAGCTCATATAATATGTACAGGTGGGATAAAAGTTTTTGATCTAATAGCTTATAAAGTTACCATTTTAAATATAACATATACATATATAATATCACGCCCCTATATCCTTCAGGTTCAAGCACCTACACCTTAATTGCATCAATTATGTTTAAGAACTTTGTAATGAACAAATAATATATGAAACCCATCTCTCACCAAAACACTGCGTTTTCCGACCTACAAATTTAATCCAAAACTCATGCAATCTAGCAGAGCTTTCAACCACTACATCATTATAAAAGAAATATAAAAAAATACACAAAGCATCGTTATCTACCAATGGACAAAGCGCTTTCGTAAATTGCGTCACAACACCCGCTTGAGCTTAATTATGTTAATACTTTTAAAACTTTACTGAGCTACTGAATCTGTATCAAGATTTAGAAATCCCTTAACAAAAACAAAAAATAAAACTCTTCAAACATTCTTACACGCCATAGTACGCCGCGCCGCCGCCGTACAGATAGCAAAGTTGTATCGTTCAGTTATATAACTATGTTTTTGGTTAAAAAAAAAAACAACTTTAATAGCTCAGGTTGAACGCTAACACTAAAATTTAAGGTCGAAACATCTTATGACTTTCCCAATAATAAATCACGCTTGTATCACCCCAATTAATATGCTCCAATTTATAGCTGAAATTCATTTAAGTGGAAATATAAACAAAGTCTGGGATGCACTGGGCACTCCAAAACAGTCGCGATACTAAAACTTCAGAGGTAAATACAAAACTGCATATTATTTATGCGCGGAAATAGAAGCCCTGTGCTCGTGTATCTACCGACGGTACCTGCTAGGAATAGAAGAAAGGTGCGAATTTAACGAGTTGGTTCTTTTATAGTAATATGATTGGCTGGAGTA
Source organism: Agrotis exclamationis (assembly GCA_950005045.1). Classification (NCBI taxonomy): domain Eukaryota; kingdom Metazoa; phylum Arthropoda; class Insecta; order Lepidoptera; family Noctuidae; genus Agrotis; species Agrotis exclamationis. The sequence continues at coordinate 27,199,948 of OX465418.1, read as the reverse complement.
AAGTTGGTACCGAATGTGTGTAGATGATGACCTTATTGCTGCATTGAAAGTGATCCGAAATGCTTCTAGGGATTAAAAATACGTGAAAGTGGGATTAGGACAGTAAAAAAAACACAATCACTAAACAAAGAAGTAAATAACAACGCAACAGATCCCGAACAAACTCGTACAAAACTAAATTGATCCGCAACCAGTTCGAACCAACAATAATCCAATCCGAATCCCCATAATCCAAACTTAGTTATATAACACATTATTATGTTAATTCCAAAATAACATTGTGGCAAACGCTAGTTGAATCCAGTTCACGGAGGAATGGCGTTTGAAATTCAAATGGCGTATTATACATATCAAGGCAGCCGTCTGTCTGTCGGCGGTAACCACGTTAAGGCAGTTAACCCGATGTCTAATTTGACAAATCTCGGTTTAACCCGGAATCTGGCGACCGATAACAAGCACTGGATTGAATGAAAACATTTTGTTTTCGATGTTTCGACGAATGCCAGCCGAATGCAAAATTCGGTGCGACCTTATTTTCGACGCAGTCGGTGACCTGGAACTCGGTCTAATAATTTTGAATGCTAGATCGCAAGACGTAGGTCTCATTCAACTTAGATTCAAGGGTGGGTTGTTATAAAACATCTGCAACTAGAAGGCAACATACCTTTAAATTTTGCAATCATGAAACCGAGAGCCACATAATGCAATCACTGAGTTCCATTGTACATAATATATTAAACTCAACATGTACAAAGTCGAACAGACGAAGAGTCAATGGGCATAATACAAGCAAGTATGTAGTTCGATTGGTCGCGGTCACCGATATCTTTGTGCATACGGAAACAACGGAGTGCGATCCTAGAAATTCGTTCATGTATATTTGATTGTGACTGGCTCGCTTCACTGGCTTGATTTCTCGTTTCTAGACATGCACTGCAATTTAATCAAATTATAATACCTTGGTTTGAATATAGAAAAGAAGACTATAGACAGATAGAGAGCATCTTTTAATGTTTTTGAAAAGAAACAATTATATTTGTTGAAATAAGTCTGGGATCAAATTAAAAGTTTGAACTACTTTATAAAATATTAAAAGTAGTCAAAGTAGTAAAAAATTTAAATAGCCGACTTAACATTTTGGATAGGGCAAACCCCGAAATTAAGTGTTCATTTCAAAACTTAGTTTTTAATAACTTATTTTATCTAGATAGCAGCCTCATTAGGCAGGTAGGTACGCGGATCTAATCGTAGTTTAAGCTCGTGGCTAGCACAACTATATTGCGTTTGTAACAACCCTAACGGCAGTCTAAAAATTTGCAATCCCTCGGAGAGAACCCTTTGTTGAATTTTATACCAGTCTTTATATTTTTGGGGTTGCCAGAAATTGTTCAGAGTACCCAATTACGAGTACCAACTTTTTCTGGAAGGTCTATTGAGGCAAATAATAGGATTTTCTTCAATAAAAACACAATAGAATGACCAAGTTATAAGAATTGCTGAAATGTAAGTTAGTTATTGTAACCCGAACAGTTTTGCGGAAACGGCAAGTTTTCGCGAACATTCCATTTATAGAAGTTATATTTATAAATCTTAGAGAAAGGGGTAACAATGTAACATCCCAGTAATGTAAGAAACGGAATGGGATGGCTGCTCGTTCAAACACACGTTGTAAGTAGGTACTCTCTTTATGTCGTTCTGGGGTACAAATGTTTCATACTATTTCAGCTTCATTCTGTGAATTCAAAAATATCATAGACATACAGGGTGGTAACTTTCTACGTAGGTAGGTACTGATAAAACAATCTTAAGTGTTCCTTTATCAGAAACCTCAAAGTTATTTTATGATACTTATTAGCTTTCAGCGAACTGACGGTTTCTGGTAGGGCCGAATGCCTGTCGCGTTCGCTGGTCTGTTCAAAAGTTACCGCGGCCCTGGAATGTAAAAAGCAATCGGTTGCTTTGAAAAAAGCAATTAGTTGCTTTTGCATTCCAGGGCCGTGGGGTTCGTTTGAACGGCTTGGTTTTATTCAATCAAGTCCGAAAGTCTCTTCTGCCCTATACAGACTATTTGCTGATATTCTACCTAAAAAAATAAAATTCAGTATATACTTTCATTTGCTTAAAGCTGAACCTTGAAATGATTGTTTACATCTTCAAAAAAATTGTGTCAAAAGTTCTCATCGATTCGACATGCAAAAAAGTTAAAAAGTTATTTAAGGTAGCTAAGGTTTTCGTTTCCTTGTCGCCAGGTGGTGAAGGCCAGGAGCACGGACCAGTGTTCTTGATGGAGCCGCCCCCTCGGCTGGTGTTCTCCAACACGACGGGCGCGCGGGCCTCGTGCGCGGCGCACGGCTTCCCCTCGCCGCAGATCGCCTGGCAGCAGCCCGATGGCGCACAGCTGGATGACGTGCCGGGCTTGAGGTACGTGGAGTGTTTCTTGATACCTTTAGAACTTCCTTTTCATACGATGGTGTCATAAAATTACTTGGAATAGTAATTTAAATCGATGGGCCAGAGTCATCATACAGTGAGTGCCGGACGGACGTCGTTGCCGAGGGAGGCCTTGAAAACGCTGTCGTCGTACCGTCGTGAGAAGCGTTTTTGAGAGATTGGCCGGAGTAAGCCGCACGAAAGGAAGAATGGAAGGTTATGGGGAAGACCTTTGTCCAGCACTGGAACATTACAGGCTAAATTAAAGTAATTTAGTGCTTTTACCGTCAGTAGTATTAACATGATCTACTCAGGAGTGTACTACTTATTTCTCTTACTACCAAAAGTTTTCAGATTTGAGAATTTATTCATCATGTTTCACACTTACTGTTCTTCTACTATAAAGCCTTCATAAATTCAGATTCTGACTATAGGTAAGCAATTCTCGAGACAGCCAGTAGGTATCTCGAATGGCCCACATCAGTCGTCTACTTCGTCCTGAAGTCCTGACGGGTTTCTTAGTCCTGAAGGACTAAGAAACCCGTCTCGAACAAGATATTAATGAGCTTTTTCAAGGTCTAGCAACACTACCATAGAAGTGCCTTTACACAGAAGATTTGTAATGATTGATTAGGAGCTTAAATAAATGCATTGACTACCCTCTATCCTGGTTTCCCCAAGCCTAGCAGGAATCGAGTTTTACCAGGATCATTAAATTATGCAGATAACATTTTCCCATACATAGAGTGCACGACATGTGAGCGTCCAAGTTCATGTGTAGTTTATAAACACGTACGTTATTGGGAAACGCTGAATAAGAGGGATCACTTGCCAGCTGCGTCTTCTGAATCGAATGTAGGAAAATTACGTCGGATGTGCTCCAAATGTGTTAAAAAAAACTTTTCGACTTGGAATTATGTTATTGTTTACTGCTTATGTCCAAAAAAAAAAAGTTTTGCTGTGAACATTAAATACTTAAGTGTAAAAATGTACCATTACACCAAATGGATAAATAGGTATTTAATTTTCCGAAAAATAAATCACTTTTGAATGTTACATTAGTTTCATGTTTCAAACCACAAACAGGTGACTGTACTCTACCTTCTACGTATAAAGGCACATAACTTCAGGTAGTCAGGTAAAGCCATTAACAATCTATAATACAGTAAACTATATAAACCTAACCAAGCAACGTTAGAATCGAATTTGATCCACCTTCTTGGAAGCCGAGCTCAACCAGCAGAGTACCCAAACTCTAACAAAAGTAAATAAACACGTACCCGACGTATCGACAACTCGTTTATAATATAAGCGGGATCACAGCGCCACCTGGTGCCAATGTGCCGGAGAATTCTGTTTTGTGTGAAAGTGCCGCGAATTACAATAAGATTGTGGTTTCTTGAGTATTGAGGATGTTTTAGTAATACATGTGTGTCGGTGTGAGATTGGTTTTTGGAAACAAAATTATGTTGGGGTGCGGTGATGTGAGGTTCTTTGATATTTATTTTCGGCATTATACTTTGTAAATTGATTACCTGTTGCTTGGCTCTTCTCCCGAAAGTCATGTATAAAGGGGAAACCAAATTTCCTTGCAGTCTTAAACTAATTAAGGATTCCATGGTTTTTCGGTAGTGCAATGCCTGTATCTTTTGTCAATTCAATTTTCAAAGTGAAGTCTTATATTAGTAAATAATTATCTGTCTAGTATCTCTTCGTGTATAATTTTTGATGAAAGAAAACGTGCTCTTTTCAAAGGAACCAGCGCACATTGCTTGCATCACGCGACGACTAAAAAGGAACACCAGAACAAAATTGTATCTCTTTCGTTATATTTTGAGTAAATTGTTTTATACAGCTTCTTTATCTATGTGAAACACTATTCTAACGTAACAAACAAAAGGAGTCGATGAAGAGAGACGCAAAATCCTGACATGTCTTCGGTTACTTGCGGACACTGTAATTCTCATAATAATATTATAAAAATACAAACCTCTGCGCACATCCCTTAAACTTCTATAAATCAAATACAAAATATATTATTTAGATTTAACATACTAATATATGTATGGGCGCGGTCAGATACGGCTCGCACTCGCAGCCGCTAGTCGAGAGCTCTTCCAGCTCGGCCACAACTAAATATACTGCTCACTGAGGGTGCTTCACTGGAGAACTGTGTGCTGACTGTAATATGACTAACTCATGACAAACAATATACGTATTGTCCATGATGGTATACGTACGTTGTGTCATACGAGGAATAATTCCTATATCGTGAGTGCATTTACACACATTTAAAAACACATAAACAAACAGTCAGAGTCCAGACTCCGAATAACCTGTATAATTATTTGTAATAACATTTTTATAAAATGTAGGTATAATAATGTTGATGTGTGCAGGAATCGAACACACAGCACCTCGATTCAATAATTTATAGTTCAATATATATATAATTATAATTTCATAACGAAATTCGAGTAGGAAGCTGAATTTTGGACCAAAGACATACTCGTATACAACAGACATACCTATAAAACAATAAATTGCCATCGGCACGCTAAGAAGAAAACTAAGTAGGTACGTAACTAATAGCATCTTATTTTAGATACACAATAATAGGTTAATATATTTGTTTATCATATAATGAGCTGTAGTCTACATTTTAATATTATTACTGCGTCCTAACAAGGTCTTTATTGTTCTTAACTTAAAGTTTCTTGTAACACCTTTTATTTAGGTATACCGTGGAGAGCAAAATAAATAAAGAAATATAAATTTGACGTTATTTACTGATTTTTTTGACTGGCCTGTTGGTCTAGTGGTTAGTGACCCTGACTGCTATGCCGGAGGTCGTGGGTTCGATTCCCACCCAGGACAAATGTTTGTGTGATGAGCACGATCATTTGTTCTGTGTCTGGGTGTAATTTATCTATAATATGTATGTATTTAGAAATATATAAGTATGTTTATCAGTTGTCTAGTACCCATAACACAAGCTCTGCTTAGCTTGGGACTAGATGGCGTTGTGTGATAGTTGTGGAATATTATATTATTATTATTATTATTCATTGGTCGAATGGTCATAAAATATTATATGGACCTCTATTGAAATAACATGACATTCTGACAACTCATCGGTGATTTGTGTTTGTATCGTGATTTTTAAGTAGCTCAGACTGGCCTAACATTTACATAGCTTACCAGTTTACTAGTAAATTACAATTCGTACATCGTAACAAAACTAAAAACCCGAACTACGGTTTGTATTTTGCCTCATTTGCAGGTTAATATTACATATAAAATTGCCATACCTAAACCGTTTAACGATTCAGTTTGCATAAACACATAAGTTAATATCGATGACTAAAAGCTATTCGTAACATTAGTAATGCAGTTAGTTTCAGTTGCCCCACACTAGGAACTTCTCCTGTATCGTGGGTGCGTTTACAAACATATAAACTCACATACACAAACACCCAGACCCGAAACAACTACTTGTAGATCATACAAATATTTGTTACGTGCGGGGATCGAACCCTTTCACTAAGCGAATTTACCTGGTACAAATTAAATAAAAATGGACTACTAATAAGGTCTAAATTAAATATAAAATAAACCAAACATTTATATCTTCTTCAAAATCCCTGCGCAAAATTAGCAAATCGCCACCGTGTTAAACCATGAATTTCAGCAATACAGTTTACGGTATATCTTTGAAAGAATCCAAGTGTCGGGATTCGGATGAGCGTCATGAAATATGTATCAGGCAGACAGACAGACAATGCGCATAGTTCCCCGTGATGGTGGCACACCGGGCGCGGCAGTGTGTGCATTCTTTTTACTTCGTTTTTATTTGCCGTCTGTACAGATATCCTTTGTGAATTTTTGAATGTTCGTTTGAGGTTCCTTTGTGTAGTATTTGAAAATGAAAGGTAGTTTTCGTAAAGGTGGTAGTTGATTTCATTAATTTGTTTGAGGACATAATTATTCCCAGAATAATTAGTCTTGACGGTATGGTTGGTGAAGTGGTTCAGTGACGATTGGCTGTAGGCCTGCGACCTGCGTGTTGCGGGTTAGATTTCTGCACGAAACAATATTTGTGTGACTTAGAGGCATTAAAAGAGAACCTTTACAATGCAAAATTAAAAAAAAAGTCTATTCAAAATTCAATAACACGAGTTCACTTAACATCATCAACATTCCTAATATATCCTTCCTTACCCGTACTCAAAACTATGTACAACTATTATTTTACCCCTTCATAGCTGAATGCCTGAACTAACATTCAATATAATAATATTAAATGGCACAAGCCAGCGGATAGAGTTTATTAAAACCCCGGGCTCTCATAACTAAGTTTGTAGGTAATAAGCTGATAAAATTCTCCTGTTTGACCTAACTCGGGGTTGTAATCGAGTGTGAACACCAAATAATATCACGCATCGCTTGATGTACGAGAGTGGAAAGAGTGTTTGTGTGTTTAGGCAATTAAATAAATATGTAAGGTTCGCAACAATAACAACATGTAAGGTAAAACCTAAAGCAAACCTAACAACTTGCAAAGTAGACAATTAATACAACATATTTCAAATAATTATTTTATTTTGCAGTTCTGGAGCGATAGGAAACGCACATTTTGCAATAATATCGTAGACGATATTTATTTATTTCTATAAAATACTTACTATAAACTAATTTAATTATATAAACTGCTGCTCTTATTAAAGTCTCAGTGTGCCCTCGTCTTAAAATCTGTTATCTACGAGCCACTTATTTTGAATTCTTGGATATAAATTTTAGCGACGATCTTTGAAACAGCTCATAATATACGTCATACATTATACATACTTACACGAAAATCACAGTCACATGGGTATAATTATGTGATATGCGAGTAATAAATGTCGGAACTGTACCAGTCATGGTTCAGGCATACTAATCTTGTCATGTTGATCAGAAAATAAAATAAATATTACTTTAACACAACTGGCGTGTGCTCTGTCTTTGCGTGGCATGTGTGTAGTTGTGAAATTTGCTTAAAAAAAGAACAATAAACTAGAACAACTGTGAACAGCACTTAAGATCTTGAATTAAAAAAAATAAGTTTAATCGGCCTATTAATCTGTCTTTAAGATCTAAATTAAAATTAAGATCTTAAAGAGAGATTAATAGGCGGATTGCTAGGAACCAAGATGTTACGTCTAATTTTAAAAGGTGACGACGCCTAGATGTTATTTTCCAGAACTTTGTTATTTTTATTGCTTCACAGTGGAAACATTAAAAAGGTAGCAAAGCAGATTAAAGGATCAAGAGCACATTAATCCCTTTCGTTAAGGTAATCATTCGTTTAAGTTGTTAATATTACTGTCATAGGTTGTTGCTACTTGCATTATTTGATACTTTTTCACTTTCGAGGATAACAATATTTTCGAGGGCCACCACTAGTAAGATAAAGTTTCTTAAAATAATAATTATTTGCATTTTTAAACATTCCATCCGATTCTATTTCTTAGCCAAAATGCTAATAAATAAAATTCGGCTTAAAAAGTGCCGAAGTTTTATCAAAGGCATATCACCTACATCAAACACAAAATACAATCCGACATTTTATTACCAAGCTTCTTCATCTTTATTTAAGCAAACCCTTCCACAAACATATTGCGATATTTCTCTTGAGATGTAACCCCTTCGCTACATCACATTAGGCACACAATAAGCAATATTGCCCACTGTATCTGCATATAGCGCCGAGCTTGCTGATCCCACTCGATCAATAGTTCACGCTATATTTGGAATCCGGGACTCCTATTCGACTTATTTTAAGTCCTAGAAATAAAATATAGTTTAGAGGAAGTCATGCGATATTTTCGAGACGACTAACTTTTGACTTTAGGATTAAGAATGATGATTAATATTTATTGCGTAACAAAATTTTGGACATCTCAGAAAAAAACTTCTTACTAAAACTCAGTTTTCAACAGTATTTTTAATTTTAGTTTTAATTTAGTTATTTTTGTAAATATTTTAGTTTTATTTTTAGTTTTTAAAGGTAGTGTATCCATATAGGGGTTTTTTATAATTAATAATTATCTACGTAGTTGTAATAAATGATTTACGAATGAACAAAAAAAAAAGTTTTCAACAGTCATTTAAACGAGTTAATTTTAGCGTGGTAAAATCATCAATCAAATGAGTCCGGGACCCAGAGCAGGGCTGGAGGGACTGTCAGACATGTACTGACTAAAATCCACGGTGTCTTTTAATAGCCCTATGCATTCCGGAGTCACGGTATTCGTTAGTCCTGCGACCCCGGCAGGCTTTGGCCCTCTAAAGGGTCCCCGTCATTTAAACGAGTAGGAACAATATTTTGAGGCTTAGAAAGGACATGCGTCTTTTAATGTTTTCGTTTACATTTCAACGTCTAAATTAACTTTGGCAAAGTTTTTCAATTTCCCGGCTAACTGCCTGTTTCATTTAACCACAAATGCTTTTTCCAAGATAGGTATAAAATATTAAAGACTATATTTCAGAGACCAGGCACTATGTAGAGATGACACTAGTTTGAAAATAAATGTTATTTCGCGCTATACCGAGCCCATGTGTCGTAATAAATAACGTCTATTTTCTACACAATACAAGTGATATTTCAAGGTAATATTCCCTGGAGGACGGCGGTAAGTCATGTAAAGCCAAGGTATAAGCTTACTGACCCAACACCTGTGTCGTACTTAACTTTTTGAATATTATCGTTTATTTTTCAACAATGAAACGATTAACCTGGGTTCGAGTAGAAAGAAGGCCGCGCAACCAGACAACATATTTTAGCTAAAAAAATAAGGAATTAGCATATTGAATGGCCAGCTTAGTCTACACGACTTACTTCTTTGCCTATAAGTAGGTACTTCAGTTCCACAATACTAACGAATAAATAAAATCTTAAATCCATATTATTTGGTGTAATTAGAATGGTTATGGAGGACTCGAATTCACATAAAGGCTCGAACAGACACACGCGATTAATCGCGCTGCGACAACGAGCCAAGCTAATTTCCACTCTAAATGTACTGCGAATGGACGGCGACAAGTCGCCCCGCGCGATTAATCGTGTGTGTCTGCTCGAGGCTTAAGTCAGAATTCGTTAATCCGTCTTGAAAAAGCGTGGTGATCAATGACTACGCAAGCAGAGACGTTTGTTGGACAACGGGACCAAAAAGTTAATATAATAAACTACGTGATCTTATCCATTGAAAGCAACGGGACCTAACATTTCGTGTACTACCGTCAAGGAGACGGATGGCTCTCTTATCTCCGACGATACTCATCGCGTCGTATTTCTTGCTTATCACCGACACGACAGTAATCACCGGTCACGATCAACACGCGAACGGTGATGAGTGGGCGGGATTCTTTTAGAACTGACGCTAATTTTAGTCGGTTTAGCTTTACTAAGTGGTATTACTTTGTGTTAGTATGTGGTAAATGATTGTGACCTTAGTGATAGTAAAGAGAAATCTAGAATATTAATGAGTCTGTCGTTTTTAAAAGTACTTTATAAACAACAATCACTTTAAAAAAAAACAGGAACGTGCCTTGCGAACGGATAATAAGTAACATAACTTTAATTTGAAACGAAGACTGGAACTGAACAGCGTAACTGTAATTTGAACAGCGTGTCTTAGGTTCGATCCCCGCACGTAACAAATATTTGTATGATCTGCAAATAGATGTTCCGTAAACGCAACCACGAAGCAGGAGAAATTCTCAGAGAGGGGAAAGGTTTGAAAAAAAATAATTTTAAGCCATTGAGAGCTTTTTATAAACGTTGAGATTGCATTCAATATAGATGGTACTGCTCTCTTTACTGATAATTAATCCACAATAACATCATCAATATTCAAACAATAAATAATCAGAAGGTACAACCTTGTAGGTATGCAGTTAGTTCAATTAACTAAGCTTGCCAGTGAAGGCCACATCAAAAGGTGTTGTTCCTTTGTAGAACCGCACCGAAATCAATTAATTTCTTACAAGTCTTTGTCTTTGAGTGTTTTTGTTTCGTAGTTATGTTACTGTATCGAATTTGTGAGAACGACGTAAATGTAGTTATTGAGTTATATAAACAAGTTTGTTGTTATTTATTATCCACACAAAATATCCGTTACGAGGAAAAAGTTTTTTTAAAAAAATGTAACCGACTTCTAAAAAAACAACCACTAAAAAGGGTAAAATAACCTACCAAAAAACTTTTTTTCGGAAGTCGGTGGCTTTGCTTTTTAATTTCATTGATTTTTTTGCCACCGACTTCCGAAAAAAAGTTTTTTGGTAGGTTATTTTACCCTTTTTAGTGGTTGTTTTTTTAGAAGTCGGTTACATTTTTTAAAAAAAACTTTTTTATTTTTACCCTTTTTAGTTTAAATATTCAACAGAAATTCTTGTCAAAAACATAATTTTTTTACTCATGCACTAGAATTTTATTATCCTTAGCACTGGTTATAACATCGCCCATGTACACAATAAGCAAGAACACCAAGATAAATGATTTTTTTTGGGACCTAATGGCAGTTATACTGCATCGAACAATAACCCATATGGGTCATTAGTATAAATGAATTAAGTCCAAATACAAGATAGCTGCTGTAAACCGTTGAGGAGTTCCCTGAACTGTTCTTCGTCTTCATCATCAGAACCCTAATGACAGTTACAACCCATCTAGGTGTAAAGTTCTCATTAATATAAATGAATTAAGTCCAAACACAAGGTAGCTACTATAAACCGTTGAGGAATTCCCTGAACTGTCCTTCGTCTTCATCATCAGACCCTTAATAACAGTTACAACTCATCTAGGTGTAAAGTTCTTATCAATACAAATTAATCAAGCTCAAACACAAGGTAGCTGCTGTGAATCGTTGAGGAGTTCCCTCGACTTTCTCTCGGCTCCATCATCAGATATACTCCAGACCTTTATTAAATTGTAGTGCTTTGAAAAACTTAATGAAAAAACATAATTTACTAAATCAGTCGACGCCTACTTACCGTTAAGGAGTTGTTTAACCTTCCATCATCAGCTCAGCTACATGAGATGATGATTACTATACGCAAGTACTTAAATTACTTCATAATATTTGCGAAAAACGATGTGTGGGCCTATAAAATTTGAGGGTTGCCCTCGATTTCTCCAGGATCCAATCATCAGATACTGAAATGGTGACAATGGGACCACACGGGAAGCACCAACTTTCAAATAAAAAAAGAATCATCAAAATCGGTTCACCCAGTCGCAAGTTATGAGGTAACAAACATAAAAAAAAAAAAAAAAAATACAGTCGAATTGATAACCTCCTCCTTTTTGAAGTCGGTTAAAAAAACAAAAGGTTTTAGAAGAAAAATATGTAATTTGATCATTATCTGTCGTTAATGTGTGGATTCTCTTGGATCTATGTGTGTAATTCTTACTAGCTTAATAATGGGTGTTTCTAAAACTTATATCCAGACCAATACCTACATAATATTATGTTTTTACATTTTGTGTTTTGTACATGCTCACAAATACCATTACAAAAAAAAAATACAAAATATATTTTAATGGTATGTCTTCAGTCGACACTGCCGTGATTTTTCAATACGACAACATAACGTAACGGTAAAAAAACACTGTCTTTTTTTCTTTGAAAATATGTCACAACTAACGTTTTGAGGCATAACTTGTAATATAATTTGAGGTGTTATTACAAAATACTAAATAACCACTATGTTGTCGTATTTAGCTACAAGGTTGACTCACAATAAGTCCGCCTAAGGACAATATTGTGCGTTAGAATAGGATCCGAAGGCTAATAAGGACAAACTTAAATCGAAATTTTAACGTTGAATACTAATCTTGTCGTTAAAAAGGTATTGTAAAGACGATTCTTGGGCTTACAATAATATTTAATTTATGTGAAAAAAAAAAACTTTAAACTTTTTGTCTCAATTCACCCCATTTTACTTATTAGGGCGTTTCCGCACTATATCCGATCCGAATCCGATCCGAACCCGTGAAAAAATTGGTCTAGAAATCACGCTTTTAGCTCCCTTCAAAATGGTTGAGCTGAATAGTGCTGATACATGTGTCATGTTCGTGTACGGGCGCTGTCAGTTGGGACTGGTCATCTCTTAGTTGCCACGGTTTATTTTAATTATCTATTGATTATTTTGTTTCTGAATTGTCTTTGTTTTAATTTTCTACTATGGACACTTTTAACTTGCTACATCGTTCTCACATAATGTACCATCTCAAAATGAATGATGTAACAAAGGTTTTGTAATAATTTTGGCGATCTAAAAAGAGTGTCCATGGAGTTTCTTACCCGTTCTTCTCCATAGAGATCTACTTCTTGGAATGGGCATCTACGGTACTTTCACAGTTTTTATGTCTTGTGACTGGGACAGGGACTGTAGCACCATAATTTTTTATTTTGTGTTTAATAATAAATTTCATTTGTCTTTGACAATTCAAAAGTGCCCGTAACTGGCTTATTGTGCCAAATTCAAAAATCTTGAATTTCTCTGGCCACCGTAGGTGCGGGCATGTGGACGGCGAGTAATGGGGGCTCACTGTCCGACCATGGACCATGCCCGGGTCGACGGCGCGTTATGTTCCACGCGCGCCTCACAGAGTGTCAGCACAATGACGGGGTCTCCCTTTAGAGGGCCAAAGCCTGCCGGGGTCGCGGGACTAACGAATACCGTGACCCTGAAACGTAAAGGGCTATTGAATTGGCTTTTAGTCAGTACAAGTCTGACAGTCCCTCCTACCCTGCCTGGGTGAGAGGACTCATTTGATGAATTTAACACGCTAAAAAAAAGATGCTCACTAAGACGCGACTTTGTTCTTGATAGTTAGGAGTTTCAAATTTTGCTTAGGGGTTTGTTTTAGTACGTAGGTGCTACCACAGGCGGGATTTTGCGAAATTTGAACCCACGAGGGGTTGTTTTTGATTTGATAGAATTTTTTTTGGATATTGATTTAGATTTTCCAAAAGTATCCCATAAGGAGGGTGGCCGGGAGTAGAAATTCACAGATAAAAAGTTCGAAATACGCGCAGACGAAGTCGCGGGCGAACTGCTAGTTTGAAATAAATGCTTTGATTTTGATTTTGACGGACCGAATTCGGATATTGCTTACGCACTACTCCCATCTCTGATACAAATCCAAGCAATTTAGGAGCCATCTTTTGGAATAAAATTGACGCTTCACGTCACCCAGCCGCATACCCCGCACGGCCCGCTGCCTCTCTCTCCGCAGCTCGGATTCAACTCGGACGCAGTGCGCGAGCGTTCATACAAATAATACTATGACTACGTCGGTCCGTTAAAAATCTTATCCGAATTGGAGATTCTATAATGACGGAAAGAAATCGGATGACGGAGATCGGATCTAGTGCGTAAATTACCATAGAAATGGTTCTACGGCTACGACGGACCGTATTTTCACGGTTTCGGATCGGATTCGGACATAGTGCGAAACCGCTCTTAGAAATCACATTCAGAAGTCAATTAGGTAAATAAAAAATAATGTTTATTATAGGTATTATTATGAGATGTCTAGTCTGGTTTCCCAAGGTCTTACTGAAGTAATAAATAACACTAAGGCTCTAACGTCCTTTTTTGGAGATTAGGTACATAATCTTTTAACCTGTAAACGCATCCAAACAGTGAAAGGGTCTCCTAAACTAATCTGTGAGGCTTACGTTACGATATTTCCGAGCGTAAAAAGTGTTCCTTAAGCAATATAACAAGTAACCCTTAGGAGACTGATAGTTAATTTGTAGCTTTATCGTAGCGACCGAAATTGGTAGAAATAGACTATGAACTCTGTTTTGTCAGACAAATTAGAAGCATCCATCGCTACTGAGTGATGCAGCACATTGCATGTGTATTAGAAGTTTATACGACGAAGAAGAATTTAATCTCTCTGTTATTACTAATTGATTCATTCATTGAAAAATTAATAAAATTTGATGTATAGTACAAATTAGTAAAAATCTCATGTCATGCTAAAAGATATTAGCTGGTCGGCAAAATGGCAACCAGGCTGATAGCGGAGACTGGCCCCACCCGTATTATGAAAATCTACCTCCCAAAACATGCATTAAACTTTTTTTTTCTTTCATTAATCTTACCCCAAAAAAAAACAACCTATTAACAACAGAACCTGAACCTCCACGTTAGTAAACAACTCACACTTTAAATTAGCATGCACCCTGTATAACCCCTGACGTCACCGCAATTACGCGCGTCATAAACAGCTGAAACAAAAGAATGGCGCACAAAGATCGCCTTTGTTCATGTGAGCTTGTTAGTGTGGAGTTACGTTTAATAAGTAAATAATATGAAGATCAGGTTATTAAGCTATTGCATAGCATTTATCGCGGGCTCTAAGCACAGTGCGGCGCGGCGACCGAATCAAAAAAATTCCAAAAACCTAACGAGAATACCTGACACCACGCATAGTTTAACATCGTTTCAGTTCGGGAGACTTCGGCAATCATAAAAATATCCGTCATAAAAACAATTTACTTTTTCTTACTGATTCTAAACGGCCAGCTACAAAAGGAGTTTTCACAATAAAACCTACTTATAAAATTCTCCTACAACAGAGAAGTTCTTTATTGCAGTAGTACACCACAAACATTTTAATAAATTATATTATCGTTAAATATACGCGGCAGGCGATTTTATTCTATTAAAATAAAAATAAAATTTATGCAATAGCTTCACCGCGGCAGTCTCCGAGTGCCACATGTATTTTTTTGTATGTATAGATGTGCAGGCTTTTAAGTCACATGTGGGTAGAATAATCCATCACATATTAGGTAGGGCTTATACACAAAAACTTTTTTTAAAAAAAGTACCGACTTCAAAACAAATACAAAAAAGTTTAAAATAACTTTTCTTTCGGAAGTCGGTGGCAATAGTCAATGACACAACAAAACAAAGCCACCGACTTCCGAAAGAAAAGTTATTTTAAACTTTTTTGTATTTGTTTTGAAGTCGGTACTTTTTTTAAAAAAAGTTTTTATTTTACCCTTTTTAGTTTATTTATTACATATTCAACCCAAATTCTTGTAAAATACAAAATTTTCTTACATGCACTAATCTTGTAATCCGTCACAACATAAAAAATCCATATCTCTAAAACTACTGAACCGATTTTGATGAAACTTGTACTGTACCCTAAGTTGAACAATACCTAGTACAACAAAAAAAGAATTACTTAAATCGGACTTATAGTTCCGGAGATATGCGTGCACAAACATAAAAACATACATACATACATACATACATACATACATACATACATACATACATACATACATACACTTATGAAATTTGGCACATTTGTTCAGACGCTGATATAGACTAACATATATGAAAACTGGGCAGTTCTGATAATATTACATACATACGGGTCGAATTGATAACCTCCTTTTTTTTGAAGTCGGTAAAAAGAAACATGCATGGAAAAATCTATTGTGAGTAGAACCTGCGACTTTCTGGATCAGTACTCCAGACTCATGAATAAATCTCTGGTACATCAAATTCTGCAGATTCCAAAGTAATAAGTACAGCGCACTGATACATACAATATCAAAACCAAACAAAGGAATTGTGGGTAGAAAGAGTCTTTTGTTCTGCGCGTGTATGTCGCAATTAATTACATGACAAACGTCATGAGAACTGCGGGATGGCAAACATACAATGTATTTCTAATGGAAAATAATAAAAACTTTGAATAGTCAAAGGGTTGCTTTATCCAGCATTGCGGGATAGGTACTTAACAAATTGATTGGTAAGATTAACAATATAGATTTAAAAATAAGATTTTCTACAATATTTCATACATAAACCATCAAGCTTCCCTGAGATAGTTTCACTTATCCACGTGAATAAAACCCCTTGTAGACACTTGTATTTTACTTTCATAAGTCTAACAAAATTTTGTATTTATAAAAGGTCAAAATTTACCATTTTTCCAAAATGGGGGTTCCATTTTGTAAAAACTCCTTCGTGTGAGGTATCATAGTTATGAAAAGATTTGTTATGTGGTTTTTCTCCGCAACGACTGAGTCTACAAATCAACAATTCTGAAAAAATACGGATAAGTCCTTTGCCTATAGATGACAGGTAAATTAAAGAGAAATCCATGATCTTAAAAGAACATGGTAATGAGGGTAATCAACTATGTACTTACGGAACCCTTCATTATCAATACAGTTCAATAAACCCAGACATCGGTGTGTAAAAGCATGAACTCATTAAACACCGCTAATGAAGAGAAGTGCTTTCTTCTATGAAGTAAACTCACTACACCAACACGGGTTTATTTCTTACAGCACTATGTCACTATTAGAGAACGTCACTGTGTCACATTTCAAAGATATCGTAGCTGGCGTAGTGAAACTCGTAGCAGCGTAGCACTTAGTCGTAGACGGTTGCTACGAACCTTATAGCGAGTGACGAATGTTTAATTTTAAGTTACACGTTTGTTTTATTTTAAACAGTACCCGACATCAGAAGAAATAATAACAAAAACCAAAATGTTGGTAAAAGGTATAAGTACTGTTGGAAAAAAAAACATGAAATGTTTGCAAATCCAGAAAAACTACTAACAAAAACCTCACTCATTAAAAACATTCAACCGTTTAACATTAAAATATCGAAGAACAACAACCAGAGACTATTACGCAACGTAAAGCGTCGTTGGTTGGCGGGTAGAATGCAAAACTGCAGTGGTCGCGACAAAGAGTCGCAGCCCGAGCCGAGCGAGCGAGCAGAGCGAAACATTAAGAGCGCCAGTAAATCTAAAGTTGTACAACTACTTGTGAAGTAGCATGCCCTGCTCACTGACGGTTGCAAGTGTTTTTATTGAAAAATTGAAAATCTCTATAATATCCTGTTTTTTATCGCTAATGGCGTCACAGAATCTGAGGTTGTGAGGGTGTGGTATTTATGACCAATAAATAACACAGACTCACAATATAAACTTTACACTTATTAATATGGATTTCTAATCAAAATTTTCCTAAATATTATTTCGAGTCCCGGAGATTTAAAATCATCAAAACTATTCTATTACAAAAATATCATTGAAAATTGTGACTTGTAACTTCTGAATTACAGCAACTCATTGTGTAAGCACTATTACAAACACTACAGCGGGTAGCGAGTCCACAATAAAGAATAAAAACTCTTTGTATACTTTTGGAGACTTTTGGAACGAAGGAGCAAAGTTTTATGAGTGTTTGTAAAAATAAAAAAGGTTTAGTAGTAGTAGTTTGCTTTTGTAACTGCGTGCACTTATTGGGTAAGTTTTATATAAGTATTGAAGAAAAGAGAGACAAACAGGAGTCTAAGAACTTTTCAATATTAAATGTATTAAATTCTATCAGCTGTGAATAACATAACATGTAGCAGGTACTAAGAAATCTGTCAATAACATTAACAATGTCCATATTTTCATGAAATTATCGTTTTGTATTTCAGTCAGTTCATATTCAAATAACTATATCCAATAAGTACCTACATTATACGTATTATTGAAATAATATTGTATTTGATTTGTTTACCACCGCTGCTTTAGCACCCGGTGGACCCGACTTACTAGATGCAGGTCATGGATTTGAGTCCAGGCAAGCGCATTACTTTGTGTGATTTATTAATTAATCATGAGGAAATCGTGGCACACAAACAAAAAATCTACTAATATACCAACCTGCACTGGGTCCACGTGGTGAAATACAGCCCATTCCCTATCACAGAGATGAGGCCTGTTGGATTTTATTCCCATCCCATTGTCGCCAGTAGTGACAAATGGTAACAGACGGTTGTGTTTGCTAACAAACTATTATGCTATCATTGAAACATAGAAATAATAAAATTCCAGTAAATCACAATGTAGCGGCAAATATCGTGTGGTAAATAACAGTGATTTGTGCAAATATTCCCATTTCCCAGTGCAATCGGAACCGGCGATACTAGCGCCATTGATTGAAACACTTGTAGTGGTCGTAATTGGAAACTGATTGGAGGCTGGAGTTGTTATTGGCTGGAAATTGTTTGACATTTATAAATTTTGATTTTTAGATAGGAATTTCGTATTTGAATATAAATAAATATTGGAAGAATTAAATGTAAAAATTTCATAACAAACCGTACAAGATGAATTTGCCAACGGGACATGGATAGCAAAAACCGAAACTATGAGAAATAAAAAAAAAACAAAACACTGAAAAGTTTCTCGAGGCCAATTTTAATGAAAACTAAAACTGCATCATTTGGTTTTTAAAACCATAAACACAAAGTGAAGGGTTTCGTAATCTGGGATGAAAAATGAAAAAAAAAATACATTCATTGCAGTTGAAAATCATCTTCTCCAATATATTATGTTCAGGAAAATAAAATATGTTATCCAAATATATACAGGGTGATTTGTAATTCGATGCGGTCCTTGAAATGGGAGATACTAGACCTTATTTGCAACAATTTTAACCCCGACAACATGGGGTCTAAACTGACTGGTTTTTGAGATATCGAACTTTAAAGGTATTTCGAAAAATTTCTGCCTCTCCATCATTAAGTGCTTATTGTTAGAAAGTAATGATGGCCACCACTTAGAATTTATACTTTTCTGATAGAATATGAACGACTGAATCTAGTGAACACAAGTTTGTTATAAAACCAATCATATCTTGGGAAATAAAGTGTCATATTGTTTCTGTTTTGAAGTTTTCTGAAAACTTCCCTTGTCTTTCAAAGCATATTTAAAAAAATAAATGTATGACACTTGGTTTACAAAGTATAGGAAAAACTTTCTTGTCTCATTACCTTTCTAAAATGGTGCCACAGTACCCACTTTTAGTTAGTGTCTGACCAGAAAATTAGGGTTGTTACTGACAAGGTAGTAAATTAACGAAAATTGGTTGTAATGTTTTTCGACCCAACATTTTTTTTCTGTGGTTTTTGTCCAAACTGTTATCTGATATTAGCTTTTTGAGTCAATGCGCTCTATCCTGGTCGATGACATCAAGCAAAATCGGTCTTTATCTTGAGTATTTTTACCGGTTCTACCAGTAGGGTGACCTAATTTTTATGCACGCCAGTTTAGTTTTTTTTTTATGAAACCAGAGTCACAAACATTCCGTCATTGTACTTATGTTTCAAGTAGCTGTTTTAAATGGAAGAGAATTGATGGTTTGACTATCTGGTCCATATGTAAAATACTCCAAATAAAAACCGACTTTGCCTGATATGATTAGGTGATTACGGCCAGGATTAAGCGTATTGACTCAAAAAGCTAATTTCAGATAACAGTTTGGACAAAAACCACAGAAAAAAAATGTTGGGTCGAAAAAACATTACAACCAATTTTCGTTAATTTACTACCTTGTCAGTAACAACCCTAATTTTCTGGTCAGACACTAACTAAAAGTGGGTACTGTGGCACCATTTTAGAAAGGTAATGAGACAAGAAAGTTTTTCCTATACTTTGTAAACCAAGTGTCATACATTTATTTTTTTAAATATGCTTTGAAAGACAAGGGAAGTTTTCAGAATACTTCAAAACAGAAACTTTATGACACTTAATTTCCCAAGATATGATTACTTTTATAACAAACTTATATTCACTAGATTCAGTCGTTTATATTCTATCAGAAAAGTATAAATTCTAAGTGGTGACCATCGTTACTTTCTAACAATAAGCACTTAATGATGGAGAGGTAGAAATTTTTCGAAAAACCTTTAAAGTTCGATATCTCCAAAACCAGTCAGTTTAGACCCCATGTTGTCGGGTTAAAATTGTTGCAAATAAGGTCTAGTATCACCCGTTTCAAGGACCGCATCGAATTACAAATCACCCTTTATTATAAGTAGTACTTAATGATTATTATAACTCTTAAACCTGTATAGCCTACTTAGCTGTGATAGTTTTCCTTTTAACTTCGTTATACAGGATGTTTGGTGCATCGTGTGCCAAATTGAAATGGTCGACTGAAGGGGTCATCTGCTAGCCTTTAAGACCCCTTAACACTCTTCATGCCCTGTGGATTTTTTATCAACTTTTTATTGTTTTACTAAAAAAAGACCCAAATTCTACATTCAAATACAAATTAAATAAAAAAATAAGGCGTAGACTCTGAATTTTAACATTATTTCGATGTGTGTTGTTTAGGAGTACTTTTAAATACAAAATTAGTGACAGTAGTCACCTAGTTTTTTTTAATTCACTCGCAAAGGTAAAACTTAAATTAAAGCTGTACATGTTACAGCTGTTTATTATGGCTACAAAAAAAAAACCAAAAGCGACCGGGATCTTCCAACTCCCTCATTAATTCTCCAAGTCTATCCTTTTGCACATGCCATAAAAATCTTTTAACAACTTTGTGAATTCGCTAAAATTGTGAATCGAGTCACATAAGACTACATTCCAAATTATAGTGAATTTTTTTTTGATTGCGTTACTGTCACTTGAGAAAGAGGCAAAATCTTCTATATCATTCTTGCATAAACAATACATATCGAAATAAAATTAAAATTCAAAGTCTACCTACGTCTTATATTTTTTTTAAACTTGTATTTGAATGTACAATTTGGGCCTTTTTTAGTAAAACAATAAAAAGCCGATAATAAAACCACAGAGGGTGTTAAAGGGTCTGAAAGGCTAGCAGATGACCCCTTCAGTCGACCATTTCAATTTGGCACACGATGCACCAAACACCCTGTATAATTATACTACTACCATGATTTTTTTCACACCTAAACACAACCGTTTAGCAGTTAGAGTGAGTTCCTCGGCTTGAAACTATTTATGTAGTTGTAAGTTTAAAAATTAGTCGGATACTGATATAAGTACATACTCAGTAATATTTCCTTTGAAAACCATACCGAATATACTGTAAGTAGTATGCATCCACCTTTTCTTCTGTAAGCTATTATTTTAAACATACAAACGTAGCAAAATACTAGTTTGACAAAGCGCAGCACAAATAAAAAAAGTTTAAAACGAAATGGTTGGTCCATTTATAAACTGAACTTTTCTTTAAAAGTGACCTAGTTCAACTCCAACAGTTAACGGTTATTATTTATTTTGAGAACTTACAGAACGATGTCAACGTTTACGTGGTAAACAGAATGTTTAAACAAAGTTTTTTGAACTAGACCATGGTAAAAAACGAGCTTTTGCAATAGGCATTTTGACAGTATTAATAACTTGCTAATCCAATTAATCTGTCATTAGTGTTTTCAAAAATAAATATATTAAATAGATAAAGATAGAAGAAAGGCGCCATTCAACAAAATACGAAGGTGACGCACTAAAAGGACATAGGTACCATGATCACAATATTGATGTTCTTCAGAAATATCCGGTGCGTAGTACTAGCAACCGGTGTGCTTATAATGTCAAGATGTATGAATATGCAGAAGTTTTTTTTTTTTTTGCACCATCTTGGGACACTGCGCAAATTTCCAGTGTGTATGTAAAATTGTAACTGGTGCTACAATTCCTAGACTTCTAAAGCTACTTTCAAAATTTCACATTAACTGAATTCTTGTAGTATAAGACCAAAACGCTGATAGCCAAAAAAACATTAAAGAAGTAGTCGTGAGAATTAAGTCGCTGAATAACGACTACCTCAACTATCTGTAATTGAAGACAAACCATTTGAAAATATACCAATTGATGGAAAGCACTTGACTTGCGTCGTAATGGAAACGGTGCATCTTATGATAATAATTAATCGTCACACAAAGCCTAGGTTTTTATCTAAGGTTTTTTAATTGTCACTGTTTTTATTTCCAATTATTCATTTAGAATTGATGCATCACGTCTTCCACCATACTTCTCCAATAGCCTTCATTTCAGAGATCAGCGATTTCCTTGGTCTACGCTTTTTCTTATAGCCATCAATACTACATTATGAATAGACTCAAAACTTTTCTCACGACATTTTTATCATTATTTGGACACTGTCCCGACGCAAAAATTTAGGTATTAAAATCCTTCAGGAGAAACCTTTCAGCCTCTTGTACAGTTAGTCCTAACTATCCGGCCATTGGCACGTCGGATCCGAGAGATAAGCGAGTTACTGGCGCAAAAGCCTATAACCCGGCTGCTAATGGTGTCATAACAGTGCGCGCATTAGTAGTAATGACACCGGAGTGTGGCTGCAGCGGAGCAGTGGCCTCGTTAGTGCTCCAGTGACGGAGTTTTAGACAAGCTCTGTTTAGGAAATTGATAGTGGTAATTTATCTAGTATCTACAACTCGCTATAACACACCCATTGTTTTTTTTAATGTAGATTATTACTATTGGCCAGATAAACTTAATTATGATTAAATCTTGAACTTCCTATATTTTGATCCGTACAAAAACAATGAAACGGTTAAAAATATTGAATTCTAGTTTTTGAAAATCAGCCAACAATAAATAAGGAATTCTGCTGAATCGGATTGAGGTCAAAAAAGGCCGGGGAAATGTTAAGTAGTCTTTATAAAAAGTGTTGAGTAAGTGGCAAATTCCACAATAATAACTGAAAGCTTGATGATCAGAATTGATAAGCCCATTTTAATCTGCATATTTACAGGGAGCTATTTTAGCTCCGAGTTTCAAACAGAATATGTAAAGCACTGCTTATTACAACCTATTCCAGGAATCCAATGCTACAGAACATTCTAGATATTCTATGGCTACATTCAAAGAAACTAGTTGCCTAGGGCGTGGTAAGAGTAACGCTGAAGAACTGAATCAATTTACAATATCCGTCACCGTGTCACTAGTGACTGAGCATTATAAGTATATAAATATCCACTAACAGCGCCATGTCAGCGCGTAACAATACAATATTGACATCCCAATAAACTTGACAAATGACACGGTAATTGATGTTAGTTTTTTTTTTATAGCTGGTTCGTTATCGTAAAACATAATTAATAATCTTTGTTTATAGTGTTTACAATATATTGTAGCGTAATCTTTTATGAGTACCGTGTGTAATAATTATACCTACTGAATATACTAAATATTAACAGCCTTACTATAAAAACTTAAACATCTGTTGAACACTTGTCTAAAAAAAGTGTGACTGCAAAACGGACCTTATTTCAACGTCATAATCTTCCATTTTTTTAGGCAAGTGTTCAACAGACGTTTAAAAGTTTTTGTGGTACGACGGTAATTGTTTAGACTGTTGGCTTACCAAATACTGTTAGAATGTTAAGTTCAGACATGACCGTTATACAACATAATAGGTACCTAGTTAGAGTTGTGATACGCGCAATTTATAAATAAGTCCAGTAAATATGACCCTGTTTAAAACCATATACAAAATATTTAATAAACAAAATACACCTAAAACCACGAACCACAGCAAATTAATTTGTCATTCCTCGTGCCCCGAAACTTAAAACCGCAATGTCCGACATAAAGAAAATCACATTTGACATTATTTCATAGCACAAACTAATTTGTTTGGTCCGCCGACGTAAACTGGGACTCGGGACACGCTCCGTGCTGAGAATTATGACAATTCTGTTATTGGACCGTACCTTGTTTGAGTGTACGTGTTTTGGAAATTTACAGCAATTTTAGATGTTTACGAGAATTTTCGCTGGCGCTAATAATACTAGCTCCAATTTGACTAGAAACTGACACCAACACACACTGACATAGTAAGGAAAACACTAGAAAGATATTATCCTGTCCTGTTTTGACATGCTTTAGCAAATCTTCTGAATATTTGCACCACTAACAAATATTAGCCAAAATTATACCTACTTGACCAAAAATATAAAGCACGTCACAGATATTTTAACACACTACAATAGCAACCTTCAGCGTCACATACACAGAATTCTATTTTCACAACAACACTAAAAAAATATTGCAGGAATTTGTCACGCACGACCGCACGACCAATCTCCGGTTGCAAAAACCGTCCGGCGAAATGCAGCAGCCAATTTGGCCGAACAATAAATCAGTCATATTTGTCCGGGGTTTAGCATCGGCGTCCGATCCTCGCTGGGCAGGTGGGTGCCTACCCACCAGGTAGGTGTGTAGGTGTGTAGGGTGGCATTGTCCCACATAATGTCTTGTTTTGCCCTCTTCATGCATATTCATGTGGTTTATCCGAGCCCGGCTCGTCGTTGTCGAACGAATTAACGCTACACTATATTTTGGGAAGGAATAATGGTATAATGTTTTGGGAGCTCGGTTTTGTGGAACTACTGAGAGTGTTTTGTTATACAAAGATGATAGTTACCAAAGGATAATACCCACTCGGGATATTAATAACCATGGTAACCGGTACTCTCACTAGAAAATGTAATAACTTAATTGATTTAGATGTTCTAAGATGTTCTACGAGTACCATAATGTACAACGCAGTATAATAAATTATTGTAGATGCCAAGGGTTCTGATGATGATCTATAGAAAAAACAGCCACATTGTTAACTAGTATCTTGCAAAGTTGATTGGTTTTTGACGTAAATAAAATTCATGTCATTTATTTGCTCGATTCGATCGTGCTGGCCCAGAGGTTAAAACCTCGCCTCTCATGCGCGGGTACACATTGATACATGTCCGGGTTTGAACTCTCAAAGTTCAAGACATTGTTTCAATGTATCTTGTTCAATGGTTAAGTGTTAAGTTAAGTGTAAAGTTTTCTGAATTTATCTTGTCCATCATTCATCGGTGATTGAAAACATCGTCAGAAAACCTGGACTTCTGTAGGGGAAACTGAGGACACTTGATCCCCCCTTTTGTTTTTTGACTATTATTTCGCGAATTTTAATCCGATTTCAAATATTGTGTTATTGAAATACGTGGAATTTAATTGGCTATACCGAGTATAATAGCTAATGATATCGGTATATAAATTTAGTAACCAGCCCACGAAAACTTCGTATAGGGAATTGTATCATGTGTCCCATATATATGTATGTCTGACTTGATCCCCACCCTCTAGGACACTTGATCCTGGGGGGAACAATACAGAAGGAAATGAAAATAACATGTGAAAATTGTTTATCATTGATTTATTTGCTAAGTAGGTAACCTAGAAACAATAAAAAACATATCCACTGTTATAATAAAACACATATACCTATGTTTTCAGCAAACATCACGTAATGTTCCTATTGTCACAAAATCTGTGAAATTTGTAACTGGCGAAAGTTTGGAATGTGTATTTTTAAACGTAGCATTTTCCTTTTTATCATAATAACATATATTATATCTCCCATAAGGAAGTGTACCATGTGTACCCTAGCTATGTCGAGGTTTTAAAATATTGTAAAAAAATCGAGTACTATTAACGCTTTTCTATGAAACAGACGCTTAAACACATAGATAATGACTAGTTTAAAATTGATAATTATCCAAAATAAGTTTACTAACTACTTATTTAATCCATATAAAAACTTACGAAAAACATTTTCTTACAACACGAAACAAAAAATCATCCGCCATCTGCTCAACTATCGAATTTGACATGGGTACCAATTTTAGAAAGTTAGGACGTACCATATGCTACAAATGTGGCCTCTCTAAATTTAAAGAGTGTTCACAGAAGCTCTGTAAATCCAGTGTATCTAGTCTCCCGTAAGGATCAAGTGTCCTCAGTTTCCCCTAATCAATATAATTGTGTCCAAAGCCATGTCAGAGGACTGTGGGATTTCTCAGAGCCGCTAAATGACCTCTCGCGGATTGGTAGATGTCACATGTCTGTCTTGTTATGTCATAAATAATGAAAAATAATCGTATTACTCGAAACAAAACGAAATGCTCTCGCATTATTTCTTGTTTAATAATTGTAGTGTTGTATTCGTTCTGAAACTCTCAAAAGCCTGGCTACTGTCCTCTAAAGTGATTAAAAAATAACTCATTATTTTACTACAAAATTGCAACTCTGTAAAAGATACAACAGTAATACTATCTAATTTAATCTTTATTATAAACGTATAAAGTTTAAAATAGATGTAAAGACACATCTAGCATATAAAGTACCGCAAAATTACAGGTTTCTGTAGAGATAATTAGCAAAAATGTACTAGTTATTGTTGACAAAGAGACGTTGCTGGCAAATTGAATCTTATTATTGCGATTTTACGATTTATTTCGAGTTACATTTCGTTTTATTCAAAGTCGGTGCCTTTGTCGCGTAGTTATTTCAATTTCCTTTTATCTTTGTGCTGGAGGTTGTCAGAAGGTTGTCTATGGAGCCAGTGCACTCAAACACTGCTGATTGCTGCTACAGTTCCAAGTTACGGTCTGCACGATTTCCTTGGTTTGTTGCTAACTATTTGTGAGTGAGACAGTCTAGATTTCTAATAGGCTATGGGGCTATGAGTAGATTTGAAAGTCAATACAAGGATTTATTAGTTTAATGTAGGTACTAACTTCTAACTATAATATTAGGTGATGGTTCAATGTCACACTTAAACATAATCACTATTCATTAGAGATTCAATAATTTAAAAGAAAAAAAAGTAAAGCAAAAGTAGATGATCAATATAAAAAATAGGTACAGTCGGCCAAGAAAGTGGTGTACCACCCTAAGGTTGAATATCGCTTGCAGATTCATAGGTGATAAAGATTAGTTTCGCTTGCAGATCGATCTGACAACTTCTATTGCTGTCTTTATCTGATTATTGATAACGACTATTACTGTTTGTAACGTGACAGCTGTTCTTAGTTTGAACTTGATGGAACCAATGACGTCGTAAAATCAACGGCGGGGGTCTGTAGATTTTGATGACAAAATTGTATCTACAAATTCAGAATTGTAATCAACAAGTTACATAAAATTGTAAAGGCACAAGGCGAATCCACAAACCTACAATTTCTGTAAACTTGTAATTACAATATCAATAAAAAACAAGCTAAAAATAGATTTATCCTTTTATTAAATTTCTACAATCAATTTTAAAATACTTATAACAAACAAAAACATAGCATATATAGTAATATTTAGAAGATATTGAAAATTTTTAAAAATTAGAAACGGGTGTAACCGCCGTTGGCCTCTATAACCTCTAAAAGACGAGACCTCATTGAACCAACAAGCCGTGAGCAAATATCGGTTCCCCGCATTTCCTCCCAAATATAATGACAGTGACTAATAAGAGCTTGTTTGGTTCTTTCATTTTGATGCGACCATCGTTGGACCATAAGGCCCCAAAGATTTTCTATCGGGTTGAGGTCCGGCGATCTTGAGGGCCACTGAATTACCCTTACGTCAGTGTGTGAACGAAACCAGGCTCTTACGATCCTCGCATTATGAATTGAACAATTATCTTGAACAAAATCAAATTGTGGCACTTCGTTCTCCGGGTAAACATTACGGACTGTCGGTAGCATTGCATTCTGAAGCACGTCGATATAATTTACAGCCGTCGCTCGAGGAGGTAGAGAACACAATTCTCCTACACCATCCGCACTCATCCAGCCCCAAATATTTACGGAAATTCGACCTGATTCTCTATTTGGGATTACATGATCATCTTTATACCGTGTTGAATTATATCGCCAAAGGTGAAGACGTCCATGCTGACTGGATTTAAACGTTTTTTCATCACAAAACACTGTATTAGACCAATCAAACTCTAAGTGCTCTCTGGCGAAGTTCAGACGAGCAAGTCTGTGAGCATCCGTCAAATATATTTTCTTGGCGTAATGCCTGTGGTGCAACCCCATGTAATGTAGATGATTCCTTATTGTTTGGGCACTCACATCGAACATATCCGCAAAATGTTTTGTGGGCTTAAAACCATTGATTTCATATTCCCGTCTCATGAATTCTCTATCGTTATTGGAGAGTGCAGGCCGGCGACCACTTCTTCTGTGATCCAACAAACTTCCCTCCTCTCCTTCACGACGAATCCAAAAGCGGACAGAACGCCTCGATATATTCAAATTCCGGGATATCGCACTGATACTGCTTCCCTCATTAAATTGGGCAATTATTTGTGCTGCCAAATAATTGCCCAATTTAATGAGGGAATGCTCTTTCGGCAATGGTCAAGTTGGCAGGCATTGAGATGATTTTATATGCAGTTGATTGAAAAATAACACGGAAAATATATCGATTTTTTGCATATATTTGACAAAATGTCAATTGTCAGTTTTCTTTTTCAAATGGAATTCGGTTGTCTATTTAAATAGTTTTTATTACTTTTGTTTGGAAACATTTCAATTGCTTTGTAGAAACTAATGTCCTTTTCATTTATACTAAAGGTTAAAATGTCATGTACTTATATGTGACATATGACGTATGAATACTAAATACATAGGTTTACGTCATGATAATGTTGTCTCTTTCAGTAATATCTTTTTATAACGAACCTTGTTGTAATTTTCGATGACCGGGAAACTAAATCAAAACTGGTACACCACTTTCTTGGCTGACCGTACTAATGAACGGAGTTCGCGTCAGCACCATGTAGATGAACTAGTAGTAATTTTTTGGCAAATTACAATCACATACTTTTGAATCACTTTGACGCCACACAGTTCTGGACTGGACTACACGGACTCCGTTCATTAGTATTGAATTTCTGATTTTGATCATATACTTTTGCTGTTGACTGTACTGTGTGCATGTCTAAAGCCGAGTGTGTCTTAATTAATATTAAATATGTACCTTCTTGTTTACTAACTTTATTTAGCTTGAGCTACTTTACTCAAGGACATAGGTAATTATTTACACCCACCTGTCTTGTGGTAGTACATCCTTACGACTTTATTTTTTTGAGACTGGTTATGGTCACGTCATAATCAATTATATTTCAATCAAACGGCATAAATACAATGGCTTGACTAGCAGCATGTATTTGTGCCGTTTGGGGTTGAAACACTAGGGCTATGGGGTCCGAGTGCTCACCAAGTTTTTAAAGAATTTGCTTAACGTATAGTCGACTCTTCGCGTGACCAGACGGCTGGCCTATTTCTTGGTCAAAGAATTAACATTGCCATCCAACGTGGCAATGCTGCCAGTGTTCTGGGCACTTATCCCATTGACAGCGATGTGGATGCATTTTTTGATGTTCTTTGTTAGTTATATTATTTATTATTGAGTCAGTTAATTTAGTATTTAAGTAAATGTAATTGCAATAAAAAAGAGATAGCTATCTTATTAAGTTATTTTAATTAAAACCTTTGAAATAAATTTATCAACGACTTCAAAATAAAACTGATTTCAAATGATCTCTAAAATATTGAGCGACATAAAGCAAGAGCTGTTTGCTAGAAAATTTTAATCACAGCTCAACAATTTAATTTCAAACTCGTTCACCAAAATGTTCTTAATACTAAGTTGGGCGAAACAGTCCTTTACATATAAATTTGAATAGGATTTTGCTATTTGTCTTCAAAATTATCTAACAACTCAGTAAAACATCGTTCATTGGGTTTATTACCGGCTAAGCTCGTGCTAAGTCAGCGAGGTCTCTTCGGGCGCGCTCGGGCGTCGTCGTAAATCTTCGGCTGACGTTTGATTTATCCGGGGCGGGTACAGACGGACTAGACAGCTATGGGATTCTGCTGAGAAAACTTTTGTGAAGCATTGTTCAGTTTTACGAAATGGCTGGAATAAAATGGTTAATGGTAACTTTTCTGGGTGCCGAGGAAGAGAATACTTTGCACAGTCAGCGGGGAAATAAATCTGTGTTAAACGCACGTACTCATTCTTTGCTGAGAAATATTACTTTTCTTTCAACTGAGTAAGCACTGCGTGCTCTGTTATGGCACTAGAAATGCAATGAAGGCACTATTTTTTAAATATTTACGGCACATTTTAATGTTAACAAAATATATGTGAAAGTCTTGCAAAACTAAGAAAACTAAATATATCACAATATTCTTTGAAAAGGAAAATCTTTCTTTTTCCTGCATACTAGAAAACTCATAATAAGCTTAGAGAGAACTCTACAAAACTGGATTAGTTGTTGTTCTACCTACTACGATTTAATTGCGACTGTATTTCTTAACTAGTCTTATGAAAGCAAGCAATACGCTGCAAAATGATGATATTTTGTTACAGCATTTCCAAAACCAGTACGTACTGTCATTAATAGGCGCAGGCTAATTACATAAATTATTTATTACATAAATAACATCGGGTTTATTCCAGTACCGCGCGGTTAGCGCCGAGCCTACTGTCGTAATTAAATGGAAATGTGCAGATGTAATACAGCATTACATTAAAAGCTGGTGTGTTCTAAAACTACTGAAATAACTCTGACAAAGGATTACTGTTAGATAAGTTTAACTGAGTTCGTTATAGTCGTATATTCTATACATAGGTATTTTATTTTTGAAAAAATGGCAATGCAAACATGCCAATACGATAAGCAGTAAGTTAATCTGGGAAATACAACTTTACTGCTGCCACAAACACACCACGTACCTACTGCCTAGCACTGTTATGTAGACTCTGGAACAAACCTAAGTGAACAGACGGAACTATAAGAATAAAATATCACTAGATATGACAGGCCTGTTGGTCTAGTGGTTAGTGACCCTGACTGCTATGCCGGAGGTCATGGGTTCGATTCCTACCCAGGACAAATGTGTGTGTGATGAGCACGATCATTTGTTCTGTGTCTGGGTGTAATTTATCTATAACTAGCTGGCCCGGCGAACTTTGTTCCGCCTTAGAAGCAATAAATGAGCAGATTTTCGATTTTTTATTAGGATATCAAAAATAATTTAAAAAATCAAGTCAAAAATCAATAATTTATTCTTTATTAGCCATGTATTTTGGTGCATGGGTTACACTGTACAGTGAAGCACGTTGTGATAGACGACATTTTTTTATTATTATCACGCGCAAGAACAAATAACGCAGATGGTCATCCGACTCGTGAACATGCCACATATACACCTAACTGACCATGTGAAAAACATGGATTTTCTATATTCAGACCACAAACTTTTAAGCATTGGCCTTGTGATTTGTTAATGGTCATGACGAATGCAAGACAGATCGGAAATTGAGGTCGTTTTAAACTCAAACGGCAAACCTATCATATGGGATCCTCGAAATGAGAACTTCCTCAACTTCGAATTTTCCTTTGAGTATCGTCGCGTAAATCACATTGTTCATCAATTTACTTACCACCAAACGCGTTCTGTTGCACAGTTTTGGTTGGTTTATGTTTCGAAGAATGACTATTACGAAGCCAACCTTTATTTGTAAATTGTGCGGTGGTAAGTCAGGCATATCCAAGGAATTTTAATTCAATTGGAAAGTTGGTGGCTAAATGCAACTGACATTTTTTTAGCGTGGTAAAATAATCATGTGAGTCTCCCAGCCAGGGCAGAGCGGGAAGGACTGTCAGACTCGTACTGACTAAAATCCACGGTGTCCTTCAATAGCCCTTTACGTTCCGGGGTCACGGTAAATCGTAAGTCGGTTTTGGCCCTCTCTAAAGGGGGGCCCCGTCATAATGCTGACACTCTTTGCATAACCGGGAAAGGTTCAACGTCGGACAGCGAGTCACCCATTACTCGCCGCCTGCCGACGTCCGACGCCGTGGGCGTCTACCACTGTGGCTGGGGTGGAGGGAAGACGCTATCCTCTCCTTCACGCGGCCCGCTTCCTCCTTCGCGAGCATGACTGCTTCGCAGAAGGAGGCGACCGGTTCTCACTCCGTCTCGCCCCGCAGCATGGCCTCGACCAATGCCGAGCGCGAGAGGGAGGGTTTGTAGTCTACTATAAAGTTAACATGTGTACTTACTTACTCGAAAGCAAAAAAGAAAAAACCGGCCAAGTGCGAATTGGACTCGCCCATGAAGGGTTCCGTAGCAGCAAGCATAGATTAGAGATATAATTATATTGAGATTAGTAAGTAATATACACAAACAATAAAAATAACTTTGTTTTTCATAGTATTTGTATGAATGGCAAAGTTATATTTGCGGTTTTTGAATATGTACTATATCTCAAAAACTGCTAACTGTATCTCATCCAAACCAATTTTCGTTGGTAGTTTTGGTTGAGGTCTACATTATATATCTTTTGTAGTTTTATCATTCTCTTATTTTAGAAGTTACGGGGGGGGGGGACACACTTTTTACCACTTTGGAAGTGTCTCTCGCGCAAACTGTTCAGTTTAGAAAAAAATGATGTTAGTAACCTCAATATCATTTTTAAAGACCTATTCATAGATACCCCACACGTATGGGTTTGGCGAAAAATTTTTTTTTGAGTTTCAATTCTAAGTATGGGGGGCACCCCCAAAATTTGTTTTGTTTTGATTTTTGTGTGAAAATCCTAATGCGGTTCACATAATACATCTTTCTACCAAGTTTCAATAGGATAGCTCTTATACTTTCGACAAAAAGTGGCTGTGACATACACGGACAGACAGACAGACATGACGAATCTATAAGGGTTCCGTTTTTGCCATTTGGCTACGGAACCCTAAAAATTTGTGTCCAAAATTTAGACTTTGGCTCAGGAGAGGCAGGACAGAGGCGGGGTATTCAAGTTTAAGGGAAGGACTTTAAGGCGTCTGGCAGAATGATTGGCCCATCGGATTGGTCTGGCAGCTTACAAAAGGTCTTGAAATAGTAGCATAAGTAACATCATGTAAAATGTAGGCTTGCTAAAATGACGTAGTTGATTTTATCCACCTTCAGGTCGCGCTACCTGTGGAAGGGCCCCGCTTTCAAGATAGTAAGTACGCATACCGGTACTGTCTTAACTTTATAGTTGACTACAATCAAAATTTCAGCTTTGCTAAAATGACGTAGGTCTGGGGGCTCTGGGATCTCACTCTATAGTACTTTTTGTTCAGATCCCTTATTCAATTTCGGCACCAACACCTTCTTCGTGATCATGTTACTACGTTTTATGTCACGTCTCACGGAAACAGGATTTAAATTTGATCATCTTGGTGGCGGCATAGCATTAATAATTATGATAATATCGGCACAATAAGCTAGAAACTCAATACAAACACATCGACCGGTCAATTGATGTTTTGAAACAGGTTTTGATTGATAAATTTTTCGTTTTGCTGTCACTCCATGTCAGTTGCTTTTTATGATACCACGTTTTATGTCACGTCCCACAGAAACGGGATAAAACAAAACAAAATAAAAAAAGGTAAAAAGTATCCTATATGTTACTCCTGGTTCTAAGCTACCTCCCCACCAATTTTCAGCCAAATCGGTTCAGCCGTTCTTGAGTTATAAATAGTGTAACTAACACGACTTTCTTTTATATATATAGATATGTATGTATTTAGAAATATATAAGTATGTTTATCAGTTGTCTAGTACCCATAACACAAGCTCTGCTTAGCTTGGGACTAGATGGCGTTGTGTGATAGTTGTGGAATATTATTATTATTAGATATACAAATAGATATGTATGTATTTAGAAATATATAAGTATGTTTATCAGTTGTCTAGTACCCATAACACAAGCTCTGCTTAGCTTGGGACTAGATGGCGTTGTGTGATAGTTGTGGAATATTATTATTATTAGATATACAAATCTAGTATTTTTTAGACCTATTTGGTAAGTTAAGGTACATTTTATAAGTGTTTATGAAAGTATGACATCAGGATGTAAGCTTTTTTTTTAACCGACTTCAAAAAAAGGAGGAGGTTCTCAATTCGTCGGAATCTTTTTTTTTTTTTTTTTATGTATGTTCCCCGATTTCTCGAAGACGCCTGGACCGATTTGGAAAATTTTTCTTTTGTTTGAAAGGGTATACTTTCCAATTGGTCCCATGATCATCAGGTCAGGATCTGATGATGGAATCCCAGGGAAATCGAGGGCAACCTTCAAATTTTATAGGCACATAGTACCATTTTCAAATATTTTCTGAAGCTGTTCAAGTATTTGCATCTGATAATCATCATCTCAGGTGGATGAGCTGATGATGGAAGGTACAACTCCTCAACGGCTTGGAGTAGGCATCGACTGATTTAGTTTGTGTTCGCATATCTCTGGAACTACAAGTCCGATTTAAGTAATTCTTTTTTTGTTGTACTAAGTATTGTTTAACTTACGGAATACTGCAAGTTTCATCAAAATCGGTTCAGTAGTTTTTGAGATAGGGAATTTTATTAGCTTACTGTGTTCAGTGTGTACTATGCACAGCTTAGCTGTGCACTTGAGAGAGAATGATTTATTTGACAAGAATTTGAGTTGAATATTTAAACTAAAAAGAGTAACATAAAAAACTTTTTCAAAAAAAATGTAACCGCCTTCAAAAACAACCACAAAAAAGGGTAAAATAACCTACAAAATAACTTTTCTTTCAGAAGTCGGTGGCAAAAAAACAATGAAATGAAAAAAAAAACAAAGGCACCGACTTCTGAAAGAAAAGTTATTTTGTAGGTTATTTTACCCTTTTTTGTGGTTGTTTTTGAAGGCGGTTACATTTTTTTTTCATAAGTAAGAAGGTTTGTGTAACTTTGCTTAAGTATTAACGGTGCGTTAAAAATAAGTAAGATCTAACACAATCATACTTATTCCTGTATTTTCAGAAGTTTTCCAGAATCACACAAAATGAAATGGTACACGCAAACTTAAAATATGAGGAAACGAGACACTACGGCAGTTTTGTGATATTACTGATGCTAATACTGCTAGCCTACTTCATTCGACTGCTGGGCAAAGGCCTGATCTCTCCATGATTTCCAGTTATCACTGATCATCATTGATTTGTGATATTATTTTGTTTAATTTTCAAATCGAGAAAGTGGTGAAATGGAATATAGCAGTTCTACAGCCTATGAGAGACATTAAATCAATTGAATGGAAATGGGCACTGAATTAAAGTAAAACGAAACCTTTAAATCTGTACAAAATTGTACTGAAACTCCAGTTTACATGAATCGCTTCAGTGCACGTAAACAAGCTGCCCTGAAAACGTCGCCGTCCCTCTCAATGAATCTCTAATTTTCATAAAAGTCTCACTAAAAGTTTTCTTTAATTTACATAATTTGTAGTCTTTCAAAGCGCCCAGTTTAATACATTTCGTGGGTCAGTCGGAAAGTTAGGCGCGCAGCTACGTTATTTTAAATCATGTGAGCGAATTCGGAATGAAAGAAAAATGTAATTAAGCATTTTATTTAAGCGTGATGGAGTTTTTTGTGAAAACTTTACATTTCCTAGTGTGGGTATTGTATAAGCGGATGAATATTTTATTAAAGCAAACTGTTTCATTCGCTTATTTTGTACAACGTAGGAAGATCCTGTTGATAGCTGATTGTAAAATTAATAGTAAAAAGATACAGCCAGATCGGTATTACTACTACGAACCCTAGTTAGTATAATATTTATGGTTATATAGGTATAATAGTTATGGTTGTTTTTGTTAAAATATTTACAATGTTACATACACGTGTAATGTTCAGATGTCGATCCAGAGTCGTTCAATTCGACCCCATTATTTTACATTATATTTACCGGTTTTATTCAAGTGTAAATAGCTATCTCAAATACCTTTGTCAGGTTTTCTCGAATTCAAAGCAAAGCTAGCTAATTAAGTTCAGTGCTTCGGAAACGTTTATAAAAGCCATTAGTTTTCTGGAAATATATTTAGTAATAGTCAATCTCAATAGTCACTCATCTCAGTCTAATGTGGTAGGATGTCCATTAATCATCATCATCTGCCTAGCTTTTTTCCAACTGTACTGTGGTCGGCTTCCAGTCGAACCAGATGTAGCTGAATATCAGTATTTTACATGGAGCGACTGCCTATCGGACCTCCACAACCCAGTAATTGGGTAATACGACACCCCATGGTAAGACTGGCTGCCAGACTTTAGGGACTGTCATCATTTAGGATGTCCATTAATATCGCATCTGAAATATAAACGCACGCTTTTATAGACCAAAAAGTAACATCACTTTGTGGAGGTTTATAAATAATAGCGTTTAAACTGACGACGACACGTTTGGCGCAGCGTCTGAGCGATCGGATGCTGCGCTGTGTGTCTCGGGTTCGATTCGCGCACCCACTTTATAGGAGAAATTCCTCGTGAAGGGCATTATAAAAAAAACTGATGACGACGAAAAAAAAATGATGTGATGATGGATGATATAAATATACGTCTATACTTTTTAGAGGACATCAAACTGCTCGCCAAAACATATCCAGCAATTCGGTGACCTCTGCAAATTAAGTTGTTATTTTGCCCATCCTCTGGACTTAACGACAGAAATGGGAGGGTCAGAGCCCATTCGTCCACTAAAATTCGTACCCCAGCATAAAAGTTGTGGATTCGGCCCCTATATAGGTGCCCATTGGTCTCCTGGTAGGGGACCAATTAATATTTTAATAAAAAATATTATTTTTAAGGTACCCATTCGTCCCCTCTAATATATATACAATAGAAGTTAAAGATTCGGCACCTATTCAGGTGCCTATTGGTCCCCTGAGATAAAATTAGCTATATTTTACATAAGAAACGGTTAACATAGTACACTTGTGAACAGTTTATTAACGGAATTAATTTAATAAATCATAACAGATCATTGAAAGAAGAGCTATGATGAATGATAATCCGTCATGATAATAATATAAACTGTCGATAGGCTTACGATGTAAAATTGTCTCTCTACGAATGGCTTGTTAAAAAAACGGGTTACAAAAATAATAGATAAGGTGTTTTGTTTGTATGTTATGGCTGCCTATTGGTGGTGGTGGTGGTGACATATTGGTTCTTGAAAGTGACTGCGAATACGAGACTGTTCAATGTGTCTTTGGTCTTTTATTAAATGAAGTTCGCCTAACGAAATAAACAATGCTATTAATATTATAATAATAATATTTTTGACATATAATTGAATCGAATTATCTCATTTGAATCCTGGAATATGATTAGTATTATTATTGATGGTAATTCACTTTATGGTTCACACTTTTATGTGTGTCAAATTAACGATATTGTATTACCTATATATAATTATAATAAAAAAAGAACCTATATATATACTATTACTATACTACATTTAAAAACTAAAATTAGTAGTAAAATATTTACAAAAATGACTATATTAAAAATTTATGATGGAATACTACAGTCACATTTTGACTTAAAAGTCAAAACTAAATTATTTACTCCTAAATATGTATAGCAATTTTTTATCCGCAATTATTATTTTATCATATTAATGGATGTTATTTTGTTCTTGTATTCTGTTTCATTTTAGCTCAATGTGGAGTCGTTGTCACCCTTTTTAATCGACTTCAAAAAAAAAGTAGGTTCTCAGTTCGACCTGTATGTATGTTTGTTTGGCTGAACGGATTTTGTTGCGGTTTTCAGCAAAGTGTTCATTACATTCTGGAGAAGGTTTTAGTATAAAACACTAATAGATATCCCGTGACGTTGCCCGCGTGGATTCGTTTTTGCTTACTTGGATTGTAGATTTTCAGTGACCATTGCATGTTTTTCAGCGATTATCTCGCGTTTGGCTGAACCGATTTTGATGCGGTTTTCAGAAAAGTGTTCGTTACGTTCTGGGGAAGGTTTGATATATAACAATAATGGATATCTCGTTAAATTGCCCGCATAGATCCGTTTTTATTGCTTACTAGGATTGTAGATTTTCAAAGTCGACGATTATAAGAACATTTTTGTTGAATATCTAAACTAAAAAGGGAAAAATAAAAAACTTTTTGAAAAAAAGGGAACCGACTTCAAAACCAAACACAAAGAAACTGTAAAATAACTTTTCTTTCGGAAGTCGGTGGCCATAGTCAATGAAATAAAAAACAAAGCCACCGACTTCCGAAAGAAAAGTTATTTTACAGTTTTTTTTTGTGTTTGGTTTTGAAGTCGGTTCCCTTTTTTTTCAAAAAGTCTTTTTAATGTACAAAAATAATGAACGTTCTAACATTAATTCCGTTTTGCTAACATTAATTTTTTATTTTACCCTTTTCTGCGCGACTGTACCAGGACTACCAAGCTGCAGTATACACATATACATGTACTTATATTAGAAGAATGAATAAAAATAAATATTCTTCAGGGGACGAATGGGCCCCTCAAAAGTTCCAGGGGACGAGTGGGCACAGGGTGCGAATCTTAGGGGACGAATGGGCTCTGACCCAAATGGGATGCCAAGTCCTCGCCAGAAACCACAGGACACAAGTACCTATAAACAGACTTGTTTTATGATTGCACAAGTTAAAGTTCTTGTCGTCGTAAATCATGGTGCTTGCAGGGAACTTGCAAGCTATAAAAGTAAATAAAATGGTTATGACCATTCTTGTTCTCTCGGCTCTTTTACGAGACCCGGGGCGAAGATTAACACGCTCTGTTACTGGTTTTATGACAATAAACAGTTAAAACCAAAACTTTTGAGTTTGATTCCTGTTGGAAGTAAAATGTTAGAAGCACGGACTCTCAATCCGTGTTCTAAAACAATAAGTGGATAAACATTTAAAACTGACGCTCAAGTACTTACTCTTTTAAAAAGTAAACATCGTATCCAATTAATGTTAAAAACAAAACATCTGCAAAATTAGACATCTATTGTTCAAAATTGCTTTGTAACAAACTTGTCAAAAGTTGTTAAAGTATTCGTCTCATTAGATCGCAGGCATCACCCCGGTCCTAGCTCCGGGACTATTAGTCAACTCATCTGTCTGATAGCGAAATTAATGTTTCACTTTTTTATCCTCAAAGAAAAGAAGTCCGTAGTTAATCGGATTTTAAGAAAATTGTCTTTCTATTATGTACTTTGTTCTTTTGAGTAACTTTTTTATCTTTTTCCATTTAGAACATTTATTCTTGGCAGTTTGTGGGTTACAAGGTTTTTTAATCATGTTTCTGTATATGTAAGTCTATGTTTATGTATCGTAAGGATATTATAGTTTGTATTTTTAATATTTTGTCGTAATTTACTCTAAAATATATTTTTTACTATTCTCTTCGAAATTAAACTAAATATAGTTTGTATCGAGAAATATTAAAATATCTATTTACTTTCTGACCCATGTCACATTATTAAAAATAATTAAACATCATTATTTAAATAATAGGATGTAGATGTGTTCTCATTCTTACCAAATATGCAAAATATAACATTAAAACCGGTCGAGCAGTTTCGGAGGAGTGCAACCACAAACATCGTGATGCTAGATTTTTGTTTTAAATGAGTAATTAACATTCACACTATTCTGACTTGTTGAAACTTCTTACTGCTTGTTCTCAGTGAATAAAGAATTTTCTTTGTTTTTTTGTGTTCACTGTAAGTAACATTATTAACACAGAGTCTCCTGCAAAGTCTACAAAGAAAATATGCGCATTTTATCGCTGATTCTATTGTATGAAAATATTCAAGTCTTTGAGAATCGGAACAAATGTTATATTTATATTTTATGCCTGTCCTCTATTCAAGTTGCTACAATTTTGCCTGAATACGGAATAAGATTTGAAAGAAAACTATTACATGGAAGTATTTATAAGAATTTTGAATCTTAATAACTTTCTCGTTTTCTTTATCAATAATTAGTCTGAAAATTAAAAAATAAAATTAATTAAGTTAACAATATGTTTTGTCAGATTTAATTTGGTCAAACGTACGTGGAACAGACTCTTTAATATTACTGTTATGACATAGCTAATCAAAACTCGTTTTTAAAATCACAATTATACGTATATAGATACAAATCCAAGTTTCACCATTAGATAAGAAAATACAACAATTTATTTTTATTTTATTTGTCTTTATTTGATCTTTGATCAGACTACAATAGTCTAGAGTGTTAGTAATAATCTACCTACCTATGGAGCTTACCGATTAGATTGTGAAGGTTTAGGAAAGATACCTGTAGTAACGAAATAAAAATGTATCAAGTTGTTGAAGACTACAAAGCTATAGGTTAATTGAAAATATGGAAATTAGGGTGGTTTGATCTTGTTATTTGTAAAGGGAAGTTCTAGAGACAGACCTTTAAAGTTAGAAGTATTTAAAAATTGTTTTAAAAGTGTTTATATAATATCATCAACTTCTGCCGTTGCGGCGATATACGTTTCCCTCTTTGATTCTCTCCGTACCTACCTGTCAACCGACACGTTCTCATAGACGTGCATAATCATACGTCTTTTGTTTCGTCTTTGCTCCTTTTCGACCTAACAACGTTTGTAATTCATGACACTTTTATTAATGTCTCCTACACACAAACAACCGTGTCGAACAACACGTTGACAATGACAGTTCTTATATATCTGTATTTTAAGTGAAACCTAGTGAAACGCTCTCATAGTGTGGCATTCAGGGTAACTCATGGAAATTCATTTTATTGAAATGTTCACAACTATGCAGTACACATTCTCACACACGAAACTAATAGATTTGTATACAAGCAACAAGCCCGTAATTCTCGAAGGGTTGGGCAGAGGTGTATCTAATAACAGTACACTCACTTTTCACTATATAGTTATGCTTAATTCAGGTGAGTCAATTGCTATCACCTTGGCACAATGACTCCGTGGCAGCTACTTATAAATTCCTCATGGAAAAACCCAATAACACTTTGACCGACCTGGGAATTGAACCCGAGACCTCAAGCTCATGAGTCGCGCTTGCCACCACTAGTCCAACGAGGCAGTTCAAAAGATTAAATAGTAATATAATTATAATAATTGAGTTTCAACTACGCACTAATATCCAGCAAAGCCTTTCCCATAGTTAGTTAAATATTAAACTCCTAGCAACAAACCAAATATTTCTACGAAAATCTTACGCTTACATACGTTCGTTTAAAAAGAGCACATATTTAGAGAGCTAGGCGGTTTATTTTTCAAAGACGGCGCATGATGCGAGCCTGCTAACGAAGGCGGACACCCTTTGAGCACTGGTCCGCGAAAATTTACTGAGACAAGCAGCGCAAGATGTAAGGTGCGAGCGAAAGATGAAGAAAACTTACATTAAAATAGTGATTTGATGTAGAATAATAATTGCGAAAAGCACAGTTTAATTCCGATAAATTGATGGGCTTCTAAACGAAGAGCTGTTTTCTTTGTAATATTTGCACACTAACTGCTGTATCGGTAGCCCGCCAGGATATCTGACACAAAACACTCATACTTCTAGATTACTGTTTATCAGTGAAACTTTCAGATAAAGAACAGGGTAGTTCATATAAATGAGAATCATCTTTACTCGCTACCTCAGCTAACTTACACCAAACCAGAGACACTGTGAGACGTAACGAAGGATATCTTTACGCGATAATTATATTTTTCGAAACACATTCACATTTTTTCCACGTAACTGCCTTTTTATAACAATCTGTGTTTTCTATTTATGTCATGCTACTACTTTTAAGGAATTTGTGAAAAACGGCAGGTATTTAATATACACGTGGATAAAATTTTGTTTTATCTGGAGTCTGCATTAATTATAGGGACAATTTTATAAGTAAAACTTATAAACTTTCTTAGCAGCTGATTTCTTCGATGAAAACACTTGCCAAAGATAGATCTCCAGTTACTTGAAAACAAACTCCAATAAAAAATATCCAACTTATAATTTTATCCGCAACATTAAGCAGGCCACAAATATCAACAGTGGACGATACCCGAAAGCCCCTTCATTCTCCAAAATAACGTTACCTACTTTAATGGAAACGACAAAAATTTATGTGGAAAGTTAACACCAGTAACTTTTGTTCGGAAGGACGATAATGAGTCTCACCCTAACTGTAATTGGGTATTAAAATGGGTAACGGCATACCCAACAGTTTAGTGTTATGTACTCATAAGTTCATCTTGATATGTAGTTGTGATTACATGTGTGTTCTCATTATGTTCCTGCCCTTATCCTCACCAACTTATCACCCTGCTAGTGCTCATTGCAGTCGGCGCAACACGAATATTTCCCCCTTCTTGATGAATCTGCCTTGCAGTTAGATGAAATGAAAGAAATAATTTTGCAGGTCTTACAGTAGTTTATAACGTGACATCTGACATTCCCCGCTTAAGGCGCGGACTGACTACGATTACTACGTCACCTCTATGGAGCGTCAATAAGGTTGAAAATTGAAAATGATATTTGTGTTGAAATGTGACGTAAGCTGCGAATGGGCATTTATTTTACTGCTTTTCTTTAGATTATTTAAAATATAGACATAAAATTAAAAAATGGTTTGGTTAAAGTTTAAAAAAAATGGAAAACCTACTAAATTCTTAAAAAAAAAACTGTTGTTATCGCTGGAAATACAGAGATCTTCGACGTCAAAGTTTATTTTTGTGCTACAACTTCCCAATTTTTTATTGGGAATATCAAACTATTATTTATTATTCTGTTCGGTTTAAATTCTTCTTTATACCCTTCTCTGTTCACTGTATCTTTCGCGTTACTTATTTTTATTACATTACGTCATACTCGACGTTCTAAGAAACCTATTTTTGGGAATATTGAGATAACACCGCACCTTAACTTTAGTCACCCATTCAAAGACAGACTTTGGAAAACGTCTCTATACTTAATTCTTGCAAAGGTATATCTGTGCAAGTGCATGGGTGACCAAAGTTAAGGTACGCTTGCCGAATTGTTTATCTTTACATGGGTGACTAAAGTTAAACAACGCTTCCAAACCTCTTTACTTTTGATGGGTAATCAAAGTTAAACAACACTTCCCAAAGTCTGTCTTCGGATAAGTAGCCAAAGTAAGGTTTGCTGAGGGCAGCCTGAGGATGGATGCCAAAAATTAAGCAACGTTTCCCAAAGTCTGTCTTTACGCCCGCCGCACGCGCTCATTGGTGAAATTAAATAGCGCGCGCTTTACCGGCTTCCTGTTATAAGAGACGAGAAGTCACACATCAAAAACAAAAGAATGAATGAAGTACAAACGCTTAGCCAGAAGTTTTAATACTGTTTTGTGAAAAAGTTAATATTTAAAAGTCTAATGAAATAAAGGTGTGTTCCAGTTTCAAGGATACGCGTCCAACTTTGCATAGTAATATATTAGATGGCTTCTGGTGTAGCAGATGTTTAAAGAAACTTCTTTCCTTTAGATGTTTGCCAATCTAGCTTTTCGTATACATCTTTTAAATACAAAAGACCCGTGATCTTACCGATAATTTTTTTGCCTCAAAGGCACACGCGTATACCATGAACAGGGTAAAGATACTTTTAATCCCGAATTCCCGATTTATAACGTTCTCGTGGAATTATTTCCATCCTGACAATCATGGAAAAAGCCATAGACAAAAACTACTCTTTGAACGGATTATATACCAATATAATGCTGAGTGATAAATCTTTCATATCATTAGACCAGTAATTGGGTATTAATAAGTACCTATAACAGCCTGTTTGTAATGGATTATGTTTATTGATTCGATCACATTGTTGACCCATTTCCTCTGTGTTGCGAGAATGGCAGTTTATTATTGTTATTCAGGCTGAAGTATAGGGTAATATTACATCATCTAACCTTAGCCGGTTTTCATCCATCTTCATATTAAGTTATTGTTATTTAAATCTTATTTTGAAAATTCTCACACATCGTTTCATCCATTTTAATATATTTTAACTGAGAAATTAACTATGTTCTGTGTATCTTTTACCTCTTCACAACTTTTGAACGGATTTCAGTGATTATGTTTGACAGATCAGGACTAGGGTCTGGTTACATTTTGCCTCGGTAGTACGTGTTCGTAATTTTCAACTTTCAAACTGGTATACCGTGGGCAAAAGCTTCAAATATTCGTTTTTTTTTTCTACTTTGTAAAATAAATAAAATTATACTTTTCGGTTTTATTGTCAAGAAACTTAAGAGCGCATATTCTGAAAGTTGGCAACGTCACACATAGTTGTCAAATATTAATAAGTTTTAATTAATTTAGCAATGTTACTGTATGGAAATAAGAAATATGGCTATGTAGTGCACTAGAAAATTGAAAAGGGAATGCAATAATTAATATCGTAACACCGAATACAAGTATATAGTTTTAGATGTAAAAAAGTATTTAGAAACATGTCAAATGCATTTTTTACACCTGAAACGTTTACAACATCAAATTCAGTGTTTTAATTGC
Source organism: Agrotis exclamationis (assembly GCA_950005045.1). NCBI lineage: Eukaryota > Metazoa > Arthropoda > Insecta > Lepidoptera > Noctuidae > Agrotis > Agrotis exclamationis. The sequence continues at coordinate 27,155,458 of OX465418.1, read as the reverse complement.
ATTCCTATTTTTAGTGCACTACAGAGCAATTTTTCTTATTTGCATACAGTAAATTTGCCTAATTAATTAGAACTTGTAAATATTTGACAGCCATATATAAGTATGTTTATCAGTTGTCTAGGACCCATAACACAAGCTCTGCTTAGCTTGGGACTAGATGGCGTTGTGTGATAGTTGTGGAATATTATTATTATTATTATTATTTGCGACGTTGCCAACTTTCTGGTTATGCGGCCTTAAGCATTCACCAGAAACTCGTGTTCATACTTTCCTCAATACCTACATATATTTCTTCACAAACCAATATGTTGTTAACTTAAGTTCTAATTTTAACAAGCGACCTTTAAATGAATAGAACAGACAATTTATTTGTCGTTATGTTCGTGTGGGTTCGGTAATGATCACTTTACCCTCCGGTTTCTTTTAAAGGTCACGTAAATAGAGGTGATACGAAATTTATATGATTACACTATTTTGTTACTATAAAATTCCATACCAACACACTTTTGAAGACCAAGAACACATGAATTGTTTTGATATAAATCTAAAACACAGGTAGGTGATTTTCATAAAAGAAAAGTTGAAAGATACTATAAAATTATAAAGCGAGCAAAAACATGTTTTAGGTTATAAATTCTGGCCCTCGCCTAAGTCTTCGGAATAAAAACTCGACTCTGTGTAAATAAAATAAGTAAATGTATAAAGCTTCTCAACAGGATGTTTACAATATCGCGAATTAATTATTTCGTAACTTGAACCCGTTATAAGTACATAAACCATGCCAAGTCAGTAAAAATAAACAGATAAGGTTAGTCCTATTATGCGATAGGTGCTAACAAGGAAGTGTTCCGAGCTATAATTGGCTACTAATATCGGATATAGAATGTGTGAATATGAGCTATCGAATTATTGATTAGGTCAAATTTCATCATTTGATTAGTTTCGCATGTGAGATCAATTGTTTTACGCTATGTATTATTAGTATATACGAAATGAAAGTGAAGTTAGGTATAGGCTTGCTTAGGAAAAATTTTTCTTACCCATTAAGGCATGCTCATTTCCACACAAACATTTACCATAGATGATGAATGATTAAAATAAGTTATCTCTTGCTATTTGCTAGCACAGTATATAGTAAACTGACCCGCAGAAAGTTTGAAAATAACGATAATAACACGATAATCAATTTCCCAATGAAAACCAGTACACATACACACACGACAACTGATAACTTAATCCTAACTATATATGTTTAAATATTATAAATGCGAGAGTCAATTGCTTTCTTTGTTACTACGAGTATTTCACGAATAAATCGCTAAACTGATGGTGATGGATTATGTTACAGAGATAAATGGGATTTTATTCATGCATAAAACTTGAAGGGTTTTGCATGAAACCACGGGCAGAAGCTACCACTTCAATGATAAATCACCCTTAAACATCAAACGTAATTTTTAACTTTCCTGACAACACAACCCAGTTGTTTGAATTTAACAAGCTACCTACACCAACCAATTGAACAGCACTGTAACTAACTACCAACAATATTATTCCACTGTTCGGTGCCAGCTACCAGGGCACCGTGACAAGCAAGCAGTGTAATCAAATCGGACATGATTAGTCCGCGCTAGTCATTGTTATTCAATCTCAGCATTATCGATCACTAATTGATACATGGCTAATACTTGTAACGTTCGAGGGATTAGCAGCTTTCTGTGGTTTAGAAACCCTAACTGTAGTTATTAATTTTAAGTATTACATTATTATAAAAATTGGGAAAGTAATATAGGTATATGCGTTAATTTTTTTTTAAACCTTGCCCCACACTAGGAATTTCTCCTGTATCGTGGGTGCGTTTACAAACATAGAAACTCACAAATACCCAGACAAACGACTACTTGCAGATCAAACAAATATTTTGTTCCGTGCGAAAAATAAAAAAAAACCGGCCAAGTGCGAGTTGGACTCGCGTGAAGAGGGTTCCGTACGATGTTACCTATCACGTTTTTTTTTTAAATTTTGAATATCATGGACTTCTTATAGGTTTTCCTATAATCTATAAGTAGAAAACTAATTTCTGTACATTTTTTTTAAATTTTAGGTTCAGTAGTTTCGGAGATAAGGGGTGGTGGGGGATGGTCAAATTTCGTCTATTTTCTTGAATAACTTGGAAACTATTTATTTTAAAATTACATAAAAATACATTTAAAATCCTCAACAAGACCTTTCATTTGATTTGTCACACGATGCAGTTTTCAATTTTTTTTTTTTAATTTTCCCCTTCCCCCCAATAATTACCTCCCACATACAGATTTCATCTATTCACGTCACACCTCTGTACTTGGGTCACAGGAATTGATATGTGTACCAAATTTCAACTCAATCGGTCTAGTAGATTCGGAGATAATTGACTGTAAGCGACAGACAGACGGACACACGAGTGATCTATAAGGGTTCCGTTTTTGTATTCGGACGTACGGAACCCTAAAAAAAACAACAATCTATTTAAGACTACTAACAGAATAGCGTGGCAGGTGATGACAAGCTGCCGTGACAAAAATCTACCTCAATAAACAAAAAAAAAACTGATAATGTGTAAATCCTTGAAAATCAATGTGTCCTTGCAAACTTAAGTCGTAAACACAACCCTTTACTTTACTCTCATCACAGCCGGTTTTATACCCCGCCTCCTCCGCAGAGACTTCACACTGACGCAACGCTGTCACCAAACTTTTCACCACACAACATATTTACCCACTCCAGGAAATAGCTCATTCATCTTCATTCACACGAAAAAAAAAATCCAAAGACTTTGAAAGTCAAAACTTCGCAAGGCATGACATCTGTAATGATCATGACTGAAGTTGTTTTTGAAGATATCGTGTTTAGAGACGGACAAAATATCTACATTTCGTTGGTATTCCCAAGGCGCGTGGAGTTCCTAGGTTTTATTTAACAAGTCTGGATATAATTATGTGACATCGGATGAGATTTTTGAAGTATTTAATGATATCAAAGTCAAAAACAATACTTATAAACAATACAATTACGAGTACAGGAGAACAATGAACATGACCCTACGGCTTACTGCACGTACACTAGGAAATAATAATGAACGATTATGAAGAAAGGACTTACTCGTACTTTGACATACACTGTTGGACCTTGAAACATTCCAAACATTTCAGAGGTCTACAGGGAAAACCTATATTCAAAGTAGACGGGAAGGCCGGTAATATATTAACATGATATTACGTAAGTACAGAGTCCACATTCGTAACCCTAGCCCGGTTCACATTTGTTTAATAATTGAGGTAAAAGTCGTTTCACGTTTTAATTAACGAGCGTTTTATTTTCGTGGAGCTGCGGTCGAAAAATGCCAGTTTTTAATGTATTTCAGTAAATATTTTTTGTAAATTTGAACAGTTATTTATACGTGAGCACAAATGGAAAATGTAAATTTTAAAATTATATAGCTACGTTTTATTTTTGGGATGTGTTTCAGTGAATTTTATGAAAATAATTTTTTTTCAGTTCATATTCTGACGGAATATCTGTCTTGAATAGACATTCAGTTTCGATATTGGATTTTTTTTGTAACTGTCAAAATAAAGTTTTATTCATTGTTGACGTCGTTATTATACCGTAGGTATTATACGTACGTATATTTATATACTATATCAGTTATAGGATAGTTAGATCGGCCCAATAAAAGTCGTTATATAATTCAATATTATGAAAAAAGTATATGTATTAAGTTATAACAAGTAGGTACTAGACGCGTAGAGATTAGGCTTAGGTACTGCTACGAAAGCGTAGTCGACGTAGCACTAGCCCTGACAATACCTAACACGAATTTTTATCCACATTTGGATAAAATTCGTGTTAGAATTTTATCTAGTTACCTAAAACACTTTTTCCTCACATATTTACCGATACTTCCCGCACTCGATCACGGAGACTAGCAGCGAGTTTTACATACATGTCATCATTGAACAGGTACATTTCTCAGGGGAAATCTACGGATAACTCTGAGGTAACAATATTATAAGAGTTTTGCCTAAATTATAGCACCGCAGAAATTTCTTTGTGGTGCGTTTCGGGCTATATTGGGAGATCTCAATCTGATTGGAAAACTCGATGTAGTTTGTAACATTGCCAAAGTTTTAATATGCATACCCAATTTCGTGGTAATCAGTGTGTAAGAATGGTTCATTGGCGACTGAAACGATTTCAAAAATATCTTCGCAGGGGCTTAGCCCAATAATTGTAGTCGATTCGGCGGAAATCAGAAAACCTGGAGATGCTAAGTTCTGTCCATTACTCGATTTGTTTATTGGAATCATGATCTTATCCTTATCCAATTTCCTTTGTATTTTTGGCAAAAGTAGGATTTATGCTTACACAATTAGACAATTGACTGACTTAAATAGTGAGTAGATGTAAATCACAATAATTATTGTGATTCCTATTGAGATGCAAGATATAGTTATAATACGGCGAGTACCTACTGTCAATTCGGTAAACAATTAGGTGAGTTAATTAAATTACGACAACAGGTGATTTAAATAATAATACCTCAGGTAAATACATGATTACTGCAAACAAACAATTATCCTTGTTCAGATACCTATGTAATAGGCAAATATTATTATAATAGTATCAATATTTGGAGCCGAGCGTCGCAGCTCAATGCAAACATTAATCATGTCGCGGCTTGCGTGGCCAGGGAATACGTATCAATGTACACAAAGAAGGTAGGTATACAATATACACAGTGAATATCTGTCGTGAAAACTGACAGGAGGAGCAATGGACTGTTTATTTAGGTCAGCCAAAATTGAACGCGCTGCGGCTAAGCACGGTTATTATCCCCTGATATTAAAACTGCAATATTATAGTGGCAACCTGGTAGCTGAATCAAACTGTACCACTTATTAATATTTTCATTGAAAACCCAGGGGCGTAGCTACCGCCGTATCTGCCGTATCAATTATACGGGGCCCCCGGGCCACAGGGGCCCCCAACGTGCGTTAACAAAAATTAATAAAAACTTAATGATTTATTGAATAAAAAACGTTATTTACTTTTACACAATTTATTTGTCTAATCTATCTCTGATGTTTTTATTATTATTATTTATATGTAATACTGTTTTAAGCACGACATTGTCTATTTGAAATCCCGGGAACATCCGTATTAATATCAACATTTCGATGCAAATATTAAAATAACTCTACCTAATTCCGACCTCTCGACAGATCAGTCGCATCTTGAATTTTTTGATGACCTTTGTCCAATTTATTGTTTATATTTCGGCGTAGATACAGAGAAATGCGTTTTTTTTTCTTGAGTGATACATCTTTACCCTAGCTAAGGGGCCCCCAAACAAAGTTTTATACGGGGCCCCGACAAGGCACGCTACGCCACTGTGAAAACCTTATTTCGACCCTTCTGATTTTCGGTGAAAGCAACTAGCGAAACTAGGGATATCTGTGTTAATTTGATTTTTAAGCTATTGCATAGCTTTTGTCGCGGGCTCTGAGCGCGGCGCGGCGCGGCGATCGAATCAAGAAATTCCCAAAAACCTAAGGAAAAATTCTAGGGAAATTACCTGACACCACGCATCGTCTAACGTCGTTTCAGTTCGGGAGACTTCGGCAATTATAAAGGTACGGAGTGGACAGACGTGCTCATAAAGGTATGGACAGACGTGCTCATTACTAGCAGGAAAGCATGCTTTTATTGAACAAAGGGCAATTTTATTGAGGGAGAGGGAGAGGAAGAGGGAGGAGAACTTTTCTTGACGTTTCACTTGATTGACGTGGCTGACCATAGCCTAATTAGTACAGTAATAAATATAATAAATAAAATATTATATAGTATTTTATAATATTATTTGCATAAGTTGATAAAAAATGCTATGCAATAGCTTTACCGCGGCAGTCCTCGAGTGCCACACGTTTTTTTTTTTGTATTTGTTTCAATGCTTTACTGATTCAAATATCTGCTAAATTTACACATTTTATTACCTGCTGACTATTCTTTCGAAATCAAGTATAATGTGAAATAAACGGGCTTGCAGTAAGCAGGCAATAGGCATCTACCAAGCTTTATGCTATTTAATTAGGTAATGAATAAGAATCAGACGAAGTTACAAAGTAACCAACCAAATGATACCCCATTTCAGCAAACACATTAAGGATTAAGGTCGGCTAGCAAAACCAGATTAAACATTGATCAAAAAATCTTGGAAAGCTACCCAGTTAGTGTGAAACCCGGGCCGAAACCGCGAGGCACATAAAACGATTACATTTGAACATCAAAGGGCCACTCGCCGCTCTCTGCGGCGCGGCTTGTGGGTACTAACGTATCGTGACGGCGGGAGTTACCTGCGCTACACAGGTTTGGTACTTAGTTGTTCGTTTAGTGACCACACCCTAGTACAGCAAATGAGTCGAAATTATGACACATTAAGCTTTTGATACAACATACTGTCGCACAGTTAATAGTAACCGGTTACTGATCAATTGAACTCAGATCTATGTATTGTATTGAAATTATAATAATATATATTAAATAAAAATTACCTTAATTCATACAGTCCATCCAAAGGTTGTCTGGAAGATATCGCTTCAAGCGATAAGACCGCCATTGTAACTATAGATAAAGCAATACTGTAAAGCAGTAGTTTTAAAATTTTGGTGTACAATAAAGAATATTCTATTCTATTCTTTAATTGCTGTTTCCAATAACTATGAGGACTTCCGAGCAGCAAAATAAAATGTAAATTTTACTTGTGCAAGAATTTTATTCCGCACTTGCAACAGTATCTAACATTATACTTTTAAAATCATGCAAAGTTTACACTATTAAGACAATAAATATTCACATTTACACACTTGCATTAGCACAGTCGCATTGCAGCAGAAACTAACGAAATTAAAATCTAAACAGAGTCGGGACTTCCTCTAACAATGTCATGACGCTATCACACATGAAAATAGGTTTCCTACAACAAAGCAATTGTGTTACCAGGTCTTGACCCTTTTCGTCTCTAAAAATTTGATTATATATTATATATTATTTTGATTATATATGTATAAGACAAATTGGAGTCTTAACCTCCGCTTTTGAAGGTGATTGCAACCAATGATATTATAAGTCATAGATATGTTATACACGTACAAAACAACAGAAAAAAGCGTACCGCGCAGAGAGGCAGCACACATACACACTTTTTATTCACACATTACATTTCACTACAAGTAAAAAGGATAGCTTGATAAAACCAATATGAAAAAAAGTGACAGCTAGATGGTGACGCTCTCTCTTTTATCTCACTCGCACTCTCACTCGCACTCTTTCTTTTACGACGCCATATTATAGAAACGTAATGTTTTATTTGTGAAAATATTAAGATAAATAATATATTTACGAATGATAAGTGATTCTTGGACTTTTAGAAGTCTTGCTTGTATAATTTATACAATATCTCATCACACACGACGGCATTTTCGGTGGTTTTGAGTCACTTTTACTTTTGACTCACTCTGTAGTACGTGAAGTGCATCCGTTGTCGCTGGCAACGTCGGACTGAGGTCAAGGTTTGTGAATCAACCACATTTGAGCGCGTCTGTTTTTGAGCGCGTATAACGTATCTACACCTTTTTTACTTATAATATCATTGATTGCAACCCACAATTACAATACCGTAGTAATTTTCTGACCGTTGTTTCTGGGAACCTGAAAATCGGAAACTAAAAAAACATCTTATCGCTCTTTAAGTAACAGAGACGACAGGCTGGTCTACATTCTGTGAACGACCCTTGACCGCAGCATCAGGCGGATTTTTTTTATGGTTACATAATTCATAGTAACTAACTGTGTCGCTGCGGTCTGGCACTTCGGTGCAGTTTGCAACAATGACTTTTTTTTTGTTCTTGAAAAGGTTTTACTAGGAATTTCTTCTTGACGTGGGTGCGTTAACAAACATAGAAAGTCACATACACAAACACCCAGACCCGGAAAATACTTGCAGATCATACAAATATTTGTTCCGTGCGGGGATCGAACCCGTGACACGCTGCGCAGCAGTCGATGGTTCAGCCACTGCTCCAACCGTGTGTTGAATCGTCACATAGATACAAATGTTATGACTGTTGCGACTGCGGAAGTAATAGGTACTCTTGTTAAAAAAATACATCTGCTTTCTTCCCATCGTAAAACGTGATGATACCGCGGTGATTATATATTTTTATCCACATACATCTTTATACATTCATCCAAAAATCATATCTTCCCTACTTCGTTGTAGAATAGATAGGTATGAGTATAATGTGTCTCTGTATTACCTTGTATTATTTCTCATATTTTCTTAACGATTTTGATAAATCACAAAAGGTAAAATACGATGAATCTGTCCAAAAATGAAAGTTACGAAACTCAATTTGAACTAATCTGCCAATTACCAGTCAGATAGCATAGAACTCAACTTCATTCTAGTAAACATTACCATTATTATCTACCGAAAAGATCTTTCATCTTTGCTCACTTCAATATGGCCGAACCAGTAAAATATTTTCAGTAAATTCTCCCGTCGTTTCCCCAACACCAATTACGGTCCGCGATACCTTTTTTAAAAGGCAGTGCAATTCTTCCTTAATTCGGTCTTATCCTTTTTTCATTGAGGAAATTAAAGTCAGGAATAATTGAAGGAATCGCGCGGTTTATGGCTTCAGGTAAATTTTTCAAGATATCCGTTCCGTTTTTTGTTTCGGGTTAAAGTCGAGGTGTTGAGTTTCGGGCACTTTTTTATGAACTCTGAAGGGTTATGTTTAAAAGATTACTGTGAACAGTGTATTTTTCTTTACAGGGCAGTTTAATTTCAGTTTTATTTTACTGATAAGCTGTTGTTTCTCTCGCAGACAAGTCTTGGACAACGGCACACTGGTGTTCCTGCCATTCAGCGCGGTGCAGTATCGGCAGGACATCCACGCGACAGTGTACCGCTGCCGCGCGCACAACGCACACGGCACCATCGTGTCCCGGGACATGCGGACACAGGCAGGTTCGTGAACGCATGCTTTATTTTGAAACAGGGCGGTTTTGAGGTTGCCCCGCCACTGCAGCGCGCAGCGCCTCGGGCATGTTCGCAGAGGCGCGCACCGACTGCTTTCATGCGACGATGCGCAGGCGGTGCGCGTCTCTGGTGCGCAGAGTGCGGGGTAGCGCTAATACCGTCCTAGCGATGATAGGCAACAGGGTGGATTGCCCTTACATTCGGCAATGTTGTAGCAGACATATTGTTACTCAGTGACTGTTTCACCTTGTTGTTGCTTCTTGTCCTGTCTGTATGTGTCACATTTTGTATCTGTTTTTAAGTATTTGTAAATGAGTCTTGTCACTTGAATTAAACGAATTATTATTATTATATTTTATAGGTATCATAAGAGCTTTATTTGATAACAAAATAAACGCCAAAAAGTGTTAACGGACCTTCAGTTTTGTTTGTTTTGTAAAACTATGTCGCACTGAAATACGATATGACACAGCAACACGCATTGCCCACATAGGTGTCATTAAAGCTTTTAAGAAACACTATTCATTACCCAATATTACTTTCCCTATTATTGTAACTAAGCAAAACTTCTTAACCACGTCATAAATAACCTAAGTTGTAACATAACACAATAGTACGCTAATTCGCGACGTCACGGTATCGCGTAGGCAATTTACTGCTCGTTAGGGCCCGTTTCTGTTCACATTGCTCCGTGGAGGTCCCTTTACCGATATTATTTTCTTTATGTGTTACGCTAAGTTTCATACATGTTTGTGTAACTAACTTCTAACAACAACTATAAGCCTACAAACTGGATTGTAAGCAAACTACGAAGTTGTTAGAGTCACAAATATTTAGTTATGTAGTTAGAATCTCTTTGTATTTTTTATTCGAGCAGAAAAAGCTGTACGTGACTTAATAAATAATATAGAAAAAAAAACAATAGAAGTGTTGTATGTTATAATATTTACATCCTAATCCACTGCCATTATCTGATTCGGGCCGGTAGAATCCATAGCATTTCACCTGCGCGCTTCTTACATTTTAGCTAGATTAACCGAAAGAAATCATTAATATGGTCAGTCCGTACGTAAACCAAGATAGAAATATAACTGCTTGATTATCCCGTTCTAGGAAAGTGAACACAAAGTTGAGTGGATCACAAGATGAGCTTGTAGAAGTTCCTAGATTTTACAAAGTTCCAGGTAGCTCTAATTAGAAATCAGGAGCTAATATTGAGCTTGCAACTCATTTTCTGCTACTTCTTCTCCCTCATTATACCGGATAAACTGCCTTAAGCTAAATGACTATTGTTTACATGCAAGAGTAGGCCTGCCTGGCCGCGCTTTTACCGTGAATTATCAGCTAAAGAGACTTAGTGTGACAATACCGGACTGCAGAATAATAACGAGTCGGTGAAATAGGAACGAGTGAAGTCTCAGTTTATATTGCTGCATTAAATACGAATATTCCAGTTAACTAAAATGCTAAGGGCGATTGAGAAAGGATATGACAATTTTCTAGAACATTAATAAATAACACTCCTTTTTGGGCAGTTGTGTTAAAATAGCAACTACAAAACAAGATTATTTTGAAAGGTATAGACTAAGTCGATTCGCAGATACATAAAAGAACATTTATTATAATACAAAAACATAAAACCCGAAAATATGTAAGTATTACTAGTAAAACCAAAATATGCTACACAATATACGATTATGTTCTTCCCAGCTTTCTAACTTCAAAGATTGTAGCAAAATTACATTCTTGACGTCAACACACACACACACTCATGCATATAAACTTTTACTCATACGCCTCACAGATGATGTATGAAAGCTGATATTTTATTTTATTTTCTCATGTTTGAGGAAAAATAATGTTGGTTTATTCACACCAATATTGCGCTAGTTGTTGAATCCGTAAAAAGGATTGGGAAAACGGTTGGGAAACTTGTGTATGTTTTTTTTTCTTGGCCTAGACTCAAGTCTAAGCCTGCCGGGGTCGCGGGACCGTCTTAACAGGTAACCGTGACTGTGGAATGTAAAGAGTCAAGTCTAGGTCACATGGACTAAGTTTACGATGGTATGAACTGAACCAGAAGAAGCCTGAAATTAATCCTGAACTTTGAAGTAATTCCTGTTGTTTTCGTTCGGGAACACACGCAGGTAGTGAGTTCTACTCTTATTCCTAGCGCATTATGAACGATTACTGTGAATTATGGAATGGCGACAAGGAATGCATGGTAATTACCAGTACGTCTAGATGACCGACGGCAGAATGGAGCCAGTGGGATATTCTTGCGCACATTCTCCGAAATACAGTCCATAGATGACCGACAAGCACGCAACCAGGTGTGTCAAGTTGGATGCTTTAAGCGTTGAACTTGAATAACTATGACTTTCTTGTATCACTATATTAGAAGAAGAGAACATGCGGATTGAAAAGATAAAATGTAGTTTGCCTTACTTGTCATCAATTCAACACAAATCTCCATAATTCTGCATACAATAAATAATTTCAAAAAATAATTTAAACCCAAAAGTAAACAGGAAAACATCAAATTACGTCACCTACTTTCTCTCGTATCTTCAGTCCGTGACATCACAAATTCTCCGCTCGTTCCCTCTGTAATAACGTTATGAGATAATTTGTAAACATTTACCGAGACAAGCGACTCCACGACACTCCTGTTCTTAAATAAAATTGAATTCTTGCACCAAACGGCGATGAAATGGGTCAATGAAAGAATTGATTTGTTTTTTCTTTTAGAATGAATAAGTAGGTAAAGAATGTAGGCAATATTGATAGATAAATTAGTATTAAGTATTTAAGCAACTTTAACACTATATTGGGAATGACCCATTGCAAGAGGCTGGCATTCTGACAAAAACCAAATGCTTTCCAAAAGTTGCGGTAGAAAATATGATTCTCCTACTTTGCTTATCCATACACGTCAGCATGCAGAAAGATACATGTATTCAACAAAACAGTGTGTCTTGATGATAGGGTTCAGATTTGTTTGTAAGGACGGAAATAAACTTAAAGAGGTGTTGCTTTGACTGGTTTAATTCTCATACTAATTTGCGACTTCATAATACATGCGTTTAAAAGGATAGTTACACACACACACTTAGATAAAGGTACATACATGCATACAGTTACTTAATATTGAAATGGTTTGAACATGCCGCCCACCAAAGGGCCTATAGAGACCTTTACAATAATATAATTTTAACAAAGATGATGATATTAATATAATTTTCATTAACAAGCATATATGCTGCTCATATATACTGTAATGCGACTATGTGGATACACAATATTTTGTATACTATATAACACGTAATTGTATAAATTGATTTTATCATAATAAAACATTAAAACATAACATATTAATTAATCATCAACATCTATAGGCAAAGGACATAATTTATTAAAACTTCGCTTAAGTACACTGTCACCACTTTTAACACTGTACACTCTTGTGACACCGTCGTCGCCTGGATGTTTAGCAACAATCCGACCTAACGCCCATTTACCAGGAGGAAGCTGATCATTCTTAATGAGTACAAGGTTGCCGATGTCAACCTCCTTACGTCTCTTGAGCCATTTTGGTCTCTGCTGCAGGCTGGTCAGGTATTCCGCTTGCCATTTATGCCAGAAATCTCCAAGCAACTTCTGCATGTGCCTCCAGCGGGACAGGTGGCCAACTGGAACGTCTTGTAAATTAGCTTGTGGTACAGCGATTGGAGCTTCGCCAATTAAGAAATGTCCTGGTGTTAGGGGTGTCATGTTATCCGTGTCTACATCATCTATTGGACTTAGCGGCCTGGAGTTTAGACACGCTTCGATCTGGCAAAGTAGAGTGCTCATTTCTTCGAATGTCAAATGAGTGGTCAAAATCCTTTTCATGTGGTGTTTCATGCTTTTTACACCCGCCTCCCACAAACCACCGACATGAGGGCTGTAGGCGGGTATGAAGTGCCATTGTGTACCATCCAGAGCTAGAGACTCTGCTACTGGACCTTCGAGTTCAAATTTTGCAGCCTTCCATGCTGCTGCTAGTTCCTTATTGGCTCCTACAAAGTTCCTGCCTTGATCGCTCCATATCTGTGAGCATCTTCCACGTCTGGCGATGAACCTTTTGAAAGCACCGATGAAAGATTCGGTTGTGAGATCGCCGACCATTTCTAAGTGAATTGCCTTGGTGGACATACAGACAAATACGGCAACATAAGCCTTGTTCGTTCTAACTCCTCTGCCTTTGGATGCTAAAACTTGATATGGTCCAGCGAAGTCAACTCCACTGTTTAGAAAGGGTTTAGCTGGAGTAACTCTGACTTTTGGTAAGTCACCCATAAGTTGATTTTTAGTTGCAGCACTATGTTTGAAGCATATTAAGCATTTGCGGATTCTGTCTTTGATCATGTGTTTTGCCTTTATAATCCAATATTTGGTTCTTAGGTAGGCCATCATCATTTGAATTCCACCGTGCAATGTCTTGAGATGAGCATCCTTCACGATAAGTTTGGATAAATTGCTGTGATTGTCTAATATTATGGGATTTTTAGTGTCTTCAGGTATGTTTGCATGTCGTAATCTACCGCCCACCCTGAGAATGTTCTCACTGTCCAGGTACGGTTTGAGTAATTTTAATTTGCTATCTCCCTTCACTTCTTTCCCTTTATTTAAATTCATTATTTCATCATAAAATCTTTCCCTTTGTGTTGTTCTAATGCACGCTTTGAGTGCTTCATCTATTTCTTGAGTAGTTATGTCTGTATCTTTGTTTTCTAGTTTCTTCCCCTTTAGGAATCTTTTACAATAGATTATTGATTTCAAGAGTTCTTCAAAGTTGTCAAAGTGATGAAATTGGCTGTCTAGACTCTTTTCTTCTAATTTTAAATTCGCCTGTATAACTTCTTTTTTCTCTAAGCTTGTGATTAGGTTGTTAGGTCTATTGAATATTATCGTTTTCTGTCTTAGCCACTTTGGGCCCTTCCACCATTTCTCGTCTTCCTTTAACTCTAGAATATGTTCTCCTCGTGACGCAACATCAGCAGGATTGTCGTTTGTTTGTACATGAAACCAATTAGGTCCTGTGTTGTCCAGTATTTCAACAACCCGATTTCTCACAAATATTTGCCATCTAGTGGGGTCACCCAGTAGCCAAGACAGCACTATTGTGGAATCACTCCATGCGAATATTTTGTCATCAGGTATTCTCATTGCTATTTTGATTTGTTTAAGCAAACGAGACAAGAGAAGGGCACCGCACAACTCTAATCGCGGTAGAGATACCGGTTTCACTGGTGCTACTCGAGTCTTTGCAGCTATTATTTGTGTTCCTATTTCTTGACCCACTTGTTCAACTCTGACATACGCAACAGCGGCATAGGCTTTGGTAGAGGCATCACAAAATCCGTGAACTTCTATGTTTGAGGTCGTGTGATCAGTGATTCCCAGCCATCTTTGTACTTCAATCTCATTAAGATGTTGAAGACTATCTCGTAGTGCAATCCAGTCTTGCTTAATATTTGTATCTACTTCTTCATCCCAACCGATTCCTTGCAACCATAGTTTTTGGATCAGTAGCTTTGTGGGTAGCATAGCTGGAGCTAACCAACCCAGTGGGTCAAATAGTCGTTGGATGTCGGCAAGAATCGTGCGTTTGGTTATGGTGTTGTTCATAGAAGGTAAGTTAAGACTGTACTGAAGCATGTCTGTGCCCATGTTCCAGCGAAGGCCTAAAGCTGTTATGGTGCCATGGATGGCGATGTCTAGACTGACATGGGATGTTCGTTTTGCAGGTTCAAATTGCTTCAAGAAGTTAACGTCGTTCGAACACCATTTTTGCAATGTAAACCCTCCTTTCTGTAGGATAGTTTCTATGTTTTTTGCTGTGTGTATTGCATCTTCTAGATTGTCATTCGAAGCCATCAGGTCATCAACATAGAAGTCTTCTTTAATCATTTTAGCAGCGTCAGGACATACTGTTCCTTCATCATTTGCAATTTGATGTAAAGTTCTGACGGCCAAGTATGGAGCAGATGCTGTTCCGAATGTGACACGTGTAAGTCTGTAATCTTTGACTGGTTGGCTAGGGTCGCTCCTCCATACTATTCTCTGCAGGTCTCTATCTTCCTTTGTCACTAAGATCATACGGTACATGCGTTGTATGTCAGCTACAAAACAAATCTTCTTCGTGCGCCATCTCATGATAAGGCTCCTCATATCAGTTTGTAGCTGGGGTCCAACCAGAAGTTCATCGTTCAACGAAACATCATTGTTTCCCTTTTGCGATGCATTGAAAACTATTCTGACTTTCGTAGTTTCCTTATCTTCCTTTACTACTGCGTGATGTGGCAGGTAAACACTATTCTTATCTATTTCTTCCTTTGGTATCTCTTCCATATGATTCATGTCTATATATTCTTCCATGACCTTTGTATATTCATTTCTTAGTGTAGGATTCTTCTCTAGTCTTTTTTCTAATTGAAAAAGTCTCTTCATAGCTATTTCTCTCGTTCCTCCGTGTATTGAAAGTAGTTTATCAGTTTTTGTTGGTAGTTTGACTATATATCGTCCGTCTTCTGTTCGTGAGTGAGTTGATTGGAAAATTTCTTCACATTTTCTTTCTTCTTGTGTTAGTGTTGTTTTATCATCATTATCCAACTCCCACATTTCTTTCAACATCTTGTTTAAGTCAAGGCTATGATGCATCACAATGAAATCATTGGTTTTTCCTTCTTTGTATATGTTCCCAAAAAGGATCCACCCCAGGCTGGTATTTTGAGCGCATGGAGAACCAGGGGGGCCCTTGATTATATCACTTCTTAATATTTGGGCGCATACTTCGACACCTAGCAGTAGGTCAATTCGTCCTCGTTTATTGAAGCCTGGGTCGGCTAATATTAGACCTTCTAAATGAGACCAGGTGTTGGTTGGAATGGTATGTGATGGTAATTGCGTTGTAATTCGCGTTGACATAATATAAGCCTTCACTCTTAACTTAAAACTGTCGTCGTATCTTGATCGCAGCTCGATGTAGGCAGCATGTTTGATAGCAGTTGTGGTCGAGCCAACCCCATTGACTGTAGCGTGAGCGGAAGTTCTCTTGAGTCGTAACAGCTGGGCAGCTCTCTCACTAATGAATGTGGCCTGTGAGCCCTGGTCAACTAGTGCACGTAGTATGGTCACTCGTCCTGATTCGTCACATACTGGCACTAATGCTGTGGCCAATAGTGCTGTAGACGTGCTTGCTGTGAAATGCGATGAAAGTTCAACTGGTTTATCAGCTTCCTTTGATTGGCTTTGTTCTTCAGTTTGATGGTGCTTAGCTTGTTTGTTGTCTGGTTGATTTATATTACTTGTTGGTGCATTTTGATGAACTAGAGAATGGTGCCGTTTATGACATATACGGCATGACATATTTAACCTACATTTTCTAGCTGAGTGTCCTGATGCCAGACAATTGAAACACAGCTGGTGCTTCTTCACATATTCACACCTCTCCGTTGGTTCCATTTTAGTAAACTCCTTACAATGGCATAGCGTATGATTGTCCTTACAAATCAAACAACTTCTTGCTTTGGTAACAGTAGGTGTTGTAGAAACGTGGACTGTACATTCTTTACCTCTTGATGATTTCTCTCTTGAAGGTGGACTGATCAGCTCTAGTGTGCGAAATTTAGTTTGCAAGAATCTTACAAGATCTTCCCATTTCGGCAATTCCTCCAAATTATCTTTGTATGCAAACTGCTCCCACTCCCGATGTGAATCGGGGTCCAATTTCTGCACAGTCACAAATATGACAAATGGATCCCACGAATCAGTAGACACGTTAAGGTTTCTTAAACTGTTAAGACATTCACTGGTTGTGTCTAACAATACCTTGATATGATTTGCAGTTTGAGTAGGAATCTTTCTTTGCGTAACCAGTTTTCGTATCAGAGAATTCACTATAAGCCGCCTGTTACCATACCGATCCCTTAACAAATCCCAAGCTTGATCATAATTACTTTCTGTTATTTGTATGTGCTTTAGTAAAGTTTCTGCTTCTCCGGTAATGCTACTCTTCAAGTAGTGAAGTTTTTGAACCTTTGACAGCGTAGAATTGTTATGAACTAACGACGTAAACAGGTCTTTGAATGAGGTCCAATCTTCGTAAATCCCAGAAAAGGCAGGCAACTGAATTTGAGGCAACTTGAGATTTCCTTCATAAGTTGAGCTGTTGTTGTAAGCAATATCACTTAATCTCGGGTTAATAATTTTCGATAATAAATCTTTCAAATCAGCTTGTGTACATAAATATAAATCTTCAAAAACAAAGTAGTCTTCATTTACAAAATACGGTATATCATTCTTCTTTTCTTTCGGCACCACCTTCACAAGGTTATGATGCGCCGTAGTGAACTTCTTCCAATACTCTTCAATTGATTGTAAGCGTGTTTCAATGTATCCTTTAGTTAGTCTTTGTTTTGGACATTTCTTCAAGTTAGATTGCGCTTTTTGTAATAATAACGCAATATCTTCTAGCTCCGTTAGCAATTGCTCAGCAGTAGACACTGTAGTAGTCATTATTCCAAAAGAAGATGCAATATAGGTCACGTAGTTGAAGAGATAAATCCAATCGTAATATTTTGAAGAAAAAACGTCAATTATACTTTGCTTAATAACTGCACAAATCACTCATAAGAAACGAGTTTCTTATCTAAGGAATGCGGCGCTTTGTTCTCGCGTGGATCATTAGACCACCCAGGTAGATATTTATCCGGCTTGAAATTCGACCATATGTCTTGATGATAGGGTTCAGATTTGTTTGTAAGGACGGAAATAAACTTAAAGAGGTGTTGCTTTGACTGGTTTAATTCTCATACTAATTTGCGACTTCATAATACATGCGTTTAAAAGGATAGTTACACACACACACTTAGATAAAGGTACATACATGCATACAGTTACTTAATATTGAAATGGTTTGAACACAGTGTGAGTACTTAAGCAGATAATTCTTCATCAAAACTCCAACATTCAATCTCAGGAGCAACTTCTACAAACTTTAATTCTAAAGCAAAGCAAAGAACTCAGAACTTGAACGAATAAGACTTAGTGCACATCTGATTACATTAAGTGGTTCTGAACCTACATTCTCGCGAACATTGTAATAGTGGAATAATTCTATCTGGCAATTTTTCTTTCGAAGTTTCCCCTTTTCCTTTCCCCACGCTATACAAATAAAGAAACTCAAATACAGAATAACCCTGTCCCGGAACAATGACTTGCAGTCATACAAATATTTGCTCCGTGCGGGAATAGAAACCGCGATACGCGGCGCAGCAGACTAACGCTCACGCTGCGCGCATTGAAGAAAAAGAAGTTTGAGAGAAACATTAAATAAATTCGGGATTCGGGAGACTGCCGAGTACTTTTTAGTCTAATAACTGAGATAAAAAAATTGATACTGGCCATTATTCCCTCAAAATGCGCTTAGAATTTACATTATCACTGAAGATTTTATAGATTAAAATTTTATCTGAAGAGATGATCTACAAAATATTTATTAAAAAAATATGAAAAAAAAAAAAATATTCTGAAGACGTCTGAATATGGATTATAATCGCACATTATAATCTTCAGCATTCTTATATCAATGAGAATATTCATTAGGTGCGTCCACACAGAGCGAGCAGCCTCGCGAGGCATTTGCTGCTCGAGGAAAATGACAAGCGAGTCTGCTCACTCTGTGTGGACGCGTCTATTGTTTTTCGCCCGAGGCATGAAACAATATACGCTAGCAAAACAAAAGCCGACACTGGATGGCTCGGACGCTCGGTCGCTCGACCGCGGTAGCGCTGTCACTTGCCTCACCCGAGACACGTCTACACCAACCGCCGAGCAGCTTCGCGCGGAAAATGCCTCGCGAGGCTGCGTGCTCAGTGGGGACGCACCTATTGACACATTCTTTTTTCTATGATCAATAAAAGTAGTACATACTCGCGCTATTGATAAAGTAGCATGGTCGCGGGACTTATCTCATTACCGTGACCCCGGAACATAAAGGGCTATTGAAGGACACCGTGGATTTTAGTCAGTACGAGTCTGACAGTCCCTTTCGCCCTGGCCTGGGTGGGAGGACTCATTTGATGATTTTACCACGAAAAAAAAAAATTGGTAAAGTAGCATATGCACGGTAAACGAAATTCGATTTTCACACACAAAGCAATACACATCCATAAACAGAATTTACTAATTCTACTTCCAAGTAATACCACACCGTTATGAGCATAAGCCCATCAGTAGATAGACACCGGCTCGTAGCGGACTAGGCAGTAGTTACTCGACTAGGTTATTACCCGGCTCATATGCTCATAATTCGTCGATTCCCTTCCGGGCACTCCCGGGCTACAATTTGAGCTGCCGTGGGTCTACCCTCTGGCGGTACTTACGTTTTGCTGAATTACTGACCCACACTTTTCTGTTAACACATGAGACATAGAGAGGGTGTGGAAAACAGTCCAAGTCGATTTACATATAAATTATAATTTTTGTATTAGTTTAGTTGAAAAAAATATGTTCAAGTAAACATTGTGATCTAAAACTAAGCAATTGGTGCAACTAATTGATGATTAGACTTCGCAAATCACATGGTTACATAATGTACACACTTCTGAAAAACACTTCATCTTCTTTCACAAGAAAATTACCATTGAATGTAAAAGTAGTGTATTGAGGAATAGATCACTAATACTGCTCAACACACTACATTCATACAAGCCCTTCTAATTAACAGTGCCTACGGCAAAAACTTTTTTACACGACGCAGCGCAGTCGCGGTAAAGTCCACCGCACGTCTGCGGTAACACTTTGAAATACAAAAACCATCCTTCCTGCTACGGAATAAAAGTAATGGTAGTGGTACATTGTCGCCGTGGAGGTGCCGTTGAGTAGCACCGGTAGAGGGAGCTTTAATCAAACAGCCCGTTAGGTAATAACTGGGAGAGTTGGTTCGAATTAGAGATAAAACCGTCGACATAGATCTAATGCGGTAATTATAGGTAAACGTTACTTTGAATTGACTCTGTAATTTTAGCGACCGAATACAGTGTGGTTTGGATAATAGTTTCCGTATTTGTGAATGCTGTATTTTAAGATTCAGGTAGAATTTTAAATTACTTTATTTATGACTAGCTTCCGCCCGCGACTCCGTCCGCGCGGATGTTGGTCTTCGCGTGGATGGTTCATTTCTCCATTTTGAGTAACTCTGACAATGACATCTTATAAATATCCATTGGACCCAAATACGGCGAAGCCTATAATAATTAAGGAGATCTATATTGAGCTACTGCTGTTGAGCTCGCGTTCTAATAATAATAATATAATAATAATAATTAATAAGATTAATAATAAGAAAAATAAGATTTTTAAGGGATGTTAGTCACCGTTGCCGGCACGAAGAGAAGTTCGGTTTCTTGACAAAGATTTATTGTCCACAACGTACAAATTATTTATATAAAATAGGACAAGTCCCGACCACCTTTTCCCAGGGAGGACGAAGGCAGGGGTTTTTGGTCCTCTATCCCAAAAATAACAGAATTGAATTACTGTTTAACTTTATGATAAAACTTAGTAGTCGAGTCTTGTGTAGCTAATCCAATTAGGACGTAGCCCGCAAGTGCACTGCTAGTTAAGTCACACAGAAAAATAATAAAGTCGCGGTAGTCATTAACTATCGGAGAATCTTAACTGAGATGGCGTTGTGCCTATGACGCGCATTTCTGAATCGCGGTATTCAAAAATGCGCGTCATAGGCACAACGCCATCTAGTGGTGAGTGGTGGAACCTTTTTAGAAATCAATGGAGGCAGGCGTGGCGTAATGTTCTACTTTGATAATAGGTGTCGCCAGTGGTTCCATAATAAGGTTTGATACAGATTTTTTTTTTCTACGTATTTTTCCAGGATAAAAAGTATCCTATTTTATGCCCAGGATAATAAGGTATAATTATACCAAGTTTCATCGAAATCGAACCGTTAGTTTTCACGTGATGCCTGCACATACAGACAGACAGACAGACAGACAAAATTTTTTTTAATCACATATTTGGGTTTGGTATCGATCCAGCAACACCCCCCGCTATTTATTTTTTCAATATTTTCAATGCACAGAATTGACCCTTCTACAGATTTATTATATGTATAGATAAATGTCAACGGAACTTGAAACTCGATGTGTATTAACATTGGTATTCTAGCAAGTGCCTTGAATCCATTGCTCGACTGTCACAGACGCAGCAGTCATGAAAAAAGTATCCAAACACCCACAAAATTTAGGTTGACATCCAAAACAAATTAAAATATGATGTTCAATATTAATGAAAACACCGGGTGCGCCAAAGTCCACCTAAATTTTCAACTCCGATAGTTGGAAATCCGAAATTGTTCCTTTTTATCCTAAAAATCACAATTCCAAAGAACTCTGTCTCTAATGTTCATCTCCTTTGCTTCATGTGCATATGCATGAGGGCGGGAGGGTGGGACTGCATCCTGCATGAAGCCTGGATTTTCGTAGCGGAATTAAAACTAGATATTTTTCATAACATTTACGGCCTTCAATTGTCAAAACAATTGTTAAAAAAAATGGCCACAGTTTGAGATTTATTCTTCCGCAAAAGATGGGTTATGAAATTATGAGCACTGACTGTACATCTATCGAGGAAATACCCTACTAGACTAGACTGAGAGCTACTTAACCCCCCGGAACCCTGCTTACCGGAATCACCTGTAATTTTTTCTTAACTTTATGGTCGATAAACTACACCGTAGAAAAATCTCAAGCTTATAGGACAAAGACTTTTTGTTTTTTTTTTTCATACACATTCAAAACGTATGGCTTCTGAAGTGCAGGGCTGAGACCTGCCAGGTCATCGTTACTATACTTAACATACTATAACTCATCACTAAGCTTTCTATCACTGCAGGACAACCGTCACCCGGATGGCTCAGTAGCTCTTGGGCTGCTAAGGTATCAATGGACTCAATTCATTTTCGAGAAAACCGATGTTTGTGTACAAGTACTGTCTCACCAACCGTGAGATTATTTCTATTAAACAAACTAAACTCGTCAGTTATCAAGACTAGATAATGAAAATTACTTTAACGACTTGATTGAATAACTGTTTAAAAATAAAAAGTTGCTTCATTGGATTTCTGTTCTAAGAAAAACAAGACAACATGTTTGTGAACATCTCTAGTTTTCCAAGCGTATACGTATAATAGCTCAAAGCCTCAAACCATACTGAGAGCTCTATTGTATTCAGTTAAAAACCACTCAATTACACGGTGAAAACATTTATCTTGCGCTGCACGCAAAATCATAGGAGGGAGCGGGAGGCTCGTATAGCTCTCAGCGCCGACTAACAATAGCATTCCGGTAACCCGACACCTATTGTTGTGCAGCTTCCCTATCTAATTCTCTGCAGGTATATATAGGTATAGAGAGCAGCGTAAATATCAAGTGCTTCAGGGAAATTATCAAAGGTTTCATTTATCGAGTTACGGAGGAAACAAAAACAGGAGGATACTGACCTAGATTAACGTATAGTGGTATTATAAGAAATTTAATAGGACTCCGTAGAAGCATAGGCAATTTCTAGTAATCTAATATATAAAATTCTCGTGTCACAGTTTTCGTTGCCATACTCCTCCGAAACGGCTTGACCGATTTTGATGAAATTTTTTGTGCTTATCCGGTATCTATGAGAATCGGCCAACATCTATTTTTCATCCCCCCAAATGTTAGGGGTAGTCCACACCTAATTTTTTTTTAATTATTTATATGGCAAAACAACGTTTGCCGGGTCAGCTAGTAAATAAATAAAAGCTTCGTCAAAACGGTACGTACCCATTCGATGTCAAGCTATGGTGTGTTTATCAAGGAAAATATTTTTAGATCTAGTTACTGGGAGTCAGAGTAACTAACGGGAAGAGTGAATGCAGATTGAGTGCAGATTTTAACAATTCATTGAAATCTGGAAACAATTTTCAGTGAAATTGGTACGTTTCTCATTACTTAGATCGACTTTTCAGAAGTATTGTGTTGTATTATTTTCCTTTTGTAAATTAAAAAACACAGTATTATATCACTCAAATAGCAAATTTTGACTGAGTTGTTTATCTGTTGTCAACGGTTGATATTCAATAGCCAACAATTTGATATAACATCCGTTTGGTTATACTAGTCAAAAGCTGATAAAAATGTTGTTTTACTTTGAAGCTAAGACATTTAAACTGCAGAGGTGAAGTCTCTCTACTCTTCTTACACGAACCATAATATTATCTGGTCTAATTATAATGTATGATGACATGACTGTAGATTAGTGATTACTTATCAGCCGACTATTCCAAAGTTATCGAAAAAGATGTTCTCTTCGAAACCCAATAATGTTGTGCACAAAAAGGAATCAAATAATAAAAGTATATTTTGAACATCGTTATGAACTGAGCGCTGTTATTGTAACACACGACATTTACGACCGGCTCGGGACGCGTAAAGAACTGCTTCACTAGCGCCACAACACAAGGAAGCACAGAAGTCCTATTGACAACTCCCGGTCATTGGGGAATATGAATGTGCAAGAGACACAACGTTACTGCATCGGATCACTTCTAGCCTACTATGACTTATATTAAGCGCTATTTAAAGGGTGCATTAAAATCATCTTCATCTGCCTTTTTCCAATCATTTTGGAGTCAACTTCTAACCAGATGCAGCTCAATACCAGTCTTTAAAATCAGCGAATGTCTGTCCGACCCCCACAACTCAGATAGTAACAATAGGCTTTGTTAAATCTTATTGTGAGAATTTGAGCGACTGAATGTACCTATAGTTTGTCAAAGATTTATAAATCACAGCAACGGACGGCAATGCAATGGTGCAATGTTAAAAGAATTAATAATAATAAGAAATACTTACTCGATATTGACTGAGAAAGATAAACAAATCTCGACCTAGCGCGCGAGGTTGTCGACGACATGTGGAATTTTTTTGATTGGGACAAACCCACCACACTATTCCCAAACCACTGCAACTCCTGAGAGCCAAAATCAACAGTGGCAACCACCAGAAAAGCGCCGAGACAACAATTTAGGACCCATTAATATTAGTAGTCATTTTTACCCTTGGTGCAAGGCAACTGGGCTTCTCCCAGTTGTAATGTCCCTTTGTGCCTATTGGCCTTGCTTTTTTCTGTCTCCTGCCTGCATGGAGGGAAGTGGACATGTGGAATGTGAGATCGGCTATCATTGTGCGATAGTCGTTACGGCCAATGACCTGATGGCCAAGAGCTTCGACGAACATTTTTCGAGGCTCTCCCTAGGTGGTTGGATCAAGGGTCTGATTCAGAAGACAGTACTCCTCGATACGGCTCGCGTTGTGAGGAGGTTCCTGTCTCTGGAGCCCTAACCACAGATAAGCTTGGACCCTACTCCCACGCCGGCGGACTACTATTTATAAATTTTTAAATGTTTGATATACAGAGACTGACTAGAAAGACGCGTTTCCTACAAATCATCTCCATATTATGAAGAGGAGATTGAACATTACAGGTATTACATAATAAGATAAGTAACGTTTAACATTTCTAAGTAATCCATCTCTTTTGTCTGATCTTTTAAACTGGCTGCTAATCTTTGCATTAGAGCGCGAATTATAAGCTACTTTCGCAATTGAAAAACGAAGTTATTACATAGGTCAATATGGTATCAAAAGACCCGAAAATACCCTAAAATAAAATACAATGAACCTTCTATATTGTGGTTACTCGGTACGTTACTTCAAACCGCAGCTTATTAACGAGCAGAGGTCTTGTTTTCTTTCACCGTAATAGGATACAACTATCTGTTATATGTTCTTATGTTACAAGAGAAATTGAACAATATAGGATAAAAAGAAAAGTGCAATTAGAGATGAAATTCTTTTTCTTATATTTATATGTAAGAAAAAGAAACCTATACGCTAGTTAACGGAATCAAGTTGACATTGTAATGGTACCTGTAATTGGCATAGTGTATTGTGCATTAACGATTATTTTATTTTTTCCTTTTCCTTATAAATTGAACACATTTTTGCCTACCATAAGGTACGTATTTGACAACGTCCCTTTACTTTAGTAGATGTAAGCTCTACGTAAAAAAACTAGATAATTCAGAGGAGCAAACCGGACGTCATTTGTGGGCACCATAATACACCTCTGTCCAACTAGGAGAATGTAGTTATTTTTTTTCCCAATGTCCTGTTCTACTACTAATTCAAGTTGTACATACTGTTATCGGTAGTTATAATTCAACTGAATGTATAAAGAGATTCCTATGGAACTGACGCTGTAGGTTACATAATACCTATTCACAGTTGGTGACTTGCAATTTCTTGATGACATGAACTATTCTGAATGTAGCAAAAGTAATTACACAAATGGGCAGTGGCAAAGGAGTCATTCATGTGACTTGCGTGTTATTACGTTTCAAAGTTTAATGAAATACTTAGTCATACATTACCGGCTTTTTTGGTATTGGTTATTGAAAATCTTTTATTTAGATTTTTTGTTAACTGTAGGAGATAACCACGACGTAAATGAATAACACGAGAGAGACCCACGACACAGCAGAAATTCCTAATGTGGGACAACGTTTTATTTAAAAAAAAAACAAAAAGTATTATTTGTATAATCATATAATACTTTTTTTAATAATAATTTATTTACGGAAAATACAGAGATTGCAGTTATACATAAAGGTCTTACAGAATATGTTAAGTAGTCTACAATAGAGTGGGTGTAGCACTGTTCTCCTAGCTAGGTTATGAAATAACCTGTGTTAAGGAGAAACATACTAGGTCCCCTTTTTTAAAAGGTACAGTGCCAATTAATACATAATATAGTACGTGTAGATGCTGCAGTTTAAATTATATACCAATGATTAAATACTAGTTTTTATTTTACGTAAATCTTATTCTGCTTACTTATTTTGTGTGGGTGTAGTGGGTCAGTAAACTTTTAAACTTTCTTGAGAAGTTTACTGATAAAAAACCTCTAAGCCCCTTCTTCAGGCTACAACAAAGGAGGACAGAGTTAATCAAATTTTACTGTAACGGAGTGAAAGGGGATAAAATGAATAATATAAGCACAGCACTAAACTTTATTTCATCGCCCGATACAGGGGCTACTATATATGCAGGAATGTAGCCTGTAGCTTTGGCCGAAGTTTCGGACGCTTCTGTACTTTTTAACTTACGAACATTAGTGATACGAACTAAAAATTTGATGACAACATGATTGCACAGTTGTACCGACTCCTGATGTGTTGTCAGAAATGATGAATTCAAAACTAATAGGGAATAAGGTTCACTTAAAAAATTATAATTATTTTCGCCCGTAATCTTCGTTGTCGGACTAAGAAAGTAGACCCCCTGAGTCGTGCTGGTTTCGCGTCGTTGCGGCTTTGTCTCGACCTCGTGGGGTTTCAACGTCAGCCACGAGACGTTGTTAAAGAAAATGAGTGTTAGACTACCTAGAAATCTTTGTATCTTAATTCTTAAGTAAACGGTCTTGAAAGACTTTGCTTGCTACTGCATTGGCACCTGAGAGAATATTCTACCTTTTTTCAACTTTCAAAATCAAAATCAAAATCAAAATATTTTATTTTACATGGGCCTCAATGGGCACTTATAAAACGTCGAGAAAAAAAAAAAAATTGGCACGGTTCGGGTTGGTCGTTTCCATGGAGAAGAACCGGCAAGAAACTCCATGGTTACTCTTTTAAAATATTTGCTTTTACAATGTCATTATTACAGTTTGGAATACATAAACACGAGAGAACATCGTAGGCATGATAAGAAGAGGGAACTTCTTATCAAAAGCAATACAAAAATAAAAAAATAATAAAATAAAAAAGTATATAATAATATATACGTAATAAAGTAAGTAGACGATTGAGATAAAATGGGCATCTGGGAATTTACACAACCAACAATGTTCTCGCATTCACAATTCTGGAGTAAAAAGAAGCTATATAAAAAAGAAGCTATATTAGCCAAAGTTATATTAAAAAGAGACAAAACAAACACAAAAACAATAGAAAAAAAAAATGTATAAAAGTAAAAAATAAAAAGGTAGTACCGTGATTCAGAGCAGTTAATAGACAATATACCTATCTAATTTTTAATAAAACTGTTGAAGAACCAGGGAAGCCGCATGAACAGAAGGAACTATTGCCAAACATCTTTGTCTTCAACGTAGTCCTTAATTTTGTAATATGCTTTTTTAATAAGGCTTTTTCAATATGATATACCTATAATTTGAGTCACACTTTTGATTCGTTCGAATTGTTGAGTCCTAAAACATAGTAATCCCTCACCTAATTGAAGGCGTTTTCCTTCGGTGTGACGAATTGATCATTTATTTGTAACAAATACGTGGTACTCGTAGTAAACTTTATGCTGTCGTAAGTAATAAAACGGGTGAGTGTTCTGCTACATGTGTCTAGTGTATACGATACCTATGCTTTTTGTTACTTTGTCTGTTATACCCAAAGGGTTAATCAGAAATTTACCTATTGCACATTCAATAGTCAGCGCATCTATTGTCATCGACTGGACACAGCTTTGTAATCCGAGCAGCTACTGAGAAAAGGGCTGATGGAAAACTCAATGACACTTGTTTAGTTATAGTTTAAAACATAACTGTATAACAATACTTAAAAAAACACTAACTACTTTAACATAACACAACTTTTATTTAATAAACAAATAATGCTTTAATGTGACAGCTATTACGTTAAAACGTTTTATATATAAGTACTAGGAATAATGGCATTGCTAGGTTTTTAGTTTCAAGCAACAGCAAAAGCAGACATAATAATGAAAATAAATAGATTTTTAATTGACACTATGAAACCTCAGTGTTACTGAGTAAGTTCTAGACAATGATTGAAACTATCTTTAATTGGGAGGCGTGACTCCTACATTACTTACGACCACACCTGCTTTGGCTAGCAAAAAATAACACGCTTCTTTATAGAAATAAGAGAACAATAAGAAAGCTTAAGATTTCATTTAAGCTTAATGTTTCAATACGATTTAATGCTCCTAGTGAGAGAATCAGTTTATTGAGCGATCGATTTTTACAAAAAAATAATACTAATATGAACCACACACTAGTATTATTCATACTTTTTTCGACCGAGACACGAAACAATATACGCGAGCAAAACAAAAGCCGACACTGGATGGCTCGGGCGCTCGGTCGATCACCCGCGGCAGCGCGCTCACTTTCCTCGGCCGAGACACGTCCACACTAACCGAGCTGCTTCGCGCGGCAAACGCCTCGCGAGGCTGCTCATTCTATGTGGACGCACCTAGTGAATAATGTTTCATGCATTCAGACATAATACTTAAATACGTACAAAAGCAGCCCTGTAGGAAAGATAAAAATGTATTTTTTGAATTCACATTGTGCTTTTAAATAATGTTTATGAATAGATTAAAGATTATTTATAAAAACAATTTAGAAATACAAAAATAACACGAAAAAAGCTTTAAGCCCGCCTCATACCTATCTGTAACTTGTTATGGACGTAGGCGTAACATTACGCCCGTGTCTGCTCCTTATTTTGGCTCTCAATACGTCATGCCGCACTGATTTGATGCTCATCTTACTTTCAGCGTATTTGGCTGTAACGACATACTTATTGCTGTCGGTGACGCAAACTTATGTTACACTACACTCAAATGTTTTTCCAATCTTCTCTCACATTTTAACCCCTATTATAAACTAATATAATAAAGCAAGTGAATTTGTTGCGCTTATCTCGGGAACTACTGGTTCGCATTCAAAAAATATTTTATGTGTTGTATAATATATTTATCGAGGAAGGCTGTAGTCTATATTATATCACCCTATCTACGAGCTATATTGGCAGGCCTGTTGGTCTAGTGGTTAGTGACCCTGACTGCTATGCCAGAGGTGGTGGGTTCGATTCCCACCCAGGACAAATGTTTGTTTATTGAGCACGATCATTTGTTCTGTGTCTGGGTGTAATTTATCTATAATATGTATGTATTTAGAAATATATAAGTATGTTTATCAGTCGTCTAGTCCCCATAACACAAGCTCTGCTTAGCTTGGGACTAGATGGCGTTGTGTGATAGTTGTGAAATATTATTATTATTTCGTTTATTCATTTAACTTACATATTTAACTTACTTAACTTACAAAGATGCAGCGCGTAAAACCACGAGGAACAACTTGTCAAATATGAATAACCTTCACTGAAAAACCGTATGCTTAAAGTGCTCATTGGACAACACTCAAGTTAAGCATTTCTTACTTTTCTTCTGTAAGTTGTGCCTTTACTTAACAATATCGAAATGAATAATAAATCAGTGTTTTTACCTTTAAATAAAGAAATACACATAAATATTTAAATAACTTTCTACAATAGGCAATTTAGCGTAAAACAGTCTTAAGAGTGACATGAAGCGATAGTGAAATAACGAAGGTACATGACAAATGTCGTACCCTCGTCGGGCGGATCAGCAGGAATATCTAGGTAGTTGCTGTTACGTGGCCTTTAAAAGACACCTATATTTGTACTGAGACGTTGGGGGCAAGTATGAGGCTGTCACCAGCAGACAAATATTATTTTGGCCTTTTATTGGTTGGCTGTGCTGTTCATTTAGCTCCCTTCAAAATGGTTGAGCTGAATGGTGCTGATACATGTGTCATGTTCGTGAACGGGCGCTGTCAGTTGGGACTGGTCATCTCTTAGTTGCCACGGTTTATTTTAATTATCTATTGATCATTTTGTTTCTGAATTGTCTTTGTTTTAATTTTCTACTGTGGACACTTTTAACTTGCTACATTGTTCTCACATAATGTACCATCTCAAAATGAATGATGTAACAAAGGTTCTGTAATAATTTTGGTGATCTAAAAAGAGTGTCCATGGAGTTTCTTGTCCGTTCTTCTCCATAGAGATCTACGCTTTGGAATGAGCACCAACGGTACTTTCACAGTTTTTATGTCTTGTGACTGGGACTGTAGCACCATAACTTTTTAGTGTTTAATAATATTTTTATTTGTCTATGACAATTCAAACCTGTAACTGGCCTACTTGAAATAAACGCTTTGATTTTGATTTTTGATTTTGTTCACTTAATATGTGTACATTAACACCTTTCTTTATAATTTTAAATATTATTATAATATCTTTTAGAATAGAGATAGGAGATTTATGGTTAGTTTTGCAATTTTGGCACAGTAATATTTCAGTTTTAACACTAAATACTAATTAACACTAAAGTGAAGGCTTTCAATAGTTACTGTTAACTTCAGTTAGAAAAATAACACATAACGTACAATGACAAAGGTATCCGTCAAACGTCACACCCTCGTCCAACGAATAAATAGCTGCCAGTGTTCACGTATCGTACACGTACCGTTCACGTACCGGCTACACTTCCAAGTGATACCGTCGTCAAAGTACAAGGGAATTGTAATTATAAATCTCTAAAGGCAGAAATTAGTAATCGTCAGCTACGGCGTAGCAGTCGTCGGTTACGGCGTAGATAAATGTCGTAGCCGCTTGCTACGCCGTAGCAAATACGTAGTCTTTCTAAATAAAAAATGAAATTTATCTTACTGAATTGGAAAATGTTGTTAATTTAATGTATTTACAATCATCTCTAACGTCACTTTGTTAAGGAGCTGTTAATTTTAATAGACTTACTATTAACTGTAAGGTTTGCAAGGAAATTACCTAGCAAAGAGAAAATTGGTTGCTCCATGAAGTAAACACGATCCGATGTTTGTACCAATTTGACATGCACTAACGATCCCAATACCTGGAAGGGACTCGACAGTCGACGTTTCAAGATCACATCATATTACATCATCACGCTTGTATTCCTACGAGGGGCAAGCAAAGCTTTTTTAGAACTGTCACATTTTTCTACAAAACAGTTTGTTCGTGATGAAATGTCAAGCATGTTGACATAAATCGGCATTATACAAGTAAAACTGTTACTGAGAAACTCCAATGGAAAACTGACTTATCAGGGAATTAAACCAAAAGCCTTCACAATTAGAAATAAGTACTGTTAATTTTGTAACTTTCCAATCATTAATAACAATTAAACAAGGAGGTTCGCGTTCGGAAATCTATCCCAAGAGGCCTTCAGAAACCACGATTACCAAATCATCGAGGCAGTTAATTAAACCTGCTGCTACTCAAACCCATATTTACTTAACATAATCAACGATTTACAATTAAAAATAGGAGCTTAAACCGTCCTCTTTTATTAATCGCAGCCTTTGGATAGATGTGGGTTCACGATAATACCTCCCGATCGAAACACATCTTCATTTGCGTCGGATAAATCATGCAGCCTCCATCAATGTGTGACTGAGATACGATCTGATTGAGCGTTGCTTTGTCGGGCTGGAATTTACCGCGTGGTTCCCGACGTAAAATAGGCTTTACCTTCATAGGGAAAACTTCAGAGGGGATTGTATCAAGTAGAAGAGAAAACGCACCGAATTTGTCGTGTTAGTTTTATTTGTCTGCCAACAAGATAAGACTCGGGTGTAGCACTGTGTATCTGTACTAGCACGTATTAATATCTTCAAGCGCTTGGAAGCGATTATTCAATTGGTTAATAAAATACATGCACCGACTGACACGTATGAGGTTTACTGAATAATTATTATTTTACTATAAGTTAAATTTAGAAATAAAATTCATTGCCCAGTCAAAAAATTTGCCTTATTTTTTTTCATTCCAGCTGCTATTCTTTATTATTTCTCTGTATTTTCAGAATTTATGTTTTCCTCCGTGCCTCGGCGAGCCCGCAAAGCTGTAGGTCCCGTACGTCATTTGTAATTTTTGGGAGACTTAACTTTTCCTTGGAAGCTCGAGTCTGACAACCAGTCTCACCCAAGGGTAACGTATTACACAGTATCTGGTGAGCTACTCAATCGCTCCATAATAAATATTCAGCAGCATTCCGTTCGCAGATAAAGTTGGTAAAGGCAAGCCTGGTGATGATGATTTTCAGACTTCATTTATTAATTTTCTCGCACACCAACACCAATACTAACGATAGGTACATATATTTTTATGAACCCCGTATGATCAGCGAAGAGCATGAAATTATTATAAGAACACGTTCATATTCCAATTTTATTATGAAAACGTGTGGGGGCCGCCATTTTGAATGACGTGTGAATATAATGATGTTTTAAATAAAAGAATAGTAGGTAGGCCTCACCAAGTTGGCCTTAAATTCAGTGAAAGAAAATATACAAGTGTTGGATTAGCTGGTAATTAGCACAATTTGAAGGGTCGCATCCGCATACCTAGATGACTTTTATGACCCATTTTTATGAGTAACTAGCTGACACGGCGAACTTCGTATGTAGGTACATATTTTATTTCTCCAGTTGCGACTGAGAAAATGGAACTCTTCCGATAAAATAAATTAGTGGGTCAGAGACCATTCGTCCCCTAAGATTCGCACCCTGTGCCCACTCGTCCGCTGGAACTTTTGAGGGGCCCATTCGTCCCCTGAAGAATATTTATTTTTATTCATTCTTCTAATATAAGTTTCATCAATTCATGTGTATACTGCAGCTTGGTAGTCCTGGTACAGTCGCGCAGAAAAGGGTAAAATAAAAAATTAATGTTAGCAAAATAATTTCATAATGTTATTGACTTATTTAATGTTATTATTTCGTCAAAGATCTGTCAGTCTTAGAATTTTTATAATCTGTGGTATTTTACGAAGACTAAACAAGTACATTCTGAAAATCTTCTCTTGATAAAATAACCTAGAAAAAGGCCTCGATACAAAAACAGATAGTAAACAGAATCAATAAAATATCCGCATCAATCATGTACGTCGAACATTGATTTAAAATGCTTTGTGAATTACAGTGATTGTCGACCGATCCCTACTGTAAACAATTCCAATTTATTAATATTAACAAGCTTACCCTTGTTTGATGATTTCATAAATAATTCGCGAGATGCACCTGATACTTTTAATGAATGACAATTAATTAATATTTGGCGTTCGTTCGGTTTAATGAGATTTATAACTTTAATAACCAAATTCATTTACTGATGACTACGGTAGTCGCTGTTGATATTATTTCACAGGGTTTACTATAATAATTTGACTTACAGACTTCCTTAATTTTATTAAAAATGTTGTGATTCTGGTAACACTTAAGCGCAGAAAATCATCAAAATGTTTATCAATGGTTTGGCAACAACCGCTTTTACGTATTAAACTCACCATGTTCCTTCACTTCGCTTTGTGTTCCAGGCCCGCGAGATTCCCGCAACTCTAGCATGTGGCCCCATCATGTTCCGTCAATACATCTTTCGCTATATTTTATAAATTCTTACTTAGTCTTAAGCCTCCTGCAGACACACGCGATTAATCGCGCTGCGACAACGAGCCAAGCTAATTTCCACTCTAAAAATACTGCGAATGGTCCGCGACATGTCGCCCCGCGCGATTAATCGCGTGTGTCTGTAGGAGGCTTTATTCATATTATACATAATTCTTTATTCATATTTGTCACATTTCGCTAAACGTCAAATACACTTCAAAACAACATGATTACAACATCGTAATTTGTTCGAGTTGAATCCAAGCATATTATGGTTACCTACGAATTATACTTTAATATCAGGCGGAACGATAATGTGATGACTGTAATAACGTATTACTCTAAGTGTTCCGTTTCCTCCAATTCTGAAATTGTAATATTACTTAGACTTTTCTCTTGAATTATCTCGTTAAGACCATTTCTCAACATCCTCTAGTAAGAGGGTATTAACAACACACAAATCTCTTATACAAGCTACAAACAATAGATATTACTATAGATATAGGTAAGCTACAAACACAAGGTTTTTATATTATATGGAAAAATTAGAAAGCGTCTGTAGTGTACGAAAGAGGAACTTGTTTTTCCTTCAAATTAACGTCAAAATTCTAGTATACTTAACGTGACAAATACAAGTCCACTTTGACAGGTTAGACAGAGGTTTTCCTAGGTTTTCCTATAGTATACTTTCACTTCGCAGGTGACGGCGAACTTAGTGTCAACTGCGCACACACCCAGACCTCTTGTTGTTAATAGAATTCCTGATGGAGAAGGCAATAACAGTTTAGCCCGGGCATCAAATCCAGGATATGCTGCTTGCTACCTATATCAAGCAAGAAGTCAAATCTTTATGCGTTTCCGTTTCATTCGTTGTTAGTATACATACATTGCGTTCTTATCGTAACTACTCTCATGAAATATTTGAATGCCAGGCATTACTCATTACGTTAATATTCACCTAAAACCATTAGACTAATAAACCTAAACTATATAAATGTACAAATTCAAATTAGAAGCCACAAAACAATATTAAAGTACGAAGTAAATTGACAATCTGTCCGACAATTAAACTAACTTGAAAATTACTTTTATTAGCCAAATTGTGTTACCTCAAAATTGAGGGCAAAAATATAATTTTCTCATTAAAATATGTATTCAAAAGGGCGCAAATTAAGACTGTTTTAGTGTGCTAATAGAATTTGACATCTGCAAATAAAAAAGAAATTAATTAATAAATTACGATTGTAGTTACTTTGTGTGCTTCGTCTTTTTAAAGGAGAACACGGCATTTACCATGTTTTCCTTTCGAGAAGTAGAATAGTAAGATTATAATCGGACGGATCGGATTATAACAGGAGATCAACGCAATAAGAGAAAAAAAAAAGTAATTCACCTTGGATTCAGACGGCAACACTCTACGTGTGTTACTTGTGATAAACGTGGGTGATACGTTTCAAGCCAATTCCACGTCCAGTGTGGTCTATGGTCAGCCCTTTAGAGTCAAATAAGGTTTAAACCTTATAAAAGGAATAAGACTCACACTTCATCATAACATTTCAGTGTGTGGGTGGCTATAGGGGACCGCTAGCTCCCTGATAGTTAATCATTAATACTTGGTTTCATGACGGGATGAAAGGAAAACATCGACCTAATTGGGGTTATACCGGACAATCGGCTTAATATTATATATACCCAAGAAAACTTAAGTTTTATCGCTAAAAACGAGTCTAAGGTAATTTCTGACAAGATATTGAATTTATCGACTGTTCGGGCATTAACGTACACGACGAGGAAAATCATCGATGCATGAAGACCTGTCTCCCATTTACAATAATAATTCTGCTTACATGGACTTGCATTGAATAGCTGCACTGATAACACATGTATCTACCCGATGTGCCAATAATACCGGTTCGCTGATCCGAAGTCGGTACATACCCGTGAATCAACCGGACAATTGATTTACGTGGCCCGCAGAGTTACGACCTGCGACGCAGTTTGGATATCCTGCCGCTAACCGTGACGGATGGGGACGTGATAAACACCGCCTGTTGTGATTAATTCGCGTAATGATAGCGCTGTTAATTAGTTCTTGGTTTATTATTACAGTAATCTGTTAGCTCGTAATAACATGGGGAGGGTTAGTTTGTTTAATTGATCACATACCTAGCAAACTGACAGCAATTTGTCTAATTTTGCTGTTATAGAATCAAGAAAAGCAATATTTATAGGTGGCGTTTAGTAGATTGCCTAAGTTACTTTTTTTGTTTCATCATCATCAGCCTATAAATGTTCGGGGTGCTAAGACAGGAAACCTCCACGTGCGCCCGTGGACTGGAGTTCCCTCTCGGATACGTCCGGGGGGAAGACCAGTTTTTCGGGCCGGTGCACCCTGGGATGCGGGCAAAAACTCTCCTTAGGCACTGTGTGCCTAAGAGGTTTCTTTGCCCGTATGCAAATAGCCTGTCGGGTGGACGCTCCAACGCGTGTCCCTCTGAACAGCAGAGGGCACAGCGGTGGAGCAGGCTTGCGGACGGTGAGTAATGGGTATGCTCGCCGTCCGACTAAGGACCAAGCCCGGGTCGGTGGCGCGTCGTGTTTCACGCGTCACCGACGGGGCCCCTTATGGGGCCAAATGCCTGCCGGGGTCGCGGATTTTTCTTAATCCAGGACACCGTGGCCCCGGAACGTAAAGGGCATCCGACGGAACACGGGTGGATTTTAGTCAGTAAAAGTCTGACAGTCCCTCCCGCCCCGCCCAGGGCGGGAGGACTCATTTGATGATTTTGCCACCCTAAAAAAAAAAAAAAAAAAAAAAAAAGCCTATAAATGTTCCCACTGCTGGGACACAGGCCTCCTCTCTGAGAGAGGGAGTGGGCCATAATCTACCACGCGGGCCCAGTGCGGGTTGGTGGATGTCACATGTCTTCGAATTTTTGGTTCTAGGACATGCCGGTTTCCTCACGATGTTTTCCTTCACCGTTTTGAGAGCAGTGGTGTTGAAATAAATTACACAAAGTAATGCGCCAGACGGGGTTCGAACCCACGACCTACTACTCGTAAGTCGAGGCCGATACCACTGGGCCACCACTGCTTTTTTGTTTAGCGTGGCAGAATCATCAAATGTGTCCTCCCACCCATTACTCTCAGACTCATACTGACTAAAATCCACGGTATCCTTCAATAGCCCTTTATGTTCCGAGGTCACGGTAATTTCGGCTTTGACCCTCTAGAGGGGGCTCCGTCATCATGCCGACACTCTTTGAGGCGCGCGTGGAACTCAACGCGCCGTCGACCCGGGCATGGTCCATGGTCGGACAGCGAGTCACCCATTACTCGCCGCCCGCATGCCCGCGCCTACGGTGGCCGGAGATCGTCCCGCGACGTCCGACGCCGTGGGCGTCTACCACTGCGGCTGGGGTGGAGGGAAGACGCTATCCTCTCCCTCACGCGGCCCGAAATTGCATAAGTTACTTAGAAAAAAAATGTTCTTAATGTTTTACCACGTTATCCTACTTGCCTATCTTATTAATAATACCAAAATTAAACTTGAAAAACTGGCTACCTACGTACGGTTTCGATTTTAGTCATGTGCATGTCTTTGCTTTCACTCAACCCGATTTGACCTGCTGTCAAACCTCGCACATCATCAATGAGCTTCACATTACATGTCCCTCCACTGTCCTACTCGGGACACATAAATCTTTGGGGCACGTAAACTGTAAACTGACGCATTACGTTGACAAGAAACTGTTCCAGTTGTTGTGTGCTTCCGTGATGTTGCCGTACTGATAGACTTTTACGATCTCCCAGATGTGCAAACGATGTTTTAGTAGGGTATTAAATACGTGAATATTATTCGGTATCTTGTTAATGTTAGTTAAATCCTCAAAATTATATTTCTTTCTAAAACATTGAATTGAGAAATCTAGCACTGTTCTTTAACCAAAATGTTCGACTCCTACTTGAACTCTGCAGTATAATATGGAAACATCCAAACTCATCGGACATAACCTATAAAAAATAATTATACATCAGGAATTTCTAAGGAGCCGCCAATTTAAGGCTACCTACCCTCTCAACGATGTCATATGAAAACTGGTTTAGCCCCGATATTAACCGATCTAAATGTTTTGACTAATAGCCTCTAAAACTCACAATTCGTTGAATATCCACGTAATAATGGCTCAATGTGCGCTCGGATCACCGGACACCGAACGATCACAGATCACTGATGTTACACGATTGTGAAGTTACAGCTGATTTGGTAGATTTATCCGCCAATTCAGATAACGAACGTTTTAGGTTTAGTCGATCCTTCGATTTCCTATTCTGGTAATTTAATTTCCTTATCTAAAATAGGATTAAAGTATATGAAAAGTTTTAAAAATGTTATACTTTATTAAAACAAATATAATAAATTAGAAACTTGCAACAATAACACGGCATGCTTCGGAAGTCGGTTTACTGAATCATAATAATAGTACTGAGATATTGCATAACAAGAATGCGTAATTGAACAACTGTCAACGTAATATTAATGTGATGTATTCAAGACACAATTTCCACAACATCAAAAAGTTAACACCACCAGTGCGGAAATTCGGATATTTTCGGATACACGTCCGCCCGTCGCGTCCTTACGCGCGGCTAACGAGCCAATCCCGAAATGGAAGCATTCACGCGTTAGCATCACGAACGCAAAAATCAGACATTTTTGATGTTTATACCATAAGCTTTATAGCTATGGCGGTTTTATGTGCCTCTTGATTGAGCAGGGTGCGAGATAATCGATATAATGCGATTAAAAAACATGTTGTGGTTCATAAGTTTAAGAGTTTTGTATCCCGTACCTGTTTAAAAAGGTACGCTTGAAAACATTTTGTAGCAATAGGGTTTTCTGCCGATCATACTAAGCAATTTTCTCTATGATACTCATATCTGGTCCCTATGACTTATATTTAACTTGAATGAGAATAAAACACCACTGAAATCAATGAGACAATTAATTGGGTTAAACTTTAAAATGTTTTCACTCTGTCTGAAATCATCAAAAAGTACCAACCTTTAACAAATAAAATAAACATTAACGTATATTTTGTGAAGTGGGGGAGGCCACTTTATCGGCGTCATTTTATTCAGATCAACACAGCAGGCAACAAACCGCAGACACATTATATCCAAGCTTATTAAAAACGAAAAACGATGCGTCAGTGCATTATTTCTCGATCACTATCAAACACAATGACCGCAATCGTATTTAATGGTATTATTTCACAAATGGATGCTGTGCTTCCCCTGGGCATCATTCGCACGTTTCCACGACACTCAGGGGGAACGGTAGGACACTCCTATTTATAACCAGGAACTGCCATGAATTGATTATTACCTGAAAGTCTGCAGAATATAGCAATACTAGCTTTATATTTCTTAGAAGAAAAATGTTAGGCAATTTTATACAGGAGATTACGAGGAAGCAGTCGAGACGCTTCAGCATACAATTTTGTTTTTAATTTAGCTTTGAGTGGCAATATGTACCTATAATGTTTTAGCCTAACAATTCACGTTAATTGACTTTCTATATGTCTATCACAATCAATTGTTATCGAGCCGTTCAGTTCAGAGCCCTTATCACGAGTTTTCACTAGTTTGCTTTACAGCGACTTCCCAGTATTTACAGCGTTTCTTGTATGGAAAAATGGAACAGCGCCTCTGGTGTGCGAATAAGGAACTATTTTTTTCCTTGTTACTTGTCAATTGACAATGTCAAAGTTCCAGTTTACTTTACAGCAGAATAAGCGAAAACTTATGATAAGGCCTCAGCTGTACCTTACCTCATTTACCCCGTAAACTAACGCTGATTAAATACTGTTTTTTTTTAAATAAAATTTCCACTGCCACTGACATAACCCTTCAGTATTGTCAAAAAACAATACTGCACTATTTTATCATTAAATGAAAGCTCAATGAAACCTATCCTAGTATTTTTAGGCGAAATTAAGAGCTGTCTACTCGAAACGGTTCCTAACGTCCCTTCACACTTCCGCATTCCGCCCCAAAACCAATCAACGGTTCCCCTCAATAATCTACAGAGTTGACAATTCAATCGTTTGAACTGCGAGTAAATCTGAGTACATCGGGCCAGTCTATTAGGACGTGGGATCCAATAATTCACATCTGACAACTGCATTACAGGTTCCGCTCTCAGAGATAAGGGGCGGTCGGGACTGCATACAAATGTACTTTGTGATTAAGCAAAAAGGTTTTGGTATTTATGTAAATTTTTCAAACGACCGTTTTGCTGTGCGGTTGCTGCCTAATTCAAAAACACTCTTTTCGGTTTTATTTGGGTAAAAAATATTTACTTGAGTGGTAAGTAACATCATGTAAAAAATATATCGGGTTATTGAAAGACTGGGGTTTAACAAGACACGTTTTGCTATACACGAAACACTATACCTATCGTTAATCAAGTAACTGGCTAAGGGAAACGAAACGTAAAAATAGTGGCGTTTTATGACTAACCAGCAATGAAAGTCAAATAAAGAAAAAAGAAAAGGGAAGATAAAAAGTTTATTGTTTCCTTTGCCAGACAGCCATAAAGACTATTTAACACGGTCCTGGTGGCTCGGCACAATTTTGTTCCAATATAATTGAAATTGATTAAACCGTAACATGGAAAGTCAATTTTATCAAATTTATGTTTGACCTATATCGGTATTGAATTATTGCTTAATTGAAAATCGTGTCTCGATATTTGTTATTATTTTCAGCCCCGTAGCTAAGCAATTGTTTTTAAATTGTATATTTGATTGTACAAGTGACCTAAAAACAATGATAGATGAGTTAAAAAGATAATTCAAAGTGAAAACTTTTTGTTTGATCAGGTAACCGTGACCCTAAAATGCAAAGGGCTATTGAAGGATCGCCGTGGATTTTAATCAGTACAAATCTGTCCGTTCCTTCCGTCTCGCCCTATGTGGGAGGACTAATTACACGATTTCCAGATAAAAAGTGAACACGTTAAGATAACAACAAAGAGACTAAAATATGTATTTATTCTCGATTCAAAAAAATGAAAATAGAAATAATAATAGTAAGCAAGGGAAACCTCCACTGCGAAGATCGCCCGGAGGATACAGTAGAGCATACGGTGCAAGACTGCCCCGCTTGGGCAGAGCACCGACGTATCCTCACGGCGGCGATAGGCGGAGACCTCTCGCGCCCGGCATTGGTTGCGGCCATGCTGCGGGGCGAGACGGAGTGGGAAGCGGTCGCCTCCTTCTGCGAAGCAGTAATGCTCGCGAAGGAGGAGGCGGGCCGCGTGAGAGAGAGAGGACAATTCCTCCCTCCGCCCCACCCGCGGTGGTTGGCGCCCACGGCGACGGACGTCGCAAGATGATCTCCGGCCACCGTAGGCGCGGGCATGCGAGCGGCGAGTAAAGGGCAACTCGCAGCCCGACCATGGACCATGCCCGGGTCGACGGCGCGTTGTGTTCCACGCGCGCGGCTCAAAGAGCGTCAGCATAATGACGGGGCCCCCTCTCTAGAGGGCCAAAGCCTGCCGGGGTCGCGGGACTTATACCTTTACCGTGACCCCGGAACATAAAGGGCTATTGAAGGACACCGTGGATTTTAGTTAGTACAAGTCTGACAGTCCCTCCCGCCCTGCCCGGGGTGGGAGGACTCATTTGATGATTATACCACGATAAAAAAAAGCAAGGGAAACCTAAAAATGAACAAATGAAAATAATTTACACTATAGAAATAAAATACGACTTGCCGACAGTACCGGAACTACTACTTACTTAAAAGGCACATAAGAAAAATTATATTGTAAAACTTTCTCAAATAATAATTTCGTTCTCCAAAACTTGGCAATGTTTTAGGTTTAAGTTTTTTCCAGTTGACGGAACAAACAAGGAAGAGATTCATTTGTACACAAGTCTAATAAATAAGAACTGTTTCACTGCTTTTATCTAAATTAATTTTACCTACACATAAAGTTGTAAAGGTTTTCTAAACAGTACTGACCGCATAGCCATCATTCCTATTCATTTTTTCTTTTTTAACAATCCAGATAATGCAGACCATTTTTTGCTTTATAACAAGTGTGAAAGAGACTACATTGCCTCAGGTTATTACTACCGTCAATGATTTTCCGTACGAAATAATTTGTGGCAGCTTTATGAATTTGGGAACTTTTTTTCTTGTTTTTATTTTATTATAATAGCTGCTTTAATTTTTATAACACGTCTTTGGGCAACCGTTAATAAGCCGTGAACAATGAGGGGGAGGAGAGGGAGAGGGAGGAGGAGGAGGAGAACGTTTCTTGACGTTTCACTGATTGTTGTGGCTGACCATAGCCTAATTAGTACAGTAATAAATAGGTATAATAAATAAATAATTATAATTGCATATGTTGATAAAAGATGCTATGCAATAGCTTTACCGCCGCAGTCACCGAGTACCACACGTTTTTTTTTTTTATCATGTTAAAATCATCAAATGAGTTCTCCCACCCAGGACAGAGCGGGAGGGACTGTCAGACACGTACTGACTAAAATCCACGGTGTCCTTCAATAGCCCTTTACGCTCCGGGGTGACGGTAATTCGTATGTCCCGGGACCACAATGTAGTGCACAGTTGATTGTTTTTTAATTCGTCATTTATTTTACAATTCATTATTCTATATTACCCATTTTTGGTGAACTAAATGCAAGCTCAAAATTTGGTTTTTCTCAATGGTACGGGTAGTCACGAAACAATGTGTCACATAAACACTTTTAATTCAAAAATATTTTGACATCGATTTCTGCTTGAATAAACCATAAAAAATGTAAAAGAACTCAATAATTATAGCTCAACAACTTAAATACAAACAAGGACGTACACCACAGACTACCTACGGTATTGTTTCTCCTTTCTCTTCAAATCCACCCAAAGTTTGTCTTGAAAAGATCGCTTTTAGCGATAAGACCTGTGTCACCCAATATATAAGAACTCTGTACCAATCATAATTTGTATGGTGTGCATAAGATAATAAGTGCAGTGTATTCTACCTATCTATCTAAGGATGACAGTGAAAAGTGACGTCACAACATGACCGTGGCAGACGAAACTTCAAACGCTCTTTGTTCGAAGTTTCTTATAATATTGTAAGAATTTAATATTGTTTAGAGCGACAATCAGAAGATTTTATTATGTAATAATATTGTTGGGTTCACAATACTGTATTTTATCGATTCAAATATAATATATAATAGAAAAAATTACATGCTTATACATAATTTATATTCTCCATTATTGATGATTACACTTTTTTTCATAATTTACAAAAGCCCTATCCTATCACTTACTCATTTCACCCTCCAATAAATAATTACTGAAAATATTACATTAAAGTGTCATAATGAAACAATTTCGATTTTATTAACTCATTAATAAAATCCATCACCTTTACCAATAACCCAGAGCAGTAGATATAATTAAGCTATCTGTGCAACCAACGGCCCACTGTGCGCCGCCATTAATTTTATAATTAAGGCTAAAATAATTGACGGCTCGATAGCTTACTGCTGATCTTGGCCTCTCGCGATGCTCCCAATTTATTC
This sequence comes from Agrotis exclamationis, assembly GCA_950005045.1. NCBI lineage: Eukaryota > Metazoa > Arthropoda > Insecta > Lepidoptera > Noctuidae > Agrotis > Agrotis exclamationis. The sequence goes on along the minus strand of OX465418.1, from coordinate 27,112,327 downwards.
GCTAACGAACGATTTAGAGCGACTGGGGTAAGAGGATAGGCATGCATTCACTGTAAAAGTGGAAGACTGTAAGTTTTCAAGAATTATGAAAATGGTGGCGAAGTGGGTTCATTAATTACTATGGCCGGTGCTTTATACTGAATCTCGTGAGTCCAGTGGTTGAAATTTCGAAAAGAAATTGGCAGCTTCCAGAATCTACTAACTCAAAATTATCAAGTACTCATTAACCTCCACCAACACTTTGCAAAATGCAACTAATATCCACAGAAACACTCTTATCCTCATCAGCTTGTAAATGTGATTAGTTCATAGACGGTATTAATCGAGGCGCGCTTAAAATATTCAGAAGAGGCAGATCGGGACGCCTTAATTGAATCAAATATGTATACAGAGGCAAGACGCCGACCGGGATGAAATTCACAGCGACCCCGGTCATTTCAGTTATTCAAAACTTTACGCCATATTAATTTTGTAGATTTGTTAATGCTAAGTTGCGTTTTTAAAGAGTTCTCGCCGTGATTTTGGGGTAGATTACCATATAAATTCCTAAATGTGTGGTATTCAATTCGTAATAACTTATTTTAGATTTCGATTGACTAAAAGTCCATGGCTTTAGTTCGTAACTTTAAAAGCCATAAAAACTAAAGCACTAAGGATCTACTAAGTGAAGTGTTTAAGTGACATGTACTGAAATAATTGTATGACCACGTGTACACACAAAGCTACTTAAGTTTTAAAACACAGGTTTTTTAATTCTATAATTGGAATCCGGAATGTTAAACAACCGACTGGTCAGTCCTACATAAATCCCGTATATTTATTTCACGTGGCAGTTGCCAACTTAACGAGTTTTCATTCAATTGTGAGTGTTTATGAAAGTTTGACTTCATCCGAATTTACCTCTGAGTGTCCCCGAGCTGGGCGACCATGCAGCCTCAAAGGACCTGGGGAGACAGCTAATTAAATGATATTCAAGTTGAAAGAGGTTCAAGAGAATCGATCGGGAAGTTTCTCTCCAAATTATAACGTTTTATACTCTGTGGGCCAAAGTTTACCTGTTCATGTAATTAGATGAAAAGACTAATTATGATTACAATATTCTCTTCACCCAATATCGCTGACGCTTGTATAGGAATTTAGCAATCAGAGACTAAATAAATAAATTATTCCTGAATGAATCCTTGGTAAAACAATAAATGAAAATTTCGTTCTACATTTGAAAAATACTTTAGCTTTTAGCTCCTAAATCTTAGACCCAGTAAAGACAAGCGAAAAAAGGCAAGCCTCGGATCAATTCAGACATTTTTTTCCTTCAGTAAATCATTGTAATATTCTAAATGGTCGTTGGGTACTGACACTTTTACGAGTATTTGCAGACCTCAACGAAGGCGTTCCAACAAACCGCATTTTATGTACATTACTCTTAATAAATCTTAGGCTCGGTTTAGGGAAGCGTAAATTGCGCGCGTAACTTACACTTCTTGGACCACGAAAACTAAAATAATGGGCCTTAGTTGCGCTGTGGATAAGCTGATGTGATTAGGGTTTACGATATAATTAAAAACAGGACAAGTTCAGAGAGTAATGGATGAACATTGTGCTGAAAATATAAATTAACTCTGTTGCCTGACTAGACTGATTAAAATTTTCAGCTTTTAACTATACTTTCATAAATAATTTTTTAACATTTCTAAACTTATCTAAACTTACAAAAACCCGATTTTGTTCTTAAAAACACAAACGCAGAAAAATCGCCGAAACAAATATTAAAAAATAGTATTGTCGCAATAAAGGAGTTGGAGAAAGATATTAGAAAATTCAAAATGAAGTTAAGTACGAAAGCCGTTTCGGACGTTAAAAAGAAGTTTCATATCCCCGAGCATTAAACCTGTTCTCATAACAATCACTTTAAAGTGCTCGAGTTATGCTCAAAGCGAGCAATCGCTTTATAGTGCTCGACTTTATGCTCGTGAGACGAATGCTTTTATTATTAAAGTTAGTAAAAAGTTTGTCAAAGACCGTTTCGGTTTTATCTTGCCCGTTTTATTTGCATGTTGAGTGAGAATTATGATTCTCTTTCGTGATTTTAGGTTTTTTTTATTCTTCCTACTTCAATTTTCTGTAGAACTCAGAAAGTTAGTGGAGATGTTCTCTATTTAAGTTTTTAAATTCACTGCTTGCATTAAGAACTAGAAAACCAATTTGAATTAATGCATCAAACGAACAACTAATGAACCAAAACCCAATGTTAAGTTAAATGGAGATACCTTACTTTTTCCCACGTTAACTACAACATTCTTAGGCCGAGATAAATAGTCGTTGCTAAGCATCTGTCAAAAGTATTACTTCGGAAAGTACTACTTTGGCTTACCTGAGCTAAAGTATCTGATTCGGGATAAATAAACATTTCTTTGGGCATTGCTTGACATAGTACCGACTAAGTCCTAGTTCAAGCGAAAGTAATACTTTACTGTCATGTTTCAGAAGCGTTCACAATAATCAATATACTGGATAATTCTAATTTCATAAACAACCGAATCCGCATTTAATGTAATACTGAACCGAATTTATTAATTATTAAAATTAAGGTTAATCATTATATTTTAAAAAATGTTTTAGTCTAGAAATAAATAAATATGAAAACATTTATCCCACTGACGTATGATGTTACCATGGAAATTACTGACATTTGACAATAACAAACACTATTGTCAAATTCATACTTAATAAGCTACCTAATGTTCTCGAAAATCGATACTATGATGTCCAAGCAAAGTATTTCATCGAAAGTAAATACTAAAGATACTTGAGAGCAGTGGTGGTACAGTGGTATCGGTTCCGACTTACGAGTTGTGTCGTGGGTTCGAACCCCGCCAGGCGCATTACTTTGTGTTATTTATTTCATCACCACTGCTCTCAAACAACCCGAACTGGGCCCACGTGGTGGATTATGACCCACTCCCTCTCACAGAGAGGAGGCCTGTGTCCCAGCAGTGAGAACACATTATAGGCTGATGATGATGATGAAATACTAAAGAACTATCTATTTATACGAAATGGATGCTTAGAACGTCGCCAAGCAATGACTTTAGCTTGGATGTTGCTTAGGTACGACTATTTATCTCGGTCTTAGTGTCTAGTTATGTAACGATACCTACTTTGGAAAACTACTGTAATTATGAACCTAGTAGATAAATAATAAGCACCTTGATCAAAATCAAGTAAGTGCCAATATATATTCACAAATCCTACGTCCTCTAAACGTGTTTCAAATTATGCTAAGCGCGCTTAATTCCGTATCTTCTTACAATTTGATCATGATTACCATCGATCGCGTTAGGGGAATCATCGCCGTCGTATCGTAGTCGTGTCGTGAATGTCAAACAAGCTTATTAGCTTTATAGGATCTAAAGTTGTTATGTAAAAAGGAAGTATGGTAGGCCTAGCGGCGGTTGCAATAAAATAACACTTCGGGTTGAAAGGAAGTTGAAAGGTAACTGGGTAGAAGGAATTTGGTTTGATGTTACGGTTGAAAAAAAAATTGTTCTCAACCTATATATGCTGCAAATAACACATAAATTAGTTGCACTACAATTCAAACACAACCATGTTTGTCATAGTGTCTCATGAAATTATACAAAACGCATTTTCTACAACGTAAAAAAGTCGCGCTGTTAAATTTATTTGTTAACTTAAAAGTCATCAGTCGAATTAAAAGAACTTTAATTAAGCGCCTAACCTACTAAGTGCGTCATCAACTTTGTTTTCCCTAAAACACTCATTAACAGCAACATTGACACACTTTTAAGAGCCTGCAATTAGTTAATTGCAACTCCAACTCCCTCAGCAAAAAAATCAGCGTCCAGACAGTTTTCCTCGCCTTGAAAGAAAGGAAACATGATTGTGGAAACAAATAGTGAGCCTTTTGCCGCTACTAACAAGACACATTTAAAGATGCAACATGTAGTGACGCTCCCAGACGTCTGCAGGAGATTTGAGTACCTGCCTTCGCAACTTACATATACGCTACTAAGAATAGGTTAAAAAAACTTGCGTGTTTGCAACTACTTCAATATAGTATAACGACAACGTAAAGAACGGTGCATGAATGTTGCAATGAAAGAAGAACTAAACTAATGCATTGAACATAGTCTTGAGGCAGGCCATGGTTTTTACAAAGTACCTATTTTACAATATTTCTAATTCTATGGTTACAATGATGATCTTATCGCTAATAGAGATATCTTCCAATCAACCTTAAGATGGACTGTACGAACTTAAAACGGGGAGGTAGTCCGTAATCAAATGTGCAGTATATAAAATGAACAAGCACTTAAATTAATTCTACTGAAGTAATCTCTTGATCTTTAGTTCTTTTTCTGTGTTTCGTGAACTCTAAAAACAGTTACAGCCATGGTACAAAACAGTGCGTTTAAATAGGGCACTGCTTGCACGCAAAACTTGTTCCGAAATCACGTCACCTACCCAAGACAACCAGTGTTGTTTATGTTAGTATTCCCACGAGAATCTACACGAAACTTGACTTATTTAGCTACCTACTATTTCGTTTAATATAAGATGAAGATTTCCCAAGAGCGACGCTTAAAAAAGTTAGCAAGTTAGCAAAGGGGACGAAACACAAAAGTTTTAAAACATCTGCTACGGAGTTCCACTGCATGCAAGAAAAAGTTGGTAAAAAAAAATAACAAGCTAGCAAAACTTTCGGTACGTCTGGCTAACGCTGATTCACAGAGTTTTATTTTGTCACCCGCTTTCAAAAGGTGTGAAAAAACGTCCATTTTAAGATGATTTTCTTTTTCACTTTGGCCATGTTAAAAACTCTTGTTCTTGTTAACTCAATTGGAATAGAATGAAGATAGAATTTAACAATATTTTAATTATAGCGTAATTGTTCCGAAAATTTTCATTATTTCTTACTAAAATATAAAAATACTAAAGTGTAAAGAAATTAGTTTAGTTTACATCTACAATCCTGAACAAAATTGTATACCTACATCAATCTAAAATCGCTATGAAATGAGTCTAATCTGTTCCTGTAGGTATACTGCTAGTCCTAGAGAAAATGACGGCAATTTGTGTCGAATACATTATGGCAAAATGAGAAATTATTCACCGTTCGGGAATCACGGCTGTATTCGTTTGTAAATACTTTTTCGCTTTAAACCCCATCGCTGCGGTACGCTCGAGTTATAGAGCTTTACGGTTAATTAGTCGGCATCAAAGCTACAGTTTTTTTTCAGGTATTTTAGTAAAACGTGATCTTTTGATTGGTTCGATATTGATTTGATACTTAAAAAAATATGGTTGTGCTCTACTGTTTTATTTTGTGAAACAGTTAAATAGGAATAAAGACTTACTGTATATTTACATTTAAGTAAATCAGAACATAATCTAACGCAACAAAGTTACCGAGCTCCCACTCATACACCCTTTTAGAGCTTGTACCTTTCAGCATATATCATTATATACAAGCTCTAAAACATAAGGTACATAATTTCATTGTACTACCTGGGTGTTTTTGTTTCAGTGGTCTGGCAAGACTGGCAGGTGCACGTGACGTCAACTCCCTCGGAGGCAGGTGGGCCGGCACTCCTCACGTGCGTAGCTCCAGCCGCGTTAAGAGAGCATGCCTCCGTCGCAGCGTGGTACAGAGATGACTCTGTGCTCCCCGCCTCTGAACATATGTGTAAGTAGTATAACACACCGCATGTGTTACCCAAAGAACTAAACTGAAGTAACATCCCTAAAGCTGCTAAGGCAGACAACGGCAGATGCTTCACTTGCTCATGCAAGCGTCTTTGCTCACTTCAATTCGAAAATTATCCGACGGAAATATGAAGTCGGGATACAAATCTGTTAATACAGGAAAGGAATGTAAGTATCCGTGTACCAAATTTCATTCAAATCCATTCCGTACTTGTAGTTTTTTGCGTGAAAGAGTAACAAACAAAAACAAACTTTCGTATTTATAAAATTAGTACATTAAGATTTGCAGCCAACCGCACCCCCAGATCAACAAAGACGTAAGTGCGAATACGTCAATTTTTTTTTTTTTGCAGTTTTGGATAGTTTAAGTAAAGATACATACGCTCAATTTTTTCCGTGACATTTTGACTTAAAATGAGGCTTCTATACCAAAACAAAAATTTTGGCGTCAATTAAGTTCAATAATTTGTCAATTAATAAAGTCGATAAACCAACATAAGCATGAAAAATTTCATTAAAATACACCTAATCATGCTTAAGATTTTATGGTTCAATTGAACATACTGTAAAAAAGCCCGTATTTAGACTTAATACCATATTTTAGTTTTACGTTTTAACAAACAAAGCTGTAAAAGCGTCAAACAATTCGATATGTAAAATAAAATTAAGCAAAAAAGGGCGTAAACAGTACTTAGCTTCTGTATTTTATCATAGTATAGAACTTCGTAACAGACGTAAGCATGAGTAGTTACAGTTTAAAAAATATTTAGAAAGCCAAGATTGGAATAAAAGTCATTACGTTTGAGGATTGGTCTTAAATAAATAAGGAAAACATCTGTAAAACATTAAACATTAAATATTGACTACCACGATAATTTAAAGTGTTTCGAATATAAACAAAAAAAAAGGTTGAATTTTTTTACTATTTTTTGATATAAAACAAAAGATCATAGAGTCAAAAACTAAAAAGATACACCTGGTTAAACAGTTTTTTTGCTCCCCTGTAAAGTTAGTGAATTCCACTTACGCCTTTATTGGCCTGGGGGTGCGTACAAGGAGTGGACCAATTGCTAATCAAGATCACATTTTCGTGTAAGAGATGGAGATAAAATGTTAATAAATCTTCAAAAACTTTCTATTTTTTTTTTATTATCGAAATATGTTATTATGAAAACGCGTTCGTCATTTAAATCGCTTTGAAAAGCTTTCGTTGACGACAGCTCGTGATAATTTATTTCTTCAGATCTCTATTTACAAATCTGAGGCTTGTGCCTATTGAAGAGAACACTGACAGACGTTACTGTTATCTAAACTCAAATTTAGTTCAAAGATTTAGCAATATTTACAATACGGAGCTTTTGTTCAGCGAACTTGAGATCAGTGACTAAGTAAATGCTAACAAGTATTTGTATTTTAAATAAGATATCGTCATTGAGCACGTTCAAGTATCTAGCTGTCGACAACCATTAGAATAAACCATCTTTCCCAAAAGTTTAGTTCGGAGAGAGAATTTAATTTCACGTAAATTCTACGTAACTTCAGACTCCTGGGAAACATTAAAACATCGTCTAAGTCTGATTCTCTTTTTATGAGGACCTTTAACTTGTCCAATCAAAAACGGAGGAATACAGTCAGAAATGTTACTATTTTCACTACACTGGCTGTAATAATTTTAACAGGTACGTTATAACTTTAGACTGGTATGCCTGTTTTCCTGAATACTAACGACCGACGGCTAATTAAAACGGTAAATATTATTTCCAGGTTAGAATTTCAACGCTCGGCGCTTTGACGAGCAATAATAATTGAACAAAGCGCTATTGTCATTTATTTAGGTGATATTTTATTGAGTTATACAGGACAGGGTCGACATGATTAAACAAGTTGTATGTTTTAAAACATATGTTTAAATTAGAGTTTTTAAAACAGTTTGATTTTAAACCGTGCTTTTATAACACGTTCACCTACTTTTCATGGCGACTGAAAGGATATAATCTATGTATAAGTCTATGCTCGTGGCCATATTGAAGTGACTAAGGCGGGGGCCTAGCGCGATGGCTACAAGCGATTTTGCGAGCCTAGGCGTTGCTAGGCAACAACCGATACAACGGGCGGGTGGCAGGTGTTTCAAACCTTTTCGGCCTTTTAGTAGCGCCATCTAGTTGCAAGAACATGCACTACAGTACTACCGTTGGATGTTTTTGTACATATTTAAATTATTTTTACCGTACTTGAGTAGAAAAATGTAGAATGATTAATAATTTACTTGTATGGAATCCTAAACAACCTATAAAACATTTTAAAATGAATTTCTTTAAACAAGATTTATAGAAACTACTTTGTACCACCGGTTTGCAACACCTGAATTCGCCGTTACAAAAATAAACGCTTGATCGGCAGTGTGGACACAGATCGCGCCCGTCGTCGCGCCCGCCACCGCGCCCGCCGCCGCCGTCGCGCTAGGCTTCCAGTGTGGACACACACTATGCTATTGCTATGTTAGACTTTTAAACTTTTATTGGAATTGTTACTAAGTGTAGGGCAACATTATATAAATATATGTATGTAAAAAAAACTTGAATAAAAACATCAGATGTATATCCATTGATCGTTTTTGAAAATATTTAAATTTGCTACGGCAAATTAGAAAGGTTCTAGAAATTAAAAACAATTTCAAATCAATTCAACCTATCAGTCGTATTTAATTCAAAAATGAAAAAATAAAAAGATTTGTTCGAAACTATTTGAACTGTTTGTTTTATAAACTTTTGAAAAACGGTGTTTTTTCTTACCCTGGTACAGGGTATTCCTGAAATTATGGATCAAATCGAGGTCTTTTCGTGATTTTTGGGCGAAAAACTTAAAATTTTGAAAAAGAAAATACCTACTTCCACATACGGTTCGAGAAAACCATACTGACCCCTTTTGTTTTCCTCAGCTGGTACTACACTTCTGACTGACGAAGGTTGGCGGCTGATCATCAGGTCAGCTCGCGTGGAAGACTCCAGAGCGCAATACTCGTGCTCAGTACTCGACTCACTGACTGGGGAGAGGCGGAGAAGTACACCCGTCAATATTGACGTCGCACGTAAGTACTCTTACCCAGGGGTTCGCAAACTGTGCGTCGCAGAGAGTACAGACGCAAGGGTCGACCATTCTCCGAATTGATATAGCGTGGAACCAAGATTCTTTATGTATAAAATGGCCACCAAAAAGAAGAGGATAGTCTCATTGATCTCTTTTACAGCTACAAACCCAGATTCACGTGTTCTGATTTCTGTTCGGAACCAAGTACTTATTATTGTTTTATTATTTACCTGGTATCAACTAGCTAGGGCGTCGCGAAAAAATTCTAAACCTCTATGTGCGCCGCGAGCTGAAAAAGTTTGGGAACCCCTGCTCTTACCTACAATTTAGGCGTACATGACTTAAATATGTAATTTATCCATATTTCTCAGTTTTTAAATCTGTATGTGAATTTGATTTTATTCTTTTTTTTTGCTGGTTTTTTATAGAAAAAAAAAACATTTAAAAATATAAATAGGAGTGGTCTATCCGTGTCGGGAACAGGGTCCAAGCTACCGACGTGGGCGAAAGATGCGCTCTGTTCCTTGATCCAGTTGCCTAACGAGAGCCTCCTTAGATGTTGGTCAAGGGTCTTGGCAATTATGCCATGGACTGAATTATTATATAATATTAATAATTATTTGTATTATGTTGCAATTAATTAATCCTACTATCGTTAGGCCTGTAAAAGAGCAGTTGTCCGTCGAATTGTTTTAATAGTAGTAAATAGGTTTTCATAGCTACGAGTATCATGTCGACTAACATTTGGCTTGTGAGTCTGCATCCATTTGAATCTGTTCAAATGCGGTTTGACCGACAATGGATACCACAATAGCTGTAGTGAGCATTTACATTCCAGTTTGCTCGTCGTTTACTACAGTTGTGCAATACGAATAATTAATTTCGTAAAATTGAAATTCATCGTAGATAGATTTTCATTAAATTCGGAATACAGCTATAAAAAGTAGTAGGTAGAATAAAACAACAGTCTTTTTCAAAAAAATGTATCTGTGTGAATTGTAATGTCTGGATAATTTGAAATATTTCAAAGTCAGCTTTTAAAGTCAGAAAGATCTATCAAAGTAACAAAAGGCATCTGGTTTTTGTAGAAAATGAAATATTAGGTACCACATTTTCCTCTAAACCAGTAATATTATAAAATTGGTTTAATTACCAAACTTTCTGAAACTATAATTATGAATTTGAGTTAACAAGTTGTTTTTTCACGTTTAATTATGGAAAAGTGGTAGTAACGATATTTTTATTATGAATCGGTTTTTAATTACTTGTTTGGTTATGTTTAGTATATAGTTCGAACACTTTTACACTTAATAATTTTGGTATTGAATCTAAAACTCTACGATAGTGACGATGAGTAGGTAACGATCTTTTAGCGTTTGACCGGTGACCTATTTTAAAAACTGACGTCTACAATAACTTTGTCCTCAATAGCTTTTAGCTTAAGGCGATGACAAGAGCTAATGTACCTCTCGCTCGCACGTTTCGACATTTTGAAAGATATAAAATCACTGAACCCATTTTTGAAAAATTGCAATCAACCATTTTGTGTGCAATCACATTGCACAGTTTAGTAAAAAAAAAACATTTTAATCGATACAAGTTTACCTACTCAAAAGTTTGCTTAAGTACTAAAACTAGTAAAGCAAACTTTTGAGTAGGTAAAACTAGCAAACTTTTGAGTATATGACAGGCCTGTTGGTCTAGTAGTTAGTGACCCTGACTGCTATGCCGGAGGTCGTGGGTTCGATTCCCACCCAGAACAAATATTTGTGTGATGAGCACGATCATTGTTCTATGTCTGGGTGTAATTTATCTATAATGTGTATGTATTTAGAAATATATAAGTATGTTTATCAATTGTCTTGTACCCATAACACAAGCTCTGCTTAGCATGGGACTAGATGGCGTTGTGTGATAGTTGTGGAATATTATTATTATTTCGTTTATTATTATTATATATTTCTAAATACATACATATTATAGATAAATTACACCCAAACACAGAATGGGACTTTAATATAATGATAGATAAATGTTGTGTACACATTACTGAAACTTAATGGACGCTGCTCTTTACGTCTAACTAAGAGAATTTAGAATTCCATCAACCTTTTCTTGTTCTAGCTATGAGCGTGGCATCAGCACCACGTGGGGTCACCCACGGCCAGTGGGAGGCGACAGTAAGGAGAGGTGGCGACGTGGTACTCCCCTGCCTGGTACATGCTAACCCGCCTGCCACTATCACGTGAGTATCTTATAGTAACAACATTTGCAAGTAATGCTGGCCTTCGTGTTATCTTCTAGTATGAGACGTTACCAACAAAAGATTTCACAAGGCATTTTCTAATGGATTAACTTTTATAATAAAACGTTTTAAAAACCATGGACAAGCTCAACTGCTAACTGCTTAACACTTTTAATTACAAATACTTTGCAGTTTTTCGCAAACGTTTTTGTGTGTTAACTGTATAATAAAACGATTTTGCGGCGTTCGCATTCCTTAGGTTTTTGCCGTATGGCCGAATTAGTAACCAGAAATAAAACGAAACGAAAAGCATTACTCATTTAGGTAATCATTTCAGAGCTTTCAAGATATAAAATTAAATTCAAAGAAAAATTATGACCGAAATGTAATTTCCAACATTCCCTAATTGTAAATTAATATTCTGTCTCAAATCAGTAATTCGTAGAAATGTCTTGTTACTTCCAATTTTAGTTGTTAAAGCAATTTGGACGTACGAATACGAAAGCTTTGAGTAGATTTTTTATGAATCATTCATTGTTTCATAACTACTTAAATTTTTTCATGACACAGTTTTCTGTTACTCTGTACCAAGCTAACAAAAGTAGGTAGGTATGGGTCACCATTTACGGTACATTACCGCATTATAATAGTAACATCTCACAAAACCATTTTATTAGATCTCTATCATTGAGATATTATAATTCAAGTCCCCTGCCAACCAGCTCATTGAGCGGTACCTAATACGGACGGTATTACCAATTCATTTACGTTATCCCAACCAAACAGGCCACGGTACCGGCTAATGTAGGCAGGATATAGCACCCAGGGGACCCGTAACTACTAGCTTAGAGGAAAACTGAGAAAAATAATGAGGTAATACCGACGCAATAGTTCGTTCAGCATATTTAACGAACGCGAATAAAGACTGGCTATTTGTAATTGTATGTGTATGTTGTCACGCTGTGGTGTGTTTATTAATACTGCACAAGTTAACATATATTTTTGAAAAGGATTGCAGCTACGCTTTCCGAATTGTTACCTTATTTTGTAAGGGACGTGTGGTGGGGTAACAAAGGTGTTAGTAACACGTGGAACATTTCCCACACTGTTTTGTCACAGTTAATCTAAATTTAAAATGTTATGTCTGCATTTCATATTTCCTGTTTAAAGTAAAACATAACGGGTCGATATATATATGTATAAATATAATTCGGTGTTGACTACACGAGTTAAGTCCAGCAAGTGAAAAAAATTCTCTTCATACATATAATTACTATCGCTAATTAATAGGCCAAGTGACAGAATGTGGCACATACCGCACATATCTACAAGCATACAATTACCACATAAACAGAACTACATAATACATATATAGCTAGCTAAAAATGTCTTGTATAAGTCTGTATTTGACAAACCAGTTTATTCAGCTAACAAGAGCCACTCAAACAAAGCTCACCGCAAAAAAAAAATCTTATCGCAAAAACCAGCATTCATCGCAGTCTACGTTCTGAGGCATGTACTGAAAACAAAACAAACCTGGCAATGTAAAGTGCGCATCACAGAGAGCACATAAAGCCGAGCCTAGACGCTGTAAGCGCTGAGTGCGTACGACAGCGCGCCGACTGGTAGAAGGAAGAGTCCCCGACTACTCGTAAACTGGAGGCCACTAAAACATAATTACCTCCATACTACGTGTCAGCTCAAGAAAAGTCTTGAATTTTGTGTAATTAAGATTTTCTTAGCATTTATTTTTTACTGGTGTACTTTAGATTTGGGAAGAATTGTTCGTATTTTCAAGAATGGTAAAAAAGTATTTGTAACATTGTAGAGGTTAAATAAAAGAATTTTTGCACTATTTAGAACATTATCATAGTTACTTAGGTCAACAATATCAAGCATGCAGGTGGTAGTTACATAGTATACATGATGTACAACATTACTTATAATTAGGTGCGTCCACACAGAGCGCGCAGCCTCGCGAGGCATTTGCTGCGCGAGGAAACTGACAAGCGAGGCTGCTCACTCTGTGTGGACGCGTCTATTGTTTTTCGACCGAAGCACGAAACAATACACGCGAGCATAACAAAAGCCGACTGGGTGGCTCGGGCGCTCGGTCGCTCGACCGCGGCAGCGCTGTCACTTGCCTCGCCCGAGACACGTCCACACCAACCGAGCTGCTTCGCGCGGAAATTGCCTCGCGAGGCTGCGCTCTCTGTGGGGACGCACCTATTAAGTTTTAGTTAAAATTGTTAGTTGAGAATCAAAACGCTTAAAACCAAACTTTCCCAGAACATATTTTATTATTAACGGGTACCAACATACGACTTTTGAAAATAAACATTAATTAAAACGAGTGTCGAGCACATTTCACAAAAATATATAATAGCCGGTGGTGCAGTTAGTGCTCAAAACCACTTAAATCAAGCTCGCAAGTGCACACGACTACACGTTAACAAACTGCTCTTTGTTTGCTAGATATACGACAGGACGTGGTGTTTCACCACACGACGTATTTTCCGAAAAATCTAGTTTTTTAGGAACTTAATATTCCATCGGTTTTGTTGTCCCATGTCAGACACCACTGCAATAGTGTTATTGGGTTAGTCTTGCAGTCTGAAAAAGTGTGAAATACCTGCAGTAACTAGAGAAGTTTAATGTTCAAAAAATCTCTTTCGAGAAGGCGCGGCGTTTGAGCAATTTGTAGGAAGTAGACAGTATACATATAATATATACGCAGTATATTTTCGAGGTAAACGAGAACACATAGTTTAAACTAGTTTTTATTTTTGTAGCACACAAATCTAGATGTAGCATCCATTTTATAAAGATAACTGCGCTTTGCTTACTCTAAACAACTTTTTTAATTTGTTTCATACGAATGAGAACAAAATGTGAAGATAAAATAGATTTTGTACAGGAATAAACGATTCCATTCCAAAAGAAATAAAACATTTTATTTTCACCTCTCACATTCAGATACATTATTGTTTTACATAATATCAATTTTGTGGTTATCTTCAGCAAAATTTACAAAAAACACAAAACAATCTAGTCACGAACCTTTTAGAAAGATTCAAAGTTTTATCTATTCCCCATTTAGATAAAAGTTGATTAATATTATTATCTTGTAAATTACGACTAGCAGGCAATTCCCATTACTCTTTACTCGACTATCAACATTTTTATCGGAATATTGGCAGGAAACTCGTGCTTGGCTCGCGAGGATGTCAGCAATAAATCATTTCTATTCGAAAACAAGTCAGCCAGCGCGAAAATAAACGAATAATAGCTAAACTTTGGTGTTAAACACGTCTTATATGATTCTTTGACATATTTATGAGTGCTACGTAGCTGCTTATACAAAAACTTACATGAAAAAGAAGTATCGCTTTTTTTTTCAAAGTTATAGAAAATGCTGAAAAGATAATGGTACTTTTCATCTCAGCCTTGCTCATTTAGTTATTTGGTAATGAAAAATTCGACTTGAGCAGATCACGAACCTGAGTCATCCTGGATGATCCAGCTTTACGATTCGCAGTGCAGGCGTTATGCATATAAAATATTTAAAAAGTTAATATTTAACATTGATTTATTATGTCTACGTACCTACTTACATATTTGTTGTGCCGCAAATGTAAGCCGACTTCTCGTCAAGTGTGATATACGTGCGTGTCCCGCCGGGGTTCGCAAAGTACGTGGAACCCTCAAAAGGGGTGTTGTTTTTTTTATATTTTGTGGATTTCAACCCTTGTCTGTCTATCGCGTCGCGTCCAATTATGGTGACTGAGGACCCGTTGTTACACATTCGCGTTTATTTTTTATCAACAATTGTGTTCTATTCATTTGAAAGGGTAAGTACATTCGACCCTTGGATCAAGTGAGGGGTCGCCCTTTTTTTAACCTAAAGAAATAAATGACAAAAACCCGCCCTAACAAGTACAGAACCTAGTTTACTATATAGCTTGGTTTTAAGTTCCTAGTGAAAAAATAGCAATCTCTTTATTGGTGTACCTAAGTATTCGCTATCTTTAAAGAGATTAAGCTAGAGTATGTTTTCTCCAAACATTGCAGTTAACTGACCTTTTTTTATCGTGGTAAAATCATCAAATTAGTCCTCCCACCCAGGGCAGGGCGGTAGGGAGGGTCTGTCACACGCGTACTGTCTAAAATCCAAGGTTTCCTTCAATAGCCCTTTACGTTCCAGGGTCACGGTAATTCGGTAAGTCCCGCGACCGAGTTAACTGACCTTAGACTACATAATATACATGTGTTTGGTTCTACGCTGGTGTTGTCACTATATTTAGGACTGTTCATTATGGGCAGACCGAACTAGGGAGTATCAACAACAGCCATTATTTACCCGGAAACAACTGCGACATCTTACGTACATTTACTTAATTCAATTTACTCAGACATTACCTACCTGCTCTTACATAGCAACTTAAGTGAATCATATTTAACCATACCAGTATTTTTATTGTAGTACTTAGTCGTTTTCAGGATCTCTTATGTTATGTACGAGGTGTCTAGTGAAAAAAAAAGTCTAGTAAAATAATATTTATTTATTCAAATAATATTTATATTATCAATCAAGTTACCCGAAAAGTAGGTATATTACTACCCATACGCCTATAGTTACACACGCTATAAGCCATGTTTGTTCTGTAGCTAGTGTCATACCTATAGTCAAAACCACGCTCAAACAACGTTTGTACTAGGCCTACCCCACGGGAGCGATATACAACGGTCATACTGCGAGTATTACCACGCGTGGCAGCTTATCAGTAATACGGTAGGAACTACAGATAGTAATATACAGGCTATTGTCTCTTTTGAAACCAAATATAGAGGAGCTGTTCAAACAGTTATTGCATCGTAATCTGTTACAAGGCTAAGCAGATGCAGTACTTATTCGAAGTTATTTGCATGTTCATGCAAAAATATTTTTTCTGTTCCTCAAATTGTAGATCTTTGAATAACTACTTATATAGTTAAGTCAAACTAATCTGCCTCAGCAAAACAAAAAAAACAGCCATATATTTAATTATATATTTAATATATATTGTTTTTTTTTATTATTTTAGTTTTAGTTTAGTTATTTTTGTAAATATTTTACTTTTAATTTTAGTTTTTAAATATAGTATGTATTATATTAGAATAAAAAAAACAATATATCTATGCTGAAATTAAATATAATTAAGACAGGGTTAACTTATTAAAAAATTTTCATGATTATCATTTTTTAACATTATAACGACATTTTTCCTAATCGCGAAAAACCAATTAACATAATAATAATTACAATCTGCTTGCTTTGGAGCGCTTTTCCTACCACAACTTCATCATATCATATCATCATCATCATCAGCTTGTAAATGTTACCACAACTTGTAATTGGATAATTAATGTACTTTAATCAAGTTGCACAAATAGTAACATTTCACGTTATTACCTAATCAATACCAAAATCTGTGTAAATCAAAGCGGACGCTGCTGTTCATAATAAACCATTGTTTGCCATTGTCTGCTCACAATGGAAGCGCCTATTAATCATAAGTTTGAAAATGTAAGGAGTTTTACATTCTGCCGTGATTTATTATAATTGATTCACCGATACAGTGAGCAAGAAAAAAGACAAAGCTTTCTCGGTTTTTAAAATGAATAGGTAAACCTAAGTAACTATCCTGTAACAATTTTACAGATAACAATATTCCACAACTATCACACAACGCCATCTAGTCCCAAGCTAAGCAGAGCTTGTGTTATGGGTACTAGACAACCGATAAATATACTTATATATTTCTAAATACATAAATATTATAGATAAATTACACCCAGACACAGAACAAATGGTCGTGCCCATCACACAAACATTTCCCGGGTGGGAATCGAACCCACGACCTCCGGCATAGTAGTCAGGGTCACTAACCACTAGAGCAACAGGCCTGTCAAGCAAAATATGCTTCTTATGAAACCAGCGGTTTGAGTGAAGCGTTGTCGTGTAAGATATTCAACGCCCAAGTTAAAAAAAAAGAAATTTCTTGCTATTATCACTCTGTATTCGTTTTACTACCAACACACCATAGCAACGATAAAATCGTAAATAACAAATTAAATTACGTACCGCGCCAGACAATGCACGCTGAATTAAATTACTGAAGCTGAAAAGTTGCCTTCATGGTTGATCCTTATTACATTTTCTAATCCCTTAAGGCATGGTGTATGAACTTCTTAACCGTGAATAATTAAGTAATATTAAGGCAGTATACGAGTATAAGGGTTAATGTAATACTTTGTTTTTTTTTAACTTAGCACCTGTAGAAAATGCCCCATTCGTTGTTAGAAATCAATTAATAATAATATTTTTGAATCTCTTTGTACCCAATGAATTGTACCAAATGGGTTCATGTGCTTCTTTAATTACATGAACCTGGTTACACTCTTACAGACAGTTGTGGATTTCGATTCTAATACTTTTCCACTAAACTTGCCTTAGCTGAAATAATGTGGCCTTTAGTTCAACCACAATCTTATAAATTTTAGACCTACTTTGATTGGACTTAAATTTGCATAAACTTAACCTTAATCTTAATCCTCGACCAAACTATGAGCACTTAGTTCAAACCGGCCGAAGAGCGTTAAGATCAACTTGTTAAGCCTGGGATAATCAAAGTAGCTCCTCAGTCCTCTGATACACTAGAAACTTATAGAATACGTAGAAACCTGTCTCACTCAGAAACTTTTCGTATCATTGTTTGATGGGTAAAGTTTATATTCTGTCTATCATCATAAGTCTGAGGCATCAATCTTACTTAGCTTAGTTCCCACATCCATCTTAATTTATCTCTTGAAAATAGTGTCAAAACTTCTTTGTCTTTGGTCCGTATTACAGAACGTTACTCGAGTCCGGTTTGTCTCTAACGTCGTATAAGTAAGCTCATAGTTTAAATATAAAATATGTACTCCAGCATCGGTCTTGCTCCAGGACGATAGACGTATTATATAAAGTGTACAATTAATAAAAAATCAAAGTTAAATACCATCTTAAAAAACATCACTCAGCTAAATTGTGAGCTACAGTCGGCTGAAACAATGAATCAATGCCTGAGGAACATTCTTAAATAAAAGCTTGACTCAGAACTAGTTTTAAACAGAAATCAGTGCTTGAGCTTCGTTCTGTAATACGGGTTTTAGTCACAATACCTATCAACTTTACTTCATACATTTCGGAACGCCGCTTATGCGCTTCTAGCCGCCCAAGTAAAGAAAATATTATTTGGCTTTGTTGTCACATAATGTTTAAAGTGTCCACTTATGAATCAGAAGCTACAACCATGAAGCGTGCTACGTCCAACTTTAGAGTCAGATTGAGTTAATAAAGCCAGCAGTGCATATCAAAGACAATCAGCACAATCATTGTATCACAGCGAAACAAAGCAACTACAACAACCGCACGACCTTTCAATTAGCTGGCTCCACTACTAACTTACAACAAGTTTACTTCAGCCAATTACAAGAACTTAGCAAACAGACGCCAGCTTCTGTACTATCTACTAGCAGTGTAGGTTTTGTTCATATTAGATCTCACACAGCCGGTTTCTGGAAGATTCATAATATTGTAGAATCTCTATTTTAGGTATTTCTATAAATAATAATACCAAATGATGATTATATAGGTTATTGAATGTTATGTGACTGACTGTATGTAGTTAGATATCTTTTAGAAAAATCACACGTAGGTGTCTTATGTGTGATTAATTAAATATTTCAGTAATACATTTAAAAAATCACGGCATTTTCCCAAGGCAGACAGAAATCGCAAAACAATACCTGCTACAATGCTTACACTGTTTATCACAGTTATCCCGGTTACCCCTCCAATGTACTTACAGTGTATGCACGTAGCAAAACTTTTCTGAATGTATTTGTGTATGACAATGTAAAAATTAGGTTAAAGGACACATTGTCAAAAGAGCTATCACGGCACCAGGAACGTAAAGGGCAATTGATTGATAACCCACCCTATTTTAGTCAATATGAGTCTCCCTGGAGCGGAAGGGTGTGGGAGTACATTCGATTTTTTCCTACACCCAAAAAAAGATAATAATTGTTATACTTACTACCTCAATCTTGTTCCGCGAATGCGCGTAACTAAAAACAATGCACAATACATCGTAAATCAATTCCATATAATACAACAATATAGTATCTCAGGGATAACAAACAGACTGTCTCTAACTCCAATTTGCATGGTCTTCAAGTTTAGTTCGCCAATTACAGCGGGTACAGAGGGTAAACAGGCAACGGCTGGAGTGTAGTTAACGTATCGCTTCACATTCACTTCTCGAAGGCTCTCGTTAATCCAAGGCCATCTAAGTTTTAACTTGCGGGTTTGGAAATGCACGAGGTATTTGTTTGTGTTGAACCACAACGGCCGGCGCGGCGACGCAACGTCTGTTTGATACAAATGATAATAGAGAACGCACAGCAAATCTAATAAATTGGTCTTAAATTCATTACGCAATTTTAAATTTTTGGCTATAGAAGATCCCATCCCACTCCTGACAATTGCAGTTTCAATGCAAGTTGGAAGGCGTAACAACTCTATCCTCTAGTATAATTAATTTCTTCCTCCTTTCTCCTTTCCCCATCGTTTAAGCTACCATAAACATTGGTGAATACTAACGCACTGCATATTTCTCGACTATGTTCCGTTAGTGATATACGAACATGTTATGTTTTATGTATAAAAGTCTATGTACATAATTTTACTAACGTCTAGTCGCAATCCTTCGGGGAAAACAACGTCTTCACAGAATGGTAATTAAGTGTGAATGATGGCCTATATTCAAGTGACTTGGTGTTTCAGACACAACCCTCAATGTTTGACGCATGACAGATGGAGGTGCGAAACACGTGGCGAGTATAGGATTGGTTGCATGGCAAATTCATTTTTCTTCACTTGTGAACAACTGATAGACTGGCATATACCCCTTTTGAAAACTCATTAATTTATTGTCAAATCGAAATAATATCGACTATTTGTATACAAAAACAAATAAAAACTACGATATCTCTACCTTTAACGGCACAATGTGCCCGCAGGTAATTTCACATCGTATGTTTCCACATATTTCACACAATGAAAGTTATTTCCCAAGTACTAACGCACTCGTGCGCGCAATATAATTTTATTGGAAAGCCCTTCGGTTACGTCTTAATTACTGTACAAAGGTGGTTGCCGCATTAAATAATTGGACGCCCACGTAATATCTTTATGATACTACATTTTTCTGCTACAGATAAAATGTAAGGAGAAACTTTATTACGAGCGCAAGAGATAAGTTTTATCTTTTACCTAAAAATTTTTTTAAGCTCTTCGCCGGTAAAATTAATATTCCTCATTGTTAGTAATCCCACAATTAGTTTGAGACATAAACTTATTTGTATCTTGGTCTTTTTGCTTGCTACAATAGGGAAATCACAACGACGAATATTGGAAATGAACACTGATCCATTTGCTCTAAGACCTTCGTCACCTTAAATTTAATTCAATTTATCAAGCAGTGGAATAATGGGTATTTTACCTGTAATGTCACGCCTGAAACTGAAGTTACCTCAGTTAGTAAAATATTCAACGTAATATTACCAGGAATAAAATAATGATAAAGTACACCCCCCGCGTGTTTGTTTTGTTTATACGGAGAAATAAAGACCTGTACATACATACAAGTAAAGCTATAGTCAACATTGTGTGAGTGGGTCTGTGCATCCCTGAACAATACTTATTACGTTTGGGACAGCTCCGCGAGCTCTGTTGACCTGTACTTCGAGGCTGACCTACTTTAAATACTCTCCCCTTTTTAAATGTCCACCTGACTTATCCATGCCGTTTGACTGGAAGTAATTTTCGGGATAGTTAGTAGCACTGTTTACCATACCTAGTTGGATTCAGTGTACTTAATCGAAATCCTGTAGCAAGAGAGAACCGTAATAAGTACTCACATCGATCTGGTGTAGCTATGTCAATTTCTTTTATAGAAAGACGACTTTATTTAGTAAAAACCATTTAATTATGCCATGATAAACTGAATACAGTATCTGGTATGCGATTGCTCTTTGGAGTGATTAAGACACAAGGGCTAAGTACATACCATTTCACCACATTCCCGTTTTTACAACCAAACAAAATAACATCACAAAAGTGATGTTTGCCATTCATTTCCATAAATTGAGTCTCGGTCCATCACTTTTTTTTATTTTGACTATGTTCATTTCGGATTCAACAAAGCACTAAAGAAAATTCTCATCTTTGCGATTTTTAGGTATATGACGATACATTTCACCACAAAACATTATTGTTTGCATGTTTCATAAAGAGAGTTCACATTAGCGTGAGAGCACAGTACACTTACCTGCTATGTCATCACAAGTTCCGTCACTGGCTGTTTTTGGCACAGCTTTGTAGTCGTTTGTGAGCGGCGAGCGAGCGCTTATAATAAAAACTTCAACTAATTAAGTAGTTGTTATTAAACCGCGTCTGTTAGCTACCATTTAGCCATTCATCCAACTTACATCTGTCATTATTTTAAGAGTTGCGTACCCAAAGTGTAAAACGGAACCTGGTCTGTTTATCCGTCTGTCACCAGGCTGAATTTCAAGAAACATGATAGTTGTACAGTTGAAATTTTCACAGATGATGTATTTCTATTGCCGCTATAGCAATAAAAATACTAAAAATCAGAATAAAATAAACATTTACTAGGGCTCCCATACATTTTTTGCCTTTTATATTAATAATAATGCTACGGAAACCTTTGTGCATGAGTCCAACTAGCACTTGGCCGATTTTTTACGACATGTCCGCCAAAAGGTTGAATCGAATGGGGTTATATTTTTATACGCAATCACGCCTGCATCGCGTCTTCGCAAAGATATTTTTAAAGAAACGAAAAATTCAGTTGCGAGAAGAGTTCGATCCTGCGTCTTCTGGATGGCGCAACGTGTAAACAGCGTTCGAAAAACAAGGGAACGAAAAGTTCAGCTTTGTGAGTAGTGGTTGCGATGGCCGAGTGGTTAAGGCATCTGGAGTACCTATCCAGAAGACGCAGGATCGAGCCCTGCTCGCAACTGAATTTTTCGTTTCTTTAAAAATATATTTGTGAATCGAATAGGATCTTAAGTTCTTCGATCATACATGGATATGATGTGACCCATCATTAATTTGTGGATCTCCAGTGCATTTTTAATTTATTGGGACCAGATAATTTTATTGCAGTCCATCGAAGTCAATATTTAATACACCCCACGAAAATATTACAATTATTATGATGTTTGGTTTTAAAGGGGCTTATATGCGTATGATATCGTATGATGAAACCATCGTTCAACGAAATAACGTCGTACATCAAAAATAACCCCAAAACTTATTAATATCTAATGAATCTGAAATCCTTGTAAGCCTCAGGACCGCAGCCCGCTCCCGATCGCACCGCAGCACTAAACTCAGCCATAACCCACCATTTGTCATGTGTCAGCGCTTGCGGGTCTGACCGCTAATGGATCTCCAGAGAAATATACGTCAGCTTAGGCAATGCCTAGCCACATGTCTAAAGGATGGCCTGGTTTGTGACAACTGTAGAACTTGATAAGCTAATTATGTTGTTCAGCTATACTACTAAAGAATGTTCCTCTGTAGTTGCATACTGGGAAGTTGTTTCTACGTAAGCATTAACATCTACATTATGTTCAGTCTTCGGTTATTTTGAGGTGTGATTTTTAAACGCATCACATTTAAGTGTCGCCTTGTGTTAGTGAAAAAGAGCATTGCCATCAAGAACCACGCTGCCTACAATTTACGTAGATGTACGTTATTAATTGTCGCCGCTCCTCGCTTCGTCAGGTCCGCATCAGAAATTTTAAAAGTAAAGAGTTATGACATGCTTTCCAGAGTTAAGATATATATATTATGATGGACAATGTTCTAAAAGTTTACAGGAAAAGTATTATGTTATGATAACATCCCTGAGTGGAAATATTGTTATTTGTCATTGTGTTTAAACTATTGTAAGGTGATAGGCTGTTTTGGTAAACGCTTTGCTTCCATCAATTCTATTTTGAAAAGACAATAAGCTAAACGTCGCGGCGCTATTAGACATAATTTGTATTTGCTTCATCTATGAAATGAATCTTGGCAAAATTTCATATTAAAGTAAAATGCTGCAATTTGACACAGTCTCAAAATATTAACCCCTATCTGCTATATTTCAGCTAAGCTTTCTACCAATGAGTGTATTTTAGCTAAAACTGGGCCAACAATAATACTTCTACCATCGTACTATTACATAGAGGTACCTACTTGAAGTAAGTACTCATCGTTGACTGTACGTACTTGGCAGGAGTTCTGTATTCAACTGCAGCAACTCGCAAGTCGTTAATAAAAAGTTTTAAGTACGCTATGACTGTGTTATTGTCACTGCACGTTTATACTTATGAGTTGTGAGGTGGAAAGTACCAGCTTATGGAAACTTTATATCTGCAGATAATGATATTTTTGAAGATATGAGTTGGTTTCGATCATGTATAAATATTGTGTTATGGTTGGTGGTTGAGTTAGGACTTAATTCAACCACCAACCATACCGAACCCAGGACTTTAACCTTGACAGTTGCACTTGTAACCATACAACCGCAACCGCCAAGCTCAAAGTCCTGGGTTCGATTATCAGGAAGAGTAAAGAGTTTTCCAATTATTTCGTCAGTTTATCAATATACATCCTCGTTTTCCAGATTTATGGCAATAAGCTCGCTCCTTGTCACACCGGACTTAAACCTAACTGAAGAAATGTGTACTGTTAAAAACCTCTACTAACTCTTCGGCGATTACAGGTGATGTTATGTCATGTAGGTTCTATTTCTACGAAAACATACCGTGCGCTTTCATAATTCTGATTAAGTGAATATTGTGTTGAAAACAATAAATTAAACAACGCATTAACTTTAAATTAACATATAAATGACGACACAAAAGTCCCTCGTGATAATACAATTAAGATTTAAAATATAAAATAAACAGGTGCATAATTTCGCGGTAGGAAACGGAGAAAATAGTAAATTTTTCAAGACCCTAGAAAGAAAAGAGCAGCAAAACATTTTTATTGTGGATTAACTTGTTTTTAGTTGCTTTTCCCCGCGTCCTCTTACACTTTGCACCATTCAATCGAATGAACTGAACAGCATGTAGTTTGAAAACTTGTTTCGATAAATAGCGGACCCCGGCGTAATATGTGCCCCGGCGGCAAATCTTTAACACGTTTCCATTGCTTATCGTTATATACTTCACTTGCGAACGTTCTAGACTAGAAGTTTGCACGTGTAGTTTTGTACAAACTTTCTGGTAACATGAAAGTGGCAGTTTGATATTCAAATATAAATGGGAAAATCAATTTTATATCATTTCGCCTCTGAACAATGTGCTTTATGAAAGGACCGCAAAACTCTTGATGAATTTAGTTCAGATAGGCTTCATTCGCATAGATTAAAAGCCTTTCCCAACTAATATGAAATGAAAATACCCACTTTATTTTATTTTATACTGGTCTGCTTTTATATGAAGTTCATATTTGGTTAAGAAAATAAAAGTCTTCTTTGAAAAGGGAAATCGGGGATTTTTTTTGGGGATTTGGAGTATATCTGTAGAAATAGTACAAGTATCTGTTTATCAGTAGATGTTTACTTAGTATGTGATCTGAAAGCAAAGTAATTGACAAACAGGGATACCTGAATTGATTTTATTTTTTGTTTCCACCGGCAATAAACAAATAAAAACTGGTTCCACCCGATGTACCGCCCAGGTACTTTTTTATTTCCCCTGTCGGCCATACAACTCGTACATCTATGATCCATCAATCTATCCTAAGCCGGTATCGATACGTCAAACATAACATTCTGTATTGTATGCCAGCGCAGCTCGCCTAAAGCGGCGTCCTCACTTCGTTGAAATAGGATATAATTGAATTTTGGGTGAAATTGGGTTAACGTTGTGTCGTTCGTGTTAAATAAATCTTTAAGCAATAAAGTAAGCACTTATGCTGTCTTAGGTCATTCGCTTAGCATGATGAAGGCGGTTAACTTCGCCAAACATCAGGGCTTTCCCGACTTTTGCTACACTTAGTAGCTGCTTTGAGTTACGTTTGACCAGAGTCAGTCGAGTTCAGTATTTCAGAAGGATTAGTACATTCGCTCAGTGAAAACACAGCCTTACAAAGTCTTAGGGTGAATGAGAGACGACGCACTCCTCGACAATTTATGGGAATTCGGCCATGGCGTCGCGGACGGTAACGGATTACTTGTGACTGATTTATTAATCTGTCACAGTGTCTAGACATCTTTATACAGGGTTTGTCACGAAAATATATTGAGTTCCGTGCTTTGCAATCGTTTCTTTTGCCAAATCTTTGTCGGTGTTGATCTGGGAACACGATAGTTCTTGGCTGCCATTCAGATCGCTGCTATTCATTGTATTTTGACCGGTATTTTTTTTGGAAGCTAGAACAGGGGCAAATCCGTGAGCAAACATGGACTTTAATGCTTGTAGCAGCTGCAGAGTGCTTGGAGTCAGACCGCTTCAAATATTATTTTAAAACATGATCCAATTAGTGTATAGTATTAAACAAGTATCAGGTCAGAGTCATCATCATCATCATCATCAGCCGGAAGACGTCCACTGCTGAACATTAGGCCTCCCGGCCTATAACCTTAGACCGCCACGCCGAACGACAATTCGCCACTTGCATCCATCGGTTGCCCGCGACCCTCATGATGTCGTCGGTCCACCTAGTGGGAGGCCTACCTACGCTGCGTCTTCCGGTCCGTGGTCGCCACTCGAGAACTTTTCTTCCCCATCGGTTGTCAGTTCTACGAGCGATGTAGCCTACCCATTGCCACTTCAACTTGCAGAATGATTTTAAGAGCCATGTTGGTGACTCTGGTTCTTTGTAATATCCATGTTCCAGATTTTATCCCGCAAAGAAACTCCGAGCATATCTTTCCATTGCTCGTTCAAGTTTAGTTCGTTAGGTCAGAGTCACATATCACCAAACTGAATACTTAACCGTCCTCTGCAAGAAAAAAAAAACATTATTATTAGTCCATTCTTCTCGCAAACGGTCGTGACGTCACGGCTCCGGAACGAATAAATCCGAGTGCTCGGCGCTGTATCCGCCTCTCTCCCGGCATGCCACCGTCACCGCTACCGTTTCCGGTTCTGTAAGGTAATGAATTGCTTTGAAGTACCCTCGCGCCCTTCAGAGGTTAAGGTATTTTTACTAAATACATAGGTTGAAAAACTTTTCTTAAAGATGAAAGATAAGAAGCATTTTCATGTAATTTTGTCTCTATCTATATAAAAAAACACGAGTGGCTCAAGCTATCGATACACATTTAACTATTATGGTAATAAGAACAAATAATACTAACCATTTTCTTATTCTATTACCCAAGTCCCACACGACACACAGAAAAATATTCACAAAATCATATTTGCATTCTTTCCGCCGCAATCTTTTACACAAATACGGAGAGAGCATCTTCTGCCACTCTCTGGAGAGTAGAACAAGCGTTTTCCATTACCACAGATAACTAAGTGAAGCCTTTGCGGCCAACTTTCGTGGATATTGGAAACCATCGCATTGCAATAGTACCGAGGAGATTTGTGTACGTTTCAAGGGACTACTTTTAGCTGGCTTAGAGTTTGAGATATTAAGAGATTTAAGTTTGCAAGATTTAGGATTACAAGGATTTTTAAAGAATGTTTACGTAAATTGGTTATTATTGATATTTTGGGTAATTGAGTAACATGCTTACAATGGAAATGCCTTTTA
The DNA here is from genome assembly GCA_950005045.1 of Agrotis exclamationis. Classification (NCBI taxonomy): domain Eukaryota; kingdom Metazoa; phylum Arthropoda; class Insecta; order Lepidoptera; family Noctuidae; genus Agrotis; species Agrotis exclamationis. The sequence goes on along the minus strand of OX465418.1, from coordinate 27,085,388 downwards.
TTTTTCCAGTTCATTATTGAATAATATGTACTTGTTGAGTAAACAATTTTGGTATTATTAGAGAAGATAAAGTTTAATGTTTAGGTTGAAAATGTGTTACAAAATTGTATTGGTAACCACCAATATCCAAATTTTATTGATAACCACCAATCAGTTAAAATTTTGTTCGACACATCTCTACTTTGAATTAATTAAACATAAATTAGATTTGATCCCTTACTGTTACTTCGTTGGTGTTACTTTTTATGGGTTGTCTTACCTTTAGTTTGAATTTCCGAGAAAACGTACACGTTATTTGAGGATTCGGTTTCGTTTAGAAAACTTGACACATCTCAACACTTGTTGTTATAACTTTAACGCGACACTATGTAGGTAATATGTGCCTCTACTTACTCAACATTTTCAAAAACTTGTCCGCCACTGAGGGTATTGGCCAGTTATACTTGATAAGATCTGGTTAAAACCTTCACTTAATTATAATATGATATACCTCCACGCAATAGCCAATATATAGGTAATAAAGTTTTCCTAGGAAATATAATACATCAATAACAAACGTTGTGTTCGTAAACGTAATATCTTATTTCCAAGTATATGTACCTACTGGAAGCCTTATTACTCGTAACTAAACTCTCGCTTCCTTATTCTACACACATAATATATTTTTCACAAAACGTTTCAAGATGCTGTCGACTTGTTGACGTCACATATCAACGCAGTCATAAAAACGTGAAATTTATCGCCACCAGCATTACCGATGTACATAAAATTGGTGAGGAAGTCACGAGCGATCAGCGGTTAATGACGGGGAAAAAATATACTGATTTAAATAGCGAAAGCTGTTTCCACATCAAGATCACCAATTCCCTGGATGTTAAACAAAGATTCGGTCGGTGATAGATCTAAACCTGCTAGGTAGTCGTAGTAAATATACTCACATTACATCACAAGTGTCATAAAATATTTTTGTTCTTTTAAAGAAATCGGTGGCTTTGTTTTTGATTATTTATTTCATTAAGTTTGGCCATCGACTTCCGAAAGAAAAGTTGTTTCACAGTTTTTTATATTTGTTGTTTCATTTAAAAAAAAAGTTTGTCCCTTTTATTTCAGATGTTAAACAAGAATCGACCCTTTCGGTGTCTTTGTAAAAATCAGAGTCTTTGAAAATGCGCCATTCAAATATGCAATAACAACGGATTCATGCGGACGACGTCACGGGATATTCATTATTGTTGTATATCAAAACCTTCTCCAGAATGTAACGATCACTTTTCTGTAAACAAATCGGTTCAGCCAAACGCATACACGTCAAACTGAGAACCTTCTTTTTTTGAAGTTTTGATAGCATTTATAACCAAGCAAAACAGCGTTATTACTAATTCTACTCTCCTGGTGCTCCAAAAAACATGTCCTATGAAAGTTTAATTATCAACACCTTCACACCAAGTCTTCACAAGTCTTTGAGCAGCTTCCGTTGAACCCTGCTTACCCTGCATCCGTTTATGGCGCAACATCAAAACCACGCGCTGACGCACGCTCCCCTGGGGTTGCGAAAACGAGAATTTTGCCACGATCATATAAATAATATCGGCAGAGGTTAGCGGCACAAGCTACAAGCGACAATAAGTATTTAAGAATAAGCTTAGTTAAATATGTTGATAATTTCACGCTTCTCTCTCTCTTGACACAAGTAAAAACTTTTTCAACTGATGCAGTTTTGTTTTCCTTGAGTATCAAAGCCTTTGCCTATATTGCTCCATTATCCAAAACTGATTCCACACCAAAGCTCCCCATCAAGACCAAATGTTGATTTGCTTTTATTATTTGAGTAAAGGAAGGTCATCTACAATCCCGATGCCTTAATTAAAAGTTTTTTTACCTCATCGCACTGTTACATAGATCGCTTTCCTCTCTACGTGTAAGCCATGTATGATACCCCGAGGCTAGTCAAGACTGTATCTATCACCCGCTGAGTGCCGCCCCCGGGGAGACGATCAGCACCAACTTTTTGTCTTACTCGTACCTAACGTGGCTAATATTGTAGGTAACGTACTGTTCGGTGCATAGCTTCTGATGTATAAAAATAAACCAGTTATCATTTAACCACCTAGTATTCAGTCAGTTTGGCAGAAATCTTTTCTTTCTTTCTTTCTTAATTTGAAGCTACTTACCCCTTCTAAAACGTTAATTTCAATAAAAAAATGGGCTGAAAGCTCTTAAGCTATTGTCAAAAGATAGGCGAAGCGAAGCGTTTTTGTTTGTAATGTATGGAATTGTTTGAAGCCTGTCACATAGACTATCGGATCGCTTTCGCTTTTCTATATGCCAGGATTCGCTTCGCGTTCGCTTCGCCTGTCTGTTTGACAATAGCATTAAACTTCATAGACTACATCTTCTAAAATGAAGTTAGCTATTCAGAATCAAAGATACGTGAGTGTTGTTTGTACTAGAATCTGCCCTGTATTCGCAAGCACTCTCGGGGATTGATTAACTACAATGGGTTGTACCAAATGACGAAACGGTTGGCGTAGTGGTCGAACGATCTATATCTAACTGCGCAGCGTGTCTTGGGTTCGATCCCCGCACGGAACAAATATTTGTATGATCTACAAGTAGTTGTTCCGAGTCTGGGTATTTGTGTATGTGAGTTTCTATGTTTGTAAACGCACGTGGGACATTACCTTAAACATTAATTGATTCACATGTTCCTGTACCACCTAAACACATACTGAGTTATGGTTATGACCCCCGGCAAGACCAAAGAGATTTCCATTCAACATACCATGTGTATTTGATTCGAATTGTGCCATTTCGGAGAATTTTGCCTACATACATAGATACGTTACCTTATATGATTAATATTTATTATTTTAGAAGCTCTGATTTCAGTTGAGATACCGAGAATTATTGTGGTGCAAAAAATAAATCATTTTACGTTGAAAACCACATACAAATCATCCATAAAATACTGCAATGTACACATCGATATTGTCCAACTGTACCCGAATCGCTTGTTCTTGTCGCTTGCACAATAGTCTGTACCCCGGGGCAAGTCAAGGCTGTATCCATCACGCGTTGAGTGCTGCCCCCGGGGAGTCTGCCTTGCCACCGATCCCGCTTTGATTCCCATCCCTACACCACGTGCGTTTGATTTGAGAAACGATGCGATATCGCGAGATTTTGCATACGTTAGTTCACCACTATGAAATGTATGCGGTTCTAGAGAGCAGTCGTGATTTTGTGTCATTCAGGTTGGGTTTGTGAGATTTGTGCCAGCTGGCGGCGCTAACATCGAGTTTCGTATTTGTTATAAATATTCAGAGAACAAGAAAATATGAAACATAATTTATTTATGCTTTCAGGGAGATTGGTGGTATCCAACAAGAAAGTTATCTTTCGATTTCTGCCCGTGGTTTCTTTTATTCCATGTGACTGTAATAAGGGTTTACAGAAGCAAATTTGTAAAGTACTTAAGTTGAAAAAACAAAGCCGTCAGTCAAATATGACAGGTATAATATCGTTAATCATAATGAGACAATTTAATTTAATTACAAAACAATGCATTTAACTAATATAAACTAACAAGTAATTAAAAGTAAGTCCGGTGTAACTTCATGAGGCCGTTAATGAACACATTGTTAGTGTGTGCGTGTGTGTGTAGTTATAACAAACAACATGGATGTGTGAGTTCACACTCACAGATACATGTTGTAACAAAGGAGTTCATTTCTAGTTCAAATACAAATATATGTTTTGAGCCTTCTAGCTAAGCAGAATATTAACCCTGTTTGCTCAGGTACTCGCATAGAAAACCGGTAGGGACCCCACGATGTACTGGGAATTGGGACATTTCGTATTTAACTGTTGGTCTGTGGACATGAATGTTCACTTATTTAATCCGCTAACAGACTTAGTGGACTTACTGCCGGGCCACCCTAGTTGCCTTTTACAAATGAGATTTTGGAATATTAATAAGATTTAGTTTTTCTACTTTTATTATGTAGGTGTCATCACGGAAAAAATACGATGAATCGCGATGGCTACCCCCAATTTGGCCACTGTCGATCCCGAGGTGGATTAAATAAAGATTTCATATAAAATTTGCCCCTAACCGCCACTGGTAAAGAGTCATACGAATTTTATTCCGGCTCCGTAACTCATTTCGGGTAAGAAGCACTGATTCTAAACCCTGGTCTTAAGAAATTGATTAATTCTATAGCATAGCTTAAAGCAAAACACAGCGAATAGGTGGAAGTTACCGACGCAATCTAGTTATCTATGTAAATGAGTGCAATTGGTTCCTGTGGCTTCGGTAGGTGCTGAATTAGTCTGTAATTAACTGCCCACGCTGTTCATTAAAGAACAGTTTCTCCACAGTCAACTGTATTGAGTTAATTTTTTCGTTGTTTACATCTTGTTTTTTGTTGATTTTGTTGTTTTTTCTAAGGGCTTATTCGAAATGAGTCCTTAGAAGAACAATCGTTCAAGAAACTCGCTAAGTCATAGCTCGCAGACGTTCACATTGCATACGGAAGCGTGTGTTTACGGATGTCACAAAAGTTTGACAACACCTTTCGTGTGTAACCTTTAGACGGGCGTAATATGTATTTGAGACGATGTTTAAGATAATTGTCATGTCCGTCATTTCTTACAATTTGTGATGCGCGTAAACGTCTCATATAGCGAGATCTTAAGAACACTGTACTGTACACTGTACCTATTTCATATCGGGGCTCTAAACAGGTCACCGTGGCCCTGGAACGTAAAGGGCTATTGAAGGAACACCGTGGATTTTGTTCAGCACGAAACTGCAGCCTCTTAGTTTCCACCTAGGGCGGGATGACACATTAAAAAGGTATATTTCATATTTTCGTATTAAGTTAAAATTCGAGAGAAGGTCGCTCGATTATGCTCGAATTGTGCCAACCTGACCCGAACACAAGTCAGCTATAATAGATACTGATCAGAGTTTACCAATCGGCACAGGCCCAATGAAAACCGAACACGAGTAGAAATTGCGTCGAATTGGCTGTTTTCTACAAATATTGATAAATCAAATGTGATGAACAAAACGAGAAAGAAAGAAAATGCTATCTGGACGAAATTATTTTAAGAAGTACCTATTTCCACTTGGCTGATTTGAAAATGGACTATTCAGGAAATTGGTTGCCCAATAAGGTATCGGAATCCTACAAAGTTTAACCTGATATAAATTACTTAATAATCATAACAAAAACTCATTCATCCCCTATGTTACACATGGTCAACATGTCACCTCGGCCACGTTGACCTTCCTAACCTAATTACGTGGGTCGCAGAGACCCGGCTATTGCGACTACGACAAAAAGAAAGTCGCGGTGGCGGGTAATTCTTAATAAGAAATTTATTTGGTCCCAGAAAATGCTCTGGAAGTAACTCATTACGGCCGGCGTTTCTGTTCCATTTGCTTTTAATGTAGCTTTTATGAAAGCAGCAAAGAATTTATTTTAATTTTTACAGTTATTATATTTTTCCGTTTCAGGTAAAGTAACTTTGAGATGGTCTGTTTTTAATGGAAAGCCAAATGAAATTAACGGAAAATGTCTTAACATTATTTTACGAAATATTGTTGCAAGCCTGGTAAAAGCAGGTTTTTCAGAAAAACTCAGATACTAAAAAAGATACATTAGGAATAGCAAAATTCTTAGTTATTGCTTTATGATGAAACCCGGATAACTATGTAGAATTAGTACAGAACCCAAACGTAATGGCATAGGTACCTTCTCAGAGCAAGGCTGTAAACAGTACTGTGGTATTGGTATTCAGGCAATAATGACAAGATTAAAAGACTTAGTCTCAGGTCAATCTAAACATTCTGCTTCTGTATATTATGAATTCACAGTATAATAGATCTATTCGGATCACTACCACTTCAAATATCCAATTTTAATGGTAACTCATATTTTTCAGTTTGTTTTTAAAAAATATGCGAAAGTTAACTACTTAGCACTTATACCTATAATATGCGGCATACCGCCGTTTAAAAATAATTCTCAACCCAAATCTTTATTTGAGTACCTTCAGATATTTAATTGAATGCCAGACATTGTTTGTAAGTAACTTATACTTACAACAAGTATCCGTAACAACTGCGTAAGATAACAAACCTAAATAGGGGTTTACCTACGTCATACTTAGCTGGAAATTACTTCTCCAGTTATCGGATTGATCAAGATCAGTTACTTGCATATCTACCTTTACAGGATTGCCAAACCAAATGAGTACGACAATAGAGATGGTGAGACCTTTAGAGATGGTGCTACCACGATTCCATAATGAATATTCTATTTTACTTTTAACAAATTTGGCTGTAAATAAACAAAGGATTCTATTTTTCCGAATCTGTTTCTCAAAGTCTAACCTTGTTTATTCAAAAAGAGCTATACAAAAACTGCTTTGAACGTCACGCTTGCAAAGCGCCCCGATTTCACCTACTTTCTTTGTTTCATAATTTCTTCAATCATACTAAAATTACTTAAAGACTTCCTTTTAAGATCACATTATTTAATCATGAAGTAACTTTCCAAAACAAAATGTTATTTTCGTTGAACGGAGTTTCTTTGATCAAAGTTTAGTTGTACGGTGATCAGGTACTGAAGGTAACTAAATAGCCTGGTCTTTTTACAAAGCGAACTTCAAAACTTTACTACAGTTTCTATCGTGTATTTAAACTGGCAATATTGCTTTGTTTGTGTCCGGTACTAAGTATTTTCTAGCTTCGATCTACTTTTGGTATTTTCGTGACTATTCATCTAATCTTAAACACGTGGTAATATTTTTAAATCTCGTATAGTTAGGGGAGTGGTAACTTAACTAAGTATTCCTTACATTTATTTTGATACGAGTAGATACCCAATTGATAATTTATGTTTACCATAAAACATAGCATTTCTTTAATTATTAAATTAGAGTTAAAGCATGCAGAATTAAATAATAATGCCATCTTATTCCCCATAATCACAGCACCATTTACAGCAAGGATCAAGCTCGAACTAAACCATTGTTGAAAATATTCGCAGTTTCTCTTTCTTCGTTGTAATGAGCCGTGACGTGCCGTTGCTTAGCAACAGACTATGAGAAAAATAACACATATACGAGGGACTTTCCTAACCTATGCCGCTGCGATCTGAAAATTTTCTACAAACTATTGTAGAAAAACGAGTTTCAGATCGCACCGGCGGCATAGGTTAGATTCATTTTGAGTTCAGTCCTAGATGTGCACCCAATTCTGCTAAAAAGGAGACTGAATATTGTCTTCAAGTTAGAGTTTCGGTTAAACTGTTTTACTGTGAGGCTAATTTAAGGCAGGAACATCTACATATCCGTAGTCATTCATATTTATACGCTTTACCGAGATATTTTATTTAAATTAAGGTTCTAACGAAACCAAAGGTTGCTGCATATTAAACCACAGTTGCGTGGTGTTGATCATAGGTTTACTAGGGTGCTTAATAACCGACTGTACAACACCTGTAAAAACGGCCCATTCCTTTGAACATTAACTGTTTAAATATCTGTCACTAACTAATACAAATTGAATTAATAACTTACATGCGCCATGAATACAAAACTTGAACACGATTTTCACAGTTACGTCACTTTATTGTACGCCAAATTAGAGTACCTTTCTGAACGCTACCAAGCGTTAGCTACATAAATTTAATGAGGACTTCCTGAGACCGGAAGTGATGTGAGCACTCTCCGGATAAAAAAGTCTGTTAAGAAGGATGTGGGCCATTCATGTGGACGCTTTGTGTGGAACAGGGGTCCAATGAGAGGCTCGACACTTCTCTCTGATTGAGAGGGTAGGAGGATATTATGTAATGATTAGAAGAAATACCGTTGTACCATCATTGCCAATAAGTTAAATAGAAACTTTTAGGGAGATGTTTTCTTTATTGCCAGAAGAATTTCTTGTATATCCGTGAAAATAGAGTGTTTTATTGGATATTATCGTTCTGAATATTATATTACCAACTTTCACTATTGCGCAAAGCATGTAAAGCGTTAATTCCTGACGTCCTCAACACAGCACTAACTGCAATAATAAAAGGTATGGGTACACTAACTAATGTACAGGAGTCATAAACACTGTTGAGCCGGAATCATAAACTTTCTTTACTATTATTACTCGCAATATCACACATTCAACTCGTAGACATACTTTAATATTATGGCATTTCGTTTTTTCAAAGAATCTTGGTGTTATTCAAACATCGGAGTAGGAACAATGAAAATGATAACTCGTCAACTTACTTACTTCTTTCTAGACGGCTTAATAAGGGGGAGTCTTGTTCCAGATGGTACCGTGAAACCGGTGGGGGTGTCCTTCGCGAAATCCGCGATGGAGAAGGCGGAGGTCGGTACAGCAGAACACATGATGCTCTCGGCATTCGACGTGCGGAAATAGCTGATGGTGGCCGATGGGCCTGTCGAGCGGCCAACGCTCATGGACATCTAACCCTGAGGCTACATCTGGCAGTGAGGGCGCATCTCACTGCACATGCACAACCACATACACAGGTAATTGGCTTTGCGAAAGTCTAGGATGGAATTTATAACTTTAAATTAGCTTGTTAAATTTTTTCAAAGTTTACAAATCTAAATACTAGGAACTTATGAATATCTAAGCATTCACATTAAAAACTAAAACTCGTTCCGGAAAATAATATGAAAACAAATACTAATACGTACAAAAGGGTTCTTCCATAACTTGATTTTTCCCAATAATGATTCTTGCCGGAAAATGTATTTACTTTTTTTGACGTGCTCCTATTTTCGAATAATCTAATTGGCTGCGTTTTATTTTCTCAACGTTTGAACTCCATTTGCCGTAACGAAGCTGAAATATCACCAATAAACTCGATACGTAGAGTCATATTTTTCATTGCTTTATCGTCAAATGTTAAGAGGCGGGTAGTAAAAGCTTTTTAATTAATTAAAATGAATAGGTGAATAAAAAGAGAATCAATGGATGCATTTGATTTATGTGTCGTGGAAGGATATAACTAATTGCAGTTTCGATGTCGTGTGACAACTTAAATGGTTTGTAAATTAGTATTTTGCAAATCTCGAGATATACTGGGTAATTTTAATCAGACCCTACTTTCTAAATATTTTTGTCAAATTATACCTTTCGAGTGTTTATATTTTAACAAAAACGTCATCAATATAAATTGCAGTGTCAACATCACGCCTTTCCGTAATGATGAAAAATGATAAGATAACTCGGACATTAAGCCGAACCCTGTGACAGTTTATAAATGAAACAACCTGCGCCAAATTAGACGCATTAATCTTAATTAAACTTCTAAAAATATAATCGAGTCACAGTGTTACGAACCTGAAAAGAAAAATTAAAGCGTTTTTTGCTTACGTTTTTGTATAAGAACGTTAATTTGCTTAATTTTTTTCACCTACAAGTACGTTATGTTGTTCTCTCCTGAAGTGCACTCAAAAACAGCATAGAGCAAAAATACTTAAGACCCCTTAATTTGTACCTTACCTCAAGTTGAATACCCAGCCGCAGTGGTAGACGCCCACGGCGACGGACACCGTAGGCGCGGGCATGCGGGCGGCGAGTAATAGGCGACTCGCTGTCCCACCATGGACCAAGTTCGGGTCGACGGCGCGTTGTGTTCCACGCGCGCCACAAAGAGTGTCAGCACGATGACGGGGCCCCCTTAGAGGGCCAGAGCCTGCTGGGGTCGCGGGACCAACGAATACCGTGACCCTGGAACGTAAAAGGCTATTGAAGGACACCGTGGGATTTAGTCAGTAAATTTCTGATAGTCCCTTTCGCCCTGCCTTGGGTTCCCACCCAGGGCAGGGCGAAAGGGACTCTTTTGATGATTTTGCCACGCTAAAATAAAAGCTCAAGTTGAATGGATTTAACGGAAAAGTCATGTTATCAAAACTTTTACAATTAAAAGCTATCTTTAACAAAAAAAGTGCATCAACTACAAACGAAAATCAAAATTAAATAAGTGTCATATTTGTGAAGATAGCACGATATAAGCCGAACGATTAAACGCAAGCGGTTGAGGAAGAGCTGAAAACGTTTAATAGCACGCATATATACGTACATATTATATTGTTATACGTATATAGGTACGAGTATATTGCTTTGTTATACTTCAGTCCTACCATGTATTTACAAACCGCGATAAATTGTAGCAATTTGCGTTTTAAAAATGAGTCTTTCACTGAAAAAACTGGTTCGATTGTATAGAAAGGTGTTTTTTTATATTTAAGATGTGTTTTGCTCTTGAGTTTAGTCTAGGTCAGAGGTGGCAGAGACAAAGTTGACAATAGAGCGAGCTGACCCAGAAGTAGCCTGTTTACTCCAGCTTTGAAGTTTGAAGAGATTAGGATTGTGTGCGTTTGGAAGCACAAACGCAGGCAGAGAGTTCCACTCCTTTGCTATGCCCATTATAAACGACATTTGGAAACGCTTAGAGCGAATTGGTAAAATAGCAACAAGGTAGGGATGATGACTTGCCGTGCGTCTAGATTTCCGACAGAAGGGGGTCGGTGGGATGAGGTCGTGGAGTGTGTGTTATTTTGTTCCTTCCCAGCGACTAAACGTGTGCGTTTAATCATTTGCCTGCTCAACCTTAGAGTAGGTATCTGGCCCGATCCGAGCTGGGCTGATAGAGCGTACCCTTAGATACAATCCAATTGAACAGCGCCATCCAATCCCGAATCGTTGTAACATCGTTACGCCTCCGATCTAATTCAATAAAACCAACTTCTTTCTTCAACACTACTATTTGCAGACCTTTGTAAATATTGTAGTTGGAAGTGCGGGCCTAAACTGCCTCCCAAGATTAACCTCGCTTATCCAATTAAATATTTAGGTTATTTGAACACGAAATCCGATTTTTTAAAGTCGAGAATTCCCGTGTTTTTGCGGAAGACTTGTTTACTTTTTTGGAAAGTGGAGCTGTGATCCGTGACGCGAATAACGTGTGACTCGCTCTTTTATTTGTCACGGCATGTTGCCGATGAGAAAATAACACGAGAATCAGAAAATTCGTGTGAAGGCAGAAAGTAGCTGAATATTGATGGAGATTCGGAAATTGTGAGATCGGTGTTTTTAATTTAATAACGAAATAGAACAGAAGAATGGATTTCAGATATGTAGCATTGTAGATATGTGTATTTCGTTAACAGTTGGATACACACTTCAGATACGAGATAGTGTTACCTTAAATCATATTTATCTTTGTCTTAAACGTAACACAGAATTAATTATCCTATGTAAAGGTACAAATTATTTTAGGGATTACAGCCGACGGCGCTAACTCTCTCTTCCAGCTGAAAAGCTACAATCCTATATGAAATTGAGTCTAAAATTAATTACTTGCTATGGCAACCGAGGTTGTCTATTCTTCAATAAAGTTTGCTTTGCAGTAAACGCGAACAACTAGTTTACGTTGTGTTGTACTTAATTTGCTTAGAATACTTGACCGTTTCTCAGAACCCAAATTAGAACACTACCAACGGTTATCACTGTTCGCCACCAATACCATGCTAACAAGGTGTCCGGTGGTGTTGTAATTAGGCTTACGCTACCTTTCCCGATTGTTTGATAATTCGGCAGATTGACCGGACGAGGTCAACGCTCAGACGTCATCGCCTTATTACCTCAAACATTGAGGTCTTCGAATTTCAAACAAGATTGTTACAACTCAACTGTCTCAAGATCTCCATTTGTGGAAGAAAATCTGCTGGAGATTTTATGTTTTTTTTACGCTGGTTTTTGTTGCGGGCGCTATAAACTGAGCTCTCGACAATTTTGTTTGGATGCAGAATATTTTGGCTAAAATGTAGCGCACAGCGGCCGTTCGTGGCTTTATGCCTGGTTTGAGATAAAATCTTAGGTCAGAGTGAGCGCTTCTTTGCAGTTTTGTTCTTTGAACTACGTATGTTGAAGTTTAGTGGGTGTTTTTTTATTTAAAATGTGTTCAGTGCAAAAAACGGTACATTTTAATGTTAAGAGAGGCAATTCATCTAAGTTTTACTAAAAACATACAATTTTACAGAATCTAACGGAATAAGCTAAGCTGTGACTGTAATTCGATTGCTTTTATTCCTTACCCGATGGATTTTCCGAAAACCTTCTTGGGCTGGTTGCATGTACGGATTCCGTACTCATTCGCTTTCGTAATGCCGATTTCCAGATCGGACTGCATATATTTCATTAAAAGAGTTCCATGTTGCACACACGTTCGTACATTTCCTAAATGGAAAAACCTAACGTCTGCGTAAGTTTTACGGAATTCCAATTCCTCATTAGGAAAACGAATTAATTAATTATTCAAATTGGTGCAGACGTTCGAAGTTAATACAATGATAAAATATGAAATAATATTTCAAATGCAGGTCATGTCCGTATCCGCTAAAATGATAACTTGCACATAAACTGCTATCCAAATGGGAAATTCGAGTACAATCAGAAAACGTTCTACTAATTCTACAAAATACTCAGTGGAATGTGCGAAATAGCCGTTGATTGCAGTCTGTAACGGTCGGACCACTGTCATTATACCAAGCATTCCTATTCATTTTGCTAACATTTAGGTATGTTATGATACGATGTTATTGGCTATTACAATTGTTTGTGTTATGTTACACTAAGTTTAGAGGCTGATATTTGCATACTTTCAACAAACAGTTTGATTCACTATGTTTTCGTTTACGTATGAAACAGTGAAAGCGCTGATTTGGTTAAACAGTTACGATTATGCATATAATTTACTGGTATGATTCCGAATACGAATTCCGTTCACGAATATACACAGAAATATATTGTTATTTCCAGATCATAATGAAAATTTTTAACAATGATTTAATTTATTAGGTACAAATTATGTAACACCGATCAAATGTACATAGCAATAAAATTCACTTATATAATTAATCAGGTATTGCAATCAATTTGTAAAGTCATTGTGGTATTTTATCAGCAAAATAAACAGCAATCACCGGCAATTGTTACAAAAAACCGGATATTTGGGATATTTCATTGTAGCTTCACGCAAAGTTATTGCTGGCGCGATATTTGCGACGCAAAATAAAATAAATGCGTTCCGATACCGGGCCGCAAGCATTACATGCGCAATTATAGATAGGGTTGACTCAAGGGAGATAAAAAAATATTAAATATTATCTAGCGCTGTGTTTGAACATTCTTTCCCCTTATTTCCACGTCACGCTTGTTTTAGTATATCAAACAGTGGACTTAAAATAAAATAGAATTGCCCAAAATTTAGTCCTGTAACAACAATACAAGTAGGTACCTACGTGCCTAGTTACTGAACTGTAAGTAGGTAAAGTACCGACATAAAAAGTAGGGTTTTATTTGATGAAAAAAAATCTAGTTAAGTGTAAAAATCCACAAAATTGTACAACACTCACTTATGCGAAGATTGATAAAAATTGGCTCATTTTAAAGTACATAATATACATACACAAATATACGAATTATGGATTTTCCCACGAGACTTTTTTTACAATTATGCTTTAGGCAATTTTTTTACTAATCCTGAATGGGAAACAACAAATGTATCATCTCATTTTATTCAATGTAAATATCATCCTTATGTGTAGATCGGCGTATATGTAACAAAATTATTGATATTCGTACCCGTATATATTCGGTTTAATTAAACGGGCCGTCGTAAAAGCAAATTGTGTCGTTTATTAACAAATAAACCTCCTCTTCCGTTATGAACGCGAACGTACTTGTTTGATTTAGGTTCTTAGGAAGAGGAAAAGCGACAAGAATGTTGTTTGTACAATTCTGTACGAATCGAATAAAAGAAATTGATCGCTCGCTTGAATTATTATCAGACTAATTATCCTTTCTTCAGTGAGTCTTATAGAGCTGATCCTAAAGAAATCAAAGTGGAAATAGCTCTCGAAGCTATAAGCCCAGTATACGTATTCAGATAACCTCGTCACTAATTGAATAAATCTTCTGTAAATAGAAGAAGACCTTCAACTGAAGTTATCTTTTTATCTCTCAGGTGGTAAACAGCGGCGGTACAGCCATCATCAACTGCACATGGGGTGGCTGGCCTGCCCCTCGTTTGGAATGGCTGCACAACGGCGTGCCCCTCGGAGCGGGGGTGGCGGGGGGCAGGGTCCGAGTGCAGAACAATGGGGAACAGCTGATCATCTCGGCGGTACATAGGGCAGATAAGGGCGTGTATCAGTGCATGGCCAGGAATGAGAGAGACTCGGCGCAAGCTAGCGCGGAGTTGAGGTTGGGAGGTGAGTTTGATCAGCTAATTGCGTTGTTCAATCATTTTCAACTTTAGATGATCAAGTTCTTCGTACATCGTCATCGGAACAGCGAACAACACGATCACCATGGTTTGTAAAATAGAAGAGGATGTACCTTTGTGTGGTGTGAAAATAAATTATACACATATATAAATGCGGAGATTTTAATGCAGAGAGTAAATGTGGGAAATAAAGTGAAGGGTTTACATGCGGTTGTGTCCAACCAGTAGATGTTCACTTACGTATGGAAGAGAATGTTGAGTATGGCAAACAAGGCATGAAAGTAGCATTAATACTATGGAAATGCATTCCTTGCAAAGCGTGTATGGTGTAACATTGACCGTACATTGAGGAATGAGGTTATATGAGGACGTTGCGGATAATAAGAAGTGATGACAAAAATTGAAAAGAGTATAATTAGATGGTTCGTTCAAAGGCGAGTAACAAAAAGAATTTATAAGGCAGATGTGAGCAGCTATAAAATCAAACGGTGCATCCACACCGCCGGTAACATTTGTGGAGCAACAAAAGGCTACACGGTAACATTCGGTAACTTTTGTTGGTCCTTGTTACTATTTGTTGATTGTTACTTACCCGTGCATCCACTCCGCAGTAACATCCGACAACAAAAAGTTACTAAGTGTTGCTGTGCTACTGTAAATCGAGTAACGTTGCTCAACAGTCGGTAACATTGTTAGATAATGGGGGTAACATTGTTACCGAATGTTAAGCAACGTTACTCGACTTACAGTAACACGTCAACACTTAGTAACATTAAATAACATTTTGTTGGCTGATGTTACCGAGTAACATTTGGAAACGTTGAGCTACAAATGTTACCGGCGGTGTGGATGCACAGAAATTCATTCAATTACGTGCAGTTTTCAACTAAATATAATTTTTACCTGATATCGACTAGTTAGAGCGCCGAGACAAAATAAATCTATAAGTGCGCCGCCAACTAAAAAAGTTTGGAAACCAGAGGGTTATTACTCGTAGATACTCGTGACCAGCGTGCTTACATATGTGAAAGTGATCCAGGTGATAGGAGTATGTGAGGATCACAACAGGTGATGAATTTTGTCACAACAGGTGATAATTCAATGATTGTTGTCTTCTTCACGAGAAAAGAGCACGAGTATGTACGTATATTCTTCCAAAAGCATTCAACGTCAACTGTTAACCAATAAAATTGCGCAATCACCTGGCTAGTCGAAGAAAATTTTCTTTTTATGAACTTAACAACCTGAATAATCTTTTGAAATGCTTTGTTTTCCAAACAGACACAGCGCCAGAGCTCCAATATACGTTCATAGAACAGGTCCTAAGACCTGGTCAGGTGGTGACCCTCAAGTGTTCCGCAGCCGGCTCCCCACCTCCTCACTTCACCTGGATGCTAGACGGACAGCCGCTCAATACAATGGCTAGAGGTCACAGGTTTGTAATCATTCCTTAATTGAAAGTTAGGAGTAAAAACGTGGCGTTCTTTCATAACTGATTGAACACTAACTCATAGCTACAATCTAATTCAACTTAGAAAACCATCAAAACACAAAGAAAAAGTACTGTAAAGTAAAGAATAAAGAAAAGATTTTTTTAAGTTTTTTATTTTACCCTACTTAGTTCAAAAATATTCAACTAAAATTCTTGTCAAATTCCTAATGTTTCTAACACGTACTCTAGAATTTTGTAATCTGAACAACTGGTAATAGCATCGTAACATAAGCGAAAAATGCTCATAAAATAAAAACTACTAAACCAAACTGAATGAAAGTGGGACCAAATGGCAGGTATACTGCATTAGGTGTGGACGCTCTGTGTGGACGCACCTGATGAACAAAAGACTCATCAAAATCGGTTCTCGCAGGCGAAAGTTATTAAAAAATACACTGAAATTGAGAACCTCTTCCTTTTTTGAAGTCGGTTAAAAATACAAGTAATAAATAATAATAATAAAAAGCCGTTTATTCCACATTTCGAATTACAATATTTGAGCGTTGTTAGTAGATCGTTAGTATGATTACTTAGATTATTGTAAGTAGGGTTAGTCTTCTTTGATTGAAATATGGACCCCTTATTGGGTAAAGGCCTCCTCCAGTTTCTTCCATGAGTCCCTGTCCTTGCCTAAGATTAGCCAATTTTTCCCGGCTACCTGTGATATATCATCAGCCCACCTTCTCCTTGGTCTACCAATGTTTCTCTTTCCCCCTGGACCTTTCCATCGTGTGGTTTCTATTGTCCACCTTTCATCACTATATCTTGAGATGTGTCCGGCCCACTTCCATTTTAGTGAGAGTGCATGCTTGAGGGCGTCAGTGATTTTCGTTTTTTGTCTGATACTTTTGTTGTTAACTTTTTGTAATTTTCTGATGTTCAACATACTTCTTTCCATTGCTGTTTGGGTACATTTAATTTTGTGTTTCGCGTTATTTGTGAACACCCAAGTTTGGCATCCATATAGCAAACATGGGAGCAGACATGTATCAAACACAATTTTTTTCAGATGAAATCCATAATTTCCTTTTAGAATTTCTTTCTGAGACCAGAACTTTTTCCATGTTGTGTTGATTCTCCTTGTTATTTCTTCTTCATTGTTAGGTTTTTCAATTGAAACTTGTTTTCCCAAATACAAATAATCTTGAACATATTCTATGTTGTTGCCTTTGATTTTAATTGGTCGTTTATGGCTGTTAGACATTAACTTAGTTTTGCTTAGATTCATTTCTAGACCAACTTTGGAGCTTTCATGATCAAGTGCTCTCATCATTTCCTCAATGTCCCTTGGGGTTTCAGCGATTATAGCTATGTCGTCAGCGAATCTTAAGTGGTTTAGGTAGTTCCCGTTTATAAGCAGACCTTTGTCAGGCCAATCTAACTTCCGGAATATGTTTTCGAGTACTGCAATGAAAAGCTTCGGCGATAGAGGGTCTCCCTGACGTACACCTCTTTCTATTTTTATTTCTTCCCCTCTGGTTTCTAGTTTTATTTTGCTTGTACTATTTGAATAAATATTTTTTAAGATGTTAATGTATTTTTGATGGACATTTGAGCATTGCAGTGCGTTCCAGATTGCACAGTGGCTAATACTGTCAAACGCTTTGCTGTAGTCTATGAAGGCCACATACAGAGGTCTGTTGAATTCTCGGTATTTTTCTATAATTTGTTCTAGTGTCTGTATGTGATCTAATGTGCTGAAGCCTGATCTGAAACCTGCTTGCTCTTTTGGTTGCATTTTATCAATGTCTCGTGTTATTCTCTTAAGAATTATAGATGAAAACAACTTATACATGCTTGGTAATAAACTTATGGGTCTGTAATTGGCCACGTCTGAGGGATTACCTTTTTTGAAGAGCAGGATTATGTCAGATGTGCGCAAAAATACAAGTATCACATTCAAACCATTACACACATGTACATGTTGCTAGGAATTTCTCAGTAGCCAGAGTCTGGATCCCTGCCTAGTTGCTAGCAATAAGCTCGCATCCTACTAAACGGAACAGAAACGTACCTAGCGATATGTGGGTGTCCTATAAGCTGCCACCTTTGCCTAATGCTTTGAGAGATTTCAGGTGCTATGTTATGTTGTTTACCCATTTCTAACAAAATTCTGTCTGGCAGATACAGCGTGGAACAGTTTGCGACTAAAACCAACGATGTGGTGAGCTACCTAAACATCTCAGCCGTGAGATCGGAGGACGGTGGCCTGTACACTTGCAGGGCAGCCAACTCACTGGGAGAAGTATCACATACATCCAGACTCAATATTTATGGTAAGTTTATTTTTAAGTTTCCTTCTTCAATTGAATTTATCTAAATTGTTAACTATACATATTTTGAAAATTAAATTGAAAAAGAGTGTGTAATGAAAGGAAAAAGAGAGCATGATAGCGTAACAATCGACATGGAGAATGGAAGAAAAACCTTTTATACTGCCGACCCAAAGTAACATAAGGCAGATGCAGGAAAAGATGATGTTTAATGTTCACACTACGAAAGCTACGCCGCTACGTCGTAGCCGACTGCTACGTCGTAGCAGATTGCTACGTCGTAGCACATTGCTACGACAGCGTAGCTTGATTAGCGACATGGAGAAAAATACTTACATTTTATGAGTTTTGTTACAGGTCCCCCATACGTGAGATCCATAGGACCAATCAGAGCTGTAGCAGGTCGAGAGCTGATCCTCTATTGTCCTTATTCTGGTTATCCAATCACGTAAGAGAATTAAATTACTTAATCAAATTTTTCAAACGTCATCAAACAAGGTTTTTTTGATGATGCTTTCTATTTTAGCTCAGTAAAGTGGGAGCGAGACGGCAACCCGGTTGAATGGGACAGCAGCATTGACGGTGCCCTCAAAGTGTCTCGAGTTGAGCCTTCATATGCTGGCGCTTATACTTGTGCCGTCATGGGTCCGCATGGGGAGATAGCCAGGAGAGAATTGCAACTTGTTGTTAGCAGTAAGTTGTTCAATTTAAGCATGTGTTTGTTACTTTTTTAAATCAAGAAAAACATAATTGTCATTTTATTTGAATACTTAATAAAGAAATGGGAATGAAATACAACTATGTATACACCACGCAGCAGTTATGGAAAAAATGTGATGTACGAAGGTAATGAATTGATTAATAGAATACCAGATACCATAAAAAATGCAAAATACATGCCAATATTTAAGAAACACTCATTTTTAACAAAAATAAAGTTAGCGCACCTTAGTACATTGCATACCACATCTAGTTGCGCTCGCTCCGTATAAGTTTACAATTTAATGTACTAAACTTTTAGCGATTACCCTACATTTTTGTAATGGTTTTGATATGTATACTGCTTTTGTCTTTCAGAATATTTTATTTTGCGAAGACTGTACGTTAATAATAATGTTTTTAAATTAGTTGAATATTTCTCAAGTAAATGAAATTTCCTAAGGGAAATAAAGTTATTTCAAACCTGAATATAAGTTTCTATAGAACGCAACCTGATTTGAGTTTACGATCTTTAGGTACTCCGTATGTCAATTCCGAATCTCACACAGCCGCAATCATTCTCCCTTATCATTGGCTCAAATTAACTTTTTCTTACAGATCCCCCGGAAATAGAGCCATTTTCCTTCTCTGCTAACTTGCAGGAAGGTAAACGAGCTCAAGTGAGCTGCAGTGTGACGTCAGGTGATATGCCGGTCCACTTCACCTGGCTCAAAGACAACGCACCAATTCCTTCTAGTTTACAGGTCAGTTTAATGATACGGAGCTGAAGTTGACTTGGATAAAAAGTTTGATTCTTGAAACTATGTAGTTATCTTTTTTTTTTATACCCAAAATTACTAAAGTGGCCTAGATCAAATCACTTTCCTTTGACTAGGAGAGACTACTCAGACATAATGTGTACAGTTTATTCAAGAATGAAGCCTCTCCCAATTTATCTATTAAAAATGTGACCTACCACCATAAGCATATCTTCAAAACCCGGCCTGGTTGTATAGGTGGAAGAACGGGGCGCTGATTTTTTCAGCAACCTCGTATTCAAAGAGGTGTCGGCCCGCCACAGCGGGTTGTACACTTGCGTGGCCTCGAATACTGCGGCCAAGGTTAACTATACCGCCGAACTGGTGGTGAAAGGTAACCGCTAAGTCAATATGCACAAGCGCACCGAGCACTGTCATGACGTTCATGTGAGGTGGGAGCGCGGAGAGGGATGATATTACACAAATTAGGTCCAACAGATCTTGGTAAAACCGACACCCGAAAACAATCGGTTAAAAGTCGTGTAAACAAGATTTACTAATTATTTTAATAAATTACAAAAGTTAAAAGTAATTTAACATGAAACTACCATTTTTACTTTTTAGAATTCAAGTTCCAATTTAAAAGTTTTGAAAGAGGAGCTTGTTATAAAATGATTTAGGTTAATTAGGCGTTTTGTCTGCATTTAAACATATTTTAGCAAAATAACAAAACGCAAACTGAATAATACGGCACGTTCCCAAAGCCATGTGTAACGTAGCGAACAAACACTCCTCCTGAAACCACGCTCCCACTATCAAAGAGACTAATCACGCTTGCACAGAGCACAGAGTTGTCATTATTTTATCGTATACCGTATGCTGGTTTCTTTGCAGGATCACAATTACCACAGTGTGTAGTACCCTTGTTCCAAAGTGTTAATAATATGCCTTTATTCAAATTGCACGTCGATAAAGAGAACTATTCCATTCAGTTTGCACTTTTGTATGGAGTATTTTTTTAATTGCTGACGTAAACTTTCAATGTCTGTCACCCGTGTATTGAATCAATGGTATTTACATCTAAATTGTTTCTTACCTTCTGATCGAATATAAGAATACTCATGTTTTCGTGTCCATAAAATACTCTTATTTCATATCTCGCAGTTTGAATAAATGCCATCGAAAATGTATTCACTTTTACAAGCACTTTGTTCGCAGCGCACATTTATTTTCACAGCAAAATGTTTTTCTAAGTATTCAAATTTATAAATTCTTATACATTTTTGTTTTGCACAGCGTTGGATTTCAGATGGCTTACGAAAATGGTAAATTTTATTTATAAGAATTTTGTATTGGAACCGGTGAGTTCCAGTAGATCTGAAATTATAAAACGAAAAAGAATTTAGAAGTTATTTCAAGGAACGACGAAAACTTCGTTTTTCTTTTCAAGTCATTTAAATAAAGGCTTGTTTTATAGTGACTGGATCGTCTTGTAACAAAAAAAAAAACAATTTGTAAAACCTAATCTTGCATCAAAGAGTGCACTCTGCCTTACCAAACATAAAGCAAAAATGTTAAAAAGGTCGTATATTTCAAGATGCGACGCTAAAGTTCTCACTTCTCAGCTTTAATAACTTAAGTAGCTCTTTATATTCATAACAATGTTTTGCAGCTGACGGGAAAGGTAAAAATAGTATTATTTTAATGTATGAAAAGTAGTCATAAAGGCAACAATGTTTTTCATAGCAAGTCTTCATAAACTAGCGTAATTATCGCCGCCAATTTCGTAACTAAAGCAAACTATTAAATAGATCTAGAAATTAAAGAAACTTGACTTACTTGCACGCTGCAGTCTCCCCGAAATGGGTGGTGGAACCCAAGGATGAAGCAGTGCTGGCTGGTGAACAGTTGGCTTTGCATTGTCAGACCATGGGGTCACCAGCCCCACAAGTCACCTGGCTGAAACAAAGAGGTAAGTGACAAGAAATATCTACCCTTCATTTACAATATCTTTTAAAATTATATAATATTTGAATCTAACTGATTACACGGATAGTTGCGCCCAGAACAGTCCGCTCCGAAGCTTGACAGGATTTATCTACATGAGATTTTAATTTAATTTTTAATATTTTTTTAATAAGAAAGTTACGGTGTTTCAGGGTCATCAGCAGACTACGTCCCTCTCATAAACCTGGGTGGAAGATTTCAGTTCCTGTCAAATGGAACACTGTGGATAGAGTCAGCACTTCCCTATGACGAGGGGAACTATATGTGCAAATCAGAGAACGGAGTTGGATCTCCACTTACAAAAATTATTTTCGTATCTGTCAATGGTAAGTTTTTATTAATTCAATAACTTAAAGTTAGTACGGGTGCTTATATTTTTACTTTCTCACAAAGAGATACAAACAAAATCTCGAAATAAAAAGTGCCTTTGTTCAAAATCTAATTTGCTTTGCAGAACCTGCGAGGTTTGAGTTGACATCTCACAACATGACAGCACGTCGGGACGCGCCTGCCACGTTGGTCTGCGATGTGCGCGGAGACAGCCCCATTCGAGTCACATGGGCACACAACATGAACCACTTAGATCTTAATACTTATAGGTAAGGTAATCTCGCATCATAATATTCTTACGAAACTCTTATCAACATAAATATAAACCTACTCCGTAATGGAAAAATAGAAATCAGTAAGAAACAAAAACCAAACCTCGATAGCTATATCCTTAGCTGGCCTGAATCAATTGACTCATCGAGAAAGAATCGGTGTTTTTGACATGTTTTTACTTTTCATTGTGTATATTCCCTCTTGGAAATTTATGGGGGAGTCCTAGGTTCAACTGTGGACATCCAACGGCTGATATGGTGATAATGATGATGATAATATTCCCTCTTCTCGCCATTTTCTAGGTTAAGCATCTCAGAAGCAAAGACTGATAGTGGTTTAAGATCCCAGCTGTACATCAGCCGGGCCGACCGGCAGGACTCCGGCGTGTACAAGTGTCAAGCCGTCAACGCATACGGCCACAGTGATCATTATATTTATCTTTCCGTCCAAGGCGAGTTTATTGAAAATTTATTTTTTTATCACTGAGATTATTAAAAACTAGCTGTGCCCGCGACTTCGTTCGCGTGGATGTCGGAACTTAACAATCTATATTTTTAGTGCGAAGCGGTGTTGGAGGATACCGATACAATCTTTTATATAAGCTATAGTCCCCGCCAAATAAGTCTGGAATAAAGGTCATTGATCCTAATAATGCGTCGTTCGAATTTCATACCACCATCGTTCAAACAAAATAAAATATAAGGTCAAGATCGCGTCTTACCACGATGCGTTGCTTTTGGTCGTTCTACATTTTTTCGAATGGTTTTGAAATATTGCAAAATACGCGGGTCAACGTATCTTATTTTATTTTATTCCATACTTACCTGGCGGAACTATAGTGCTTATTTAATATTAACAATATTGTGAACAAATTAACACAGCTGTGAACCATCATTCTGGAGCGTACATAAATATCCTGTCCCATCCTGTCCCGTCCTGTTCCGTCCTGTCGCGTCCTGTCCCGTCCTGTCCCGTCCTGTCCCGTCCCGTCCCGTCCCGTCCCGACCCGTCCCGTCCCGTCCCGTCCCGTCCCGTCCGGTCCCGTCCCGTCCCGTCCGGTCCCGTCCCGTCCCGTCCCGTCCCGTCCCGTCCCGTCCTGTCCCGTACTGTCCCGTCATGTCCCGTCCTGTCCCGTCCTGTCTCGTCCTGTCCCTTCCTGTCCCGTCCCGTCCCGTCCCGTCCCGTCCCGTCCCGTCCCGTCCCGTCCCGTCCCGACCCGTCCCGTCCTGTCCCGTCATGTCCCGTTCTGTTCCGTCCTGTCCCGTACTGTCCCGTCGTGTCCCGTCTTGTCCCGTCCTGTCCTGTCCTGACTATCCTATGATTCCATAAAATCGCTATAATTAAATTACGTTTTTTATAAGATGTAAACTGATTACGATGAAAAAAAAAACAATGTTACTTCAATTTAAACACCTCTATTTCAGGTTTTATTTTAACGCCATCTACCGTTTTATCGTTGAAGTACATATGTTTAGATGAATTATTTGAATATGTAGTTTTGCTATTGTAAGCTAGATCGCGCTACTGAACTGCACGTCTTGGTGTGAACTGACCGTAATTTTACTTCTGAAACACTTTAAATTCAAATAACTTTTGATAGACTGAACCGATTTCGATGAAACAAAAACTAAGATAAACCTCAAGTTGCGTATAATTTTTGTATATGAACATTGTCAGCATTGAATTCGTAGATTTTACGTGATGTGCGCACAAACAAACAGACAAACAGACAAAAATTTCAAAAATGATGGTAATGGGTTCTGTTGCTTAACTTTTCACACGCTGGCTATTTTTTGTTTCAATTTCTTCAATGTACAAAAATGAATTTTCTACAGATTTATTATATGTATAGAAAACGACGGGAGTGCCGGTAGAAGTGTACACTTTTTTATTATTGTGCATATTTTAAAACTGGAATGGTACGATATTACGATAATAATATAGCTCCTTAATGTCCAGGTCACACGTCTTGATGTCGCGTGAATATTTTCTAGAGATTTGCTCCTTACTAAGTATTTAATTTTCTCTCCAGAGAAACCCGACACCCCACACTCATTATCGGTGACGGAGATCCTGAGCCGTGCTGTCCGTCTATCCTGGAGCCAGGGCTTCGACGGTAATTCTCCCCTCGTGGGCTACACTCTACAATACTGCGCGCTGTCGGCTCAGGGAGCCATCAGGGTGAACCAGTGGGATGCAGCTGTCACTATTAACGTGTCCGTCCATGGGATCGCACACTCCCATGTCACGTGAGTAATACATTGTCAAATTTTTATGTCGAAGGAATTTAGGAAAGCATCCAACAATTTGAGAACCTCCTCCTTTTTTTGAGGTCCGTTTGAAAAAGGAAATGGAACAATTATATTAGCAAAAGGAAAACTGTATGGACATCAAAAAGAAGCCTAGCCTAGTGGTACATTTAAAAAAAACAGCTTTTTTTTAAAAGGAACTTTTTTGTAAAAAATCCAGCCTGACCAAAAAAGGCGACATCCATTACGAAGCGCTGCTAAGCAGTCTGAAGCCGCACACCGCGTACATGATCCGAATAGCTGCTATCAATCAGATCGACAGGAGTGCTTACACTGAACCCGTCGTGGTGAAAACACAGGAAGAGGGTAAGAAAATTATAACATTTAAACAATCGAGCGTTAGGGCTGTATAGTACCTCAGTATAATCTTACTCGCTCGCACTTGCACGAGCCACGCACTATTGCTTGCTCTTTCTTATAACTGTCTACACGCAAATCGATTTATTTTACGGCGAAAAAAAAAGAAAATTCAAAAAAAATAAATAACATAAGACCTGCTTTATAGTTAGTTCAGTTAGTATAAAAAGTTTCATGATCTAATTTTAAGTATTTTATGATTGCCAGCGGTTTATTGTTCAATTTAGAGGTAACTTTGGATTTTTTTTCTGTCGAGAAAATTTTATGGAATCGTGTTTTTGCCAAAAATAAGACCTAAGATTAATCTTCAACTTTACCATATATTTATTTCAAAATTAATGCTGCAGTATTTTCGACGTATCACAGGATTCTGCTAAGCCATTTGATACCTCAAATGAATCATATCATACTACCGTATGGGCTCTTAAGTGTTTTAGGAAATAATTGACCTCACACACACATACTTTAAGTAGCAATGCCAATGGCTTATATTGATCTAAAAAGGAACCTTTCCGCTTTTTGTGCATGCATGGTTTTTCAATCACCTTCCATCTTTCGTGTTATATACCTTGTTTTAATTTTCACACCAATCTTGATTGCAGCGCCATCAGAAGCACCCACTAACGTACACGTAACTCCTGGAGGTCCGGGAGAGCTGCATGTGTCATGGCGACCACCGCCGCGGGATGCATGGCACGGAGAACTGTTGGGTTATTCAGTAACATGTGCAGAGCTCAGTCCTGCTTCACCGGCTATGAGGAATTCTACCAGGTATGTAATATAGCAGTTTTATGATAACTAATATCATGTGCTATACTATATCCTCAATAGAACATTAATTTATAATTTACTTAATTATAAATTTGGGATGAAGACACGGGTTTCTGTAGTTATTCCATCCCGATCTTCAAGGATCTATCATCTTAAAACTTGCTAGTCAAAAGTGTTGCCTGCCGATCATCACCATTCTCTTGCCCTTGTCCTATGTTACTTAGGGTTAGCACGACGTGTGTCTTGCACTTTCTCTTCTTAATTGTTATTTTATCTTTCATTTTGTAAATACCTGCAATATTCATTTCTTATTAAAATATTTTTCAGAACGCTAACAGTAAACGGTTGGTCAGCTACAGAGCTAAGTTTATCAGCTTTGCGCAAGTTCACGCGGTACGAGGTGCGCGTGAGAGCATTCAACGGTGTTGCTGCAGGGCCTGCGTCTGCACCGGTCTCTGCGACCACGCTAGAAGGAGGTAAGATTAAAACTGAACAAATTTCAGTGGAAAGTAGTTTAGCAGGACCTCCTTCTGCGAAGCAGTAATGCTAGCGAGGCAAGGCTAAATACGTGAGGAAGATCAAGAGGACATCCTCCTTCTCACGACTCAGCCGCCGCGAGAGACGCCCAAGGCGTCGGACGCCGCGGTTCGATTTCCGGCCATCTCGTAGGCGCGGGCTTGTTGGTAGCGAGCAATGAGTGGCTCGCCCTCTGATCAAGAACCAGGCCCGAGTCAACAGCGCCTAGTGCTCCAAGCACGCCACAAGGAGATGTCAGAAAACTGACGGGTCAAAGGGATCAAATAATTGTTGAATAGGTAAACGACTAATCGCGTCGTGGGACTATCATGAGAGGTTGAATTGAAATAGGATGGATTTTTAGTCAGTAAAACTCTGAAACTCTCCTTCTACTCTACCCAGGACGGGAGGACTCGTTTTTGATGATATTACCCACAAAAATAATGTAGTTTCGCAATCTTGGAATGCAACGACGTAGGTATAGGTATATTTGTGTATTTATTCTTTATTTTCTTTCAACGTGTAATCAATTAATTATGAGGTAACATTATTCTCCCTTTGGATATCGGTGTAGTCGAAAGAAAAGTTTATTTTAAAATAATTCTTTCAATTGCAGTGCCAGAGTCTCCACCAACAAGGGTCTCCTGCTCAGCCTTGTCATCTTCTGGCATGAAAGTGTCATGGAACCCACCGCCAATCGGCCAACATGGAGGCCTTATACAAGGATACAAAGTTATTTACTCCCCTCTAACCACAGATCACGGTAAGAAACAAACAACATTAATTTAATACACAGATAAAATGAAATTATTTGACAAACGCAGCAAATTCTCATTTCAGTGGACGTAGGAGAGATCAAACGAGTGACGACAACAGACACATATCTACACACTCTACGTAAATACTCCAACTATTCTATACAAGTTCTGGCTTTCACAAACGCTGGAGATGGCAAAAGAAGTCTGCCGGTCTACTGCATGACGGAGGAAGATGGTCAGTACAGAAAAAAAAATTCTAATACTTTAATAAAGATATTTAAAAAGTTCAATAAGTGTGACAGCGCTGGTCACGGAATTAATTTCTGAATACCCGGGTAATATTTCCGGGTCTCGCTATTGATAACGTGAGTTTTAATATTTTTATTTGCACCTAAAATACAGGAGAAATTCAATTGTATTGTTCAGCTCTGTGACCGTAGGTCAACGTTTCTTTATAAAGGGTAAATGTTGATAAATTGAAAGCTTTTGTTTTAATTACAGTTCCTTCAGCACCAGAGAAGATCAAAGCTCTTGCATATTCCAGCGACTCGGTGCTGGTCAGTTGGTTACCACCGCTTCATCCCAATGGCGTTATATCACATTATACTGTATACTATAGGGAAGCTGGACGGTAAGGAATAAATTAATTTATGAATAAGAACAGCGAAGATAGAACGAATTAACATTCAAACAAAATTACTAGGTAAAGCCAAACATTGACAAATGCATTCTTCCTCATGGTTAGGCCATTGTTACATGCAGTTGTTAAACATATGACTATAACAATCATTGAAAAATCTTTATCCTCTCTAGCCTCGGCAAACACTCAAGTTTCACAGTGCCAGCAGACAAGAAAACCGAAACGGAGCTGATGTTCCAAGTTCGGAATCTGATGGAGAACCAACTATACGAGTTCTGGGTATCAGCTACTACGGGATCTGGTGAAGGAGAATCCACACTCGTGGTGGGACAAGGGCCTAGCTCCAGAAGTAAGTAGAAAGCATTGAAATTTCTAAGCAATAAAGTGAGCCTTTGAAAGGTGTTTCGATTTTAACATAAGTTGTATTTGTAATGATCGGTAATGGGAAAACAATAATATTGATTGATTGATTCGGGCATAATCGAGACTGCGACTTCTGAGAAAACCAAGCAACTGCATTTATCAACACAAGGTTTACAAAAAGATCACAATAAAATGAACAGAATTTGCTTATGTAATACTTTACTCTCAGTCCCCGCCCGCATCGCATCCTTCGGTCGGTGGGTGTCAGTGGGCGCTGGCCGCGCCGCGCTGCTGTCGTGCACCTGTGTGGGGGCGCCGGCGCCGCGCTCACGGTGGCAACACGCAAGGATTCCGGTTACGCATCATCAGTACTACCAAGTCACGCATCGAGGACATCTGCATATACGAGGTACGTCAAGTGATGATTTAAGAATACATCGGTACAGTGTTTATAGCAATAACAAAAAGGCACATTTATTCTGAATAAAATACAGTCCATATGGGGTGAGATTGTGAGATTCTTATCCCATTAAAACCTGTAGTAGTCATTTTAGGCAGTTATTTTAGTCAGTTCAGTAAGTTTTAGAGACCATCTCCAGAAAACCAAAAGAGAGATTAGTAAATATGGATATATCAACTACTCAACATTTTATCATCATCAGCCTATAAATGTTCCCACTGCTGGGACACAGGCCTCGTCTTCGTGAGAGGGAGTGGGCCGTAATCTACCACGCGGACCCAGTGCGGATTGGTAGATGTCACATGTCTTCGAAGTTTTGGTTCTAGGACATGCCGGTTTCATCACGATGTTTTCCTTCACCGTTTTGAGAGCAGTGGTGATGAAATAAATTACACAAAGTATTGCTCCTGACGGGGCTCGAACCCACGACCTAAGTCGAGGCCGATACCACTGGGCCACCACGCTCTCAACATAACAAATATTTTATCAAACTCCGTCAATTAATTCTCTACTTTTTAATCCACAGAAGTGAACGAGCAATCCTCAGGCAACTTCACATGCACGGCAAGCAACACGATCGGCGAAGATACTATCGTCTACGTTGTAGTAGCCATCATGCCTCCCGCAGCTCCATCGCTGTCCTTACAATACACTACTACTTCGAGCATCAAGCTACACTGGCAGCTGCCTGGGGATACGACAGAACCAATATTAGGTTAGCAACATTAATATTCGAGAAAAAAAAATTCAATTAAGTAACTCCCTCGAAAACTGGCTCTTATCGCACCAAGATTAGGTTCAACATGCAATGTTTTTCGGACCTGTGCTTTTTTCTTTTCTTTGTCGTACTTTTGCGGAATTAAAAAAATCCACAGATGTATCCAAATTGGTCTAACATAGTCGGCGGTGATATTTATTTTTTTTCGGCACATAGTTAGGCGGACCTACTTAATTTTTTAATATTTTGTTATAAATAGAATATCATAGATAAACATATATATAAGAATATCATTATTAAAAATTAATATTTACTTTTAAAAACATTTTAACAGTATTTATGTCCGAAATAAAAAAAAAAATTGTGTGGTGAGTCAGAGGACAGGGTGATGTGGCGCGGCATGGGAGAGGCCTATTTCCAGCAGTGCACTGCGATAGGCTGAGTTGATTGTAACCAATCAACTCAGCATCAATGAATAATTTCAACCTTTTTTTACTTTATTTTTTTTTTTTTATAAATCAAACACTTACCTTCGGGAAACTACGCAATGTCTTTTCGTCCGACATACCTCAGTGCCTCAAGACGAAAGTCTTCAACCAATGTGTGTTACCAGTGATGACTTACGGCACCGAAACGTGGTCTTTCACTATCGGCCTCATCTCAAAGCTCAAAGTCGCTCAACGAGCTATGGAGAGGGCTATGCTCGGTGTTTCTCTACGTGATCGAATCCGAAATGAGGAGATCCGTAGATGAACTAAAGTCACCGATATAGCCCACCGGATTAGCAAGCTGAAGTGGCAATCATCATCAGCCTATAAATGTTCCCACTGCTGGGACACAGGCCTCCTCTCTGTGTGTGGGAGTGGGCCGTAATCTACCACGCGGGCCCAGTGCGGATTGGTAGATATCACATGTCGTGGAATTTTTGGTTCTAGGCAATGCCGGTTTCCTCACGATGTTTTCCTTCACCGTTTTGAGAGCAGTGGTGTTGAAATAAATTACACAAAGTAATGCGCCTGACGGGGTTTGAACCCACGACCTACAACTCGTAAGTCGAGGCCGATACCACTGGGCCACCACTGCTCAAATTGCTGAAGTGGCAATGGGCAGGCCATATTGCTCGCAGAGCAGATGGCCGATGGGGTCGAAAAGTGCTAGAGTGGAGACCGCGGACTAGCAAGCGCAGCGTAGGACGTCCACCAACGAGTTGGACAGACGACCTTGTAAAGGTCGCCGGAAGACGCTGGATGCAGGTCGCTTCCAACCGGTATATGTGGAGATCTAAAGGGGAGGCCTATGTTCAGCAGTGGACGTCCTATGGCTGAGATGATGGTGATAAAACACTAATCTACTAAAAAATAAAATACTAATATTATAAAGCTGAAAGTTTGTTTGATTGAACGAGCTAATCTCAGGAACTACTTTGGTTTGAATTTTAATTTGTTTTTTAGTTTGATTTGACAAATATTTTTTTTTGTTGGATAATCCATTTATCGAGGAAGGATAAAAAGTTATAATTAAATTAGAGTCAGATACAATCGATCGATTAAGAGGACAATTTAGATGATGGATCTAAGAACTGATGAATTTTCATCTCCAGGTTTTCTCCTCCACTACAAGCAAGCTTCAGACAGCGAATGGCATACGGTTGACCTGTCTCCCGAAGTGAACTCCTACACAATGGACATGCTTAAATGCGGTTCCACATACAACGCGAAGATACAAGCACGAAATAGGATCTCAATAGGACCACCCAGTGATGTACTTACAGCCACAACGAGAGGTGGACGTAAGTTTCTGAAGCTTTAAACCGCTATAGTAATGAAAACAGTATTGATATTTATTTATATTGTAACTTTCGTTTTTTTTTAGGTCCCAAGCCTCCAAAACCTGAAGATCACGTACACATGAACTCAACGGCAATCAAAATCAACTTCTACGAGTGGCGCGATGGCGGCTGCCCTATACTTGGATTTAGAGTGTCATATCGAAGAGCTGGATCTGAACATTGGATAAAGGTATTAAACGTAAAGCAATAACCAAAAGTGTAATGTAACCGTACGTTTTGATGTTACGCAACACCTGTATAGCTAACGGGGCCATCACAAAGAACAGCCCCTTGCCTACAAAATATTGTTATTAAAATTTCGTAGGTTGGCGATGGCCTAAGTTCAGCAAGTCACGTAGTGGGAGAACTATCGCCAGGCACATGGTACGAGCTAGCGGTGGAAGCTTACAGTGACGCGGGTTTGGAGAGAGTCACGTTAACTGCTGACACACACACACTTGCTGGAGGTACTTAATCATCACTAAAAATATTGGAAATTAAATGAGATTTCGGATTAAACAGAAAGTAAGCAATTGTAGCTGATATTGCAATAATTTACTAAGAGCCGCCGTTCGGTGTACACCCCGAACGGCATTTTCAAGTTCAACTTCGTTTCTTTTCCTCATTTTTCAAAATGACTCAACCGATTTTAATTAAAGACTTCATATGCCTAAGAGCTAGTTGTTTGATCAATTTAAACTAACTACTATTAAAATCCCATACATTTTGAGCAAATGCTTAGAAAATCTAAAACATAGGTCTAAAAAGATAATATCAGAAAAAAAATGGAAACTTATTTAAAAAAAATACAAGTGCCTAATTGAAAATCCCGAAAATTTCCATGGAAATATTAAAATCAATTTAATTGAGCTGCAACATTATTTTTACAGCGGTCAGATCATCATCATCGACATTAGTTTTAGAAATTCCGTTCGGCTGGCGTACACGCTCTTAGGGCAACGATGAAATGCCGACTTAAGTGCACATGCAAAAGCACCAACTAAACTTTTATAGACACAGGTGTAAGCATTAAACATGGAGTTCATTCCATGACTTGTTTTCTTGGACTAATTTCAACTAGTCCTGATTTTTTAAATAATTTCTAATCCCCAGGTCGCATCCCTCCAATGAAGCCATCCTCTCCCCTGTCGGGCGCGTCCCGCCCCGCCTCACTGCGCACCGTGCTCGTGTCATGCGTCGCCAGTGGAGTCGTCATCGTTGTCACGCTAGCAGCTATAGTCTGCCTAGTGCATGGGAAGAAGAAGTAAGAAGTCATTACATATTAAATACATAATAAATCCACCAGATCGCTCGTTTCAAAGCAACTTTTATAATGCGCAAAGCAAAAAAGTGGAACTCTTTTATAACATGCATCTGTGTAACCGAGTACTTACAACCCTAAACTCTTCAAAGTTAGAGTGAACAGACTTCTTCTGGGTAAGCCCAATCCATCGTCGACTTCACCTCTGATCAAGACTAGAGTCAAGAGTAACATTATTTAACCATTTATGTTTGCAGAACTCAAGACTTTTTATTTTTCAAATATTTTTAAAACAGAAATATTGATGAGTTGTGCATAGCACCTTTGACAAACAACTACCAACTACATCATTATCAACATAAGTACCTAACTTATGTTTTTTCTATTTTTCAGATTCTTCTGCATTTCAAGTGACCACTACATGAGAGATGATAGGAAGCTCAGCGAAAGCAATGAGGCAGAGAGGGAGAAGCTTCGAGAAGGCCAGAAGTTATATTCATCGTCTTCTATCAATGGCAATGAAAAATCTAACGATGACTCCTCAGGTTCACTAAATGTTTACTATATGACCAAATGCCTTAATGAGCCCTGTTTATCATCTTTTCCCTGTAACCCGTGGGCAAGATTTTGTTAAAGTAGATGGCACGGTTGACACAGTGGCTGAGCAATAGGGCAGCAGTGCTGCGTGTCACACGTTCGATTCCCGTACAGAAAAAATATTTGTATGATCTACAAGTAGTCTGTATGTTTTTGTATGAGTTTATATGTTTGTAAACCCACACACGACACTGACGGAATTCCTAGTGTGTATATTGGCCTTATTAAAGAAAAGGTGATTGGTAGTTTAGTGGGGGTACGAGGACTCATTGACTCATTAATGTGGTCAGTTGCTTTAAAGTAGTACAACTGCAAATCTGAAAAAAAAAAATGTAGGTAAATGTCAAGTGTGGTAAAGTAGGTATGTTTAAATTAACTGTATACAAAAGCAAAGTTTGCCTATGTAAAAAGAGGGTATATCCACATAGTTAATGGCCAGTTAGCTTCTAGAATATTATTTGAAAAACCAAAAATCCAGCCCAACCTGGCGTCAAACTTGCACCATCGATTCATTTAACCAATAAATAAACAGGGCGATCAATTTGTTAGGCAACGTACTTACCTACTCTAGACCGATTATCAAAGATTCTACTTGCCTACCCCATAATAGTTATTAAAATAGGTATGGTTATAGCAATTTTTATAAAAATTCCCTTGTTACTATCTGTAGCGGAGTTATACGAAATAAGTCCATATGCGACGTTCGGCGTGTCAGCAGCTCACTCGCTGCAATTCCGCACGCTCGCCAGGCGTGAAGACGACGCGGCCCCTCCGCACCGTCGGCGACATCGCGCCTGTGATCACTACAGATATGGTCAGTCCTGTTATTATTTAACTCTAACATTATGCATTGTTCATTTTAATTCACAAACGCTAAAACACGCCAATAATTTTTTGAATACACAAAACTTTCCGCGGTAAAAGTTTTTGACATTTTTATTTAATGTGTCATGATTCTGGCATGGCTTCAAGGCCTTTATGCCAATTTTGACATCTTGTCTTAGTGGTAGTGATGTGACATTGCAATAATTATTTTATGAAACAAAAAAGTTGTTATAAATATAATTTTCATTTGATTGTAATTGTAATTAATTATAAATAAAAAGTACCCATTTTCCATAAATTCATCCATTGATTTAGGTATTTGTTTATTTATATATCTACGTATAACATACAATAAATTATAATTAAAATAATGTTAAACGTGTGCCAAGCCTTTCGCTTGGTTCCGACGTATTATTGTTATACCGACAGATGAATCGAGTCTGTCTAAATGCTCGACAGTGGAGGCGCGGCATCGCATGCGTGCTGCTTGCGCCAGTGCCGGGGGAGGCGCCGCGCCCAACAACTGGCGAGACACACACACCGATTCCGACGACAACAGTGATAGTGCTGCTAATACCACTACTAAAGGTAATTTTTGGTCCATACCACCAATTTCAAAAGTACAAATTCAGTTCTAAATCAAAGATCGTTACCATTCTCATTATCTTTTTCCAACAGGTTCAGGCACATCCCCCTGCAATAGCGCGTACGGCAGCGGCCGGCGAAGCGCCCGCACGACCAGCAGGTAGAACTCAGGTACCTCCCCCGCTCACTCCTCACCACTCGCTGCTCACCGCTCACCTAATCCATGCACCTCCATTATTGCTACACTTTGAAATGTTTCAGTTCGAAAGATTTGATTATTTTGCCGAAGTTTTGAAATGTACACTATATCAAAGCCGATTTACCTCTTCATCTGAGGAATTAGATTCTATTTTGGTTCTAATAAAAGAATGGTGAGTTATCTACCATTTTGCAACTTTTTTATTATAAGAACCTTAGAACTGAATGAAACTGGGTTTACAAGTTTTAATTTTGGTAGATTATCATTGAAGTAGATTTTAGCAAGCTAAAAATATACCCTAATAGCTTTCAGTTTGACCAGCTTTGCTGTGAACTTTAAAAATAAATATTTGAATTATTAGTAAGTAAGCAACATTGAGATTGAGTTAAGTGTGCTTTGACAGCGGAGGCCCGAACGGGAGCGACGGCCTATCGGGGAGCTTCGCCCCAGTCCCCGCTGATATATCTTCTTTAATTGACAAGTTAGTATGATTTGATTACTGACATTAAGTTATTGGCATAGATATAGAAAACGGACTGAGCTATCTCTGCTATAACCCTATAACGCACACGTACCGATAGTATGGGTACTATTAGGTACAATGAGTGTTTATTTTCAAACGTTAAAAAAAAATGTAAAATCTTATTACACGTCTCATTGCAGACACATTCGGCAACGTCTAAACTTCATTATTAAAGCCATCCAGCATAAAGGTAGGACCGCACTAGGCGGAAGTGCACCGCAGTGGAACTGAGCGACACGACGACGCGTCAATAAATGCTTTATCAGCTTCGCCGCCATGTGTATCTTTTTACCACACAGTTTCTGGAAATAAACTATTTCACAGGCCACATTATACGAGACAACACGCACTAAGCGGCAACGGAACTGCGCTGCATAGTTGAGCGTCGTGTCGCTCAGTTCCGCTGTGGTGCAGTTCCGCCTAGTGCGGTCCTACCTTACACGTTACAAAGCTATAAATTGTCAAAATCAGTCATTGGCCTTGTCTCATTGGCCAATACTCTTACTTTTGAAAACTAACTTCGTGTTGTTCAGATAATTTGTTTTATTGTCTCAGAATAGCACTACTTACTGAATACCGACTTCCTACTTACTCACTTTAACCCAACAATTACAATGTTTTCAATTAAATATTAATTTCTTATTTTTCTGCACAGATATCAGCAAAGAAAAGAACAGGAACGGCGAGAATGTACAATTCACGTGTAACATTAGTTTTACAAACAATTTTCTAATTGTTCAAGTCCATTCACTGATTGTGAAATCTAATGTCTAAAAATGTGCTTATTTAATTACGAAGACATTTTTTCTAAAATATTGTGCAATTTGAAAAACGTTTCGATTATTGTTAGAACAAAAACGGAAAACGGCTCTTTCGCTGTAATTGTTTATAAAAAGGGCTTAATTCATACATGTGATTGCGTCACGAATTGTGACTCCCCATTTACTTAATATTAAATAAATTATTGTTAAATAAATTATTTATATAATGATGTGATTTATTTAAAAGCTGTTATTCTATGACAGTTTAGATTTATAAATAACATCTAAAGATTGTAAATACTAGCAGATGTTAATAGGAATAATAAATATTCTTCGTTTGCTGTGAGATTTTACGTTCTTATAGAAACAAGCTAAATTAACAGTACAGAGGTACCTGTATCGTTGTGCTTATGAAATTAAAATATCTCACAGCAAACCTTTAATGAAAATATGACGTGTGCATCTGCATTTTTTTCTAAATTCTTCGAAACATAAAAATGTCTACGCATGGCGTGTAAAATCTAATGCACACTAATTATTTTCAAAGTTTATATGGATACTTAATTTAATTTTCTAAATTACGTAGATTATAAGTAATGTTAACGGCTGTTCCAAACTGCAAAAGATACATATCATTAAAATAGACTGCCAGTATTTAAGTAATTCGTAATTCTTTTTACTGTATTGTTGATTAATATAGTTAATAGGTATTAATTATACACTATTGTATAAAAATCTTTCTATATACATGTTGTGTAATAATAAAATTATTGATATTAGTGCGGAGGAAAGAAATAAAGATGTGTGTTGTGGTATGACATTTTATTTTCATTGTGATTTTTATAACCCAGTAGACTGGTAACACTCATACCGTCAACGTAGGTACTACGAGTAGGTATGTGCCAAATTTTAGGATTAACGGTTCTGGTGAAAAAGTAACAAACAAACTTACTTTCGCATTTATAATATTAGAATTCTCAAGATTCAAAATATTTATGACAGACTACCGCAAGATGGAACTTCTATCTAGGGTGACACAATGGGCAGTCTTATCGCTAATTGATTTGACGGCATGGTTAGCGCATTGGTAAA
This sequence comes from Agrotis exclamationis, assembly GCA_950005045.1. Taxonomy (NCBI): domain Eukaryota; kingdom Metazoa; phylum Arthropoda; class Insecta; order Lepidoptera; family Noctuidae; genus Agrotis; species Agrotis exclamationis. Next base: position 27,048,660 of record OX465418.1, on the reverse strand, counting down.
GCCATTGACGGCTGCGTTGCATGACGCGGGTGCGATCCCCGCATGGAACAAAATATTTGTATCACATAAATAAAAAAGTACAATTAATTGTTGTTTCTAGTCTGGGTGTTTGCGTAAGTAAGTTTATATCTTTGTTAAAGCACCCACGACACAGGAGGAAAAGTAAAAAAAAAAGCTGATGAACACTTTAAAACACACTCTAGATGAGGCCGGTGTTTGTGTGTCTCTTTTAAAGCCCAGAAATTACAATTAGATATTGGTTAGATAAGTAATAACAGATTTGAGTTGAGAGAGAACCAAATTAACCGTCAGACACTCAATACAAATAAACCGGACGATAAAAAAATCGGCCAAGTGCGAGTTGGACTCGCGATAAGAGTGTTCCGTACGATTATTTTTTTGCCTACCTACCTATAATTTTAAGCGCAAATAATAGATGAATTGAAATTATAATAATAATAATAATAATATTCCACAACTATCACACAACGCCATCTAGTCCCAAGCTAAGCAGAGCTTGTGTTATGGGTGCTAGACAACTGATAAACATACTTATATATTTCTAAATACATACATATTATAGATAAATTACACCCAGACACAGAACAAATGATCGTGCTCATCACACAAACATTTGTCCTGCATGGGAATCGAACCCACGACCTCCGGCATAGCAGTCAGGGTCACTAACCACTAGACCAACAGGCCTGTCTGTGAATTTACGAATAATTGAAGATTGGTACGCACAATATTGAGAGATTTACCATGTTATTTTAATATCATGGACTTCTTATAGGTTTTCCTATAATCTATAAGTAGAAAAGTAATTTCTGTATTTCTTTCAAAATTTTAGGTTCAGTAGTTTCGGAGACAAGGGGGGGAGTGGTCAATTTTCGTCTATTTTCTTGAATAACTTTGAAACTATTTATTTTAAAATGACAAAAAAATAAATTTAAGATCTTCTCAACAAGACCTTTCATTTGATACGTCACACGATGCAGTTTTCAAAATTGAGTGAATTACTATACACACAATATTGAGTGATTTACCATGTTATTTTAATGTCATGGCCTTCTTATAGGTTTTCCCATAATCTATAAGTAAGTAGAAAACTAATTTCTGTATTTTTTTCAAAATTTTAGGTTCAGTAGTTTCGGAGATAAGGGGAGGGGGGAATGTTCAATTTTCGTCTATTTTCTTGAATAACTTGGAAACTATTTATTTGAAAATTACGAAAAAATACATTTAAGATATTCTCAACAAGACCTTTCATTTGATATGTCACACGATGCAGTTTTCATTTCTTTTTTTTAATTTTTCCCTTCCCCCCAAAAATTACCTCCCATATACAGATTTCATTTATTCACGTCACACCTCTGTGCTTGGGTCACGGGAATTGATATGTGTACCAAATTTCAATTTAATCGGTCTAGTAGATTCGGAGATAATTGACTGTAAGCGACAGACAGACGGACACACGAGTGATCCTCTAAGGGTTCCGTTATTGTATTCGGACGTACGGAACCCTAAAAAGAAAAAGAAGCGTAACCCACATAGATCCTCAAGTTTATGTCAAAGAGAAATAAAAATATAGGTAATTGAAGAAAAAAAAAACAACGGGTTGCACTCCGGGAGTGCCGATAGAAGTGAAAACTTTTTTATTAATGTGTTATATTTTAAAACTGGAGTAGTACAGATATGAAATTAACCGATTTTGTTACATCTTGTTAGTGTCGTACAGGTGTCAAATCACAAATGTTTTCATATAATTATGCTCGATAGGTGGCATTGCACGATTAAAATGCAAACTATCGTTTGCCTCTTCCTTCAAGACATTGAGTGAAAGTGACATCTATTTGTGACGTAGACGGTAGCGCCACGTTAACTTACGGTCTAATTTAGAACTAGTGAGAGAAGTGTGTCGTGTCGTATTCTACGTGGTTCACGCTAACAGCGATAGATGGCGCTTATTTAAATAACGCCCTACGCTTTTTCGATCAGGGTCACGTAACCCTGACCACAGAATAATTAATAGTACTATACGTACAGAAGGACTACTCCAAAAAAAAATCAAACAAATGTAAAATCTATATACGAGAGAATAAAGTACATTTTAACTGGCAGCCGTACCGCCCACCTACTTTTATAATAGCCTAAACTTCCCGTGCGCAAGCAAAAATGTACTGAATGGTTACGCCCGAGAGTTTATTTTGGTTTATCTGACGCCAACGACATTAAAAGGTTACTATGGGTCAAGCTCAATAGGGTTGCGACTTGCGAGTTTAGGCACAAATAGGTAGGTACCTATGCGTATTTTATGCATTTGCTAAATTACATTATTACCATAAATACCTATGTTCCTCAAGGAATTTTGTTTTTATCATCAGCCTATATCTTTTTGGTTTCGTCATCGATTACTACATACATTATTGATTGTTAGCACAGAATGATAATAGTAAGTACCTACGGCACCTTACGTGAGGAATAATATTTATAATAATATTATCTTTTCTACCTATTATTGTTATATTTTTGAACATTTATCTTACAAAAAAAAAAGAATAATATTTAAAAGATTTTTATCGTTTATGGCAAAATAGCCAGTCCTTATTATTTTGCACTCAATCTAGTAACCGACCAATTACTATCGCATACTGTCACAGGCCCCGCGTTGCGTGTCTTTGTAGGTAGGTAAAAAAGTGGCGCAGCGAATTACGACCGCTGACCTTGAATGCGTAGTGTGGCCATTTTCTGAGTTAGAACTTTTAAACAACAACGCAAACATCTTTCTACTTTCTACCGATCTTAATTCTTAGTACTCAGCTTAAGGTGAGTGAGTGTCGTCTTTTTATCTTGGTCGTCCAGTAGGCTCACCCCCCCCCCCCAATTAGTATCTCGCCTCATTTCCAAACTTGTAACCTCATGATTAGGTATCATGATCAGTTAAGCCCATACTTCACAAGCAGGGAGATAATTTTGTTGATCATTACTAAATATGTACTATCGAACAATGTAATCTCTGCTCACTTTTAAAACAAAATCGCGTGCGCAGTATCCCACATCTGTGAACTGGCCACCTTTTTTATGAAATGGATGACCCTTTTTTTATGAATAGGATGAATGGTCGAAACAAAGGGCCTAGGAAGTGAAAGTTATAACTGCAAGCAGAAATAGTCTTTATGGTGGTCAGTATATACATTGGGCGATAGTACTATATATTTTTTTCTTCATAATAATATTGTGTTATTAATTTACCAAAAGCACCTAAAGCAAGAAACTTGTGCGTAACTACACGTAACGTAACTAAAATATTAAGGAGACGGAGCGCGTGCGTAACGGGTGGCGCGTGGCAGCCGTAGTGAATGGGCCACGACATAATGGCCCCGCAACTACTTGCAGTTTTATGCCTACACCGCGGAGTGAGACAGGCCTGCCCTGACGAGAGTTTTAAATTTTTTACCCATTACAAAAAAAGTGTACAACGCCGCGACGCCGCTAAAGAAGTTTTCACTTCAAAAACTTTACAAAGTAATAAAATATTCATGTTAAAAACATAATCATACGTGTCAAATTGTATTGGTTAAAGGTAAGTAGAAAAATTTACATAATTATATGTAGGTATAGGTAATTATGTAATAACACTGCAGTTTGTCTGTGGAGATGTCTTTTTTTTTAAGCAAAATATGTAATTTCATAACATTTCCCTTGAAACAAGAGCAAATAACTATCTGTTGTGGTCATATTTTTAACGAGAGAGGTCGTCATTAAAATTTGAACTTTCTTGAAAATGTACAGAGAGTCAGTGGCCGTTTTAAAAACAGTCTTACCAAAGGGTACCAGATTCTATAACGTGAGTGCTTATCCTACGTATCACACGTTTCCAAACATATCCAAACCCCGGAACAACTATTTGTAGATCATACAAATAATGTGAAAAGTAATAGTTTTAATAGTATGTACAAAATAACAAAAAGACTTACTTTTCATAATATTTAAAGTCAACGTTAATAATTACTATGAGGTCACACGATTTCAGAACGATAAGTACATAAGCAAAAACCATGGACTCTTAGTAATAAGCAACTAGTGAATAAAGAGCGGATTTAAAGCGAGGGCCATATATGAATCACGAGCAAGAGAAGGGTTTTAATGACTGAATCACGACCGTAGGGAGTGATTCATGATGATTGAATCACGAGCGAAGCAAGTGATTCAAGTATTTAAATCCTGAGCGACGCAAGTCATCCATGGCCCTCGATATAAATCCGTTTTATTCATGCGTTGCATACGATACTTTATACCATGACCACGAGAAAAAGAAAGATTTAAGCTATTAATAATTTAAAAGATATGAAAGAACAATAGAAAGGTTTTTTAACCGACTTCAAAAAGGAGGAGGTTATCAATTCGACGGTATGTTTTTTTTTTTTTTTTTTTGTATATTTGTTACGCGATTACTCCGCCAATTGTGGACCGATTTTTAAAATTCTTTTTTTGTTCGAAAGGAGGTGCTTCTGAGGTGGTCCCATAGTCACCAAGTTGGGATCTGATGATTGGATCCTGGAGAAATCGAGGGCAACCCTCGAATTTTATAGGCCGACACACCGTTTTTCGTAAATTTTATGAAGTTATTTAAGGACTTGCGTATAGTAATCGTCATCTCATGTAGCTGAGCTGATGATGGAAGGTACAACTCCTTAACAGTAAGGAGTAGGCATCAACTGATTTAGTATTTTTTTTTCATTAAGTATTTCAAAGCACTACAATTTAATAAAGGTCTGGAGTATATCTGATGATGGAGCCGAGAGACAGTCGAGGGAACTCCTCAACGATTCACAGCAGCTATCTTGTGTTTGAGCTAGATTAATTTGTATTTACAAGAACGTTACACCTAGATGAGTTGTAACTGTTATTAGTGGTCTGATGACGAAGACGAAGGACAGTTCAGGGAATTCCTTAATGGTTAACAGTAGCTACCTTGTGTTTGGACTTAATTCATTTATATTGATGAGAACTTTACACCTAGATGGGTTGTAACTGTCATTAGGGTTCTGATGATGAAGACGAAGAACAGTTCAGGGAACTCCTCAACGGTTTATAGCAGCTATCTTGTATTTGGACTTAATTCATTTATACTGATGAGAACTTTGCACCCATAATTATGGGTTATTGTTAAATGCAGTATACCTGCCATTTGGTCCTATAAAAAAATCATTTATTTTGGTGTTCTTGCTTATTGGGTACATGGGCGATGTTATAACCGGTGCTACGGATAGTAAAATTCTAGTGCATATGTAAGAAAATAATGTATTTGACAAGAATTTGGGTTGAATATTTAAACTAAAAAGGGTAAAATAAAAAAGTTTTTTAAAAAAAATATAACCGACTTCTAAAAAAAAACAAGCACGAAAAAGGGTTAAATAACCTACCAAAAAACTTTTCTTTCGGAAGTCGGTGGCAAAAAAAGTCAATGAAATATAAAAGCAAAGCCAACGACTTTTTACTCACTGTTTTCAGTGAGTAAAAGTAACTTTTTAAAGTGGGAATGGTATATAGAAACTTTTTTCTCTTTCTACGATGGACCTAGTATAACGATCTGGGCTGAGTACTCCTGCCGAAAATCGTGCCAACTGAGAGAGCAAATTTGGAGGTAACCATCTCTTTCTAGTAGGGTGACCATAAGATTCAGGTAAAGAAGAGAAAAATATATGATTGCAATTGAAGTCAAGTCAACTGGAGTTCCAATACCTTGACTGTGAGTCTCAAGGTCATGAACCTGAACTCCAAAGACTTGACTTGATGGTCAACCATCTATTCCACTCGACCTTGACCTTCGAGGTATATAAATAATGCCCTCGGGATCATCATCAGCTGAAAGACGTCCACTAATGAACATAGGCCTGGGTTAATCTGCAATATTTGAGACATCCGTTGAGGATAATGACGCCCGATCTTTTACTACCAGTGCAACCATCCACTGACAAAAAAAATTTACATCTAACTTAAATGAAGTTGAGTGCACTAGTAGTAAAAGATCGGGCGTCATTATCCTCAACGGATATCTCAAATATTGAAGATTGACCGCCTCCCTCTTAAACCGCCACGCCGAACGACAATTCGCAACTTGCATGCATCGGTTGCCCCCGACCCTCACGATGTCGTCAGTCCACCTAGTGGGAGGCCTGCCTACGCTGCGTCTTCCAGTCCGTGGTCGCCACTCGAGAAGTTTTCCTCGGGATCACTTGATTTTAACTTCAAAGTGACAGTGGGTTTTAATGATTATTCGTATTTATAATAAGAGTTTTTAAAAATGATTCATTTTAAAATTGCTGCTAATATATTAGACTCAATTATAAACTTAACAGTACCTAATATAAAATAAATCAAATCGATACTGCTAGCCCACTTCATCCCACTGCTGGGCAAAGGCCTCTTCCTATGACTTCTAGTTATTGATAAATCTTTAAAAAGTTAAGAAACTACTTATTATTTCAATAAGTACATGCCTGTATTTGTTTAAGTTTTCCGGTGAAGTAAGATGTCCTGCAAGAATGGCCCCTGCATTTTCTAAAATTGGAGAATGAGAAAACTAAAAAAAAATAGACGACGCCAGACGACAGACGTCAGCTGCACATTCGGCTTTAGATTTTCAACCTTTATAAAATAGTGGAAGATTAATATTCGATTGGTATTTGACAGATTCGGGTAGGTTGAATTGCTGGCGTCTGTACATTACCATGTAAACTTCCACCAAAAATTAGTTTGAACGAGATCTAGTAAGTAGTTTTTTAATACGTCATAAATCGTAAACCGCAATTATTTACCTTTCATTCAATCAACCCCGGTAGAAAAAAATAATAGACATATTTTTTTGCCGTTCACATAGATGATGGAACGTTTGGTTCAATAGTAGTTGAAAGAAATTTTCATGGTACCAAATTACAGGTATACTTCATTGAACAAAAAGAGAATCATCAAAAAGGGTTCACCCAGTCGTAATTGTTAAGACTATGAGGTACCAAGCATTAAAAAATACAGTCAAATTGAGAAACTCTTCCTTTTTTGAAATCGGTCAATAATAAACGAAGCGCAAAACATTGTCTGCCAATATTTAAAGAAAAAAATACGCATTTTGTAATACTGTAAGTACTTTCTGCAACACTATAATAATAATATGCTCAGAATACTGCAGTATCATGGACACACTATTAGAAATAAACAGAACGCATTGTTGTGTGCCTTTCATTCATTTCAAGGTCACCGATTTGGGATCGTTTTCCTCTTACGGTGCATCCACACCGCCGGTAACATTTGTGGAGCAACAAAAGGCAACACGGTAACATTCGGCAACATTCGGTAACTTTTGTGGCTCCTTGTTACTATTTATTGATTGTTACTCATCCACACCGCAGTAACATCCGACAACAAATGTTGCCGTGTTACTGTATGTCGAGTAACGTTGCTCGACAATTGGTAACATTGTTAGATAATGGGGGTAACATTGTTACCGAATGTTGAGCAACGTTACTCGACTTACAGTAACACGTCAACACTTATTAACATTTTGTTGGCGGATGTTACCGAGCACCATTAGGAAACGTTGAGCTACAAATGTTACCGGCGGTGTGGATGCACCGTTAGAGTTTTTCTAGTAAGAACTTAGATAATGAAACCCTAGATTCATGTTTGGCGTAGCCACATGAGATAGAGAATGTCACGAATGGGGAGCGTTGTCATACTGCAAACTTTTACATTTTCTTCGGCCGGACGTTTGTGACTTTGTGTAATATCTGAGCCGATATCATCAATCAATGCAATTCTGTATCGTATCGCGTCATGAGCAAGCTCCCTAAGTCAAAACCTCGTGAATTATTAAAATTATAGTGGTTCGATTCTACCGCATCAATCAAGTTTTAGTTTTCTTTGAAATGGATTTAATGGATACACGCGATGCTTATACGAAATTCCCCACGGTTTCACCCGCTGCTTGGCTCTTATTGGTTGTAGCGTGATGTTTTATTGTCTATAATCTTCCTCGATAAAATATGTATTATCTAACACAAAAAGCATTTTTCGATTCGAACCAATAGTTCCTGAGATTAGCGCGTTCATCCAAACAAACTCTTCAGTTTTATTTTAATCATTTTAATGCCTCGACATCTCGGAGGATACAAAATATTTTATGCAGCCAGTACTTTCTGGTGACCATCAGAATCTTCTGAGAGTTTTTTTATAGCACGCGGTCGTGCCAAACTCGAATGCAACGTGTGTAACTTATATCATGTAGTAGTTTGATGATACCGCATCATTCCATAGGAATCGACTACGAATTATCAATTGAATGAACACAATTGCACATCACTAGTATCTACTTTGCGCGCCCATGGAAGTTGTCTCGTCCGTCGTCGTCAATTTTCGCTGAAATTATTTGTTATTGTATATTTAAACAGTAATTTTGTTAATTAAAAAGTTGAAATCGTACAGAAATAGTCTGATAAATAATTTCGAATACCTAGAAAATTTACTACAGTCGAAATAAATTCTCAATTGTTTTGATGCTGTTCACCTATATTGATTTATCGTATGCCAGTGACCTGTTTTTAGTATTTGTAATGTGTGTGTAACCCATAAATAATTATAATTATCATTTTAAGCAATAGTAGAACTAATTAGAAGTGGACCTCTGACGACAAATTGTTCGCACGAAAGCGTTATGGGGCCGAAGTTAGTGAAAGTATTAGGGGTCCTCGATTTTTTTGTTTAATTTTGTCTTGTTTTACAATATTTGGACAGTTCCAAAGTTTTTATATCGCTATGGTATGCATGTTTTACAATGATGACGCCTATTGAGGAGAAGAAAGATGAAAAGGTAAGCAGTGTGTGTTTTATAGTATTTAGTTCAGTGGACATCATTAGTGGAGGATAAGATTATAACTAAGTGTCTTATGGCTAATAATTTGTTTTGATTGAGACTCCCGAGTGATTAGACGATATTCCTTTTTTTTATTCAACTTATTATCATAACAGCCAGATAAAGAGCAAGTACCTACTTGTCAAAGACTTTCTTTATAAAATAATAATAATGTGATCAACAATTTGGTCAACAGTTATTTTCTAAACTCTGGAAGACAACTTTGACACGCCTTTTTACTTATTTATTAAAAGGGGTATTCCAAAGGTCACCTTGAAGCAAAGATGAGAGAATCTTTGCTTCTAGGAGTAATAAAATCCACAGTATTCCTTCAATAGCCCTTTACCCCCCCATCTTACCCCAATGCAAACCCTGAAACCTGAAGGGCTATTGAATATTTTGAATGAGTCGTATCAGTCCCTACCGTCCTGCCCTGGGCGGGACTCATTTGATGAGTTTGCCATGATAAAAAAAAACCCCAATGCAAAAAGAGTTGTGTAAATAGTTTGATGTGTCTGTCAGTGTATCTGAGTGTCTGTCTGTTGCATCAAGCTTCTAAGACAAGAAGAGGCAATTTTGATCTGATTTTTTACTGTCTGAAAGACAACTTGATTGATGGTTCCTAAAATGGCCACTTTTAATCAATGTTATTGTTATTGTTAGGGGCTCCCTTTTCAGTTTTCTAAAGCTGAAAAGGGAGCCAACGAAGTCCACATTTACACGGACGGCTCTAGCCGTCCGTGTAAATGTGGACTTCGTTGGCTCCTGATTGATCTCGCTCGGTCTCTGATAGTTCAATTCGGTAGAGCTTATCGAACACGTGAGTTTTGGGGATTCTGTCACAGGGCTAATATCAATGTAACATGAAACAAAATTACAACTTGCCCACCTTTCAGATTCGCACAGGCATGGTGCAGGTCTCGGATGGCAAGTCACGTCCGAGGCCAGCGCGTCTGGTGCTTACAATGGATGCGGTGACCGTACAACGCGAGGCTCCTGTGCCTGTGCAACCGACCAAGGATAAGAATGTGCCTCATGCTAGGGTGAGCAACTTGATTTATGATTTAATATTGATGAACTATTTGGGTACTAGTCCAATTTTGCCTATTTTACTCATTATTGCGGACAACTCACGCTTGCTTGACCAAAAAACAAATACAATACATGAAAATTTTTAACATCAAGGAAGACCTAAAAGGAGAATTAGTGTTCATGGTTTCGCTTTTTGAAGCGTATGGTCACTTAAGGAAATCTATAAATAATGTTATTATTTTTTATTTGTTTTAGCATAAATTCACTTATAACATTTGTGGGGTTTTTATTTTCAATATTATTAGTAATTACTGTTATATTTTTGTTCCGGTATAGTGAAGGGCTACGTTACCAGAATCGATCGATTAAACAAAGAACAAAATCGTAAAACAATTAAAAAATCTACTAGTTTCCCTAAAGACCACCTTAAAAGCCATTATTATTGCTTTTCTATAAACTCTAATATGATTTATTTTATGATAACACATATTGAGGTCTTATAATAAATGTAAAGATATAATCGATTATGTTAAGATGTCGTAATTGACTGATGTGATCAGTTTTAGGATTTAGCAGCTTAGCTTTAGCAGTTTTAGGATTTCTACTGGATACTGTGTCGTGCTGTGTGAACCGTGTTTTATTATTATCGCAAATAAGAAAGGCAACGCATGCTATGGTTAATCTTTTAATTGCATGTTGAATTGTTTTGACGCCTAATAATATAACCTCAAACAAAATCCTGAGTAAGTAATGTTTTTTGGAAAACCCCTCAAAATATCAATCTGTATTTAACTTTGCTTTCATGTATATCAAAAACCCTTACTTGTGTCCAATTTTCACTACTATAAGTGTGAAAAAGGAGCGCAACCAAGTGCCATAGTCGGCTGCTCATTCTCCTTTCTTAAAAAAGTTTTTTGTATCTCTTATGTATTCAGATATCCTCCTTTTGGCCAATTTAAAAGAAATACCCATTAATAATTTAATTTAATTTCAAAACAATTATTTAATCCCGTCCCTATTATGTATAAACATTTCTTATGTAGTAGTCTAATTCATGTACTATTTCATGCTTTCATGTCAACAATTAAAATTTAAAATATTGCTTTCAGTTCGTGGCGTGATTTTCTTCACATTTCCGTAACTTTATTTCATGGTTAGTTTGCATAAATCTTATTCATTAACCTTGAAGGTATGTACGGAAAATATTTAATAACCCAACCCTTTGGCATTGTTGTTTGCTATTAACAGCCCACTTTGCAAAACTAATCAAATATAAAATAATGTCTTTTCAGACACATGAAAAAATTTCAGAACCACGTTTTTCCACTATGTTTGGATAAGTCCCGTAAATCACTCGCTATTTTAAAATAATGTACAAATCACGTGTGGATAAAATAGCGCTATTTTATTTTGATCAAAGGTGGAAACATAAATTGAAAGATCATTTATTGATTGAAACGAAGTTGCTAATGGTTAAGAGAACACGATAAAGTTGTATATAAAACACTTATTTAAAACGATGGTAAAGAAACAATAGTCCAGTGCTTGGATTATCTCAGATCTTGAATGTCATCTAAACAATGCAATAGTCATGCCATGTCTGCGCCGGCAAGCAACTATCAACAATAGCTATATTATGTACTGCAACTAGGTCGTTTACGGACTACATTTTTCCGATATTAACCTCTCCGAAGTTTTCAATAGGTACTTCAATGTTTAATGAAAGTCCGGGCTCTCAGTCAGTGGATCAGTTTCGCAATTAATATCTACCAGCTCCAGTACGAGATTCTATGAATTCGACAATTGCATCTGTTTGTGCTGGTCGAGATTCGAGTGCATTGACATCCTGATTATGCTGCTCAAACGTCACATAGGTACTGTGTGGTAATTTTCGAGAAAGTAACGTTTACAAACTGCCTTCCGTTGCAACATCACATAATTTGATCCAGTCTGATCAGAGGCCCAAGTCAGCTATTTTTTATAAATTCGTCATTCCGACGCGATCCCATTGCCATTTTGCTAAAATTGCACCCACGACACAAGAAATTACTTGTGTGGGGCAACACTCTTCTAAGGAAGGAAAATTATGGTCGATCATTGGTTGGTCAATGGTTTCTTATTAAAATTGTGAGAGCGAGCGAAGCGAGCTCGGGACTTTGGGGCACCCGACACGGACAGGTTAAGGTCGAAGGAGATGGCGGGGTCTAAAAGACCCCGCCATCGCCATCCCCTTCGTGTAAGGTTGCTTTAAACCCTGAACGCAGAAGTAGGAGCCTCGCGAAGCGGGGCTCCGTCGAGCCACCTTGATAGTTAGTATTTTATCATCATCAGCCTTTAAATGTTCCCACTGCTGGGACACAGGCCTCCTCTCTGTGAGAGGGAGTATTTTATGTACCTACTTTATTTTTAACATTCATGATTTTAGTTTCTTTTTGTGTTTGTGTCTGTTATAATATATACCAATGTATATCAGAAATGGAATGCAAAACTCTTTAAATAATATAAGTAACCATGAGTTAATTCGTAACAGAATTTGTCCATTAGAAAATTCATAACATCCTTAATAACGGGTACGCATAATGTTGCGGCTCAACGCCTAGAGCGCTGGTTCATACACAGATATTTGTAATACGCGCCACGGCTGTCTGCAGAAAATGACCTTTTAGTACTTAGCGGACAAACTTTTCTACTCGAAAATTAGATAAACAGTCTAGAAATAAAAAGTAATATGTCTTTTGCTCTTGCAAATAGTATTTTCCAAATAACATACAAAACAGATACGTGTCTACTGTCTAGCCATTGCTGTGGGGATTCTCCATAAACATTCAAATATTCAAACATAAGTCCAAGCAGATAAATTTTGCATGAAGCAGAGAGCAAGTTAATGGGCGGCAGTAGTGAATTATTAAACGCACAATGAAACATTTAGTGCAGGTAGCCCTGTGGACTGTGGCACCTCACGATAAGGCGCGAGATGTGGAGTAAAAACCCAGCGTGTGTCTAAATTTTTCCTATCGGCATCACCAGCTGTCGGCAGGGCCCGGACCAGCAATTTTGCCGCCCCGGGCGAAATCGAAATTTGCCGCCCCCATTTTTTCTTTAACTTAAACGAATAGAATGTCAAATGAGGGGCAAAGTCTAAAAAAAAGTCAATAAATATTTAAGTAAAATATTTCATCTTTAATATCAACCTGTTTTGTTTCGTTGTTGGATATAGGGCTCTTTTTCCTTGTGCCATTTTTCCGATTTTTGTAAAACCTGGCCTACATTTGACACTACTCATATAATAAAAGTAATTTACGAGCTATGTTTTCGAGTGATTTTCATGGGAAAAAGTTACACTCCTGAAAGTTGACTACGTATTCGAGAAACTTACCCAAAACATGGAAATTTTTGGATGTATTATCAACTTAGCCTATCGCAGTCCACTGCTGGACGTAGACGTAACCCAGGCTGCGCTACATCACTCTGTCCTATGCCTTCCGCATCCATTCTGCCCTAGCCGTAGCCACGCACTCGTGAGCTACCTCTTTGCGGCTTGTGATTGTTGTGACTGACTGAATCTGATGATTTTGATTTTTAAATAAGGTTATCTACCCTTTTTATTGTATAAAAACAATTCAAATAAAATTTTCCGTCAAATATATAAATTGCGGCCCGCGCTTACTTGATTTTGCCACTTTGCGGCCCGGACTACCAAAAGGTTGCCGGCCGCTTGTTTAGATAATTAGCTTTTCGGCACTCGTGTGTTCTTTGCTGGATTAAAAACAAAAACTAATTTAGGATTTTAATCTAGATTTACTTACACTCTGTTTCCGCTGCGAAAAATCCACCAAAATCGTATTTCGCGATTCGAGTTTTTTATTTATTTGCATCAACACAGGCATTACGTGTGGAATAAATTAGCATTCCGTAGTATGATAGGTTGTTATACTGTCAGGTATTGACATCTTAGTTACTAGCGGCCTATTAACTGTTCGATAATCATAACCATACGCCTACACAGTTTCGACACACAATATGCAAATCAACTAAATCCAATTAATTTCTTGACGTTTTAGAAATTTGATCTGGCTTCGATCTTGAACAATTTTGCTCATAAAACTTTGTATTGAATACTTGAAGTTGCGGACATCAGACTTTCAAATATAGACAAATATCAACTTCGAAACAAACGCTGTGTCGACGATACATAACTATTTTAACAGCTCTATGAGGTTTCTCGTACCTACCGCGCGTCATAAGAACTGCCAAAATCTGAATTTTCTTGTCGTGTCGTGCCTTGGACCGAGTCAGCGTCTCTGATTTGTTAACTAAGGGTTGTGGCGCTGTTTCACTATCTGAAGCTCTTTACTATGTTCCCTTCTGATTAACAACTTTATTTCCAGGAACGTATGGTTCAAATTACACGGCAGAAGGTCGGTGGTCTGGGACTTAGCATAAAAGGTGGTTCGGAACACAAGCTGCCCATCCTTATCTCCAAAATATATAAGGATCAGGCCGCTGATCAGACTGGTCAACTGTTTGTGGGAGATGCCGTTATCAAAGGTAAGATGTGAACATTATTTGACTAAAAGACTGAAAAGATCAGCCTGAGAAGATGGCTCTCCATGGGGCTGACTGACCAGCGTGTACCAGACTGTTAATGAACTACTCAGTTGGTGTATGAATAACTAAAATATAAAAAAAACAGTAGCAGAAAGTGAACTATGTATTATCCGGTGTAATGTGGTGGCGACCAATTGGTCGGCTTTCAATTGTCAAAACAATTGTTAAAAAAAAATGGCCACAGTTTGAGATTTGTTTTTGGTCGAGAATACACGCGTTGTATTTTCGGACGATCCGAACGGCGAGTGACGGACTGAACTGAAGTGAATTAAAATGAAACTACTCGCAGGTTTACGACACAAGTACATGCATAGTTTATTTTCGCCCCGTTCGCTTTTTTACGAAAGTATTACAACGGTCTGACTCTTTCATAGCCGTCATTATCGTTAAAGTAATAAATACAGTCCAACTAGCTGGCGCCACTTGGATAAAGTCCGAATAATCACTCAAATATATTTTAATTCCGGGTTTATTCAACCGAGAAACCGAGGGAGCTTAGGGCAGACATGGATAATTTAGGTTTAAAGATGTAGAAAATTTCAACTAACGGTTTTTGTAGGTATATTTTTGTGTTTTTGAACAAGAAGAAAATGATTGAAGATACGTCACACCGAGGTACGGTTTGGTAAAGTTCCTTTAATCCTCCGAGTACCTTGTGAGTAAGGGTCGAGTCACGCGACACCGGAATGGTAGCGGCCGGCAGCGACAGACGCGGCGAGCACTTTCTGTGTGAAATAATTTTAAACTTTATCTACATAATAAAAAAGTACCTATTGTTTCTATTCTTCAGTCGTTTACAAGTCGAGAAAGAAAATGTTGAATTGTGTAGCAATAACTTTGTCTCTTCTTGGTAACAAAGATAGAATTGGTCATGCTACGCGTGCAGTAGATTATAGTTAATTCTTCTAATTAGTTATAGTGCAGTCTCACACAATTGCTTAACAAGTCACAATTAACTGCTGGATGCAAATAGTACGTCTACTGTGCCATTCATTAAAGACAATCAAGAAACTCTGGGGATCTAGGATCATTTCATTTGACGTAATGTAAGCTTGATGGATTGGCGGACTCGTTTTGTAATCGAATTTCACTGGCTGCCAGTTTATTGACGCTGCTGTTTACTTATCTGTCTGACGAATCTTGGATATGTTTTGTCTTGAGTTAGGGAACGAGGTTATTAAGTAATCTATTTGAGATAGGCAACATGTCTTTTCTTCCAAACTTCTCTAGTAGTCCTCAACTAAGGGTCAGTTGTTTGACCATAATAAAGCATACAGCATTTTATAAGATTTTTTTCTTGTTTATTTAGTAGTCACTCTTTATAAAAGTTAACTTATTGAGAGTATTAGTTAGTTTGCTGCGTGAATAACACCAATGCAAAACGTGCTAGGAGGATCACATAAAATCGAAAACTAAGTATACTGCGTTTAGTATTATTGAGCTGTTATCATTCCAATTTATTATAACAAACATGATTGAAGACTGTGTTAAACAGCGTAATTATTATTTACTTTCACACTGTTAGAAGTCATTGTTACCCGAAGATAAACATTATTTGTTGATTAGACGCGTAACTTCGGAACTTTAGGCGCCACAAATATAAATTCGTAGCCGCGTCACTGCTATGCAAATGAAATAACGGCGATCAAACAGCCGGGCTATAAATACGAACGAACGAGTAATGCCGAACAATAACAAATCATTAAAATCTCCCACATGTAGGTTACTTGTGCATTCTACTTATAGAACACTTATAAACCGTTCACAAATCGGTTAGTGACTGCCTCGTTGATCGCAAGCGTCACCACAGCTTGGTCTTGGGTTCAATTCTGGGGACGGGTAAATGTGATTGGGTTTTTAGGGTTCCGTACAATACAAAAACGGAACCCTTATAGGATCACTCGTGTGTCCGTCTGTCTGTCGCTTACAGTCAATTATCTCCGAATCTACTAGACCGATTGGGTTGAAATTTGGTACACATATCAATTCCTGTGACCCAAGCACAGAGGTGTGACGTGAATAGATGAAATCTGTTTGTGGGAGGTAATTTTTGGGAGGGAAGGGGAAAATGAAGAAAAAAGTTCTGAAAACTGCATCGTGTGACATATCAAATAAAATGTCTTGTTGAGACAATCTTAAATATATTTTTTTTGTAATTTTAAAATAAATAGTTTCCAAGTTATTCAAGAAAATAGACGAAATTTGACCATTCCCCCTCCCCTCTTATCTCCGAAACTACTGAACCTAAAATTTTGAAAAAAATACTGTAATTAGTTTTCTACTTATAGATTATAGGAAAACCTATAAGAAGTCCATATCTGTATATGGGAGGTTATTTTTGGGGGGGAAGGGGAAAATTAAAAAAAAAATATTTGAAATCTGCATCGTGTGACATACCAAATAAAAGGTCTTGTTGAGACAATCTTAAATATATTTTTATTGTAATTTAAAATAAATAGTTTCCAAGTTATTCAAGAAAATAGACGAAATTTGACCATTCCCTCCCCCCTTATCTCCGAAACTACTGAACCTAAAATTAAAAAAAAAAATACAGGAATTAGTTTTCTACTTATAGATTATAGGATAACCTATCAGAAGTCCATATCTGTTTATGGGAGGTAATTTTTGGGGGGGAAGGGGAAAATTAAAAAAAAAAATTGAAAACTGCATCGTGTGACATATCAAATGAAAGGTCTTGTTGAGACAATCTTTAATATATTTTTTTTGTAATTTTAAAATAAATAGTTTCCAAGTTATTCAAGAAAATAGACGAAATTTGACCATTCCCCCCGCTATCTCCGAAACTACTGAACCTAAAATTTTGAAACCTAAAAAAAAACGTGATAGGTAACATCGTACGGAACCCTCTTCACGCGAGTCTAACTCGCACTTGGCCGGTTTTGTGTGGAATGTGTCAGTAGCAGGCCGATGACGGATTGCAGGCAGAGGGTCACCGGCTGACTCACTCTATCTCTTTCCAGACTCCCATTTATTTCTGTACCAAAATTCATCCAAATTATTCCAGCGGTTTAGGCGTGAAAACGTAATTAACAAACTCGTAATTCGCATGTTGCTAACATTATAAGAAATTCTTTGTCTATCGCAGCGATAGATCTGGTTTATTTATGATTACTTATGATGATTATTATCATTACTATGATTATTAATGATTACGAGACACGATTACTTAGGCACGTGGTTATTATTTCTTTGTACGAGATAGATAGTCTGCTCTATTGTTCTTAAATGTAAATGTTTATTACTTATCTATAGAAAATGAGTCTTTTGAAAAATGTAGCAATGAACCTTGAAGATGACATGGTTTGAGTCAGATTAGATTCTGGGTTATAATGCTACCTCTGGCGGTCGATCCATGTAAATTTCAGTTATTAAACTAAACCAGATTAGACTGCAACTAATCCCAAATTCCTAACGTAGTTGGTAGAATGCTTACTACTGCTTAGGGGCCGTCAAGTATTACGTAAGTTGATTTATTACAATTATGTACCCCCCCTATCCCCCTTGTCAGCAAAAGTAAGCAAAGTTCTTAAACCCTCCCCCATGCTTACGTAAACATTTTTCGCGGGAATCCCCGAAAATGCGTTTCGTTTTCAAGCAAAGACAATGTGAGGGTTGCCATTCGTGTACAAAGTAAATTACTACCGATGACGTAATCATCATCTAGACTCCCCTAACCCCCATGTCATCCAAAATAAGCAAACAAAAGACCCCCCCACCCCCCCATAGTGCGTACGTAATACTTAACGGCCCCTTACTATAGTCAGATGATAACTTTTTCTGTAAAAACAAAGTCGCCGAAAAAAATGTTCCCAACGTCGAACACCAAAGAAATATTTACTAACATAAAATGGTTTTTATTTCAGTGAATGGAGAATACATAACGGCATGCAAACACGATGACGCGGTGAACATACTTCGGAATGCGGGCGATATAGTGGTACTCACTGTCAAACACTATCGAGCGGCGACTCCTTTCTTACAGAAACAGGGTGAGTGCAATGTGCCTCTTCTTCTAATATCGAAGTAGGGCACGGTTACCCAGAGTCATAAAAACAAAAAAAAAACTGAATGTGTTCGATTTATAGAGCAGACAAAAAGAGTCACCAGAGGCTTGGATAAGTCGATGAAACGCAACGAAATCCAAGAAAACGTATGCTAATGTGCATACGTTTAATGTGAATATTCCTACCATAAAGAGTATGCAAGCAGGTTCATTTTGGGATGAAGCGCGACTGAGCTAAGTTTGAGCTTAACTTGAGCTAAGTCTAACAATAATAGTTTCTAAGCTCTTTCTTAAACAGTTAAATCAGATATCGTTGTATAGATATTTAGGCATTATTCCTTCAACTTTTATCACAGCCTCAAATATTTCCAAGTTCTATAAGGTTCTATTATTTAAGAAAATGTTCGCTTTCAGCGGACGGTGCATCAGACACAGACAGCAGTACCGGCGATGATCACCCTTCTCTTCACAACAAGACTGTAGACGCCAACTGTAATACTGAGAAGAACACCGAACAGACCAACGGTGGCTGGCAGGTATGTTCATTATAATAAAGTATCTTGAAAAACTACGGTTTCCTTCGTTTTGCAACAATAAGGCAGCCTCCCGTTGTAAGATTTTGTAATGTCATCGGTCTTTCGAGATAGTTCTCTGTTACGGTAAACGCAGAAACAAAATAAACGATACCATTAGCTTACCCATTACGGCAGCTAAAGTCGTCGAGGGTCATCGTAACCGCAAAACGGAAAACGATGCAAAGTAGAAATGAAAGCGGCAATAGGCGGTATAATGTCAGCATCCACGGAAGTATGTCTCAATTGTTTTCAATTCACGAATTGTTCCGCTATTATACAGGGTGTCCCAAAAATCAACGTCAAGCTGGAAGCAGGTGATAGACCAAGTCTGACAGTTGTCAGAAAAATAATATATTTAAAGAAATCTAGTCGCGTGTTTTTTAAGTTTGGGTATCGAAAACCAAATCTAGAAAGTCACCCTGTGATCAAAGATTTTCTTCGGAAAGAAAAATTCGAACCACGGACAGGATTCAAACCTGCGACCTTCGGATTCAGTACATCCGACGCTCATTTCCAACCGAGCCACCGAGGTTCTCACCTGCCGCGGCAATTCTTCCTTCCATTTCTAACGTCTCAAGGTGACGTGTGACGTGTCCGAAGAAAATCTTTGAAAATCACTACGCATGCGTTAATGCGTTTAATATTTATAAAATATTCACCCTGTGATGTTCTTTTGAGTCCTGCAACTATAAATATTGACTTTTTTTAAATTATCTTTCTGTAATGTAATCATAAATGACGCCTCTTTTAATTACACTTTCAAACTTGCCAACACCTGCCTCAGTTTTTAGGAAAATATTCGAAGTTATAATTACAACACGCAACTTTAACCAGCTGTACTTGAAAAAAAATGTAAGACGCTATTTCGACAAGTGACTTCAAAAGATGGCGCGCTTAGTCACGATTCTGAAATGATACAACACTAGCTAAATTAAGTTTTAATTACGGAAAATAATATATGATAGTTTCTCAATTGCTGTGGTTGGTGACTGCTTCGTTCGACAGACGTTCTATGAAGTCGAAACTAGCCGATCTATTTCTAAAGGTCTATCTGCAATATTTATAGTCCTCTTTTACTGTGTATCCACTATGCTATACATTGTGGATAAATAATGAAAGTAATGATTGGTGAATCTGTCAGAGTGCCTGGACGGACGGCGACGAGAACAGTCGTCCGGGCAGCGCCACCGGCTCTGTGCGCGGGTCACGACCTCCCTCCGTGGCCTCCGACAAGCCTGGGGAGACCAGGGAGTGGGTCGATGTTGTATCAGGTATGTGTCCACACAATATGTACTTGTACGCATATTCCTACTGTTCAGCTTATCCTATGAATAAAAAATATACATTTGATTTAACGCTCGCCGCCCCGCGCTAAGTTACTGCTCACAACGGCAAGGACGTGAACGGACTCTTTAAGTTCGATCTTCAGCTGCACAGATATTTTCTTACCCATACAATGAAATTATCCTTACATGAAACTAATTGGAACACAATCATAAAAAAATGTTTTTTTTTTCGTTCATATAAATGGTATGAAAAAAAGGTTTTTACTAACTTCCGCCGTCTCCATATTTTCTTCCCATACAGTGAAATGATACTTAAATGAAACAGAATCCAACGGCATTCACACTTGACCAAAAAGATAATTATGCCCAAATTGTTAATATCAAAAAAGAGCTAAAGTCTTCTAAGTTTTTACTTATCTCTTACGGATTCAGATATCCTCCTGTTAGCAAATTTAAAAGAAAGACCCTGTATAGACCTGTGACCTAACCGTCTGTCGCGTCACCAGTCCTACACACTGACAATCGCACTTGCTCGTCATTATTATTATTGTTTTGTTTTCATTCCAGTACCATTGATGATGGGTTACGTAACGAGATACGTCTTAGGAACGGACAAACTGCGGCCTGGAGCGTTTGAGGTAAATGATAAATAATCTTTATTTAGCAAATTGGTTTTGGAAGAAGAACCACACAGATTTGAGTGAGCCTGTCCAGTCAGTGCAAGCATGTATCAGTTACCGTGTAGCTCAACTCATAACACAAGGAGCTCAACAGAGTATGTTTGTTACGCACCACGAGAAGACTGCTGCTGGATAATAATTATTAAGTCATCATCATCATCAGCCTAAAAAAAAAAAATTATTAAATATTGTGTACTATTCATAAGTTATATTTCCAGGTCCGCGGTGCCCGTCCTCACCTGACGACAGGTGTCATCCACGCGGAGGACCCGGCGGCGCTGTCTCACTGGCTCAAGAGCATCTCTGATAATATTGTAGGACTGACGAACCTTCAGGTTAGTACTAACTTGGTTTAGAAACCCTTTTTGGATAAATGATAAAGGATACGTGAACTATCTGGATTGATGACTGTGACATACAGGGCCTAACGCCTGCCGGGGTTGCGGAACTGTAACCAGGTAACCGTGAACCTGGAACATAAAGGGCAATTGAAGGAATACGGTAATTTTAAGCAGTATGAGTGTAACAGTTCTTTCCGCTCTACTTAAGACGGGAAGGACTCATTTCATGTTTTTACCACATTCAAATACGAAAGCAGAATATGAAATTTGATATTATTCTACTAATCAAAAAATCATTACCTTTCCTTTTGGCTTAGTTGGCTAAAAAAGTGACTATGATATACAGCTTGGCAAAAAAGAGTGTGGAAAAATTGAGGTCGCCACTATTTGTTTTATTACCGACTTCAAAAAAAAAGGAGGTTATCAATTCGACCCGTATGTATGTAATATTATCAGAACTGCCCAGTTTTCATATATGTTAGTCTATATCAGCGTCTGAACAAATGTGCCAAATTTCATAAGTGTATGTATGTATGTATGTATGTATGTTTTTATGTTTGTGCACGCATATCTCCGGAACTATAAGTTCGATTTAAGTAATTCTTTTTTTGTTGTACTAGGTATTGTTCAACTTAGGGTACACTGCAAGTTTCATCAAAATCGGTTTAGTAGTTTTAGAGATATGGGTTTTTTTATGTTGTGACGGATTACAAGATTAGTGCATATGTAAGAAAATTTTGTATTTTACAAGAATTTGGGTTGAATATGTAATAAATAAACTAAAAAGGGTAAAATAAAAACTTTTTTTAAAAAAAAGTACCGACTTCAAAACAAATACAAAAAAGTTTAAAATAACTTTTCTTTCGGAAGTCGGTGGCTTTGTTTTGTTGTGTCATTGACTATTGCCACCGACTTCCGAAAGAAAAGTTATTTTAAACTTTTTTTTGTATTTGTTTTGAAGTCGGTACTTTTTTTTTAAAGTTTTTCCTTGTGAATAAACAAGTAAGCACTGATCGCTGCGAAATAATGTAGAAAATAGTGAAATAATACGATGGAATTGTTTTTTGACACAAGCTACTCGTAGTTGACTTTTTTAATAGTGTTTTCACAACAAACGTTTCGTAGTTTCAATTGTCACCGCATCAAACTCTTTCTTGCCAAGCTGTAAGTAGTTGTACCAGGTGTGAGTGTTCGTGTAAGCGAGTTAAAATATGTTAACACACTTACGAAATAGGAGGCATTTATAATGTCATTAGTGTGGGACAAAGTTTTCTTTTTCTTATAAAGAAAGGAAAAAAAAGTATACCTAGATATTTTTCATGTTGTCAGATGAAGCTGTTCAACCGTCATTTCGGCGTGGGCGAGCGCATCGAGTACATGGGCTGGGTGCACGAGGGCGTGCTGCAGGCACAGCAGCCGTGGCAGACCTACCGCGCCAAGTTCCTGCTGCTCAAGGGGACCGACGTCATGTTGTTCGACGTGCCGCCGGTCAGTACATGGGCTGGGTGCACGAGGGCGTGCTGCAGGCACAGCAGCCGTGGCAGACCTACCGCGCCAAGTTCCTGCTGCTCAAGGGGACCGACGTCATGTTGTTCGACGTGCCGCCGGTCAGTACATGGGCTGGGTGCACGAGGGCGTGCTGCAGGCACAGCAGCCGTGGCAGACCTACCGCGCCAAGTTCCTGCTGCTCAAGGGGACCGACGTCATGTTGTTCGACGTGCCGCCGGTCAGTACATGGGCTGGGTGCACGAGGGCGTGCTGCAGGCACAGCAGCCGTGGCAGACCTACCGCGCCAAGTTCCTGCTGCTCAAGGGGACCGACGTCATGTTGTTCGACGTGCCGCCGGTCAGTACATGGGCTGGGTGCACGAGGGCGTGCTGCAGGCACAGCAGCCGTGGCAGACCTACCGCGCCAAGTTCCTGCTGCTCAAGGGGACCGACGTCATGTTGTTCGACGTGCCGCCGGTCAGTACATGGGCTGGGTGCACGAGGGCGTGCTGCAGGCACAGCAGCCGTGGCAGACCTACCGCGCCAAGTTCCTGCTGCTCAAGGGGACCGACGTCATGTTGTTCGACGTGCCGCCGGTCAGTACATGGGCTGGGTGCACGAGGGCGTGCTGCAGGCACAGCAGCCGTGGCAGACCTACCGCGCCAAGTTCCTGCTGCTCAAGGGGACCGACGTCATGTTGTTCGACGTGCCGCCGGTCAGTACATGGGCTGGGTGCACGAGGGCGTGCTGCAGGCACAGCAGCCGTGGCAGACCTACCGCGCCAAGTTCCTGCTGCTCAAGGGGACCGACGTCATGTTGTTCGACGTGCCGCCGGTCAGTACATGGGCTGGGTGCACGAGGGCGTGCTGCAGGCACAGCAGCCGTGGCAGACCTACCGCGCCAAGTTCCTGCTGCTCAAGGGGACCGACGTCATGTTGTTCGACGTGCCGCCGGTCAGTACATGGGCTGGGTGCACGAGGGCGTGCTGCAGGCACAGCAGCCGTGGCAGACCTACCGCGCCAAGTTCCTGCTGCTCAAGGGGACCGACGTCATGTTGTTCGACGTGCCGCCGGTCAGTACATGGGCTGGGTGCACGAGGGCGTGCTGCAGGCACAGCAGCCGTGGCAGACCTACCGCGCCAAGTTCCTGCTGCTCAAGGGGACCGACGTCATGTTGTTCGACGTGCCGCCGGTCAGTACATGGGCTGGGTGCACGAGGGCGTGCTGCAGGCACAGCAGCCGTGGCAGACCTACCGCGCCAAGTTCCTGCTGCTCAAGGGGACCGACGTCATGTTGTTCGACGTGCCGCCGGTCAGTACATGGGCTGGGTGCACGAGGGCGTGCTGCAGGCACAGCAGCCGTGGCAGACCTACCGCGCCAAGTTCCTGCTGCTCAAGGGGACCGACGTCATGTTGTTCGACGTGCCGCCGGTCAGTACATGGGCTGGGTGCACGAGGGCGTGCTGCAGGCACAGCAGCCGTGGCAGACCTACCGCGCCAAGTTCCTGCTGCTCAAGGGGACCGACGTCATGTTGTTCGACGTGCCGCCGGTCAGTACATGGGCTGGGTGCACGAGGGCGTGCTGCAGGCACAGCAGCCGTGGCAGACCTACCGCGCCAAGTTCCTGCTGCTCAAGGGGACCGACGTCATGTTGTTCGACGTGCCGCCGGTCAGTACATGGGCTGGGTGCACGAGGGCGTGCTGCAGGCACAGCAGCCGTGGCAGACCTACCGCGCCAAGTTCCTGCTGCTCAAGGGGACCGACGTCATGTTGTTCGACGTGCCGCCGGTCAGTACATGGGCTGGGTGCACGAGGGCGTGCTGCAGGCACAGCAGCCGTGGCAGACCTACCGCGCCAAGTTCCTGCTGCTCAAGGGGACCGACGTCATGTTGTTCGACGTGCCGCCGGTCAGTACATGGGCTGGGTGCACGAGGGCGTGCTGCAGGCACAGCAGCCGTGGCAGACCTACCGCGCCAAGTTCCTGCTGCTCAAGGGGACCGACGTCATGTTGTTCGACGTGCCGCCGGTCAGTACATGGGCTGGGTGCACGAGGGCGTGCTGCAGGCACAGCAGCCGTGGCAGACCTACCGCGCCAAGTTCCTGCTGCTCAAGGGGACCGACGTCATGTTGTTCGACGTGCCGCCGGTCAGTACATGGGCTGGGTGCACGAGGGCGTGCTGCAGGCACAGCAGCCGTGGCAGACCTACCGCGCCAAGTTCCTGCTGCTCAAGGGGACCGACGTCATGTTGTTCGACGTGCCGCCGGTCAGTACATGGGCTGGGTGCACGAGGGCGTGCTGCAGGCACAGCAGCCGTGGCAGACCTACCGCGCCAAGTTCCTGCTGCTCAAGGGGACCGACGTCATGTTGTTCGACGTGCCGCCGGTCAGTACATGGGCTGGGTGCACGAGGGCGTGCTGCAGGCACAGCAGCCGTGGCAGACCTACCGCGCCAAGTTCCTGCTGCTCAAGGGGACCGACGTCATGTTGTTCGACGTGCCGCCGGTCAGTACATGGGCTGGGTGCACGAGGGCGTGCTGCAGGCACAGCAGCCGTGGCAGACCTACCGCGCCAAGTTCCTGCTGCTCAAGGGGACCGACGTCATGTTGTTCGACGTGCCGCCGGTCAGTACATGGGCTGGGTGCACGAGGGCGTGCTGCAGGCACAGCAGCCGTGGCAGACCTACCGCGCCAAGTTCCTGCTGCTCAAGGGGACCGACGTCATGTTGTTCGACGTGCCGCCGGTCAGTACATGGGCTGGGTGCACGAGGGCGTGCTGCAGGCACAGCAGCCGTGGCAGACCTACCGCGCCAAGTTCCTGCTGCTCAAGGGGACCGACGTCATGTTGTTCGACGTGCCGCCGGTCAGTACATGGGCTGGGTGCACGAGGGCGTGCTGCAGGCACAGCAGCCGTGGCAGACCTACCGCGCCAAGTTCCTGCTGCTCAAGGGGACCGACGTCATGTTGTTCGACGTGCCGCCGGTCAGTACATGGGCTGGGTGCACGAGGGCGTGCTGCAGGCACAGCAGCCGTGGCAGACCTACCGCGCCAAGTTCCTGCTGCTCAAGGGGACCGACGTCATGTTGTTCGACGTGCCGCCGGTCAGTACATGGGCTGGGTGCACGAGGGCGTGCTGCAGGCACAGCAGCCGTGGCAGACCTACCGCGCCAAGTTCCTGCTGCTCAAGGGGACCGACGTCATGTTGTTCGACGTGCCGCCGGTCAGTACATGGGCTGGGTGCACGAGGGCGTGCTGCAGGCACAGCAGCCGTGGCAGACCTACCGCGCCAAGTTCCTGCTGCTCAAGGGGACCGACGTCATGTTGTTCGACGTGCCGCCGGTCAGTACATGGGCTGGGTGCACGAGGGCGTGCTGCAGGCACAGCAGCCGTGGCAGACCTACCGCGCCAAGTTCCTGCTGCTCAAGGGGACCGACGTCATGTTGTTCGACGTGCCGCCGGTCAGTGGCCTCACAGGGATTTAAAAAGAAACAAAATAAACGTACCTATATGTAACTCCCACTAGACCAACAATAAGGCCTGCCTGGCGTCCACTATCGATGGGTATTTGCGTGGTTCACTACAGCCCAAGCGGCTTCGACGGACATCCGAGAGCTGCTTTGGACAGTTTGAGGTTGCCGAGCCAGCCGAAAAGCACTAATTCAGTTTAAGGGAGGTATTGGGTTTGGATTTTTTAAGAAGATTTGTCCATAAAAATGATTAGGTACATAATATCCCGTAAAGTATCTATCGGTAACCGAAAGTAGGTACCCTAAGATACCACCAAAAAAAAGTCAGTGGGCTGGCTATGGGATACGGCATAAATCATTGTTAATTATTTGTTTGTTTTGCTCGCGATCTGAACTGATGCCGTCTTACCTTTCTCTTCTGACATCGTAATGAGCGATCTCAATGACAAACATTTAGCTTACATAGCATCACGGCTTCTATGATACTTTGTCGAAAGGTTTCGCTAGCTTTCGACAAAGTCGGCTCAGAATAATTATTAGTTCTACCAGTCGAAGTTGCCAGATCGTAAATTTCGTTCTGTCGGATCGTATCTTCCGAGCTGGAATTCCTCAGTGCTGGTCATCCCGTGGCTGTACTACTGATGTTACAAGAGCACAAGAAGGGGCGTGAACGACGTACGTTGTGCTCACTGTCACACACAACTATTAAGCAAAACCAAGTGCGAATGGACTCGCGCATGAAGGGTTCTGTACTGTGTTTAAGATCATTGACTTTTGTATAATTGTGCTTGTAAGCTGTAGGCAAAGGACTATTATGTGTATTTTTTTATTTTTTCAGTATTATAGTCTCATTAGTTTCGGAGATGAGGGGTCAGTTTTTGTCTATTTTCTATGATATATGAGGATATCCAAGAAAATAGACGTGACCCCTCCATGAGCATGCCGCGATGCAATTTATATTTTTTTTTATCTTGCCCCCCACCCCTTATTATCTTGTTAGTTTAAGATCACGGACTTTTCTATAATATTTAATTCTATAATTATATTTTTCCTGTAATATATAGGCAGACCATTATTTGTATTTTTTCAAACCCTAAAAACTAGCGAAAAACCTTATAAATTATTATTATTTGTACGTTTTCCTCTATCCCCAGATGAACATCACAGAACTAGCGAAGTGTCCAGAAACGCTGAAAGTGTACCAGACGATGTTCCGCACAGTAAAAGAGAGCGAGACCGTGGACTGGCGCCAGCACTGCTTCCTGGTACAGAGCAGCGCGCCCGGGCCCGCGGGCGGCGCCGCTCCAGGGCCGCGGTACTTCAGTGCGGAGACCAGGCAGGACCTGCTGCGGGTGGAGGCTGCCTGGACTGCCAACATTGTCAACTCCGTCATACGACTTGGGGTCAGTAGATACGCTAAACATATTGCATATAATACTATACTTCTTTTTCGTTGCATCGTTCTGCTGTATTACAAATAGCCGGACCAGAAACAACTACTATTATAATACCTATTGAAATATTTTTTCCGGGCGGGGATCGAATCCGCGACACACAATCGATCGATCGATTGCTTAGATACTGCGCCAAATACTCATAGCAGACATAATTAAGTCGCCAACAAAAAACCACTAATATTTAACGAGTAAGTGAAGAATCAAAGTCCGGTTCGTGCTTCGCTCTATTCAAGTTCTCCGCGAGATAAGGCCCAGACAACACCCGCCTGGATGGTGTTTTTCAATGGAGTATAATAGTAGATTACGCACCAAGGGAGTAAAGCATTGCCTTACGTCACGGACGTATTGAATCCCGAAGCGACACTAAGGATTCTGGGGGTGAACCTCCGTAGCGCAGCGAGCTTACGTGACGTATGGCAATGCTTTACTCCCTTGGTGCGTAATCTACTATTACGGCCTCTAGACCTTGTACTCATAGTCTTACTAATCCTCGTCATGTTGGTAGTGGCAGACAATCTCAGTGAAGAATAGCATTTCCGACAAGCAATATTGTGCGCGTTCACAGTAAGGTGGTCTTTGTACCCTCAGTCTCACAACCCTCAACGAAACAACGGACCGTCCGTTCAAGCACGAGGCCTGAGGAGGGTTGTCTGAGCTCCCTGTGTTTTATTGATTTATTATATTTGATTGTTTTTTTAATTCCATAGTCTTTAGGGTTACATGTCATAGATAGAATGACGATAGTCGATTCTTCAAAACATCGCAAAATGAACAATAATACAATGGAGTAATAATAACAACATATTTATTAAATCTTATAATTAAAATAACACTTACTTCAAATAATAAAACGATACCGAGTCAGTAGTAACGCAGTAAGTACCTAATATAATCTTAGATTTAAGTACTAAGCCTAAGTTGTACTTTAAAATAACGTTAAGCAATCAAATGTTTTGTGCAAATTAATTTTTAATAGTGTATATTATCTTGTAAGAGTTATTTTCATATGATAATAATTATATTGTTTATATAAAAGCGTGCACATGTGCTCAAACACACTGCGAGGCTAATGCGGTGACGGCAGTGGATGTGGAAATGCCAAAGATACGAGACCGCTCGTGGCCATACTGCAGTGATCGAGGCGGGAGTCAGCGCGCTGCTGTGAGCGAGGTCAGCCGCAGACTTTCTAAGGGACTTTACCCAGGACGCGATTCGTGCGATATGCAATTTCTACAAACTAAAAATGAAAATCGACCTTGCTACTAAGAAATAACGATGTAATTCGGTTGACTTGACGTCAGCGTGGCGATCATGTTTTGTTTTTCATCGACCCGTTGTACAACGTGTTTTATGTCAGGTTGATTTTCACTTGTAGTTGGAATCGGTCGAATTGCAATCGCATCGCGTCATGGGTAAGCTTCTTAAGGCGCGGTCTTATCTCATATTCCCAAAAATTGGTTTCTTAGAACGTCGAGTATGACGTAATGTAATAAAAATAAGCACCGCGAAAAATACAGTGAACAGAGAAGGGTATAAAGAAGAATTTAAACCGAACAGAATAATAAATAAGAGTTTGATATTCCCAATAAAAATTGGGAAGTTGTAGCACAAAAATAAACTTTGACGTCGAAGATCTCTGTATTTCCAGCGATAACAACAGTTTTTTTTTAAGAATTTAGTAGGTTTTCCATTTTTTTAAAACTTTAACCGAACCATTATTTAATTTTATGTCTATATTTTAAATAATCTAAAGAAAAGCAGTAAAATAAATGCCCATTCGCAGCTTAC
Organism: Agrotis exclamationis; assembly: GCA_950005045.1. NCBI lineage: Eukaryota > Metazoa > Arthropoda > Insecta > Lepidoptera > Noctuidae > Agrotis > Agrotis exclamationis. Next base: position 27,019,010 of record OX465418.1, on the reverse strand, counting down.
GTCACATTTCAACACAAATGTCATTTTTTCAATTTTCAATCTTATTGACGCTCCATAGTGGTGACAATAGTTTACGCGGTCATAAGCGATTAAAATCGTAGTCAGTCCGCGTCTTAAATGTTCTTATCTGCCCGTTGTGGCCACACTGCGGACCTAGTCAGGAAGCGATTCAGCGAGCGGCTGGCAGGGTTATCAAACTATTTCGGTCTCATAGTCAGCGCCATGTACATCACTATCTATTTAAATTATTTTTACTGCACCTGAATAGAACAAAGTAAAATTGCAACAAATCAAGTCGCCGCAACAAAAACAAAAATATTAGCTCGTCGCTATGCTGACACCGATTGTTCCCGCCACCGCACCCGTACCCGCGCCCGTCACAAGGCTAGGTCCTCGCGCAAATGGACACACATTGATGTTACAATATGGGATCGGGAAGCCTTCCTTCCTAAGGCTGCGCTTCGACTGAGGCGGAGCGGAGCAGAGCGGAGACGAACAGTGTCGCAATTTACCAATATCACATAGCTGATGCACATGGCTGACCACGAGACACATGTGTATTTAAGCCATGTAATTGGCGAATCGCGGCACAGCTTGTCTCCGTTCTGCTCCGCTCAGCCTCAGTCGAACCGCAGCCTAAGTGCTCTGCGTAGTACACTGCACCGCCACCTACGATTGACACACACAATCGCGACAACACACGGTATGGTAAATATTGTAGTTAGATATGTAAGCGACGTAATATCAGCGTTGCAATAGCTTGGTCCGTCCTCAGTCAGGCCAGCCCGCGGCACGTCCCTCGCTCAGTGGGACGCGCGGCCGGGCAGTCGCTCGCGGCGCGCGGCCGCGTCCTCCAGACGCCGCTTGACGTGCGGGTAGGGCGTCAGGCACGATAGGAACGACGCGTGGTCCAGGCTATGACAGACAACATCACACATTTTATACAGGGTGAATTTTTCAACTGGGCGTGGATGGCTATATCCGAAACCATGAGGAATATCGAAAAACATTGAAAGGAGTCTCGAGGCCGATTCTGATGAAAACTAAAACTTCATCGTTGGATTTTAGAAAATTCAATAACCCTGGCCAGTAATCGAACCCGCTGATTTCGAAAATAAATCACACCCTGTATTATTACACCATTCGATAGTGTTGCTAATTAGGATTAAATTCTGGGAAGTAACTATATAACTAAAACTTGAATGCTTTATGTGTGTACTACATGCACTCGAAAACATAACGGGGAAATAGGGAAAAAACATAACATCAAAATAGACTGACAAACGAATCTAATATTTTTCCAAAATTTCATGTGACGTCTGTGCCACATACTAGCAAATAAATTTGTATGTCGTGAGTATGAACACAAGCTACAAGCTATACTTCATAAATCTCACATGTAAATTTCTGTAATCTCGAGTGCAATGATGGTAGTTGTTCTCGTCACGCCCGGCGTTAGCAAAGCGTTCTCACCGAAGAATGCGCCGTCTCGGAGGTGTGCTACCTGTAATAATAATATCCGCATCGTCTTTCTATAGAACAAGACTTGTATTTTTTTTGTTTTTGTTTCCCTGTGTAACCATTGGCCATAGGCATAACCACGACTATTGCATAAAAGGTAAACACCGACCGATTCAGTTTATTTAAAGTAGCATTGCAAAAGCACATCTCTTATTAGGGTTCCGTACGTCCGAATACAAAAACGGAACCCTTATAGGATCACTTGTGTGTCCGTCTGTCTGTCGCTTACAGTCAATTATCTCCGAATTTACTAGACCGATTCGGCTTTACCTATTACAAAACGTGGTTTAACTTAGACCAATAATAATAATTATAATAATTTAGTTTATTTACCAACAAAAAATACAAATAAACATATCATTACAAATGTTGCAAAAACTATACAATAATTTATATAACCCTGCCTCTTAAACTAGGATGAACACCTGTATTTTAAGAGACAGTGCTCCACCGAGCAGTTCCTTATACATAGTTTGATACAATAATAGGTGGGAGATTACATAGATTTGCGAAGTGTGGGTGTGAAAAGTACAGGTGTGGAGTGGATGTGATAAGAAGTGAGTATGTCGTGTATGTGTGAGTGTGTGTGTGTATGAGAGTGTGTGTGAGTATGTGTGTGTGGTTGTGTGTGTGTTTTTTTATGGTTTAAGTCTTTTTTGAGTACGGGTATATGGTAAGGGAAAATAGGCGTGTTTGTCATTTCATTGTAAGTTTATGTTAGACAGTAGGTACTTGTGTTATTAGGCGATGTATGTGAGTAAAGACTCTGTGTAGGCATAGTCCTTTTGTAATAGCCACTCTGTTACTGTGTTTTTAAGTTTGTGGACGTTTAAGTTTATAATATTTAGTTGTGAGTTTATTTTTTGGTATATGTGTGTACTTAGTGTGTAGAATTGATGTGTTGCGAAGGTGGTTTTGTGCTGGGTTCTTGGAAGAAGATTTACGCGCTTATTTGGATTTGGCGGAGGCAAACCGCCATGTATTCTAAGAAGCGATCTGAGCACAAAGAGTTGCCGTACCGTCAGAACATTACAGTTAGTATACAATTCTGTGGTCGGATATCTAAATGGTTTTTTGGTCATGACTTTGAGAATGGCTCTCTGTGCTCTTTCCACTCTCAGAATACAAGCTTTAAATCAAAAATGATTTTTTGAATTTCGAACTTTATTTCTACTGTCGTAAAGTTATTAATACAAAAACCGAGTTTAGATCCCGGTCTAAGTTGTCAATGTGCATTTTAGAATTTTATAGCAGTTGGAATAAAGTTCGAAATTCAAAAATTGGTTTTTCATTTAAAGCTTGGTCTAAGATAAACCACGTTTTGTAATAAAGCCGATTGAGTTGAAATTTGGTACACATATCAATTCCTGTGACCCAAGCACAGAGGTGTGACGTGAATAAATCTGAATAAATCGGAAGGGGAAAATTAAAAAAAAAAAAATTGAAAACTGCATCGTGTGACATATCAAATGAAAGGTCTTGTTGAGAAGATCTTATATGTATTTTTTTTTTGTAATTTTAAAATAAATAATTTCCAAGTTATTCAATAAAATAGACGAAATTTGACCATTCCCCCCCCTTATCTCCGAAACTACTGAACCTAAAATTTTGAAAAAATACAGTTATTAGTTTTTTACTTATAGATTATAGGAAAACCTGTAAGGAGTCCATGATATTAAAATAACATGGTAAAACACTCAATATTGTGCGTACCAATTTGGGTCAGATTTAAAAAAAACGTGATAGGTAACATCGTACGGAACCCTCTTCACGCGAGTCCAACTCGCACTTGGCCGGTTTTTCGGGAAAATGTCCGGCTTACGGTGATGTCACAAACCTCTCTCCCCGTGGCGTCCATAACGGCGACAGTTCCGGACGATATCAGATGAATGGACTCGCCTGGCTTGTTGTACTCCACAACAGTCTGAGAAAAGACAACGGGATTATTGTCATGTTATTTAATGTTACATTCTTATATTAGAAGTAATATTATGTATGTTACCTGGCCTGGCATAAACAAGGCTTGTTGTAAAGTGAAGATGATCGAGTTAATGAGCGCGACGGGCAGGTTCTGGAACATGGGCACGTTCATGACGAGGCGCTGGCAGCAGTGCATGTTGATATCCTGCTTGATTTGCTCGTTGATCGTGTTGAGAATCGCCTCTTCATGGAAGAAGTGTTCGTTAAACTTGTAATTTATGAATAATCTAATTTTTCTCATCAAATATTTTGGTAGCCGCATAAACTTCATGTACTCCTCTAACTCCTTCGATTTGCCAATGAAGCAGTACGATTCATACTGCCTGTATATTGCCAACCGCACTAATGCAGAGCATGAATATACAAGAAAGAAAATACCGATGAGCCCCATCATAGATGACAACATCAACAACGGCAGGAAGTGAGTGTCTAGAGGCGTGAAGTAGCCAGCCCCGATCACCAGACCTACCACTAAATATAAGTTTGTGGTATACTTTTTGAATATTGTACTAGCGTTTTGTTCATATTTCGTAATGTGAAATCGCTCCAGCCACGCCATTAAAGCATTGCTATGTTCGTACATGTGATAGCACAGCACAGGCACCTGGTAGTGGATGTAGGTCATCCAGTGAAAGAACAATATGAACATCACCAATATTTTGAGTCCCACATAATTAATGTAAGACAGTTGTAACTGACCGATGACGTTCGTCCACTGTTCCGTCAAAGATACAATTCTTAACAACTTGAAGATAAACATCGCTGTATGGGTCGGATACTCGCAATTTTTGAAAGGCACTATTAGCTGTAATGGTAGACACCCAATAATATCAAAAATAAAGTTGTTTTTTAAGTAGTGAATTGCGATCATTTTGGGTTGGAGGACGATGATCTTATATTCGTTGTCGAGGTAACCGGTGATGAACTGGGTGCACACGTTGAGGAATGCTAATCCATCCGTAAATAAGATGAACCAGTCGTACTCAGATGGGCCTGGAAACAAAATACATTTGTCACATTTAGTCCGACATCACAGCTTTATTATTGTCGCTGATGACTGTCGTGCATGAATCGCAAATCACAATAACGTAACGAAAGCTCAAATAACATTTTTATTGAAACAATCTGACGACGGAGCATACATCAGCATAACGGTTCAACATGCATTGTTATACTACAGGCACCGCAGTGACAGCTCAAGTTGTTTTACACAAACGAAAGAACATCAAAAATTTGGCCATCAAAAATGCAAAACTAAACTCACAATTAAAAAAGACTTGCACGGGCATGTAGAGGAAGGCGGCGAACACAAAGAACATGTGCATGCAGTCCCAGGTGAACTTGATGGGACTGTAGGGGTGCCACACCATGGAGGTGTCGTGCCGCGCGCGCTCGCGGCGCAGGCGCCAGCGACTGCGCACGAACAGTGCCGCGCCGTGGTGCCACGAGCACGGCAGCACCACGTGCAGCCACACGCAGCGCTGCAGGACCAAACTAAATTATATATCTGACCGCTTTGATAGGTCCGTACGCGGCTCATTTAATCAAAATCTATTTTTTTTCAACTAAGCCAATTATTTACAGGCACTTTTGAATTGAACTAGAAAACTAGTACAAAACAAAAATAGTTATTGTGCTACAGCCCCATTCACAAGACAAAATAACTGTGAAAGTACTGTAGGTAACCATTCCAAAGCGTAGATCTCTATGTATATGGAGAAGAACGGGCAAGAACCTCCATGGACATTATTCTTCAATCGCCCAAAAAATTGGGCCACAATATGCCGTTTATACATTTCAGACGTTCTACAAGTAGTATAACGATTTTAAATTTCAGACGTTTTACTAGTCGGTCCTTTTACTTTCACGTCATTTATCCTAAAAGAGAATTTGACTAGATTGCCCTTCTGATACGGAGGGAAAACATTACAATACGGGACTCCCATATGATTTTGTTTTTGCTGTTTCTGTAGATAATCGTACAGAACCCTTCGTGTGCGAGTTTGATATCTAATTCAGCTCATATAGACACCGGTTAACAAATAAGTTTTCAGTTTTAAAAGTTTCATTTGACAGAGAAACCTCATCAGATCGACTTATACCCGTTGGATCCCAGTTTTGAATCCCATTTTTCATTGTTCTCCTGTTATTTTGAAATTTGGGATCAAACCATATTTACAAATAAATGATTTGATTTGATATGTGTCGCGTGAGTCATTAGACCACACTTCATAGGCTTGTTTTAGCTGCGGCCTACATAAGAACGCAATCGATTGAGAGTTTCATGCAAGTTCCATCAAGCCACTGAAAATCACACGCGGACAGTACTTACTTAAATACAAAACAATAATTTGAATAAACTGACCTGCTTTTGGAAGAAGTTAGCAGTTGGCGGCACATCAGCGCATTTAGGTGGTTGCCAAATCGTGCAAACATGTTTACCATCTCCGAACATTTCTGCTAAGCTATTTCATTCAAAAACATATTTCTTTTGTCAATGATGTCAAAATATTGACAACTTATTGACGCAATGTTAAAATGTTATCTTTCTTATCAAAAAGGGTTTATAGAAACACGTAATTTAAAGGATGATTCACTGTACACCGGTCAGGGACCGGGCTTTGCCTCGGCCGGGACATGTCAACCGCGCGCCGGCCGCCGTGCCAGTCATTCACGCTATACCGTGTCGCGACCAAATAATACAAAAAGTATATAATAAAGTTTGACCGTGCCCCGTCCGGTCCCGGCCCGGTGTAGCGTGAATCATCTTTAATAGTACATTGTTATCCAAGAGGTGAAAGAAACCTGGTCTCGGGACTAAATAAGTTACTTTCACCCCTAGCGTAACAATGTACTATTCCAATTCGGTGCAGGCATCGTCCAGAAATCGAGGAAGATACATTTAAAAAGAATTGCGACGAATTGAGAAGACCTCCTTTTTTCGAAGTCAGTTTAAATGATTGCAAATTAGGTATATAATATATCCATTACAATTAATGCACCAAATTGCTAATAACCCTGTATAGCTAAATATCATTATGCAATACGTACTTATAATCGAATACCCCATTGTCTCAACGAGACCGATGGGGCAATCAAATTATTCAGTGTTAATTTTGTTGTGTGATGTTACAGAAGAAGACGTTCACGGTGGTGCACATGGGGCGCGCGGCCGGCCTCACGCTGGACTGGACGGCCGGGTTCTCGCTCAGCGAGGGCACGCCCGGCGCGCCGCCCGTGTGGGCCTACAGGTGAGGGGAGTGTACTGTACAGTGTACTGTGTACACATGGGGCGCGCGGCCGGCCTCACGCTGGACTGGACGGCCGGGTTCTCGCTCAGCGAGGGCACGCCCGGCGCGCCGCCCGTGTGGGCCTACAGGTGAGGGGAGTGTACTGTACAGTGTACTGTGTACACATGGGGCGCGCGGCCGGCCTCACGCTGGACTGGACGGCCGGGTTCTCGCTCAGCGAGGGCACGCCCGGCGCGCCGCCCGTGTGGGCCTACAGGTGAGGGGAGTGTACTGTACAGTGTACTGTGTACACATGGGGCGCGCGGCCGGCCTCACGCTGGACTGGACGGCCGGGTTCTCGCTCAGCGAGGGCACGCCCGGCGCGCCGCCCGTGTGGGCCTACAGGTGAGGGGAGTGTACTGTACAGTGTACTGTGTACACATGGGGCGCGCGGCCGGCCTCACGCTGGACTGGACGGCCGGGTTCTCGCTCAGCGAGGGCACGCCCGGCGCGCCGCCCGTGTGGGCCTACAGGTGAGGGGAGTGTACTGTACAGTGTACTGTGTACACATGGGGCGCGCGGCCGGCCTCACGCTGGACTGGACGGCCGGGTTCTCGCTCAGCGAGGGCACGCCCGGCGCGCCGCCCGTGTGGGCCTACAGGTGAGGGGAGTGTACTGTACAGTGTACTGTGTACACATGGGGCGCGCGGCCGGCCTCACGCTGGACTGGACGGCCGGGTTCTCGCTCAGCGAGGGCACGCCCGGCGCGCCGCCCGTGTGGGCCTACAGGTGAGGGGAGTGTACTGTACAGTGTACTGTGTACACATGGGGCGCGCGGCCGGCCTCACGCTGGACTGGACGGCCGGGTTCTCGCTCAGCGAGGGCACGCCCGGCGCGCCGCCCGTGTGGGCCTACAGGTGAGGGGAGTGTACTGTACAGTGTACTGTGTACACATGGGGCGCGCGGCCGGCCTCACGCTGGACTGGACGGCCGGGTTCTCGCTCAGCGAGGGCACGCCCGGCGCGCCGCCCGTGTGGGCCTACAGGTGAGGGGAGTGTACTGTACAGTGTACTGTGTACACATGGGGCGCGCGGCCGGCCTCACGCTGGACTGGACGGCCGGGTTCTCGCTCAGCGAGGGCACGCCCGGCGCGCCGCCCGTGTGGGCCTACAGGTGAGGGGAGTGTACTGTACAGTGTACTGTGTACACATGGGGCGCGCGGCCGGCCTCACGCTGGACTGGACGGCCGGGTTCTCGCTCAGCGAGGGCACGCCCGGCGCGCCGCCCGTGTGGGCCTACAGGTGAGGGGAGTGTACTGTACAGTGTACTGTGTACACATGGGGCGCGCGGCCGGCCTCACGCTGGACTGGACGGCCGGGTTCTCGCTCAGCGAGGGCACGCCCGGCGCGCCGCCCGTGTGGGCCTACAGGTGAGGGGAGTGTACTGTACAGTGTACTGTGTACACATGGGGCGCGCGGCCGGCCTCACGCTGGACTGGACGGCCGGGTTCTCGCTCAGCGAGGGCACGCCCGGCGCGCCGCCCGTGTGGGCCTACAGGTGAGGGGAGAGAGAGTTCGAATTAGTAACATTACATCAAAAGTTGTTAAGTATACCAAACGAGGATGAACCACGCACCACATGTGCATCACGGTGCACACAGTACGCTGTACACTGTACAGTACCTCCCCGTGCGTAGCGTATATCGAGTTTCGTTTCACTTTTTCAACTTTTTACCGATATATCGATATGTTTATATTTGTATTTTTTTTTTCAGATTTTCGCAGCTCCGAGGATCTAGCGATGATGGAAAATCGAAACTAAAACTACACTTCCAAGACTCCGAGACTAAAGTTATTGAAACCAAGGTAACTAATACGAAATGACCTACTAACATCTTCATGGATTCGTATCACGATTAGATACAGCGTTCCCACTGCTGGGACAGAGCTGGCTCCTTTATAAGTGAAAAAAGCCGTCATTTACCAGGCGGGCCCAGTCCAGGTTTCTTAGATGTTCTCTTCGATATTTTTGATTACCTCGATATTTTGTTTTTTAGACCAGTCAACAGGGAGTTTTGCCCTGCAAAAGGTGGTGTAGATTTTTTTTATTGCTTAAGTATATGCTCGTCATGAAAAACGTGAATAGAAAACAAATTAAAAAAAAAACAACTACACCTAATGCAAGGCAAAGCCTCTTTTTTGACCCCATTGACTGGACTATAGAAAAATGTAAACCAACTTATTGTATTATACCTTTTCCAGGAGCTAGAATGTCAAATCCTGCAGAGCTTACTGTTCTGCATGCACGCGTTCCTGACGGCGAAGGTAGCATCCGTCGACCCCGCCTTCCTCGCGTCCATACAACAGTCCAATTAGATCCCTAACGCGGTATACATAAGGTTGGTTATTACTTGCAAGTTGTTCGTTACAGCTAGCTACTTGGACCACTCATGGATTGTTCAGTTGAAAATTGTTTCTGAACGTGATAATGATTGAATGTGGTGTGAATAACTGTTTGAGCGGAATATTATGTAAGTATGATTTTCAATTGAAATTTTCCATTCACCTGAGTAACGACATGATTTGGTTTAATTATTGGTTAGGTTTTTATACATTTTGTATAAGTTTAACAACCTTGTATTTGACTAAGTTTTGATTGAAATTACAATTCAGCGAAATTAAAACTCGCCTGACTTAGCTTCTTTATAAAATTCAAAGTGAACGTTGTCATCATTACAATAAGGTCACTGCTGGATTGCTGATCAAAACTACACGACTTTACAAGCGTCGATAGATAAGTGATAGCTGTAAAATATTTGTATATTTATTTTTTATTATTTTTCTGGTAAATAAAAAAATCAATCAATTGAACTCGAATATTTAGTTGCCGCGCTCAGTATAACAGTATTTTAATGATCATTTAGTTTAGGTTTAAAAAAATATAAATATAATTTAGTTAAAGGCCTAACACTTCGAACCCAAACAGCGAATGTTAAAAGACTTTAAACTAAATGTAGCACTGTTGTCTTTTGCAAATCTATTTTTGAATCTTATCTTTATCTGTTTAAGGGTGAAATTTGTGAAAATGCTGATCCTTTTTACAAATATTTAGTACCTTCGTCTTCCCTGTATGTACCTTCTACAATTTTCTATTATTGCTTGGAGTTTTTAAAAAACACTCTTTTACGAAAAAAAATTATTTAATTCATTTGAACTGTTAACACAATACGCATTTTGAAACTATTCGATGCGTTCATCAGATATATTTACCTAAAAAGTAAGATGTTCATAACTTTTACTTTGTATCAAATTAGTAACTCTCTATTCCCCCATCTCAAAATAAGCTTTCGGATGTCTTAAATCCAAAATTTTATTAATTTAAGGTTGTTCATTCCGATCCAAAATACTTTGGAAGTCACATATCTAGAATCACTTTTTGAAAGAGAATATCTCATATCTCAATTTTAATGACGATCGACAAATAACTATGTATAGAAATATTACTAATTATATCTTAAAATGTCATCGTAAGCGCGGGTATTTGATACTCTGTAATAGACGTCATTATTGTAACAAGATAATTATTGTTGATAGGCGATTACAAATAAAATCATAGTATCGTTCAACTCATTCTATTTAGCTATGCAGTGTCAAGCATACCAAGCTAAATGTTTTGTCCATTGAGTGTTTGTCAATGTAATCACGACAGATCATAAAAAATATATGAATTTCAACTGACTTTATTAATATTTGTCTTGTTTTCGTCGTAAACATCGCTCAGCACATAAGGGTAAAGGTTGATTAGTTATTATCGATATGATAAGTTAACATAAAAATCTAGTTTGCCCATACATAAAAATACTATGTAATATTGAAACAAATGTTAAAATTGGCCTGAAGCGGCTTTCACCAAAGAAAGTGAGAGCAATCAGCACAACTAAACGTCGTGTATGAGCCAGCTTAGCAACAATCATACTAATACATCTATCGAAGCTGGTTCGATTTGTCGTGTTAAGTTTATGTGGTGAAATTTACCCTGATTGAGAAGGAGTTAAATGTCATATGGATCGATGAAATACTCATTTTAGTAATTTATACTCAACACACCAAAGATTTTAAATGTTTGATCGTTCAATATTGTTAGCGGTAGACATTGTGTACGTGATATTTTCTCGAAAGAGGCTATTTAATGACTGAGAATTATCGAAGGTTTTAGAGTTGACTTTATATTAATTCGATAGGTGATACGGCAGGCGCGGGCCCTTCATAGAGGCATTTAGGCACGGCCTACCTTACCATAACGACACACATATAAAACAAAACGCATTTATTGGAACTATGTAATAAAATAAAACAAAAACATTAAAAAAGTGAAAACTCCTAATAAAAAGTCCATAGCAACTTACACAGCCGCCGCCGTTGACGAGAATTTTACTCTCTACTCCGCAGCTCCGTTCATAGTACGATTGCCTACAGTCCATTGATAAATCACGTGACTTTTGGTGCGCGGCCGTGTGTATGAAATGCACACATGTAAAGATGAGCGTAAAATATGGGCGGGGTTTAGGCCAGGCCTAAAACTTGCCCAAACGTGCCATTGGCTGGCTAAAAAAGTATGAATGAATGCCAGGGTGGCAATTTGTTGAAAATTCCCTTTCTTTTATTTTAATGGTAAAAAAAACCAGGGTGATATTGTAATTTTTGCACCAGTTAAAAAAGTTTAATTAACCAAAAGTTTAAATAAAAACTGCGTGTCTTTTTACTTTATTGTTTACCCAAGGATTTATTTCTATTTGAATTCTTTGAAAGTTCGCTCTTATTTTTTGGGAATTAAGAAAATGCGTCCTGGCAACCCAAAACCGTACTGTCATGTCACTTGTCAGTAATAACCCGGCAGATTAATAGATATTTTATTTTGGAAGCCCATAAGTTTGTTTACAATACAAGTCGTATGAAAAGATCGCTAAAAGTTTTTGCAACTAAAGTAGTGTGAATATATCAGTTAATGGTTTGTTTTTGTTGCACGAGTGTTTAAGTTTACTTTCAAAATTAGTGAGGTTAAGTGTTTTGTTTATGTATGTGTTCAAACGGTGGTAATAATGTCTGTGTTCGAAGATATAAGCAGTAAATATTCGAGATTTTCGTTTTTGTGATAAGATTGGAGCTAGAATAACCCGGAAATATGACAACTCATCTTATAAAAACATGCGGATCGTCTGAAATAGTCGTCGAATCTTTATTGAATTAACAATGAAAATCGTGATAAGCTTAGATGATAAGTTTGGTGAGTTCTTGCATTTATATTTTTGTTTTCTTTGTCTTATACTATACTATACTATACTATACTGTTACTTACTTTTTATCCATATATATTAAACGAACAATACATAATTGTCTAAATATATTTTAATGTAAATTTTTGCGTTCTCGAAAACTGTTCAAGGAGTTCGTATGAATTTCCTGTATAGAGGTTTGCGGGGGTGAAAAAGCGATCTAGCTTGTTCCCATATCTGGGAAAACTCGTTTTTATTATATTTTCAAAATGCATAAAGATTTACAACAATACAATCGTCAAATTTCGTCGCCGAAACTTCAACCTGCGTTGCCCGTTATTTCGCTGAGGGATCAATCAATCCCAAACTTAATAATAAAATGTTTTTGTCGGTTGTTTTTAGGGGATTCCTATTTTTTTCATTTTTTTATTAGCTTTTATCGAACGCGATACAACGGTGACGACAGAAAACAACGGTTTTCTTTCATCAGTATGTCTGGCCTACGTTGTGTTGTAATCTACCGCACGCTCCTGTGATACGGGTTGTAATGGGCATCACCAAACGCCTATTAACCGAATTCTTGGAAGGTTGAAATTCATGTTCACGAATGTTATACTGGACTAGTGTGATGCCGTCGTTCTCATCCACTAATCAATCAATCTTTTGATGTCTAACCCATCTATTGATATTAATAGAATTTCTATGCTAAGTATGTAGTAGTGTAAAATAGGAATTATAAAAAATATGAAACATTTTAAATTGTTTGAGATTGGTAAACTTTTGCGCTTGCTTCATATCATTAAATTTAAGTAAATGAATTATATCGTCGCCACTGATATGTTATTGAAATCATAGATTTTCCTATACAGGGTATTGTTTAGTGGCTGTTTAAGTCTTTTTTATTTTACGATCTCGAATCACATTTTACATTTATATTTTAAAAGCATAACTCATTTGAATCTTGAAGTATGACTTCCGTAGTAAAAGCTTGATCAGAAATATCAAATTTAAATGACTTGATTAAGTAACTTGTACAGCCACTGACTAATCACCACTCTATATAATTTGTTGATATAAAATGTTATATTTTATCTGTGAAGCTATTTGCCTTGAGGCTCTATTTAACTTAGTGTTTACGTAGATTTATGTTCAGTGATAAGTAATTTTAATTGTAAAATACGGAAAATTATATTAAGTTGTGTAAGAAATCGTCTGGATGACTGTTTTAAATAATTTAGTAGAAGTACTAGACCGTCAACTTCAAATTCATGTTTAGAACTACATACCTCAGTGCATTGTATACGAGACTAAGATGCCGTTAAATGCCTTGTGCTAAGTTCTTCCTCTAACCAAGAAAATATTCACGGCCCAGGGTATACGCGCAAGATTTTAAATAGACTCGACTAGTATTCGTTAGTCGACAATAATAAATGTACTGACTAGACTGATATTTGGAAGTTCTAAATAACGATAAATAAACGTGGTCAACTCTATACGATATCGATACCGGTTGAGTTCTCTAATATAAAATGACGTGTCCTAAGATGTAGAGATATAGTGTAGACACATGTTACTGCCAGACAATTTCTTTTAAAAGATTAAGGAACAAAGAAGAACGATATTTACAAAAAAAAATTAAACATGGACTTAGATTTATGATCCCATCTGTATCCTCCACTTCTAATTTGACAGTGAAAGGTAACAACTTAGCTAAAGTAGCTATAAATCTCGATCTAAAATTGTTTAATTTTGTTAGAATACGTATGAAGTATCTAATTGTTGACGTAGCTGTTCGGCTGAAGAATTTTATTGTTTATTTTAATTTGTAATTTGTATAGTTGTTGGTACAAAGCCTTGTCTACTGTCAATTGGTATTAACATTGATTGTAATTACGGTGGGAGGCGAGTGTTCAATTAGGACTATATCTTTCACATGCTCTTCTCTTTTTTCCTTTGTTTGACATCGCTTACACAGTTCATTTGCAGTTGCCAATTGTAATGCTATTATTACTGAGGGCATACGTAAAATTTACTTACAGCACTTTTCTTTTACTACTCTTTTTTATTCGACATAAAATTGTTTTTCATTGTTAACAAGGTGTGTGACAGATATGGACCAATTTTGTATGTATGTACAGTTGTACACAGTAATATTACGCTATAAATGAACTCCAAACGAATCTTCTCTTTGTTTAATTTTAATTTTCAAAGTATCGTAACAAGTAGAACACGTAATTATTAGTTTTGTGAATAAATACAATTAATGTCGGACATTATGTAAAGTAGCGGAATTATTCGGTAATCGAATGTTTTTAAATATCGATAACGCCTACCGCGTGCAAACTTATATTGTGTGTATTATACTGAATATTATACATTACGTGGTTTGTCATAATACTCTATTGAGACTAAGTTTAATTTTTGTAATTTGAGTATTTATGTATATCCATCTTTAATTTTAGCATAAGTATATTTTATTTGAGATGCTTTAATATAATTTTAAGTAATTTAATTGCTCAGGATACCTTACACAGTACATCTTCATAAATGCACTACGTTTAACATCATCACAATATTTCATAATATCGATCTACCTTTCTATTATTTACGTTTATATTTTATTACCTTTATATATATTTTTAAAGCATGAGCGTTTTTATAATTACCATTTTACCCATTCTTTTCCTTGTAAACTCGTGTGTAATTGTAATTACTGTAACAGATCAATCGATTAGTCAATTTAGAGAAAATACTCAAGACTGAACTTGGATGTTGTGCGAACTGTTTTATTTGAACTCATGCTTCATACGAGGGCCGTTTTGATCTTCACAGTTATGTTTAGAACGAACACATATTTATAGGGTTTAAAGTGTATTTTACTTCCTGATAAATAAATAAGAGAGTCAATTCAGAAGTCAATCAATAAATTAATGTAAAATATTTTAACCACGAGTAATCATGAAAGAAAAAACGAAAATTATATGCCTGTTTATCAGTGCACCTTCAGAATGGTCCTCGATGTGTTCATTATTTAGTTTAGCTATGAATTGTCGATTGTAGCAGTATCAAGTTGTACGTATATTAGTTCAAGTAAAAAACGAACATTAGGCTGAGGTTTATGGTATGTAAATGACAGGAAAATGAAACAAGAAATATTTAAGAATCTCATTGTAATATTATTATTTTCCGTTATGCTGCAAAGTGTTAGTACTACTGTGTAAATAAACCTCAGTCTGCAAGGTAATATCGGCGAGTTTGATAAATCTTGGGTATTACACAAACCCATCGGTGTTACTGTGAAAGAGCAACAATATGCTGTCACCAGTGTTGGGAAAGACCGATGTTGCTCGACAATATTTAGCTATACCTATTTTTTATTTTATTTTTATCTTCTTTTTACTTAATGTAATCTGTCCTGGGACATTCAGCAATAGACATAATAACAACATTTCCCAACACTAGTTGGCACTTGTTTTATGAGTTTTATGACTTGGGGGCGCCACAATCGATGTATGAACCAATAACAATACAAGATTTTGGTTTAATTAGTTTTTTCCTTTTTAACATTCGTATGGGAGGCACAAGCGATGGTGGCGCCATCTGTATTGTCATCAGATTCACCAACCGCTCTTGTATTTAAAGGAAATGTAGGTAGCGGCTAACGTCTAGTTATTTATACCTATTGTTGATTAATGTAACTATATTGTATCCATTAGTAAAATAATAATTCAATTACTACTGTAGTTTCAATTGAATTCACTTAGCTATTTAAGTACAATGATGGCTCCTAAGTTTAGTTAAAGAACCTCACTTGCTCTTTGCGTTCTAAGACAGCGGTAACCTGTTAAGATATTCCCGCGACCGCGGCAGGTATTTTGAGTATCATTCACTTGAGGAGCTTGTGTAACATGACGCGCTATCGACTCTGGCCTGATCCTTGATCGGACGGTAAGCGACCCATTACCTACAGCTTTCTTTGGAAATTAACTTGATTGTAATAACCAGTACCCTTAGCACGAGTTGACGTAAACTGGAACTTTGACAATTTCAAATTGACAATTTTTAAGGAAAAATTAGTTCTTTCTTCGCACACCAGAGGCGCTGTTCCATTTTTTCATACAAGAAACGCTGTAAATACTGAAAAGAACTGTAAAGTAAAAGAGTGAAAACTCGTGCTAAGGGTACAGTTTAAAGCTGCTCTCAAATTTCTAAAAGTGTGTAAAATAAAACACATTCTTTATTATAATATTTAATTCAAGCTTGAGGAACAAAGTAAGGGCTACACAAAGGGGTTACAAGCGACACGCTCGGCTCGCCACAAAGATAAACTAACGACGCAATACTAAATGTGCTGTACGAGAGTAACTTGGTTTAACCACCTTAGTAAATGTAATGTAAATTCATAATGACGAATTTGTGCGATAAATAACTTGCAAATAGATTTGGCAAAGATTTTCATATTGCAAAGTTTCTGCAGAGATTTTCCATAAAGGTAAACTGTAGTATTTCTGTAAAGTTCATTATATAAATTGAAAGTGCTCATAGCTACAAGCGAACAAAGCTCTATTTAAACTTATTTTTAACTAAACGTCACTTTTTTATTGAATTTAATACCTATCATAAAACATCATACAAAATTTTGCAACATTAAAATCTTTACTAAACTAAACCTCTGCAAAACTACTAATTATAGTATCATTAAATAAATGAAGCACATTAGTTTGCGGGATTGTATATAAAAACAGGAATCATAAATAGCTTTGAAAGCAACACCTTCCTAGCACACATAACATCGATAAGTATAGTAAAACATGTATGATAATAATCCACAGATATGAGCTTGTATATAAACTGAAATCTTCTAAAATAGTGGCTTTATAATAGTACAGAATAATTTGTGCGTATCTATTACGTGTCTACATAATTATATAATGTTAGATTATCGTAATAAAGGAACAAGGTAAACCCTTGTAGGTATAGTGCGAACTTATTCTCTTTATCCGAAAAAAGACCTTATTACTATAAAGTTGAGTTGCATATTTCTACAGACAACTGTCCAACCAAGCTTATCACACAAATACAAACATTAATTGTAGGCAGTAAAGGTTCATTTCTGGATGAAGCGCAACTGAGCTAAGATTGAGTTCACTCCATAGATTGGGTCTTAGTCACCCAAGTCGTCGACAAAATTAATATAAGCACATCATGTGATGTCTCGCTTCTACAATGTATTGTATTGCATTCACCGACTGTGCATACTATAATTTAAAAATGAATAGTGTCGCATTTTAACAAGTGTTTTGAGATTTTATCAAATATTTATTTTTACTCAAACCTGTCTAACATTGTCCCAATTATTACTCTAATCTAGTTTCTTAATGAAAAATATCTAAACTACGAAGGTTGATTCATTAAGTCTAGATGTTGGAAAAATACAAAAGTTCAGTAAATCAACAAACTTAGGCTACGGAATTATTCAGGCGAAATATTGTCTCATCACTATTATTATTGTCATTCACATTTTTTAAATATCTCTTATTTTAAACATTGCTGCTATGATTATGTTGGTTTGGTTTAATTTTTATGCATCTTATGTTTTCAGTTTTTTAGGGTTCCATTAAAAGAAACGGAACCTTATAGAATAACTTTGCTGTCTGTCTGTTTGACCGTTAAGACTCTTTTTCTCAGGAACGCGTGGAGGTATCAAGCTGAAATTAAGTAATATCAAAACCGTCTACAATCCTTTGTAGAAATTAAAAAATCCAACTTCTAGTTCGACGCAATTACCGGTACGACCGTTTATGCTCTATTTTGCTACATATTTTTACCCTCGTGATGTAATCGAAACTTATAGGATAGGTACAGTATATTGGCCTTTCAAAAATATGTGAACAATAAAAATAAATAATAATATTGTGACATAAGCATCAATAAATTCTGATCAAGATTTAGATTTATTAATATGTGACTGCTTTTCTCAGTAACAGTTAACAGCCAAAGGGATATTATTATACGAACAACTTTAAGATCATGTTATCGGAACAGTGTACGATTCACAATTAAGTATGCAACACATGAATACCATAATATCTAAACAAGTAAATGTACAGATATTTTAAAGAAACGAAAAATTCAGTTGCGAGCAGGGCTCGAACCTGCGTCTTCTGACACGCGTTTACCAACTAGGCCATCGCAACCACTACTCTCGAAGCTGAATTACTCGTTTCCTTGTTTTTTGAACGCTGTTTACACGTTGCGCCATCTATTGGTAGTGTTTCAAACTACTTACCAACCAACACGCTTGATATTGCAATCAAATCAATGTTGTATTATATAACGATTTCTAAACTAAAGTTATTTAAATTCAACCTTTTCTACGTCCCAATAATGATTTTACAGCAAACTTAAAATTGCAGGGTCAAGAAGTTTGCAACATTCATTATTTATTACTGACTGGATTACCTTCTAAAGTTGTTTTTTTTTATTAAAATTGAATAACTATTTGCACCTATCATATGACAAGAACGTATGATGTAGAGTCCGCGCCACCACTCATGACAATAATATTACGTGAGCGGAGTGATAAGTCTGGTGAAAATCTATTTTGCAATAAAATTATCGCAAATTGCATGTAACCTTCTTGTTCACAACTCTTTTGAGGGACTATATTTACATTTTCAGCCAGTGCCGCCGGTCAGTTTTTTTTGAGAGCCGTTAAATAAAAACAATTGAACGCATTTTCGGAAAGATGGAGAAAAGTGAATTTCGAGTGTTGATTAAACATTATTTTTTGCGCAAAAAAAACTATTACGGAAACGAAATACTGTATGCAAATGCAATGCAATGTGACGCTCTGGAACCTGGACCGCTGCTACCTCCCCGAATGCTCCTGCACGGCAACACACGTACCACGGTATGACACGACACGACACAGATCCCGCGCGGCGTCTTATCGACCGACGTATCGGACTGTATAGTACTTGCAATAGTTACGAAGGACCAAAAAACTATGTAGGTTGCTTCCCTAACATAAGTAATGTCAATGCAGGTGTAAATGTCAATTCTGAACTTAAATGCAGAAAATGTCAGTGAATGCTCAACGGGATGAATCTAAATGAAAATGCAAGTTGTCCGACTCAAACCACGTCTAATTGAACACTAAAATGTAATATACATAAAATGCATAGAACAATGCAATATGTCAGTGTCAATGCACTGCCGAATGTAGGTTGCGTCCAAAGTGCAAATACGCGAGCCTACTGGCTAACTTATTGCAATAAATGTAATTTTAAAACCCATGTACGTTCACCGTACACAAGGGCTTGATGAATTTTACGGGGACTCTGCTCCGTCGATTAAAACGATTCATAAATGGTTTACGGATTTCCGGTGTGGTCGTACAAGTACAAGTGATGCTGAACGCCCAGGATGCCCAGTTGAGGTCACTACTCCAGAGATGATTGCTAAAATCCATGACATAGTGTTGAATGACCGAAGAATAATAGTGAGAGAGATAGTCGAGATAGTAGGCATCTCAGACGAACGTGTGCGCAACATCTTATATTACACCAACATTTAGAAAAAAACTCTCCGCGTGATGGGTGCCGCGTTTATTGACTATTGATCAAAAACGCATGCGAGTTACCACTTCGAAGGCAGGTTTGGCGTTGTTACGACGGAATAAACTGATTTATCGTCGTTATATAATGGTAGACGAAACGTTCGCCAACATACCTACACCAGAAACCAAGGAACAATCGAAACAATGGCTAGGGGCGAACCAGCTCCGAGGAAGGCCAAAGCAGTTTTATCGGCCAATAAGGTGATGGCTACAGTTTTCTGGGACGCACGTGGGGTAATCCATATTGATTACCTAGAGAAGGGTAAAACGATTAGGTAATGGCGAATAATATGCCAATTTATTGGACCAATGTAACCAAATTTTACCTGAAGACCGCATTTGCCTAAGAAAAAAAAAATCCTCTTCCACCAAGACAACGCACGAGTGCACACCTGCGCGATTGCCATGGCCAAATTACATGTGTTGCGATATGAGTTGCTATCTCACCCACCATATTCGCCAGATTTTTCCCCTTGCGACTATTTTCTGTTTACGAGTTTAAAAAACGAACGAGGAGATCATGCTCGAAACCAATGCCTATTTGGAAGGGTTGGCTAAGTTGTGCTCTACGGAAGGGATCGAAAAGTTTGAGAAACGCTGGATGAAGTGCACCGAGTTAGATGGAATTTACGTTGAAAAATAAATCATAATTTTTAAATAAAGTTGTCTCGTTGTTTCATTGTTACCAGACTTATCACTCTATTGTCCCGAGCACAGCAATATATTTTATTGAACTATTTATGATCACATATTATTGCCTAATGCACAGTATACAGGGTCTTTCTTTTAAATTTGCCAAAAGGGGGATATCAGAATCTGTAAGGGTCAAGTCACACCGAGACGCTGTGCGCACATTTCAATAGAGCGACTCAAAATCTAACTCTATTTAGGTATTACACGAAAAGATACACATTCTCAGTACCGTTGCGTCACGTCGCATTGCGTCGCGTCTCGGTGTGAACTGACCGTAAGAGATACGAAAAAACTTTGTTAGAAGACTGTAGCTCTTTTTTATGATAACAATTGTGGACAACTCGCACTTGACCAAAAAAATAAAGAGGCCAAAATTGTCAACATCAAAAAAAGGTTATAAGAGAGAAAGTTTTCCCTTATCTACTATATAAAAATAAGTCGGGTTTTCCTTCCTGACGCTATAAATCCAGAACGCACGAACCGATTTCCACGGTTTTGCATTCGTTGGAAAGGTCTCGGGCTCCGTGAGGTTTATAGCAAGAAAATTCAGGAAAAAAAAATCTTTTAATCACCAAACGAAATGTTACATAAAACGAAGCCATCTGGTGGCGAAACGGAGTTCGCCGGGTTTGCTATTTCTCCCTTTTGTTCTATTTTAAAGAAAGACCCTGTAGTATATTATGGAACAGTTCACATGAGGACATTTTTGATCTAAAGTTTCTATAGAATTTATTGAGCTTTCCAACGCTCACAATATTTTAAATCCTTGACAGTAAGTACCAATAAATTATTTTTGAACGAAACTGTACTTATTTGTTGAACTAGAATCATGAAATGCAAAATATGTGATGCAATTTAGAAAGTACTACATCACAGAAAAAAAACTTTTACACCCCGGGTTCGGCCACAGTACCTACAGGCTGTAGTGTAGTCTGCGCGTTTCTTACTTTTATGACGGTAGCGTCAACCCAGCGCGCAGTGGTAAATAATTATATTATTATGTTCAGTAGGAGATATTTTAACATGCTCAATTTATGGTACCTAAGTACGCTAAGTACTCGTTGCTATGCTGCTATTTTGTAATTGAGAATAATTGAGTTTTTATTTAACCATACAATACTCGTTGGCAAGAAATTGACAATATCTAAATTTTCGTACGACTTACATAGGTATAAAAATATCTAAAGATTTCAACAGAGTAGAAATGAGTCTCAAATGATATAATTTTAGCACATTATCAAAGAAGTAAGCTCCCGTACCTACTGTTCTTAAATGATAACAATTTAGGACCAGCCCAGATAGATTCTGAAAAGAAAATAATTATTAACTTTAAATTTAAAATAGATTACCTAGGTACTTGCCCTCTTATGTATTAGGGTATTTCGTCTTATTTCATTGAGTATGTGCTAAGATTATATGTTTCTATAAAATAAGTATCCAGCTAGTACAATATATATATAAGTAAATAAACACTCATTAAATCTAATAAATACCTATTAATTTGTCTACAACGATCAACATTCAATAGGGGCCAGTGTACACCGATGCGAGCACTAGACAGTGACGCCACACTAGTGACGTAAACACCACTAAACATTTAATACACAACCGTTATTTTAGCCTGAAATGCGTGGCTTCGATGAAAGTCATGAAGGACTAAAGAATAATTGTTGACTGAACAAATCGACTAAAGCAATGTAATTCAAGTTCCAAGCTTGATATACCTAAAGTTGTTCAGGGATATTTAGTGGTTAGGTATTCACATTATTTGACTTGGTTTTAAGCAAAGGTTAAAAACAATTTTCTTCAAGTAATTAAACAAAATTTCGTTATTATTTCTATGAAAACTTAACCACTATGTAACCACCAGTAGAAATTTAGAATTATATATATTTTTGTTCATTATCAAAATATTTTATTGTCGCTAATTACGATAGTCGCTATTTTTTTTACAAATACGTATGTCTCTAATAATTTTATTACCTATTAACCATGGGCTGGAGTCAAACCTGCTGACTCGGAGGAGATATGCTTTGAACACGACACAATTTAGTCTACCATAGATTTTATTTTCCAACAGCAATTATAATCTACAACAGTATACAATATACGCGATACATGTACATTTAAACATGTAAAACTACGTTCATATAAACATTAAGAGCTGAACATGCATATTCCACACATGTTCTATATAAAGCCAAATACCAATGCATTTTTATGTTTATTTATAATTCTTTAACGAACTTAGTTTCGTTTGAGACACATCTCTATAAATTAAGCTTCGCTACTACAGAAGTAACTTGGATAGACTAATAAAAAATGAAACGTGCTCGCCTGATGAAATTATAATAATTTAATATACAGTTGAACCATCCCAACGAACATCCGAATCAACATTATTTTGAGTGTTTAGGTGAAAATAAAAGTAATCTTTGAAGTAATGGCCTGTCCAGAACTTGTTCATATTACTTTCTTTATTTTAGTTTCGCAATAAGTTATAAATAGTTTATAAAATAATGTACTTTGTTCCTTATCATATTTCGTAGGTACTACGCTACTATATCGTCCGCCTAGTTCACCCAAACAATGTCCATGTAAGAGAAGATAGAATAATTATGTGCCAAAAATATTATGAATAGAAAATCGCAATCATAAAGGCGAGTAGAAAATAAATTTAGCAAATGTACTGAGTAGGTATTATAATGGAGAGTTCATAATGCAGAGATCACAAGTATCATAAGATGTCACAGAACACTAAAGCATGGCCCTAACATACTAATTTATTTTATTATATCTAACCTAACTTACTAACTTATACATCTGGGTTCATGAAAACGAGAACAGATTAAAGTTTTGATTATTACTTTATTTTAACTTTTATAGTTTAGATTATCACCTCTATTCTGTTCTCCTGTTCAAATTACTTTAAGTCAGTCACTACATAGAAAAAGATGAGTTCATAAAAATGATTGATATGATATTTTTAAAGTCAAATTATATTTTGAACATAGGTTTTTTCATAATTATATTAAAATTAATTATTATTAAGTGATATTATAATGATTAATGTTTTCATATAGGTATTTTTAACTCTCGTAACACTAAGTAGAAAGCTCGAGTTTAGAAGGAGACTCATAAGAAGTCAACAACCATACTTCCATGTAAACGTAGAATATACATAAATAATGAATGTGATGTGAACGACAACTCTGACAATTGACAGCATAATTATGCCATATATTCGTTAAGGCATAATGTTGAGCCTTATAAGAGCGATCGAATATGTTCACATATTTCTGCAGATATGTACCTATTTAAATTAAATCTGCAATTTTTCTATTAATGATAATTGTGGTATTTGACTTTTCTTTTAAATTTCACCAGCATCATTCTCAAAAATACTTTGTGTAGTATTTGATGTTCACATCGCTAAAATGTTAACTTCATTCTATACTTACATAAATACACTCTTATTATTTTGAGCATAACTTTGTGCTACAGCCATGTCTTTGAGAGACCGCTTTAGATCGCAGAACATCTACTTAGAGACGACTCGATAAATCAGAATGTTCATATAAAAAGGAACTAAGTATATTTTTCTCCTAAGTTTAAAAAATATTTACCACACCTACATCTACTATATCTAATAATATTCTGATATCTTAAAAGCTATTAAAGCTATTTCTCTAATATAATTACAAGTTTCATTAATTTAAAGGTTTAAAAAATGTCACACTATCTATGTTTATAAATAAAACTGAAACAGACGTATCTAAATTGTATAATAACAAAGTATACTACGTCTGTTAATAAATATATTGTCAAAATTTTTTATTGTCGAATGGTATTTCTAGATTATACAAGATGAAATGCATTATTTCCCACTTGGAATTTTAAAAAATTATAACAAAATTATTATAACAATTCTATTATAATATGTCATTGAATGTCATTTTTAAATATTTCATTCGTTACGATTTCATCGCATAAGACCCGGTGTTTACAATTTATTGTCTTTGAGGAAGAATTTTAGAAAAGCATAGATTACTATCTATTTTTATTTAACATTTTTGTCTATATTTTTTTTAACCTGCATCCATCTGAATGGGATTTCGTTTTATTCTATAAAAGCACTTTCCCCTAAACTACTAACATCAAACATCAAACAAACATACACGTTAATTATACAGATGTCCTTATTTGTCACTTGTGGCCTTCAAACTGTGCCGAGCTGACCCCTGCACCTGCTACAACGTGCACCCCACACTCACGCACGACAAATAAGGATTCCTTCTACTACTTCCTAACACAGAGTATAAAAAAACATAAATAAAGAGAACAATATTCAAATAATCATCCTAAAAGTCTGCTAAAGCTTTGAGAACACTACATTACTTATAAAAGCAGCTTACATATGAAATCCACATTATTTTTAAAACAATTTCTTCATAATTACATATAATATTATTTATTAATCAATGTCATGGATAATGACTGACTACCCCGAGAAAAAGTATCGAGGGGCGCGAGTCGCGCCTAGTCATCATGTAAAGTCAACTTTCAAGCCACGGGTAAACTTTAATACTCGTACAATATCGACTTGTTCACTTCATAATAAATGATTTACTATCACAGCTTCAAACAATCTATATCACACGATATACGAGTGATATGTGAAAATATTTAGCCATATTATTGTCATAGTCAAAAGCAATATTTAAGTCAACTCTTCTAAATCTTCGTGTATATATAATATATTGTATATATTTAGAGTTTCTTGAAAAATTGACTTACCTACTATATTTTACAATTGTATATAATTGTTTAATTATTGTCGTCATTAAGTATTTATTATCATTATTACATATTTATTGTCATAATCATAACGCTAGTTCTCTGCAAAACTTGCTGAGTCATTTATTGTCAAGTTAATTATGACACCACTTTCAGAATAATAAATTACAATTTTTATATACCTGGCTAATCTTTTAATACTTCTGTAAAACCAAATATGAATTTAAAAACAGTTACAGTTATATAATTATCTATGTATAACGTGTAAAAATAGTTTATAAATAATTCAATTTTAAAAAATTTAATCTGAACGTTTTCTATTCCAAAGTGATGTCATGTATGTGTATTGTTCTTGTCCTTATATATCTTCGGACTTGGCATCGTCGTCGTTGTAGTGCGCGATCTGCTGGTGTATCCAGGGGATGAACTTGGGCACGTACGCGTAGACGCCGGGCAGGCGGGGGTGCGCGCACTTGATGCCCCACGACACAATGCCGCCCACGTACCAGCGCAGGGGCTGCTCCGGGTCCTTGCACAGCAGGGGCCCGCCCGAGTCGCCCTGGAAATGACGGCAAGAACAGACTTTCAGATATAGACTACAGTTTGTAAGACAATATAGATGTAACTCAGCTTGAACAGCTTCTTCTTTATATAGATTCTTCTCTACTCCTTGTTTTATGAATGAGAACTTTGTAGGTCGTGTGTAGGTATTATACAGGGTCAATGGTCTGCATGTGCATCATTGGATTTTATTAAAATCAGTAGGTATCCTGGCCAGGATTCGAACCAGCTGATTTTGGAAAATAAATCACACCCTGTATTATTACACCATGGCAAACCTAATGCCTAGAAAAATTTTGGACGGTGGTAAAAAAGTGTTCCTGTAGGATGTGACTGAGTATTGGGCTACATGCGCTACCTCTTTGATAAGAAAGAAGAAGTTGTAACCAGTAGTTTGCGTTTTTTAGGAATTTAATTATTTTGTGAATGTCTTTCTTTTTACAAATATTTGTAACAATATTAAACTAAGTATAGGGTAGGTATTTCAACAAGAACTTTGTCAATTGGGGCTACACCAAGAACGTGATAGTTTAGACATTTAGTTTTTGTGCGGCCTATTCTTAGTAGGTGCTTTGGCAATTGTTACAATGAATTCAATTTCGCTCGAAAATCGCATTAAAATAATTCAAACCCACTATGAAAATGGTCGTTCTGTCAATGGTTACATTTCGTAAAATTCGATTATTTTTTCGATGTATATGCCAGTTTCTAACACGCTATGTAAACGTCAATCAAATGCCATTGTCAAAATAGACATACTATTCCGTCCATCTATTGTCAGATCCACCATGTTTGATTTTTTCGTCGAGTGTTGTTATAATTTAAAAGCACAATTAAACGAAGTGAAATTAAAGAGAATTACTCGTAACAATTGAAAACGGTTTATGTATTAAAAAGCTATTTTTACATATGGTGTACATAAACCATGCCCAGGCTCCATACATTTTTGGATCATCTCCTTTACCTAGTTAATTAAAACTTGTAAATATTTGACAGCTACACACATCAAAAGTGTCTAGGGATCAAGCATTTTTATGGGGATTTCTTGAGATTGAGATGTGGCTTTGTAATAAATTTATGATTTTATAAATTTATATGGATCCTTTTTGGTGCATTTCATAATTTGAATCAGGAACTGTGAATCAAATTCGAGTAAAAGATGAAAATCAGCTGTCAATATTTTCCCTATAAAAACATACAACGCATTGAAGACATTATTAGTGCTACTGTTTTCCTACTACTGATTAAAACCAACGTTATTATGGAGCGGCGACGTCATTTAAGCAGGGAAGAAATGCTCAGAGCCGTGGGAATGATAGAAGCTGGTTCCCGGCAACGTACTGTGGCTTTAGCTCTGAATACAAGTCAGAGTGTTATCAGTCGACTTTGGACACGTTACCGAAGCACTGGTACCGTGGCTGAGCGCCATGGAGGACGGTATCGCTGCACCACACGGAGACAAGACCGATACATTCAAATCTTAACTCGAAGAGCTCCAACAATAACCGCCATGATGTTAGCCGTGAGGCTTCATCACTCTTCAGGGAACTTAATTAGCGACCAAACGGTAGTTAGTCAGAAACCGCTTGCATGAAGTGAACCTTCATTCCCGAAGACCGCTACGGGTACCACCTATAGCAATGCACAATCGTAGGATTCGATATCAATGGGCTCTTCAACACAGAAATTGGGCAGAAGAACATGGTTTCGGTATGAGACCGGATACAAGACGTATACGACACTGGAGAACCCCTGGACGCCAACAGCGATTAAAATCCTGCCAGGAAGTCCATCCTTATAGTGGTGGAACCATCATGGTATGGGCGGGTATTTGGATCGGCGGAAGAACTGAGTTGATTTGGATCAGAGGCAACCTCAACGCTCAAATTTATGCTGAGACGATTGTATCAGACGTCATCGTTCCTCTACAAGTGCAAATCGGTCCCTTATTTCAGTTAATGCATGATAATGCACGACCGCACACCGCAAGAGTTGTAAGACAGACTCTCGCCGCAGCTAACATCAATGTCCTGCCCTGGCCTGCTCAGTCGCCAGACTTGAATCCGATTGAGCATGCATGGGATATGCTACAGAGAAGAGCTCTGCCGAATATGGAGGGTATCCAGTCGCAAGAAGACCTTTTTTTGTTGTTGCAACGAACATGGGCGGCCATTCCACAGCGTGATTTGGATGAACTCATTTTGAGTATGCCAAACCGATGTTCTTGTGTTGTTAGTGTTCGCGGTAGAAACACGGATTATTAATTGTTTAAGTTACCCAATAAAATTTTAAAGAAAACTGTTATTTCAGTCTTTTTTTCGAACTTTTGTGTTAGTGGTTCAAATGTCAAAAATCCCTTTATTAGGAAAATGGCAAATTTCTTTATTAATGCAAAGGTGACTTGGTTTATCGTTACTGTGACAAACGAAAACACTTTATTTGATGAATCCTTTTTTTTTTTTTTTTTTTAGGGTAGCAAAATCATCAAATGAGTCCTCCCGCCCTGGGTGGGGCGGGAGGGACTGTCAGACTCTTACTGACTAAAATCCACCCGTGTTCCGTCGGATGCCCTTTACGTTCCGGGGCCACGGTATCCTGGATTAAGAAAAATCCGCGACCCCGGCAGGCATTTGGCCCCATAAGGGGCCCCGTCGGTGACGCGTGAAACACGACGCGCCACCGACCCGGGCTTGGTCCTTGGTCGGACGGCGAGCATTCCCATTACTCACCGTCCGCAAGCCCGCTCCGCCGCTGTGCCCTCTGCTGTTCAGAGGGACACGCGTTGGAGCGTCCACCCGACAGGCTATTTGCATACGGGCAAAGAAACCCCTTAGGCACACAGTGCCTAAGGAGAGTTTTTGCCCGCATCCCAGGGCGCACCGGCCCGAAAAACTGGTCTTCCCCCCGGACGTATCCGAGAGGGAACTCCAGTCCACGGGCGCACGTGGAGGTTTCCTGTCTTAGCACCCCATTTGATGAATCCTTAAAGAAAATTTTAATTAATATCAATCAGGAGAAAAGTTATTGCAAAAATATATGTTGATCCCTAGACACTTTTGATGTGTGTATTTGCGACGTTGCCAACTTTCTGGTTATGCGCCCTTAAACACATTAAACGTTATTGTTTGACAAACATGTCGAATTTGTTTGTTATTTTTTTACAAGGAAGGTATTTTGTAAAATCTTGCATGCAACTGTTTTTACACAAATAAACTATCATTATCTTTCAGTCATAAAAAAGTTAAAAGGTTGGTGTAACTTTACCAACTTAAATATTTTGAACTTCTAGTATAGGTATTAAAAACTGTTGATCATATCGCATTGTTAATAATTATGGGATCAAAATGAAATTGAAGCGAGTCAGCAGTTTCGGTCGAGTGACAATGAGTAAGATGGATCAGGGCGATCTGACGGGGGGACAAAACCTATGAGCCAGCTAACACGGCTTGTTAAACAGCTTTATTTCATACCGACACGAGAATATTTCGAGGTTATACAAATTTGTTAAAATTAGTACATAAGGTCATAAATAACCAGTCTAAAGTTAGTTAAATTCAGAAAGCATAAACTTAAACATAACCAAAGGAGACGGTCCAAAAATGTATGGAGCCTGGGCCCAGTCTATGTACACCATATGTAAAAAAAGCTTTTTAATACATAAACCGTTTTTAATTGTTAATTTTCTTTAATTTCACTTCGTTGAATTGTGCTTTTCAATTAACTTTGTCAAGGATAACAACACTCGACAAAAAATCAAACATGGTGGATCTGACAGTATTATGCGAAAGGGCATTTTGACAATGACATATGATTGATGTTTACGTAGGTGTAACTTGTAAGCTGGGCTAAAGCATGCTGTGGTATCTTAGAACAAACGGCACGGTACGCTGTAAGCACTGCCATCTATTAGCCGCTTCAAGAAAAAAAAGGCTGTTTGTAATTTTATCAAAGGATTATTACTAGATGGCACTATGAAATAACGATGACAAATGACGTTGACATTTGACTTGATTTGATTTGA
This sequence comes from Agrotis exclamationis, assembly GCA_950005045.1. Classification (NCBI taxonomy): domain Eukaryota; kingdom Metazoa; phylum Arthropoda; class Insecta; order Lepidoptera; family Noctuidae; genus Agrotis; species Agrotis exclamationis. The sequence continues at coordinate 26,989,314 of OX465418.1, read as the reverse complement.
CATTGTTTTGAATCTTTTGAATTTTTCACAAGATTTTTTTTCGGTTGAAGTGTATGCGCTTAACCTGTTAATTTTCTTGTATTTTCGTGTTTTCTCGCTTTTGTTTTACTAGAGTACGTATAGTTGAACTTTGTTCCTCCGGCTTTACTTTACTCGATGAGTTTAAGATGGCTCAAAGGTCCTGTTGTGTTCCCGGCTGTTCCATGAAACTTGGAGGCGGTAAGTTGTCTCAGTCTGAGTATATTTTTTATTCGTAATTTCGTATCACCGTATGTGTAGAATTTCGACATGTTATAGAATTCCCGTTTTCCGGCTTAGAATAACATTATTCCTTACGTACTAAGTAACTGGTAGTACCTACTTCAAAGTTGTTTTAGTTCAAAGTTACTACATAAAATTCTGAAATTACCCACCTATGTAGGTACTTGTAATTCTTACTGATATAATCCTACTAATAATATTATAAATGTGAAAGTGTGGGTGTTTGGATTTTTGGATGTTTTTACTCAATCACGCAAAAACGGCTGAACGGAATTGGATGAAATTGGGTACACAGATAGTTTATAACCGTGATTAAAACAGGATACTTTTTATCCCGGTATGACGTTCCCGTGGGATAATTACTACTTAGCCAATTCTCACATTCCTATTATGCTTCGTCTGCTTAGTGATGGGAGATTATTCCATGGAAACCTGTTTTCTGGATTTAAAATGTCCTTTAAGTTAATCCAGGTCATGGTCTACCTGTGTTCGCCCAAACCTATTCAGCTGTTGAAGTGTGGTTGAGTAACAAATATCTAAACATAATATAATTATGTTAGCTAGAAAAGTCAGTAGTATTATGTGTATGACTCCAGACCACTCATTATTTTTTACTAACCGAAGATACAAGTTTATTTTATTAAGGGACAAAAAAAAACAGTTAAATGTTCAAGTTTAAAATTATAATTTGAGTGTTATGTTACGTTTTCTTTTCTTTTTTATGTTTGATGAACATCTTGCAACAAGTTCTTAATTATCATGTTTTAGGATTGCCGTTGCACCGGTTTCCAAATTCAAACAATCCTGCTCAAATAGAACGTTTTCGCACTTGGGTTATGAAAATTGGAGGAGATATTATTGGAGAAAATAACGAATTCATACTTATATAAGAACAGAAAAGTGTGTCATAAACATTTTGAAGATGTTTACACATTTCCAAATATGAAACTAACTGCACTGGCAATTCCAACACTTGAAATTCCAGGTAAAAATTGTTAATTTTAAAAATACTATACTCTTTTTATTGATGGAAGAAAGTAAAGGTAAATAATCTAACAATGTTTTGTTTTGTGAAATACTAAGCAATTTAAAAATAGAAACTTACTTCATGAAGAAGTTTTTTTAAGCAGATTAATATTACTCTAGTCTTATTATTAGAAATTGTGTCTGAAAATATTAAATTTTCATAAAAGTAAAAGTATGTTCTTTAAATTTTGATTGATGATGATAACGGCTTCCTATGAATAAATCCTTTTATCCCAAAAGGTTGTGTTCATCCCTATTAATAATCACTCATATAAATTTCAGGTGTGCATGTTGGTGAGCGCAGGCATATTGAACTGCCATCTACGGCAATTCAAATGACGACTCTTCCAGACCCATTCCCATCAACACAGATTTATCTTCGAGGCCAGGTAAATGATTCACTACATAAACTTCTAATGGAAAATAATAATAGAAAGCATCAAGGCCTCCTAAGTGAAATTATTGTGGAGGTTTTTATAATTTTAATAGAATACTTATTATTATTTGTGAAATATAAATGTTTAGGCGAGTTTAGCGATTTTTGGCAGGGGTAAATCTTCGGGCACGCCGCAATCGCGGCGGTAAGACCCCTCTTTGAGGAGTGGCTGGAAAGGCGTCACGGCGTCCTGACCTATCGGATGACGCAGGTCCTCACCGGACACGGATGTTTCGGGAGGTACCTGTGTCGGATGGGGAAGGAAGAAACGCCGGGGTGTCACCATTGCGAAGATCGCCCGGAGGACACAGTAGAGCATACGGTGCAAGACTGCCCCGCTTGGGCAGAGCACCGCCGTGTCCTCACGGCAGCGATAGGCGGAGACCTCTCGCGCCCGGCATTGGTCGAGGCCATGCTGCGGGGCGAGACGGAGTGGGAAGCGTTCGCCTCCTTCTGCGAAGCAGTAATGCTCGTTAAGGAGGAGGCGGGCCGTGAGAGAGAGAGGACAGCGTCCTTCCTCCGCCCCACCCGCAATGGTAGACGCCCACGGCGTCGGACGTCGCAAGACGATCTCCGGCCACCGTAGGCGCGGGCATGCGGGCGGCGAGTAAAGGGCAACTCGCCGCCCGACCATGGACCATGCCCGGGTCGACGGCGCGTTGTGTTCCACGCGCGCCACAAAGAGCGTCAGCACGATGGCGGGGGCCCAAGAGGGCCAAAGCCTGCCGGGGTCGCGGGGCTTATCTCATTACCGTGACCCCGGAACATAAAAGGCTATTGAAGGACACCGTGGATTTTAGTCAGTACAAGTCTGACAGTCCCTCCCGCCCTGCCCGGGGTGGGAGGACTCATTTGATGATTTTACCACGCTAAAAAAAAAAAAAAAAGGGGTAAATCTTACCTATTATATATATTCGCTTCACCACCACCGACATGCTAATGTTAACTGTATCTGTGAGTATGACCTGTTGCGCTTGACTAGAGCATTGAAAAAGAAAACAATACAGAAAAAAATAAGTTAAAATAACTAAAACCCGACTACGAAAAAATCGCGCACTAAAAAGTATAAAACAAGAACAATCCGTGTTACAGAAATCTTTTAATTAATAGCCGTTGTCGTATGCCACCTGCGGTTGTTTCACACAATCTTTATTGGCTAGGTGGCGTACGACCACGGCTATTAATTAAAATTTTCTGTAACACGGATTGTTCTTGTTTTATACTTTTTAGTGCGCGATTTTTTCGTAGTCGGGTTTTAGTTATTTTAACTTATTTTTTATTTACACTATTTTGGGGTTATTTGATATAATAAGCAAAGCAGCGAGTGAATTTAAAATGTACTCATTAAGCCTTTTCATTTGATACCCATGTTGACACTGTTAGAAACAGGCAAAGTAGCTAGTAAAAGCTATATAATGTATATATATTTCAAATGTGCTCATCAAGCCCTTTAATTTGATACCCATGTCGATACTGTGCGAAATTATTTTTTTTCGGTTACGACTTTTCATCCCCTAGAGGGCGCCATATTGGATTTAGTGACACGTCACCTACCCTATAACCAGCGGACAACTGAGACGCTTCTAACGACACCTCATTTGTCAAGTAGTGATAAGTAGTTCAGAAGTTATGAGGGAACAGCTGATGAACATACATACAAACATACATACATACCGGTCAAAATCATAACCCTCCTTTTTGCTTCGCCGTAGTCGGGTAAAAATAGTTATATACCTATAGATTACAGGTAATTTTAAAGGAAATCTATGGTCTTGAAATGACATGGTAAATCTCCAATATTGTGCATATAAACTTACATTTGCAGTTGGAATGTATAGGAGAACACTTGGCCGGTTTTTTTTTTAATTATACTAATATTATAAAGCTGAAGAGTTTGTTTGTTTGGTTGAACGCGGTAATCTCAGGAACTACTGGTTCGAATTGAAAAAATATTTTTGTGTTGGATAGTCCATTTATCGAGGGAGGCTATAGGCTATATAACATCACGGTACGACCTTTAGGGGCTGAGCAGCGGGTGACACCGCGGGGAACAGCTAGTTAAATATATAAATAATTAGTTAAATATTTTACAGTGGTACAGAACCCTTCGTGTCCGACTCCGACTCGCACTTGGCCGGTTTTCTTTAATAATTAACCCAATGTTAATTTATATTTATTATGTTCTTACAGTCATGAATATTGAACTACCATCTACTTCAGTTCAAATAAAGACAGCCTCAGCCAGACCAGTTCAAACTGACACAGATATATCTTCGAGGCCAGGTAAATATTATACAGTAGTCCAAAGATAGTGTTGACCAATTTTGCTGATAGATATTTTGCGGTTGGTAATTGATAAAAAATACATTTTTTTAATTTTGTTTTGCTATTGTGATTACAGTAATGAGTATTGAAATGCCATCTGCTTTACTTCAAATGGAGATGGCTGCCTCTACCAGACCAGTTCCGGACCAATGGACACAGACATATCTAGATCTTCGAATCCAGGTAAATAAAAAACAAAATAATTATTAAAATACTATAAGTAGAATGCCTCATTTATCTAGTAGCGCAATCGCGACTGCTGAGCATTAGGCCCCGGGTTCGATTCCCAGGTCGGGCAAAGTGTTATTGGGTTTTTCTTAAGGAATTTCTCAGTAGCAGTCACGGAGTCTGGATTTGTGCCCGGTTGATGGCAATAGGTTCGCCTCCTAATACATGGGACTTAAACATAACTCGCGAAATGTGTGTGTACTATTAGGTACTTACACCTTTGCTTAACCCTCCGGGGATTACAGGCGTGATGTATGTACTATGAGTAATGAATATTGGTGTAAGACTTGTAAACAAATAATGATGTTCAAAATAAATATTCTACACATACTGTATAATAATATTTTAAACTAGCTTCTACCCGCATAATTTATAGCCTATAGCAGTCAGGAATATTGTAGCTTCCTACCAGAAAAAAACATTTAGAATTGAATAATTTGTTCCAGAGATTACCCCTACATACAAACAAACAAGCAAATTTTACCTATATAATATTAGTATATAGATAATACCCAATGCATAACTTTGTTTTTATTTTTCAGGTCGTTATAAGATTTCCATGCCTTTGACTGCAACAGAAAAGAAGCTGAAAGACATATATCTGAAGTCAAAGCAAAATTGCGCAAAGCTCGCAATACAAACAAAAAGCTAAAAATGGAAATAATGATGGCAGAAAAAATTATGAAATCATCTGCCTATCAAATGGTGAAAGAAAAAATGACACCAGCAGCTCAGACATTTTTCGCAATGCAGATTAAGCAGTTTGCAAAGAAACCTGCAGGGAGGCGTTTTACTCTAGATGAGAAAGTTCTCTGTTTATCTTTATACAAGCCTTCCCCTAGAGCATACCGAATACTTAGTCAAATGTGCATACTTCCCAAGCGAAAAACTTTGGAGAAATTGCTTTGCAAAATAAATCTAGAGCCAGGATTCAGTGAAGTAATATTTCAACATTTAAAAAAAAAGTAGAAAAAATGCCCGCCCGTCACAAGTATTGCTGCCTGATTTTTGACGAAATGGCCATAGCACCTAATTTGTCCTATGACAAGACCAATGATATTATCCACGGTTTTATTGATAATGGTGAAGAGAGATCAAAGACATTCTGTGACCATGTGAGTGTTTTCATGATAAGGGGTATTTGTAAAAAATACAAACAACCTATATCATTTTCATTCTGTAAAGGAAGCACTAAAACAGCAGATTTATGCAAGCAATTAAAACATATTATTCATTCTTTAAATGAAATTGGGTTAAATGTGGTTGCTACAGTATGCGACCAAGGAGCAACCAATATGGCTGCACTTAATCTTTTGATGAAGGTAACTGAAGGAGACTATTTAAGGTGTGGCAAAAATAATCCTGGAGGCTTTTTTGAGATAGATTCAAAAAACATGTACCCAATTTATGACCCACCTCATCTCATGAAGGGCGTTAGAAATAACCTGATTACCAAAGATTTACAGTTCAAAGAAGATGGTAAAATAAAGTTAGCTTCCTGGTCACACATAGAAGCTTTATATAAACGAGGACCAAGATATAGAGGAGTCAAGCTTATGAAAAAGTTAACAGCTGAGCATGTATATCCACAGCTAATACCAAAAATGAGCGTCAAACACGCCACACAAGTGTTTAGCAACACAGTTGGCCTGACTATGGGGTACATGGCAGGTTTGTTTCATTGAACATTTATACTAACAGTACATTTGACTTAAATTCTGTGATCATTTTATCATAGGTTTTGGGAGGTGGAATTTCCAAAAAATATTTTTAGTGTCTGCTTCGATAGTAAAGGAACTTACTGTAAAAAAAATATAATAATTTGTAGCTTCAGTAGTAGGCTCTGCGTTAGTGATACGTTAATTAAACCATAGTGGTTTAGGTGGCGCTCTGTGGTTTCTGCCTATGGGAAAAAGGCGTGAGTTTATGTATGTATGTTAAACCTTAGTCTGGCCAAGTCGTTAGTGAATCTTTCATTATCGATGCAAAAAATTAAAGTTAATTAAAAACTTTTTTCTTTTCAGATGAAGGGAGACTCCCGAAAAAAAGTGTGGACACAGCCGATCTCTTGCTATTTTCGATAAATTGTTCGATTCTGTCAATGGCAATTTCCATAGACCTGACATAGGAAAAATTTATAGATGTGCTGTAACTCGGCAATCTCCACATCACAGATTGTGGTATAGAAGTTTACCAATATTGAAATCCATGACGTTCATCACAAAAACTGGTCACAGAGCAACTGTGCCGTCTTTAACGAGTTGGGTAAAAACTCCATAACATCCAAGACTATCATAAATATATTAAGATTAAAGAATATGATAGCACAAAAACTTGGCTTTCTTACCCAAGTCGTGAAGCATTTTCATTTTTTTTTTATTCAGAAATTATTAAGTTTTAAATATTTAGTTGTAATAAAGATATGTTTCTGATGTTGTTAACAATTTAAAAAGAAAATATTGTTACAGATGTTCTAAAGACAAAATGTCAAAGCAAAAATATAAAAGCTTATTTAGAACTACTGTTAACAATAAATATCAACTACAATTTTATTACATGTAACAATCATAGAAATTCATCTATAAAATGTATGATAAAAAAACTAATTTTGTTCTTTCTGAATAATTGGTGCAAGGATATGAACCAGATAATATCTGGAAAAACCACGTTTTTTGATGAAAGTGATGAGATGAAAGTGGCAGCACATAATTATTATGTAACACATAAAACCAGAAATAAAAACTAATAACCTATCATATTGTTTCTTTTTCCCTTTAAGAAAAATGTCATGCATTGTTTTCAAGATTTGTGTTACCCTGAAAACACAAATTTATGAAAACAATGCAATAACAATAATATCTCTAAAAGCTGGGTACCCTAGTACGGCTGCACTATACCTATATATGTATGTATCTATGTAGTGCAGTGGCTTTCGTTCATGAAGCAACCACTACACGGCAGCACTTTCGCGACCTCGAGCGAAGCCGAAGTTGCCCATCTATAACAGTATATTAATCTATGGGCTAAAGAGAGATCGCAGAAAACAATGATTGATCTCGAATATCTTAGGTTTTAATAATAGAATAGTAACCGGCGGCACTTATATCATCTATCCTATATCTCAATGCCAAGAAACGAAACTTCACGATGCTCTTCATTCTGCCAAGGACAGAAACAGATGGCGAAGCATCTTCAAGCTGAAAGTAACTTCACATCGGGGGAATCACGTCCCTCAGCAATGAGGAATACGACGCGAGGAGGAGCAGTGACATGTGTAGTACCTAACAACTTCAAGTTATTGTTATAGTACCTAGTTAACATGACACAGTAATAGCTAGGAAGAAGACAATAAATGTCTACTTTATCATCAGCTGTGTTGGGAACATTATAAGCTGATACTTCTGCTAGGACATAGACCTCCATTCTGTGAAGGATTCCACACCCAATCCAACTGAGCAATTACAATATATGAAACAAGTTTTATTATTTTATATCTATTACTAGCGACCCACCCCGGCTCCGCACGGGTACAATCTTTACTATATTATGCATGTTATCCTTCCTCTTTTATCACTCTATTTAAAAAAACCACATAAAAATCCATTGCATGATTTTAAAGATCTAAGCAGACAGGGACAGACAGCAGGAAGTGACTTTATACTATGTAGTGACATTAAGGGTATACATTTAAATAAAACAACTTGTTGAGACTTATGATTTATTCATCATCCAAATCATCCCTTATTAATATTCCATCCAGGAATGACGCTGGTGCTTCTATGTTTTCTTGGTGCCAAGCCCAACCCAAATACCACACGATGGTCATTATGTGAGCACAGCAACCCATTGTCCGTCTTCCAGAGATGCAACTACAATAAAAACCTAATTATATTATCATCCCAACCTGATCCTTCCTTTGCCAGCAATATATATGTATAATAGGTTCATCCTGAGCGATGACTTGATTTTATTCTACCTCTTATTAGTAGAGTATTGTACGCTGAGTAGGAGTCCAACAATTTTTTAAAACATAATAAGCCACCTTCAGGTATCTAAAACAAAAAAACGAGATTTATTTAAATAACAACATTTATAATAAATATAAACTTATCAAGATTTATGTAAGAGTATTTTAATATCACTTTTATAGACTTGTCCTAGGGCCCTAGGTAATGTTCTATGTCATATAATTATTGTTATATATGCACATTCCCAGAAATGATATAGTATCAGTTCTTTTTCTACTAGCAATGACATTGTCTTGCATCATAATTATGAAACATTGCATTTGTGCCTACCCCATCCATATGAATATAAGAGGGGTACTTACCTCTCTTGGAGCAATTGTTGCAGCTATAAATTGTCTTTCTGCACCCTCCGCAATGGAATGAGTACGCCTCCTAAATAATGACATCCTACACTGGACACAGACATTGCTATCATGACAATGCTGAAGTTCATGATCTCCATGTGCACTATTATTTGACATCTCACACACATTATGACTCCAAAGCACTCTGAGCACATTATTTCATTTTCATTAATCTAAAACAATAAATGAAAAAGAGGTTATACAGTGTTTATCAATCCGTTTCGTTAAACAGTATTTAGATTAGATAAATGTTTCTTACCAGATGGCCAAGATTTCGCTCGATGATAGAAATTATTTCGGGACCCATATTATCATCGGCAGCGTAAGACTGGTCATTTTCATTTATTATAGACGTGCATTGTAGCCATGCCATTGTCAATAAACTGGAATAAGAATGAGTAAAATCTGTTAGAATATAACACAAGGGAAAAATAACTCGCATAGTAAAAGCATTAAAACAAAATACAAGTATAGGACATACCTGAAACTAACTCGTTCTTGTAAAATAACATGACGAAATCCGAATCACAGGCGAATCAAAAACCATATAACAAAGCCGGGGTCAACAGGTAAGCAATCAATCAGTCCGTAGTAGTAATCTGGGTCGCAAAACTAAAACAATCACTAAAAATTCCGAAAAGTATCCAACTCAAGCTCAAAATGTGGCTCAATCAAAGCAAACTTAAACAGAGACTCGGGTGCGAGAAACGTCAAAGTCGACAAACGTCATGTCAAATGTCAAACATTACTGTCATGGCTGCCCTAAAGACAGGGTTAACTTATTAAAAAACTTTCCTGATTATCATTTTTTAACAGCTAAACCCGTTTTCAAATCATTTTTATAGTATTTTTGTGAAACTCTCCTATTTTTTCCCTATTTATTGATGTGGTGTACATAGACTGGGCCCAGAATGAAACATCTCCTTTATCGTGATTTGATTCCTGTTTTTGTAGAGACACAAATCTTGGATTTAGATGAGTTGAGCTCGAAATAATACAAAGTCAAAGTATCTTTATTGTGGGCATATGTAAGTTACAGGTCTTAACAATATATTAGAGTATCAATATGTCCTGCCTTATAGGCATACAATAATTATGTAGGTAGATATTGGCATAAAACATTTTGAATTATTACAGATGGTTATTATAAATGTGAAAGTACAGAGAAACTATCACATGGTCAACACTAATGCATGTCAAATACGGTGAAATTAATATATGGTCAATACTTATACATGTCAAAATATAATGGAACTAATAAATGGTCAACAATTCAAGAAATCTTGGATCGTGTAGTATGCTTTATCAATTAAGAATGTTCGTAATTTATTTTTAAATACTGAAAGTTCCTTAGTGTCTAGAATGCTAATAGGTATTTTGTTGTATATTTTTGATGCCATGCCAAAGAAGCTTTTGTTAAATAGAGCCGTTTTATGTGGTACTTACATTAGAAATTTTTAACATATGCCATATATATTTTCGATTTTAGTTTATCAAATAGATTTTCATTTGTTTTTTTAAATACAGCTACTTCATAAATATAAATTGCAGGGAAGGTCAATATTTTTAATTCTTTGAAATATGGTTCACATGAATCTGGAACACGGATACCAACCATCGCACGTACACATCTTTTTTGCGCTTTGAACACTAAATCCCTAATTAGTTGCATTGCCCCAATTAACATAATCGTCAGATCGACAACACTTTAAAAGACGGTGAAACTCTAGACAGCTTCCTGTTGAATATATTTGAGCAAATCTCCGTGTTTCGAAGAAAACAAGTCAATTTCTCCAACGTAATCAGTTGATTTGTTTTGACAACAAAAATACTTTTTCCTTATTATATTTCACGTAGACAGCATCGTTGTTGATAGAAATTATAACCCACCTGTCGTACGAAGTTTCAATGCTACGAAAGTAGTTTTAGGTACAATATTTATATACTTAGGCGTATTTAGGCCAGCTCCAGAGATTGGTTCAAGTTTATGATAATATTTTACGAGATCGATGTATTTGCTCTCTGTCAGTATGAATTCAAAAAGCTTAAATAAGTTCTATTTAAGTAAATTATAAAAATATTAATTTTAGGATAACGAGGTCTTGATATACATACACTGTGTATCTAATTCTAGATATTACATATAATGTACAATTGTATGTTTTCCAAAAATAAATACATAAACCGACTGTGTGTTTGGCTGGCTGGCTGACTAGTTGATTGCAATAGTAGATTGTTTATATTTACCAAGGGAGCAAGAGCAAACAACTATTTGAACGGGAGAGTGTTTTGAATCCTCAGCTATGTTAACAAAGACATTAAACTATATACGAGCAATAGACGGGACATCACGAAGAAAGTTGTGATCCACAAATTTTTACCACTCGGTAAAAACTCGACCAGTCTAGTTTGAGACGTCCGCCTGACAGGTCGTGTGACCGTGCTTCAAAATTCAAACTTCGTTGGACGATTATAGGAAAATATGCCTAGTTGCGCTTTGCGTAACTGCAAATCAAGATATAAGAAAACATGTGGACTTGAAATCAATTTGTTTTCGTAAATATTTTTTTATTTTTACCTGGTTTTTAAGAGTTTGTCTGATATTATTCTAGAACTCTTGCATTTTTTTAAATAAACGCCATCTGTTGCTCAGTAGCTGTACGACAATATGCTAAAGAATTAGAGTTGTCTGTTTATCGATATTTATTAAGTCGAAGAGTAATTAAAATACCAAATGATTAATTTCGTTTACTGACTTGTTTATGAATGAAAGAGATACTTACGGAAAAACTTTTTTAGGAGACTAGCTCCCTTTTGAAACATTTTTATTTTGTTCAAGGGCGAGCTGTCCACAAAAATTAATTAAAACATTTATTTTCATGCCGTTTGACACATTTAATGTTAGGATCATTTTATGACATGGGAATAATAAAATCGAGACGGTGGAAGTTGGTTAAAAGAAAAATACGTTTTCATCAATTAATCATACGAGCGAAAAAAAAAACATTTTTTTATGTTGTTCATTGACTAAGTTAATGATGATAGATTGATAATATAGGATTGTATTAATAACTAATAATTTAATTTCTGTTCTGCCCTTGCACACTTTTTATTTTTTTTCTAATATTTAAATCCTAGTTAACTTTATCGATGTTTATGTATTGATAATTGTGCCATTCTAAAATGTTGCACCCCTATCACAAGATGCTCAGTTCTGCCATCTATTGTGTAATGGCTGAAATATATTCTGATGAATTATTTTAATACGTGGTTTTGCTATACAACGCTAGATAGCGCTACTGACGCCCGACATCAACATTTTTGTATGACAATATTCCCAATGTCCGCTCTATAGTTCTTTTAAATCTCTTTGTATGTTAAGTACATTTTCACAATTAATTATATTTAAACCTTTATTATTTTCTTAATGAAGTTATAATAATTATAAAGTCAGAAAGAATTAATTTTCCACAATAAAGATGGATTTCATGTTGGGAAAGACAAACTCGATTACGTACGAAGTTTTCTATGAAGTGTTATTTATTTATCGTGGAAATGTTGTTAAAACGAGTTGTTTATCGTTTCTTCATAAACTTCTTTATATAGTAAATCTGATGTAACGATACTTTTTTATAACCAACGCTTATCCAATTTTGTAATCAACGTAAAATGATGAAAAGCTTACTTTGTTTTTATAGACCTAAACATCCTTAGTCTAAAACGAGCCAGATGCCTATAAAACAAATTTTTAGAATGATTAGTTTTGTCGCTCGCCCTGCTTGTGGTCGGAATATTTTCGTTATTAAATACCATCTAGATAATATAAATTGTATGTCTGAAAAAGTATAACTTAAGCAATCTGTAGCATATCAAGAATTATTCGTAGTACACGTTCTGTATCCTCGAATAATATCTACGAGTACTCTAAGAAAATAAAACTAGGTCGCGGGACTTATCAAATTACCGTGACCCTGGAACGTAAAGGGCTATTGAAGGACACCGTGGATTTTAGTCAGTACAAGTCTGACAGTCCCTGCCGCTCTGCCCTGGGTGGGAGGACTCATTTGAAGATTTTAAAAACAAAAGTAAATAAAACTACACAGCCATCAACCTCTAAGAAAGAGGGATTGGTCTGCTTTGGATTACGAAAGCTAACTCATTTTAATTTCTTGTTGTAGTAAAGACGATTTAGCAAAGTACTTACTTAGTTTTGAAGTTATATTTTAATTAGTTAAATAGTAGTTCCGATTGTTGTTCAAACATACCTGACAGGCATCCTTCCCGCCCTCCGGGTAGCCAGCACAGATCATACCCTCCGTCACATTAAGATCTCTGTGCTCCAGCCACTGATTGCACAGATCTCGGTTGAGAACAGGTACCTCCACTTCATTGACTGCTGGCTCGTATTCTGATACTGTAGCAAACAAACGTCACAATCAGTACAGACCCCACCTACCTGTCTGATGTGTCGACAACCGAAACAGTATACATTTATGTCAAAACACATCTATACTTTTTATGGTTTTACTAGCCGAAGTTACGCGACCGAAGTTCAGCACAATTACGCCTGCAGTGCTATTTGAATTACTGACGACACACTATGCCAATATTACGTCGCGTCATAGCGTACAGCCTAACTTCGGTCGGGCGTAAGTTCAGCGGCAACTTATTCTGTGACCACATATTATACGCGACCGAAGTTCGGTTCGATTACCGACGAAGATCCGGGGGCGGGGAGCAGCAGGGAGCCGCCCGTGCCACCCGTGCCGAATTTCTGCCGCGTAAGTTCGGCACTTATGGTGTGTCATATCAGCCAAATACGTCGGAACGTGAAATCAGCCGCCGAACTTCGGTCGCGTAACTTCGGCATAGTGTGTTTAGACACTTAGAGATTCAGTTTTTTTGTTCGTGAAAGTGTAAACACCAAAATTTGGCTACTGTGATGCGAAACCAGATGATTGATGAAAGTTGACAGCATTATTAGGGCAGGTGGGGCGAACAAATTGACTCACATTCCTTATCGTCCCGCTTGCCCCAGCCGATGACAGTGCAGAGCGTGCCGGGCTTCAGCACGCGGTTGGCGGGGGGCAGACACACCGGGGACACTTGCTCGTGGTAGCGTACGCGGACTGACAGCTGTGTGGAACGAGGCTTAAGGTTAGGTCATGTACAGAACTGTGCTTTCAGATTTTGAAAATATACTTTCCCTGACATTGAAGAATGTGTTCGTGATTCTTTAAGTTCAAGGACTTGGAAATTAAATGTAAAGAAAATAATTTATTTATGTAGAATGTTAGTAACATAAATGTTAATGTTTACAAGGTTGATCACTTAATTGCATTCACTATTTTATTTAACTGAATTCGTGACACGATTTTGCAGTGTTGGATTCGTAGTAAAAGTTGTTCGTTATAATGACTACAGTGGCCCCTTAGAGATTGAGGGTGAGCAAAAACTAAGCTAATGTAGGTAATGAATTATGGGAGCACGAAAAGCAAAAAGGTCCCAAACCTGAAACAGCGCGATATCATTATCGTGCGCGATGCCGGAGTTGTACTGCGGGTGCGGCGACACGCGCTTGACCTTCACCTTCTGGCCGTAGTAGGCGTGCGAGCGACGCCGCGTGATGCCCAGCTGGATCGTCCAGCCGTTCACGTCCGTGTGGCTGGAACGGTCATTACATTGTAATCCCCGAAAGGTAACTAATAGAACACCCACATTTAGACATTACAGTTATTGTATGTCCCTTTTTATTGTAGAGAAAGAGCGTATTGCCATTACAAACCAAGCACAAAGCAACATTTCGAGATGCCAGAGAATAATTATTTCAAAAAAAAAAAAAATATTTATTTAGAGGCTTTTACCTTGCATGAAGTACGTCAGCCTCATCATATCCTTATTATAGTAATTAATAACACGTGATTATAATAACACTATATAACTTTATTGCGGTTGTTTTCGAAGTGGAATACTTTTGATTTTTTTAAAGTTCAAATATTCAACCCAAATTCTCGTCATAATTTTCTTACATGCCGCACTAGAATTTTGTAATCCGTAGTAGCGTTAATAACATCGTCCAAGTAATCAATAAGTAACAAATAAAACTAACTACCTTATGGGACGCTGAATCTTAATTCTGTTAATAGAAGGGTTACTTTAATCGTTTCTTAAAAATATGAAGTTGGCTCGTTATACTCACTTCCCGACGCAATGCGCGGCCGTCAGCACCCACTGATCAGCAATGAGCACGCCAGCACAGTAGAACACCTCCTCAGGTCCTCCGAGGATAGCTGCCAAGAACGGCCAGTCGCCCGGAGACGCTTCCACTCCGCCCACAATACGCTTCGTCGCTACACCTATCGTACGTCGTTTGCCGCATTCTGGGGGTTAAATCATACGGCGAAGTTTGAAAATACGTCTTGCTAGTTCATATTTTGCCAGTTTGATTCCTGAGTTTTCACGATATTAATATTTGTATGACCTGCAAGTAGTTGTTCGGGTGTTCGTGTATGTAAGTTTCAATATTTGTAAACGCACGCAACTACAGGAGAAAATAGTGTGGGGCGACGTTAAAAAATACAAAAAAATCTCTATAGAAGTTGGTATTAAATAGAGAGAGTAAGACAATTGCTGCAAAGCGAGCCCAATTCAACTCCAATAACAGTCAGCAGAAGGGCTTGCAGTCACTACACATACGGACCACTCTATTAATAACATAA
The DNA here is from genome assembly GCA_950005045.1 of Agrotis exclamationis. NCBI lineage: Eukaryota > Metazoa > Arthropoda > Insecta > Lepidoptera > Noctuidae > Agrotis > Agrotis exclamationis. The sequence goes on along the minus strand of OX465418.1, from coordinate 26,973,947 downwards.
TTTACGGATAATATTCCATAATCATGAATATTGGGAATCCAGTTTCCTTGCTGTGAGAGAGTAGGCCAAACCTACACGAGTTGGTAACAAGACAAGTAACTATGCACCGTGACTTTTTAGTCGTCTTACAAAAGTGGTTCACTTAATGTATCCGACCTAAAATACGTCTAGACGAGTTTTTTTTTTAATCGTTTATAATATTTTTCATTATTAATAAATAGGTAAATTAGAAATATGAAACACCCTGTTAAAATGTTACCGTATCAAGCTGTAGAGTATACCTACCTACCCAGTGCAATAGTCGGGCAGATCATTCCATCTCCATTTTCTATGAGACAAGGGTGTTTCTAACTACGCCTTACGTCATAATAACGAATTAAAATTTTATTTTTAAAAGGATGATGCAATTTTTGGGCCCACCCTCCAATAGCAACATGTAATACGTCGTTGGATAGGTATTTTTAAGCTGAACAAAAAATACTATGGCACCAAGTCTGAAATATTAGTCCGTTCTGAGATATGTTAGATTTAATATGGCAGTTTAAGATTTAACCAAATAATGTTTTTTTCATAACATATTACATTTTGGTGCAGAGGAGGAGGAGGAGAAGCTCGTTTCTAAATAATGACAGCCGCACAGGTCGATCTTCCATGTCAAGCCGCGCTTGCCGAGGTCGGTTTATGGATGGGTGACAATCTATCAGAGTTTTCTCCGTGCCTGAGAAAGCACTTAAAAGCCGTTGATTACGGCTGTCATTTGTAGATCTATGACAGTCGTTAACTACTATAGAAGCTCGCTTTATCGTTAACCACCTCCACTACGGAGATGGTTAACGGCAGGTTGAAGAGCGATTTTAAGCTGTTACTCCAAATATACGAGTATTTCAACAATGCGTCAATGTCTTGTCGCATTCAGTCACTACACATAAGAGCTAGATTTTTTTTACATGGTAAAATCATACAAGAGCTAGTAGGTACAATTACTAAGGTACTTACTATTTCACACCAACTATGGTGTTCAAAACTATTGTACCTGCAAGACCCGACGTTCTTCTGAAGGCATCTGTGTGCATCATTTGTGTCAATTCTTTGGTACCTAGGGTCAGATGCCATACCGTATGTCATGTGATCTAGAGGCGAAAGCCTTCCAGCACTATAAGTGGCGTGTGAAGCGGAGGCACAATGCCGGGGCGGATCTCCGCTACCTCTGAAGTCGAGGCGCTGCGAGAAGAGCTCCGGCGTAATCTAATGGGGGTATGGAGGTCACGACTGTCGCAACCGAAGTTTGGCAACGCCGCAACCGCGGCGGTTAACCCCTTCTTTGAGGAGTGTCTGACGCAGGTCCACAAAGGATGTTTCGGGATGTTCCTGTGTCGAATTATGCGGTAAAAAATAGGTACGCCCGGGTGTAAGCATTGCGAAAATCGCCCGGAGGTGCACACGATCGACCAAACAGTGAAGGTATGCATAGCTTGGGCGGGGCACCACTGCGGAGCCAGACGCAACCGTTTATTAAGAAGTAATCACCTTCTCCTGCTCCTCCTAAGCAGTGATGCTAGCGAAGGAGGAGGCGGAATACGTGAAGGAGAGAAGAGCCTCCATCTCACGATACAACCGCTGCGGGAGACGCCTACGGTATTTGACGTCGCGAGGTGATTTTTGAACCACTGCACAGTAGTCAAGGGCATGCGGACGGCGATTAAAGGATGACTCGCCGTCATGGACCATGCACAGGTCAACTGCGCGTCGTGCTGCACGCGAGCTTCAAAGAGTTGTCAGCAATCTGACGAGAATCAAACGCCTGCCGAGGTAGCGAGACTGTCTAAACAAGTAACTGTGACCCTAGAACGTAAAGAACTATTGAAGGGACACCGTGGATTTCAGTCAGCGCGTGTCTGGCAGTTCCTTAATTCTGCTCCACACTGGGAAGGAGGACTCATTTGTAAATGTAAAAAAGGCCCCCCTTAGACGGCCAAAGCCTGCAGGGGTCGCGAGTCTAACGAGCAACCGTGGCCTCAGAACGTAAAGGGCTATTGAAGGACACCCTGGATTTTGTTAGGTTATGTCTGACAGCCCCCCCCGCCCTGCCCTGGGACTCATTCGATGATTTTGCCATGTAAAAAACCTTCTAGGTCTTATGTGTAGTGACTGAATGCGACAAGACATTGACGCATTGTTGAAATATATTTGGAGTTAGAGCTTAACGGCAGGTTGAAGAGCGATTCTTCAACCTGCCGTTAACCATCTCCGTAGTGCAGGTGGTTAACGGCAAAGCGAGCTTCTATACTTAGTAGGTAACGACTGTCATAGATCTACAAATGACAGCCGTAATCAACGGCTTTTAAGTGCTTTCTCAGGCACGGAGAAAACTCGGATAGATTGTCACCCATTCATAAACCGACCTCGGCAAGCGCGGTTTGACATGGAAGATCGACCTGTGCGGCTGTCATTATTTAGAACCGAGCTTCTCCTCCTCCTCCTCTGCACCAAAATGTAATATGTTATGAAAAAAACATTATTTGGTAATATCTTAAACTGCCATATTAAATCTAACATATCTCAGAACGGACTAATATTTCAGACTTGGTGCCATAGTATTTTTTGTTTAGCTTAAAAATACCTATCCAACGACGTATTACATGTTGCTATTGGAGGGTGGTACCAGATTTCATAGTAACCCTGGCATCATCCTTTTCAAATCTCTAAGTACCTTTCTTTTTTAACGTGTTCTAGTCATTGGATACGTGAACTGGGCTGCCGTTGTAAGACGACTAAAAAGTCACGGTGTATAGACCTAGTCGGAATCGAAAATATACCGTTTTATTTGACTGCGAAAACATGAAAAACAAAACATAAACCAAAATATTTGAAGCAATGCTTAGTCAAAGATAATTTTGCCCACTGTAATAATATCTTTGCGCATATTTTTCCAAGCCTACAGTTGTGAACACAAAGTAGGTAAGCAAGGAAATATTAATTCTATTGTAATTTCTGCTTGTTCGCACAAATGCTGGGAAAGCAAAAATTAAACTTATGAAGCTGAACTTCTCTATTCAACCCGCTTGACGTCCAGCGCTCTGTAAATTGAAATTTAAGTAAAACCCTTTTCCCGACACTGATAAACAAACTTTTTCAGCAGTTTAAGTAAGAAGAGTTAGCGGTTGTATTTGTTACACAGAATTTGCTGCTAAAAATGTGTCTAATGTTTTATTGCCTAAATTTTACTTTTTATGACCTCCATCACAAGACGTGTGTTTTGTAACAATATTTGCCCTTTCAGACTTTAAAAACATATTAACATCAAAATAATGAATAATATTGTGACAAATAAAATCATCAATAAATCGTGATCAAGATTTAGATTCATTAATGTTTCTCAGTAACATGTATACAGCCAAAGGTATTAATGAACAACTTTAAGATCATCATTATTAACTGAACAGTTTTGTATTCATGCAAGCAAACATGAGTACAATTTATTTTTATTTTATTTTATTCAATAGGTAGGTACAGTACAGATACAGACAACAGATTAAAATAATACCAATAATTATTAATTGAGTGTACAGACGCCAGCACATCAACCTACCACAATCTGCCAAATTTCTTCAATAGATTTTCAACCTTATCACAATAGTGGAAGGTTAATGTTCGACTGGTAAAATCTGACAGTTTCGGGTAGGTTGACCTGCTGGCGTCTGTACCTGAAGTCCAGTTGTTACAATTGTACACAACATTCAAAACTAACAAAGCCTCGTTTTAATAAGTATATAAACAATGCACCTAATGTAGTTCAAATTGAACTTTATCACTACGTCAAACAATATTTACTTGTTAAATAATAATAAATATATGTATATTTGAAGGTTATTCTCGTTGATTTGTGAAAAAATTACATCTCAAAATCGATGTAAAACATTTATGATTGAGTAGAAAGGTAGAATGTTTATGCAGATTAGTAAAAGGAGAACTCTTTTTTTTATCGTGGTAAAATCATAAGTTGAGAATTATCGGTAATACCGTATCTTTGTAAAGTCAGTGGTCGGATATAATAACATGACCCGCTCTAAGTTGATCGCAGGCACCAGCGCGACAGCGGTGCCCACCTGGCGTGTCCTCACGAAAACATAATTAAAGTTGAGGCAATCGTGTCGCGCCCACAATTATGAGCAGCAGATTACCGACAGTTTGTTCGTGTCTTTGTAATTAATGAATTTTTCTGACGTTTCATTACAAACTAATGCTTTTTGTTGAAATTACGTTTTGTGCTTTCTCAACATTTTTTTGATGTTCCGATGAGGACCTGTTTTCTTCTTTTTTTTTAATTTCTATGTAATAATAATTGTGAACCCATTTTGTATATGATCGCCTAATAGTGACTACTTTCTACGCAACCACCTTTCTGAAAGGAGACACCGCAACCCCTACTTATAGATTCAGTCATAGCTCCTCTGACTAGACTTCTTATAATTAATTAATTTCAATATATAACATACCTACATCATAAATAATCACATTATACATAAATCTATATATATAAAAGAAAGTCGTGTTAGTTACACTATTTATAACTCAAGAACGGCTGAACCGATTTGGCTGAAAATTGGTAGGGAGGTAGCTAAGAACCAGGAGAAACATATAGGATACTTTTTACCGTTTTTTATTTTCTTCTATTTTTTCCCGTTTCCGTGAGACGCGACATAAAACGTCGTATAATAAAACGCACCTGACATGGAATGCCAACAAAACGAAAATCAAAACATCAATTGACCAATCGATGCGTTTGTATTGAGTTTCTAAGCTTATTGTGCCGATATTATCATAATTATCAATGCAATGCAGCCACCAAGACGATCAAATTTTTATCCTGTTTCCGTGAGACGTGACATAAAACGTAGTAACATGATCACGAAGAAGGTGTTGGTGCCGAAATTGAATAAGGGATCTGAAAAAGTACTAGGAAAACATGAAGAAGAAGAATGTTCATGCCACCAAGCGCCCACCGGTCTTCAATGCTAAAAAAGTATTTCGGTGAATACTGAATACAAAAAATCTACTAGAACTGCATAAATGCAATACAACCATAAGACGAAAAAACGCCTGGGTGTCACCACTGCGAGGATCGTCCGGAGGACACGATGGAGCATACGGTACAGGACTGCCCCGCTTGGGCAGAGCAGCGCCGTGTCCTCACGACGGCGATAGGCGGAGACCTCTCGCGCCTGGCATTGGTCGAGGCCATGCTGCGGGGCGAGACGGAGTGGGAAGCGGTCGCCTCCTTCTGCAAAGCTATGATGCTATGGAAGGCTCCTCCTTCCATGCGCACCGCGTGAGGGAGAGGACAGCGTCCTCACTCCATCCCAGCCGCAGTGGTACTACACACTACAGCCTACGGTGACGGACGTTGCCAGACGATCTCCAGCCACCGTAGGCTCGGGCATGCGGGCGGCGAGTAATGGGTGACTCGCTGTCCGACCTTGGACTATGCCCGGGTCGACGGCGCGTTGTGTTCCACGCGCGCCTCACAGAGTGTCAGCATTATGACAGGGCCCCCCTTTAGAAGGTCAAAGCCTGCCGAGGTCGCGGGACTTACCTACGATTTACCGTGACCCCGGAACGTAAAGGGCTATTGAAGGACACCGTGGATTTTAGTCAGTACGAGTCTAACAGTCCCTCCCGCTCTGCCCTGGGTGGGAGGACTCACAATGATGATTTTACCATGATAAAAAAATGATATGTCCTTGGATATGCCTGGCTTACCACCGCACAATTTACCAATGAACGTTGGCTTCGTAGTCATCATGCTTCGAAACATAAACCAACCAAAACTGTGCAACAGAACGCGTTTGGTGGTAAGTAAATTGATGAACAATGTGATTTACGCGACGATACTCAAAGGAAAATTCGAAGGTGAGGAAGTTCTCATTTCGAGGATCCCAAACGATATGCCGTTTTAGTTTTACGACCTCAATTTGCGATCCGTCTTGCATTCGCCATGACCATTAACAAATCACAAGGCCAATGCTTGAAAGTTTGTGGTCTGAATATAGAACATCCTCACTCCATCACATGGTCAGTTAGATATATATGTGGCGTGTTCACGGGTCGGATGACCATCTGCGTTATTTGTTCTTTCGCGTGATAATAAAACAAAAATGTCGTCTATCACAACGTGCTTCACTGAACAGTGCAACCCATGCACCAAAATACATGGCTAATAAAGAATCATTGATGTTTGACTATAGATTTTTTAGAATTATATTTGATATCCTAATAAAAAATCGAAAATCTGCTCATTTAATGCCTCTAAGGCGGAACAAAGTTCGCCGGGGTCAGCTAGTATAATATATGAAAACCTGAAATCTAGAATGTAAACGTTTTATCTTACAAAAATAACTAAGCTAATAATAATAATTGCGAATATTGTTGGCGACATCAGGAAACACTTAAATAAACAACAAAGGCGTTATGTACCAAACCGCATTCGGCTCTCATTTTCTCATTCGACGCGATATTGCAACAGATAAACTAGGGATAATACAAATGGATAGGGAACCATTTGGTTCACCAACGACTGTTTATACTAATAAAGGTACCTACTTTAAACTATTTTAATACAAAATTCGCAGTGTAACACTCACTTAAAGGTAAACAACACAAGCGCCACATTAATCTATTTCTAGTAATCTAACCATTTTCACAAATAATTAAATTTTAGTGAGTGAGTACAAAATGAGTTTAAAGGAAAAATACCAATAAATGTAAAAATAATATGTACATAAAATTAGATAGGTAACTTATAATACATATATCGGGCAAAGATCTCCCATACTTTGACTTTAGCTTTGCTAGTGAGTCATGACGTAAGTCAACCAGATCACTGCTACTGTTAACGACCTTACAGAAACGGGCGTAGGGAGAGAGCCTAAAACAGTTCGTCTAATATAAATATCGAAACTGATCCCTGATGATAATATGACGAAAACATAAGTACAATCTGCTTTTTCGTTTACTACTTTGAAATAATTTTTAGAATAAGAATAATATTTATTTGCATAAAAACATGGTATAAGAGATGATACAAAAATAAAATACAGTGCATACATGTTCTTGCTTAATATTATAAGCGTGCAAATTTTCTGTGCATACAATTTAGTCAATTATTCTTTTTTTTTTTTCAAGAAACTCTCTTACACTATAAAAACTATTAGAGGACAGCCAATCATATAATTTACTTTTAAATAGTTTGGTATTTAGAGTTTATAAGTTGCTTGGAATCTTATTAAATATTTCCACACACATGTACAAACAGCTTTTATTATATTTAGCGAGTGTCGGCATGACATCTAGTACGAGCCTGTGAGGGTCGCGCCTGTTTCGAGGATATACATCGTCTGCTTTTGTAAATAATTCCTTATGATTCCACACAAACATACATATCTCATACACATAAAGAGACGGTAGCGGCAACAAACCAAGTTTCTGAAACACTGGCCGACAAGATTGATCGGATTGAAGCCCGTACATTGCTCGAATGCATTTTTTCTGAGCAACAAACGCTCAGTTTTGATCTGTGCTATTGCCCCACATAATTAATCCATAGCGTAAAACCGATTCAACATATGCATGATAATTATGATGTTATTGCCGTTTGGATATTTGTTATATGCTTAATTTTTCTTAACGCATAAACAAACTTATTTATTCGTTTTGAGACATTATCGACATGGGTTTTCCAATTAATATCTTGATCCAAAGTAACACCTAGAAACTTTGTTTGCGTTACTTCACAAATTCTATTTATATTCAATTTGTTATTGTATTTAGAAGTGTTTGATCGATTAAATTGCATATACACAGACTTGGAAAGATTTAATGATAAATTATTTTTATTTAGCCATTCAATTAGTATGTCAATTGTGTTATTAATGTCAGTTTCATGATCGTCAATTGTATTATTCTTTTTATCAGATGTCACAATAATGGAAATGTCATCAGCAAATAATATACATTTATGATTTGTTATATTTGTAATCGAATTAATATACAGTATGAATAAAATTGGGCTTAGAATACTTCCTTGCGGGATGCCATACTTGTTGCATTTGAGTTCAGAAGAGTGTGGTGTCATGACTTTGTATTTATTTAGTTTGGTAATTAGAACACGCTGTTGCCTCTTACTAAGATATGTAGATATCCATTGAAGTGCAAGACCTCTAATGCCAATAACCTCCAATTTCTGTAGCAACAGGTCATGAGAAACTAAGTCAAAAGCTTTAGATAACTCAAAAAACAACCCTGTAGTAAAGTTGTTTTGGTTAATGCTAGTCAATATGTTTTTTATAAGTGTGAAGATAGCCAATGTTGTGGATTTGTTTTTTTGGAAGCCAAATTGCTCTTTTTTAATAATGTTAAATTTTCCACAATAGTCAATTAATCTCCTATACATACACTTTTCAAATATTTTAGATATAATAGGTATCAACGTTATTGGGCGGTAATTATTAATATCAGATTTTTCACCTTTTTTAAAAAGTGGCTTAATAATTGACACTTTTAATGATTCCGGAAAAGTGCCAAGTGAAAATGATAGATTAATTAAATATGTCATAATATTAACAAGTTCATTAGTGCATGCTTTTATAATCTTCGTATTAATTTCGTCGTAACCTGCCGAATTAGTGTTTTTTAATGATGTCATCACCACTCTGACTTCTGACTCGGACACAGGTTTCAGAAACATCGTATGGACTAGTGGACTTAAGTCACTGCTCGGCTTCAAACCTTTGCTAGAAGAGTGTGCTGTATTAATAAAGTGGTTATTGAACGCATTTGCTATTTCCACGGGGTCTGTAAGTACCTTGTTGTCAATTACAATATTCTCTATATCATTCTTTAAGGGCCGGCCCGTAATTTCATCTTTAATGACAGTCCATACGGCTTTGCACTTGTTTTCACTTTTGTCAATAAACTTTATATTCGAGAAAATGGGTAGCAGATGAGAGAACATTCAAGTGGTACAAGACTTACCACGTTAACGACCAAAGAAAGCATCTACAGTGTGTGATCTCATAATGGGTTCATCAAATGGCCAGCATTACGTAATTTTATTATTGAGTATAAAACAACATTCTTCACGTCCCACTAGAGTAATATGAATTTCAGTGTATCGCACAAGCGTGCATTGGAACTACAGTGAATCGCATTACAGTGTTGTCGCACAAGCGTTAATCGCACATTCATTTTTCGAACTTACGTACTATACTCGTCTACATCAAAATCATCATCTTAGCAGTTTTAAAAATGACAATCATTTTTATTCATGGTAAGCCATGCCAATGATCGTATTCGTGCCAAGTTTCAACTTTATAAACACATAAACATACATTTTGCAGTTAAAAATAACGTGTGAAATAAAATAAGTAATAAAATGTACTCTTTCTTGGCACCGATAAATGGATACCGAAAACTGAATACATTACACATCTCGAAACTTCCATGTACACCAATGTATACAACAAAACCATTTTTATTTGGGCGTCGTAAAAACGCAAGTGTACTGTATGAGTGATGAAACGATAGAATTAAATTGGCGAAACTTATGGCCAGTCGTTACAGGTAATGAAACCACTGTACGCCATTCCACGACGGAATTTCAACCTTATCGCTCCGGTTTCAGAATCCACAATTCTATGCAAATTAATCATATTTATGGGTACTTGAACGCTCTGATGTAAGGCTTTTTAGTATTTCATCAGTTTAGATTTTAATTAAATTTTCAACGTAAAAAGTGGGGTTGGTTAAATTGATGAGGCGTTGTAGTTTATCTTACAAAATAAAAAAAACCCGTCTTCACTTTTATCATTGTCAACGTAACCGTCACAGTAACTCTGCATTCTGAAGACCTCTTGGAACTGAAGCCTGTACTCTCAACTGTCAACGACTGTCAAATCCCAACTATGTCTAAAGTTCTCATCATGATGAATGAAATGAGCCCAAATACGATATAGTTGCTGTTAACTGTTGAGGATCTCTTGCTACTTGCCTTCGGTCCGTCTTTGAGTTATACTCTACAAGTACAAGTGTGTTATACAATGACACAAATTAATAGAAGAAACATTATGGATAGGGTCACAGACATTATTGTACTAAGGTTAGTACAATAATGTCTGTGACCCTACACCTCATGACTGCCCAAAAAATTTAGTTTTGTTATGTTTAAAGGGCTGATGAATGTAAGTATGTGTTTGTGAAGTTTAATAAATTTTGAACATCTTAACCGATTTTGGTTTCGGTACCATTACAATCGTACGTTGTAAACCTTTTTTTTTTTGCGTGGTAAAATCATCAAATGAGTCCTCCCACCCAGGGCGGGAGGGACTGTCAGACTCGTACTAACTAAAATCCACGGTGTCCTTCAATAGCCCTTTGTGTTTCGGGGTCACGATAATGAGAAAAGTCCCGCGACCACGTTGTAAACCTGGAGAATACATGGGCAGAAAATTAGAATAATACCAGTAGTCATGATTCAGAAATGAAACCTAACTTGTTGTTTTATAAAAATTTAATCAGTCAGTTATATCGTCTAGATCTTGTTCAATAGATTACAAAAATACACAACAGTAGTATTCAATATCCACTAGTTCACTTAAAACCAGGGCTTGAAGTTAAAATTGAATTATAAAGCAATTTGTCGTGACAAAATACTGTTATGGAACCGGTGGTACCTTAAACGTAATGTTTAGTTTTAATTCCGCGGGACAAATTAGAAAAATCCAGGGTTGGATGCAGGATTCAGATTCATGGATATGCGCTAATTAACGTTTATATATTTCATTTTCATGAATATTTAAGTTTGCAAAAAAATGAATGGTTTGATTTGATTTGACATTGATAGATTTATAAACGTTTTACTGAATTTAATTAGTGTGTTAATCATATTATTATTGTTTATTTTTGTGTTTCCTTGAAGAGCGAAATTGTAAGACCCTCTTTATTACATTGTGTAATACATAACATTACATTCTTCAAAATGATTGAAATTCCCTATCTCTCTCCCTCTCCCTCTCCCTCTCCCTCCCTGCCCTGGCTTTAAGGACTCATTTGATGATTTAACCACGCTAAAAAAAAAGTTATAAGCGAATCTAATCCGGTTTTGAAGTTTTAAACAATGTTTTGACCTTGAATCCTTTTGTTTATGTAAAAGGTAAAAGTAAAGTGTCAATAAACTAATCATAACGAAGAGGAAGTAAAGGACCTGATACTGGTGACTATCAAGTATCCTAGGTGTGGAAGGGTTGTGGACGTACGACGTGCTGCAAGAGGTCAAACCTTCAATTATCATTGGGCACAAACCCCGGTCGTCGGCCGCCGCAGCCGAGCCTTTGCGTAAGTACTACGCGCGATCGATATTTCTTTTAGACACAAAATTTTTTCAGCAAGATTAAGTAAGAATGGAGAAAAAACTACTTTTCTTAAAATCCATGCTGTGATTTTCAGTTATGGCGTTTATGATAATTCTGCGAATGCACTATTTTTTGGCTCTATTTCCTTGTAATTTAGAACATATAATTATATATATTTTTAAAGCGTTTTTTCTACCGCATGAGACCTTTGTGATGTAGCGTATACAGGGTGATTTGTTATTCGATGCGGTCCTTGAAATGGGTGATACTAGACCTTATTTGCAACAATTTTAACCCCGACAACATTGGGTCTAAACTGACTGGTTTTGGAGATATCGAACTTTAAAGGTTTTTCAAAAAAAATCTATCTCTACATCATTAAGTGCTTATTATTAGAAAGTAACGATGGTCACCACTTAGAATTTATACTTTTCTGATAGAATATGAACGACTGAATCTAGTGAATACAAGTTTGTTATAAAACTAATCATATCTTGGGAAATAAAGTGTCATAAAGTTTCTGATTTGAAGTTTTCTGAAAACTTCCCTTGTCTTTCAAAGCATATTTAAAAAAATAAATGTATGACACTTGGTTTACAAATTACAGGAAAAACTTTCTTGTCTCATTACCTTTCTAAAATGGTGCCACAGTACCCACTTTTAGTTAGTGTCTGACCAGAAAATTAGGGTTGTTACTGACAAGGTAGTAAATAAACGAAAATTGGTTGTAAAGTTTTTTCGACCCAACATTTTTTTTCTGTGGTTTTTGTCCAAACTGCTATCTGATATTAGCTTTTTGAGTCAATGCGCTAAATGCTGGTCGATGACATCAGGCAAAATCGCGCTTTATCTGGAGTATTTTTACCTGTCCTACCAGTAGGGTGACCTAACTTTTATGCACGCCAGTTTAGTTTTTTTTTTTTATGAAACCAGAGTTTACAAACATTCCGTCATTGTACTTATGTTTCAAGTAGTTTTAAATGGAAGAGAATTGATGGTTTGGCTATCTGATCCATAGGTAAAATACTCCAAATAAAAACCGACTTTGCCTGATATGATTATGTGATTACGGCCAGGATTAAGCGCATTGACTCAAAAAGCTAATATCAGATAGCAGTTTGGATAAGTCACAGAAAAAAAATGTTGGGTCTAAAAAACATTGCAACCGATTTTCGTTGATTTACTACCTTGTCAGTAACAACCCTAATTTTCGGGTCAGACACTAACTAAAAGTGGATACTGTGGCACCATTTTAGAAAGGTAATGAGACAAGAAAGTTTTTTCTGTAATTTGTAAACCAAGTGTCATACATTTATTTTTTTTAATATGCTTTGAAAGACAAGGGAAGTTTTCAGAAAACTTCAAGTCAGAAACTTTATGACACTTTATTTCCCAAGATATGATTAGTTTTATAACAAACTTGTATTCACTAGATTCAGTCGTTCATATTCTATCAGAAAAGTATAAATTCTAAGTGGTGACCATCGTTACTTTCTAATAATAAGCACTTAATGATGGAGAGATAGAATTTTTTTGAAAAACCTTTAAAGTTCGATATCTCCAAAACCAGTCAGTTTAGACCCCATGTTGTCGGGGTTAAAATTGTTGCAAATAAGGTCTAGTATCACCCATTTCAAGGACCGCATAGAATAACAAATCACCCTGTATACAGCACTAGCATTATCACCCTTAGTAACTTATCAGTTGCAGCTATTCAATTAATAGGATTAAAAGTATTAGTCAGTATGATACAATCCCTTCCACTCCACGCAGGGCTCCGAGGACTCATTTGATCATTTTACTAAGCAAAAATAAAAACTCACACACTTGTTGAGAAAAGTGGTATAACCGTATAACATACTAATTGTGTAATTGAAAAGACGGAGACACGTCTTTTTTTTTATTTTACTTTCATCAAAATGTGTCTTTTCCCTTCAGTTATACATAGTAATGGAGATTCGTCTTTTTTTTCCTCAATCCGACAATATAATTATTTATGTCGGATATAGATACCATGACATAACTTTGTATTTTTCCCACGTTTTTATACACTCACAATTCTTGTTTGTTTGTTTGTTTGTTTGTATGTTTGTTTGTTTGTCGTTCCGGTTGGACTTTTGCAACTCAATTTTGAGGCACTTCCCGATAAGCTAGCAGGCTGAAATTTTGTACACGCTTTGAGTTCTGATGACAATACATGACTAGCTAAGAAACGTCATAACAAATCCAATATGGCGGCCTCCCCAAGATGGCGGACTAGCTGTTTGAAACCCACCCCCAAGATATGGGTATCAAATGAAAGGGTTTGCTGTCAGGAATACGAAAAAAATAGTCACGTGACTTAAATCCAATATGGTGGACGTCCAAGATGGCAGACAGGCTATTTGAAATGCGACCGTATGATATGGATATCAAATGAAAGGGTTTGCTATCAGGAGTACGAAAAAATAGTCACGTGACTTAAATCCAATATGGCGGACGTCCAAGATGGTAGACTGACTGTTTGAAATCCACTTCCATGATATGGGTATCAAATGAAAGGGTTTGCTGTCAGGAATACCAAAAAAATAGTCATGTGACTTAAATCCAATATGGCGGACGTCCAAGATGGCGGACAGGCTTTGAGGCACTTCCCGATAAGCTAGCAGGCTGAAATTTTCAGTGTAGCTTCTAACCCGATAAACAATGATAAAAATAATAAAATAATTAATAGATTTAAAAAATCTAAAAACCCACGTTTTTAAATGTCCTAAAAATAAGAAAATAACCCTACGGGGCTGAGAGAGGGGCCACTCAAAACGTGGGGGCGTATCTTTGCAAGTTACACCCACGATCTATACACGTCATGTAAATATATCCCATAAATAATCCCCTAAATAATATACGCCCCCACGTTTTGAGTGGCCCCTCTCTCAGCCCCGTAGGGTTATTTTCTTATTTTTAGGACATTTAAAAACGTGGGTTTTTAGATTTTTTAAATCTATTAATTTCTATGTCGAGCTGTCAGTGCCAGCTGTGTCTGTCAGTATCAGTAGTACCTTCGTTTTAGTGTTTGAGATAGCGCCTGTGCCAGTCGTGCGCACTGACTGATAAAAAATATCATGGATAGCCGATGACGATGGAATCCGTTCGATTCTGCGACTCATATAACTCAATTTTGGAAAAAAGTTAGATAAGTCCTTTTTACTATTGGGGGCAGCATTGAAAAGATTCCACTCAAAAGTATCTCCCACCTACACGACCTTCAGTCACGATGAATAAACCACCAAAGATGATTATATTTTATTTTTTCCATAAATCCTCTTATGGGGACTTCAAAGGGACCTTTTGTAGAACGACTTTTGGTTTACAATAATGAATAAGTAGCTTTCAGGTTTTGTGCGATTTTCCTCTTTGATGAGCGCCGTCGATAAGATATTTGGGGAAAGTAATTTTAATTGAATAATTGTTACTAGTTCATTAAAGTTTTGTACCTACATAAATAACAATCCAAGAATTTATTTTTCCCAATTCCTGTAAAATAAAGTTCCGAGTTACCATAATGTATACATAAGCTGTTATTCGCGTAAGCTGTTATTCGGATTTAACACGCTTTATTTTACGTGGAATACCTGTCGGCTTTTGTTGGAACACTCAGAAATATTCGATTCATTCACCGTTCATCACTCTTGCTAACACGATGTGACTTTTCCATATTTTTTTAACTTGATTGGATTAACCTTCGTTTATATTTTTGTAATATTTTTTTTTCTATAGAATTAGCTGAATTCAATAGGGAAAACCTTTAAAAGTTTTTGCCTTTATTTATTTTAACAAATTCAGTAGTGGTGAGGAATTTGTTATGTAGGTAAGTGCGTTTAGAACTAGAGCGAGCAAAGCGACCTCGGAGCGGTTTATTCGTCTCAGAAGGACTAAGAGAACCTTTATAAACTTGTACAGAAGTAACAGCCCACGATGGAATAGCGAGCGAAGCCAGTTAACAAGTAGCAATAGCTTACAGGAAATTGTGCTCCGTCCTGCTTTTCGGGTCACAAAATCAGGGATAGTTGTGTCATATTGCTTCATTCTTCAGCTGATATGTTTGGTTTCTTTATAGGAAATTTTAAAGATTTGGGGGGGGGGGTGTGTCCCAAAACCCGCAGCCCCTACCCCTAGCAATAGTTATTTGTTATGCAAGGCTGCAAAGTTGTTTTTTGGCGCGAGTACATGAATTGAAAACTGAGCAAGCGAAGGATCCTGAGCGTAGCGAAGTTTTCAAAGGTACGAGACGCATGATATCTTTACTGCCGAGCGCAACACACAACATTTCACCTCACTACAGCGAGGAAATGGAGTGGGGCCAGCTCAACTGTCAGTGTAGAAAATAATTGAATAGAAGACGTGTTCGAATTTTGAAAACACTTTCCGCGCTAGCACTGAAAATGGAGTTTTGCGCTCAGATTTCGAATGACAAAAGTAATATTTTGAGTTCTTAAACTTCATCTTTTATGTGAAAATCGAATCAAGGACCTAAATTAAATAGTTCCATTTGGGCGTTCAGCAATACTTCGGAAAGTTAACAATTTAGGAATATTCTACAGAAAGTTAACGAAACACTAATGGATCCAGCTGGGTGGGTTTGACAGAAATATATAATAATTATAGCGTTAGTAAGTATTAGTTGTAGCTTGTTTTTGAATCAATTGTTCACACTGGCTTTTCCGAAGTAATTCTTTTGCTTAAGGGCCCGTAACCAGAAAGTTGGCAACGTCGCAAATAGCTGTCAAATATTTACAAGATTTAATTAATTTGGCAAATTTAATGTATGAAAATAAGAAATATGGCTCTGTAGTGCACTAAAAAATTGTCATAGGAATGCAATTAAAACACTAAATTTGATTTTGTTTCCGTTTCAGGTGTAAAAAAAGCATTTGGTACATTTCCAAATACTTTTTTTACATCTAAAACTACATATTCGGTGTTACGATATTACTTATTGCATTCCCTTATCAATTTTTTAGTGCACTACAGAGCCATATTTCTTATTTCCATACAGTAACATTGCTAAATTAATTAAAACTTGTTAATATAATGACAAATATTTGCGACGTTGCCAACTTTCAGCATACGCGCTCTTAAGAAGCTCGGTGTTGTAGTCAATCACATGATTTGTTTCAAGCTTTACGTACTGTCAAAGCCTACCCTCACTGCTACGTCTCAAAAATCTACCCCGAATAGTAGATAGAATATTTTGATTTCCACGCATGATCATTGGAGCATAAAACAATACACTTGTGTTAAATTACATAATTTGAAAACAGATATGAGAGATTATACAATCATGTAAAGCCTGAATTTACCTTGAAGCACTTCGCGCGGTTCACCAAATTATTTAGCGATTAAATTGCGAACATACGAGTACCTACCAGTAGGTAGGTATTTACTAACTATACTCGTAACATAGGTAATTAGGTATGTTATTCATAGGTAAGCTCTCGAACTTTCAGTTGCGGTTCGTTTGACTAGGTTAAAATCGTATTTGAGGACAACCATAAAAGCGGTAATGTGAGAGTATGCGGCCGATAATTGTCAGTCTAGATTTGCTTTAATTATCACAACTTTGCTTAGAGGTTACTATAACTATGTACCTAACGTTGTGTTCAGTCGACAGCAATGGAATGTATCACTTAATTATTTTCTACTGAATACTCTATCTTAATGTATTGATTAACGGTTTACTGCAAACTAGAAATCAGGAATATTATCCAGTGCCATGATGACACCAAACATAAATCCGCTAATCTTGAATACAAAGTCACAAATCAAGGAACATTGCACTTGTAGGAGACTAATAAAGTTGATCTAATAAAGAAGCAAGCGTTCAGCCGACAGGCAAGTCTCGTCAAAGAGAGGAGATAAGAATCTCATCAACTTTATCAATAAGTCGAGTGGGCTTAGCGCTCCGTAATTCGTTTTACATAATTGCGAACAAAACCTTTCATAAATTTTTACACTCCTCTGCTATGACAGATTTTATAATTAAAAACCATTTGTCTTGGCAAATTACATTTAATTTTGTTATGTTGGCGGGGAGACGACCTTCGTTCAGTGGTACTGACATTGGAATCTTTATTGTTACGTTTTGTAACGCCCATTGACTTAACTAAGTTAAGGGTCCGTGAAACCAGACGAAATTATTGTGGATGAGGCTCCGGACGCGGACTCTGACATATAAATGTAACTATTGAAGAATATCTGTCGGTAACCAGGCAGCACAACCTGCCCATACTGCGTACAGTCAGCATCAAAAATTGCTGACCACATTTAGATTTTCAAAATCGTTGTACACCGTATTATTATGTATTATTACGGTGTACGGCGATTTTAAAAATCTGAATGTGGTCAGCAACTTTTGATGCTGACTGTACCTGCCCGTGTAGAGATAAGATTGCTCTATTCATTTGGGGCCTTACTTATAAACATTGATTAGACGTTACTTATCTTAAATAGCTCTTAAGTCACTTGCCATCTCTATTCATTGAAATAGAAATGACAAGGACAGGTGATATTTAATCGGTAGCTAAGCAACACAAGTTTTTTATAAGTAAGGGGGTTGATGTTTTATCGAGAACGCCTCGTTTTACTCAAAGATACGTACCTACACATAAATGTACTACGCATACCGCACTGGCAATTATTTTGTGCTAACAGCTCAGTTAACGGCAGGCACTTAATGATTTATTGGCATTACGAGTTACCGCGTTCATGTGTAATATAAGGTAGGTACCTACTATCAGATAATAATTGTAAGTAGGTAATTATGTTATTTAAGGGTTATACAATATGTATCTATTTTGCTGTATTTACTCGATGATAAATACATAATATCGAGTAAATTAAGCTAATTGTAATCAATTATCTTGAGCTATTGTTTGAGCACGATTGTTTATTGTTAGGATTCGTCAAAGTGGAACAGATAAATTGCGTACCGGAAGCGGACTTCGGAAGATTTTGCAGGGCAAAGTAAAATATTTGCAAATCACATTTCTGTGTTTAGTAATATTTGCAAACCCATTAATCAAAATACAGCATTGTGACCATCTCTTTCAATATCTATCAGTACATATCCATAATGTATAAAGGTAGTCGCACCGAGGCGGTCTCAGCGCGGATTGCCCGCGGCCGTCTCAGTCGTCAGGAAACATTAGCGCGCCGAGCGTCACCCACCCTTATCATTTGTTATAATGTCACCGATTTGTTGTTACGTCTCGATTGAAATATAAAAGCTATTTATGAGTGTAACGTAATGATGGATTTATTGTAGACACAATGTTGACGTATGTGAACGAATCCATTTAGGGAAAATGATTGCCTCATTTTTATAGGCTATTTTTTCAAATTACTTTTGTAATTTCATAATTATAATTTCTTTGCGTTGGGTTAAATATTGAATATTGATTGTTTTGAGAATTATGGGAATAATTATATTAGAAAAGCAAGACTATCTTTCGTCAAGATGTTTATAAAATCTGTAGGTTTTTGATACTCGTAGTATCTAGTAGTAAGTATTTCTCCAAACACAATAATCAATCTAAGGGGAGGCAAGCCATCGATGAGGTACCTAGACGAGCATACTGTGTTTGTTGGTATGAACATAGGTACACTCACTCAAGGAAGGAAGGCACTGAGACCACCTATTTATGTATTTTAACTTTAAATAAAACATTGCATGTTAAGCATCTCAGAACTAAGTCTTTCTACCAAGACGCACTCATGCACGCAGCATCCCTATTCATTTAAAAGCCTAACAACACCTTTGAGTACAGTTGACAAAGCTCTTATGAAACAAAAGTTGATTCACCCCTCTGAACTGACAAGATTGGATCCGCTCGCAGTCTCCAGCCTCCACCTACATAGTACGTATGTCTGCACTCAACGGATGTCAAACGCCTCGCCACTTACGTTGAAATAACAGAGAATGAAAATAAAATGGAGCCCTGATTTAGACACCAAGTATAAGAAGATCTTGTACGCTTTTTTTTGATTGAATCCTTTTTAGTTCGAGATTGTCTGATTGTAGAAATGGCAGCAATGGATGAATAATTTAATTTATTTTTTTATCTTGATAATCGAATGAAAATTAATGAAGATATTAATGATTTCAAACACCGTTATTGCAAAAAGATGATGTAGGTAGGTATGCCAAAATATAAGATATGCGTAATGGAAACTTGTACATTATGGATTTTTTTATTTGTTTTCAAGTCTCTAGACTTGAAAACAAAAAAAAAATATTGTGCTAGTTTTGACCAACTTCCCGATTTTTTTCTTCCGATACAATGAAATGATCCTTACATGAAACAGAGTCGAACGGCATTCAAAATATTATTGGCCAGTTTCATTTATTTTTGTGGACAATTCACACTTGACCAAAAAAGTAAACTGCCAACATTGTTAACATAAAAAAATAAAGGTTCCTAAGAAAGATGTTCCGTGTCTCTTATGGATGCGGATTTCCCCCTGTTGAACAATTTAAAAGAAAGACCCTGCCATGTGTTTCGGTAGGTCCAAGGCTAAGAAATTATGTGCTTCGTATACACCGAAAATCCCACCGCATGGTTGAAGCTGGGTATTACTGGGCAGGTTCTTAATTGTTTAATGGTCCGTATACCCTGATCGCTTACCCCGCTTCTTTGTAAAAGTGGCCAGGTCATACAGATATTTACTGAATGCACAAACACCGGTGATAATATTGCACATCGATCTTTAGTAGAGATAACAATGCGTGCTATATCGCTAGTACCTGTACCTGATAATGAAAGTAGGAAAGTACTCACCGTAGTTGTTACAAACGAGATGCACTCTCGGCGAGTCGGGCCGACATTCTTTGAGTTCTTTCAGCAGTCCTCCCTGACTCCTGAGGAAGGCGCGGTAGGTCTGCGCCGCGCCGTGTTCGTGCATGAAGCTGGCGCGAGGGCCCGGCGTGGCGCTGACGTTCACGGCTGCCTTTATACTGCTAACTGCTGGACGGCTCTCGTTGATCACCGCTTGGCTTTTGTTGAGCCACCTGTGTGGGAAATTAATTTTGAGGAGGTACAATCGACAAAGTGGAATTATGACCCACTATAAGCTTATTTTCCTACAGACATTCAAATACAATTAGGTCCACATTCGCGTAAACATACATATCCATGGTAACGACTTTGATCTTTGCCAATTTGACGGATTCGAACGATTTATTGTCAAAATGGGTCATGATGATTCAACTTTGTCGATTGTACATTACAGCTAATGGTAATGTGTGAATAAATAATTTAAAATGTTATCTTAAGTTATGTGACGAGTTGCAGTCTATTACGGCTAGCCCTTATTACAGTCTGATAACTATTCTTTCCTAGTGGTAGCGTAAAGCCTCCTGCAGACACACGCGATTAATCGCGCGGGGCGACATGTCGCGGTCCATTCGCAGTATTTTTAGAGTGGAAATTACCTTGGCTCGTTGTCGCAGCGCGATTGATCACGTGTGTCTGCAGGAGGCTTTATATCAATTGTAAGGAGGTTGCAGATCAATTAGGTAGTTTAAATACTCTGTTTATAATAATAAGAAGCAGACCCTGAAATCAGAATTGACTAGACTAGTAGACGGGTTGCCAAATGGGTGTTTTTTATTGATGAAAAGTGAGTTATTCCACATTGGGCACCCGTTCAAACGGTCCCTGACTAAAAGGCAACTAAGGTATTCCTAATACAAAATAAAATTAACGTTGCCCCACACTAGGAATTTCTCCGGTAACGTGGGTGCATTTACAAACATATAAACTCACATGACGGAACAACTACTTTTAGATCATACAAATATTTGCTCCGTGCGGGAATCGAACCAGCGACACGCAGCGCAGCAGTCCAATCGTGAACAACGCTAATTTTTCGGTAAGACTAACTAAAAGTGGATACTACGAGTATGGTGCCATTTTAGGAAGGTACCGAGACAAGAAAGTTTTTTCTGTAATTTGCCATCCAAGTGTCATACATTTATATTGAAAAAAAAAATGCCTTGAAGACAAGAAAGGTTTTAAGAAAACTTCAATATAGGAAGTTTAGGACCCTTAATTTAACAAGATACGATTAGTTTTGTAACAAACTTGTGTTCACTAGATTTAGTCGTTTATATTCTACCAGAATAGTGAATTAAAAGTGGTAATCGTATCGAACTTCTAACAATAAGCGCTTAATGAGGGAGAGGTGGAATTTTTTCGAAAAATCTTAAAAGTTTGATAACTCCAAAACCAGTCAGTTTTGACCCCATGTTGTCGGGGTTAAAATTGCAAATAAGGTCTATTATCACCCATTTCAAGGAATACACCCAATTACAAAAATGCAACCAATTACAAAACACCCTGTATAGGTACTATCAGCATTTATGGTTAATCCATGCAGTTTCAGTTTATAGTTAACACCACAAACATCCAAGCGTACGTGTTCAGACTAAACTAATGAAATAAATTCCGCTGGTAAAGTCCGCGCTCCACCACACGGGATAAGTGTTTTCAATTTAACCAATTGCAGCACTCGCTGTAGTGTGCAACATTCCTGACGTGTCGGAACTAAATTGATTCGTATCAATAATGGTGTGGGTAATGACCTGCCAGGTTTGTTGAACTTTCTACTCGGAACTATTTCATTGGAAAGTGTTGAACCTGCAGCTACTGTTTTGACCAGTTGTTATTTTGAGGTTGAGCTTTAGAGACGGTATTTGTTGACCGACTGTTTGTGTTCCAAAGAAGCAAGGAGTCTTAAACTAATGTAAACATACCTACCATTATTTGTACTTATTATACTTCAAAAAAAACCTTTCACAGTGTAAGCCAAATAATTCGTTTAATATCTTACGAGTATCCTAGTATGGAGCACAACTTGAGGGCAGTGTCATCATCCAGGGTAGTGATGCAGGCAGGAAACCAGGAGTGGTTGGCCGCGCGGTACACTTGCAGCTCTCCACGACCCACGTCGCCGTTCGCTTGACTTAGGCGTACTGTTTAAAAAGAAGTATGTTTAGATATTTTTTTCTGATGTGGTTAGTAGATCCTACTGTGTCTAGCCAAATGGCAAACTAGAGAAGCCCAGCAGGTGCCCAGAACCTTTAAAAGTCCCCAAAAAATGGGTTGTAACCTTTTCAGCTTGCACAGAAAGTATTCATCTAAAAAATAAATGAGCTACACATATTTCGCATAGAAAGGTAGATGAGTACGACAATAATAAATTTATTTTAATATCATCGTCGACTAATACGGCGATAGATATCGTCGCAATAATACGCTTAAATGCCTTTAATCTTTGGCCTAAATAAATTCCATTCTGCAGCAGATAAAAGCCGTTTTGAAGCGGCGCAGTACAACCAAAACTTTCTAATGTTATTCAAACTTGAATATCCAAAGGGAAGATCCGCCTACTCTATAACTTACGAGTATTTCTCTTTCCTACAAACTTCCCAATCATAAACAAGTTCTCGTTAGAGAAACCGCACATTAGAACGAGACCCTGGCACCGAACCAAGTCACGCTTACAAAAAAAAGCAAACCGAATTGAGAACCTCCTCCTTTTTTTAACTCGGTGAAAACAGTGAAAGCCATTCGCCAACAAAACTACTTATTGAAAATCACATTATAGAATTCAGACCAAATTGAAATAATAAACTCCGCTGTTGGCAGTTTCTCACTGTTTTATAATTGGGTCGCCATCAAACCCTTACGCAATTTATATCTTAAAATAGTTAGATCGTTAAAATAAATAAGCTTATAGTTCTCTAGCGTCGTAAAAATGAATAAGCTTATAACGATTTATAGTTAATGTCTCTGTATGTATGTACAAGTTGTTCAAAATGAACCCGGTATTTACATCAATTTACATGATTATGTACAATTGCACAAATAATGTCATAATTAAAAAAATAATATGTATATATGTATTGTGACTTATTATGATTCCGCTAAAGTGGCCTTTGTTTACGATGCCACGACTCAACGCGTCCTGCGTAAAGCAACAACACTTACTGAGCAATATCTCAAGTCCGCCAGATATGACTTATTTTCTGGTCTTGGCTCGATACGCATACTTAAATTCACAGCTCATACTTGCATAAAGTAGATGTCACAAATTGTGTTAATCAGAAAATAACTCATAATGTCTGGCGGCGTTGGAATCTTGGACTAGTAGTATGATCAGAGAAGTTGAAAGAAAGAAATTTAAATTTTCATTTGTTTTTGCTTCTTTGTGATCGTTTGCATAAAGTGATATACAATTCACTCAATAAATAAATACTCACAGCAGTTCCTCTCATCCTGTCCCCAGGGACAGTCCACCTTGCCGTCGCACAGATGCGCCTGCGAGATGCACTGCTGGTTGCCGCAGTGCACCTCTCCGCTGCGCTTGCACACGCGGCAGTTGAGCTCGTCCGAGCGGTCCTGGCAGTCTACGTGGCCGTCGCAGCGCCAGTCGTGCGGGATGCAGCGCCGCACGTCGCATTGGAACCCGGTCGGGCAAACTATATGACACATGGATTAGTCGAAAAGGAGGAAGGGTTTTGGTTTATGAGTAAGTTTGGAATCTAACTTTCATTCCTTAGATCCTGGAGACTCCGTTTCATTTTTGTCAGCACTGATATTATCTAGCAAACAATAGATAAAACAATAGATAAAACTGCTTCTAAAAATTCCTATCCCAACACCTTGCGAATGACGGCCCATTTAAGTTTTGTGATCGGACGAACTGGGGTACGTAAAATAAAATGCAAATATCTTTGAAACCAAGAGACCTACATGCAAATGACTGTATTGCGAAGGTAAACGTTGAGGCTTCTGAAAAACTTACTAAAGCTTTCTAAAAAATTAAGACATTCTGTTCACTAGAAATATGTACCAATTGTCGTAACTGGAGCCTTACCACGAGCTCTTAACGCGATCTAGTTTAGGCTGTGGGAAAAAGACAGAGCTATACAAGTCATCTAGCGCCGTCTCTTTCCCACAGCCTAAACTGGATCGCGTTAAGTGTTCATGGTAGGTCACCTTCTATGTCTCTGTTACCTGGCATAGCGTCTCTGAAACGCGCATCAGCGACTTCTCGATTGCCGAGACACACGTCCGTGTCTGTGGACTCAGGAAATATGTCGCATTGGAGGTAGTCTGGCATCGTCAGACCGAACACTTCTAGGAAGAACCCACAACGACGCATCGTTTCTGTTTGGAAAATATGAATAAATTACTGATTATTTTCGAAGTTATTCCAGGACTCATCCTAGAAAGTAAAAAGTAGGTAAATAATGAATTTCAACAGTGAATTTCAAAAAAACAGTTAAATCAAGATCAACATTGAGAATCAATCAGAGATATAAGTTTTTTTTTTTGCACACGTAACCTTTACGTAAACTTTAGCTATATTTGAATTCACGAATTATTGACATCAAGTTTACTTTTCACATTTTAAAATAAAATATAAAATGATGATCAGACAAAACAAGCAGCACTATTGCCATATAACTGAACAAGGAAGTATCCTGCAAACATCTCACCATGACATAAACTCCTGCAAGGCCGCACCATGTGCCCCAGGGGCCCACATTTGGGAACGAACAGTGAGCACAGGAACAGTGCCGTCAGGTCGTAACATCGGACGTCTACTACTGCTTCGTATACCTCCAGATCCTGCCAATAGAGAACAGATGATAAAAGGACTATATTATGTATACTAAGTTAAGTGGGTACTTAATTAATGTTTGTATACCAATCTGGTGAAAATTACAAGGACTCGATAAACCGTCTATTCATATTATTGTAAAAACTCACATGCTGTTCAAATAAATAATTAATATTCTATTCTATTTTTAGGGCTCTGTACCCAAAGGGCTGTACCCTTTGGGTACAGAGCCCTAAAAATAGAATAGATAGTAGCTCAATAGAGGGATCTCCTTAATTATTATAGGCTTAGCCGTATTTGGGTCCAATAGATATTTATAAGATGTCATTGTCAGAGTTACTCAAAATGGAGAAATAAACCATCCACGCGATGACCGACATCCGCGCGGACGGAGTCGCGGGCGGAAGCTAGTACATAATAATACGGTGTACAGCGATTTTGAAAATCTGAATGTCGTCAGCAACTTTTGATGCTGACTGTACGGAAAACAGGACCCTATTACCCTCCCCTGTACGTCCATCTGTATGTCCGTCTGTCACTAAGTTGTATGTCATGAACCGTTCACAGCACAGATGATGTATTTCTGTAGCCACTATAATAACAAATAGAATAAAAACCGGCCAAGTGCGAGTTGGACTCGCCCATGAAGGGTTCCGTAGCAGCAAGCATAGATTAGAGATATAATTACATATATTGAGATTAGTAAGTAATATACACAAACAATAAAAATAACTTTGTTTTTCATAGTATTTGTATGAATGGCAAAGTTATATTTGCGGTTTTTGAAAATGTACTATATCTCAAAAACTGCTAACTGTATCTCATCCAAACCAATTTTCGTTGGTAGTTTTGGTTGAGGTCTACATTATATATTTTTTTTAGTTTTATCATTCTCTTACTTTAGAAGTTACGGGGGGGGGACACACTTTTTACCACTTTGGAAGTGTCTCTCGCGCAAACTGTTCAGTTTAGAAAAAAATGATGTTAATAACCTCAATATCATTTTTAAAGACCTATTCATAGATACCCCACACGAATGGGTTTGGTGAAAAATTTTTTTTTGAGTTTCAATTCTAAGTATGGGGGGCACCCCCAAAATTTGTTTTGTTTTGATTTTTGTGTGAAAATCCTAATGCGGTTCACATAATACATCTTTCTACCAAGTTTCAACAGGATAGCTCTTATACTTTCGACAAAAAGTGGCTGTGACATACACGGACAGACAGACAGACATGACGAATCTATAAGGGTTCCGTTTTTGCCATTTGGCTACGGAACCCTAAAAACTTAATAAAATAAATTCTGAATCTTTCGTGCACGAGTCTCACTCGTACTTGCCTGGATTTTTATAACCCCACTGAAAATTTAGTTCTTAAACTGATATGTTCGCCAGCACTACCAGTACCTACACCTTAAAACGGGATAATGGGGTTCATAGCACTTGCAGTGTCTAAAATATCGGAATATTAAAACAAGTAGTAAACATAGTTGATATCCCATTTTGAGTTCTATGATAGTGTATCAAAATCAAAAAAACGACCAATTTGAACCATACCACCATCATCTGACGTTTTATATTCACATCATCATCATCATCAGCCGGAAGACGTCCACTGCTGAACAAAGGCCTCCCCCTTAGACCGCCACGCCGCCGAACGACATTCCGCCACTTGCATCCATCGGTTGTCCGAGACTCTCACGATGTCGTCGGTCCACCTAGTGGGAGGCCTGCCTACGCTGCGTCTTCCGGTCCGGTTTTATATATATCCATATACGTTTTAAATAAATATTTATAGTGCTTTGATTTTTATTTTGGTCCTGATCGGTGACGAACACCGATTTCCACATTGACATTATAGTGTCGTAAAGATCTGTTAGCAAGCACCACATGGTAATCTGTTTGTAGTCGGTCGTGTTTGCTGGAGGCTCTAAGAATAGTATGAGAACAAATAGCCCGCCTACGGGTATGATCCCGCCGTTGTCTCCGAGCAACACGACATTTTTAAACTAAGCCTTGTTACAAAAGTTTCTTTGAACAACTAGCTCAGACAGAAACGCACGAGTTCATGTAATTGTATTAATATAATTATACGATCTCGAAACTCTGAACACGTACGCGGGTACGTATTCAGAGTTTTTAATAGGTATTACGTCTTACGTGTAAGAATATAAGCTGCATGTTTTTGTTTTGCGTCTATCGTCTATCAACTCTTCTTTATTAAAATAAAGGTAAGACCGCACTAGGCGGAACTGCGCGACCCGACGCGTTGCTTTGCCACGCAGTTCGGTTGCAGTGCAGTTCCGTTACCGCTAAGTGCGTGATGTCTCGTATAATTTCATATAAAGAACATTTTGACGCGTCGTGTAGCGCAGTTCCGCTGCAGTGCAGTTCCGCCTAGTGCGGTCTTACCTTTAAAGTCAATTGCCACATAAATCACTTCAGAATGTATCTGGCTAATTGTTTTTTGAAGAAAATTTCGAACTGTTCACACACTTTTCTAAGGTAGGTAAACAAAACTACAGAACGCCACTGACGCCACTAGGTACAATCCTGTTACCTAACATAGTGTAATAATGAGATTAAAAAAAAGTGAATCACTGACACCATTTTTCTCTTCACTTATTTTCTAGATTAGACAAGACCTATTTATTCCTCCGTAACAACAAACGCCTTCACAGTCCAAGGACGACGCAATGCCGCGTTTTAATAAACATTGCTCGTTAAAAACGCGCCTTATAATCTGACGTAGATATTTTAGTTGTCGGGCGCGCATTGTTTCCGCGACAATGATTGATTCGCGCGCGAAAGGGTTCCGCTAATGGTTATTGATGTCGCCGCGTCACCCGCTGTTGTGGTCGCTGTGGGTAATATACTGTGAATGAAAACGTTCGTGTATCATTAGGTGCGTCCTAACAGAACGAGCAGCCTCGCGAGGCATTTGCTGCGCGGAGCAGCTCGGTTAGTGTGGACGTGTCTCGGCCGAGAAAAGTGCGCGCGCTACCGCGGGCGATCGACCGAGAGCCCGAGCCATCCAGTGTCGGCTTTTGTTTTGTTCGCGTATATTGTTTCGTGCCTCGGTCGAAAAACAATTAAAATTGCGCGTCGAAATAGAGCAAACAGCGCATTTGCCGCGCTAAGCAAATGCCTCGCGAGGCTGCTCGCTCTGTGTGGACGCACCTATTCTTTATTTGCGGTAATGTAAATCCGATGAATGTGATTTGGGTAATTAAAAAAAGCCGGTTGGCCGTTTAACATCAATGTTTAGGTTTTTTGTTTGTTCTTGTTTACCCGCTATGTTTTGATAAAAGAAATAGGTAAATGTTTTTATCGTAAAAATAGTAATTATAAAAATCAGAAAACCCGTCTGTATACATATTTTTGATAGCTATCTAAAACTGTGAGTAGGTATCCTCCGACTGCACTGACTTTGATCTTTTTTCCAACTTTTCAGTTCACCTTTTATGCAGCCCGCCAGTTTCAGTTGGCCTTTTAGTTATTATTTAGTATCATCACTGTTGGGACACAAGCCTCCTCCCTGTGATAGGGAATGGGCCATGCACGCGGGCCCAGTGCGGGTTGGTATAGTATACACTTAACATTATTATGAAATCACTTAACGAAAGCAAGGCGGCGCGTTTCTCGTGGCCACACCGCGTTTAGAACTGCGGCGAGTGCCCGGCCCGAGTGACGTCAACATAGACGAAAAGGTGTTCGAACTGGTTTGTGCTACGGTTTATTTACAAAGTAGACTTTTATTTTTGTTGTGTATTACTTACATTCCGCCAAACAGTTGTGAGAATGAGTACATGATTTTGTTTGGGATTATAGAACAGCTGTGTAGTAAATATAGTGATATAGTCGTAATCGGCGACTTCAATATGTATTCCTGTCCGATAAACGTGTGTAATTATTTTGAATACTTTCTATCATATTGTGGATTTACTCAGTGCAACACGATCGTTAATTGTAATAATCGATGTTTGGATTTAGTGTTAAGTACGCTTCCTAAGGATGGGAGTGTAAATGTGCGCGAGGCAGGGGCGCCTCTTGTGCCTGTGGATGCCTACCATCCGCCGCTCGATGTGTTAGTCGAGCTACGGGCGCGTCGGGTTCCAGGTTCATTCGCGTACGAGTCGACTTCTGCTTCTGTACCCGCAGGTTGGAATTTTAATAAAGCTGATTTTTTTACTTTATACTCATCAATAGCGGAAATAGATTGGACAGATATTTATGATCTTGATTTAGAGAGGAGTTTAAATTACTTTTATGAAACTATTAACGCGACTATAGATGACTGTGTTCCCAAAAAACAGCGAAGTCGTGTAAGCTCGAAGTATGTTTACCCCGAGTTTTACACTGCTGAAATAATTCGCAACATTCGTGATAAGGCTATACATCACAAACGGTACAAAGCAAGTAAGAGCCAGGATGATTACGAGGCGTTTGCTCTGTGTAGGGCTAAAGTAAAACGGTTGATCAAATTAGCACAAGAGCAACATAGCAACAGGGTTCAAAATCAGCTGCAGAAAGACCCAAAATCATTTTGGAAATATGTAAAGTCCAAAAGGGGTAGTCGAAATCCACAAAGGATTTTAAAAAATGGGGAGGTTTTGTCCGGTGAGCAATGTGTAAAAGAGTTTGCCAAGTACTTTCACTCTGTCTATAGCACGAAACAGCCAGAGTTGAATGTGGCCGCAGCAATAGAAGGGGCGGGTGGTGAGAATGGAGCGGCGAGAATTCATCTGCAGGAACTACAGTTGAAGGATGTGCAAAGTGCGCTTGAACAGCTTAAACCGAAGAGGTCTGCGGGACCGGACGGTATTCTGCCTTACATTTTCAGAGACTGTAGATCTATGCTGGCTGAACCGTTGCTCCATATATTCAATATGTGCCTGAAGACAGCCTCGTTTCCAGATAGATGGAAAACCACTCGTGTCGTGCCCATACCGAAAGGAGGTATAGGTAACGATAACGTTAGTGGCTACAGACCTATTGCAGTACTGTCATCGCCGGCTAAAGTGCTAGAGGGCGCTATTCATAACAGCATTTTTATGCAAGTGAGAGCGCAACTCTCAGATGCACAGCACGGGTTTCGACCAATGAGGAGCACCACCAGTAATTTGCTGAGCTACATGGCTCATGTGCTGCCGATTGTGGACGGTGGGGGTCAAGCTGACGCTGCTTACTTCGACTTTAAAAAAGCATTCGACCTAGTCGATAATGACATCTTGCTCAAAAAGTTAGCAGCTGTTGGTTTCACTCCGCACCTACTTCATTTCTTTGCCAGTTACATGAGGGATAGGCAGCAATACGTAGAGTACGAGGGACACCTGTCAGAGCCGTACTTTACGTGGTCTGGTGTTAGCCAAGGCAGTAACCTCGGGCCTCTGCAATTTATTATTATGATAAACGATTTGCCTAAAGTCGTTAAGGATGCAAATTGTTTATTATTTGCAGACGATCTTAAGTTATCCCTGGCAGTGAGGGGTGATGATGACTGTGCACGCTTACAGAAGGCCATAGATAGTGTAGTTATTTGGAGCAAGGCAAACTTTCTGCAATTTAACATCCAAAAATGTGTCACAATCACTTTCTCGCGTGCACGTAGTCCTATTGTTCACGAGTACAACATTGATGGGATCCCGATGACCAGGGTTACAGAGGTTAGGGACTTAGGAGTTAGTCTTAGCGCGGGGCTTGCGTTTCGTGGTCATGTTGAAAAGTGTTGTAAAAAGGCCTACAGAAATTTAGGGTTTCTTTTGCGTACTGTTCGTGGTTTCACAAATATTACGGCGATTGTCACTTTATACAACACCTTGGTGAGAAGCCAATTAGAATGCAACGCAGTCATCTGGGCTCCACATGAGACTAAATATAGTCTCATGTTGGAGCGAATACAAAATAAGTTTGTAAGATTTTTATATTTGAGGCTCTACGGAGTATATCCTTTTTACCCGCTTATGTATCCAACCTTGTTTATATTAGGCATGGTTGGGTACAACGAGCTGAGAGTTAGGCGTGAGTTTGCACTTGTCTCATATATATTTAAATTAATTAGAGGCAAAACTCATAACGCCGACATTTTAGAATTAGTGTGTCTGAGTGTACCAGACAGATATGTGTGGCGGCGACGGCGACCGCAGCTGCTGGCTGTACCTCGTGGCCGCACAAATCTGTTAAATGAGGCGCCTCTGACGCGGGCACTTCGCACTCTTAACCTCGTAGCAGAGGAGATAGACGTTTTTGCGTGTACTCGGAGTGAATTCACAAGGATGACATTGCATGTAATAAGTTTTAGAAAATAAGTTGTTACTATTAAGTTTGCTTCACTATTGCATTGGGTTATATACCTGTAATAATAGTTGTAAGTGGTTATAAATAAATAAATAAATAAATAAATAAATTATTACAATTGATTGCAAATCCTGGCCCAAGCGGGCAAAAATATCACTCTCCTTCGTTAAAAAGGTAATCACCGGCCAAAGCAACGACATGATACACGAACGTTTTGGGTCATAGTAACAAATTCGATTCTATCTAAATTATAATTAAAATATTGTTTTGTACCCATTAGGGCTCCCACACAAAACTGCGATGCGATGCTACGTCGCATCGCAGGAGGTTGCAATACGAATTTCTGAGATGAAATTTCGTGCGGCCTATCGTAAGGTTCAGGTGACCATACCTTCTAGATAAGATAAGATATATTAATTTGTACTAAGTTTTACATTTTTTAGTTTTGCTTATTATTAAACCATACGATCTTACTAAATAAAAATACATTGAACTAAATAAAATTAAATTACATTAACAAATTCATTGACATGAAATCATTAACGAAAAATATTATTTGTGAGACTTATATAAATGTTTTTTTTTTAATAATTTACAATTCAAAACATATAATCTATACATATAATAAATCTGTAGAAGGGTCAATTCTGTACATTGAAAATATTGAAAAAATAAATAGCGGGGGGTGTTGCTGGATCGATACCAAACCCAAATATGTGATTAAAAAAATTTTTGTCTGTCTGTCTGTCTGTATATGCAGGCATCACGTGAAAACCAACGGTTCGATTTCGATGAAACTTGGTATAATTATACCTTATTATCCTGGGCATAAAATAGGATACTTTTTATCCTGAAAAAATACGTAGAAAAAAAAAATCTGTAACAAACCCTATTATGGAACCACTGGCGACACCTATTATCAAGTAGAACATACGCCACGCCTGCCTCCATTGATTTCTGAAAAGGTTCCACCACTCACCACTAGATGGCGTTGTGCCTATGACGCGCATTTCTGAATCGCGGTGTTAAGATTCTCCGAGAGTTAATGACTACCGCGACTTTATTATTTTTCCGTGTGACTTAACTAGCAGTGCACTTGCGGGCTACGTCCTAATTGGAATAGCTACACAAGACTCGGTTACTAAGTTTTATCATAAAGTTAAACAGTAATACAATTCCGTTATTTTTGGTTTAGAGGACCAAAAACCCGTGCTTTTCAGCGCGACCTTTTTGATTACTGTTCCGATCAGTTATTTGTAAATACAAGGTCGGAATTACTATGAAAAAAATACTTACTACAGAACGCGAGCTCAACAGCTGGCAGCAGTAGCTCAATGGATCTCCTTAATTATTATAGGCTAGCTATTTGGGTCCAATAGATATTTATAAGATGTCATTGTCAGAGTTACTCAAAATGGAGAAATAAACCATCCACGCGAAGACCGACATCCGCGCGGACGGAGTCGCGGGCGGAAGCTAGTATTTTTAATAATTCTATTCAAACTGCATAAAAAAATAATATATTGTTCAGAGTTTCACAGGACTGTCTCAAAGCGGACTGAAATGTTGTCACTAAGTATGACTTCACATCGCAAATATGCACGATGCGAATCAGATCGCAAGTTTTTGCGATGCATTCGTGCGAGATCGCAAACATTTGCGATGCGATGCGAATTCGCGGTTTTGTGTGGAGCCCTTTACTTGAGTAAGTATCGCTGCGTTCACAAGTTGTCAAGGTAATTTTTATCACAACATGTTCTGGGCAGTTCCTATCATTTGTTTTCTTCACTTTCGCAAAGCCCGTGGTCGCGGGACTTGCCGAATTACAGTAACCCTGGAACATAAAGGGCTACTGAAGGACAGCGTGGATTTCAGTAGTGCGAGTCTGACAGTCCCTCCCGCCCTGCCCTGGGAGGACTTATTTGATCATTTTACCACGATAAAAAAAAGCCCGTGACTCTTATACGGGTACACAATACATGTGCTAGGAGAATCAGTTTCCAATAATGATCAATTACCGCGAAATAATCTATGTACTTAAAAGTTATTCCAATATTCGTATGATATTATTACTGCGACTGCGAGGCGTGACCTGACACTTGGCGCAGAGATTAGCGGCCGGCGAGCGACGAGCACAAATTAATTGCCCCATAAGCCCTTTGATCTGAGCCTACTAGGTTTTCGATCAATTAATTGTCGTTAAGAGGATTTTAAAGAAAGTTAACTGCATGGACCAAGCAAGGCTGTGTCGTGGTCGTGGAATACTGTATATAAACGGATAAAAACGGGATATTTACGATATTTTTTTTTTTGCGTTTCACATGTAGTTCCACTCAGTTGACAAAAACTTAGAAAGCGTTCAGTCTCCACAATTCGTAACGACATGTATTGCATTTATACAGGGTGATTTGTAATTCGATGCGGTCCTTGAAATGGGTGATACTAGACCTTATTTGCAACAATTTTAACCCAGACAACATGGGGTTTAAACTGACTGGTTTTGGAGATATCGAACTTTAAAGGTTTTTCGAAAAATTTCTACCTCTCTTGGGAAATTTAGTGTCATAAAGTTTATGACACTTAATTACCCAAGATATGATTAGTTTTATAACAAACTTGTATTCACTAGATTCAGTCGTTCATATTCTATCAGAAAAGTATAAATTCTAAGTGGTGACCATCGTAACTTTCTAACAATAAGCACTTAATGATGGAGACGTAGAAATTTTTCGAAAAACCTTTAAAGTTCGATATCTCCAAAACCAGTCAGTTTAGACCCCTGTTTGACGGGGTTAAAATTGTTGCTTATTAAACAAGGTCTAGTATCACCCATTTCAAGGACCGTATCGAATTGCAAATCACCCTGTATACTTTCTGGATCGTTCTAGTAACAAGATCAACGTGACATTGTTATATAAACATAACATATTCAACAGTCTGCTCATGTTTATAAGCTACTAGCTTTTCCCAGCGGCTTCGCTCGCCCCCCCACCCCCCCCCCCCCCCCCTTATTGCCTATGTCACTCAGGAACAAAGCAGCAAAGGTGAAAGAAATCGGTCCAGTAGTTTTTGAGTTTATCCATCACAAACAAACAAAAATACAAAGTTTTCCTCTTTATAATATTAGTGTAGATAGTAGGTATTTAAAGCAGCTATTTATGAATCCTACTATCCTATCTTATGCTACTATCCAGAAACCACTGAACGGATTTGAATGAAGTTTGGTACACGGGCGGTATAATATGTATAACGTGGTATAACACATAGGATAGTTTTTATCCCAATTTTATGTTTCCGTGGAACAATTTTCGAGTTGTAGCGAGTGAAGCCGCTGGCAACGGCTAGTAAAGATAGGTATATAGCAAAAACTGAGTTCCAGGTTGGTAAAAAATATATTAAGTAAGTAAGGGCGAGGCCAAACGAGCGTATTTTTTGAGTTGTGAGTCGCAGAATTTCGGTCGCTTTCATAGAAAAAATTTGCGTCGCGATAGAGTCGTCTTTTGTTTTGTATAAAAGCGATCGAAATTCTGCGACTCACGACTCAAAAATTACGCTCGTTTGGCCTCACCCTAATTGTAAGGTTTTTAACTACGTTGATTGCAATGGGCTTGCTCACAATTTCATGGAACTAACTTATAAAAATGCGGGCGTATTTTTAGGTACACTGTTAAGGATCTATGTAAATCATGAAGACACATAAAAAATAAAATAATATTATTGTATATTACAAAAATATCGTGTTTCGTTACTCAACAGTTTTAAAATCCCGCCAAAACACTTGAATACATTACAGGTCGGCTAATTAACGACCCCGCGGGACCCGCCAAGTGTCTGTTAAAGCCTGTTAATGGCATTTTAACGATTCACCTTGGATTCGGGCAATTAAACTCATTGCCCAGTAATGCCCAGAAGTAGATGGGCAACGTCTTTAGACCTTCGGCTTCGTACAGTTTGGAACCCTTGTGATGGAACATTGTTTCTACTCGGTGATTTCACTGAGCTTTTAAAATAAATGTTAATGTGTTCAAGTGGTTAATGCTAATTAAAGCTTTTTTTAATGAAGTTTTAACTGATAATAAAATTAAAATTTGTAGGATTAAAATAATTTCATGTTTCGTATGTAGTAGGTACGTACGTGACTTTTATTCTATTTGAACAAAGGATGTTAACACTGTTGGGCCTAAGCCTCTCCTGATTAATTTTCACCAGAAAGGTATTAACGTTGGAAATATAAAGTGTAATAAAGATAGGAATTAATTTAATTTTTTTATTTTATCCTCTTATTTCAGATTTTCAATGAAAAACTTCGAATAATAATGCGCTTTTAAAAAAATCTGATATCCAAGTAAGCAATAACGGAGCCATGCGAACAACATCACCGGATACCCATTATTGTTGTATAACCTCGGACAAACATATAACAACATACAACATAGAAATACGGGTCTAACTGACAACCTTGTTTTTTGGAAGTCGGTTGAAAATAACTAACAACATTTGAGCGGCGATCTTGTCGCCAATATTAATTAAAAACAGAATTTACAAATCAAGAACCACTTATCACCAAACTCAATTTCCCGCCGCTGTTTGTTCGTACGGCAATTTGACTAATATGACTAGCAAACGAAACTCATCCAATTTGAAACTCGACGTATCGAACCTTTGACTTGCCGTATTTGACTTTAAAACAAGTCCAGGGGCTTGCGTATCGATATTTATTTGTGTGGGGTTCCTAAAACTAAGCAAATAACCCGTTTTCGAGGGGTCCCTCCAGATACAGTAAATCAGTAATTATAGTACGTAGCTAGGATTGACCGACTATTGATGCTTTGATAATAATAATTGTTTTGACTTCTGTGATGTGATAGTTCTGCTAAAGCTTTTCAATGAGCTTTCTTCGTCGGATTATTTATCAATATAAAGCAGATATCATGTTTTTCAAGGAATTCTGTCATCACTATAAATTCCAATAGCTAATGAAAAATATTTTCAAAGGACGCGTTTACGAATCTGACAAAAATAAGCAGTTTTTCGGTACATTTTGCGGGAAAATGATACAAAACCAAATGTAACTAATAATTACCACAGATAGATTACTCCTTAATCTTCAAATGGTAGCAATTTTTTCTTCGAAAATTTTGGTTAATAATATTGTAAAAAGTAATTTCCGTTACCTCTTCACACAAATTTGACGAAATCGTACTGACTTTAGGGACATTTTTCTTTTATTTAATAACATAAATTTATGTATTTAAAAATATTTTATGTAAGCAGACATGTTCAACTCAAAAAGGTAGCAAAAAAAAAACTAACAAAATGTTACAATACGCTCAGAAAACAAAAAAATTGAGTCTTATTTTTTCACATATTTAGCGGTAACACGTGATTCTTATTGGATTGAAATAAGGGTTATTTTACTGGTCACTGTCTTGATTTATTGCACAAAAATTTGTAATGAAATATTAGTCTGCGCTCGGCCGCCGTCGTGAGTGGACACTGTGACGCTTGTAAGCAGCTCCTCGTATAGGAAAAGATCGCTGTACGAATACAAAATATTTGACCTAACAAACTTGATCCTTCACGCATTCTGCACGGACTACGGACAACCAAGGTAAGATTTTATTCACAGTTTCTTATATGTACTTATAAATTTCATATTTAGTTTCGGACTTGATGGAGTGACCTGAAATGTACTTCGAAGACTGCTACTGGAACTAATAGACGAGTAGAGCTAGGTGTGTCGAGTTTGGGCTCGTTTTGTTAGTTATGTTGAGACCTTACCTCCGGACTTGATGGAGAGACCTGCTGGTGTACTTCGAAGACTGCTACTGGAACTATTATACGAGTAGAGCTAGGTGTGTCGAGTTTGGGCTCGTTTTGTTAGTTATGTTGAGACCTTACCTCCGGACTTGATGGACAAACCTGCAGGTGTACTTCGAAGACTGCTACTGGAACTAATAGACGAGTAGAGCTAGGTGTGTCGAGTTTGGGCTCGTTTTGTTAGTTATGTTGAGACCTTACCTCCGGACTTGATGGAGAAACCTGCTGGTGTACTTCGAAGACTGCTACTAGAACTAATAGACGAGTAGAGCTAGATGTGTCGTGTTTGGGCTCGTTTTGTTAGTTATGATGAGATCTTACCTCCGGACTTGAGGGACTGACCTGAAGGTCTACTTCTGTGACTCCGACTGGAACTCCTCGACGGATCGAATTAGATGTGTCGTGTTTGGGCTCGTTTTGTTAGTTACGATGAGACCTTACCTCCTGTCTTGATGGAGTGACCTGAAGGTCTACTTCTGTGACCCCTACTGGAACTCCTCGACAGATCGAACTAGATGTGTCGTGTTTGGGCTCGTTTTGTTAGTTATGATGAGATCTTACCTCCGGACTTGAGGGACTGACCTGAAGGTCTACTTCTGTGACTCCTACTGGAACTCCTCGACGGATCGAACTACATGTGTCGAGTTTGGGCTCTTTTTGTTAGTTATGTTGAGACCTTACCTCCGGACTTGATGGAGAGACCTGCTGGTGTACTTCGAAGACTGCTACTGGAACTAATAGACGAGTAGAGCTAGGTGTGTCGAGTTTGGGCTCGTTTTGTTAGTTATGATGAGATCTTACCTCCAGACTTGATGGAGTGACATGAACGTCTACTTCGGTGATTGTAACTGGAACTCGGCGACGGATCGAACTAGATGTGTCGTGTTTGGGCTCGTTTTGTTAGTTATGATGAGATCTTACCTCCGGACTTGAGGGACTGACCTGAAGGTCTACTTCTGTGACTCCTACTGGAACTCCTCGACGGATCGAACTAGATGTGTCGTGTTTGGGCTCGTTTTGTTAGTTATGATGAGATCTTACCTCCAGACTTGATGGAGTGACATGAACGTCTACTTCGGTGATTGTAACTGGAACTCGGCGACGGATCGAACTAGATGTGTCGTGTTTGGGCTCGTTTTGTTAGTTATGATGAGATCTTACCTCCGGACTTGAGGGACTGACCTGAAGGTCTACTTCTGTGACTCCTACTGGAACTCCTCGACGGATCGAACTAGATGTGTCGTGTTTGGGCTCGTTTTGTTAGTTATGATGAGATCTTACCTCCGGACTTGAGGGACTGACCTGAAGGTCTACTTCTGTGACTCCTACTGGAACTCCTCGACGGATCGAACTACATGTGTCGAGTTTGGGCTCTTTTTGTTAGTTATGTTGAGACCTTACCTCCGGACTTGATGGAGAGACCTGCTGGTGTACTTCGAAGACTGCTACTGGAACTAATAGACGAGTAGAGCTAGGTGTGTCGAGTTTGGGCTCGTTTTGTTAGTTATGTTGAGACCTTACCTCCGGACTTGAGGGACTGACCTGAAGGTCTACTTCTGTGACTCCTACTGGAACTCCTCGACGGATCGAACTACATGTGTCGAGTTTGGGCTCGTTTTGTTAGTTATGAGGTGACCTTACCTCCTGCCTTGATGACGTGACCTGAAGGGCTACTTCTGTGACTCCTACTGGAACTCCTCGACGGATCGAACTAGATGTGTCGTGTTTGGGCTCGTTTTGTTAGTTATGATGAGATCTTACCTCCAGACTTGATGGAGTGACATGAACGTCTACTTCGGTGATTGTAACTGGAACTCGGCGACGGATCGAACTAGATGTGTCGTGTTTGGGCTCGTTTTGTTAGTTATGATGAGATCTTACCTCCGGACTTGAGGGACTGACCTGAAGGTCTACTTCTGTGACTCCTACTGGAACTCCTCGACGGATCGAACTACATGTGTCGAGTTTGGGCTCGTTTTGTTAGTTATGTTGAGACCTTACCTCCGGACTTGATGGAGAGACCTGCTGGTGTACTTCGAAGACTGCTACTGGAACTAATAGACGAGTAGAGCTAGGTGTGTCGAGTTTGGGCTCGTTTTGTTAGTTATGTTGAGACCTTACCTCCGGACTTGAGGGACTGACCTGAAGGTCTACTTCTGTGACTCCTACTGGAACTCCTCGACGGATCGAACTACATGTGTCGAGTTTGGGCTCGTTTTGTTAGTTATGAGGTGACCTTACCTCCTGCCTTGATGACGTGACCTGAAGGGCTACTTCTGTGACTCCTACTGGAACTCCTCGACGGATCGAACTAGATGTGTCGTGTTTGGGCTCGTTTTGTTAGTTATGATGAGATCTTACCTCCAGACTTGATGGAGTGACATGAACGTCTACTTCGGTGATTGTAACTGGAACTCGGCGACGGATCGAACTAGATGTGTCGTGTTTGGGCTCGTTTTGTTAGTTATGATGAGATCTTACCTCCGGACTTGAGGGACTGACCTGAAGGTCTACTTCTGTGACTCCTACTGGAACTCCTCGACGGATCGAACTACATGTGTCGAGTTTGGGCTCGTTTTGTTAGTTATGTTGAGACCTTACCTCCGGACTTGATGGAGAAACCTGCTGGTGTACTTCGAAGACTGCTACTGGAACTAATAGACGAGTAGAGCTAGATGTGTCGTGTTTGGGCTCGTTTTGTTAGTTATGATGAGATCTTACCTCCGGACTTGAGGGACTGACCTGAAGGTCTACTTCTGTGACTCCGACTGGAACTCCTCGACGGATCGAATTAGATGTGTCGTGTTTGGGCTCGTTTTGTTAGTTACGATGAGACCTTACCTCCTGTCTTGATGGAGTGACCTGAAGGTCTACTTCTGTGACCCCTACTGGAACTCCTCGACAGATCGAACTAGATGTGTCGTGTTTGGGCTCGTTTTGTTAGTTATGATGAGATCTTACCTCCGGACTTGAGGGACTGACCTGAAGGTCTACTTCTGTGACTCCTACTGGAACTCCTCGACGGATCGAACTACATGTGTCGAGTTTGGGCTCTTTTTGTTAGTTATGTTGAGACCTTACCTCCGGACTTGATGGAGAGACCTGCTGGTGTACTTCGAAGACTGCTACTGGAACTAATAGACGAGTAGAGCTAGGTGTGTCGAGTTTGGGCTCGTTTTGTTAGTTATGTTGAGACCTTACCTCCGGACTTGAGGGACTGACCTGAAGGTCTACTTCTGTGACTCCTACTGGAACTCCTCGACGGATCGAACTACATGTGTCGAGTTTGGGCTCGTTTTGTTAGTTATGAGGTGACCTTACCTCCTGCCTTGATGACGTGACCTGAAGGGCTACTTCTGTGACTCCTACTGGAACTCCTCGACGGATCGAACTAGATGTGTCGTGTTTGGGCTCGTTTTGTTAGTTATGATGAGATCTTACCTCCAGACTTGATGGAGTGACATGAACGTCTACTTCGGTGATTGTAACTGGAACTCGGCGACGGATCGAACTAGATGTGTCGTGTTTGGGCTCGTTTTGTTAGTTATGATGAGATCTTACCTCCGGACTTGAGGGACTGACCTGAAGGTCTACTTCTGTGACTCCTACTGGAACTCCTCGACGGATCGAACTAGATGTGTCGTGTTTGGGCTCGTTTTGTTAGTTATGATGAGATCTTACCTCCGGACTTGAGGGACTGACCTGAAGGTCTACTTCTGTGACTCCTACTGGAACTCCTCGACGGATCGAACTACATGTGTCGAGTTTGGGCTCTTTTTGTTAGTTATGTTGAGACCTTACCTCCGGACTTGATGGAGAGACCTGCTGGTGTACTTCGAAGACTGCTACTGGAACTAATAGACGAGTAGAGCTAGGTGTGTCGAGTTTGGGCTCGTTTTGTTAGTTATGTTGAGACCTTACCTCCGGACTTGAGGGACTGACCTGAAGGTCTACTTCTGTGACTCCTACTGGAACTCCTCGACGGATCGAACTACATGTGTCGAGTTTGGGCTCGTTTTGTTAGTTATGAGGTGACCTTACCTCCTGCCTTGATGACGTGACCTGAAGGGCTACTTCTGTGACTCCTACTGGAACTCCTCGACGGATCGAACTAGATGTGTCGTGTTTGGGCTCGTTTTGTTAGTTATGATGAGATCTTACCTCCAGACTTGATGGAGTGACATGAACGTCTACTTCGGTGATTGTAACTGGAACTCGGCGACGGATCGAACTAGATGTGTCGTGTTTGGGCTCGTTTTGTTAGTTATGATGAGATCTTACCTCCGGACTTGAGGGACTGACCTGAAGGTCTACTTCTGTGACTCCTACTGGAACTCCTCGACGGATCGAACTACATGTGTCGAGTTTGGGCTCGTTTTGTTAGTTATGTTGAGACCTTACCTCCGGACTTGATGGAGAGACCTGCTGGTGTACTTCGAAGACTGCTACTGGAACTAATAGACGAGTAGAGCTAGGTGTGTCGAGTTTGGGCTCGTTTTGTTAGTTATGTTGAGACCTTACCTCCGGACTTGAGGGACTGACCTGAAGGTCTACTTCTGTGACTCCTACTGGAACTCCTCGACGGATCGAACTACATGTGTCGAGTTTGGGCTCGTTTTGTTAGTTATGAGGTGACCTTACCTCCTGCCTTGATGACGTGACCTGAAGGGCTACTTCTGTGACTCCTACTGGAACTCCTCGACGGATCGAACTAGATGTGTCGTGTTTGGGCTCGTTTTGTTAGTTATGATGAGATCTTACCTCCAGACTTGATGGAGTGACATGAACGTCTACTTCGGTGATTGTAACTGGAACTCGGCGACGGATCGAACTAGATGTGTCGTGTTTGGGCTCGTTTTGTTAGTTATGATGAGATCTTACCTCCGGACTTGAGGGACTGACCTGAAGGTCTACTTCTGTGACTCCTACTGGAACTCCTCGACGGATCGAACTACATGTGTCGAGTTTGGGCTCGTTTTGTTAGTTATGTTGAGACCTTACCTCCGGACTTGATGGAGAGACCTGCTGGTGTACTTCGAAGACTGCTACTGGAACTAATAGACGAGTAGAGCTAGGTGTGTCGAGTTTGGGCTCGTTTTGTTAGTTATGTTGAGACCTTACCTCCGGACTTGATCACGTGACCTGAAGGTCTACTTCTGTGACTCCGACTGGAACTCCTCG
This sequence comes from Agrotis exclamationis, assembly GCA_950005045.1. NCBI lineage: Eukaryota > Metazoa > Arthropoda > Insecta > Lepidoptera > Noctuidae > Agrotis > Agrotis exclamationis. Next base: position 26,931,578 of record OX465418.1, on the reverse strand, counting down.
ACGGATCGAACTAGATGTGTCGTGTTTGGGCTCGTTTTGTTAGTTACGATGAGATCTTACCTCCGGACTTGAGGGACTGACCTGAAGGTCTACTTCTGTGACTCCTACTGGAACTCCTCGACGGATCGAACTAGATGTGTCGTGTTTGGGCTCGTTTTGCTAGTTATGATGAGATCTTACCTCCGGACTTGATGGACTGACCTGAAGGTCTACTTCTGTGACTCCTACTGGAACTCCTCGACGGATCGAACTAGATGTGTCGTGTTTGGGCTCGTTTTGTTAGTTATGATGAGATCTTACCTCCAGACTTGATGGAGTGACCTGAAGGTCTACTTCTGTGACTCCGACTGGAACTCCTCGACGGATCGAACTAGATGTGTCGTGTTTGGGCTCGTTTTGTTAGTTACGATGAGATCTTACCTCCGGACTTGAGGGACTGACCTGAAGGTCTACTTCTGTGACTCCTACTGGAACTCCTCGACGGATCGAACTAGATGTGTCGTGTTTGGGCTCGTATTGCTAGTTATGATGAGATCTTACCTCCGGACTTGAGGGACTGACCTGAAGGTCTACTTTTGTGACTCCTACTGGAACTCCTCGACGGATCGAACTAGATGTGTCGTGTTTGGGCTCGTTTTGCTAGTTATGATGAGATCTTACCTCCGGACTTGAGGGACTGACCTGAAGGTCTACTTCTGTGACTCCTACTGGAACTCCTCGACGGATCGAACTAGATGTGTCGTGTTTGTGTCAGTGGCATAACTTTCAGAGCTAACGAGCTCAAACTCGACACATCTAGTTCGATCCGTCGCCGAGTTCCAGTTACAATCACCGAAGTAGACGTTCAGGTCACCCCATCAAGGCAGGAGGTAAGGTCACCTCATAACTACCAAAACGAGCCCAAACACGACACATCTATTTCGATCCATCGAGGAGTTCCAGTAGGAGTCACAGAAGCAGACCTTCAGGTCACTCCATCAAGTCTGGAGGTAAGATCTCATCATAACTAACAAAACGAGCCCAAACACGACACATCTAGTTTGATCCGTCGCCGAGTTCCAGTTACAATCACCGAAGTAGACGTTCAGGTCACTCCATCAAGTCTGGAGGTAAGATCTCATCATAACTAACAAAACGAGCCCAAACTCCATCAAGACAGGAGGTAAGATCTCATCATAACTAAAAAAACGAGCCCAAACACGACACATCTAGTTCGATCCGTCGAGGAGTTCCAGTAGGAGTCACAGAAGTAGACCTTCAGGTCAGTCCCTCAAGTCCAGAGGTAAGATCTCATCATAACTAGCAAAACGAGCCCAAACACGACACATCTAGTTCGATCCGTCGAGGAGTTCCAGTAGGAGTCACAGAAGCAGACCTTCAGGCCACTCCATCAAGACAGGAGGTAAGATCTCATCATAACTAACAAAACGAGCCCAAACACGACACATCTAGTTCGATCCGTCGAGGAGTTCCAGTAGGAGTCACAGAAGTAGACCTTCAGGTCAGTCCCTCAAGTCCGGAGGTAAGATCTCATCATAACTAGCAAAACGAGCCCAAACACGACACATCTAGTTCGATCCGTCGAGGAGTTCCAGTAGGAGTCACAGAAGTAGACCTTTAGGTCAGTCCCTCAAGTCCGGAGGTAAGATCTCATCATAACTAGCAAAACGAGCCCAAACACGACACATCTAGTTCGATCCGTCGAGGAGTTCCAGTAGGAGTCACAGAAGTAGACCTTCAGGTCAGTCCCTCAAGTCCGGAGGTAAGATCTCATCATAACTAGCAAAACGAGCCCAAACACGACACATCTAGTTCGATCCGTCGAGGAGTTCCAGTAGGAGTCACAGAAGTAGACCTTCAGGTCAGTCCCTCAAGTCCGGAGGTAAGATCTCATCGTAACTAACAAAACGAGCCCAAACACGACACATCTAGTTCGATCCGTCGAGGAGTTCCAGTCGGAGTCACAGAAGTAGACCTTCAGGTCACTCCATCAAGTCTGGAGGTAAGATCTCATCACAACTAACAAAACGAGCCCAAACACGACACATCTAGTTCGATCCGTCGAGGAGTTCCAGTAGGAGTCACAGAAGTAGACCTTCAGGTCAGTCCCTCAAGTCCGGAGGTAAGATCTCATCATAACTAGCAAAACGAGCCCAAACACGACACATCTAGTTCGATCCGTCGAGGAGTTCCAGTAGGAGTCACAGAAGTAGACCTTCAGGTCAGTCCCTCAAGTCCGGAGGTAAGATCTCATCGTAACTAACAAAACGAGCCCAAACACGACACATCTAGTTCGATCCGTCGAGGAGTTCCAGTCGGAGTCACAGAAGTAGACCTTCAGGTCACGTGATCAAGTCCGGAGGTAAGGTCTCAACATAACTAACAAACCGAGCCCAAACTCGACACACCTAGCTCTACTCGTCTATTAGTTCCAGTAGCAGTCTTCGAAGTACACCAGCAGGTCTCTCCATCAAGTCCGGAGGTAAGGTCTCAATATAACTAACAAAACGAGCCCAAACTCGACACATGTAGTTCGATCCGTCGAGGAGTTCCAGTAGGAGTCACAGAAGTAGACCTTCAGGTCAGTCCCTCAAGTCCGGAGGTAAGATCTCATCATAACTAGCAAAACGAGCCCAAACACGACACATCTAGTTCGATCCGTCGAGGAGTTCCAGTAGGAGTCACAGAAGCAGACCTTCAGGTCACTCCATCAAGTCTGGAGGTAAGATCTCATCATAACTAACAAAACGAGCCCAAACACGACACATCTAGTTCGATCCATCGAGGAGTTCCAGTAGGAGTCACAGAAGTAGCCCTTCAGGTCACGTCATCAAGGCAGGAGGTAAGGTCACCTCATAACTAACAAAACGAGCCCAATCTCGACACATGTAGTTTGATCCGTCGTGGAGTTCCAGTAGGAAGTAGATCTTCAGGTCACTCCATCAAGTTTGCAGGTGAGGTTTCATCTTAGCCAACAAGTACATATTACTTAAAAAAAAATTACAATTTTCATCGTATCAAAATTAGTTCACTTGACTATTTATTCCCGCAGCTAACACGCTAACGCTTGTGTGTGTGACTTGTGTCTATGTAGTAGTTCAATTCTCAACTTGTCATTTTTGCATATACGTCCTTAAGGACACAAGGCGAAGTGCGAGTGGGACTCGAACGAAGGGTTTCATAATTATCATTATCTATGAAAACGGCAAAAAATCATATATGTTGTAATAATAAGTTTATAATAATAATAAGTTTATTTCGTAAGCAAACAGGTTTTAACAAATACATTTTAGAGACCTTCTTTTAAGTATACCTGTGACAGAAGATCACAAAATTTGTATGGGAGTTAAATGTTTGTTTTTTTTTTTATATTATGGGGTTAAAGGTTTTTTATTCTGTTTTTATAGTATTTGTTGTTGTAGGGAGGGATAATATTCGCAAAGTGGCTGATAACAGTCATAAATTAATTCATTTTTTTATTCATTATCAAAAATTTTATATCACATTCATTATCAAAAAAAAAATTATGGTTTCTATAAACGTAAAAAGGTTTGAAGCTTTTTAGGGTTACCAAAACCTACCCAAAGGCCGCCAAACGGGAACTTATTACTACAGACTCCGCTGTCCGTTTGTCTGTTTTTATGTCTATCCGTCTATCACCAGGCTGTATCTCATGAACCGTGATAGTTAAGTACACAGTATAAACCCATTGAACGGGATTTTATTAGGCTAGATAGATTTAATTTAAATTAGGTAAAAAATAAACAACTTTTCAAATGTACTAAGTTATTTTTTCCCACGTTTTTATACACTCACTTTTCTTGTTTGTTTGTTTGTTTGTCGTTCCGGTTGGACTTTTGCAACTCAATTTTGAGGCACTTCCCGATAAGCTAGCAGGCTGAAATTTTGTACACGCTTTGAGTTCTGATGACAATACATGACTAGCTAAGAAACGTCATAACAAATCCAATATGGCGGCCTCCCCAAGATGGTGGACTGGCTGTTTGAAACCCACCCCCATGATATGGGTATCAAATGAAAGGGTTTGCTGTCAGGAATACAAAAAAAATAGTCACATGACTTAAATTCAATATGGCGGACATCCAAGATGGCAGGCAGGCTATTTGAAATGCACCCCTATGATATGGATATCAAATGAAAGGGTTTGCTATCAGGAGTACGAAAAAAATAGTCACGTGACTTAAATCCAATATGGCGGACGGCCAAGATGGTACACTGGCTGTTTGAAATCTACCCCCATGATATGGGTATCAAATGAAACGGTTTGCTGTCAGGAGTACGAAAAAAATAGTCATGTGACTTAAATCCAATATGGCGGACGTCCAAGATGGCGGAGAGGCTTTGAAGCACTTCCCGATGAGCTAGCAGGCTGAAATTTTCAGGGTAGCTTCAAACCCGATGAAAAGTGATAAAAATAATAAAATAATTAATAGATTAAAAAAATCTAAAAACCCACGTTTTTAAATGTCCTAAAAATAAGAAAATAACCCTACGGGGCTGAGAGAGGGGCCACTCAAAACGTGGGGGCGTATCTTTGCAAGTTACACGCACGATCTATACACGTCGTGTAAATATATCCCATAAATAATCCCTTAAATAATATACGCCCCCACGTTTTGAGTGGCCCCTCTCTCAGCCCCGTAGGGTTATTTTCTTATTTTTAGGACATTTAAAAACGTGGGTTTTTAGATTTTCTTAATCTATTAATTTTCTTAACTACATATCCCTTCACTTTGTGTGATCCAAAATGCATTTGGCTGGTTTTTATTTTACATAAAACAACATGATATTTTAACCCCTCGGCACGGTTTGGTTTTGTCGTTTTCTACGGAACACTAATTAAAATATCAAAACAAATTTTCGCCTTTTATAATGTCATATTACAGTTTTTAACTAGGTAGGTACATTCTGAACAATCTATGATTGATAAAAGTTCCACGACCACAAACCTGCTGAGCATCCCTCTGTCCAAAGTGTCCGATATAGTTGGGGAACACAGTGAAGTTGTAGGGTATCCTGTGCTGGTGGCAGAAGTTCACGATGACGGGCAGGCACACGCCCGGCGCGGGGTTCCGGGAGCCCGGCGGGTCGGTCGGCGCCGGCCACGTCACCACCGTGGACCGGTTCACGACCTGCGACACGTACTGGGGACAAGAAACCAGGTTTGGTATTATTCGCTCAGGTAACTTAAGTAGGTAGTACATTGATGGTGTAAAAAAAAAACAGAAAAAAATCTTTGCCCTACATAAGGTGCGTATGCGTTTACAGACATTTAAGCTCCCATACACAAAAAAACAGACCCAGAACACGTACTTGTAGGCAAAAGAATTATTTGTTCCCTGCCGGAATCGACCCGGTAACACACGGTGTAGCATTCACTGTGCCAACCATGCCGTTCTAATGTTTTTCCATTTTTTATAAAAAAAACTTGTGAAACTGATACCATTATTATTAATTACATAAAAAAGGTACTTTCATCTCCTATGAGATAGATTTAAACCCTCAAGACCGTGAGCACCAACAGGTACTTTCCTCAAGAAAATCCTTTACAAAATTTCTTAAGCCCAAAAAACAATATGTATCCACAAGAACGCGTCCTTCACAATATGCCCATTGTTGAAACTCACACAAAACAGACAAAGACGCCAGGTAAGACGGAATTGTTGCCCAAAGCCTGAGCTCCGACGAGCAACGAGCACAATAATTGTTTTGTTAGCAATGCTTTGCCTTTCCTACGTTTTTGTGGGCGGAGCGGCTTTCAGCTGTATTGCAAGTGCTTCAGTAATTGAGTTGCTTCGTTTTGTTGATTTTTACATTGTGAAAAATTGCCCGGTTTTTCTAAAGGGTGAGTAAAATACTCCAACTTCGTTTAACAGAGTTGAAGTCAGTGCAAATAAAAACAAAATTTCGTTTTGTCGCAATTTTCCTATTTTTTGAGAATTCACGAATTATGGTTCATTATGTTGAGAATGTTTTATGTACCTCACAATCTGATTTAATCTCATATTGCTGCTACACAAAGCAGTGGGTTATGAAAGGAATTGTTTGTTAATTCATGATTATTGTAAGGTTGTGCGACGTTTTCAGGATATAGGAGCTTATCAAAATATCACCTAGAATTACATAATAACCTAAGTTAATGAACAAATCATTCATTAACTTATGTGTTGACAAAATTAGACCCAATTATAAAAGTAAACACACCCGGACTCATGATGTGAGTCTTGCATGAACCAATCCAACTCTCATACAGATACTGAGTGTGTATTCCAGCTTCAAGAACTCTATGGAGAGGTGGGAAGTGCATTCGTGCTCGGATATCTCACCTGTACGGCTGGGTTAGCTCTGAAGTAGGCGAACAGCGCCCCAGTGATGGCGAGCAGTGCCACCGCGTTGAGTGCGAGCTGCATCAGTCTGAATTTGTGCGGGTGGGCGTCCGTGCTGGCGCCGCGCATGTCGCGGAGCATCTGGTGGGGAATTATAGGATTTAGTTAGGTACTTGATATAAATCTTAATAGTTATGTACATAATTATGAGATATTAGGGATTATGTGTTGTACACATGTTCAGGTTCGAGTCGGCTATGACTCAATTCAGTCGGAACAATATGCAGTAGGTAAAGGCGCTTTCCTCAGCTCGGTTTGTGCCTAGTTGACATTTAAACATAAATCAGTTATATGAAGAACTAATTTGCTCATCAGTACGTTAATGAAGGATGAATTGTTTCAGAATCTGTTGTTGTTGTTGTTGTCAGAATATAGTGTCTATGGAACAGGTGTGTTGTGGCTTACATTGGTACTATACGTATAGTAATCTGATGATTAAATATTCTTTTGCAAAGAAAAGACAAGACGACCGAATGATCAGATATTTAAAAAAAACCGTAAATGAAATACATAAAAGGCATAGGTACTTCAGTTGGGAAGGTTCCGGTTTTCAACTTCTACTCATTCTAACTTGAGGTGTTAAAATGGTGTAAAATGTTTCAATAGTCATTAATTATAGAAATGGTTTGGTTTGTTCAAACACGTCAACGTTAGTTTTTATTCAGTTTCATGAGTCGAGGTCCTACGGGCTTACAGTGAGCTGGTTTGAGTATAACTCAATTAGTTCAGCCTCACGGTCCCCATATACGGTTGTTTGCAGTTGCGTGTTCATTCATAACTGTATTGTTCAGTTACTGTATTTGGGAATACAGAAATATATTTTTTTCTACTATTTTTTATCCTCTGTTCGTGACAGGAAAAAGAAAAAAATATATGTTTTACTACAAAATGTTAGTATAATTTTATAATTCATCACAACCGATAAAAGTTAAACGATGGTCCATTTAAAAAATAGCTTTTTTATTTTTCCTTTTTTATTAGATCAAATATGCAACACAAATTCATGTCAAATACATAATTTTCTTACATGTTCACTAGGATTTTTTAATCCGTAGTACCTGTAATAGCATTGTCCACGTACACAATAAGCCAAAAATGCTAATAAAATAAATACGGAACCAAACTGAACGAAATTTTATAGGACTAAATGGGAGGAATACTTCATGCGAACAAAAAAGAATGACACAAATCGGACCAGAAACCTCGGAGTAATCGATGTTATCATAAAATAAAATATACCAACCAAATTGAGAACCTGCTCCTTTTTGAAGTCGGTTAAAAAGTAGTCTTCAACGTTTACTAAACTGCTCAGTTATTTCATGAACCTAGAAAACGATTCAAACTACCTAAATGAGTTAACGCAGTTAAATAAAAGAGAAACAAATCGCTCGCAAGTTAACTCATGAACTCATGAAACACATTTGTCCATACACCTTGCAATGCAGTTAACTATTCAGTATAATGTAATTATTTATGAATACGAAGTTAATTAAACAATGTGACTATTCCCTCACGAAGCTCTAACGACATTCATTCATAGCTCTTTATCCATTGTACCGAAAGGGATTTAACTAGAAATGCAGCGGCACCATGAATAGGTCCCGGACAGCGCACGCTTGCGATTGTTTCTCATTCAATACATAAGCCTGGCTTTGTAGCCTCCTCTGAAATATTATTGTAACATAATCTCTACTGAAGGTACCCTATTCGAAATAAACGTAACTACTAACTTGTTTCCAAAATGTCATCATCAGCCTATAAATGTTCCCACTGCTGGGACACAGGCCTCCTCTCTGAGAGAGGGAGTGGGCCGTAATCTACCACGCGGGCCCAGTGCGGATTGGTAGATGTCACATGTCTTCGAATTTTTGGTTCTAAGACATGCCGGTTTCGTCACGATGTTTTCCTTCACCGTTTTGAGAGCAGTGGTGTTGAAATAAATTACACAAAGTAATGCGCCTGACGGGGTTCGAACCCACGACCTACAACTCGTAAGTCGAGGCCGATACCACTGGGCCACTACTGCTCACAAAACAGCAAAATGTAATATCATACAATTATAAGAGTATTTTTAAACTATTATTGCATAAATATTCATAAAATTATGAAAACCTATTTGATTTAGTGATATCTGCATTGGTTACTCCAAGATGCAATATTAGCATGACAACCACGCTTTGAGCTGACCTACATCCGGCAGGTCATATGCAATATGCATCTGATCTAAAAGTGATAGACATCGAGGAAACTGATGTGAAAGCCCTTCACGAAGACTATTAAAAATGGATGTGTTACGTCGGGCTCTCAAGATTATATAAACAGAGTTAAGAGTTGAAGTAGAGTTACTACGGGTAGTAGTGGATAATACTGTCTAGCCTATGCTTTTCCCACAGTTAAGAAAAAGAATAGTCCACAATCGACTACAGGAATCATGATTATATCGCTCCAAAAATACCTACAACTCTCAAAAAGATATCAAGATAAGTCCATGAGAAACGATGAACCAACAAAACAAAACTCTTTCGCAATACAACACAGATTACTCCCCCGAGTTATACGTAGGACGGGACGCAATCTTGACTCATGTAAACAGTAATATGTGGCCGAGGCTGTACACCCCTCCGCGCAGATACCTATGTGGCGGACGCGGACGCTGATTAGAAACTTTGAGATTGTGTGTGCAGAACTTAAAAGGACGGACTTTAAGATTTTATTAAAGTGGATGGAACAAGTTTCTGCTTGTAGGAGGATGTTAACGAGATTTCATTAGGAGTTCGTCTTTGTAGTGAATGGTTGCAAACTTGTGCGCTGTCGTTAAAAGTTTGATTAGGTACTTTTTACGAATAATTAATCTGTCCGTACTGTATGAGTCCGGTGAAACTGCACGGGTAAATTGTGGATGCGGTTCTTAACACTGAATATTGTCGGATACATAATGTACTGAAGTATCAATCAGTGTCCGCAGTTGTCCTTAGCAGTTCAACCGTAACTAAGAATAATCTGTAAATTAAGATTAACTATTTGTTTTAAAGCATTACAATATAAATAGCATTCATACCTTTTTCCTCTTTTTAATTTTAAAGAAGTTATTCTTCGGTCAAATACGCTCATTATTTTTGTACGAGAGTAATGTTGGTTTTGCGTAAACCAACTGCAGTTTTATGTTATTGTAAAACGAATCACTAAACCTCTGAAAATGTATATAATTTGGGCCAGAATTCAACTCAAATACGGACAAAGGCTTCCTTCTATTCTTTATATTTGTCACGATACTGAGTTAATAGAATTCCAGTTTATTAGAATGACATCCAGACGGTGGAATAAAGTAGTTAATTACACGTGCAGCTTTCCTTTTCCAAGCGTTTTGCATTTTTGAAACGACTTTCAACATAAGCTTTTCGATCATCATACATTTTTGACTTTTTATCTCAGATTCTCTACCCATCTCTTTCTTTATCTGTTGCTGTCTCAGGGCAACAATCCCGTGCACGGATCTCTCGCTCGGTAGTTGAAATAATATCTTAAAATTCTTGCACAGCCTCTCCAAATTGTTAACATTTTAATACAGAATTTGATTGAGACAAGCGACTAACTTCGAACAAATAATCGGTCTGTGTCAAGTGGCTGGGGCCCGGCGGTGTCGCAATCACTTGTCTTAATTTATTTAATTTATTTCGATAACAATTGTAGCCTCCCAATGATTGAAAATTGATTTGAATCTCTTGTCGTGTAATGTTTACTTTTAATAGTTATTTTATCGTGATAACCCACAGGTTTATTTAGGTGCCGATTGTTATATTTGGAATAGCTTCCGCCCGCGACTCCGTCCGCGCGGATGTCGGTCTTCGCGTGGATGGTTTATTTCTCCTTTTTAAGATATTCTTAACAAAACTTGATAATAAATTCTACCGACATATACTGAAAGAAATATAATAGCTACTTCATTTTAGTACACAATACGCTGCAACCGTATCTTCTGATAGAAACTTTTCGATACAGTACCTCGAGCACGAATCACTTTCGAAAAAGTATTCGTATCGTCTTGGAAAGCATTTTGTATGGGAACTTGAACAGCGCCTCTGGTGAGCGTAAATTGAACTAATTTTCGGAGCACGAACCAAAATACGTAAATTTCGTATCGTCTTCGTATTTAATTCGAAACGTAACTTGAGCCTTTTGTATGAAAATAGGTAGCACGAAGGCATAAAATGACGGATAGTGTAATTGTCGAAGGCTGGCTTACGAGTTTCTCGAATACCTATTTACTCACTTCAAATTTGACAGTGAGAAAACTTTCGTCAAGTTTATTATTGAGCATAAAATTATAATTTAAGTGATTGTGTTGATATATTTTGTTAAAAAATGAATGTGTGCTCCAATATTTATTATAATAATATGATATCTTTCTATTTATGCTGCCATAATTCACAAAAAATAAGCACTTGACATGACAGGATTACATAGATCTTTTAGCAACCGTACCTATCATGTTGCTTCTCAATCATTGCTCGATTCATTGATTGATATTATTGTCATTATTATAATAAAATAAATAAAATCATCAAACACAGAACATTCATAAAGTTTTTCTTTATTTTTACAATACATTTTTCATTAAATATTATGACAAAATATGCTCCTTAGCCTATTATCGTCTCCTGGCCGCACTTAGGTACTCTGTGTTATTCAATATCGGTCTGGCAATATAACGTGAAAGAACAAACAAACTCATATTCGCATTGACTAATAAGGATTTAAAACATTCACACTTAAAAATACAAAATAAACATTTTGTTATGGACCACAGTTCAATGTATTAGGTAGTTATGTTGAATGAGTTAGTTAGGACCTCAAAGATAGGAATTTCTTCATAATGCAAGCCTTATCGTGAAGTAGGTACTGTCTTCAATTCAAGCTCTTCGCCGAATTCCCAAACGAGAGCCTCGTCTCATCATTGAATATCGTGGGGGACCTTCTGTTCAACCTGTTTAGGACAGTCTAAACATATACATTTATTTTAGTGTTAATGAAAATACTTAGTAATAATTTTAGTCAATAAGCTTGCAACACTTTTTCTGGTACTTTACTTTTTTTGTGTTGTGGCAATATTTTCCTCTTCTTGGTCTGATTGCTAAATGAAACGGTGCCTTTTGACTGTATTTTTATATTTTTACAATAAACTCCATAAGTTTGAAGTTCTCACGCATTTTATTTCGTACATGCGTGCTGTGGTCCTTCGAGCCGGATTGCCATACAAGTCGCTGTTGTTGGCGGGATTTGTACGAGGCCGCAACTTCGTTCTATGCAAAGCTAGAACGAAAATCAGCGAAGCATCATCAAGATACAGCATCATATCATCAAATAATCGTAAAAATTACGATATTCTGCACATCGAGTTTGGCTTTTTTCAATTACCCACATTTTCATTTTGAGAGTGGTGAAGTTCGTGCGAGAGGTGAGCGCAGTCCATATCCGCCCGGCGGCCATTGCGCCGGAGTCATTCACTCAGCTGTCATTCACTCAGCTGTCATTCTCTCAGCTGTCACTGTCAGTGTCATCAGTTTGTAAACAAACATCGTCGAACCGGCTCCGTGTCAATAAAGTTCGTAGTTATAAAGTGCAGTTTAGATATAAAGTGCGCGGAGTGTTCGTAAGTCGTAGAATAAATAAAACGTTACGTCCTACATACGTTCCACCATGGCGGAGTCCAAAGAAACTTTGCGTAAACTTCGACTTCTTCGTGGCCAATGCAAGGCTACAATCACGCGCATTGAGACGTTTGTGAACGACCCCATCAGTTTTGCGTCTGCTACCGTGGATATCCTGGAGGCTCGCAAGGAGAAGCTCATCACGGCGCTCAAGAACTATGAAGCGGTGCAATTGGATATACTAAGTATTGACGAAAACGACTGCGAACAGGTTGGTCCAATAGAAGAACAATATTATTCTGTGCTAGCTAAAATTAATGCCTCTTTAAAACAGATAGGTAAAAAATCAGTCTCAGAATGTCATAATGTTTCCACTTGTAAATTGCCAACCATTGATGTAACACCCTTTGACGGGAAGAACTTCACTAAATTCAAGCCATTCTTTGATTTATTTATGGCTGTTATTGATAATAACAGATCATTATCTGACGTGCAAAAGCTATTCTATTTAAGAAAATATGTAACAGATGATGCTTTGGCAGTCATTGTCAATTTGCCGTTAGTCAATCAGTCTTACAAGGAAGCACTAAACTTGTTAGAGAAGCGTTTTGATAACAAAACGCGGTTAATAGGAAATCATATTAGCGGTCTATTAGATTTACCTACAATGCAAAAAGGCACTGCAGCCTCAATAAGGTCTTTCGTGTCAGATGTACAGCAACAGCTGCATGCATTAAAAAATCTGGGACAGCCCATCGATACATGGGACATGTTGCTAATTTCCATTCTAACAAGAAAATTAGATCAAATTACTAATAGGGCTTATCAATTAGATAAGGATCTAGGAAAATTGCCTTCCATGGCAGATTTTTTAAGCTTTCTTGAAAAGCGCGCTATAGCGTTAGAGGATAGCTTACCCCCCAATAGTACTTGCAATGAAAGTACAAGTAGGTTCTATAAATCTACCCAATCTAAGGTGACCAATGTTGCCTCACAAGTAAAAGAAATGTGTAAACACTGTAACAAAAGTGACCATGCTCTTTTCAGCTGTCCGGAGTTCAAAACAGCAGCACTAGAGGTCCGCCAGTTATTTGTGCGGGACCATGATTTATGTACCACATGTCTAAGAACACACAGGGGAAAATGTAAGTTTAATTTCAAATGTAAAATATGTAAATTAGGGCACAACACTTTGTTGCATGAAGAAAAAGCTGCTCCTATTGAGCCTGCAGTGACTTTGTTGTCTAACCCTGTTTCCAACAACATCTTGCTTCCTACTGTAAAGGGTTATTTATTAAATCAACATGGTGAAAAAGTCGCTATCCGTGGTTTGCTTGACACGGGCAGTCAGGCATCTTTTGTTACAACCAGCCTTGTAAACAAACTTGGGTTGATTGCTATGAATCAAACTCATAATATTATAGGTATAGGTAATAAACAAACACAAATCAATAAACTTGTGAATATAAGTGTGCTTCCATGCCACAATAATGTAAAATTAAATTTAACATGTCACATTGTTGACAAAATAACAACAAAATTACCCCAACAATTTATAAATGTATCCGGGTGGAATTTACCAAAAAATGTGAAACTTTCAGATGTGGAGTTCAATATCCCAGCTGAGATTTCTTTGTTACTGGGTGCGGATGTTTATTTCAATGTTTTGCTAGATGGTTGTATTAAAATTCAAAATGGACCGGTATTACAAAACACCCTATTTGGGTATGTAGTTGGTGGTAATATTCCTGAAAAAGTGAGTAATGTAACTTGTAATATTGTATCAAATTTTGCTATAAATGATCATAAAAAATTAGAAAATATAATGGAGAATTTTTGGCTCTCTGAAAAGGTACCTGAGCCTATGAAGCCGAGTTGTGATGAGTTTGTAAAGGCGGAAGAAAGTTTTCAGAGCTCTATGAGCCTGAAAAATAATCGATTCTATGTTGATATACCTCTCATCACACCTCTGGAAGAATTGCAACTTGGCGATTCGTTTTCAGTTGCCTACCAAAGAATTCTGATGTTAGAAAAAAGGTTTAAAACAAATCCTCTGTTACTAGAGCAGTATAAATTGTTCATAGATCAGTATGTAAAGCTAGGACATGCTAAGGTGGTAGAGATTGCTAATTACGATATTGATAGAGATCCTGTTTACTTTCTGGCACACCATGCTGTTATCAACGAGGCAAGTAAGACAACCCGACTTCGCGTTGTGTTTGACGGGAGTATGAAGTCCCGCAGCCAGGTGTCACTCAACGACGTCATGCTGAACGGCCCCGTGGTACAGAGTGAGCTTTTTGATATTCTTATCTTGTTCAGGACCTACATTTACACAATAATTTGCGACGTCCAGAAGGCCTTTCGCAACGTGATGATAAATAGCCACCATACTTGGCACCTTACTCTCGGCTTAGTAGGTCCAATAATAGTGGTAGCCAAAATATTTATGCAGGAGCTATGGTCTTTGCAAATAGGATGGGACTCCATAGTACCCAAGGATCAATTAATATACTGGAGCAATTTCCTAAACAATTTAAAGTTAATGGGCAAAATAAAACTAAATAGGTGTGTCAACAGTAATGATGTTTCTTCTGTAGAGTTGGTAGGGTACTCTGATGCATCAATAAAAGCCTTTGGCTGCTGTATCTATCTAAGAATTTTAAAAAATGATGGTTCAGTGCAGACAGATTTACTGTGCTCCAAGTCCCGTGTTGCTCCTTTGAATAGAAGTAGAACGATTCCCCAGCTTGAACTCAATGGTGCTCTCCTTTTGGCCCAGCTGGCACATAGGGTTGGTAGAGTCCTGGTGGGCAGGTATTCCCATCTAGATACATTGTTGTACAGCGACTCCCAGATAGTGCTAGCTTGGATTAAATCAGGCAATGTAAAGTCAAATGTTTATGCCAACAATAGAGTCAAGCAAATAGTAGAGCTGACCGATCAAACTCAGTGGAGATTTGTTAGGACCTGTGACAACCCTGCAGACTTATTGTCGAGGGGCGTCTTGCCGCACAAGATGCAGCAAAGTGAGCTATGGTGGCACGGGCCAACCTACCTATCAGACAGGACACATATACATACTAGTCTTGAAAATTGTAATTCGTCTGATTTGTCCACAGACACTGAACAGATTGATGAGCTAAACGTACCGTGTAACTTGACACAGGTAGAGCCATCGTTTTCAACAAAGCTATTTGAAAAATATTCTAGCGTTTATAAATTACAGAAAGTGATAGGATTTATTTACAGGTTCTATAACAACTGTTCGAAAAATAAAAATAAAATAACGGACGGTAACCTATCGCCTCAGGAGCTTCGCGACTCTATGTCGGTCATTGTGCGTTGTACGCAGAGGCAACATTTTGCTAGAGAGGTAGAGTCACTTTCTGCTGGAAAAAATATAAAAACAGGAATAGGTAGCCTCTATCCCTTCCTTGATAAAATAGGTATTATTAGAGTAGGAGGTAGGCTCCATAATGCCAAGGAGATGTCTTTCGATAAAAAGCATCCATCTATCCTTCCGAAAAACTCTCACGTAACTAATCTCATAATAGAAAGAGAACACTTGCGACTCTTACACGCAGGCCCTAGGTTAGTTTTGAGCTCTCTATCCCAAAGGTACTCTATAGTCAGCGGTATTCGAGAGGTCAAGAAAGTGGTGCGTAAATGCGTCAAGTGTTTTCGATTAAAAGCTGAGGCTGCTAAACAGTTGATGGGTTCCCTCCCACAAGAAAGAATCACAGCGTCCAGGCCATTTCAGCATGTCGGCGTTGATTTCTGTGGACCCTTCGATATGAAGGTTGCTAGGGTTAGAAATCCCATCATTAAGAAATGTTACATCGCGCTTTTCGTTTGCTTTGCTATAAAAGCTATACATGTAGAGCTCGTATCGGACTTAACAACTGAATCCTTCTTAGCATGTCTCAAGCGTTTTATTTCGAGGCGTGGCATGCCCACAAATATATATTGTGATAACGCTAAAACCTTTAAAGGAGCGTCAAATGAAATGAAAAGGTTGTATGACTTACAGTCCTCCAAAAATCACAGGGATACTGTTAATGGTTTTTGCTCTCAACATTATATAAAATTTAAGTTTATACCCAGTTATTCACCTGAGTTTGGAGGATTGTGGGAAGCAGGTGTTAAAAGTGTAAAACATCATCTAAAGAGAGTAGTAGGGAACCAATGTTTAACCTATGAAGAGCTCAATACAGTCATTGTACAAATCGAAGGAATTTTGAACTCTAGGCCTCTACTTTCTGCAACTTCAAATGATTGTAATTATTTAACTCCTGCACCCTTTCTGATTGGAACAGCTCTGGCTAGCTATCCTGAAGTTGATCTAACAGATGTTTCAGTTCATCGTTTAAAATTTTGGAATCTTTGTACCAAACTTAAACAAGATTTTTGGAAATTATGGTCAAATGATTATTTAACACAGCTTCAAAGCCGTCCCAAGTGGAAATATCCTCAACCAAACCTTAAAGAAGGTGATTTGGTTATTGTAAAAGATATGAACACCACTCCATTAAATTATAATATGGCTCTAATTGTAAAAACATATCCAGGTAGAGACAATGTAGTAAGAGCGGCTGATATCAAAATGAATAACAAAGTTTATAGAAGGTCAATAAAACGGCTGTGTCAGCTACCTGTAGAGTAAGTTACTGCCGGCCCCAATTATGTTTAGGACAGTCTAAACATATACATTTATTTTAGTGTTAATGAAAATACTTAGTAATAATTTTAGTCAATAAGCTTGCAACACTTTTTCTGGTACTTTACTTTTTTTGTGTTGTGGCAATATTTTCCTCTTCTTGGTCTGATTGCTAAATGAAACGGTGCCTTTTGACTGTATTTTTATATTTTTACAATAAACTCCATAAGTTTGAAGTTCTCACGCATTTTATTTCGTACACAACCGGTAAACAGACCTTCTTGATCAGGGTGTCAATTACTTATTTACTCCAGTAAGAATACTTCCGTTTAGTTATCTCAGTTTACTTGAATAGCTTACAGAAAAATAACGAACTATAACAACAAAATCATTGAATATTGATTTGAAACCTCTTGACAGCGGACAGATTTGACAATATAGACATTAGGTATGACACAAGCTTTTTTCTAAATCAAATTTTTTTCATGGCTTTTTATTTGTGCCAGTATGACAGACGTTCGTTTAGGAACGCAGTCAAATCAAACACAACGTTTTAGTAATTATTTTAATTATTATCTAACGGAATATTAACTGTTTCTGCAGTTCCTTTGTATTGCGTCATAAATTGAACAGTATTACAATTTTAAATGCCCTAAAATCACTAATTTTCTAACAAAAATCCAGTTTCTGAACGAAACATTCATCCTTATTTACGTTAGTATGACGTCACCAACGTTTTCGTATCGCGCCCTCGGTACTAATTCGAAAGTGCTTCGTGCTTCCGACTTTCGTTGTATGCCGTTAATGTATCGACGGTACGATACGGTGGCGAGACGAAACCTTCAAATATTCGTGCTACGGGTACAGTTCTCGTGTAATCGATACGAGACTCGGAGAAATGCAGTCCGCTCTCGATCGCACAAATTAAGAAACAAGTAAGGAGCGATAGCGATCAGATGCATTGAAACAATAGAAGTGAAGAATTTACCATCATAGAGTTTTGGGAGATGTTTGAATTAAATAGACAAAAGAATATTTGAAATTCGTTCAAAGCTAAATAAAAAAAAATCCTTTCTTGTAAACAGTTGGTGTTTGGGTTCCTCCGGATGTGATGTGTCATTTTGGACGTGTCATTATGGGGACAATGAATAGTGAGAAACCTGCGGTGTTATATAATACATACTATTTTTCATCAAATAACATTTCAGACAACTCTGTATTACTAGGAAACCTGTGTGTATAACAATTCGCTACCTCCTGTTCTTTAGACCTCAAATGGCACCTAAAGCTTTTACCGTAAACACAGCAAACGCTTAATGCGGCGCAATATTTTAATTACGACGCAGCGCTTGCGAGCGACACTTAATTTTACAGTGGCCATATGTGTCATACACTTGTGCGGGAAAATACTGGTACAACTTACTTTTACGACATTTTGTTGAACACACGGATTTTCACAGCATTTGCAGTTATAAAAATGTTTTTGCAAACGGCGTTTTTCGTTCCCTTTTTCGGTACGTGGGGCGTGACAATGTGAAATGGAAAATACAAACTGACTGATCGTATTAAATTTCTCGGTACTTTAAATACTGCAGGAGGGTTGCAGTGTTTAAAGTTAAAATGTTGGTGTAATTTAAACTCAAATAGAATATTTGTAGAGACATATTTTTTGTAAGGTGGCTTTCTTTAAACATCATCTTTAGAATAGCCATGTTTATCTTTTATCTGCTTGCTAATTTTACAAGAAAAGGAAGTGTGTTAAAATAATGGTACTCACCCGATGATGCAATGACATATTACTTCCATTCTGAAACCTGACGATCGTCTGTAAGGACGCCGGTGTGGACATACTCTTGGTGATGGAGCCGTTGCCCGAGTCTCTGTCCTGTTGCTCCTTCAGCAACAGCCCTCGGGCTATCTTAGCGTTAAGACTTTTATTCACATTTTGATGAGGAAGCAGGGGAGCTTCCATCGTCTTCGTCGTATACGACGGTGAGGACGTCTGACTGAAGGAGTCCGAAGACACATTCGAGTCCTGGCGGACGCTTATATTTGACCCTGAACTCGGAGACCGTTTAATCGGTTGGACAGTATTTTGAGGAGGTAAGGGAGCAGGGAAAGGTGTGGAGTCGGGGATTCTAGCAGGAGGGAGCGCTCTTCTGGCGGAGAGAGACTGTGTATGCGCAGGGTTTTTGTTACAGTCTAGCCGCGGTTGTGGTTGCACTGGGGCGACAGTCCTTCTATTTCCGTTGGGGTCTGTCTGTGGAGCAGTCGTGGTCGGCGGCCGTGGTGGCGTGGGTGGTGGCACTCGCCGCGGGGGCTGGGGTGAGGCGCGGCGGGGTGGCGCTGGTGGCGGTACGGGAAGAGGTGTGGGCGCCACTGTTGCGGTGGTGCGCTGCGGCACTGGTGGTGGTTGCGGCTGAACTGGCTGGATTTGTTGCGGTGGTGGCTGGAGCTGGCACCAGAGGTGTACAAATAAGGTTAGTGTTTTAATGTTCATAAAAGTAGGTAGGTATTACCTCTCTCGTATAATAATATTGTTAATGAATAAATTATTAATACACCTTCATGATGGGCCTGGGCGGCGCGATCCTCGACGGTGGGCAGTAGGGCAGTGCGTCAGAGGGGCAGTACACGAAGCCGGCGGGTCGCTGGGGCTGCGCGGGCGCACACGCCGCCGTGCTGTGCCGCCGCGGGGTGCCCACGCTCGGTCGGAGCAGTTCTAGAAGTTTCTCGCCCGGAGTCGCGGCGAGGCTGCCTGCGCGTCCACACCTGAGAAAAAAAAATGACGTTAACAACTTCACCAACAGATATAGCCCTATTAATTGTGCTTATTTGAATCCTTGATACCATTTTCTAAAGCTTATACATATTCAAAACTTGCAGTAATATATTAGTCATAGTTTTTGACACAACGATCAAAAACTATGACTAATATATTATTGCAAGTTTTGAATGTGTACTAATATCTGAAATCCTCACACCTCGTTCACGCTATCAGAGGAAGCGATTTACGATGTGATTGTATGTGTGATATGGTCGTGGTCAATCTTTTGCAAAAGTATTTTCCCGAAACCGATTACCGACAGCAATAAAAACAAGAAACGTTCATTAAAACACGTAACACAGGAGCGTCATTCCCGAATCTATTGACAAGCTCTACCGAACGTGTAGCACTGCTCAATAGAACTCATCGGGCGATTGTCACGTCGCTGGAGCTGATGGCGAGCGTATTGATTCAGCGCTCAGCGGGACCAGTCGTGAATATATAGCCAGTCAAATTGCGGCTATACATTATATTTACATGCAGTTGTTGTAGATATATCTTGAGGTATATCAAGTGTTGGAATATATGCATTCTTATAAAGCGTATTAAGGTCATATTAAGATATGTATAATTTATATAATTTGTCCTAATTAAAGAACGGATGCCAAAATGGAACAACTCAAGTTACCTAACTGAGTTACTTCATTTAACATAATTGTATCTGCACTGGGAGAGGGCGCTGTGGTGCTTATACTGTCAAATACGTCTCTGTTGTTATTTTTGTCAAATAAATAAAAATACGCAAAATCAAAGTGAAATGTTTCATGAAAAACTAAGACAAGTGCTCAAAAGTTAAGGACAAAGTGAAGTTCAAGACAATAAACAACAATAGTGCAATATACTCGTAAAACCAGTGCTACAAATTTCAAACTATTGACTCAGTGCAAAATAGTGAAACCGTTGTCACGTAATATGGACACAGTGAAAAATAAACATTAACGTGAATGAACCTTTTTCTCAACACAGTGAAAGTATTGCGATAAAAACACCAAACCAAACCGTTGCTAAATTCCCAAAATAGTACGAGATCCGGTAGAATTATACCCTCATGTGTTTTTTGAGAATATCACGTTAGCGAAAATAAACAAGGAAACTGGAGAAAACGCCATCTATTGGAGAGTAGCTGTATTTGCTTAAACACAAATAACGATAGAAACCGCAAATCAATAACGTAAGAAACTTGACAAAACGCCATCTATTGGAGAGTAGCTGTAGTAGCTTAAGCACAAGTAACGATAGAAACCGCAAATCAATAACGTAGTACCTTAACACTTCATAGACGCCATCTACTGGCGAATAAATAAACTAGGTCAGAAGTCAATCGATCAGGACGATCGAAGTTCTAAAAAGGTCTGCAAGAGGTCACTACTGGTACAATAAATAATCACCAGCACAAACATTTCTTTAGTTATTCTGAAAAGATGGAAGAGGTAATGGAAACACTCCGTTCTATACAGAGAGAACTTAATGAACAAAAGAAAATGATTTTTAAAAGCGGAGAAGACGTGACAGAAAAAGTAACATCAAATATAAACAATATTTTAGAAGAAAAATTTAAACTCTTAGAAGAAAAGCATGAAATTCTTACAGGTAGAGTGGAAAGCCAAGAACAAAAAATATACTACCTAGAAAAACAAGCAAGACAACGCAACTTGGTATTTTTTGGTCTAGGGGAATGTGAAAAATCTTACTCAAATTTGGAAAATATAATAATAGATTTTGTAGAAAAATATCTTTCAGTAAAAATAGACAGCGGAGACCTACAAGCCATAAGGAGACTAGGGAGAAAAAACGAAAAGCCACGACCAGTTATAGTTACCTTCACAACTCTCGGCAAGAAGATCGACATACTTAAAACTAAAGGAGTACTAAAGGACACAATGTACTACATACAGGAAGACTATCCCATAGAAGTTTTGAATAAACGAAAAGAGTTGCAACCCCAACTAAAAATTCAAAAAGAATTAGGAAAAAAGGCATTTATTAAATATGACAAATTAATTGTATTGGACAACGAAGAAACAAACATATGTCAAAAATTCACAAACAAAAGACACCTGTCCGAGTCACCTGAAATGATGCCAAATAATAGCGAAGAAACTCAGCAGAACAAAAAACAACCAATAAAAAAGAATAAGACATTCAATTCGAATATGAAGAAATATATTGTGCAAAAACCTAAGCTTGCTTTCCACTCTGCAGAAGAAAATGCCCAAGAAAAAGAAAAGGAATAGCAACCACCGACGGCCTCCTCTCACGATCCCCCAATACGGCTTGTCACCGCGGGGGATAAAGACAACAACCCTCCAACACATCAACATCTATATATCTGTACATACAATATAAGATCTCTCAAATCTCCACAAAGAATGATTTTACTCAAACATTCATTAAACAAAATAAAATATGACATTATCGGTCTAGCAGAAATCAGAAGGGTTGGTAACCAGATAACAGAATTAGAAAAGCATATATTTTGCCATACAGGAGAAACAAAGGGTTTATATGGAGTTGGTTTTTTGATCAAAAAGAAATACAAATCAAACATTGAAAACTACATAGGAATATCTGAAAGAGTGTGTTTATTAAACTTAAAATTTGAAGGGCAAAAAATATCATTAATACAGGTGTACGCCCCTACAAGTGAGGCACCCGAAGAGGAAATAACATCATTTTACGACCAACTAAAGAAAGCTCAAAACTTTGCCAATGGAACATTGATTATTATGGGGGACCTCAATGCAAAAATTGGTCAGAGAAAGCAAGGTGAACATTTAGTGATGGGACCGTACGGCTATGGAAAAAGGAACAATAGTGGAGCCCGTCTAGTACAGTATGCATTGGAAAATAAACTCACTATAATTAATACCAAATTTAAGAAAAATAAGAAGCATTACTGGACTTGGGTCAGCCCAGACGGAAAAATAAAAAATCAAATTGATTTCATTCTGAGCAATAACCCAGAAAGTTTTACGAATATAGAAACGGTGAACAACAATATGTTTCCGAGCGACCATAGGCTTGTACGAGGTACATATATTTTAAGAAACCCGATAAAAAGCAGATCCAATTTTGGCAATAAACGTTCCATTTTAAAAGGCGATAAAAACAAAGATACTTTTTTAAATTCATTAAAAACAATAATAAGCACAGAAACATGGAATGTAGCGGACAACGTGGAGACTGTTTACAAGAAAATAGAATCAGCCATAACGCAAAGTTTGAACAAAATAAGCTGCACATCAGAGACAAAAGACATAATCTCAGCGGAAACAAAAGATATGATAAAGAGGCGAATTGAGCTACAAAAGAAACCGGCAAAAAATAAAAAAGACAAACAAGAACTATCGATCTTATACAAGAACACAAATAAACTTCTCAAAAAAGACTACGAAAATCATAGAATGAAAATAATAGAAGACAACTTGCTAAACTCTGGAAGCCAAAAAAGAGCGTACAAACAGCTGAATACTAACAAAACATGGATACCAAAGCTAAAACCAAAAAGCCCTCAAAAAGGTACACAGACAAGACTAGATATTGTCAAAATCGCCTCAGACTTCTACAAGGACCTCTACAACCACCAAAACCGTAAAGAAAATCAAAGAAAACCTGAAAATCAAAAAGACATTACAAGGTCACCATCACCTGTCAAACCTTTCAACGAACCAGAAATAATAATGCAAATAGACAGACTCAAACAAGAAAAAAGTCCCGGACACGATAATATACCAAATGAAGCTATCAAGTTTGGTAAGTCTATTCTGGCCACCCCGCTCAAAATTCTTTTTAATAAAATCTTGCAGGAACAAAACGTGCCCAAAAAATGGACCGAGTCTAGAATAATACTATTATATAAGAAGTGAGACCCATCAGATGCAAGCAACTATCGACCTATTAGTCTACTGCCGTCTATGTACAAATTATTTGCTGCCTGTCTAAATAAGAGAATTGAACCAGAGATTGAAACAAACCAACCAGTAGAACAGGCTGGGTTCCGAAGAGGTTTCTGTACTACCGACCATATTCATACCCTAGAACAAGTTATAGAGAAATTTCAGGAACTCCAGCAACCCTTATACTTGGCTTTTATTGATTATGCGAAAGCCTTCGACTCCATATCCCACGAAAGCATATGGCAAGCACTATACAATCAAGGTGTACCAGAAATATATACAAATATCTTAAAAGATATCTACAGCAAAAGTGTAAGCCGAGTAAAGCTAGACAGGTTGGGACCAAAAATCGAAATATGTAGAGGCGTAAAACAGGGGGACCCGTTATCACCAACGATCTTCATATCTGTCTTACAATATATTATGAAAGACTTAGACTGGGAACATAAGGGAATAAATATCGACGGAAAATACCTCAGTAACCTCAGGTTCGCAGACGACATAGTTCTCTTCGCAAGATCATCTAGCCAACTGGAAACTATGATAACAGAATTATCCAAAACTAGTAGCAATATTGGATTACATCTAAACACATCAAAAACAAAAGTAATGACAAACGCTCAACAATATCCAATACTGGTTAATGACACAGAATTATTAGAGTATGTGGACAACTATTTATATTTAGGAAAGCAAATCTCATTCAGCAAATCGAGGCATAAAGATGAAATTGACAGAAGGATCAACTCGACATGGAATAAGTTCTGGAGCTTAAAAGAAATAATGAAGTCAAAACTGCCCTTAAAATTGAAAAAGAAAGTCATGGACTCGTGCCTGCTGCCGTGCCTATCTTACGGATCTCAAACTTGGGTATTCAATAACTATGCACAAGATAAAATACAAAAAACTCAACGATCGATGGAAAGAAGCATTTTGAATATAAGATTGAAGGATAAACTAAAATCAAAAAATATACGCAAGAAAACTAATATAATAGATGCTCTTCAACACACGAAACGTCTAAAGTGGAAGTGGGCTGGACACGTGGCTAGAATGACAGATGGAAGATGGACACAGCTGGTGACTAAATGGCAAGGCCCAGGCGGCAAGAGAGCCAGAGGCCGCCCATTAGAACGCTGGGACGATGAAATAAAACAAATAGCTGGAAAAGACTGGACACAGAAAACGAAGGAGAGAAATACATGGAAAAAGTTGGAGGAGGCCTATACCCAATCGGGGCCTTAACTAGACAAAAATTGAACATACCTATTTATTTGATCATATTAAATGCAATAAAATGATAAATTGTTAAGGAAATTGTTATATTTAATGTTAACTATTAATAAAATTGTTATGAAAAAAAAAAGCATGAAATGAAATTATAATCTTTAAATGAATATTTGACCTATAAGTACAATTGCTTGATTAATAATAATTGAATTAATGTACTATGTATAATGAATGTTTTTTAAAATTGCATGTTAAGAATTTTGTTAAGATGAAATTAAAAAATACCAAGACATTAATGAATTGATGTTTAACAAAATTATAATGATATTTAAATGTATGCCAAAAATTTATTTAAATGTAATTCAATTCAATAATTTTAAGTTGAATGAAATGTAAAATGGTATGTTGAGTGAGTGTTATATCAAATGTTGTTAACTGTTATTTTAAGGCAAATAAAGGCTATTTATTATTATTATTATTATCTGCACTGGGCAATTGCAATTGAGTTTCATCCATTCCCATACAGAGATTAGTCATGTGTTACAGTAATGGAAATATGTGCTATAGTTAAAAGATACTTGTTAAAGACAAATCGTGGACACGCGGTGCACATCACTAGTTCCACCGCATCGCAAACTGAACGAGCTACCGCTTCAGCCCGTCCTCACATACCTTTGTTTACTTGAATCCTACTCGGCTAAGTTAACATGGAGTACACTTGTTCAAACACGGAAGCGAGTGGTTTCAGCCGCGTCCCGGCGGCGCACACATGTCCGGCACTGAATGCTATGACGAGTATGTAGGCCAGTGCAATTCCACGGACAGTCGGCCACAGCCTCAACAGAGAATGAATTATATGTGTGTTCATTATTGGGTTGAAAACAGCAGTGGTTAAGAACTTTTTTATAATTTATAAAAAAATGAAAAATAAAAGAAAGTGTTTTAAGCCGTGTTTTTGTACAAATAAATGTCGAGTCTTGTCTTAAGCACAGAACAGGTTTCTTGAAATCTTATAGCTGTTAACTTATTATCTTGATAACAGGATGCTGATACATAGTTTTGTGTCTCTTAACCGTTTTATAACTACACCGACAACACGGACTCAGAAAATATCAAGTGTTTTTGTGTTATGAAACTACTAACACACATTCTGTACCTACCCCACGTTAGAACACATCCGCACTTAGACTTACATATGAAACACTCCCTCCACACAACAGACAGGTAAACAGGACACCGGCTGATGTCACCCGGTGATCACAGTTCCGCTTAATGAATGGCGCTCAAGCCTGACCGGACATGTCTGTCGGCCGGGATGCGTTAATGAACATGCTTCACTGTGAATGGTTGCGATTGGACACGCTTCATTATGATTGGCTGCTGTAAAGTTACGCTTGTATTTGAATCAAAGGTGAACTGTGTGTGCTTCGAATATAAATTCTAGTACTAATATATGTAGTAACTTTGTCGCCTGGAGGTACGGGCTAGGTTGCGTTAAATCCGGTAGTTCTCAATTGTTTATGATGTTGGCTCAATGAATGATCCAAGTTTTAGATTGTAACCCTATAGGACTAGTTTTTAGGGTTCCGTAGCCAAATGGCAAAAACGGAACCCTTATAGATTCGTCATGTCTGTCTGTCTGTCTGTCTGTCCGTGTATGTCACAGCCACTTTTTGTCGAAATTATAAGAACTATCCTGTTAAAACTTGGTAGAAAGATGTATTATGTGAACCGCATTAGGATTTTCATACAAAAATCAAAACAAAACTTGGGGGTGCCCCCCATACTTAGAATTGAAACTCAAAAAAAAAAATTTCACCAAACCCATACGTGTGGGGTATCTATGAATAGGTCTTTAAAAATGATATTGAGGTTACTTACATCATTTTTTTCTAAACTGAACAGTTTGCGCGAGAGACACTTCCAAAGTGGTAAAAAGTGTGTCCCCCCCCCCCCGTAACTTCTAAAATAAGAGAATGATAAAACTAAAAAAAATGTATAATGTAGACCTCAACCAAAACTACCAACGAAAATTGGTTTGGATGAGATACAGTTAGCAGTTTTTGAGATATAGCACATTTTCAAAAACCGCAAATATAACTTTGCCATTCATACAAATACTATGAAAAATAAAGTTATTTTTATTGTTTGTGTATATTACTTACTAATCTCAATATAATTATATCTCTAATCTATGCTTGCTGCTACGGAACCCTTCATGGGCGAGTCCAACTCGCACTTGGCCGGTTTTTTATAAGTGAAATGGAAGTGTGTAATCGGAAAACGAAACGGCATAGGTCAATGAGCGCACGTGGTATAAGTAGGGTAAGCCGTCAGGTGGTAGCAAATCTTGCCAATGCAACGTCTGTCTTTGAAACACGCGATCAAAGTTAAGCAACGCTTGTTTAAGTTTTTCTTTGGATGGGTCGCCTAAGTTAGGCAACGTAGATGTTGATGCTTAAATGACACTGACGGGGACACGGTTAAAGATCTACATCCATCCATAAATCTGTAGGTATCTATTACGCAACAGTGATAATTCCAATTGATTCCGCGAGTACAGTTTAACACTTCCAAAGTTTACGCGCAAATAAATCAGCAGCAAGCCGTTCGGAGCAAAATCGTTAATTTGTTAAATGTAAAGCTAGTCAAGTGGTGCCAAGTTGATGTTCCTCCACTTACCAACGGCCGCGGCTTCAACTTAATGATCAACCACTTACTTATATTACTAATTCTCTTCTGTGATGAGAGTAAGTAGGTAGTACCGCTTCACTTGTTCCATTCTTGAAGAACTTATGAAATTGTTAGTTAAATTTTCATTTTAGGATATGAAGAGAACATAATAAAGTAGTACAGTTATTCAGTATGTTTTTTTAGTTTTAGATAATTATGTTAGCGGCAAGAACAAAGAAAAATGCAATTTGTTGTTCAAAATATTTCTGCTCGAAGTTAAATCTGGCACAGCTCTTTTGCCATAGCCCAACCCTACGGTGTTTAGAGGCGGGATGTTATGTTATGCCCCATTTAAAGGGGTTACCTTTGCATACCAGCTTTAAACAACTGTTTGTTTTCACTAGAAACTCTATAGTACAAAAACCACATAGAAATCGGTGGAAAAGTCGAGAATGTTCTGTTCCATCCATTACGGTAGTAAATGGACCGACTAATGGGAGCTGCTGATTACATGCTCGTAATGAATCGAATGCCGCCGCTTTGATTCTACCGCCGTCGGCCGCTCTGAGGTTTGATTCAATTGATTCCGTTGGTTTTAAGTACGGTGATTTCGTGAATCGAGTTTTTTCTGAACATTCTAAAGACTACGGGCACAACAGTTGCTGAATACGAATTCTACGGTACATAGCAACATACTGGGCCTCAATTCTGCTAATTTTATTTAGCTCACATGCTATTGATATTCAATTAAGATTCAATCACGACTCCATTACGATTAGAACAAATTTGGTATTCTGCAAAAACTTGTATGTAATCTCAATAGAGTCGTAATGGAGTCGTAGTGTAATTGTAACTGACTCTCAGTTGAACAATATTTTTTTAAATAATTAATCGTAGAGTGACTCGTAAAATCCTAAGATTATCTATTGTTGCTCAATCGTACAACAATAGCGAAATTGACACCGAGTGTCCATTAACATAAATGTTAAACAAACTTCAAATAAGAGTAGAATACCGATAAAGTCCACAATCGATTTACAATTTTAACACGATTGAAGAGCAGACTAGCAAATATTCTGATAGCAGTTCAATGGAATGTCACTGGAAAACCATTGGTCTTAAATTAGTAGCAGAATACCAAATGTAGTTAAAACTGCTACTGAGATCCAATTGATATTCAATTGAGCCATTCTTTAATTAGCAGACTTGGGCCCCTGCATGCCATCATTTTCATTGACGCCACTCGTGTCAGCGTGATTTTGCTGCTGAAATTTGCGGTTGCGTTAAATTTCGGAACATGTACTGCCTTTTCCAACCTTTCTTTGCTTCTATCTCTGTCATTGCAACAACAAGAACTAAGCAGTAGTTCATGACGCGCTATAATAAAGATTGTGGCGGGGTGACCCACATGTACTTTTTTACAATCTTATACACTCTTGATGGCTCTCTTTGCAAACCACCCTATGATATTTAAATTTTATTTGTTTCAATTCTAGCAGGCAAGTTAACATTGCATCGTCTCCTGTAGGTATGTTACTCCAACAAAACTTAAATACAGTAATATTCTGGCGAATGACATCAATTTCTCAAGCCTGTCCTGAACTCAGCCCTCCAGCAGGCATCCTCCTGCCCCCCCCCCATTCCCCTCTGTCTGACAGTTTATTAATCTAAACAATGTCACAGGACGTGACGTCACAATAGATGATGCTAAGAAACGATGACATGAACTGTACGCCGATTATAAATGCGGGATAAGACAGATTCTTGTTCGTTACGGGTGGGTAGATAGTAGATACAGTTTACGTTTTGTGCATAATTGTATGGTTCAAGAATGAAGATAACAATGAAACATTTATTTTAAATACTATAACTTTACCAGACCAATTTTTCTTAAAAATAAATAATGTACTTAATGTTATACGACAACTTATGTAAAATAGTTGAACAAGTCGTATATCTGCACCCAGAATAACATTGCAACACTACATGAAAGTTTGCACAGCAATCAATTCGCGAACACACTAAACAGTCATAAAGCTATTGTCAAACAGACAGGCGAAGCGAATACGATCCGAATCCTGTCATATAGAAAAAATATACATGACGAATTGAGAACCTCCTCCTTTTTTTTCGTCTGTTAAAAAGCGAAAGCGGTCCGATAGTCTATGTGACAGGCTTCAAACAAAACGCTTCGCTTCCAGTTCGCTTCGCGTAAACCGCACTTTATTAGTTTAAAAATATTGACATTTCCATCATTATACATATATGAACTAGCATTGGACATAAGAAAAAATTTAGGTAAATATCCAACCTTAAAAAGTACCAGACTTGCAAGTACACTTCGTGCAGTAAGTCACAGAACGGTTATGTTTGACAAGAGTCCCTTCTGTATGGGCCCTAAAATATATAACAAACTGCCCAAGGATATAAAAGAAACCAAGAATTTAAATGTATTTAAAAACCAGTTAAAAAAATTCCTTATTGATAAATGTTATTATTCTGTTCTTGATTATTTAAATGATAAATATAAATGACTAGTTATTATAATATTGAATTAATTGATAATGTAATGGAATTTGAGGATGTAATGTTTTATCTATATTGAAATTTGAGAATGTAATATTTTGTTTGTATTGAAATTTATAACTAATTTTTTAAAATTGTTAAGATTGGTAAGAGAAGAATTTACTATTTAATTTGTATTTATACCTAATGTTTGCACACCTGTCATGGTAGGATATGGTCTAAAGCTCTTATATAAAAATGTCACCTCTTGAACTACCCATATTTCGCAAATAAATGATTCTGATTCTGATTCTGCGTTCGCTTCAGCTGTCTGTTTAACAATAGCATTAAAGCTATCATATATACTTTGTGGGAGAAAATAAAGAAATTATTATTATCATTACCTTTGACACTCAAGCGAAAAATCATGGACATGTGCATTCTTCCCATTTTGACCTATGGATCCCAGACTTGGTCTTTGACAAATATTCAAAAGTCCAAACTCAAGGTTTGCCAACGTGCAATGGAGCGCAGTATTCTAGGCGTCAAACTATTAGACCGCGTACGCAACACCACACTGCGCTCCAAAACACAAATTGCTGACGTTGGTCAAAAGGCCGCTGCACTGAAATGGGCTTGGGCTGGCCACGTCTGCCGCATGCCTAATGAGCTGTGGGCCAAAATAACCACTTTGTGGAGCCCTGATACAGCCAGAAGGCGTCGCGGCAGACCTCGTAGAAGATGGCGAGACGAACTTGATAAAACCAATGACCAGTGGTCCACTTTGGCCCTGAATCGTGAAAATTGGAAGTCATGGGGTGAGGCCTTTGCCCAGCAGTGGGATGATGTAGGCTAGCAGTATCAGTATCAGTATCAGTATTATTATCATAAAACAGATGTCATTGACTACATCTATTAATTATATAGATGATTTCGGTCATTCGAGACTTTAATAAACTACTCAGTTTCTCGTAAGGTAGTTAGCAGTCAAGCAGAAACAATAAATAATACTAAATACCCCGACACGTTACCTATCCAAGCAAAACATACAACACCAGTTCACAAAAAAAAAAAACAATTCTTTCTACACCTAGAATTGTAATTATGAATTGTCATATACAATTCTATTTGTAGAAATTTCAAGATTGTGTATTTCGGAAAACCATATTTCTTCACCAATTATGTATTTCACTACCGAAGTGAAAGTTTCAGTAAGACACTTGAAGTGAAACAATTAAGAAAATTAAATTTGCGTGTACTGTAAGACGGAGATGTGGGGGGGCACCCCCCTGCCCTCCCCTCGGTTGGAAAACTTAACGGTCTCGCAAATTGGTGTGATTAATCGTGTTCCAACCAGCGACGAATGTTACCTAGGACATGTCGGCGACGTCACCATGTTCCGATGATAACTGTGAGGAATTTCGAACGAATTCAATTAGTTTTATTGGCCTGTTTTAGGAGTCCGTGGTTACTTTGGAGAAGATAGCCGGAGCTAGGAGATTGTTGTTGGGTCAAAAGTCACCCAATATTACATGAGCAATTCGAATTTTTGAGCGAAATTACTGTAATGTGGAAAACCACAGTCGGGTCGCCACGGCATCCACATATCTATTCTCTGTTGCGTCCTATCCATATTATCACATTGTTTGTTGGGAAACTCTAGATGGAAAAGTTTAGTTGGGTAGTGGTACTGTGACCACTACCCAACTAAAAAATCAAATCAACATTAGCCTGGCTCTTGCCACCTCTTAGTTTTGTAATCATTAAAGTAATTGTATCAAAAAACTACCAGCACGCGTTATTTGTTCCTTATTGTTAATTTTTCGAGTTAAAATCACTGCGTAATTTCGTGGCACGGGAGCTTATGTAAATTCAATATCAACAAATATTGTAGTAAATGACTTGGAGCAGTTCCAACTGCTGCCCGCTAATGGAATGAGCACGTACAACGTACGTACCTAAGTAGGTAGTAGGAACCTTCACTTGCGAACATTTTTGAGACCCACATCAGGGAAATGGGTTTGTGATTACTTGTGACTTGGAGTAGTTTCCCTGTGGCCCATTAACTTGAAAAGTTCAGTTTATGTGTGGGCTCTGTCACAGGGTGGTATTCAAGACACAGCAATAGATTAAATATTATTATGTTATGGTGCCCAAACTTTTTTAAATTAAACACTATTTATTATTTTGTCTTCAAATGATTTTTTTTGTCGTATATTGTATGTGCATATATTTTTTTTACTTAATAGTTTTAATCCAGATTTGGATTTTATCTGAATGATATTTTATACATAATTGAATCGCTGAATGTGTTGCTAAGCGCTAAACTTGAAAACGGCTGGACCGATTCGGATAATTCTTTTTTATAATAATCCTTGAACTACGAGGACGGTTATTACGGAGAGAAAAATTTAAAAAAAATGCCTGAAATAGTCTAAAAACAACACTTTTCTATATTCCCATACAAAAGATTGCTAAACAATTGAGTGCGGTACGAAGTTTGCCGGACAGCTAGTACCTAATAAAATCGTAGCGTAATTCAAATCTTGTACAGATGCCAGCTCATCAATATAGGTCATTCTGTCAAATTTTTCAATCTTTATTTAATAGGTTTTAATAAGTTGAAACAAAGACTGGTTATACCTACTAAAGTAAAATCCTAGAACTCAATTCTGTACCTAGCTAACTTATTGAGTCAATCTGCCTTTCCTTTGTGTTACACAGTGAAACATTTATCACTAACTTAAATACACCATTTGAAACACGAAGCCTGCTCTGAAACGATCTCTGAACATTAAACCAATGGTTGTCGAGTAAAAAGAAGTTTCCAACTGATGGTTGTATCCGAAACTAGGAGGAATATCGAAAAATATTGAAAGGGATCTCGAGGCCGATTTTGACGAAGACTAAAACTGCATCATTGGATAAAAAAAAACATAATCCTGGCCAGGAATCGAACCCGCTGACTTTGGAAAAAAATCAAACCCTATATTATCACACCATTCGATAGTCTCACAATTTCTGGGAAGTAATGATATAAGGCACCACCGTTCCGTAGACCAAATTAGCTAAAATATTATTATGAAGATTATTTGAAATTGCTACAGCGTAGCCTATGCATTTGCTACGGTTACGCTGCACAGCTACGTCGTAGCAGCTACGCAGAACAGCTACGTCGTAGCAGCTACACAGAACAGCTACGTCGTAGCAGCTACGCAGGTTACGCATTTCATAATGTCGTAAAATTAGTACGCTGTTTTTTAGTCTTTGCCGTGCACTGAACATGAACATGCATTAAAAATATATAAGCTTGAAATGATTTTTATGAGAGAAGAGCTAGTTTATGTTCATAGCCAAAAAGTTATTTGAATTTAGAATTTGGATATTGTCAGAAATGCTTGCTTCACACGGCGCTTCATAGCAGATTTTGAATTGCATACAAAAATCGATACAATATCGAACAGATAATTAAGAAACTAATCGTTTTCTGTTAATCTATCTTAGTTATCGAAAAAAGACATTCCACCTTTGATAAAAGTAGACAGGTAAAAAACTCTAGGAACACCCGAAAAGGAAATTTAAATAGCTGATATACTCGTAAAGAATTCCAGGGAAACTCATAGACACATTTCCAAACTTTTTTCCGAATTCGAAGCTTGATAACCAAACTTTTTGATCTCGGTCTGTTAGCAAAGTTAAATTGAAAGTTGATAGGTAAACCGATGGAAGTAGGTACACACCTCGTAATTGTATAAATGAGTTTTAATAGTTAAAGGCCTTTTACTGATGAGGTCTGCGATAGCGGTCTAATTGAAAGTAGGGGTCAGGGGCGTCGGCCGGCTCACCGTGGAGTTACTATGCGGCGTGTTTCTATTGTCTTTGTGTTTCTGTATTTAATCGTATTTATCAATTGAAAAAATCCGTAATAATATAATGCTGAATTGTTTATTTATCACTGCTTTTTGTTTCTCGAATATAAATAAAAATATTGATCATCATCATCAGCCTATAATGTACCCACTGCTGGGACACAGGCCTCCTCTCTGTGAGAGGGAGTGGGCCATAATCTACGACGCGGGCCCAGTGCGGATTGGTAGATGTCACATGTCTTCGAATTTTTGGTTCTAGGACATGCCGGTTTCCTCACGATGTTTTCCTTCACCGTTTTGAGAGCAGTGGTGTTGAAATAAATTTCACAAAGTAATGCGCCTGGCTGGGTTCGAACCCACGACCTACAACTCGTAAGTCGGAGCCGATACCACTGGGCCACCACTGCTCCATAATTTGAGCAAGCATATACCGCAATCCACCACACGGATGGCGCAAGTTGGTGGATGTCATTCGCATCGTCGGTTCTGGGACATGCCAGTATCCTTATCAAAACTTTAAAAGCATTTTCTTGTCACGTCTAAGAACGTCTCGTTTATTTTTCAAGAGTTTCAAACCTTTAATATAGCACTGTCTGAAACATTCAAGCTGCCAAAATTCGAGACAGGTATGAACAATGCTAACATAACCTCTAAACAGCAATTAATCACGAGCCCTTTGTAGCGCGTGTGAGACAAATTTGTGTCATTTACTCACGACATTCTACTCAGCCTGTAGCGAGACATTGCCTGCCTGCGTAGATACAGACAGCATCAGAGATATAACCACCAAACTGTGCAAAATGATCAGTATTATCAAAATATTTTATGAAATGAGTCTTGGAGTAGAGACCGCGTATCGACAGACGTAATCCGGGACGCAGCCGGTTAGATGTACCGACGATCTTTTAAATCTAGCCGGGGGGGACTGGACGGCAGCCGGTGGATCGACTGTTGAGATGCAGTTTAATAAGAATACAAATGATTGTACGCCAGAAATAGAAGTAACGTTTGCGATAGGTGTACGTTTTTAAATAACTTAGAACATTTCGTCATTTGTGTACTGGAGTTTGGTACACACTGAATCGCCTTTGAAAACATGTGACTGATGATGTGTTCATTTTGAATAATAACTGGTGTCCTTGAGACAAAATTCAATTTTGTTTGTTTATCTTTTAATTTAGATCGGTACGTTCGCCCGTATTGTTGGCGTAGACTGTATCTCTAGCGGCCTCATCAATCAACCGCAGGACGTTTAGGAGTACAGCAACGTTCCTAGGGGCTCTCAGTTGTGCGCGGCCACCAAGATGGAATGTATCTTAAAGAATAATCGATGGTGGTTACTCTGGTAGTATCAAGCTTTCTTATTATCCTGTCGGGTATCTTTCGGTCGGATAATTTCTTCGGTTGCGAATGAGTACGATTATACAATAATTTTATATCGACATACAAGACTTCTGCCAGAAAACAGCACTATTTATGAAGACCAGAAATTAAATAGGTTCTTTAAGGCGCGGTCTTATCTCA
The DNA here is from genome assembly GCA_950005045.1 of Agrotis exclamationis. Classification (NCBI taxonomy): domain Eukaryota; kingdom Metazoa; phylum Arthropoda; class Insecta; order Lepidoptera; family Noctuidae; genus Agrotis; species Agrotis exclamationis. The sequence goes on along the minus strand of OX465418.1, from coordinate 26,896,339 downwards.
TATTCCCAAAAATTGGTTTCTTAGAACGTCGAGTATGACGTAATGTAATAAAAATAAGCAACGCGAAAAATACAGTGAACAGAGAAGGGTATAAAGAAGAATTTAAACCGAACAGAATAATAAATAAGAGTTTGATATTCCCAATAAAAATTGGGAAGTTGTAGCACAAAAATAAACTTTGACGTCGAAGATCTCTGTATTTCCAGCGATAACAACAGTTTTTTTTAAGAATTTAGTAGGTTTTCCATTTTTTTAAAACTTTAACCGAACCATTATTTAATTTTATATCTATATTTTAAATAATCTAAAGAAAAGCAGTAAAATAAATGCCCATTCGCAGCTTACGTCACATTTCAACACAAATGTCATTTTTTCAATTTTCAATCTTATTGACGCTCCATAGTGGTGACAATAGTTTACGCGGTCATAAGCGATTAAAATCGTAGTCAGTCCGCGTCTTAAGGCCACTTTCAAGATTTAAACTTTTTTACTGAAACTTGATATTCATTGTTTTGAAGTGTGACAAATGTACAGAGGCCTTATCATGAGTTTTCACTTATTCTGCTGTAAAGTAAACTGGAATTTTGACATTGTCAATTGAAAAAATTTCAAGGATAAAATTAGTTCCTTCTTCGCACACCAGAGGCGCTGTTCCATTTTTCCATACAAGAAACGTTATAAATAATGGGACGACGCTGTAAAGTAAACTAGTGAAAACTCGTGATAAGGGCTCAGAGGTCTCATTTTATTTATGTGTATGTACGTACTATTTAAATAAATACCATTTTACAACGTTCAACAATATAAGAAAATAAGACTTCTTCACACATATTACCACCATTAAATCTCATCTCTTCGAGGATTCGACACAAATAATTGTTTATTTATCATCTGTGTTCGCAAATAAACTCGTTAGGCGAACATTAAATCGGCGAGCCTTTTCACTCGCAGATCGTCAGCTGTTGATAAATCGCTGCAAATATCATGTTGTGTTTACTTTTAATCATGAATGGAAACCGAATGCAGAATTTCGTTGGGTCACACAATGTTTGTTGTTGTTTCAAAGTGTATTTTTATAACAATTGGGTGACTAAACCTTGTACTTTGTAAAGATATCTTATTAAAAAATGTCACAAGGTAATGCCGTGAAAATTCAGTTAGTGGAGAGGGTTAAACATCGAGTAACATTACTCAGTAACCTTCAAAGCTTTTATCATTTACAAAATCAACAGATTTCACTATTTTATCGTATGTTCAGTTTGTAATTTAATTATGTTACAATTTGGCTTTAGGCTGCGTTAAGACATTGCATCGCTTTGAATCATTTTGTATATAATTTGAGTCCTGCCACACATCAACAGATCTCAAATTGGCGCGTGGCATGAGCGGTTAAACATCGATAAATACGATGTTTAACCGCTCAAGCCACGCGCCCGCCTAGAGGGATTGGCATAAGGTGGGCGAAAAATCTTCAGTACACAAAAGACACACTCTTCTATTAGCTGTGACCGAAACCTTTCTTGGAATCTACAGATTATCCAACTCTTATGGAACCAAGCTTGTGTAATTAATATCCTCGGCTTGTAATAGATTACAGTGTGTAAAAATAAAATAATGAAAATACCTACACTACGTCAAAAAATATTACATGTAAAAATATTACATGTAATCTTCACTCGTGCTTGTACGGGTATATTGACTTTACAAGTATCATGTGCAACTTCATAATACTTGTAAAGTACACTTTGAATAGTAGAAATACACTTTAAGACAACAAATGTTTGTATTTTTTTAAGAAAATAATTTTCAATTTTTTATTAAGTATTTGGCATTATTATTAAAAGATTTCTTCCGTCTTACCACAAAAAAAAATAAACACCCGTTGAACACTTGTCTAAAAAAATTGACAACGTCCAAACGACATTTCTCCTTGATATAAGGGTCGTTTTGCAGTTACACTTTTTTTAGACAATCGTTCAACGGGTGTTTATCTTTTTGTGGTAAGGCGGCTTATGTTTAGACAATATAATTTCTTAGTCCTAGAATTTGAACAAATATTTCCATAAATCTATGATCATTCGTCTAATATTACAAACTTAGCATATTTTTTATGACGTTATCACTATAATAATGATCAGCTAGTGTTGTGGAGTGGAGCCTGTGGGCGAGGTGCGACGTGGAGACAGTCCTGTCTACTGGAAACTTGGCATAGGCTCGCTTGCGCTTGCTTTATTAGTTTTCACGGCAAACGATCGTGAAAACAGGTTAACTCGTATTTAAGATCACTTTATCAGTTGTGTTTCATTAAAAATATATATTATTTTTACATTTTTTCTTGATCTTCTCAATTTTATTAGGGTGCACAGAACTAAGTAGCGTTTTACAATTTAACATGAACTCTTTTGCAGAGAGATACTTTGCTCTTTGGAATGAAACTCATCCAAAGTGAGAAACTTTCTCAGATGAAACACGACAAGAAGATCTTAATTATTATCCAGCAGGAACAAACCTGACTGAAGTGTTAAGAGAAACAACAATGCTTGGAACATTTTCATCTACCACAAACATTACATTACATTACACCGCGAAGAAGAAAAAGCTCACAATAAACGGATATTAAATCTCAAAACAACAACAATAACAAAAAAAAACTGCCTTCATAACTCTTAAAATTAATAATTAATTCAAACAACACCAATAAACCTCAAGTTGCGAACAAATCCGTTTAATTAAAACACAAGAGTAAAGTTTTCTCAATAAGAGTGTCCCGTCCGGGCGCGCGGCGGGCGGTGCGGTACCGCGGCTGTACCGCGTAGGTAGAACTACTGTAGTAAACACAAAGATCTCTAACTGGATTATTTGTGGAGTTACAACCGTTTTGTTGTCAGTGACGCCGATTCTAGGAGTACACGCAGAGAAATGTGTACGAGAACTTCTGGTTGCAACCGTGACAGCAAGACTCACTAGTTGACTTTTTTTTTTTTTTTGCGTGGTAAAATCATCAAATGAGTCCTCCCACCCCGGGCAGGGCGGGAGGGACTGTCAGACTTGTACTGACTAAAATCCACGGTGTCCTTCAATAGCCCTTTATGTTCCGGGGTCACGGTAATGAGATAAGTCCCGCGACCCCGGCAGGCTTTGGCCCTCTAGAGAGGGGGCCCCGTCATTATGCTGACGCTCTTTGAGGCGCGCGTGGAACACAACGCGCCGTCGACCCGGGCATGGTCCATGGTCGGGCAGCGAGTTGCCCTTTACTCGCCGCCCGCATGCCCGCGCCTACGGTGGCCGGAGATCGTCTTGCGACGTCCGTCGCCGTGGGCGTCCACCACTGCGGGTGGGGCGGAGGGAGGACACTGTCCTCTCTCTCACGCGGCCCGCCTCCTCCTTCGCGACTCACTAGTTGACTTTACAACATTTCTAGTAATAAATACTAAGTAAGTAGTAGAGATAACAAGGACTTTTTTTTTTCGTGGTAAAATCATCGAATGAGTCCTCCCAGCCCCGGGCAGGGCGGGAGGGACTGTCAGACTTGTACTGACTAAACTCCACGGTGTCCTTCGGTAGCCCTTTTGTGTACCGGAGTCGCGGTATACGTATGTCCCGCGACCAGATAACAAGGACTTAGTATTTATTACTAGAAATGTTGTAAAGTCAACTAGTGAGACTTGCTGTCACGGTTGTAACCAGAAGTTCTTGTATAGGTAGCCAGACATTTCTCTGCGTGTAGTAGGTAACTTTTAGTGGTACTCACTCACTGAGTAACTATGGGCAGTGGACGTCCAATAGGCAGTCATCATCATCATCAGCCTATAAATGTTCCCACTGCTGGGACACAGGCCTCCTCTCTGTGAGAGGGAGTGGGAGACATAATCTACCACGCGGGCCCAGTGCGGATTGGTAGATATCACATGTCTTCGAAGTTTTGGTTCTAAGACATGCCAGTTTCCTCACGATGTTTTCCTTCACCGTTTTGAGAGCAGTGGTGTTGAGATATATTACACAAAGTAATGCGCCTGACGGGGTTCGAACCCACGACCTACAACTCGTAAGTCGAGGCCGATACCACTGGGCCACCACTGCTCTTGAACACGAAGCAGGCAGTCGCTTCGTGTAAAATACTGGTATGAGGTGTACATACATTTTATACGAAGACGTGTAAAAGTGTTGATATAACCTACTTGCATATAATTAAACATCATTTCATCTCATAGCTGAAAACAAAACAAAACTGTGTTGTGGTTGAAATTCGTAAACAAGATTAAACTTTTTGGGAAATAGAAAAAAACTAGAAGTACACACGATGGCCTGTGGCTAAGTTCTTTACATCACACGACAACTTTACAAGGGTTAGATAATCCTCGTTTACACGAGCTCTCAAATGTTTAAGCGTCCCCACGTCGCTCGCTCACACATCAACCTATCACATAAATATTCTCGATTTCGAATGGTCGTTAAAAATAAAGTGGAGTCGGTTAAAATAATGTATTATTTTGTTTTTCAGTAAGTAGTACTCACCGTCCTTTGACGGAGTCGTCGTCGTCTGCGGAGCCGTCTCCTTGCAACTGCATGCCGCCCTGCGCCCACGTCACCGTCAGCCAATCTGTGGATAGCAAACGATCTTGAATTGCTCTTTGCATTCCAGGCCCGCTGTAACTATCCTGCAGCATATCTACATAATACCTTCAAACTTTGTGCAGTTAAGAAACAAAGTCGTACTGCGCATTTACACGAGAAGTACCTACCTACTGTTAGCTTGAGTATATTTTACAAAGTTTAATAAAATGATAAATGAGGTCACAGGTTGGCGGATCTATTATTCTTTTCCCATTCAAAACTACCGAAACTTCACCTTTTTATAAAAAAAAAACCACTCGTGAAACTTCTGAAAACGAGCAGTAAAAGAAGTTTGTTCCGAATTGTGAATTATTGGAAGCACACATAATTAAAACGTAAAGGGCTATTGAAGGACACCGTGGATTTTAGCCAGTACGAGTCTGATAGTCCCTCCCGCGCTGTCCTGGGTGGAAGGACTCAATTGATGATTTTACCACGATAAAAAAAAACACACATAGCTTCAATAGTCTCCGTCATCCAGCTGACGCTCCCTAGTTCAGAATTTTGCGCCACCACTGCCGCCATCACGATTTAACAAGAGATCATTTTGATTTGATAATACAAATTCAGTTACATAAACAACACATAGGTACCGATCATAATTTCATACCTAACCGAACTCCCTGCCAATGGTTTTGTCTGCGTGCTACCCATACCTAACATATCCCACGGGAACGTAATATCAAGATAAAAAAGTATCCTGTTCGAGATTAGTAGATATTGAGTCCGAAAAACTTGAAAAATCCCGTATATTAGCAGATTTATCGAGATATATTATTGAGCGGTCGCTTAGGCCTAATCTGACATAATCTTGAATGGCTTATAGCTATCTCGAGTATTACCTATTTGGTTCAGATAGATAAGTTTGCGAAAAAGTGCATTATTTAAACATACTACTCGTATAGTTCCAGGAGTATTTATAGTGGCTTCGATTTTTGAACCTAAAGGAGGATGTGTGCTGCTTAAGCGGACAATCCTGTGGATCCTTGATTCTAAGGCCTGCAGCCAGGTGTTCGAGCCCAGCGAGGCCCATTTTATCTCTTTATAGCTACTCTCAGAGGTAGGGAGGATTCATATCGTGAGAAAAAACGACATGTTACCAAAAAATTTCCAAGAAGCGAAAACATTATGATGAGCTGATTATAAGAAAGACCAGGGTATGCTTTTGCCCACCCCTTCGAAGATTACAGGGCGTAATGTTGTTCCGATCGATCTAGTTTAATTTTCCTTACGATTGACAAGTGAGGAAATGCTAATTTACACGCTGCAAGAACTTCATGCAAGTTTAACTACATTGCGGTATTTGATTGATCAACTGAATTCATCGTCCAATAATAGTCCTCAATTTAATCAAATTTGCATGCAACTCGCGTGCAATTTCTTGCATCGTCTAAATAAGGCTTAAAAATAAAACATGATGACATATTTTATACGAGTACGTCAGTCCCATCCGATCGTCCTTCGGAAATAAATAAAAAAAAGTATCTGTGATACTTTGTAGTCCGATCAAGGCCTGTCCCTTCGCAGATATCTTCTAATTGAATTAAACACGGCTAATGGGATTGAGGCTCCCCATCACAAAGAACTTCTTTCGAATTATCTGTGCGGATATGTCAGATCACTTGGGGAATTTTAATAAAGGAACGATATATGTTAAAAGGTTGTGTGTAGGGTCATACGAAAGTATGTACAAGTTTCAAGGGTCGGAAGAGGGGAATGTTTTTTGCATTTAATATAGTATATATCTTTTTTATTCATCATGTAATGTATGTAGTAGTAAGTCATCGTCGTTGTAAATTTATTGTTTGTGTTTGGAAAATATTTAAAGCAAATTATTATAGCAGTTCGCTTGGACACGGCGCGCATAGTGAAAAGATTCCTCTCTCTGGAGTCCTAACCACTGGCAGCTTGGACCCTGTTCCTGATTCTGGTGGGCCATATTTTTTTATATTTTTAAATGTTTTTAATTTTTTTTTAAGAAATTAACTAACATGCAAAAAAATGTATAAAGAGGACAAGTTTAACGTCTCTAAAAGAAGGCCTTTATTGAAAATCTAATAATATAATAACCTTGGTACTTTGTAGGAGGATACCCCCTCCCTTATATAACCTCATAAAATATTAACAAGCTTGGCAGTAAAATAATGTTCGCACAACAACATTTTTCTCAGAATATTACACAACTAAGAAAACTAAGGAATAAATGTTTTTTATCAGTTAAAAATACCTAACAATACCATAATGTTTAGTAAAAGCCTCTTTACAGGCACAAACATGTCTCAGTTGGTATCTATAAAATAATCGAAATGACGGATATATAATTTTAATGAAAGTCTAAATGCTAAACAAACAAACTAAAACTTAAGAACTCAAGCTATATGTAAACAAACAACATTTCCTTCATAAAATATTTATTTCTTTTTAATTCAAACAGAAAAATATTTACTTGTAACGCTGAAAACAATTTTTTCTGAGAAGAAAATATTCATTATTTACGCAAGAGTGGTTACTATGACAACAGGCCCGCAATCCCATAAACTTGGTCACTTGAAATCTTTACAAAAGGACTCCTACAATAAATTGTTATTCTTTGTTTTTGTTTCACAATTAAAGTGTTTTATTGTGTTCTCGTTTGTAATTAATAGAACAATTGAATCAAATTCCTTTTAAAAACAATTTTCATTCCTGTCGGTTATTCTGTTGAGGTTTGCTACCTGTTCTTTTGGCTCTAAATTCGATTATTTTTCTTGAAACATCTTTAATGGTTGTGTGCGCAGTGATGGCAAATTGGAAACGGTCCCGATTTACATGTTTTTTTCTTCACCATTTCCTTTAAAGTGGTAAAAGAATACGGTATATTACTTTGTTGAAACAAAATATTCTAAGACATTATGACTGAGTTTGGTTGGTGGATGATTGCTAACTCCATTGCACAAAAAGACTTTATTAATTTTACAAGAACAATTTTATATTAATTTCTAATGTTATTCAGTGACTTACAACATCAATTCAAAACCCTGTTATTGTTACTTCACTCACCGCTCAACCAACATTGAAAGTCAACTTAACCAACATCCGTGTAAATATGTAGATAAGGGCGTTAACACAACATAATCACAAAAGCATTCCGCGAATATTTGCAATGCTCGCGAGAACATATCTCGTGATTCTCGTGACGCCGCATAACTCTGCCATGAAAGGGTTGAGACGGCGCAAACCCGACATAGTACTTGGATTTATATTTGTATTGTACTCATGAGCTCACCGGTTTGATCTCTGTTCACAGAAATGCAATATTGCTTGACTTTTAAAGACAGTGTAACCAGAGTTACAGCCAACCATTTACCCACTTACATAACAAACATTTGCACCACAGGTTACTACAAATATAAGTAGCGATAAAACAGTGATGTGGGAAAGTATTCCTTTGTCGTTTTTTGACACCTACACAAGCATTATTATCCCTCAATCCCTCGGGAATATACTACCGAGATAAAAGAATGTCTTTGTGTTAACCATTTACCTGTGTGTCAAATGTCATCGTTATATTTTGATACAATTTGATGTGAAAAGGAAACAGTCAGACAAAGTTAGTTTCACATTTATAATATTATGATGGATTTTAAAAATATAATATAGATACTTAAATGCCTACCAATCTCAGCCTTCTATAACAAAAAGCGTGTAGTCCAATGATGGCGGCACTAGAGCTGCACAAAGTGAGAGGTGTTGGCCGCCCGCCAACGAACATAATAACTTCTCTTTGACCCACGAGCCGTACTCAACTACTCACTGCTGTCTTAAGGAACTCAAGGATAGCGAAACTAAATACATTGTATGATGACTTGATTAGTTTGCATGTTCGTCGAATCATAACATGTCATGATAAACAACTCGTTTCATAACACTAAGCGCCAACTAAATAAATATTAGCGCCATGAAAAAATGTGTCCACATTTCTTTATGAATATAATTATGTCACTTCATCCCATTATAAATCAACATTGTATTGTTTATAGTTTATGTTAGTTTAAGTTTAGGTTAAGGTCTTATCTGCCGCATTAGGGTAAACCCTGTAATGATAGAATAAGTTTTGATACATAAATAAATAAAAATAACATTAAAGTGTTGCTACAAAAAGTTAAACATCTCTTAAACTCTACTTTTAAAAAAGTGAAACAACAAAACGACCCTTACATCAACGTCAGTTGCCGTTATGACGTTGACACTTTCTAAACAAGAGTTCACCAGATGTTTAACTTTTTTTGTGGTAAATCGGTTTATGTTTTTGCAGTGCTAACTGAGGGCTCAAACACATAAACACATTACGAAGACGCAACGTGGCACGGCATCGTGACGTGGACTCTCGTTCTGTTGCCCAGACATTTTCCTTTAGTGAAGGAAAATGTCTGGGCAACAGAAGTGCGTCAAATCTAATGAAGTACTGACTACTACTAATAAACTTAAAGCTGTTAGAAGAAACATTACTGTACTTTTGACCAACTTCTACTGTCCAAATATTTTCCTTCCCATACTACGAAACGATGCTTACATTACACTAAATCACATAACATCATAAAAAAATATTGGTAAATTTTTCATTCATACAATTTGTATGAAAAAATAATTTGTAACTTCCGCCGTCCGGTATTTTTCTTCCGCTACAATGAAATGATCCTGACATGAAACAGAGTCGAACGGCATAAACAAACATTTTGGCCAATTCACTCATTTCTGTAGACAACTAACACTTTTTTTTTTTTTTCAATTTGTTTATTATATTACAATCTAGCCTAAAAAGGCTAATAAGCAATTTACATCTAACTTAATTTGCTAACAGTAAAATTATATCTAAGAGCACGTCCATTGCGTTTACTTAGCGTCTGTTAAGGGGAAGTCACTTTGTTGTTGTGTCCATATAAAATAGCTAGGCACTAATTTTCACTCACTGTAGTCACAAATAAATTACACTACACTAACTCAAAAGGCTTAGTCCTTTTCAGCCTTCTTACTAGGTTCGTATTATCAAGGAGCTGGATGGCCTCGACATTTACGTGATGATGAAGCCGATGTTCATGGGCTTCTGCATATTTTTGGATTATGCTGTTTACGAACTCTATATTAAGGTCCCGGTGGATGTCGTCAATTCTTATGTACCAAGGCGCGTTCACGATGTTCTTGAGTACTTTGTTCTGGAATTTTTGTATAATTTCTACATTGCTTTCTTTGGCGCAACCCCATAGTTGTATGCCATAGGTCCATATTGGCATGAGGACTGATTTGTAGAGCAGGATTTTGTTGGAAACTGACAACGCGGAATGCCTTCCTAGTAACCAGTTCATGCTTCTGTAACGAATTTCTAATTCTTCTCTTTTCTTTTTGACATGGGCTTTCCAGCGAAGCTTTGCGTCTAAGGTCATACCAAGATATTTGGCTGTGTTTTCATACGGAACAGTTTTGTTGTTAATGTACACAGGGTTGTATTCTGATTTTTTATTAGTGAAGTCAATGTGAATGGATTTTGTTTCATTCAACTTAATCTTCCACTTTTTGGTCCAGTCATAGAATTGACTTATTGCTTTTTGTACTTTTACCACAGCTTCTTTGTGACTCGATCCTGTGGACATTATTGCGGTATCATCAGCAAAAGTAGCAACAGTTGCATTTTCTAGTTCTGGTATATCACACGTGTACAATAGGTACAGGACAGGGCCTAGAACACTTCCTTGTGGAACACCAGCTTTTATTTCCTTCAGTTCAGAACAGGCATTTTCCTGTCTTACTCTAAAGACTCTACCAGTTATATACGATTCTAGTATATCTGCATACTGTTTTGGTAACATAGTTCTAAGTTTGTAAATTAATCCTTCATGCCAAACTTTGTCAAAAGCCTGGGCTACATCTAGAAATACGGTGGCACATACTTTCTTATCTTCAAGAGCTTTTTCAATTACTGTTGTAATCCTATGTACCTGATCTATCGTTGAATGCTTTTCTCTAAATCCAAATTGATAGTCCGGTATAATGTTACTATTTTCTATAATAGGTTTCAGTCGTTTCAGTAGTAATTTCTCGAAAAGCTTCGACATCACTGGCAGCAAGGAGATAGGCCTGTATGACGTTGCATCATGAGGTGGTTTCCCTGGTTTGGGGATCATGATTACTTCTGCAACCTTCCATAGGTCTGGAACATGCTTTAGTCTGAAAGAAGCATTTATAATTTTGGTAAGTTTTACCAATGCTTTCCTTGGTAGGTTCTTTAGGATTTCCCCTGTGATAAGGTCATAACCAGGGGATTTCTTTGGGCTGATGTGATTTCTGATTTCTTTACATACTTCTTTTGGTGTCACAAGTTTTATATCTTGGTCTGCTTGCTGTAGTTGTTCCCAGTGGAGATTTTGGTCTTCGTTCTTGGTTTGTGTAAAGGTTTCCTCTAAGTTTTGGGCAAATCTTGATGCTTTTTGCTCGTTACTTATTGCCCACTGTCCATTCAGTTCTTTTATTGGTGGTATGTGAGCAATAGGTTGCTTTTGGTTTCTACCACACAACTAACACTTGACCAAAAAAATAAAAACGCCAAAATTGTCAACATCAAAAAAGAGCTAAAGATTCCTAAGAAAGTTTTCCCGTATCTCTTATGGATTCGGATTTCTCCCTTTTGGCCAATTTGAAAGAAAGACCCTGTATATAGTAATTTCTTTGTATCTGTTTCTTCTTAATCCGTCATCTTAACATTATCAGGAGGAGAAACACGTGTAGTGTGGCCCATTTCTCGAAATTAACTGCGGCAATTCTACAAATCCGACACCGTCAATACGACGTCGTTCAACGTAGCACGTTGCGTTGTCGTGACGTGATTATTTACGTTGCTCGACGTGGATGTCCACGTCACGTTGCGTTGTCGTAACGTGTTTATGTGTTTGAGCCCTAAAACGTTGCTTCAGGGGCAACTACCACGTCACAAACTTTTCTCCAACCTACCTGACACAGAAGTCATAAACCCTTCTAGTTTACTCATGCATTTGTATATTTCCCACATAGCGTAGGCAACGTATGAGATTTTCATATCACATTATGCAGCATCCAAACGTCAGCTATTTGATGAGGGTAGATTGAACCGTCTCCTGAGACGTTTTCCCTAATAGTTTATACACTCACTTATTCGTGTCTACAGGGAGCTGGGGGCTGAGCCCACACGATACTATGTATCAATTTAAGTTGACATATTTATTCACTTTTAATGGTTTAGTAGAAATAACCTGGGACGACTGTAGTCGATCTTTTTTTGCTAATGATACGTGGGATATGCCTCAGATCATGATAATAAATAACTTGTTAAAAATGGAGAAATTACACGTTTTGGAGTTATTTTTGTATGGAATTATGATTGTAAAGGATAGTTAATATGGTGTTTCTGTCTTATCTCAGGTGATAATATAGCATACATTTTAATAAGACACTTCATGGATGCAAGTTTGGAACTATCTAATCAAATATATTCTCATTTAGTTTGCTAAGCAAGCCAGTTGGTAGGTACATACAAAAACCAATATTCTAAGTAAATGGTAAATATACTTCGCAATATAACTGGATCATTAACTAGGGATATGTTTAGAAAAGAAAATACTTACGAAACACATGAAAAGTTTTCTACCAGCGAAGATCGACTTATAAAGACTTTCAATTAAGAATATTCGTCATTACTAGGACAAATCCTCTAAATTCGATCAACAATATGATGAAGTGCACTCCTCGTCCTCAATTCTACTTTTAATTGAGCGAATCCTATTTGAGAACTGAAGTTATTTTCAGTCCTACCTTATTCAGATGCTAACTTTTGCAAAGGCGAAGAAACAAATAAATTGAATAATGCTTTACAGGTTCTCTAACAACTCCTTAATTGGCCGACATTTAACTAAGAGTTTTAACCTTTAGTGAAGTTCGCAACATAAGATGTTATTTAAAAGGCTTTTATTTCAAAGTGTCTAAAGTGGCGGTATAGCGACTCTTGTGGGCTTGTGAAATGTGGGTTGAGCATAGATAGGTGTATGAAATTCTGAATCATTTATAATTGGAAATGTATAAGTGCTAGGATTAAAATATTGTGAAAAGACATTTTGGTTCTGCTCATATTTCTTTTTAACCCCCGACGGAAAAAGAGGGGTGTTATAAGTTTGACGTGTCTGTCTGTGGCATCATAGAGCCCGAACGGATGAAGAGATTTCAATTTAGTTTTTTTTGTATTTAAGGTGACTTACGTGCGAGTGTTCTTAGACATGTTTGATGAAAATCGGTTGAGCCGTTTAAAAGTTGTGGGGGTGAAAGTGGGGAAGGAAAACCGAATGTCTGCAAATATACTCCAGTGGGGTCTCAAATGAAAGCGCACTGAAAGGGAATATTGATGACTTAATCGAGAGTGCTCTAAGCATCGTTTGATGTTGTGGGACTAACAAATACCGTGACCCTGGAACGTAAAGGGCTATTGAAGGACATCGTGGATTTTAGTCAGTACAAGTCTGACAGTTCCTCCTGCCCTACCCTGGGTTGGAGGACTCATTTGATGATTTTAACATGCATCGTTTGATAAGAAATTTGGTGGTGGGAAAATTAGGACATGGAAATCCGATTGTCAAGTGAGAGTGTCAATTACTACATCTCAGTCTTTGCAATGCTGCCAAAGATGATTTGTCATGTGGGTTACTTAATTGTTTCCTTTGGTCGAGCTCACAAATTGCTACACCATCCAATGTTTTTATTCTACTTAAGGCTACACAGGCTTGGCCTTTTGCGAAAGTATTTTTGCCTTTTTTTTAGCGTGGCAAAGTCTTCAAATGAGTCCTCCCGCCCAGGACGGGACAGGAGGGACTGTTAGACTTGTATCGCCTCCGTGAGGACACGGCGCTGCTCTGCCTAAGCGGAGCAGTCCTGCACCGTATGCTCCACCGTGTCCTCCAGGCGATCCTCGCAGTGGTGACACCCAGGCGTTTCTTCCTTGCCCATACGACACAGAAACCCCCCGAAACATCCGTGCCAGGTGAGGACCTGCGTCAAGCGGAAGGTGAGGACGCCGTGACGCCTCTCCAGCCACTCCTCAAAGAGGGGTCTTACCGCCGCGATTGCGGCGTGCCCAAGTATTGTTGCCTTAGTAAACCACAGCTTTTTCAACTGTCGTCTCTTGCAACGTATGTGCTGTAACCGCCCAACTTAATGATATGTATAATAATTTTAGTATATACTTATATAAAGTATAATATTTATAAAAAAAAATACGTCGCGTTGGGGGACTGCTCCAAATTATTTATTATCTACGTTTTTTTCCGGTCCCCCAACGCGACGTATTTTTTTAACCGACTTCAAAACAAAGGAGGTTATCAATTCGACCCGTATGTATTAATATTTCCAGAATTGCCCAGTTTTCGTAAGTTAGTCAGCGTCTGAACAAATGTGCCAAATTTCAAAAGTGTATGTATGTAATGTTTTTAGATTATGCGAACACAAAAATTAAAAAACTTTTTTTAATTTAATTTTTGATGTTTTAATTTAATTACTCTTTGTTGATTTTAACATTGTTTTCGCAATCGTGAGTACCAAGAATATTGAATAAATTCGATATCAAACATGATTTCAAAACTTGTGAACGGACGGACCAATACAATTGTACATAGCTTCAACCTTTGAGATTGGACACCTTGAGATTTAAGGGCATACTAATCTGTAAGATTTTTTGCTAATAAGTTTTATGTTATTAGCAAAAAAACTTAATAATTCAAAAGGAATTTTCATTCCATATTTTTATGAACAATAAATTACACGATAGATACTGGAGAGGAAGATTTAGAGCATGGATCGCAACCTCTGTCAGGTAAGAAATGATACATTGTGATTAAAATGCTAATAACTGTCTAACATATAACCTATTATCCTTTAACTTGATCATGGAACTAATATAGCGAAGCTGTTCAAACGGGAGGATATAACGTGGTCGGCGCAGACCGTACTTTAATCGAGCCGGCGCTGATTTATGCAAAGCGATGAGTTATGTGCCACCATTACCAGAGCCTGGAGGGCTGCGGGTCTAAGGTGACTCGACTGAACGTCCGTCATGCTTTTGTTGTTAAACAAAGGGCTAGACGACGTTGGTTTTAAGTTGAGATGATGATTTTTGAAGGAATTTTAGTTATTCTGTTATGCACTTCTTCGAGAGTAACACAGAATAAAAAATAACGTATCATTAATTAGAATGACGTAATCTCAAATCAATAAAACTAATAACATGCTAAAAACTAATGTTGCGAAAATCCTTAGATAAATAAAATCTAATTAATTTAGTGAAATCAAGCAATCACAAATTACAACGAAAACACGACGCTACATAGGGACACCTACTCCTGTAGTAAATATACAACTATTTCGGCTGATAGTTAAAAAGGGAAGATAAATCTGTATGTAGTACCATTACTTTCTTTATTTTCTTACATTCAAAGGTTCTAAAGCGTATTCAAGCGCTGCCTTCCGAAGTATCCGCTGAATACATTAGCTTCAAGCGGCTGGAAATTCAGACGAAGTCCGAGAGCAAAGGCCGAGTATCTCAATATAACCTTCATGATGATAATCAATCTGCTGGAGGAAACAATGGGTACTTTAATTCAGAATCAAGCTGGTTTTGTATGGAACACTATGGTACACTTGACCCTAAATATTATGGTGTGTGAAGGGCTAATTTACTACGTTCAATGGCAATGCTAACCATTTCATGAGTTGCTAATTGAACTGAAATTATACAAGGAGCTGATCATCCGTACTCTAGAATTACAAAGACACTTTCGTCATCATCATCGGCCTAGCCTTGTCCCAACTATGTTGGGGTTGGCTTTCAGCTGAATATCAGTATTTACATAGACCAACTGCGTGTCTGACCTTTACAACTCAGTAACGGTAATTAGACAACCAGTTACACTTTAAAGCTTCTGAGTAAAAGAACTGACATTCAAAGATCTACAAATGACAGCTGAAACCAACCGGTAACTGATCCTTTTCAAAGTGAGTTTCGTAAGACAGTTTATTTTAAATATGAATTTTTAGTTCCCCATAGGAACTTTACACGAGCGAAAACTCAACTAATCGCTTGATCGCTTCTCGCAACCACAGTTGCAAAGAAATAGTTGTCAGCTTTGCTTCGTGCAACCGTGGTTGCAAAGCGACGAAGTTTCTTTTAATTTAATTTAGTCTCTATACCAAACGCATAAAGTCGTAGTAGTGTGTATTTAAACCAAAGACAGATATATTTCTCATAGACGTATGCCTATATTACCAACTTAACGGTAGAAAAATAACAAAATATCGCCAGTTGTGTTTATGTGAGTGAAGTGACGCTATAGTGTTTTCAAGGAGGTGATAAAATATGTCATAAGTTTATTATTTTACTGATTTCTGCTGATTTTTATATGTATACTAAATTAATTTCTAACGTGTGTGTTTTTAAATTAAAGTAATATTTTTAGGTAAATGTAAGACAACATTTAAAAAATCGTCATTTAAAAACATACTCGCAGTGTCGTCCTAATGAGGTAACGCATTACGTTGAGGTTACCTAAATGACGTAAAAGTTTGGTACGTCTTTTGGGTATTTGAACTCTAGTAAGAGAGTAATTCCATTAAAATTCAATCTCAATAATACCAGCGGTGGTTCACGGCAGTAATAAATCCAAATCGGAGATGCTAGGGTTGTCCCTAAACTTCTTGGGCAAACATGCAGATAGGATACTCTTTGAAAAGAATGTTGAGACAACTCCTTGGTATATATTTTATGTTATTCATACATGAGTATAAGTCGACATAGATAAACCAATAGTTTTTATTTATCTTAATTTCACTTTACGGTAAATGGTCGCCATTCTACAACGGTAAATAGCGAATCAAATACCTAGTGACAAGTACAGGGTGGTAACCCTGTACTTGTCACTAGGTATTTGATTCGCTTCGCGATATATTTGATTGGCAGTGGCCATCCTTCGGCTGATATAAAGATTATGATGTGTGTTTCACCTTAAGCTTCATAAATACAACATTATTTTTAGTAAATGCGAAACCTGAATATAGTTTCTTCAGAATCAGTAACTGATTCGATTCCTATAGTTTTTGCACCATGTTATATTTTTTTTTCAAAAATATAATAATTAAATTTTATTATCAGTTAATTACAATACAATCACCGCACCGTACGGTTAGCCTATTGCCAAACTATTATCACGAGTGTATAACACACGACACTACACTGAGGATATCCCGGACATCAGCCTGTACGAGATTAGAATGGCTCTTAAACAGCTAAAGAATAACAAGGCGCCGGGTGAAGACGGAATCACAACAGAACTTCTGAGAGCGGGTGGAAAACCGGTACTTCTGGTCCTCCAGAAGTTATTTAATTCCGTCATACTCGAAGGTACTACGCCAGAAGCATGGCACAGGAGTGTGGTTGTTCTTTTCTTCAAAAAGGGTGACAACACCTTGTTGAAGAACTACAGGCCAATCTCACTTCTGAGCCATGTATACAAGCTGTTCTCAAGAGTCATTACGAACCGTCTCGAACGCAGGTTTGATGACTTCCAGCCTCCCGAACAAGCCGGTTTCCGAAAAGGTTTTAGTACTATAGACCACATACACACGCTCCGCCAGATTATACAGAAGACAGAGGAGTATAATCGGCCATTATGTTTAGCGTTTGTGGACTATGAAAAGGCCTTCGATTCAATCGAAACCTGGGCAGTATTGCAGTCCCTCCAACGATGTCATATCGACTATAGGTATATCGAAGTGTTGAAGTGTTTGTATAGAAACGCCACCATGTCCATCCGACTTCAGGAAGAGAGCACGAAACCAATCCAATTGCAGAAAGGCGTGAGACAGGGAGACGTTATTTCTCCGAAACTGTTCACGAACGCGTTGGAGGACGTTTTCAAGCTCTTGGAATGGAACGGATTCGGCATCAACATCAATGGCGAATACATCACTCACCTTCGTTTTGCCGATGATATAGTCATCATGGCAGAATCGTTGGAGCACCTCAATGCTATGCTCAGCGACCTCAGTATCGTTTCCCAACGGGTCGGCCTTAAAATGAACATGGACAAGACGAAAGTCATGTCGAATGTCCATGTGGCACCCGTACCGGTTGTTGTTGGGAATGATACTCTCGAAGTTGTAGACCATTACACTTACCTTGGACAGATTGTTCAGTTAGGTAGGTCCAACTTCGAGAAAGAGGTCGCCCGAAGAATCCAACTCGGATGGGCAGCGTTTGGGAAGCTACGTGATATCTTCTCATCGAGAATCCCACAGTGTCTCAAGACAAGGGTGTTTAACCAGTGTGTGTTGCCAGTGATGACATATGGCTCTGAAACGTGGTCTCTGACTGCTGGCCTTTTAGAGAGACTAAGAGTCACTCAACGAGCGATGGAAAGAGCTATGCTCGGAGTTTCTTTGCGGGATAAAATCCGGAACATGGATATTCGGCGAAGAACCAAAGTCACCGACATAGCTCATAAAATTTGCAAGTTGAAGTGGCAATGGGCAGGCCACATCGCTCGTAGAACTGACAACCGATGGGGAAGAAAAGTTCTCGAGTGGCGACCACGGACCGGAAGACGCAGCGAAGGTAGGCCTCCCACTAGGTGGACCGACGACATCGTGAGGGTCGCGGGCAACCGATGGATGCAAGTGGCGAATTGTCGTTCGGCGTGGCGGTCTAAGGGGGAGGCCTATGTTCAGCAGTGGACGTTTTCCGGCTGATGATGATGATGATAACACAGGAGACGCGGTTTACTCGGGTTTACCGCGAAATGAGCATGTTTTTGAACGGACAACCAGGTAATATACAAGCTTATAACTTTGTGATTTTTTATGATACGGTTTTAAAATTTTGTACATAGATTCTTTTCACAAAAAAAAATGTAACCGCCTTCAAAAACAACCACAAAAAAGGGTAAAATAACTTACAAAATAACTTTTCTTTCAGAAGTCGGTGCCTTTATTTTTTTTTCATTTCATTGTTTTTTTTTTGCCACCGACTTCTGAAAGAAAAGTTATTTTGTAAGTTATTTTACCCTTTTTTGTGGTTGTTTTTGAAGGCGGTTACATTTTTTTTTAAAAAAGTTTTTTATTTTACTCTTTTTAGTTTAAATATTCAACTCAAATTCTTCTCAAGTAAATCATTCTCTTACATGTATGTGCACTAAAATTTTGTAATCCGTAGCACCGGTAACAACATCGCTCAAGTGCACAATAAGCTAATAAAATTCCCTATCTCAAAAACTACTGAACCGATTTTGATGAAACTTGCAGTATTCCGTAAGTTAAACAATACTTAGTACAACAAAAAAAGAATTACTTAAATCGAACTTGTATTTCCAGAGATATGCGAACACAAACTAAATCAGTCGATGCCTACTCCAAGCCGTTGAGGAGTTGTACCTTCCATTATCAGCTCATCCACCTGAGATGATGATTATCAGATGCAAATACTTGAACGGCTTTAGAAAATATATGAAAATGGTACTATGTGCCTATAAAATTTGAAGGTTGCCCTCGATTTCCCTGGGATTCCATCATCAGATCCTGACCTGATGATCATGGGACCAATTGGAAAGTATACCCTTTCAAACAAAAGAAAAAAATTCCAAATCGGTCCAGGCGTCTTCGAGAAATTGGGGAACATACCTACATAAAAAAAAAAAAAAAAAAAAAAAAAAAAGATTCCGACGAATTGAGAACCTCCTCCTTTTTTTGAAGTCGGTTAAAAATACTTGACAGGTGTATCGGGTTTCATAGAAATATTGTTGTATAAATATATGTCTAAGTAAATACCTCCCAATCTCAACACAGCTTGTCTCCATCAAGTGCCATCCCTACCGTTGCCTTTGTCAGTATAACTTGGACAATTAGAGAGGGCAAACTCTGTTATTACTAGATATTACCTATAACAGACGACGTTGAAGCTGCGTTCGATCGAGCTCGCTCCGATCTCCCAAGTATGAATGTTTCATCACGCCGCGCCGAGATGATTTAATGAAACGATTCCTCTTACATATTTATGATGATGTAATGGTGACATATTGGTCTGGTACGTGATGGGGAGGCAAATATCAGTGGTGCATACTATGGTAAAGGTTTAGGTGTGAATTCTTGTGATTGGGTTAACTTTGTGGATGTCTGTTTTTCAATATTATTCTTTTATTCCTCCTTTAATTTGAGCTTGTACTGTGAAAAAGGTGGCAATTGAACTCACAACTTCTCTCTCTTAAGCTCTGTTCATGCTGAGATGCATATCGCTCAGAAATCGGGATCTGATGTTGAAAGCTTGTAATCATGAATTGCCTATTATGTGGCAATGTTGTCATAATTACAGATAACCAGCGAACGACTGGTATTTAATGCCCATTCTTGCCCTTACCTCCCTATACCCATTGGTACACGTTTTGTAAGTACATGATCTTGCCGCCATTTGTACATACATTTATGGCACGTGTCTTAATCGTGCTACAATTGTGTAGTTTGGATTAGTCCATCGCTCGAATTACCACAATTGGCCATATCCTACTGCGTCTCACACAAAATGCACGGATTATGATACAATAATGATACGTATTTACTGTTAATACGTCCCTAGATTTTGTAGTTGGAAACAACTACATAACACACACGTTTCCTTTTTTCGTTCTTCTACCTTTTACATTATTTTAATTCCCTTTTGGTGCTCCCTTATGGTAACTGGTCGATCACAAAAATAACTAAATTTTAAAGTGCTAAATTTTGTTAGAACCAATTGTCTCCCTTCGATACATTACTTTACCACTTTTTTGGCGTTACTAATCTGTATATAACTAAGTTACATCTTCCTGGTACTAAAAGTCTCTAAGCTAAGCTGTAGACAGACGATCGGACGGACATAGAGAAACTTGTAAACTACGGAACTCTAAAAAGACACAACGTACAAAAGACTGGAAGTTGCACAGAACAGCTTCAAAAGATAAACTCAAAAGAAATAGAAACACATCACCACATTCTTTGAACGTAAGCGGTTTGTGTAGGGACAGAACAAACGTTGAGACTTTGTATACCTATTCCAGACTTATTTCCACTTTACTAATGCATTTCTAATGGTCAGAAGTTTTGTTTAACCTTAAATTACGAATGCGAAAGCAGCGAGCTAACTCTGTATGTCTGTTTACTTTTTCACTATAAGACATCTGATCATATTTGAATGTTAAGGATGAGCCATGATCTGTGTACGACCGGGTAGTTTTTGATATTTCATAGGATTAGTTTCCACATACAATGCGGGTGAAGCCTGTGGCAAAAGCTTTATTTTGCCAAAGGTTTGTTCTGATGTCGTTTTCTATTACATACATAAAGTTGAATGATTTTGAACCTCCCACAGTTAAACAGGTGGTAGTAAAAATACTATATTCCATTCAAGTAAAAGTCCATCTCATTTTGTAGCATTCATTAATCAGTCTGTGTAAATAAATGTCATGAAATATTCGATAATCTCTCTTGTATGCAATATTGGAAAACGATCAATTACAGCACTATGTAAAAGCGACATGTTGAACAAATATTTTAATTTAAAATGTTGTTGTAGTGGTCTAGTTATTTTTTACAAGTGTCTGCATTAAACACTTGGTCATTTAAAGTAATAACGTTTGTGGCTAAATCGTGTAATGAGAGCTCAGCAACAACATGCAGTCTTGGGTTTGATTCTCTGATCTGATCTATCAATATTGGAGACTACTCTTAGAAATTGCTCAGAAATTTGGAATAGTGTCGGGTGACAATAGGCACATCCCATAAATACTAGGAAGTGTCGAAGGGGGCGGGGGGGGCGCTTTGGGGGGACTGTCTTATGTAAAAAATTGACCTTCAAAAAGTGCTGATAAATCAGCCTAATTTGAATAAATGACTTTTGATTTTTGATTTGACTTATTTAGAACTTCATATTGTGGGTATGCTATTAGGGTTCATAAGACCTTAATCGTCGATCGTGTCGACCTCGATCGTTCGCAAATACAAATATGTTTTTGTAATATATTTACTGAAGAGCATTTTCGTCAACTACATACCTACTTCAAACAAAAGAACTGACCTAAAATACAGAAACATACAACTATCTTCACCTGCTGACCGTACAATATATCTTCTTATATCAATCTACGTGTTCCAACCCTTGCCTCTACCTTGGCATTTTATCTCTCTCTGACACGCATGTCTCTGTACATACTCCATCTCAGTCTAGCGTCGTGATCGTAATGTCTGAGGCAGCAACTCAATGGAGCAAACAAAACGTTAGAGGACTATTACCGCACTAGAGGAGTTACGTGCTTGTGCCTAAACCAATATACAATATTTCTTTTAGTATCGATTGTTTTGCCATTTGTATCGAGTTTGGTTGGTCTTCATTTGAGTTGGAAAGATGATGTTTGTGGTAGCGTCTGTAGAGTATATAATAACTTTTTAACAAAAAAATCAAACCGACGAAAGATTGAACTGAAAAGCTAAAAATAAATTTTGAGGCGGCGCCAAACAAACATACAAACATGTACCTAAATTAATTATTTGAAGCGAAGCATAATTTTATTGTAGCTAGGTTGCTTTTCGTTGATTGTTTCTTTGGCGCCGCCTCAAAATTTATTTTTAGCTTTTCAGTTCAATCTTTCGTCGGTTTGATTTTTTTGTTAAAAAGTTATTATTTTTAGCTTTTTAGTTGTATACCATGATTAGAGTGTTTAACACATGGAAAAACCCGTCTTCCCTTTTTTCGTTGTCAACGTAACCGTCACAGTAATTAGTATTAACTGTTGAAGACCTGTAACTTGCAACTAAAAACTCCACTCTCAGACTGTCAACGACTGTCAAATCCCAACTATGTTTAAAGTTCTTATCATGATGAATGAAATGAGCCCAAATACGATATAGTTGCTGTTAACTGTTGAGGATCTCTTGCTACTGCCTTCTGTCCTCATCATCAGACCCTCGATGACAATTATACTCCAGCTAGGTCTAAAATTTTCATCAAGACTAATGAAATGAGCCCAAACACGATATAGGTGCTGTTAACTGTTGAGGACCTCTTGCCCCTGCTTTCCGTCACCATCCTCAGACCCTCGATGACAATGATACCTCAGCTGGGTCTAAAGTTCTCATCAAGCTGAGTGAAATGAGTCCAAACACGATATAGCTGTTGTTAACTGTTGAGGAACTCTTGGGACTGACTTCACAACATAACAGGGATCTGGAGTTGATCTGATGATGGTGACACCATCATGTTATCTTCTCCACATCTCTGCTATATAGTAATGTCCTCAGAACTACATATGTTAACTTTATTTCAAACGAATCGGTTCACAACTGAAAATTCTGTAGGAAAGTTGACAATCAATTCCTTTTTTTCTACCCTTAGAGGCCGATTTTAGTTTTGAAATTAAAATGGGACCAACTTTCAGATATACTCTTTCCAACAAAAAAAGAATTTTTGAAATCGGACCACGCTGGGAAAAGTTATGCGTGGTCATACATAAAAAAAAAAAAATTAAAAAAAAAAATATACATGTCGAATTGAGAACCTCCTCCTTTTTTTTTCGTCGGTTAAAAAGAACTGCAAGTGTTATGATCAGATAAGTGGTATAGTAATAGCAACTGATGCGGTGAACACGGACGAAGTAAATTGAGTTAATATGTAAGAATCGTAGCAGCTGCTAGTAACGTTCTACAGTATAATACCTGTCTACTTTCATGCTAAAAAGGCGTTATGATGTTTTATAATGTTATTTAATGCTTCTGGGTCATATGGCAACGTACAAAAAATCTCAATACAACAGCAATAGAAACGTTCAACCGTACACACGGCGAACCGAGAATTCTATTAGAAACACAAATGAAGTTTCTGTATATTGAGCACACACATACAAACTGATACATATTTAAAGGTCCAAATGTCCAAACTTATTTTAAAATGATCGATACGTAATTTTAGTAACAGAGGTACTTCAAATTAATAACCTTTCATGACTTTTCATTTAGGTACAAGCAACTATTTCTGTATCGACATCGACACTTTGTATGGCTTTTATGAAAATTTCGGTATCCAATAGTTGGGTGTACTGGCTAAACAAAGCAGTATTGTAATCAGTAGATATTGTACAATAGTTAGGGAATAATTAATTTAATAATAATTTGTCTAATTGAAACTTGAGTACAATGGACTCAATAATTGTTGATTCTTTGTGGTTAATATACATTGGTAAAGTAAATAGGTTTTGTTCGTTTATCGATTGACTGATTGTCCATCAATAAACTTATATAATTCATTTTGTAAATACTTAATTCATCAACACAGTTTTTTAATTTTATAAATTCACGTTTAAATTAGGTATATTTAAACTATTTAAGTTGTCGGGGCATAAGCCAGTAAAAATTTGGAACGATTTTTAAGTTTTACAACTTTTAATAATAACGCGAATGTTTGGATGTTTTGACGGATGAATGGATGTTATTGTTACTCAATTACGTCAGAACGGCTGAACAGACCGTGATGTTTAGGTCAGAGATAAGTTATTGTACGGAAAAACGCCAAAGATACCGTTTATCCCGGAATGACGTGTCTTAACAAGACGTAAGTTTTATACTAAATATTTACGTAAAGCTTCAAAGAAAAGACAAAAAATCATTGTCACAGATTGGAAGGATATGGAGGAAGCCTTTTCCCAGTAATAGGACAGAAAGGTTAGTTATCCAACCAACGAACTATACAGAGGTTAAAAACAAAACAACAATGTAATGAATAGACTCACAATAACTTGTAATCCCGTGTAAACAGCAAGATACACGATATCTAACCTCCCAGGTGGCTCAATTACTACTAAAGTTATTACACTGAATGTCACACTAAGGGCTACAGTTTGTTCACTGCGTTTTACGACTATCCAAAGACTTAATACACAGTAGGTTCAGTGAACATAAACATTATCAGAATCTCTGTTGAAGAAGTTCTTATTTATATAAGTAAAGATAATGCAATACCAAGGAAAACAACCTTACATCTGTCTTTTTTAACTCTGTACACAAAGTTTTAAATTGATCTCGAAAATCCTAAATACTATTTTCAACTCTTTGTACAAGAATTTTTACGTGAGAAAAATCTAAAATCGAGGCCCAATCAGGTCCAATAGAAGACCATTTATGAACTCTTTAAAAATGTTTTAAATACTATAGTAGGCACAGAATACTTAATAGTAGGTACTACGCACAGTAGCGTCACTTCACTGTAAAAACCGCCGGCGGGCGGTGCGCCTACGTGTGCTTTCAGTTTCATACCTACACCCCAGAATGCGCCAGGCCTGCAGTGGGCTGCCTCCCGCCGCCCGTTCACACGCGCTCCGTATATATTTTTGGTTAAAATGTACCTTATTCTCTCGAGCTTAGATTTTACATTTGTTTGTTATTGTGAAGGGACACTTCTGTACGTAGTAGTACTCGTATTAAGTAATCTGTGTAGTAGGTAAGACTAGAAATGACACAAGATTCCTTTCTATAGGTACTCAGTTTTCTTACATATGTGAGACTTCTGTGTGTTCTCATATTGTATATCGTGTTTGTTACGACATGTACGTGTATGTACTATATAGAGATTATCTTCAATTAATACGAGTCTTGTGCGCCGAGACGTTTGTCGTACACTGGCGTGCAAATTGTGCACTGCGCTCGCAATGCTAATTAATTCTGTTATATCTCTTGCTAATTGCGTTTGGTTATTAGGTAACATTAATATAATACATTGATTTAAGATAGGTGATTAGGCTTACAATTAGTGTCTATAGAAATGGATTATCTTCAAAGATATTTGGAAATCTAAATCTTTAGATAATAGGGTAGTTTACTGCCTAAATAAATTGAAAATTGAGTCCGTTTAGTTAGAGTATTGAAAAATAATGAACACACACACACACATTAATATAGACAAACATAAAACTCTTCGAAATTCGGGAGTGGGGGCTTGTGACGTCATAACGCCTGTTAATTAGTGAAATTATACCGATCGAGTCAGTTTCGATTTCGTCAATTTTGATTGTAACAAAAGATTTTTGATAATCTGTCTTGCAGATTAAATTTTTTTTTGACTAAAATGGCCTATTCAGTCTATTATGGTTTAACATATCAAGTATTTTTATAGTAGCATAATAAGACTAGCTGGGATACAGGCTCTCTGTGTGAAAGGTAATCATCTACATGGCCCCAATGATGTTTGACAGCTGTCTCATGTTTTTTGAGTTTTAGGTAGGTAAATCTAGGTCATACTAGTCAGCGAAACTGGTGATCAAAACACCATATTAATATATCGACTCGCCGAGATTCTCAAACTCAACAAAAACATCGTAATAAAATACAATAATTAGAGTAGGTATACTGTCCTGTCCAAGAAAGTACTAAACAGGAGCAACACGGCTCATCAAAACTAAGTCTTCAGTAAGAAGAACAACTAACATAAATAGCGAAGGGCTCGACCGTTTCTTACGACCGCTGAACAATGTCCTTTACTTTAGTTAATCAAGTGTGGTAGCAACTTGCAAACGACCACTGTCGGCTTCTTGTTTACAAGTCGTGGTTGCTACACTGTTACATGATTAATGGCTAAACTAGAATGGTTTTTACAATCATGAGCAGTATTTACAATTTGTTTTTCGCAATTACCTACCAATGATTTATGCTCACAACTGTCTAAGGCCATCAAATAAACTAATGACTAGTGTTGAGTAATCGGAATCACTAATTAGTGGTGAATAAACATTTGATTATTGCTATGAGTTTATATGTTTGAATAAAATTCTATCCTTTAATCAGCCTATAACCTAGTTTAGTCTAAAATAGCCAATTATCAATGGTAAGAGTAATACTGAGGGTGTTACTCTTAACTTGTCCCGCAATGTAAGTAAGACGACACGTTCTTAAGAGGGTGTTAATTACAAAATTGTTAAAACGATATTGTGTCGACATTCCCGGATAACGTTCTGTATATTTAGCTAAATTCGCTTAAACACAAGTGCGTATACAGGTGTGTTTGAGCGAATTACAGGTGAATATATTTTGTGTTAATGAGATAAGAGAATGTGCGTAACAAACCAAGTGTACAGGGATTTGGTTAAGATAAAGGGTTTCAGTAAACATTTTATGTATTGTATTACCCGCCCCGCGCGCGCAAGGCGACAGCACGTATCTACTTAGTTGAGCATTTTAAAAAATCATAACAGTTGTTAAAAGTACGTTATCCCTGTTTCAAAATATATCGATGTGTAGACAGTTCAGCGTGGATTGCGGTGCACGAAACAGTTCTTGAATCCATCAAACTGTACATAAGTTATCATCGTTTTTCTTAAACCCAACCGCAAAAATATTCAAATAACACCAGCAGCGCGTGAGTCATCGAAGGACGAGCGGTGCGACGACGATTAGCGAGGTCATTGACCAGCCTTCGCTTGCTAGCCATCGTGACGAAGACACACCTCCAGCGAGCAGTCGGGCGCACTCGGGTAATACTCGGAAGGATTCGTTGTGTTGTGGAACAAGAAGGCCAAGCTGACGGCGCGAGCCGTGTTTACATACAAACACAAATAGCGATCACTCTTGCGCATCAAGATTCCCAACATGCTGTCCGGTGTTAGACGCACGCCTCCACCTGCCTCGCCTCACTCGGCATCAGAACCAAACCTGACATCGAGTATAGACAACGATTTCAATATAAGGAAAAGAAAACGCAGTGTAGAAGAAATGATGGAAGATATGAATGAAATGTTTTCTCAAATGGTTGCTAAACAGAATGAACAAAATGCAAAAATGAATTTGTTACAATTGGCTCTCGATGATATACGGTCCCAAAATACTGCGATTAGCTTGCAAAACTCCGAAATACGAGCACAAAATGAAAAAATCAAAGAGACGATGGATTTTTTGTCAGAAAAATATGATGAAGCACTGGTGGAAATAAACGATTTAAGGGCGAAATGTAGCAATAACCAAAAGGTTATAAAGGCGCTTGAAATCAGGGTCGACTTCTTAGAAAAACAACAAAAAGCGGCTTTGCTTGAAATTAAAAATTTGCCGTCTTCAACCCTTGAAACTAGTGACTCCCTTACGGGTGCAGTTCAGAAATTGGGTCAAATCATTAGCTATCCCCTGAATGCAACCGATATAAAAAACATCTTCCGTTATAAAAGCAAGACTCAAGCGGTGGGCCCAGTCCTAGTGGAATTCACATCGACAACCATCAACGAACGATTTCTAAAGTCGACCAAAGAATTTAACAAGCACAACACGGAAAATCGCCTGAACACATCCCATTTAGTAGAAAACGGACCTAAACAACCCTTATATATAAATGAAGTGCTCACAGCTATGACCAGACGCCTACATTATCTCGCCAGAGAAATGACGAAGGAATTCGGTTACCATCAATGCTGGGTGGCAAACGGCAAGGTGTATATTCGTGAAAAAGATGGAATGTCAAGCCGCCTCATTAAAACTGACGAAGACCTCGAGAAGCTCCGTAAGAAAAAATGACTAGCACTGCACCTTCCATTACTTTTTATCTTTGTTACTACAGTTCCATTAACCATAGTCCAAATTTATACTATTTCATTAATAACTAACCCTAACCATTTTTCAATACAAATAGAATTGTTACTAACTTTAATTATACATACACAATACAGTACACAAAACATACATACAGTCACATTACTAGCACTCCACTTCCATGACACACACACACGTTTGATCGGCCGACATACATTTTTTAATAATACAAAGCCAACTATAATAAGTACTTTATCGTATGTACTCTGTACCAGTGTTTCGAACATGATTGTTATGCTATTAAGCAGCGGCAGCGCTCAAAACATAAAATGTCAAAATGGGAATCATCCGCATTAACATTCGATAACACACAAATCAACCTAAATAACCTAGATGCCGTCTCGGTGTCGGCTGCTTCGACTTGTGACCTTGAAAATTGTACCCCGCCAGATTTCAAACCTAATCAAACACTTAAAATCATAACACAGAACATTAGAAGTATAAACAAAAACATAACAGGCTTTATGACTACACTCGCACGAACTAAACTTGACTGGGACATAATTGCATTAACCGAGTGTTGGCTCCCTAACACCCATAATATTCCCGAATTGACTAATTATAGTTATTACCTTACCAACAATAATTACACACAAAATGAAGGTGTAGTTCTGTACGTGCATAAAAATCTACAACTAGTTGTAGAGGAGCCGACATTCTTAGATGCTAACTGTCTTCTTGTAAAAATCGACAGAAAAACTGTTCTCTTAGCGATATACCGCCCGCCAGGTTACAAAGACTAAGACAATTTTCTAAACTCCCTAGATATTATCTTAAATAAGCTATCCAATTACGAGACTATAATTATTGCGGGAGACATAAATATTAATATACATGAAAACTCTAAAGATTCCACTAAACATACGTATTTAAACTTATTGGCTGCTCATGGCCTCTTACCTGCCCATACAATACCTACGCGACAACAAGCCTGTCTTGACCACGTCATATTAAAAACTCGACTACCTGCTTCTACTTTAGTTGCACACTCTTCTCTAACTGATCATGACACAGTAATGTTATTCTTGTCAAAACGAATGCCTAAAATAATTACAAAAACATGTACTCGTTTTAATTATGTTAAGATAGAGAAAGACCTAAAACAACTAGACTTTAGTGAAGTATACAAGACCCAAGATCCCCATGTAGCAGGGGAAACAATAACTAGACTCATAAAACACGTAATAGACTCAAATTCTGAATCTGGTAAGACACCGAACCGTAAACAAATATTAAAGCCATGGATAACTCCTGGTTTACTTCGATGTATGCGGCATCGCGACACTTTGCATAGAAAATTTAAACAGGCGTCTAATAATGAGATTTTAAAAGTTACTTTTACTCGGTACAGAAACTATTGCAATAAACTAGTGAGGAACTTAAAAATAGAATTTGAAAAAAATGAAATTAGGAAAGCTGGGAAAAACACAAAACAGTTATGGTCGGCTATAAATAATATCTCAAATAGATCGACAAGGAAAGTCAACACTTCATCTCAATTATTAGCATCATTAAGTACACCACAAAATTCTGTAAACCATGTCAATGCCTTTTTTGCAAAAGTAGGTGAAAACCTTGCTAAAAACATAAAGGGTCCGCAAACAAAAGTTACAAAGGGAAACCTAACAAACGTAACACAATCCATGGTGATGCTCCCCACAGATGAGAAGGAGGTAGCCGGAATATTAATGTCACTCCGCAATAACTGTGCCGCGGGTTGGGATGGGATATCTGGTGACCTCCTAAAAAAGCATGCGGCCGTGGTTGTACCTCCGTTAACGTACATATGTAACCTCGCTCTTTCTACAGGTAAATTTCCTAACGTGTTCAAAAGGGCCATAATTCATCCCATCTACAAGAGTGGGGACAGGAGCCGTGTTGATAACTACAGACCTATATCTGTGCTAACTGCTTTTTCCAAAATACTGGAACGGGTAATGAACAGCAGACTTGTGAACTACTTGGAAAATAATAACCTCATCGCACCAGCACAATTTGGGTTTCGCTCAGGCAAATCCACTTCTGATGCGGTCCATGAGTTGACAGACTTTGTGGTCACAAACATGGATAGTGGGGATAAGGTTGTAGCTATATTTCTTGATCTTGCTAAGGCTTTCGACACGGTTTCTGTCCCAATTCTTTTACGTAAAATGGAAAGTTTGGGAATTAGGGGACTTCCACTTGACCTCTTTAAAGACTACCTGAGTGAGCGTACCCAGAGGGTAAAAATAGATGAATTCATCAGTGATGAACAAATAATTAGCGGCTACGGCACGCCTCAAGGTAGTGTCCTCGGACCTTCGCTTTTCCTCATCTATATCAATGATCTGGGTACGCTCACTATCCCCAATGGAAAAATCATAAGCTTTGCTGATGACACTGCCCTCTTGTTCAGCGCGACTTCATGGGAAGACGTTTATAGGCATGCACAGGGAGGCTTTGATAGGGTATCCAGTTGGTTACGCGAAAATCTGTTGACCCTCAATACAACCAAAACCAAATACCTAGCTTTTTCCATAAAAAACAATGCATCCTCCCAAACATTAGGTCATACTATTGTAGCTCACTCTTGCAAAAACCCAATCACCTGTACGTGTAATTGCGAACCACTCACCAAGGCTGAAAGTGTAAAATACCTGGGAATAACAATCGACAAAAATCTAAGATTTCAAGACCACATAACCACTCTTAGTAACAGATTACGGAAACTTATATACGTGTTCAAAACGCTGAGACATGTAGTCGATAATAACATTATGAAATCAGTGTACTATACCTTGGCTCAATCTATAATCTGTTACTGCATCACCACATGGGGCGGTGCCCCAAAAACTACTCTAATAGAAATTGAAAGAGCCCAAAGAGCTATACTGAAGGTGTCGTCTTTTCGTCCTTATCGCTATCCCACCGAACAATTATACAAAGAAAAGCAAGTCCTTACGGTCCGTCAACTATTTATATTGCACGTTCTGTTGAAACAACATGGTCTCTTGCTTTATAATCCAACACTGTCCAGAGGGAAAAGACGTTATGACCCTGTGAAGCGCCATCATCTACGTTATAAAACTGTTTTTGCAAGGCGGTTCTTCTGCTATCTGGGTGGCTACCTATATAATAAAACTCATAAGCAGTTACATATCTTTAGTCTTACAAAGAATAAATGCAAAGAAAAGATAATTGACTGGCTACTCAAATTAAACTATAATGATACTGAAACCCTTCTAGCACAGACCTAAACTCACAATTTCACACACTCCCACACCCACACACTCACGCACACACACACACACACACACACACACACCAATACTATACATCTACTAACATTCTACTACTAAAAATACAAAAAATGTTTTTATTCATCGTTGAAATAAAATTATATTATGTAAATCGTAACTACAAAATGTCGTATGATCAACCTATATACTGTCAGCGCGCTTAATAGATACATAATTATTATAATGAAAATGTAAAGGGGTGGGATCCTGGTGTCCTGAAACACAGGCCACGAGCCTAGCTTAGGCGCCAGTCTCCCACAATATATACTTACCTGAATTTTGTATCTTTGTGGAATCTGAACAATGTCAAATGATTGATGTATATTGTGGTGAGAAAAAATAAATTTGATTTGATTTGATTTGATTTGTATTGAAACATGAAACAGGGTGTAAGGGGGGGGGGGGCTGGAACGTAAAGGGCTATAGAGAGAACATCGTAGATTTTAGTCAGTACAAGTCTGACAAACCCACCATGGGAGGAGTCATTTCAACATTTTACCACGAAAAAAGGATGTACGGGACATCGTTAAAACTTGACTTAAACATTCAATATGGTTTTGTAAAAAAAA
This sequence comes from Agrotis exclamationis, assembly GCA_950005045.1. Classification (NCBI taxonomy): domain Eukaryota; kingdom Metazoa; phylum Arthropoda; class Insecta; order Lepidoptera; family Noctuidae; genus Agrotis; species Agrotis exclamationis. The sequence goes on along the minus strand of OX465418.1, from coordinate 26,864,199 downwards.
TGTACTGTGCTAATTTGCACGTCGATGTCTCTTAATCTGTTATTAATTTATCGGAAAAACTTTCAGCTGCATGTCATTACACGTTAACGGTAAATGCGGACCTCATGGAAAATGAAACAATACGCTGATTGTATCGGAAAGGCATTTTACAGTCACGCCTCGGACTTTTATGACTTTTCCGCTGTCTGATCATATTGGCGCAAATTCTACAGCTGTCCAACTTTATAAAGCGTGCCGACATTTGCCGCTTCAAACTCGTACATTTTTGTTTTTAAGAAACGCTGTCGTATTCAATAAAGTTACAAATTGACAAACGATTGGATATAGAAATGGCCCGGAGATTTTAAAACTTTACATTGTTCTAAAATTCAAGCCTGGTTAAAAATAGAAGGATGTGAAGGTAACGCTGGTTGTTTTTGGTTGGAAATTCAAGTCTCGATTCATCATCAGCCTATAATGTTCCCACGGCTGAGACACAGGCCTCCTCTCTGTGAGAGGGAGAGGGCCATAATCCACCACGCGGGCCCAGTGCGGGTTGGTAGATGTCACATGTCTTCGAATTTTTGGTTCTAGGACATGCCGGTTTCCTCACGATGTTTTCCTTCACCTTTTTGAGAGCAGTGGCAATGAAATAAATTACACAAAGTAATGCGCCTGGCGGGTTCGAACCCACGACCTACAACTCGTAAGTCAGGACTGATACCACTGGGCACCACTGCTCAGTCAAGTCTCGATTGAGGAAAGGTATTTTTAGTACCTACCAAAAATTAAACTCAAACATTCCCAGGGATCGGTCTGTATGGACCTTGCTCGGACTTGACCGGACATGGCTCGGACGGACTCTTCCACACAAATATACTATTCCACATAAATCTCGCATGAAATATATTGTAAATGCAAAACTTCTTAGTGTATAATGTTTACGCAAAAATATATCATTCTTCTATTCAAATGGTTACTGAATGATAAGTGACACTTCGAAGGATGGATGAATGAGGTGTTACTGCGGACGTCGGCAGTCACACCGGTTTCACCCATCCTTCGAATTACCAAAACAAAATAGAAATACCGTCCGCGAACGAAAACTACCTAAGTCAAGAACCTCATAATCTAAAACTTGATAAAAGTCAACAGCACAACATCGGAAAGTTTTGGAGTTGTGCAAGTAGACACGTGAGACCATTCGGAGTGCTTAATTACGTTCGTGTGCTGACACAGCTCAACATAGCTCCACACAGCTCAAACATTGCGCTTTTATTGAGTTGGGGACATGTTGGGAACTAATAGGGACGTGGACATTAGGTACTAAGTTTTTGAATATGAAACGTGGAATATAAGCGGGTTGCCGAAGTTTACAGATGCATTGGTCAACAGTTTGGATGTGAGGCTTATTAGTTCAACTAAATAAGTAACTTATAAGTAGGATTAATTCAGGGTTATTTTTTCGTGAAAGTGAGTTTTTTTTTTTGCGTGCTAAAATCATCAAATGGGTCCTCCCACCCCGGGCAGGGCGTGAGGGACTGTCAGACTTGTACTGACTAAAATTCACGGTGTATCACAATAGCACTTTATGTTCCGGGGTCACGGTAATGAGATAAGTCCCGCGACCCCGGCAGGCTTTGGCCCTCTAAAGGCTGACGCTCTTTGAGGCGCGCGTGGATCACAACGCGCCGTCGACCCGGGCATGGTCCATGGTCGGGCAGCGAGTTGCCCTTTACTCGCCGCCCGCATGCCCGTTCGTGAAAGCGAGGTTAAGAAGAAAAAACCGAGTTTTGCTGGAGACTATGTTAAAAAAAAATGGAGTTCAGTTGATATGAAGAACTTATTTCATATATTTTTAAATCGAAATCACTCATGTGTATTTTGAAATGGCCGAAATTTAGCAATACTTATTCGTAAGTGCGAAACTTATCATTATTTTAATTACGCGACTACTACTAGGTACAAAACATACGGGATTGCGGGACTGTCTTATCAGGTAACCGCCGTGACCTCGGAACGTAAAGGGCTATTGAAGGACACCGTGGATTTTAGTCAGTACAGACAGTACGAATCTGACAGTCCCTCCCGTCCCGCCCTGGGTCCACTTCATGAAAACTGTAATTTTGCTTATTTTTCTTGTATTTTGTGTTTTTTTTATTCTTATTTGAATACGAAAATAAAAAAATAAATAAAAATATTTTGGTACTTTTTGTTTGACCTCTAATGTCCTCCCACACATTTGATGATTTGCCACGTTAAAAAAAGCCAACAATTTACTCTGTACGGCGGGCTAGGCCGGCGGCATCATTTTGATTTGTGATTTGTTTTGATTTATGTAGACGCCTTAAAATTCAGATCTGCATTGTGTGACGTTTAATTCACAGATTACCTATTCCTGGCAGCATGTCATGACATTTTTAGTATGTAGAGTCTGGCCAACGAAAGCTGTCCACGACCTATTTTCTAAACTTTTGATATGGCAATATTTTTGGACAGTCAAAATTGTCAAATCATTGAACTTTCATATTGGATAACCATCTTGATACTTTTGCACTTGAAAACAAATTGTATTACTTTGTAAATACAAAAATTAAATAATATTTTTTTTTCACGGTTTTTCAATTTTTTAAGTAATATTAACGGCGAAGACGAGGAAACAAAGCTTTTTTTTTAAATTTTCCGCTTTTTGCGTGGACAGCTTTCGTTGGCCAGACTTTATGTGCCATTTGCAGATTAAACTTAAACTATGTAGTTCCGATCAACGTAAAGTGTCGTTTTTATTTAACCTTTAACTTGGTGCCTCGCCTACATGAACCGATCGGATTTATTATGTAGGTCACGCTATTAATAGTATATTCTCAAGACATTGATCTTAGTGGTAGGTACAGTGGGTTGTTGTTATTTATAAATGACCAGTAGATTTTAATGAATGTTGACTTTAAGCGATTTTGAGGACGAACAATTCGTTTACATCTATAAAAATTTAATTAGTTTAATTTTAGCGAGAGAAGTTTGAAGTTTATAAGTTACACTAAATGTGTAACTGTGTTACTGCGTGGTGCCAACTGAAAACCAGCGCTGAGCGTCTTTCGCCCAGCAAATGCAGAGTTGGTAACCCTTTTGGTGTGGACATGCTCAGCAAATTTTTTATTGTATTTTTAGTTATATTTTTTATTATTTCTGTGTGTGTGTCCTATATCAAATAAATATTTTTCTATTCTATTCTAACTAATTTTACTCTACTAAATCTTATTAGATTTGTAGAGTCTAAAATAGAATGAAGTAATGATCGGCGCGAGATGGCTTTTAGAAGAAGATTATTAACATCCGTGACTTTCTTTCTACATTAGATGCTTTCAGTCAGATGATGCTTTAAAACCAAAACTACTTCGTTCAAATGAACATTTTAAAGCTTTTTAGTCCATTCAACTTTTTGTTCAGAACTTCTTATAGTGCTCATAGTTCAGCGACTCAAGTTGTCGCGACAATGTTACAAATCCGACTTATCGAAGAGATATTAAAAATGTTTGAAATTCGAGCTATTATGAAGAATATTCTCAATATTTTGCACGGGATATTTGTTTCGTTTGTTTGGTCCGCCAAGAGCCGGGTGTTTGCAAAATAAATTCAATTTTGTTCATGTTTGTCCAAATAACTACGCTTGGTGTCAAAATATACTAATCAAATAATCCACGGTATACCTAGTTTAATTGAAAAGACCGATTTTTATTTAACACATTTAGGTATTTGTCTTTGGCCGATGGATGGATGCAAGTAGCGAACTATCGTTCGGGTTTTTTAAATTACTGGTGTGGCGTGGTATCGTATGATAATATTTTAATTTTCATTAGTTTGGTAATGTTTTAATTTATTAATAATTCAGTCAACATTAAAAGATCAATTTCCTCACTTTTGTCTTATTTTATTGTTACGAGCTGGGTACTGGGATAAATTAATTAACACCAATTAAAACCAAATAACTTTATTCACACACGAATCAGAAATTAAAACAACACTTAACACTACTCAACAATTAAACACTTATAAACTCACTTAATCACACGTAAAATTCACTTAGAGATCGCTTCCAGTTCACTTCGAGTTGCCTCGATCGTAGTCAAAACCAGACTGACTCGGGCTGCCGATCGGCGCCCTTTTTATACTACCGCCGGACCCACTAGATGTTTCTAGAAGGTGGTCGAATGTTCTGGAAACATCCATAGACTTCGACATAGTCCCATACCTTCTAGAACATTCCAGACCCATCTCGAAACATCTAGAACAGGGTAGAATTTTCTAGAAACTTTCAGACAAACCTTCGGTAGAATTGTCGAGAACCTTGTGGAACTTTCGAGAAGCTTATAGATAGGTCTCGCAATTCGATCGACGTAACACTGCCCCCTCCTTAGACATGCTCGTCCCGAGCATCGTTAGCCCCGTTATATCGCGCTAAACGGTCAACATGGACAATCTTGGGCGCGCCACGTGGACCCTTTTGAATCCGGTAGGTGACGTCGTTAATCTTGGTCACGACTCGGTATGGTCCATCCCATTTTGCTTGTAATTTAGGGGACTTCCCCTTGCTGCGCACTGGGTTATGCAACCACACAAGTGACCCCTCGTCGGAACCTCTATTGTTTGTCTTCCGGTCGTATCGGGTCTTCATCTTCTCAGACATTTGTTGGCCCGATTGTCTGATATGCTCATAAACATCATTCAATTTGTTACGCAAGTCATTTGCATAGTCGGTTACACTGCGTGGAGCATCAGGAGGGGATCCGGTGATTAAATCAGCAGGCAACCGTAATTCCCTTCCAAAGTTCGCGAAGGCTGGTGTCACAGCTGTACTTTCGTGAACTGCGCTACGATAGGACAGAAGAAATGGCTGTATGTGCTTGTCCCAATCTCTTTGCCTGCTTTCCACAACCTTTGCCAGATATCTCTCCAACGTTTGGTTGAAACGCTCCACCATTCCATCAGATTGTGGATGGTAGGAAGTCGTTCTGGTCTTGTGAGTACCCATCAGCCGACAAGTCTCCTGGAATACTTGTGATTCAAAATTCCTTCCTTGGTCGCTGTGTATTTCCAAGGGTACTCCAAAACGACAGAAGACCTCCTGAACCAATTTATCTGCGACTGTTGTAGCTTCCTGGTTAGGAATGGCGAAGACTTCTGGCCACTTTGTGAAGTAATCCATGACAACCATGAAGTATTTGTTCCCATTTTCACTTTCCGGAAATGGTCCTGCAACGTCTAGTGCTATCCGTTCCCACGGGGCTCCAACGTTGTATATCTGTAAAGCACCTCTGCTGCGTGTCTGGGGTCCTTTCACAGCCGCACAACTGGTACACTTCCGGCACCAGTCCTCCACGTCCTCCCGACAATGGATCCAGTAAAATCGCTCACGTATTTTCAGTAGAGTCCTTTTTACACCCATATGTCCACCTGAACATCCGTCGTGGTAGAGCCGTAATACATCTGGGACTTTGGCTCTAGGAACAACCATTTGTAAATGACAGTTGTCTCCTCGAGCGTTTTCCCATTTACGGCACAAGACTCCTTCCTGGACAACTAAGCTGTTCCATTGCGCCCAATAACTCTTAGTGATGGAACTCATTGCAGCTACATCACTCCACTTGGGTTTAGGAACACCAGCTTTAATCCAATCAAAAATTGGTTTGATGTCTGCGTCATTTCGCTGAGCATGCTGTAGTGTTTCCTTCCATTCGTTACTGAGATCCGTTTTCAGCATTCGTACAGACACAACTTCCTTGGCCTCTTGCCTGATACAGTGTTTACAGTCTTCAGGACAAGGTCTTCTAGACAGTGCATCTGCGTTACCATGTGCCCTCCCACTGCGATGTTCAGTTACGAAATCGAACTCTTGTAGTAGCTCAATCCACCTCGCCACCTGTCCCTCTGGATTCTTGAATTGCAATAGCCACTTTAATGCAGCATGGTCCGTTCGCAATAGGAATTTTCGTCCCAGCAGATACTTACTGAAGTGCTGCAAAGTCTTTACTACGGCAAGTAATTCCCTTCTCGTAACGCAGTAATTTCTTTCCGGTTTCGATAGAGATTTGCTGTAGTAAGCTATAACAACTTCTTGATTTCCTTTCCGTTGAGACAACACGCCACCAATTCCAGTATTACTTGCGTCTGTGTCAACTATGAAATCATTTTCAGTGTCAGGATAGTCAAGAATAGGTGAATTGCACAGACGTTTCTTTAATTCCTGGAATGCGATGTCACAGTTCTCGTCCCAACAGAATTGTTGCTTCTCCTCAGTAAGTTTGTGTAGGGGTTTTGCGATGTCGGCAAAATTCTTGACAAACCGTCGATAGTAGGAGCATAAACCTAAAAATGCTCTGACCTCCGTCTTGTCTTTCGGAACTGGCCATTCCTTGACGGCGACGATTTTCTCCGGGTCTGTCTGAACACCTTCCTCCGAAACTATGTGTCCTAAAAAGTTCACTTGTCTCCTGAAAAATGAACACTTTTCCGGACTTAACTTAAGATTTGCCGTCCGGATTTTCGACAGCACTCTAATTAGGTTTTGAAGGTGATCTTCAAATGTTCGGCCCACGACGATGACGTCGTCCAAATAGACAAGACATGCGTCTCCGATCAATCCGGCAAGTACTTGCTCCATCAACCTTTCAAATGTCGCAGGAGCATTGCACAATCCGAATGGCATGACTTTAAATTGCCATAGCCCTTTTCCTGTTGAAAATGCAGTTTTCTCCTTGTCTTTAGGGTCTATTTCCACTTGCCAGTAGCCACTTTTCAGGTCTAACGTTGTGAACCACCTCCTTCCTGTCAGTGTATCCAATGTGTCATCGATCCTAGGCAGTGGGTAACTGTCTTTTTTCGTGACGTCGTTTAACCGTCGATAGTCCACACAAAACCGCGTGTTGCCGTCCTTTTTCTTCACCAGGACCACAGGAGAACACCACGGGCTAGATGAAGGCTCTATAAAACTGTTTTTCACCATGCGCTCAATCATCTCTTTTACTTCCTTTTCGCGTGCAACCGGAACCCTTCTTGGTCGTTGTCGGATTGGTAACTCATTGCCAGTATTAATTTTATGCTGAACCAGCCCTGTTCTCCCTATGTCAGCATCATCTGTAGAGAACATGTCGGCATACTGGAGTAACATTTTCCTAGCCTTATCCATTTCTACTCCAGTTAGATCGCAGTTTTTCAAAAGTGTTGACACGTCAAATTTCAAGCGAAGCACTTTTTCCGATGGTGCGCTTTCCATTAAGATCTCTTCTTTACCACATTTCAATACTCCTCGATCAACATCGATCTCACAACGATATTTCCGCATAAAGTCTAAGCCCAGGATGCAATCGTCTACTATGTCAGCCACGATGACATTATGCCAATACACTTTATGACCTAGTTTTAGCTTTACCTCCTTCTTGCCTCGGACGGTTATGTGCTGACCGGTAGCTGTCAGTAATTGTATGCGGTCGTGGTTATTAAAGAAGTCCCCAAGGAACCGACTTGCTAAGTTTGAGTTGACGACCGTGTGAGAAGCTCCTGTATCGAGTGTCAATTTGCATGGTTTTCCGTTGACTTCGCCTTTGATGATCAGGCTGTTTCCGTCATGGGCCTGTGAGATCGAGATCCTCGGGGCTCTTTCAATACCAGCCAGCACCCGCCCCTCAGTCCTGGCGTTTACTCGTTTCCCTGCTGTTGCGGGGCAGTGTTATCGGTCCCTCTTCCCTGCTGGGATTGATCTTCTCTTGATGTATTTCGCTTGGGACAGCTGGACCGAAGATGACCTTTTTCCCCACAAGTATAACACCTGGGACTGTACCCTTGTGGCCGGTCGCGTACAGGTGATTCCACTACTTCTCTGACGCGATGCGTGCGATGATCTTGCCTCACTGCTTCTACTTCCAACGCATGAGCCAAGGCGTCCTTTAATGTTTCGTGATGCCCAAGTCTCACAGCGGCTCTGACTTCCAAGTCACGTATTCCGTCGACGAATGCCTGTACAAGATTGCCATTGATCAGAGCAGGAGCAGACTGGTATGCCTTTCGGACCATCTTTTCAATTTCCAGGGCCCACTGTTGTAGGCTCTCGGCACTACGTTGAACACGATCCTTGAGCTTAGCGCGAAATACGTGCTCCAAGTGTGCGTCGCCGTACCTGGATTCCAACGCTTCCAGCAGCTGCTCATATGTCACATCCTTGCCAAGAGCCTCAAGTATGGTCAGGGCCTGGTCTCGTAGGCCTAAGGTGAGCGCGGTCATTGCTTGCTCTTTCGTCCACCCATTCGCCTTCATAACGGCCTCAAACTGCATCCTGTAAGCCGACCATGAAGATGTTCCGTCGAATGGCGGCACCTTAAACCCTCGTGCCGAAGGTGCAGCAATCACTGGACACACAACCCCGTCTCCGGACCGAAGTTCACCCAAAGCCTTCTTCACCCCGGCAATTTGGACCTCAGCTTCAGAGATGCGACTCTCGTGCTGATTGACTTGCTCTTTCATCACCTTGAGCTCCTTGCCAAATGTTGAGTGCAGGTCCTTGATGAGGAACATTTGTTCTTCTTGGCGACGGGCCTGCTCCTCTTTATCTTCCTGAAGCTGCTTTTGCAACAGGCGGGCCTGTTCCTCCTGGCGACGGGCCTGCTCCTCCTGGCGGCGGGCCTGCTCTTCCTTATCCTTTTGTAGCTGCTCTTCCAGGCGGCGAGCCTGCTCCTCTTGGCGGCGGGCTTGCTCCTCCTTATCCTTCTGTAGCTGCTCTTGCAGCAGGCGGGCCTGTTCTTCTTGGCGGCGGGCCTGTTCTTCTTGGCGGCGGGACTGCTCCTGCAGCAGTGCCATAAGCGCAGACAGGTCTGGAACCGCTGGTGCTGAAGAGATTGCAGAGGGACCAGCGGCTGGTTCCGTCGTAGGCTGAGCACCACCCGGCGTCTGTATCGGGGAACCTCCAAACCGCCTCTGATCCATGTCCTGTTGCCGCTGACTCCTGGTACGAATACCGTCCGTGTCGTCCTTTGGTAAAATTGGCATTATATCCCTCACTTCTGACACCAAATGTTACGAGCTGGGTACTGGGATAAATTAATTAACACCAATTAAAACCAAATAACTTTATTCACACACGAATCAGAAATTAAAACAACACTTAACACTACTCAACAATTAAACACTTATAAACTCACTTAATCACACGTAAAATTCACTTAGAGATCGCTTCCAGTTCACTTCGAGTTGCCTCGATCGTAGTCAAAACCAGACTGACTCGGGCTGCCGATCGGCGCCCTTTTTATACTACCGCCGGACCCACTAGATGTTTCTAGAAGGTGGTCGAATGTTCTGGAAACATCCATAGACTTCGACATAGTCCCATACCTTCTAGAACATTCCAGACCCATCTCGAAACATCTAGAACAGGGTAGAATTTTCTAGAAACTTTCAGACAAACCTTCGGTAGAATTGTCGAGAACCTTGTGGAACTTTCGAGAAGCTTATAGATAGGTCTCGCAATTCGATCGACGTAACATTATTTTACAAAAAGTTGCCCACTATACAAGGTGTTAAAAAATCAACTGCAGGAATTTCGTGTGCGTACTCGGTATCAAAAACCAAGTACATTGCAAAGAAAAAAATTTTTTTCGAGCATTTTTTTTCAAAAAAAAATTTTTTTTTCAAGCATTTTTTTTTGGTCATGTTAATGAATTTGATTGCTCTTTGAGGTCGTTCACCCGTGTGTAGCGTTCACAGCTGATTCCAACTTTCCCATCACATTTTGCAGACTTTGGACTGGCAATTTATCGAATTACTTACAAATAACTTATTTTATTGGCCATATTAATAGGCCAATAGAAATATGCTTGAAAAAAAATTTAATAATTTTGTAAAAAAATAAATGAAAAAGAAATTTTTTTTTGAAAAAAAATGCTCGAAAACAAAAATTTTTTTTTGGAATGTACTTGGTTTTTGATACCGAGTACGCACACGAAATTCCTGCAGTTGATTTTTTAACACCCTATATTTTCTTTATACCTCGCTTAAAACAATTTTTTAAACTAAAATGGTCGACGAGGAAGCTAAGCTGTGCAGTCGTTATCGTTGACTAAGCGATGTGCTTGTAGTAGCGATGCATCCGGCTCTGCGGGTAATCCACGACGATTGACAGTATTACTGCGTTCTCTCGTCTGGAGCTATCTGTCTTTATCCTGGTTGGATTACTTAATATTGCTATGAAATGTTCAATGGCAAGGTAAACAGGGTTAATGATAAAATATCATAAACATACCTATTTATCTCTGTTCCAACATTAACAGTGAAACATGAATAAATATTTGTTAGACCTGCAGATAATATTTTTTCTGGGTCTGAGTGTTTATGAATATCAGTTTCTATGTTTGTAAACGCACCCACAATACAGAAGAAATTCCAATACAGAAAGTGTTCGCACCTCTTCACACATTATTTTCCTTTGTCCTTCACTAAGTACAACGTGTCATAAAGATACCTAAGTTAATACACATATAGAACCACGGGCAAGTGGCGGCAACTGATAAGGAGTAGTGTCGACTCAAGCCGAGGTACCTACCCAATATCGGCTTATTACACGTAATTGTAATCAGGAGGCAACGGACAAATATGAGCCGGCACAAGGGGATAGAAGATGAGCCGGCTGGTAGAATTTTAAACATGAGATATACTCGTATATTCAGCAATAACAGCACTTTTTTTTTTCGTGGTAAAATCATCAAATGATTCCTCCAACCCCGGGCAGGGCGGGAGGGACTGTCAGACTTATACTGACTAAAATCCACGGTGTCCTTCGATAGCCCTTTATGTTCCGGGGTCACGGTAATGAGATAAGTCCCGCGACCCCGGCAGGCTTTGGCCCTCTAGAGAGGGGGCCCCGTCATTATGCTGACGCTCTTTGAGGCGCGCGTGGAACACAACGCGCCGTCGCGTCGATGCGGGCATGGTCCATGGCCGGTCGGCGAGTTGCCCTTTACTCGCCGCCCGCATGCCCAGCAATAACAGCACTGGATCAATTTTAATAACGATGTTAAATAGGGTTTTAGTGCTCACAGCAAATTCAAGATATCAAACCAAAGTTAAGGGAAGCGTCGATCTACAAGTCGTTTCGGACTTTTACCATGGTCAGAGGCTTAGCATTGCCATACAACAAGGCACAATACCAGCAGATATCGTCAGCGTTTTAGCGTTTGTTAGTTTATCCATCCGTAGATGAGAATTTAATAGCTTAAAAGTAATATGGCTTCAATGTTGACCAAACATTTTATATAAAAATCGCTCGTTAATTTCTAAAATTAATTCTATCACAATGTTTTAAACAATTACATAAATAGCTTTAAGTTAATAAATTCAAATTGTTTCAATTTGAAGTCTATTAGAGTACGTTGAATTAATTGCGAATTGAGTGTTGTATATACGTAGATAATTGACGTACGAATGACTCAACTTGTTAGAGCAGACAGTTAACTACACACGTCAATGAATTATGTAAATAATTATATCCCACCAAATATTATGCAAAATGTTGCCATACGAGACCATATAGGTATTTATGGTTCGTACTGTTAAAAAGTTTTAAGTGGTGGCTCAGTGGTATCGGCCCCGATTTACGAGTTGTAGGTCGTGGGTTCGAACCCAGCCAGGCGCATTACTTTGTGTAATTTAATTCATCACCATTGCTCTCGAAGAGGTGAAGGAAAACATCGTGAGGAAACGGGCACGTACTAGAACCAAAACAAAAATTCGACGACATGTGACATCCACAGGACAGGCCTGTTGGTCTAGTGGTTAGTGACCCTGACTGCTATGCCGGAGATCGTGGGTTCGATTCCCACCCAGGACAAATGTTTGTGTGATGAGCACGATCATTTGTTCTGTGTCTGGGTGTGATTTATCTATAACATTTATGTATTTAGAAATATATAAGTATGTTTATCAGTTGTCTAGTACCCATAACACAAGCTCTGCTTAGCTTGGGACTAGATGGCGTTGTGTGATAGTTGTGGTTATTATTATTATTATTATCCACCAAACCGCACTGGGCCCGCGTGGTTGATTATGGCCCACTCAGAGAGGAGGCCTGTGTCCCAGCAGTGGGAACATTAATAGGCTGATGATGACTGTTAAAAAGTTATAAAATCTCAATTCATGTCATCAGAGCTAATGAAGTCTAATCTTCACAAAATCTACACCTTTATCAAAATATGTAGCTTGGCCCTTTCGTTACTACAAGAGCTATTGTATAGCAGAAAACTGCAACTCGTATCGTATGTAAGAAATAAAAAATACGTGTGGCACTCGGGGACTGCCGCGGTAAAGCTATTGCATAGCAATTTTTTAAAAAAAAAAAACAAGAAAAGTTTATTTTCGTTACGGAGTTTCTTGATTCGGTCGCGGCGCTCAGAGCCCGCGATAAAAGCTATGCAACAGCTTAATAATTTGATAGCTTTCTAGATATCTTCTGTGAAATTGGCGCTAAAAGAAAATCCGAATTTAAGGACATGTTAACCCATATAAAGATCACAGGTTTTTTGAACTCAATAAAAGCAGCAATAAAGTAAAATCCTTCTAATCTGATAACAATGGTGTTTGAACATGAGCCCGTCGGCAAGTGTCCCCGATCCCGCGAGGTGTTGCTACGCGATCCCGCGGCGGGAAGCAGTGACCTCGTGGCCATGGCGACTATCACACAACCTGCTACCATGCTACTCATCACGAATATTAGACTTATTTTTAATTTAGATTGTGTTAAAAATTTCTTTCGTTTTGTTAGTCCTAGGTTAAATTCACCTCTCTTCTTAGGGTTCAATAAACCAAGTTTAGTAACTCCATGTTTTAATAAATGTCTCACATCTTCCGAACTTCACACCTAGTAGTAGTTACAAGATGGTTCTAAAATGAAAACACAAAAACTTTTTGTAAAAAAATAACCTACTTCATAAACAAACACAAAGAAAAACGTAAAATGTTTTTTCTTTCGGAAGTCGGTGGCTTTGTTTTTATTTCCGTTGCCACAGACTTCCGAAAGAGAGATATCCTTATTGTTATATGCTAAAACCTTCTCCAGAATGTAACACACCACACACCTTCACACCCATACATACAAACAACCACTCTCATACACCCACACACAAACTCACCCTCGCATACACACACAAAATACACAGATTAAGCTATAGCTCTATAATTTTATTGTGTTTTCAATATTTTTGTTTATTTTTCATTTTTTCCTCTTGATTTGTTTTTTGTTGCACATTAGTGACCTAAATGGGAGAAGACACTGACTCCTGTAACACAGGCTTTGCCTAGCTCAGTAGTCAGGGTTACAACATACATTGTATCATTGTAATTTAATGTCAATAAAATATTTTTAATTTTTTTTTTACTTTTTCTTTGGAGTCGTTTAAAAAATATGTAGGTAAACACAGCATTATCATTTGATGATACAATATGAAGAGTATATCAATGTGGCGTAATAATTGAAGACGCAATATAATATTATTTTAAGCTTTAGGGCCTCGACTAACGGTGTCTATAACAGTGATTGCTATTTAGCATGCTTACGGCTTGGCGCCGTTCCAAACTGCCGAGTGATACCGCTTGGAATTTCGTTAACATCTTGTAGGTGTATTAGAAATTCAATTTCCATACCACAAATAATTCAATTCAGACAGTAATAAATTACTTGCATGGGATAGTCCGTTGTGAATAACTCCTCACAACAAACAATTATTGTACATAGAATGTGTAGTTATAACTATAGGTGTATTCACAGTTACTATTATTTCGTGTAAGTTAACCTTGTGGAAGCAACAATAATTATGGTCCTCCAAACATAAATGCAGACTCCACTACCTTTTACGTACGGGGGTAGTAAGGAACTACAGATGGGGCACATGTCCTACCTGCACCCCATAATCTAATTGAGAAAATTAATAGATTTAAAAAATCTAAAAACCCACGTTTTTAAATGTCCTAAAAAGGAGAAAATAACCCTAACGGGCTGAGAGAGGGGCCACTCAAAACGTGGGGGCGTATATTATATAAGGGATTATTTATGGGATATATTTACATGACGTGAGATCGTAGGTGTAACTTGCAAAGATACGCCCCCACGTTTTGAGTGGCCCCTCTCTCAGCCCCGTAGGGTTATTTTCTTCTTTTTAGGACATTTAAAAACGTGGGTTTTTAGATTTTTAAATCTATTAATTATTTTATTATTTTTATCATTGTTCATCGGGTTTGAAGCTACCCTGAAAATTTCAGCCTGATAGCTTATCGGGAAGTGCCTCAAAGCCTGTCCGACATCTTGGACGTCCGCCATATTGGATTAATAGCCTAGCGTAGCATAAGCCACATGACTATTTTTTTCGTATTCCTGACAGCAAACCCTTTCATTTGATACCCATATCACGGGGGTGGATTTCAAACAGCCAGTCCACCATCTTGGACGTCCGCCATATTGGATTTAAGTCACGTGACTATTTTTTTTCGTACTCCTGATAGCAAACCCTTTCATTTGATATCCATATCACAGGGGTGCATTTCAAATAGCCTGTCTGCCATCTTGGACGTCCGCCATATTGGATTTAAGTCCCGTGACTATTTTTTTCGTATTCCTGACAGCAAACCCTTTCATTTGATACCCATATCATGGGGGTGGGTTTCAAACAGCCAGTCCGCCATCTTGGGGAGGCCGCCATATTGGATTTGTTATGATGTTTCTTAGCTAGTCATGTATTGTCATCAGAACTCAAAGCGTGTACAAAATTTCAGCCTGCTAGCTTATCGGGAAGTGCCTCTAAATTGAGTTGCAAAAGTCCAACCGGAACGACAAACAAACAAACAAATAAACAAACAAACAAACAAGAAAAGTGAGTGTATAAAAACGTGGGAAAAAAGGGAATGCTTTTTTGTTCACAGCGATATGGACGAGTTATTTTCCACCCCTTTTGATACTTTGTAACTATTGTTATTATTACAAAGTGTATGTTGGATAGTCCATTTACCGAGGAAGGCTATAAGGCTATATAACATTACGCCACGACCAATGGGAGCTGTACAGCGGGGTAAAACCACGGCTAGTGACATTAAAACTTGACTTACCTTTGAAAGACGCCATGTTGTGTGCGCGCGACCGGGTGTTCAGTTCTCATCTATCAGTTCCACTGGCTTTCCTCTCGACTATGTCCTGAACTAGCCACTTTGCCTTGCGATTACCTGGGATATAACAAAACAATAATGTTAGTACGGATGCTAAACTATGTATCGCAGGGATGAAGAATTTCCATGAAAATTTTTCATGGAAATTCTTCTTCATTTTCATTAGAATTTCAAACAATGTTTCCATGTAATCTCTTAAATATTGGTGAGAAAATAAATGAATTTATTATTATAATTTGAGTCACGGGGCTATCTTAACAGGGTACCGGGCGGCCCTGGAACGCAAAGGGTAACCGAAAGAACCGGGTAATTTTAGTCAGTATTAGTTTCACAGTCCCTGCCGTTCCGAGAAAGAGCGGGAGGTTGATCTCCCGCTCTAGGTGGAAGGGCAGGGATTGTAAACCCTAAAAAAATAAGAGAAAAAAGTTAAAAAGGATTTGTGAATAAAAACCCCACTTTACCTCTTGATCTTTCAAACGTTGAGCGAAAGATTACCGGGGGAAAAATACGTGCTCGTATCAACTGATAAATAAGTATATTGTGACTAATGCAGACTTGAGTAACCACGGGAGCAATGGAGTACAAGAGTGCGAGAGAATGGACCGCTCTCAGGTTGTGTCGGATTACTCATTGAACGAGAGAGTGGCGGAAAGAAAGCACAAGAGAGCACATTTATTAGTCTGACTATATTAGACTTTCAGTATTTTTTAAAGAACCATCATCACGTCGGATTTATAAGAAGACGGTTCTTATTTTATTTCTTTATTTCCTTCTGTAAATAAATGTATATTTCCGTGAAAAATGTTTTTTATCTTATATCAAAAGGAAAGCGTTGGGCTGAGCTTAGCATTCCACTCTTGTAAGGGTCGACGAAATATCATAATTGGTTTTCCATGGACGCGGTAATACGATAATGCTGCGCGGTTTTTGAGAGGCTCTTGGAATTGCACTGAATTGTTAATGTTTGTGGGAATTGTATTTTTCACATTCCATATATAAATATTTTTAACAAGTGACGCTCGAAAATGCCTTTTTGATGACTGAAATATTAAAAGATAGTTTCCAATTAAGGTTTTACGCCAAAAATGCCTTCACTCAGCAACTATTCAATTAGCTTTTTTTTTTTGCGTGGTAAAATCATCAAATGAGTCCTCCCACCCCGGGCAGGGCGGGAGGGACTGTCAGACTTGTACTGACTAAAATCCACGGTGTCCTTCAATAGCCCGTTATGTCCCGGGGTCACGGTAATGAGATAAGTCCCGCGACCGACTATTCAATTAGCTTGGACAGCTTTTTCAAAATGAACTATGCAGCATAAACTTAATAATTTCTCATAAGAATCGCAAGAAAGAAAACACGTGTCAAAACTGACAGATGTCCGATCAACCAATTTTAATAAAAGCAATGGCAAGCCTGGGTCAAGGCAATTAGATGTTCGGACAACTTTCAAAGATAAAGTTTAGTTCACTTTCTTTTTTTTCAAATTCAATTTACTTTTACTAAGTTTCAGTAATGAAATACCGTTAGTTACAAAGTTTGCGAAATTAAAATATTTTAGGACTATTTCTAATCTCTCGACTCTTGATGGCTGATATTTTAAAATATCGTTTCTTGAAAATACATATTATAAAAAACAAATACAGATGGGTTAAGACGATAGTAGTTTTTAATATTTGGATACTTAATTCAATCTAATTCTGGGTGTAATTTATCTATAATATGTATTTAGAAATATTTAAGTATGTTTATCAGTTGTCTAGTACCCATAACACAAGCTCTGCTTAGCTTGGGACTAGATGGCGTTGTGTGATAGTTGTGGAGTATTGTGGAGTATTAATTAATTTATTTTAGTTTTAGTTTAAATTTAGTATTTTGTTGTACAAATATTTAGTTTTATTTATTTTTATTTTTAAATTTCTAGTTTTAGTTAAGTACATACTTATGTAAATAATCCACAGTTTATAATAAAATAATTTGAAACGTTAAATTAATACTATGTTTTATTTATTCCATGTTTTAATGATTTTATTTAGAGATTTAGTTTTGTATTGACCGTGTACGAATTTGATATCTGTTTAAATAGGTATGTTAATAATAATAAGATCGGTACTAAGAGGGTGCCCAAATCACGCATAAGGACCACCGGCGCTGGTATGTCAAAGTCAAATCATTTATTTCAATTAGGCCATCAAAGAGGGTTTGTCTCCACGGATCCCGGTATCAGATTGAATTCGCCACGGATCACGGCGAGTTGTTTCCACCGATACCGAGATCCGTTTCCAACACAAAAATTAAAAAAAAATGTAGCCACCGATCACGGTATCCGTGGCTACAAGAAATAAATTATACTACTTTTGGAAACTGATCTCAGTGTTCAGGGACAAGAAATAGAGTAAAATATTTTTCCAACCTGAATTTAATTTCCCAAATCAGAAGAAGTTATAGTTTTAAAAAGTCTTATTAATATTGATCAACAATAAACTTAATTAGTGTGTGTAAAGGAGTTCTCACCAATGTTTAAGTTCCGCTTATTCATTTCACTAAACATAATAATTATGATGACATTATTAAATATTTTATAAAAAATAAAACATTTAAAAATATAAAAACGTCCGCCGGCGTGGGAGCAGGGTCCAAGCTACCGGTGGTTAGGGTTCTGTCTATCACTACTATGTTAGGCTTATTAGCAATAATAGTCCTGTCAGTATAATGATAGGCAGATCCCAGTACATCGTGACATGGTCTTTCTCGAGTACTGGGTCGGGCACATACTTGTAACATGGTTCTTCGGAATCAATAAGTTTGTATTTCAAAGCAAGTTGCTGGTGGATAATCCTGGCTACTAGGTTATGCCTGTACAAGCACTCGCCCGGACGGTGGCATGCCTGACACACATAAACCGTCCCGTCTTTCATAATATGTTTTCGGTAGTTTTTCGTCAGCATATTAACTTCGTCCATAATTGTATAGATAAAACCTTCAGCTTCCCCGAAGAGGTCACCGAAACGTAGCCAGGATACGGACGCTGGGAAATCTATATCGGGCCCATGAAGAGCCCGGTAGAAGCGTCCATGAAGCTCCTTGCTTTGCCATATATACTCGTATACCTTCTTGCGATCTTCCGTAGTGAGTACCACAGGTTTGCGCCGCGCCAGTCCTCTTTAGCCATGGACAACTGGGTGAGTCCCTTAAGTTAATTATTATAGTATTAAAATAATAACACGTTATTACTTTAATACTGTAACTTCTTTTGATTTGGAAAGTTAAATAAAAACGAGGTAGGAAAAATATTTTTCATTACTCATACTCTGAAAGTAGGTCATTACATGTCTGATTAGCTGTTTGAAAGTTATCCATTGCCGCCCTAGGGAAAATCGCTTTCAACTGACAGTTGCCAAATTTAAGAAAAAAAACTAGTTCTATTTTGACATTTCTATTGAATCATGTTCAAACTTTTTATACAGCCACTAAATTACGGAGCTATTTAAAATTAAAATAACATAAAGTTAAGTATTAAGAATATAAATAATGACTTTAAAATAATTTCGTTTCAACTATTTCTCTAAAATAATACAGATTTCGACAAAATCTTTGCCAATTTTTAAATAATGAACATGAAAAATCCTGGCTGTATAGCTGGACGACCACAGCACAAAAATTAAAAAAAAAACAAGCGGCAAAGTGACAATCCGATCTACACTCATCTTTTCTTTAGCTAAATTTTGTTAATTTTACTTTCCTCGTATTCGTAATGAAAAGCACAGTGTTTACCTCGGGTAAATTACTTATTTGGTCCCTCGAACTATTAGCGCCCTCACTACGTTACGGGCGCCAAACCCCGTCTCGGGACGTAAATAAGTAACTTTCACGCCTTGGATAACAATGTACTATTTCATTACTCATACTCTGAAAGTAGGTCATTACATGTCTGATTAGACGTTTGAAAGTTATCCATTGCCGCCCTAGGGAAAATCGCTTTCAACTGACAGCTGCCAAATTTAAGAAAAAAAACTAGTTCTATTTTGACATTTCTATTGAACCATGTTCAAACTTTTTATACAGCCACGAAATTACAGAGCGATTTAAAATTAAAATAAAATAAAGTTAAGTATTAAGAATATGAATAATGACTTTAAAATGATTTAGTTTCAACTATTTCTCTAAAATAATACAGATTTCGACAAAATCTTTGCCAATTTTTAAATAATGAACATGAAAAATCCTGGCTGTATAGCTGGACAACCACAGCACAAAAATTAAAAAAAAAAAACAAGCGGCAAAGTGACAATCCGATCTACACTCATTTTTCTTTAGCTAAAATTTATGTTGTTAATTTTACTTTCCTCGTATTCGTAATGAAAAGCACAGTGTTTACCTCGGGTAAATTACTTATTTAGTCCCTCGAACTATTAGCGCCCTCACTACGTTACGGGCGCCAAACCCCGTCTCGGGACGTAAATAAGTAACTTTCACGCCTTGGATAACAATGTACAATTACTCTATTTCTTATTCCTGCACACCGAGATCAGTTTCCAAAAGTAGTGTAATTTATTTCTTGTAGCCACGGATACCGTGATCGGTGGCTACATTTTTTTTTTAATTTTTGTGTTGGAAACGGATCACGGTATCGGTGGAAACAATTCGCCGTGATCCGTGGCGAATTCAATCTGATACCGGGATCCGTGGAGACAAACCCATCAAAGAGGCACTTTTAAACGTCGCATAATTAAAATTAAGGAAATGGGATGAGATGGGATTGATTCTACACCCATTCGCAAAGGTAGGTTGTATGAAGAAGAATGGGCAAAAACTCCATACTTACTCTTTTTAAAAATGTTTTACAATATTTTTTTTTACATCATTTAAAATAGATAATGTGAAAGCAATGTACCTTGAAAATGTACACTAAATATTATTAAAAATTAAAATAATAAGAAAGAAAACAAAAATAGCAAAAAGCTCGCAAAAAGGTTCACATTTTAACAAAATATTGCAATTTCTGTTTAAGCCCTACATTGTACTATGGAGCAGGACCAGCATGTTTCCAAACATTTTTATCTTGGATATAATCTTCTAATTTATAATATGCTTGTTTACTAAGTGTATTTTTTTGTAACTTTTAAATTTTCTTTCATTTAGTGTTAAAATTTCCCTAGGTATTTCATTGTAACATTTAACACGATATGATAATTTGAACTCTAATTGACCTGAGACGATTAATAAAAAATACCGACACAATTTGTAAGGTATGAGGAGGACTTTAGCCACAAGTCGTACGAAATAAATTTTTCAATAATATTCTAGGATATTCCATAACAGTGTATCCTTATTTCATCCTCTTAGCAACAGCAAATAAACTACGACACAGTTCAAAAGGAAGACACTCAAAGAACATTGCCGCTGGCGATCTAGCTCGTTGTACCCAAAGGGACAGAGGGGCCTGTAGTTTTTATACTTGTGTGTCCTTTGTACAAGGTTATATTGAGATTGCTTATTTACTTAGCAACATGATATTTTTTATTTGATACATACTACATCGAGTATATAAAGCATGTAATCTCTAAAGGTTTAGGCAGAGGTGTAAGTATATAACTTAATAGTACACCCACTTAATGCCAGTTCATGTCATTGAGGGTGATCCTATTGCCATCAACCTGGCATACGTCTACACTCTGCGGCTGCTACTGCTGACACTTCAGATGAGAAACGCAACAATAATCTGCCCGTTTCATAAAATCGAACCCAGGTACCAGTCGCGCAGGTCCTCACCGGACACGGAAGTTTCGGGAGGTACCTGTGTCTGATGAGGAAGGAGGAAATGCCTGGGTGTCACCACTGCGAGGATCGCCCGGAGGACACGGTGGAGCATACGGTGCAAGACTGCCCCGCTTGGGCAAAACACCGCCGTGTCCTCACGCAGGCGATAGGTGACGACCTCTCGCGCCCGGCATTGGTTGCAGCCATGCTGCGGGGCGAGACGGAGTGGGAAGCGGTCGCCTCCTTCTGCGAAGCAGTCATGCTCACGAAGGAGGAGGCGGGACGCGCGAGGGTGAGGACAGCGTCCACCCCTCACCCACGCCGCAGTGGTAGACGCCCACGGCGACGGACGTCGCAAGGCAATCTCCGGCGACCGTAGGCGCGGGCATGCGGGCGGCGAGTAATGGGAGACTCGCTGTCCGACCATGGACCATGTCCGGGTCGACGGCGCGTTGTGTTCCACGCGTGCCTCAAAGAGCGTCAGCATAATGACGGGGCCCCCTTCTCGAGGGCCAAAGCCTGCCGGGGTCGCAAGACACACGTATACCGCGACCCCGGTATACAAAGGGCTACTGAAGAACACCGTGGATTTTAGTCAGTACAAGTCTAACAGTCCCTCCCGCCTTGCCCTGGGTGGGAGGACTCATTTGATGATTTTACCACGATAAAAAAAAGGTACCAGTCGCACTCGCGAGCACTGGACCAACGAGGTAGTTCATGTTATACTTTATGTCACAGTAACGCTACCGCTCTGACAGTCTGTTTCCTTTTCACACCTTGCTGGCTGAGTGGATTTGGATGACGTTTGACAAATGGATAGACTATGTTTTGAAATTGGTCATATTTGATTTAATTTCTGACCACTCCGCTATCAGTCTTGTAAGTAAAAGCTAGTTTACTATAAAGTTCATTATTTGGGAACACTACTATTAGGTACCAGTCTCGCTTGTCACTTATGACAGTAATTTCATTATGATGCAATAATTCAAATAGTTCACAAGCAACAGAAATGATGATACGCACTGAAAATAGATATTTACGGTATTTACTGACAGGATTTACAAACGGCTTGTCCTATGTTGTACCCAGAACTGTAGTGAGACGAGAGGTGCGCGCGCGACCCCTGTTTGCAGTGTCTTCTTGTCGCACAAATGCTGGTGTCCGTACACCTCTTCGTCGCATGTTACAAAATTATAAAACACACTTCTAAAGTATAGACATATTCTCTCTGTTTGCTAGTAAATTTCGAAGAACTCTGAGCAACAATATCAAAGACTTGTATAATTAGTTATAACGTGTACAAGTGAGTGAGTGACAGAATTTCAGTTTCTTAATTAAGAAACTGAAATTCTGTCTCACTTGTACACGTTCCCAAAATTGCACGTCATATACAGGATGAATTTTTCAACTGGGCGTGGTTGGCTTTAACCAAAACTAAGGGGAATATCAAAAAACTGAAACTACATCATTGGATTTTAGAAAAATCAATAATCCTGGCCAAGAATCGTAAAAGCTTGTCGTATATGTTTACTTCCCAGAATTTGATCCTTATTAGCAACACTATCGAATGTTGTAATAATACAGGATGTGATTTTTTTCCATAATCAGCTGGTTCGACTCCTGGCCAGGATTACTGATTTTTCTAAAATCTAATGATGCAGTTTTAGTTTTCGTCAAAATTGGCCTCGAGACTCCTTTCAACGTTTTTCGATATACCTCATAGTTTCGGATATAGCCATCCACGCCCAGTTGAAAAATTCACCCTGTATAAACTGTGGATAACGTAGTGAGTTACAAACTTATAATGTGTATTAGTGTACCTATTGTTATGTTTATTTCTAGTGTGTAACTGTTTGTTTTCCCAAACTAATAAATAAATAATTACCGAGTGTATATTTCAGAGTTTTTATAACTGGTTAAAATTGTATAAAAAAGAAGAGATATAAAAATGTTCTTTAAAGCCTTACTTCCTATATTGGAAGTTTAACAATTATTGAAACGTAGGTATACAATGCTTTCACAATACCTTGTAAAAACGTTGCCGAAATGTCGAATACAATCCAATAATTAGAAAAACCCGAATAAAGAAGATTTCAAGCAGATGCTACCAGTACCATATTTTTTAAAGCGTCAAATGGCATTAAACATGAATTTCGTTTCAAATTCTCTCACAGATGTAATAGTACTTGTTCCTACAGAAGTGACCCTTAGTCCTTTTGTTGAGTTCGCCTCCGTCAATAACCTTTGTCAAATGTCTGCATGAAGAATAATGTTACGAAATGATCGGGAGAGTTGTTTATGTACCTTTGAAATTCTACGATAAATTCTGTTTGAGTCATTTGAAATGAAAGGCGACAATAATGTTATCTTGTATACGATATTCAGAGGGCCTAGATAAATATTTACAACACTGCAATACTAGTACCCATTGACATTTTCAACAGTCTGTAGTTATGTAGTTACAGTAAAATGTCACGTTGTCCCCTCTTTTTGCCATTTTTTACTGTCCTCTGTTTTCACACGAAATCTAAATAGTAAAAGCTCTCTGAAATTTATAAACATCATCAGCCTTAAATGTTCCCTCTGTTGGGACACAGGCCTCCTCTCTGTGAGAGGGAGTGGGCCATAATCCACCACGCGGGCCCAGTGCGGGTTGGTAGATGTCGCATGTCTTCGAATTTGATGGTTCTAGGACATGCCGGTTTCCTCACGATGTTTTCCTTCACCGTTTTGAGAGCAGTGGTGATGAAATAAATTACACAAAGTAATGCGCCAGGCTGAGTTCGAACCCACGACCTACGACTCGTAAGTCGGGGCCGATACCACTAGGCCACCACTGAAATTTATAATCTAGTTTAATTTTAATTTTAGACATAGCAGAACTGAAAACCGTGAAACAAGAAAACATTTCTGGAATCGTATGCCGCCTTTGTTTTTATACTTTTCATTATTTTAAGAGTTCTGAACTCTGCCTGTCTATCATAGAGTCATTTCTGTGTATACGAACCGTAGTACGGTCAGCCAAGAAAGTGGTGTACCAGTTTTGATTTAGTTTCCCGGTCATCGAAAATTACAACAAGGTTCGTTATAAAAAGATATTACTGAAAGAGACAACATTATCATGACGTAAACCTATGTATTTAGTATTCCTACGACATATGTCACATATAAGTACATGACATTTTAACCTTTAGTATAAATGAAAAGGACATTAGTTTCTACAAAGCAATTGAAATGTTTCCAAACAAAAGTAATAAAAACTATTTAAATAGACAACCGAATTCCATTTGAAAAAGAAAACTGACAATTGACATTTTGTCAAATATATGCAAAAAATCGATATATTTTCCGTGTTATTTTTCAATCAACTGCATATAAAATCATCTCAATGCCTGCCAACTTGACCATTGCCGAAAGAGCACAAATAATTGCCCAATTTAATGAGGGAAGCAGTATCAGTGCGATATCCCGGAATTTGAATATATCGAGGCGTTCTGTCCGCTTTTGGATTCGTCGTGAAGGAGAGGAGGGAAGTTTGTTGGATCACAGAAGAAGTGGTCGCCGGCCTGCACTCTCCAATAACGATAGAGAATTCATGAGACGGGAATATGAAATCAATGGTTTTAAGCCCACAAAACATTTTGCGGAGATGTTCGATGTGAGTGCCCAAACAATAAGGAATCATCTACATTACATGGGGTTGCACCACAGGCATTACGCCAAGAAAATATATTTGACGGATGCTCACAGACTTGCTCGTCTGAACTTCGCCAGAGAGCACTTAGAGTTTGATTCGTCTAATACAGTGTTTTGTGATGAAAAAACGTTTAAATCCAGTCAGCATGGACGTCTTCACCTTTGGCGATATAATTCAACACGGTATAAAGATGATCATGTAATCCCAAATAGAGAATCAGGTCGAATTTCCGTAAATATTTGGGGCTGGATGAGTGCGGATGGTGTAGGAGAATTGTGTTCTCTACCTCCTCGAGCGACGGCTGTAAATTATATCGACGTGCTTCAGAATGCAATGCTACCGACAGTCCGTAATGTTTACCCGGAGAACGAAGTGCCACAATTTGATTTTGTTCAAGATAATTGTTCAATTCATAATGCGAGGATCGTAAGAGCCTGGTTTCGTTCACACACTGACGTAAGGGTAATTCAGTGGCCCTCAAGATACGGATACAAGATAAGAGAGGAAGAGAAAATTTAAATAGCAATAGATTATTAAATCTTTTTAAGTCATTTGATTTGACCAATATTTTTATGGAACCTACTAGGGTGACTCCAACTTCTGCTACTTGTATTGATAATGTTTTCTGCAATTGTGATTATTCCGATAAAGCAATAGTTAGTTGTCTGCCGTCTGATCATAGTGGACAAACGGTAACGTTTAGGTGTAAAACAATTAAACAACAAGTTCAGATTTCATATAGACAAATAACAACTAAAAAATTAAATAAATTTAATAATTCCCTATTCAACAGATTAAGTGTTATGAGCCCTAGTGTGGACGACATTAGAGTTAATAAATTTTACGACAGTTTCTTTTCAATAGTTCACACCGAATTCAATAAATCTTTTGAAAAGAAGACTAAAACTATTTGCCCTAAATTTGTGTTTAGTGACTGGGCGACTGCAGGTATAAGAAAAAGTAGGGAAAGACTATTTGAGCTCTATGGCCTTAAGCCTTACATCAACACTGAAACTTTTAACAAGTTTGTTTCTACATACTCGAAAGTGTTCAGAAATACTTGCAAAGCTGCTAAAGCCATGTACATAAGTAATAAAATCAAAACATCTGATAATAAAATCAAAACAGTCTGGAAAGTAATAAATGACGAGACTGGCAGGAAAAAAACACGTAGCACCAAGTATACGTTGGAGACACCACATGGTACTATAAGTTCAAATCGGGATGTAGCCCAAGAATTTGTAAAATTCTTTACTGATATACCATTAAAGACCACGGAGGCTCTAAACTCCTCTCCCGATATCGCAATTTCTTTATTAAAGGCAAACGTGTCTGGCTGCTCGGCTGAATTTGTATTTAAGCACATAAACCCCATGACGGTTATTAAAGCTTTTAAACAAATCAAAATTAAGCTAACAGAAGATCTTTGGGGAATGTCAAATGTCAAAAAGTTTGTACTTCCATAGTAGAGACTATAGCACCATACTTGGCTTTAATATTTAATTTGTGTGTAGACCAAGGAGTTTTCCCGGATTTAATGAAATTCAGTAAAGTCATACCTCTTTTTAAATCCGGAGACACTAAAGACACTAATAATTATAGACCAGTATCCGTGTTGCCCGTTTTTAGCAAGGTTTTTGAAAAGGTAATGCTTAATCAGATGCTTAACCATTTTAACACCAATAAAACTTTACATGATCAACAGTATGGTTTCACCAAGGGACGTTGTACAACTGACGCCGGTGTCACCTTATTGAAGCACATATTTACTGCATGGGAAGAGGCACAAGACGCTATAGGAATATTCTGTGACCTCTCCAAAGCATTTGATTGTGTAAATCACGATACTTTGCTTTTTAAACTTGAGCACTACGGTCTAAGTAAACTTGCAATTAGTTTGATAAAATCTTATTTGTGTGATAGACAGCAGCAAGTTCAGATAAATGGTGTGAATTCACAAGGTTTAAAGGTAAAAATGGGGGTTCCGCAAGGCTCAATATTGGGTCCTTTTCTCTTTCTTGTATATATTAATGATTTACCCTATTTATTAAAAAACCAACCTCACAATATGGTGTTATTTGCTGATGACACTTCCCTAATTTTTAAGATAAATAGACGGGCCCAAAATCTAGACAACGTAAATGATGCCTTACGGCAGGTACATGACTGGTTTACTGCAAACAATTTAGTATTAAATGGAAAAAAGACCAAATGTATAAGATTTGCTTTACCAAATGTTAAAAGCACAAATTATGATATAGTATTGAATCAAGAAATACTTGAATTTGTCGATAAAACAGTTTTCCTGGGGATTACGCTTGATGCACGGCTTCAATGGAGTCCCCATTTAACAACTCTTGCGGGGCGGCTAAGTTCAGCAGCATACGCTGTGCGAAAAATCCGTCAATTTACCGATGTAGATACTGCTAGAATCGTCTATTTTAGTTACTTTCACAGTATCATGTCTTATGGCATTTTATTGTGGGGACGGGCTGCCGACATCGAATCTATTTTCATCCTGCAAAAGAGAGCCATCAGGGCCATATACAATCTCCGTAGACGCGATTCTCTAAGAGAACTGTTTAAGGAAATTAACATTATGACAGTACCTTGTCAATACATCTATGAAAATATAATGTACGTTAGGAAAAATCTGCATCTTTTTAGTAAGAGAGGTGACAGACACAACTATCACACTAGAAATAGGGATCAGTTAGTTCAGCCGGGCTTCAGACTCGCCAAAGTAGACTATTCTTTCATGGGATACTGTTTAAAGTGCTATAATAAAATACCACAAAATGTTCTTGAATTGAATGAGACTAAATTTAAATCATGTATTAAACGCACACTATGTAAGCTGGCTTATTATAAACTAAGTGATTATATTGCTGATGATAATGCTTGGCTCCATGCTGGTCCTGCTCCACCTGACAGTGTAGGATAAATATTGATAGCGTTTATTTTAATATTCTTGTTGGAGCTGATGAAGATTGTTCAACTGTATTTGCATTGTATAGATTCAATCATCCTAGTATTATATAGTTTCATAGCCAGCATTGTGTGAGTGCTATGTACCTCGGAGCTATCATTCACTGAGTACCTACGTCTCTTATTGACTTGAATAACCCTGGCGGTTGAGAGTATGTCATGCTCACTCAAATGTCCCGCTGATGGTGGCGCGTGTGTCGGATCATTTAGCTCCCTTCAAAATGGTTGAGCTGAATGGTGCTGATACATGTGTCATGTTCGTGAACGGGCGCTGTCAGTTGGGACTGGTCATCTCTTAGTTGCCACGGCTTATTTTAACTATCTATTGATCATTTTGTTTGTTTCTGAATTGTCTTTGTTTTAATTTTCTACTATGGACACTTTTAACTTGCTACATCGTTCTCACATAATGTATCATCTCAAAATGAATGATGTAACAAAGGTTTTGTAATAATTTTGGCGATTTAAAAAGAGTGTCCATGGAGTTTCTTGCCCGTTCTTCTCCATAGAGATCTACTTCTTGGAATGGGCATCTACGGTACTTTCACAGTTTTTATGTCTTGTGACTGGGACTGTAGCACCATAACTTTTTAGTGTTTAATAATATTTTTGTCTATGACAATTCAAAAGTGCCTGTAACTGGCCTACTTGAAATAAACGCTTTGATTTTGATTTTGATCGCCGGACCTCAACCCGATAGAAAATCTTTGGGGCCTTATGGTCCAACGATGGTCGCATCAAAATGAAAGAACCAAACAAGCTCTTATTAGTCACTGTAATTATATTTGGGAGGAAATGCGGGGAACCGATATTTGCTCACGGCTTGTTGGTTCAATGAGGTCTCGTCTTTTAGAGGTTATAGAGGCCAACGGCGGTTACAACTTACACCCGTTTCTAATTTTTAAAAATTTTCAATATCTTCTAAATATTACTATATATGCTATGTTTTTGTTTGTTATAAGTACACACATCAAAAGTGTCTAGGGATCAACATATATTTTTGCAATAACTTTTCTCCTGATTGATATTAATTAAAATTTTCTTTAAGGATTCATCAAATAAAGTGTTTTCGTATGTCACAGTAACGATAAACCAAGTCACCTTTGCATTAATAAAGAAATTTGCCATTTTCCTAATAAAGGGATTTTTGACATTTGAACCACTAACACAAAAGTTCGAAAAAAAGACTGAAATAACAGTTTTCTATAAAATTTTATTGGGTAACTTAAACAATTAATAATCCGTGTTTCTACCGCGAACACTAACAACACAAGAACATCGGTTTGGCATACTCAAAATGAGTTCATCCAAATCACGCTGTGGAATGGCCGCCCATGTTCGTTGCAACAACAAAAAAAGGTCTTCTTGCGACTGGATACCCTCCATATTCGGCAGAGCTCTTCTCTGTAGCATATCCCATGCATGCTCAATCGGATTCAAGTCTGGCGACTGAGCAGGCCAGGGCAGGACATTGATGTTAGCTGCGGCGAGAGTCTGTCTTACAACTCTTGCGGTGTGCGGTCGTGCATTATCATGCATTAACTGAAATAAGGGACCGATTTGCACTTGTAGAGGAACGATGACGTCTGATACAATCGTCTCAGCATAAATTTGAGCGTTGAGGTTGCCTCTGATCCAAATCAACTCAGTTCTTCCGCCGATCCAAATACCCGCCCATACCATGATGGTTCCACCACTATAAGGATGGACTTCCTGGCAGGATTTTAATCGCTGTTGGCGTCCAGGGGTTCTCCAGTGTCGTATACGTCTTGTATCCGGTCTCATACCGAAACGAGACTCATCAGAAAAGCACACGAAACGCCATTGTTCTTCTGCCCAATTTCTGTGTTCAAGAGCCCATTGATATCGAATCCTACGATTGTGCATTGCTATAGGTGGTACCCGTAGCGGTCTTCGGGAATGAAGGTTCACTTCATGCAAGCGGTTTCTGACTGTTTGGTCGCTAATTAAGTTCCCTGAAGAGTGATGAAGCCTCACGGCTAATATCATGGCGGTTATTGTTGGAGCTCTTCGAGTTAAGATTTGAATGTATCGGTCTTGTCTCCGTGTGGTGCAGCGATACCGTCCTCCATGGCGCTCAGCCACGGTACCAGTGCTTCGGTAACGTGTCCAAAGTCGACTGATAACACTCTGACTTGTATTCAGAGCTAAAGCCACAGTACGTTGCCGGGAACCAGCTTCTATCATTCCCACGGCTCTGAGCATTTCTTCCCTGCTTAAATGACGTCGCCGCTCCATAATAACGTTGGTTTTAATCAGTAGTAGGGAAACAGTAGCACTAATAATGTCTTCAATGCGTTGTATGTTTTTATAGGGAAAATATTGACAGCTGATTTTCATCTTTTACTCGAATTTGATTCACAGTTCCTGATTCAAATTATGAAATGCACCAAAAAGGATCCATATAAATTTATAAAATCATAAATTTATTACAAAGCCACATCTCAATCTCAAGAAATCCGCATAAAAATGCTTGATCCCTAGACACTTTTGATGTGTGTATTTTAAAATTGATTGTAGAAATTTAATAAAAGGATAAATCTATTTTTAACCGACTTCAAAAAAAGGAGGAGGTTCTCAATTCGTCGGAATCTTTTTTTTTTTTTTTTTTATGTATGTTCCCCGATTTCTCGAAGACGCCTGGACCGATTTCGAATTTTTTTCTTTTGTTTGAAAGGATATACTTTCCAATTGGTCCCATGATCATCAGGTCAGGATCTGATGATGGAATCCCAGGGAAATCGAGGGCAACCTTCAAATTTATAGGCACATAGTACCATTTTCATATATTTTCTAAAGCTGTTCAAGTATTTGCATCTGATAATCATCATCTCAGGTGGATGAGCTGATGATGGAAGGTACAACTCCTCAACGGCTTGGAGTAGGCATCGACTGATTTAGTTTGTGTTCGCATATCTCTGGAACTACAAGTCCGATTTAAGTAATTCTTTTTTTGGCGTACTAAGTATTGTTTAACTTACGGAATACTGCAAGTTTCATCAAAATCGGTTGAGTAGTTTTTGAGATAGGGAATTTTATTAGCTTATTGTGCACTTGAGCGATGTTGTTACCGGTGGGTGCTACGGATTACAAAATTTTTGTGCACATACATGTAATGAGAATGATTTATTTGACAAGAATTTGAGTTGAATATTTAAACTAAAAAGAGTAAAATAAAAAACTTTTTAAAAAAAAAATGTAACCGCCTTCAAAAACAACCACAAAAAAGGGTAAAATAACCTACAAAATGACTTTTCTTTCAGAAGTCGGTGGCAAAAAAAAACAATAAAAAAAAATAAAGGCACCGACTTCTGAAAGAAAAGTCATTTTGTAGGTTATTTTACCCTTTTTTGTGGTTGTTTTTGAAGGCGGTTACATTTTTTTTTGAAAAAGTTTTTTTAGCTTCTTTTTTATTGATATTGTAATTACAAGTTTACAGAAATTGTAGGTTTGTGGATTCGCCTTGTGCCTTTTTAGGGTTCCGTAGCCAAATGGCAAAAACGGAACCCTTATAGATTCGTCATGTCTGTCTGTCTGTCTGTCTGTCTGTCTGTCTGTCTGTCTGTCTGTCTGTCCGTGTATGTCACAGCCACTTTTTGTCCAAAGTATATGAGCTATCCTGTTGAAACTTGGTAAGTAGATGTATTATGTGAACCGCATTAGGATTTTCGCACAAAAATAAAAACAAAACAAATTTTGGGGGTGCCCCCCATACTTGGAATTGAATCTCAAAAATTTTTTTTTCACCAAACACATTCGTGTGGGGTATCTATGGATAGGTCTTCAAAAATGATATTGAGGTTACTAATATCATTTTTTTCTAAACTGAACAGTTTGCGCGAGAGACACTTCCAAAGTGGTAAAAAGTTGGTCCCCCCCCCCGTAACTTCTAAAATAAGAGAATGATAAAACTAAAAAAAATATATAATGTAGACCTCAACAAAAACTTCCAATGAAAATTGGTTTGGATGAGATACAGTTAGCAGTTTTTGAGATATAGTACATTTTAAAAAACCGCAAATATAACTTTGCCATTCATACAAACACTATGGAAAACAAAGTTATTTGTGTATATTACTTACTAATCTCAATACAATTATATCCCTAATCTATGCTTGCTACTACGGAACCCTTCATGGGCGAGTCCAACTCGCACTTGGCCGGTTTTTTCTTTTTTGGGGTGGCAAAATCATCAAATGAGTCCTCCCGCCCTGGGTGGGGCGGAAGGGACTGTCAGACTCTTACTGACTAAAATCCACCCGTGTTCCTTCGGATGCCCTTTACGTTCCGAGGCCACGGTATCCTGGATTCGGTATCCTGAATCCGCGACCCCAGCAGGCATTTGGCCCCATAAGGGGCCTCGTCGGTGACTCGTGAAACACGACGCACCACCGACCCGGGCTTGGTCCTTGGTCGGACGGCGAGCATACCCATTACCCACCGTCCGCAAGCCCGCTCCGCCGCTGTGCCCTCTGCTATTCAGAGGGACACGCGTTGGAGCCTCCACCCGACAGGCTATTCGCATACGGGCAAAGAGACCCCTTAGGCACAGTGCCTAAGAAGAGTTTTTGCCCGCATCCCAGGGCGCACCGGCCCGAAAAACTGGTCTTCCCCCCGGACGTATCCGAGAGGGAACTCCAGTCCACGGGAGCACGTGGAGGTTTCCTGTCTTAGCACCCCATTCGCCTTGTGCCTTTACAATTTTATGTAACTTGTTGATTACAATTCTGAATTTGTAGATACAATTTTGTCATCAAAATCTACAGCCCCCCGCCGTTGATTTTACGACGTCATTGGTTCCATCAAATTCAAACTAAGAACAGCTATCACGTTACAAACAGTAATAGTCGTTATCAATAATCAGATAAAGACAGCAATAGAAGTTGTCAGATCGATCTGCAAGCGAAACTAATCTTTATCACCTATGAATCTGCAAGCGATATACAACCTTAGGGTGGTACACCACTTTCTTGGCCGACTGTACGTAGATTTAAAATTGTATGCTATGGCCGCATTTTATAAAATTTAAATAAAGATAAAAACACAATTAAAACATAAGTAAGTACAAGAAACAGTTTTTCTTCTTTTTGAGAGCAAAATAAGCATAAATTCTTCCATGGCAACAAAAACAATATTCGCTATATAAATAAATCTGACAGCATACTTATAAAAATGCCGTAAAAAAATATGAAATGCCTGTAGGTATATAAAAGCGAAATAAATGTATGATGTAAGCGCGGAGGCGCGCGTTTCATTTCCTGCCAACGTGTTTCATGGCGAGCGGCGATCAAGTCGGACAGACTCTTTAAATGACAATATTATTACCTTTTTCGTTTGAGCAATGATAGTATTTTGTTTTGATTGATCTTTTGAAGTGCAAATGGAAATTTTTATTTTTATTCAACAAAGACATTAAACTATATATTTGTTATTCAATGAATTTTTTGCCAATTCTAATATGACACTCTACATTTTTTTAAGCTGTTGCATAGCTTTTATCGCGGGCTCTGAGCGCGGCGCGGCGACCGAATCAAAATATTTCCAAAAATCTAACGAAAAAACCTAAGGAAAAAACCTGACACCACGCATCGTCTAACATCGTTTCAGTTCGGGAGACTTCGGCAATCATAAAAATATCCGTCATAAAAACAATTTACTTTTTCTTACTGATTCTAAACGGCCAGCTACAAAAGGAAATTTCACAATGAAACATACTTGTAAAATTCTCACTGGCTGAACGACGAAAGCATTAAGCGTGACGATTAACAGGATACAATAGAATAAGAAATCAGGCAAGAAGATAATGACCGTCCATCTATCTTGTTTGAACATGCGAAAGTTTTTTTATATACAATTCATGTTTTTATCTTATGTATGTGTGACGAAAGACTTACTTCTATACCATTCCAACCGTCATGGAATATTGGCTACAATATTTTGTCAATGCGGCTATTGGGTAAAGAGTGATCAATAGTCCTAGAAACTTGACCATAGACTAAAAACCAGAAATTATAGAACAAAAAAATGACCGTGCAATGCAATTCAGGCCAAACTGAATTTAGAGTAAATTTATTTCATTTCATGGCCTTCAATTTCATTTCAAATAAACCACAAGTGCCAAAAGCTATCATTTCTTCTTTTTAGAATCAGCACAGTATTTCTAGGAACCACCAGTACTACGAAATTCTTAATAAGATAAATTATGTAATGACGTCGTATAATTTTTAACTGACTCTTTTGATAACTCCCAAAATGCGCTTTTCACGAAAAACGTAATCCAGCCATCTCTCTTCGAGTAAAAATATTCCGTACATCACATGTTTAATTAAAAGTAATTAAAACACGAACAAGATGAGCCCTTTCTTAATTAAACATTAATGTGACGTACCCCGCACGCAAAGGATCTTTTACATACATGTCTACTTAGCGAGGTAGAGGCACATGTGAGCACTTCAAGAGGGAAAAGTAGAAAGTTACTATGTACCTGGTATTTTTAAAACAGGTATTTTTGGAATGTTATTACTGGCTCGGCTATTCTTTTCAGGCATTTATGACAGAAGTTTTACATAAAATTAGTATTTTGACGTGACAACGTCTTATAATTCAATGGAGCCGGCTGCACGCACGAAAAAACATGACGTCATGCGGCGTTACCTCGCTCTGAGGCGTTCCAATTTTCAACTGTTTATAGCAACGTAAGTGCAGTATTTTCTTTTGTGACGTTGTCACGTTCAACTATTGTCAGTAAACAGACTTTACAGACAACCGATTTTTAAGCTATTGCATAGCTTTTATCGTGGGACCTGAGCGCGGCGCGGCGACCGAATCAAAATATTTCCAAAACTTAACGAAAAAACATGACGCTAAGCATCGTCTAACACCGTTTCAGTTCTTGGAGACTTCGGCAATCATAAAAATATCCGTCATAAAAACAATTTACTTTTTCTTACTGATTCTAAACGGCCAGCTACAAAAGAAGTTTTCTCAATTTATTTTATTTATTTATTTATTAAACTTCATGCACAGAGTACATAGGCGGACTTAATGCCTGAGGCATTTTCTGCCAGTCTACCTTCGGGTGATGCAGAGAAAAGAGCAGTAGGTGCAGCAAGAAAATTATTTATGAAAATATATAAAATATATTATTATAAATACATAAATACATACATACAACAATATATATTATAAATTAAATAGAGATAAAAAAGCATAGATGGGAAAATTCCACCAACAAAGTAATTTAAGTCGAGTCTGCCAGCTCCTTGAGTAGGTGTTCACGCACTTTAACCTTAAAAGTGAACCTGTTGGTAACCGTCCTGATGTTCAGAGGGAGCGCATTCCAGAGGAAGACCGCCTGTACTGAGAATGAAGATTTAAGAAAACCAGAGCGGTGGGAGGGACATCGTAGAAGACGATTATGGGAGGAACGAAGATTTTTGCAATGCGCAGAACATAAGTATTGGATATGACGAGTCAAGTAAGTAGGAGAGGTAGGTTTCTCCAAAAGAGAATGCAGAGTTGTCAAAGCCCTCAATGCTCTGCGCTGTCTGATAGGCAGCCATTTTAAAAGTGAACGATGTGCAGAGACATGATCATACTTACGGAGATTGAAAACGAATCGAATACAGTTATTTAGAAGTCGGTCAAGTTTATTGAGGAGATCTGCATTCAGGTCATAGTAACACACATCACCATAGTCAAAAATGGGAAAGATAAGGGATTGTACAAGCATTGCCTTTATGCGAGATGGAAGAATATTTTTCATACGATAGAGCGACCGCAACGTTCCGGTGACCCGCTGACTGACGGCTGCAACCTGCTTACGCCAGTCAAGGCAGGTGTCAACGTGCAAACCCAGATCCATGACATCGGACCCAAACGGAATGATTTTCCCGTCAAAGGTAACAGGCGGTACCGTTAAACTGGTCAGCCTTCGCAAGCTATAAGGGCTCCCTATAATGATAGCCTGACATTTACTAGGATTAACCGCCACCCCAAAACGATGTGACCAATCGTTGATTATACCTAGATTCCGGTTTAGGTCCTCGATAGCATCAGATAAGCTATCAACATCTGCCTGACAGTAGAGTTGCAGGTCATCGGCATACAGATGATACGCACACTGAAGTTCGGTGGTAATGAGATCTATAAAAGTAGAGAACAGAAGAGGAGATAAAATACCGCCTTGAGGGACACCCGCTGCAAGATCACGCCAGCTTGATGATGAATCACCAGCAAGAACTGACTGCCGACGCCCGTGAAGGTAGGATGAGAACCATTCCAGAACCTCGTGAGAGACCATGCGATAGGAAAGGATGGATAAAAGGACTTCATCACTGACGGTATTAAAAGCATTGGTAAAGTCAATCAATACTAAGACTGTAACTTTAGTATCTTCCATACCGCGCCTTATATCGTCAGTCACTTTAAGGAGAGCAGTAACGGTACTATGCCCAGGCCTGAATCCAGATTGGAGTGGACTAATGAGAGAGTTTTGATAGATGAAGTAGGAGAATTGTTTATGAACACAAGCTTCAAGTACTTTGGATAAAAAGGGGAGAATGGAAATTGGGCGAAAGTGACTAGGGAGTGTGGGATTAGGAATTTTAGGCAATGGGCGGACAAGGGCTTTCCTCCATATAGAAGGAAAAGCTCCGGAGTAAAGAGAGAAGTTAATGATGTGGGAAATAGCAGGAAGGAGCTGGTCAAGAACCGTCACAATCATGTGTCGACTGACATTATCACAACCAACAGCTTTGGACTTAATGGATAGGATAATCTTCTTGATCTCTCCCGGGTCAACTGGGGTGAAGACAATTAAACCAACCAATCAATTAAACCTACTTATAAAATTCTCCTACAACAAAGAAGTTCTTTATTACAGTAGTGCACCACAAACATTTTAAATAAATTATATTCTCGTTAAATATACGTGGTAGGCGATTTTATTATTTTAAAATAAAAAAAAATGTTTATGCAATAGCTTCACCGCGGCAGTCTCCGAGAGCCACATGACATGTATTTTTTTATTATAGAATAAGTTTATACTCGTGTAAACACAAAGTGGACTGAATGTTGGGCTAATTTATATTTTTTGGTTTAGCAAAGAAGACACATGCTGTAGAGAAGTGACGATGTGTGATGATCACAAGAATGATAATTTGGATGGTTAGAAATACGTAATATCAATTAATTGGGTCAAGATTTCGTGAATGATAGATTTTTAGTTAAAAATGAAAAGTAATAATTATTGTCTACAGGTAAATATTTTCATGATTTACTCACAAAGGATAATCTTATTGGCTTTGAATGTATCATGACAGCAGGCTGATGAGCTCATTAACGCATCAATTAAACGTATTGCAGAGATTTATTGATGTATGTATATGTAAAGAGAATTTATTAAGTTGGAAAACAACGGAGAAACTGAAAACCGAATTCTGGAAAACGTAGTTCGACTATTTTCGGGAATATTACATTTTAATTTTCATTAAAGTTTTCTTTATTAAAAGTATTTGTTTTTTTTTATTTTACTACATGGAAACTGTAATGCTACTGTCAAACAGACAGGTGAAGCGAACGCGAAGCGAAGCATTTTTGTTTGTAAAGTATGGAATTGTTTGAAGCCTGTCACATAGACTATCGGATCGCTTACGCTTTTCTATATGACAGGATTCGGATCGCATTCGCTTCGCCTGTCTGTTTGACAATAGCTTAAATGATAAATGAATAATTTTGCTTAAAATATCATGATTAAACTAGCTTTAATGAATAATGCCGAATAAAAAACAACGGTTTAATTTCTAAATTGTCGCGTCGAAACAGAGATCAAACAGTAGGTATCTCCCGATAACATTAACATTTCTACAACACAATTATACGGGAATTCCTTCCCACAATCTTCTCAAATCGGCTTACGCTCATTACATCATTGTGCCGGGCCACTACTAACATGTCTCCAGTAAAGCGATCCGACCTAATCTTCGATACAATTCGTGTTATTATGTATGCCTTGATTAATTTCATACGGGCATGTTATAGGAGGTTCACCTGTGTTGCTTTGCGGGATAAAACCAGCGGCATTCGGGCTCGTGGTCCGTTGAGCATTACGACAATTGTAAAGGAATGGTTTTGTAAAATTAAATTCGCGTTTTATTTCTGTCAACAACAGTATGTCTTATTATTATGTTTAAGCTGCGTGTGGTCTGCCAGTGTGGTACCTATAAATTAAAGATTTGTATTGACAATGTATACCCTCATATTATGCGGTTTTTATGTAAAAATGGTCCTTACCTACTGCCTACATTATGACAGAGTTCAACAAATTGTATTCGAAAATACATTTTATAATGTATCTTAGAGATTTTATAAGTGACATTGCTGAATTAGTTAAACCTCTCCTTAACATAAAATATATTTAACTTTAAAATTCACATAAAAGTCCCACAGAGCGTCGCCGCCAACCACTTTGCGGGATTGCAATCCTTACCGCGCACCGCGTACGAGTATGTACCGTACGAGTATGTACCGCAGTCATTTGTTAATTTCAAAGAATACCTGTCTCATGTCATGCCTGGCTTTTATTTTTAAAACGAACGAATGTTTTAATTACGAGTATGAGCTTTGACATTCTTTTTACCTGATTGCGGCAGAATTAAGAGGGTTTTGATTTTAGCGTTGTTTTTATGATGTAGGTTTGTAACATGTTTGTGTTCACTATTGTTTATACATTTTTAGATGTTTTGCTTTAGTATGTAACTTTATTTATTCAGTTATTACGATGAATTACTACACTTTAAAATGAATAAGTACATATAATAATTATAACAGTAAAGTGATAGTTTGATAGTCTAATAGTAATAATAGTGATGAAAAAGAGGCTCATTATGTAATAATAACAGTAGCATAGGTTGTTTTTATAATAGGTTAAGCAATGCCTATCGAGGTCGATCTGTGGATGAGAGATTGTTCGTTATGTATACCAACATAACTGTGTACCTTGGAAAGCACGTAATATGCAGTTCAATGAAAAGGAGAGTTACTGAGACCATAATGACGTCATGTACTGTTTTATCACTTGCACTCTTTTAAATAACTCCAACAAGTTAATGAAGATAATGAACACTGTTATAAATTGATTTTCACCAAGCATTTTATTGCTAAACGTTATTTTCAAGTGACAGTTGACAGATGAAGATTATTTACACTCTCCTTCACAGTTGAAATGCATAGTAAACGTATTGTGATCCCCGGTATTTTTATTTTAGGTACATTTTGTGTTTTTTTATGTCTGTGTTTGTTTTATATTATTTATATCTATTTTTTTTTAAACAGTTTTTGCACTAAGATAAACCAGCGACCAAGAATTTGAATCTTATTTTAGTAGTGTTTTTGACTGAGGAACCGGCAGCAAGTTGTCATGCTCCCTTAGTTGACATTGCTTGCGGTAGCGTCGAGGGTCGGGTTGCCTCCTAACCACTCACATGGCGTGGGGGACAATAGCGGATCTTTGCGTTATGCTCGTGAACGGGTGCTGCTTGTGGTGACTGGTCGACTTGCTGACCTTTGGTTTTGTTATATGTAATTTATTTTCTTTTCTTTATAGGGTAAACTACCAGTTATTGGACGCTATCAGTTATTGGACAGAACTCCCTTTAATCGTTTTTATTAAGGTTATGATTCAAGAGTCTAACAATGCAACTGACTCTTTCTGCACTCTGTTTAATGGTAATACTTAAAAGTTCAAAACATTTCTAATAGACGGTAGTAATTGGTCAAAATTATTTACTTTTCTCGGCGTCCGGACGGTTAGCGGTCATTCTAGTGAGAAATAAAGAATTTGGTAAGTTTATCTATACATTATTTAACGATTTAAATTCTACCTGATCATCCTATGTTCTTAGTAGTTTGCACAGTAATGTATTATGATATTCTGTACTGATTTTAATATGATAACATACAGTCAAATAGATTTTTTAAGTTATTATGTAATGTCCAATAACTGAAAACTTTTTTGTTTAAAATCTAATTATTGGACAAGTGTCCAATAACTGCATTTTTTAAATTAAAAATAATTGCAAATATTTTGGACTCTACTACCTATAAATTTAGGCCAAAGGAACCATTTTTAATCGTGTTTCTCTTAAGCAACTTCTACTAGGCTT
Source organism: Agrotis exclamationis (assembly GCA_950005045.1). Taxonomy (NCBI): domain Eukaryota; kingdom Metazoa; phylum Arthropoda; class Insecta; order Lepidoptera; family Noctuidae; genus Agrotis; species Agrotis exclamationis. Next base: position 26,824,407 of record OX465418.1, on the reverse strand, counting down.
TGGACAGGGTGTCCAATGACTAATTTTGAGATTCAAATTAGTCATTGGACACCCTGTCCAAAGACCAATGACTAATTTTAAGATTAAAATTAGTCATAGTCATCAAATTAGTCACACCCCGTCCAAACTAAAACCTACCTAACTAATGGTACTGTCTGATAACGGTGTTTAGAAATAAACCAAAGATGCCCAAGGGGAAAGAGAAAGACTACGAAAGTTTTTTTTGTATTACATAAGAGTTGCTAAGACGGAGTAGTTTTGAAAGCAATTAATGTTTCTTCTAAGAGATATGTAGGTAAAAGCAATTTTAATAATATCACAATAAACATTACTAAAATGTTGTTTTCCCCTTTATTACCTATTTGCTATTTTAACGATTTATAAAAGAACATTATTGAGCTAAATTGTGCTGTCCATTAACTAGTATAGACTGTCCAACAATAGAAATTCTGTCCAATGACTATATATTTGGGTACTTTTTTTTTAACAGGATTTTTTTTAATGTTAATGCTGTAAAGTGTAATTTTTAAAATGAAATTATGTTCACATACATATTGAATAAGCAAAATAATAACAATTCTAGCACGTAGATTCATAAATGTGTCCAAGAATTATTTTTCGTCAATGTATGGCCCTTAAGTGTCCAATGACTGGTAGTTTACCCTATTGTTATTTACTGCGATGGTCCTACTTTATCTTTTTGTGCCTTCTAGTCACGGTTGGGATGTAATTTCGAATTGATGTATGATGTGAATGTTCTATTAAATTGTATAAAATATTGGTTCTTCTAACCGTACAGACAGATGTGTTGCTGGGGAGTTTGTTCCGCCACTTCTTCTTCCCAGCCAAAACACTAGGAAGTGTCGAAGGGGGGGGCGCTTTGGGGGACTGTCTTAAGTAAAAAAAATTACCTTCAAAAAGTGCTGATAAATCAGCCTAATTTGAATAAATGACTTGATTTTGATTTTGGTGTCATTTGCAGTCGACTTTGACAGTCGTTATAAACAGTTGGGGACTGAAAACTATCGCAGTATTCAGTAACCTGAATATAATGATTTAATTGAAGCAAATGATGGAGTGGAGATGATGGAGAAACAGGTATAAAACCTATAATAACAGTTGAATAATGTCTCATTAGATAGTTTTGGCAAAAATAGATTCGAATGTGCGGCTGAAGCTTCTCGACTGTTCTCAGAATTCGATTCGATGATGTAATAGAATATAACAATGTTAGTATTACTATTCCACAATCTCGCGAATACATATCAATTCCAACGAGTTACTTGATCATATTCAAATTGTTGATATGTCTACCTTAACGAGGTATTATTTGTTATTTTGAAAGAGAAATATTTTCTGAAATCAACATGGTATCTTATAATTGAAAAATTGTTCATGAATGGTAATTGTAATCATTAATGAAGATATAAATACACACTAGCATCTTGTCTCCATGGAGATTACCACAATTATAGCATTCCATGTTGTAATACTTAAACGTTTCCATATTTCAGCAATTCTGAGTGGTATGGTTGGTTCTAAAACGGCTACTTAGCAATATTTCTATCGAATGAATAACAGAAGAGTAGCCAATGACGTTGGTGGAATTTCACGAAGTGAATCATTAGGAATATGGCTTAAAGTGGCCGATTTAGATCCGCTGATCTTTCTACACATCTTAATGTTCATCACATTGTATTGCAATACTTATACTAAAGACTCTTTAAATATAACTTAGTCAGATTATAAATGAAATATCGGCCAGCACCGATATGAACAACAATATAGCAGGGGTTTACCATCGGATGAAAATCATTTGGCAGGCAATCATTTACCATATATTTAATGGCAATTATTTGTAGTCAATGACAACCGTTTTATGAAACTTGTTTTCATAAGACTTTTTGCCACTTAAATAGTGATAAAATGAAAAGCTGAAAGCTAAAAATATTTTTTAATATGGCAATTTGTATGGCTTTGTACTATTGATGAATAACACTGATAAATAGACTTTAATATCAGTATCTCTGTTCACTGTTTGTGTTGTGAACAGAGAGATAGGTAAATTCTATTGGTGTGGAAACATGATAACCATTCCAGTTAAACGGTCGGTTATAAGCACACATAATAACAATACGCTAGTTAGTTAAAATGTTTACATTTGTGAATAATTTATGTGTCTTGCTAGTTTAAATCTTATGATAATTTGTTCTAATGATTTTAGTTATTTCATCGAATTTATGGATGCGCCAGCACGGCCTGCTGCGGCTGCTGAGAACCTCAAGCGGCGCAAGTACTGTAACCTTAATGGTTGATACAGTTTTGAGCCGTTTGGGGTCGAAACGCTCGGGTCATGGGGTCCGAGTGCGCGTCTCCTTTTTAAGGAAATTTCTCGCCGACTGATCGACAGTTCGCGTGACCAGAGGGCTGGTTCCTTTTTTGGTCAAAGAATAAGCATTGCCATCCAACGTGGCAATGCTGCCAGTCTTCTGGGCACGTTTCCGGATGACAGCGATGCGGAGGAGTACTTTGACGCCTGAGTGTCTCTGCCTTTTGTGTTTTTGTTTTTAAATTAAGTATTTTGTTTTAGTTTTAGTTTAAGTTTAGTTGTTAATATATAGTTTTATTTATGGATTATTTTAAAAATTGTTGTGCTAACTTATAACTGGTTCCATTCTTTTTTGTACCTGTGTATGTTCAATTTTAACCTCAAAACTGCTGATTCGGTTATAAGCAATATAGGGAATGGGAGGCAAGTAAGTGAGCACCCAGCTACTTTAAAAAATATGGGAATAGGCTTCTCACACTGAACAGATTTCTATTTTTTTTCCTAACACTTTTTTTTACGAATATTCACTTTCTCAAGATAAACTTGCAGCTATAATTTCTCTTTCTTGCTCCGACCCTCGCTGAGCGACTTTGAATAAGTGGACTTATCCAAACTCTTTGTTATGATAGCTCGGAAGAATACAACAGTTAAGCAAGTAGGTGAACCATTTTCGTATATTCAGTATAATGTACCTATGTATTAATTTGTTATTTATCAAATGGGAAGCAAATGTTTACTAAAGCAATTTAAACAAGGCTCATACCCTCTGTGTTCAAAGTGGCTAATTGTTTCAATTAATCGTCAAATAAGAACAGAAAAATACTCGCAAATTAAAAATATATCCAATAATCGGCTGCCAATTTGGGCCAGAAAAAGTACAGTTTGCATCGAAAATTGATATCGAAAGCAATAAAACAAATTTACGAGCGGTATCGCAAACAATACAGGTGCCGGGGTAACTCTGATATATTGCCAGCCGATGAATACCGACATACATTTTTGGTATTGACTGTACTTGGAGTGTAAAACGCGGTTAGCAAGGGAATTTATTGCTTTATTTTCATAATATTTTACTGTTGGTCTGGCATGTGTAACGCCCATGTGATTCGTTGACATAAACTACTGCAAAGGGCTCCGAACGAATATAATAACATTCTGTAACATGTTACTTTCAAACTATGGTACAAGATGTCCCTGGAAGTATGTATCAAAACAAAGAGGCACGTGAGAAGTTATTTCCATCTTTTTACCTCTGAGACGTACGCTCTTTTTATGGCCCCCTTTCTAGGGCCAAACCCTGCCGGGGTCGCTGGTCTGTCTTATCAGGTTGCTGAAACCCTGGAACGTAAAGGGCATTTGAAGGAACACCGTGGATTTTAGTCAGAACGAATCTGACAGTGAGTGAGTGAGGTCTTATTTGTAGATTTTACCACGATTAATAAAATATGGGCAAACTGAGTCTAAAATTTTGAAAAAAATAAATAACGAATGTATTTTTAGACTCAGTAGTTTCAGAGATAAGAGGAGGAATACTGCCAGTATTCATTCCATTCCATTTTACATTAGTGTTTAAAATATTTTATCACAATTTTAGTAAATACTAGTACGTAGAGTTAAAGTAAAAAAAAATTAAGAATTTTCCTATGAAATCGAGGTAAACCTTCCAAAAAACTGTTATTTTATCTTAGAATCACAACTCACGATAAACCAATTATAATGTTGGAGAGATGATAAACTGAGGTCGTCTTTAAACTTTGGGCAAATTGAGATTTCTGCTCGAACAAACTTATATTGCTTTTTGCGGAGACCAAAAAAACAAGGGGATAGACCATAATATTATCTAATAACTAGTTATTTTTATGAAGGTTCTCTCTCTCTGTCTAGTGACCGGTCGATGTGGGAAACCGGGGAATAAAGGGGATGTGTCTTTAGTAGCAAAAGGGTAGGATGGATGGTACCTGTGTCAACATTTTCTTGGGTAAGTTCTTTTATGTACGGCTGGCCCTTCGCCCAAGGTCAAAGGCTATTATTTTATTAAAATCAGTGTATCTCAGGATTTATGTAGTTTAAAATTATGCACCTAAGTTTAATGTGTCCCGATAGAGAATCTTACTTTATGTATTCTGTACAAAGCTTGAGCTTAGGTGACCAAAAACTTTGAAATTAAAAAAAAGTTGATCTTCATAATGGTGTATATTGTACATACAATATGGAAAGACATTTTGGTTAGTCAGAAATGAAATAAAGCCTATTTTGTCCCGTGGTACCCATAGTACCCAGTTTAAATCGCTTGCCTTGTTTTTAGTATCTACAAGGATAGGGTAAAACTAACTACTGTTTTTTTAGCGCTTCATTATTTCAAATAACCTGTTATTTATAATAATTATTTTTAAAATTATTAAATGAACACCATGCCCATGAAATACGTTTACCTAATAATTCTTAAGAAGTCGATATTTATTGTCAAAGTTAGCACTAAACGGCCCAGATGGTGGTTGAACTTGACCCAAATAAGACGTTCGGGGGTCGGTTGTACTTGAATACTCCCTCTTGCTCACTCTTCAGTGAGTGAACGAGGTGGAAATGAAGGGCTCAGGAGTGTGAGCGATTAGTGACATGAGGGACGTGGGGGGGGGGGAGATTGCGAGGAATTTGTTTTTTGAGAATACTGTTGAGGGCATTGTGTTTGGTCCTTTGTGACATGAACTTATCGTAACGTGAGTTACTGATATATTCCTCTTTGAAAAAAAATATGAACTGGTTCAAGTGACAGAACAACTGTGGAAAGATGCAAGATAATAAATTATGCGTATGCATATTTCTGATATCAAATGAATCCACGAATGCTCAAAACTGAGCTACTATCCTAAGTCTGTGAAGGCTTTTAACAATTACAGCCATACTTAAAGTTACAACAAATTACTTCTACCGTAACTTCAAGCAGAGTATATAACAAGGAGTAATCGATTTAATATTATTGTATCGCTCACCGACTTCAGACTGAGTTCAAGATTAATTTTCTTCTAAAACCCAAACTTTAGACCCATTTCTGTACTGGCCTAACTTTGTATTTGCCGAGTATAAAGTTCCTTGTTAACGATATTTATTAATTTGCTGTACATTTAACAAACACCGATTGTTGCGATTTTATGGAAAAAGAACACCTCTATTACCTTTGTAAAAAAATAATTTAAAAAATATAATTACTACCTAGGTTTTTAGGTGCCATGCTTAACGTCTACTTCCTTTACGTCTGCTTTGGGGACGCAGATCTCTTTTTATAAGAAAGATTGGTTAATTTTTAAGATATTCTTGAGGTTTTCGAGAAAGTTAAACCTACACGGGCATAAAGGCCACGGCGAGTGAATCGCCACGGATTTCTTCTCTCGTTTATCCACTGCTTTTAATTCACTCCACAATCTACGAAGTTATTGAGTTAGATGAAGGCCACCGCCCTTGAACGTGGCATTTGTACCTATAATATTGTTTACATAAGCCTAAACTGCTAAAGGTCACCCGAGTTTCTCAACCTTTACTAAGACACTGTTGGGATCCAATATTGTGCTTCTTTGCATATTCAGATGTTTCTGTAGACCTTTACGATATAATCCTTTTTTTGGTCCCTTTTGATGATTTGGTAAAAAAGATAAAGATAAATGAAAAGTAAGGATTGTATATAACAAAGTAAAATAGTAAAATTAACCAATATGGTGTCCACAACTTGCGATTTTGTTTAAGCCATAAAATTATATAGTTTTGTCTGTGGCACTGCAGTGCAACGCGGTGCACTAGGAACTAGGGGCGAACAATACAAGGCACGAAACAACGTGTATTCACCATAAATCATATTTCCTCCGTCAATTTTTGGGGTGCGTCTCATTTCATATAAAGTTATTTGATATATTTTCATTTCAATAACGTTCACATGATATAATCAACGTGAGAAATACCCAACGATTGATATAATTTCTTTACACATAATGTTTGTGTTACTCTAAAACTCATTTCATATAATTTTATTTGATATAACGTTTATTTAAGCGAAAATCATTATGATAACGTTTGAAACATATAATTTAACGTTTAAACCATTTTCTTTGATGACTTTGGCTTATCCTTTGGACTTTGATTGTATGCCTTCACGAATGCTATTGTTATTAGAAAAAAATATTATCCAAGAGCGAGCGAAGCGAGCTCGGGACTTGGGGCACCCCGACACGGACAGGTTAGGTTCGAAGGGGATGGCGGGGTCTTTCAGACCCCGCCATCCCCTTCGTGTTAGGTTACTTTAAACCTTGTACGCAGAAATAGGAGCCCTGCGAAGCGGGGCTCCTTATCCTTCAAAGAAACTCCAAGCATAACCCGCTTTATAGCGCACTGAGTAACCTTGAATTTGTGGACAGGCCCAATTGCCAGTGTCCACGTTTCGGCACCTTATGTAAAGGGCAGGACGTACTGGTTGAAGACCTTAATCTTCAAGCATTGCGGGATGGGAGACGAAAAGACTTAACGAAGTTTTCCAAATGCTGCCCAACCTAACTGGACCCGTCTGCAGCATCTGTCCTGAAGGTGTGAGATGTGTCGCAGTTCACGATGACACCCTGTCCAGTCCAGTCCAGTGTCTTGAAAACATCCCTCAATGCATTAGTGAACAGTTTTGAGGATATCAAACCCCACTGTCTCACCCCTCTGAGCAGTTGGATGGAGCTGGTTTTCTGATTCTATATGTGGACAGTCATCGTGGCAGCGTCATACAGACATCTCACACTGCGATTTGGCGCAGGTCAATTCAACATCGTTGCAGAGAGGCCACAACTGTCTATATTTTGATTGAGCCGAAGCCTTTCTCGTAATCAACGAATGCCATATAGGTACAGCGGCTGCTTGTACTCCTCGGTCTTCTGTACAACTTGTTGAACAGTATGGTTGTGGTCCACGGAAAACCGGCTTGTTTTGTTGGTTGGAAATCGTCAAGTCTCTTGGTGAGACGGTTCGAGAACAGCGTATTGTATGCGTGTTATTTGTATTGTATACTCGGAAACTTATAGTTCTTCAGTAGGGTTTTGTCACCTTTTTGAAGAACAGAAACACCGCCTTTGCTACAGGCCTCGAGCGTTATACTTTCTTGGATGACGGAATTGAAGAGACTCGCTAGCAAACAAGATTTTTCACTTTTTCGCTGATCGAATTGTAATGAGTAATTACATCGACTAAACTATCTATGTGACGCTCAAGCTGTGCGTTTCGTGATCGAGCGAGTCTGAACTTGACCAAAAAACTATACAAAATACTAGCTATGTGCAGTGAAGCACATATCGGGCACAATTTTTGCTTTCTCTTTAATAAACTTATTTTAGCTATGTGAATTATAACACTTAGCGTGTCTAAAGGGAACTTTCAATGTATGAATGTCACATAGCGACATTCCTTAACTAGCCGTAACACCTTAAATATTGCATCTATCACATGACTGTTTTTACAGAATGTGCGCATTGAAATATCGATTAAAACTGCATAAAAAACCGAAAATCACAAAAAATCACATAGCGACTTTTGCACGCGCAGCGACGATATATTACTTACCCCAATTTTTGAATGTTTCTTTGTCTATAATATTTCATATAGAAGATACTGTTTTATAAATAAAGTAAACATAGAATAATTGTATCGCAATGCTCCTGCTAAATTGGCATATTTAAACCCCAATGTTTGGTTACTTCGTCCACATTATGGTTGCCAAAGATTTGAAAAAAAAAATGCAAATTTTTATGTCCATCCTCCGTTCATTAGGGGCTTGAAAGCTATATGTGCCACCCGGGGCACGGTCGCTATGTAACATAACGGGGATACCCGGGAAACCTGACCGATATTAAATTGGCTTGTAAAATGGCCGGCAGCAGTATTTGATGAGGTAGAGTACCATCCGTATTTTGTATTTTAGCGGAGTTTGGTATAGTTAATAGCTAGACAGTAGAGGAGTTTCATATTGTGTATTTCTTTTAAGCTATTATCAAACAGACAGGCGAAGCGAACGTGAAGTGAAGCTTTTTTGTTTGTAATGTTTGGAATTACTTGAAGCCTATCACATAGACTATCGGATCGCTTTCGCTTCGCCTGTCTGTTTGACAATAGCTTTATGGATAAACTCATTAAAGTGGATAAACAAATGAATGTCATATAAGTTTGTGCCATAATTACAATATAGTGATTAATACACTTGCCAAGAAGTTAATTCTCCACATAAAAAAATGTGTAAACGCCACAATTCTGGTTATTAATTTTGACAACTGTAAATTCAACATATCACATGGATAGCATCACATCAAGGCACAAAATTACAGAAAATGAGAACTCAGTGTGGAATCTGAACAGAAAGTACTAGGAGAACAGGGTCATGGAGAAGGTGTTAGTGGAACAGAGCCTCGCATAGAGCAAAACATCGATGTTTGGCTCAATGCGCGGCTCTGTTAAAAACAGCACATTCTCGATGTTATTTTACAAATAAATGCTCAAGTCTATCAGCACCTTTCAAAACCGATCATGTCTGGCGTTTTAAAAACACCTCTAGACGGATTTACTTGAAAAAACACATAGGCCACATAATATATGGCTAAAGATCTATTCTGATGCCAAAGATTATAACTTGTTAGGGTTATATACGTATATAGAATGACATGTATACCTACACATGTCATGTATATATATATAAGTCTTCATATTGTACCACTCGTACGTGGTTCAAGTGGGTACGTTATAGTACGTAGTGACAATTTCTAACTCAGCTCGTAGCGTATTAATTAAGCCGTTCATTTATCCCCACAACTTGCTCAACAGGACTGTACCGACGTATTGTGTTATAGTCTATTTTGAACAACATACGTCGGCTATTGTATTGTGGTCTATTTTAGAGTGTTCAGGTTTCGAGGCGGCTGGATAAGTTTGCTTATTACTTTCCAGAATGTTTCCAAAATTCCCCAAAACGATTTTTTGATTTTATTTACAAAAGTCGTGAAGTTTGAAATATTTTAGTGAATTTAATGAGATATTTCGTGAAGGGCACCCGCTGAAATGGCACCTGAGCAAATGGCACCTGAGCTATTCCACGAACGGCACCTATTCAAATTTTTTGCTCGAAAAAAATAAGAGTGGTACGCCATTTCGAAAATACATTAAGTCGAAAACCGCTATATGGAATGACGTTGTCGCGAACACGCTGATTCGAAAAACTGTTTGGATGGTACGCTAGTACAAAAGTCTTGGTATCGAAATCCACTGTTGCGAATAGCATAATTATTCTAATCTGAATTTGTCTGGGGATCGAACTCGCGACAGAAGGTCATGGCTATCCGAATGATCCGGGGATACCGCACGATTTCCGATGAAACAGCAAACCTCCTTGCCGGATTGCGGCCGTGGGATCTAGCGGCGAAAGCCCTCCAGCAAGTCTGAGTGGCGTGTGGAGGTGCAACTTCATGGCAATATGGAGGAAATGACTGCCGCAACAGAGTTTCGGGCACGCTGCGATTGCGGCGGTAAGACCCCTCTTTGAGGAATGGCTGGGGAGGCGCCACAGCGTCATCACCTATAGTCTGACGCAGGTCCTCACCGAACACAGATGTTTCGGGAGGTTCCTGTGTCGGATTGGGCGGTAAAAAACGCCTGGGTCTCACCCGACACGGGACACAGTGGACCATACGGTGGAGATCTACCCCGGTTGGCGTGTCGGCGTCGACCTCTTGCGCCCGGCATTGGTTGAGGCCATGCTGCGGGTTAAAATGGAATGTAAAGCCCCGGCACTAGTCCGATCCGTGGGTGCCCTATATGGAATAAAATGTTAGATCAAAAACTATTCCACTTAGGGCAACTGCAAAAAAAAATGATAGGTGCCGTTCGTGGAATAGCTTAGGTGCCATTTGCTCAGGTGCCATTTCAGCGGGTGCCGTTCGTGGAAACCTCAATTTAATTCATCGATAGCTGAAGCTTAATATCCATATTTATAGAATGTAACGTTTTTAATTGCCATTGAAATTATCATATAAAGATATTGAACTGTTTGTTCCAACGTCTCTACCTATATAAAATGTCTATGGAACCAATATTAATATCAAAAAGAGACTCTATTTGTCCTTCTTTGAGACTAGACCTTGTTTTATTTATATTTGTATCATAGTGTACAAACATCTGGACTTATGAAGACCTTATATACCTTGGCATGGCGGGTTCAGTAAATACTACGCTCCGTTAATATTGGACATAATAATTAGTTACGTTCACAAAATTGCAACGATTAGAAACATGAAGATAACTATAATAAAAATATTTAAGTTTCCCAGCAAAAATAGCGCTCCTCCAATGAATTTGTTGCAGGATCATTCTATCTGCTTATATTAGCGAGCTGCGAATTTTGGAGCTTCTTTTTGTCGAATTTGACTAGTAATGCGGGCCATTAGTATTCCTATCGTCCCTTCGCTAAAGTTTGCTTCAGCTCAGTCAATATTACGCCTGACTCACCTCTTGGTCTACAGATACTTCTTATCATCGATCACCTTATCAGTATGGATACTATTTTTTTATGTGATAATCCCATCTTATTCTGTCAATAGGCAAAGACATTCTCTTCTCATACAGAGAAGGTATGGTGATCACTGAAAGCATCACCACGCTTGGTTATGGTGGATCAGATATAGAGAGTCTCATTATTCAATTTAGGGTGGGTGGTAGGTCTCATTAGCCTATATCGCCTTATTCGCGACCAGTAACGTATTGGAGTCCGGCGCCAAATAGTTTTCTGTGTTCCGTCGGTACACAGGAATTCTAATTCCTTCTAGTGAGCTCACTCCATCTTGGGACCTTATTTTTGCCTCTCAGCTAGTTCGAGGCCAAGAGTAATCCATTTTAAATTAAAAGAAAAAAATATATAATTCTGGATTTCATTCCGATGTGACTACACTCGTGTCAATAATTTACAGAAAAACCTCAAAATCTCATCATCATTGTCCCTAACTTCAAGTATTATTGATTCCTAAACCAAATACTGCCACTAGCGATCGGCATTTAGCCCGTGACTATGAAAATAAAATAAAATATTATTTGAAAATAAAACTTTAATTTCGTTGATAGACAAAAATGTTATTGCTATTATTAACTTTTTTGGAATTTTGTTTTCCCTCTCGACATTAAGACTACGGGGTAGGTATATTTTCAGGCTTATATTAAGCTCAAAGGACCAAAGCATCACTCCCATATCACATCAAACGCAAAAAATATTTTATATCATTTTATAAATATTTTTAAGGTAGTCGGCTTAGGGACCTAAAAGATATGTTGGTACCGGCTTAAAAGATATGTTTTTTTTTTATTTTTTTGAAATATCACCACTTTTAAGGCTTTCAAGATATTTTTTTTTCTTTTAAATTGAAAAATTCTTTTTTTTTATTTTAGGTGCTCACTTATACATTGCACTTTCTCAGGAAAAAAATTCAGACTGATCTACAAATTTGAAGTGCATTTAATTTCATATCAATGCAAGAATAATTACCTACTTTCCTTGAAATCGACAGATTTTTCGTAAACTCCCATTGAAAATTTAAAAAAATATTCCTGGCGGGTACAAATAGATCCCCAAGCCGACTACCTAAGAAAAAATTGATATTCATCTGGCCTGGATAAACTACAGTAAACCCGACGTACCTACATAGTTGGTACTAATTAAGTCAAACTGTAAAATAAGCTGTAAACTGGAAATTAAAAGCGCGGGAGGAAAATATTGAACCACATTAGTATCCGCAAAACTTAATAAAAAATAACGTTGTCTTAATACGCGACATATTTTTAAAAGAATCTTTGATTAAATCGTGTCTGTAAAAAAATTCTTGACAAATTAAAAACCATCTTTTAAGTCCAAGAAAGGGACCATAATTTTAACTTGAGAATCAACCAACTTCACTTTAATTCATTAAAATTAATTAAGTGATGCTTAAACTGTCCACTCGTAATTCAAATGGAACATGCTTTAATTTAAAAATTATTAATAGACGAAAACGTTAGCGTTTTGTGACTAGAATTTGTTTATAATATTCACTAATTTAATTCTAATGACAATTTGACTATGAGCAGATGTGAGATACTCAAAATTAATTATTTTTGTAAGGTTTATTACATTCTCGAGCATTACATTAAAAAAAATCGTTTACTCAGTAAAGCAAGTAATTGAGATTCAACACCGGTTATTTTACGATGCGTTTGTATATTATATCATGTTAAAACATGTTCCTTTATTTTCAAAAATCACAGACGTAAACATTAAACACGTATAAATTATATCACACTGCTAAAATAACGAATCCAACTAAAACAGCAACAAAAAAACAAAGCAGTACAAAAAATACACTTAAAACTTTTATTTGAAATCTGCACTCACCTTTAACTTAAATATTAAAAAATACAAATAGGTAGAAAATACGTGAATGTAACGTGTTGGTAGTGTAGCGGTCGCGGCGACGCGGCGGGCACGCGGCCCACCGCAGGCGAACTGTGGCGGAGGCGGGACGTGGAGACGTCCGCAGCGACGCGCGTAGGCGGGCGTCTGGTCCCAGGCCAGGCCCGCGCCCCCCCGGCGTCCCGGCCCATCTCCCCCCGCCCCCCACCACACACCGCCACACCTTGATGCTTATTAAAAAAGTCCGACGGAAAAGGATTTATGCCTCCTTGGCATTTCGCTTGACAACTGACGGTTTGTGTTTTTAACGATTTGCGAGCGTTTATGTTTTAGAAAATATTGTTTTTAAGTAACTTGCTTTGAATTAAAATGTTTTCGTTTTTAGATAAACGCTGAACTTGTAACATTACATACCAGGGAAGTTACGACAGAGTCTACCATATAGCATATCTAATTATCTACCCGCATTTGATGTTTCTCGTAAGCGTAGGTGAAACCGGGCACGCCGCAGTCGCTGCGGTAAGACCCCTCTTTGAGGAGTGGCTGGAAAGGCGTCACGGCGTCCTGACCTACCGCATGACGCAGGTCCTCACCGGACACGGAAGTTTCGGGAGGTACCTGTGTCGGGGAGGAAAGAAACGCCTTGGTGTCACCACTACGAGGATCGCCCGGAGGACACGGTGGAGCATACGGTGCAGGACTGCCCGCTTGGGCAAAGCACCGCCGTGTCCTCACGACGGCGATAGGCGGAGACCTCTCGCTTGGTCGAGGCCATGATGCGGGGCGAAACGGAATGGGAAGCGGTCGCCTCTTTCTGCGAAGATGAAGATTTTAATATTCTGTATGTATGTAGGTACAGTTGTTCACTACTCCACTATAGTCAGTTTTACTTCAGCCATGAGCTTTCTTTCTTCGGAATTACAATTATAAACAAAATTTTTTTTGACGGATAATAATTTGTAGGTATTTGTAGTCTTCATTTGCATTCCTTTACAAATGTAATTTTTTTATATAAAATCAGATGGCTAAACTAAGACCAATTGAATATAAACGAAGAAGTTTTCATTGTCCTCTTGGTGAAATATTTGTTTATGTCAGAACAAAATAATGTATTCATGGATGTAAATCAATTTGCCGTCTGGTATGAATATTGCTCCGGTTCCCTGAGGATGACAGGGAAATATACTGCGCAGGTTTATCACGAAAACTCTAAAAAAACATCGCCTATTGTCGATAGAATACACAAACTTAAATTATTTAGCGGGACTGTACACAAAAGTGGCTTCTTCATTCACAATTACTGAAACATGATAAAAACAAGTGTTGATTTTATCATGTTTCAGTTTATTGAATAATATTATTTATATAATTAATAATAAAAAAGAGAGGTGGTCAGGTCATATCTCACCTTCTTAACATGGATGATCTGAAACTCTTTGCCCTTATCAGTTGCAAGTTATTGGACTTTCAACTTATGAAGCTACTGAAGGTAACAGAAACTTTCAGTAGCGCCATCAGGATGGAATTCGGTGTGGACAAATGTGCAGTCATGCATGTGAACCATGGGGAGATGGTGGAATCAGAGGGAACTCAACTCTCAGTTTCCATACACTTTAGATCCCTCTCTTCAACAGAGACCTACAAATATTTGGGTAAGTCAGAAGCATTAGGCCCTCTACGGGGCCCCCGTGTGGGCCCTGAGCATCCGGACGCGACCACTGAAGTTGGTCGCATGCCAGAGGGTCATGGCTATCCGGATGATCCGGGGATACCGCACGATCGCCGGCGAATCGGCCAACCTGCTTGCCGGATTACTGCCCTGGGATCTGGAGGCGACTGCCCTCCAGCGCGTCTATGAGTGGCGCGTGGAGGCGCAGCGCCGGGGTGTATCGCCGCTGCCTCGAGAAGTCGAGGCGCGGCGGGAAGAGCTCCGGCGCGATCTCAGGGCAGTATGGAGGGGACGACTGTCGCTAACGACGGCCGGGCACGCCGCAATCGCGGCGGTAAGACCCCTCTTTGAGGAGTGGCTGGATAGGAGTCACGGCGTCCTGACCTACCGCATGACGCAGGTCCTCACCGGACACGGATGTTTCGGGAGGTACCTGTGTCTAAGGAGAAAGGAGGAAACGCCTGGGTGTCACCACTGCGAAGATCGCCCGGAGGACACAGTAGAGCATACGGTGCAAGACTGCCCCGCTTGGGCAGAGCACCGACGTGTCCTCACGGCGGCGATAGGCGGAGACCTCTCGCGCCCAGCATTGGTTGCGACCATGCTGCGGGGCGAGACGGAGTGGGAAGCGGTCGCCTCCTTCTGCGAAGCAGTAATGCTCGCGAAGGAGGAGGCGCGCCGCGAGAGAGAGAGGACAGAGTCCTCCCTCCGCCCCACCCGCGGTGGTTGGCGCCCACGGCGACCGACGTCGCAAGACGATCTCCGGCCACCGTAGGCGCGGGCATGCGGGCGGCGAGTAAAGGGCAACTCGCCGCCCGACCATGGACCATGCCCGGGTCGACGGCGCGTTGTGTTCCACGCGCGCCTCAAAGAGCGTCAGCACGATGACGGGGCCCCGCCCAAGAGGGCCAAAGCCTGCCGGGGTCGCGGGACTTATCTCATTACCGTGACCCCGGAACACAAAGGGCTATTGAAGGACACCGTGGATTTTAGTCAGTACAAGTCTGACAGTCCCTCCCGCCCTGCCCGGGGTGGGAGGACTCATTTGATGATTTTACCACGATAAAAAAAAAAAAAAAATGTCAGAAGCATTAGACATCAGTAATGCTGACATGAAACTATCGTTCAGGTAGCGCTTCTTTGGCCGCCTGAATAAAATACTTAACAGTTTTTTGTCAGGTGGCAATAAGGTGCGCGCTTTCAACGGTTGGGTCATGCCGGTATTGATGTATTCTTTCGGGTACTCAAATGGACTCAGACTGAACTTTGACCGTTCACTGCTGACTACAAATCGGATGCATCACCCATGGACGCACCGACGTCCGACTGTATATCCCTCGGAAGTACGAGGGTCGTGGTTTTTTAAATGCCAAGACCCTGCACAATCGTGAGGTATGTAGTCTCTGGGAATATTTCCTAGAAACCGACGTGGGGATGCCCCGAGATGTGCTCACAGTGGACAAGGGCGTTATTCCGCTCTTCTAGGCAAACGAGATCGTAAGGAGGTATGGCAGAGCAAGGAGCCTCACGGACGCTTTTACCGGGCATTACATGGTTCCGATGTAGACTTTTTAGCGTCCGTATCCTGGTTGCGCTTCGGTGACCTGTTTGGGGAACCCGAAGGTTTTGTCTGTGCAATAATCAACCAAGTTATGATGACGAATAACTACCGGAAATACACTGTCAAGGATGGCACGGTTAACTTATGTCAGGCATGCCACCGTCCAGGAGAATCGATCAGACACATTATTTCTGGGTGTTCTCGTCTGGCTAACGGAGAATATTTGCATAAACACAACCTCGTCGCCAGGATTATCCACCAGCAACTTGCTTTGAAATACGATCTTGTGGAATCGGAAGTGTCGTACTACAGGTATGTGCCCGACCCAGTTCTCGAAAATGGCAATATCTCGTTGTATTGGGATCGACCTATCATCACTGACAGGACTATTGTTTCCAATAAGCCTGACATTGTGGTGATAGATCGATCGGAGCGTCGCGCAATGATTGTCGATATAACGGTCAAGTATGACGAGAACCAGGTTAAAGCAGGTTGTTGACATCTATTCCCAAACTAAGCAGAGCTTGTGTTATGGGTACTAGACAACTGATAAACGTACTTATATATGTATTTTTAAATATATAAATATTATAGATAAATTACACCCAGACACAGAACAAATGATCGTGCTCATCACACAAACATTTGTCCTCGGTGGGTATCGAACCCACGACCTCCAGCATAGCAGTCAGGGTCGATAACCACTAGACCAACAGGCCTGTCAAAACTGAATTTAAAGTATTCTTAAAATGAAGTAGAGTAAAAGGTTCATGTAAAGACATTTTTTGTATAGCTAAATCCGTATAGCCAGATCTCGAAAAACGATGCCTTTAACCAAAGAATATGATGTTTATATTTATTATTATTAATAATATTAGTGAGATAAATGTCGACATATAAACACAATATGTTTTCCACAACCATCCATGTTTTTATCATCGCTTTTTGCCCGCACATAATACATTATAATCACATAAAACATTAGCTAACGGCTCCGTCTATGGCAACACACGACATATTTCCATGTCATCACCACCGATGCGTGAATAGATAACATTGATTCCTTTTAAAATGGCCGTCGAATTGATTCGAGCGAGTCGCTCGTTTTATTTTAACTGTGGATTTGGAAACAGTCACTGTGCCCGTGTCCCAGTTTAAATGTTTATATGGCAACTTTTTACGATTTAGCCCTGTGAAAGTGTTTGTTTTAAAATCATGAAAAGGAAACAGATAAAGCTTGTAAAAGCAAAGGGTCCTTTTTTGATTTATTAAATAAAAACAAATGTATTTAATCTGATTGTGAATAATATTGGTTCGAACCGGTATTCAAAATAAATCGAAACTATTCGCAACTCAAACCAAACAAAGATTTCGTTGACGTTTTTAAGTTTTACTTAGTAAAGAAATTTTGCCCCACAGTAGAGATTTCCGATGTATCGATGGTGCATGTACAAACATTGAAACTTGCAATGCATATGCACATACACAAGCAGACCCAGACCAGGAACAACTACTTGCAGATCATAAAAGTATTTGATCCGTTCGGAAATCGAACCCGCAGCAGTCCAATAATTAAGCCATTTCGCCAACAGAGTTCTTTCAGTAAAGTTTCAACCACACAAAATAACGTTATTATTCACTATCATTGTTACAAATATAGTCATACCACGATTGAATCTCAAGAGATACCTCAAAGCTAAGTAACCTCATCTTTTATTCTTCAGTTCACACGATGAGGCTGCGCGGCACAGATTCAGCTCTATAATATTCACGAGTATCTGCCGGTTATCGCTATCAAAAGCGAGAAGCGAGAACTTGTTCATATCGGAATATTCCGCACTGTATTAAATGTTCTAAGTAGTTCCACTAGAGCAGGACTGCCCCGCTCGGGCAGAGCACCGCCGTGTCCTCACGACGGCGATAGGCGGAGACCTCTCGCGCCCGGCATTGGTCGAGGCCATGCTGCGGGGCGAGACGGAGTGGGAAGCGGTCGTCTCCTTCGGCGAAGACGCAAGACGATCTCTGACCACCGTACTCCGACTCGCTGTTCGACTATGGACCATGCCCGGGTCGACGCGACGGCGCGTTGTTTTCCACGCGCGCCTCAAAGAGTGTCAGCACAATAACAGGGGTCGCCGGCCACCTTAGAGGGCCAAAGCCTGCCGGGATCGCAAGACTAACGAATACCGTGATCCCGGAACATAAAGGGCTATTGAAGGACACCGTGGATTTTAGTCAGTACAAGTCTGACTGTCCCTCCTGCCCTGCCCTGGATGGGAGGACACATTTGATGATTTCACCACGATAAAAAAAAGTTTTTCGAGTAATGGGAAAAAGGGAATGTTTAAATATCTGAATGTTATTTTTAAAAAAATAAGTTAAAATAACTAAAACCCGACTACGAAAAAATCGCGCACTAAAAAGTATAAAACAAGAACAATCCGTGTTACAGAAATTTTTAATTAATAGCCGTGGTCGTATGCCACCTGCGGTTGTTTCACACAATCTTTATTGGCTAGGTGGCATACGACCACGGCTATTAATTAAAAATTTCTGTAACACGGATTGTTCTTGTTTTATACTTTTTAGTGCACGATTTTTTCGTAGTCGGGTTTTAGTTATTTTAACTTATTTTTTATTTACACTATTTTGGGGTTATTTGATATAATAAGCAAAGCAGCGAGTGAATTTAAAATGTACTCATTAAGCCTTTTCATTTGATACCCATGTTGACACTGTTAGAAACAGGCAAAGTAGCTAGTAAAAGCTATATAATGTATATAAATTTCAAATGTGCTCATCAAGCCCTTTAATTTGATACCCATGTCGATATTGTGCGAAAATATATTTTTTTTCGGTTACGACTTTTCATCCCCTAGAGGGCGCCATATTGGATTTGGTGACACGTCACCTACCCTATAACCAGCGGACAACTGAGACGCTTCTAACGACACCTCATTTGTCAAGTAGTGATAAGTAGTTCAGAAGTTATGAGGGAACAGATGAACATACATACATACATACATACATACCGGTCAAAATCATAACCCTCCTTTTTGCTTCGCCGTAGTCGGGTAAAAATTGCTTGTTTATTTCCAATGTACTGTCAAGGGCAGTAAACTTTGATACATTACAGTTTGTCCCAGTAGTGGGATAAGTTGTCGGCGTGAAGTGGAAACTCGCTCGATGCCCACAAGCTCGGCGCCCCCACGAGCTAGACAAATGTGCAATATTATTCAGTATTACAGCAATTGCTTGCGTTTGTAATACGGCCAAGTTAATATTATGAAGTTTTGTTAGTTTAAGATAGGGAGTGACGATTCTAAGTTGTTATGTGTTGAGTGACACCTATTATATTGGGTAGTATAGCAATTCTTTGGCTGGAGTGCTTTATGCATTATTTTTTTTCTGTGAATATTACTTAATTAATAAGTAAACCTAGTTAACAGGTAGACGTTAATGTTGATAAGTAGAAAATGAATGCATTATTAAGAATATCGAAACCAGTTTAAATTTACAGTACACAAATTGATGTAAACTCAAGTTCAAAGCATTTATTTCAATTTGAACATGACCTTTGAATTGTCAAAAAGCAGTCACAAGGCGTAGTAATTTGTAAAAGTACTGAAGTTGCATATTCCAAATCATGGATCTCTGTATATTTTTTTTTTGCGTGGTAAAATCATCAAATGAGTCCTCCCACCCCGGGCAGGGCGGGAGGGACTGTCAGACTTGTACTGACTAAAATACACGGTGTCCTTCAATAGCCCTTTATGTTCCGGGGTCACGGTAATGAGATAAGTCCCGCGACCCCGGCAGGCTTTGGCCCTCTTGGGCGGGGCCCCGTCATCGTGCTGACGCTCTTTTAGGCGCGCGTGGAACACAATGCGCCGTCGACCCGGGCATGGTCCATGGTCGGACAGCGAGTTGCCCTTTACTCGCCTTCCACATGCCCGAGGATCTCTGTATCATAAAAAAATATTTAACTATTTAATTTCACCTCTGAAACTGCGGTCAACACTTCGCACTCATATCAAACATACATTATGATACTAATTAGTTCCACTGTGGTGAGTGCCATCATTAGTAGATTGTCTACCTTTATTAAGCTATTGCATAGCTTTTATCAAAAAATTTCCAAAAACCTAACGAAAATACCTGACACCACGCATCGTCTAACGTCGTTTCAGTTCGGGAGACTTCGGCAATCATAAAAATATCCGTCATAAAGACAATTTACTTTTTCTTACTGATTCTAAACGGCCAGCTACAAAAGGAGTTTGCACAATGAAACCTACATATAAAATTCTCCTACAACAAAAAAAACATTATTACAGTAGTGCACCACAAGCATTTAAAATAAATTATATTCTCGTTAAATATAAGCGGTAGGCGAGTTTTTTCTTTAAAAAAAAAATATATTATGCAATATCTTCACCGCGGCAGTCTCCGAATGCCACGTGTATTTTTTATATAAAAAGCGACTCCCCCTCGACTAAAACTAACGACTCACGTTCTACCCCCCACAATCCCCATTCGACCTTGAACAATGTCAAAGAACTATTCGTCCGATGTGATTGATCTTCTTACCCACATTATCTTGATTAATGTCTTTGACGCCAACTGTCCATAACAAACGTTACGGTAAACCTTTCAACATTCTTTACTTGTGGAACATTTAATACCGTTTTTACAGAGATTTGTTACGGAATTATATAATAATTTATATTTCAGTAGGTGACCATGTGCTTTCAATCTCATGGCTAGCTTTATATCGTTAGAATTCTCTCATCAACAGCTTTAAATAAATAATAATTGCTATTAGTTTAAAAAAAACTAGTAAACACGCTTTTAGCACGCATCAAAATTTATTACAATCTTCGTATTCCTCTCGTCGAACCTTATTGATTGATACCCATGACATAGTAAGAATTTAGTAAGAAAATGTCATTTCGCATTATTTTCAGCAAACCCTTTCATTTTATACCTAAATCATAGGGCTTGGATTTAGCTCACGTGATAATTTTTTTCGTATCCCATTCAGCAAACCCTTTCATTTAATAACCATAACATGGGGGTGCATTTCCAACCGCCTGTCCGCCATCTTGGACTTCCGCCATATTGGATTTAAGTCACGTGACAATTTTTTTCGTATTCCCGACAGCAAACCCTTTCATTTGATATCCATATATCATCGGGGTGCATTTCATATAGCCTGTCCGCCATCTTGGACGTCCGCCATATTGGATTTATGTCACGTGACTATTTTTTTCGTATTCCTGACAGCAAACCCTTTCATTTGATACCTATATCATGGGGGTGAATTTCAAATAGCCAGTTCGCCATCTTGGGGAGGCCGCCATATTGGATTTGTAATCTCGTTTCTTAGCTAGTCAAAATTTCATCCTAATCGAAGACCGGGAAGTGGGTCAAATTAAGATTCCAAGATTTTCTTACATCGTTACAAGTGAAGCTAATATAAGCGTGTTAAAAAAGAAAGCAATTACTAGATAAGTAAAAATTAAAACTACTTATCAGCTTATCCTATAAGATATGTAAGCGTGATATTACGTACATTTGCATGTACAACTAAATATTATTGTAATTTACAACACTACAGGCGCATCAGCTGATTGCCAGACGCGCCGTCAAAATACACAATAACAACGTTGCTACGCGCTACGCCGTAGCTACTACGCTCGTAGCCCGTAGCGCCCACGCGTAGCAGTC
Source organism: Agrotis exclamationis (assembly GCA_950005045.1). Taxonomy (NCBI): domain Eukaryota; kingdom Metazoa; phylum Arthropoda; class Insecta; order Lepidoptera; family Noctuidae; genus Agrotis; species Agrotis exclamationis. The sequence continues at coordinate 26,802,680 of OX465418.1, read as the reverse complement.
TCGTAGCTCGTAGCACTTACGTCTACGTAATATTGTGGCGGGATCGAAACATTGGAGCTGTCCTAGTTTCGTTTGTTATTGCGTTCAGTGTTATTATGTTCTGTGTTTTAGTTGTCATACTAGGGGTTATGTCAATAGTGTTATATCACGCTAGTTTCAGAAATCGGGTGAATAAAATTCATTGTTTTCTTTTTCGATATAATGTTTTCGTTTTCTTTTCGCCTTACGAGTTTACCATTATAAATATGGGATTGTTTTTAGGATGGATGGACAGATGGATCGATAATTGTAACACTCTCACACTAAAAATTTTATACGGATTAAAATTTTTGATACATTGATAATAACTTATAACGTGGATGAACACATGGAGTACTATTAATCTTGGTCTGATAATTACCATTCACACTGATAACGCCACGGGTATAAGCTGATACATTAATAGTTTACTTCTTCTTCTTCTTCTTCCTGCCCTTATCCCATTCTATTTGGGGTCGGCGCAACACGTTTTCTTCTTCCATTCTCCCCTATCAGACATTAATAGTTTACTAATTTTGATTATTTATTGAGTAGCTGTTGCCCACGGCTTTGCTTCCCCTCTGAAATAGCCTTTGGTGTCCAATCATCTGTAGGCACTTACCAAAATTCATCGGAAACGGTTCAGCCGTTTTGACGTGAAACGGACACATAAATACATACATGAAAATCTTAAAAACTTTCGCGTTTAGTAGTAGGAAGTAGGATTGGAAGCAAACTTATTGCTATTAAGTAGACGGAAAATCTGTTGTTTATCAAATCCTGAGAGACGATACTGAGAAATCCAAATGAAAAAAAAAAACATATTGACAGAATGTATAATAAGTATTGTTTCTCCTTCATTTTTCAAATCCATGCAAAGGTTGTCCTGAAAAGATCGCTTTTAGCGATAAGACCGCCCATTGTGTCACCCAATATGTATACAGTGTGTCCGGACACGAGTTAGCGATACTTGAAGAGAATATTATAGACTCATTTTCATCGACAAAACTGCTTTTAAAAAAATTCTTACTTTAACACCTCGCGAATGGCGGCCATTTTAATTTTTTGATTTGTCGAACTGGGGTATGTACAATAAAATGCAAATATCTTTGAATTCAAGAGACCTACATACATGCAAATGACTTTATTGCAAAGTTAAATGTTAAGGCTTTTCAAAAACTTGCGAAAGTTTTCTAAATAAAATGCAAAAAGAACCAAAAAACGTGGGCAAACACGAAATTGTGCAGAAAAATTACTGACTATTTTCACATTTTATACTCTAGCTCGAAAAGTACCCCTGTATTTTGCTTAGGTTTTTGCATTAAATTAAAAGTATTTGAGTCAGGCTATAAAATTATATCAAAATTATTACTCTACGTTAAGTATTTTAGGAGTTATTCTCACTTGAACATAACCCTTCCTTAGCGCATGTACCACCAATGTTACAGAAGCTGCATTCTTTGGGCGAGCTAAACCGTTTCAACGTGAATTTATGAGCTGGCCTTATTAACCACCATGTAAATGATCCCAACGAATCACCATTAAACTGAAATAATATTTTTTTTTTACTTTATGAAATCGGTTTCTTTGAATAAATTAAAAAAATGGGCCATTTCAGTTCATGGGTGATTAGTTGGGATCATTTACATGGTGGTTAATAATGCCAGCTCATAAATTTACACTGAAACGATTTAGCTCGCCCAAAGAATGCGACGCCTGTTATATTGGGGTACATTCGCTAAGGAAGGGTTATGTTCAAGTAAGAATAACTCCTAAAGTATTTGACGTAGAGAAATAATTTTGATACCATTTTATAGCCTAACTCAAATACTTTTAATTTAATGCAAAAACCTAAGCAAAATGCCGGGGTACTTTTCGAGCTAGAGTATAAAATGTGAAAATATTCAGTAATTTTTGTGTACAATTTCGTGTTTGCCCACGTTTTTTGGTTCTTTTTACATATTATTTAGAAAACTTTCACAAGTTTTTGAAAAGCCTTAACATTTAACTTTGCAATAAAGTTATTGGCATGTTTGTAGGTCTCTTGGATTTAAAGATATTTGCCATACCACAGTTTAACAAATCAAAAAACTAAAATGGCCGCCATTCGCGAGGTGTTGGAGTAAGAATTTTTTTTAAAGCAGTTTTGTCGATGAAAATGAATCTATAATATCCCCTTCAAGTATCGCTAACTCGTGTCCGGACTAAGATATCGTTAATTGGATGTATCTGTAATTTGTATGGTGTACATAAAAAATCTAAATCTGCTGAAAAGTTTATAATATAGAATTGTTCTACAATTTTTAAGGTTCTTTATTCTTTCAATAATACTGAAGCGTTTTGCTGCAAACCTGTGATAATTTATTTGCCCTATAAAACTGTTCGTTCCTAGGCAACTAAATCTCTGGTAACGTCTGAACATGTCATCCTACGCTAAGAACCGCCCCCCACCCCTCCCCACTCCCCTCACATCGTATGAGGTAATTTATTGCTTGAGTGTGTACTTTTCAATTGAAAGAAATTTTATAATATTTGTTATACAAGAATTAAAGAGATCCAACTCATAGCTGTTGAACACACTCTTTGCTAATATCAAAACTTGTAAAAACTGTTTACATTCGAGCAGATTGTATGTGGGTCTCTGTAGACTGGATACCGAGGTCCTAGAACGAAAAAAGTATTAAGAAAAGGACGGCTTTTAGTCAGGAATCTGACAGTCCGTTCCGCTCCACATAGGACAGGAGGACTCATTTAAGATACACCGCAAATTGTGGGTACATTCTAAGTGATTATTAGGTATTAAGTTATATTTTAAGCATTAGCATTTTAATTTTTTTTTTGCTTTTAAACATATTAAAATACTTTCTGCTACTAAAATATATCACAATGATGGATAAGCGCGGCTCAGCAAATGTCTCTGAAATATGAACTTACGAAACCCTGGCCAGTATTTCTTAGTACTCTACTCGTCATTATTGAAGAAATTCATTGTTTCCATTTTAACAAGATGGTAGTAGTTCCTTGAAAGCTTCTGTAGCTGACTCTGGGAATCCAGTTACTAAGTCACGTAATAGCCGGAATCTCATACAGTCTTATTTTCAATTTACAATAGGTGCGTCCCCACAGAGCGCGCAGACTCGCGAGGCATTTTCCGCGCGAAGCAGCTCGGTTGGTGTAGACGCGTCTCGGGCGAGGCAAGTGACAGCGCTGCCACGGTCGAGCGACCGAGCGCTCGAGCCATTCAGTGTCAGCTTTTGTTTTGCTCGCGTATATTGTTTCATGCCTCGGTTGAAAAACAGTAGACGCGTCCACACAGAGTGAGCAGCTTCGCTTGTCAGTTTCCTCGCGCAGCAAATGCCTCGCGAGGCTGCGCGCTCTTTGTGGACGCACCTAATAAATATAACTGTGTCCTACTTAGACTATTATACTCGTATTTCTCGAAAAAGTAAACAGAATCTGACAAATCTTCAATTTTATAAATGACATTATAACGTTAAATCTAATGTTTAAACCTGCCGTAAAATACCCCAACCTGCGATCCATCTTAAAAAACTTTATCTAATATACCTTTCATCAGATCACAGCGATTCTGCACTAATGCACCTCCCCCCTCTTACCTTTAATTTAATGATAAATCAAACTATTGTCTGAAAGTCGTCTAGCTCGCGGCTTTGTTCGGTTTTCAAGTAAATTGTTATTGTTGCATTCCGAGAAAAGACCCGAAGGTTTTACTGACAGCCGGTTGTTTATGACTAGACAGGTATGAAGACTCTAATACCAGAGTCAAGGTAATATTCGTCTTTCTAAAGTAACAGAATAATTTAAGACTAATCTAGCAATGTATGGGTGGCTAGTTCGCTATTCATGCTCTGATTCCTGAATTAATAAAAATTAGTAATTGGAAATTTGAAAAATTGGAGCAGTGGTGGCCCAGTGGTATCGGTCCCGACTTACGAGTTGTAGGTCGTGGGTTCGAACCCCGCCATGCCAGGCGCAATACTTTGTGTAATTTATTTCAACACCACTGCTCTCAAAACGGTGAAGGAAAACATCGTGAGGAAACCGGCATGTCCTAGAACTAAAAATTCGAAGACATGTGTCATCTACCAACCCGCACTGGGCCCACGTGGTGGATTATGGCCCACTCACTCTCAGAGGAGGCCTGTGTCCCAGTAGTGGGAACATTATACTGATGATGAATTGGAAATTAAATTTGATCTAAAATATGATCTAATCTACTGGAACATTTAAAAAAAAACCGGCCAAGTGCGAGTTGGACTCGCCCATGAAGGGTTCCGTAGTAGCAAGCATAGATTAGGGTTATTATTATATGAGATTAGTAAGTAATATACACAAACAATAAAAATAACTTTGTTTTTCATAGTGTTTGTATGAATGGCAAAGTTATATTTGCGGTTTTTGAAAATGTACTAAATCTCAAAAACTGCTAACTGTATCCCATCCAAACCAATTTTCGTTGGAAGTTTTTGTTAAGGTCTACATTACATATTTTTTTTAGTTTTATCATTCTCTTATTTTATAAGTTACACACATTTTACCACTTTGGAAGTGTCTCTCGTGCAAACTGTTCAGTTTAGAAAAAATGATATTATTAACCTCAATATAATTTTTAAAGACCTACCCATAGATACCACACACGTATGGGTTTGGTGAAAAAAAATTTTTTGAGTTTTTTTTGTAAGTATGGGGGGCACCCCCAAAATTTGTTTTGTTTTTATTTTTGTGTGAAAATCCTAATGCGGTTTACATAATACATCTACCTACCAAGTTTCAACAGGATAGCTCTTATACTTTTGACAAAAACTGGCTGTGACATACGGACGGACAGACAGACAGACAGACATGACGAATCTATAAGGGTTCCGTTTTTGCCATTTGGCTACGGAACCCTAAAAATGTCAACGAAATTACTCATAATCAATCACAAATAACACGATGGTCTTAATATACGCCCGAAATTAATATTCAATCTCAATCCAAATCTCGTTCCTTTGTTTCTGACGGTTACTTCTGATTGGTTATTATAAAGACTCGGATAGGCAAATTCGACCATTGATGGCTAACAGCCAAAGATTCAACCAAAGGTATCTACGGAGATTATTAATTTCCAGCGATAAACAATATTCATCGACCTATCAATACTTCGTCAAAAAATATCGATAGAGTACAGTACTAATCATAGCGATGCCAATCAACAGAGCGCGACGTGAAATTCAATTTTAAATTCGGAATGGCAATACTCGCGGACGCTCGGATCGTACGTCATCAAACGAACTTGTCCGATAGAAAGCGGAATGTTTTAGTGATGGGACAGTGCCGACTTCCGAGTGGGAAATCGTATACACTCGAGAGCAATGAATCCGGGCACTTAAAGAATGTTAAAAATCTCGGAAACTAAAAATGATAGGTTAATGCAATAAATTGTATTTAATAGACAATGTAATACTCCTTAAATGAAAGTAAAAAAAATAGGAGTCACCATACATTTTATTAACACAAAATTACATAAAGAAAAAAACTGCTGATCTCTCCTTAAAACAAAAATAGGAAACATGAAATTTTTGAACTTTATTACGATTTTCTTGAATTTTAATACTTCGTATTGCCTCCTCGTGCTTCCATTACTGCGTTTACGCGGTTTGGCATGGTGTACACCAAGTTCCTTATACGATTTTGGGGAATATTCTCCCATTCCTCTGTGAGAGCAATTTTGAGCTCACGAAGCGTGATTGGGGGAGGGTTTCGTTGTTTTACGCATCTGCCTAGCTCGTCCCAAGCATGCTCGATTGGGTTGATATCCGGGCTGCGCGCTGGCCACTCCATACGAGTAATGTTCATCTCTTGAAGGTAGTCATTCACAATGCTACCTGTATGAGGTCGGGCATTGTCATGCATAAATATAGCATCCTCACCTAAATTGACCATAAATGGACCAACGTGATCATTGAGGATTTCTTCCACATATCTTACGCTAGTTAAAGAGCCGTTTTCTATGATCACCAGCTCTGTGCGACTTTCAGAAGAAATTCCGGCCCACACAAGTACAGACCCACCACCGTAGGCTACTTTTTCTTCGATGCATGCTTGCTTGAATCTTTCCCCTGGTCTTCGATACACTCTGTGTCTTCCATCGTGCTTGTAGAGCATAAATTTTGATTCGTCGAAGAACATAACTTTTGACCAATCTTCAATACTCCAATTTACGTGGCTCTGGGCATATCTTAGTCTTGAAATACGATGCCCACGCTCCAGTTTAGGGCCGTTTGCAGGTCTAAGGGGTTTTAAGTTAGATTCAGCAAGCCGACGTCTTACTGTCCATGCACTTGGGTTACTTCCTCCGAGGCGTCGAAACTGATTGGTGAGTTCAGTTCCTGTGAGAAAGCGATTTCGAAGCATGGTGTTCACCAAGTATCGGTCTTCTCGTGCTGTGGTACACCTGGTTCTGCCCGTTCCTGGTCTGCGTAGGTTAGAACCAGTTTCTTCGTAACGTCGGAGAACTCTTTGTACTGTTGACAGCGACACACCGACAGTCCTGGCTGTATCGCGCTGACTCCGGCCGGTTTCCAGCATTGTAAGTATTCTGGTGCATTCTTCAGGCGTAAGCGACATAATTTCAGCTTGAATAATGAATATAGAGCACTATCAACATGGTTTATGTACCCACATAAATGACAGATTACAAACAAAAGCAAAACCAAATGCTGTAATTTCGTAGTTCCATCTTCGAAAGTGGCCCTTTTTCAAATTTGATTTTTTTATGATATAACTTTACAATAACTAAGAAGTTTTAATACCTTCATTTAAGAAGTATTACATTGTCTTTTAAATACAATTTATTGCATTAACCTAGCATTTTTAGTTTCCGAGATTTTTAGGATTCTTTAAGTGACCCGGATTCATTGCTCTCGAGTGTATTTATGTAATTATTTTTGTATTATATGTATGTTGTTTTATACCGTTATTATACCATGGATCACAACCACAGAAGCCTGTAGCTGAAAATGAGGGTCGAGTGGCATACTTTGTGTGACCATCTGGCATAATGCTGCCCTTTTAACATAAATAACTTTAGTTAATTTTTAGGCTTTTCGGCCTGTTCTAATAAAAAAAACACTTTTATTTCTTTCGAAGTTATGATATTATTATTATTTATAAAGATAAAATATCAAATAAGTTCAATAAAATAAGATAAAGAAATCAAGTATGTATCATTTATTTAATGAACTTTCAACGTACTATTTTGATAATGTTTTTATGAGACGAAGATGCAATTCTGAATCAAACGACCATTATGAATATATGACTGTAATTTTTATAATCAACCCCACGATAAGATAAGATGTATAAGATAAGATAATAAGACTACCTATTTTAAATTAGATACTCCACCCAAAACTGGTTTTTGAATTTGGCTAGAGAATCCAATATTTATTGCCTAACTTCTGAAAGTCAATTAACGCCCAATTATTTAGCTGAACGACTTCGAAAGCCTGCGTTGCCCATCACTAACGCAGCACATTAAGATCGGTCCGCGGATACCGCGGCGTCGACTCGTTCTAATGGATTGATTCTTTCTCCAAATGGTTCCACAACTGATACTGTCTGTGACTGTACTTGATATATTTGTTTCAATATTGATTCGTTCAAAGTTAGCTTGAGGTCAATTTTTAACGTATCAATTTGGTGTGTTCCCTAATTGCCAATAGATGAAAAATCGTTTACTTACCCTAGATGATGTAAAATAAACTTTTATGGATCGTTTTTAATGATATATTGAACAAAAACGATTGTGTTTGCACTCAACGATGAGTCTATTTGTTTAATACATTTACTATAATCAGGATTTGAGAAGTTAGAAACTCATTTTTTAAAGGTACATGCACATTGGCGTATTTTTTAATTATACATGCACAAAATGTAAACTTTTCCGCTTCAAAATACTAAAACACTCTTTAAAGTATGATCAAACTATTTTATTTTAAAAACAAGTTTCATCAAAATAAATAAACTAAACATCTAAACATTAGAATGTCTAATTAAAAACGGAAATTCAAAGAACTTCACAATTTGAATACCTACAAAATATTTTCATTAGATAAAGAATCTTCAAACATTTGCTCGGCTTGGCGACAGAGGAGGGACTACGGGCAATATAATCTAATTACTGATTAAAAAGCGTTCCCGAGAACTCTATCAAATCGCTTGAGAACGATAGAGAGGATCTCGCGATGAGATCTGTACTAAATTTTGTTTTTGTAGCAAGATGGACGATTCCGAGGTACTCTCGTCGTTCGCTCGGTTGAATTAAGGTTAACTTTGACATTCTGAAAGGTCTCCCTTGGGTTTTCAGGCTCGCCTCTGTAATTATTTAACTTTGAACTCTCTAATTTATTTAATAATAGATACCTGTAGAAAGATATATGAAAGGCACACTATTACTTACTAAAACTCACATCCTTTCTGTTAATAATCAGTACTGCATGTCATCTTCCTACTTATGGGACAACGACCTCTCTTTAAGCGGGATTGGGATTCAATAATATTGAGCAAGTAATTAACGAGCTGAACTCGTTTTTAAGAGATTAGAGGCAAAAGCAAGCCTTAAGGAAGAATGGGAAGTCATGGGGAGGCTTCTGCTCAGTAGTGTAACCTAGTAGACTAACATACAATAATGAGTGCTACTTTCAGTATTCAATTTAGTTAGATTGTAAATTATCCTGGCAAGTTATTTTTATTTAAATGTATTGTTCAATATTTCAGAAAAAAAATCAGCTGTATAGGCGTGTTTGTAAATGTATGCACGATAATGACGTTAAAGAAATTTATGTTCGGAAAAATTCAGATGACGCTCTGTAGATTCTTTCTATTCGCGTGAAAGCCGACGAGCGAAGGTGGCCTATGACCTTAGATAAACGAGCACACAGATAAGAGCGCAAATCCATTTTATACAATATAAATAAACCTGTCGGCGCTTCATACGGAGTGAAAGTGACGAATTTGCATTAGCATGACAAAGCGAACCTTCGGACTTAGCATAATGTAAGCAGCGCTGAATGTTCGGGAGCTGGGGCGGAGCCCTACGTGTACCAGTTATGTAACTATGTTCTCGCTTTAATGTGCTTTGGATATGCTTCTAGTTCATCGAATGTTCTGGATTTTACTTAAATATATATTTTTACTTAAATAATAAAAATTATAACGTTACTCTAACAGGTGTGTCCGTCAGTTAACTTTTAGTGTATTAATAGACACGTACTTTTATCTGTAGTCCGTTCTCGCAAGATATTTCTCTCTCGATGCGAATAAAGACGTGGGTAGAGGCAAGTACCTATAATAAGGTGCAACTAGTCACCAGGTCATCAGTGTTAAAATGGCTTTAGTTTATGTGTACATTGCCGCACATGCGTATGCAGGGTGGTTTTCCAACGGGGCGTGGATGGCCAAATTCAAAACTACAAGGAATGTCGAAAAATGCTCAAAGGAGTCTAGAGGCCGATTTTGATGAAACTAAAAATGATTTTACAAAAATCCAATAATGCACTATTGGATTTTTGAAAAATCGTTTTTCCTAGCCAGTAGTTAACCTCTTGATTTTGGGAAAACACTGCTGTATTTTTACACCATGCGATACTGTCGGTAACAAGAATCAAATTCTATAAAGTAATGATGATGGCAAACTACAGGAAAGTGCTAATTTTTGTTAAAATACGAAACAGAGCGCAAACATTGGTAATCAAAGAAACTCCGAACAAAATCACAAGACAAGATTATTGATTTTTCTTAAATCCAATGATGCAGTTTCAGTTTTCGTCCTCGAGACACCTCTCAGCATTTTTCAATATTTCTTATAGTTTTGAATTTAGCCATTCACGCCCAGCACGCGTAGCATGACGCCGCCGCCGCGCCGTCGTAGAAACGGGTTTTATTGACGAAAGAAAAGATTAAATGACAGAATTTAGAAACATTTTTATCATTTTAAGCAGGGCTATATTTAAAATATAAAATGGAAATGTTTGTATTCTTCAAAGGTGTACGATCGTGTCATACTTCAAAATACGTCCAAAAAACTGTCGATTTTTATAGAAATAACGACGAAATAACTTTGTCTATTCTTGTTGGAATAGAGATAGAATTGGTCATGCTACTCGTGCAGTTTGAAAATTCACCCTGTAAATTATCAGTATTTCGGAAAGTATGGAAAACAGTAACAGTTTGAATTTCTAATCGGATTATGATTGTATGGAACTCAAACACAAATGAAATGTTGGCAATCAAGTCTTTGTTTACCCTCGAGGGTATAAAGGCTCAGAACTTTACAAAACGCTGATAAAAAACGCAATTATAAAACGGTTTTTGTATGGCTCCATACTTTTTTTCTTCTGACCGCGAAGACCTACAAGAGACAGCACACATACAAAGACACGCCTCAAAAGGTATTGTTATTTTTCTCAACAACTAAACAAAACAATGCCAAATAACAGGAAAACTTATTCAAATCGTTTCAGAGGTTTCTCACAATGCTGGGACAACAATACCGACACCCATTCGACCAGCTCATTGTCCGAAGGATTACACCTTAAAATCATACTTTAACATAAAATAAAAGAATGAAAACGTTAACGTCAAAAAGATACTTTATTTGAACACGGCTTCAGACAGCGTCTAGTCTCTAGACTTGCCTGATTGTACGCACTGTTATCCAGTACCTATAGAATTATCCAATACTAGCTGCTGCCACCGCCGTGTCCTCACGACGGCGATAGGCGGAGACCTCTCGCGCCCGGCATTGGTCGAGGCCATGCTGCGGGGCGAGACGGAGTGGGAAGCGGTCGCCTCCTTCTGCGAAGCAGTCATGCTCGCGAAGGAGGAGGCAGACCGCGTGAGGGAGAGGATAGCGTCCTCCCTCCACCCCAGCCGCAGTAGTAGACGCCCACGGCGTCGGACGTCGGCAGACGATCTCCGGCCACCGCAGGCGCGGGCATGCGGGCGGCGAGTAAAGGGCAACTCGCCGCCCGATCATGGACCATGCCCGGGTCGACGGCGCGTTGTGTTCCACGCGCGCCTCTAAGAGCGTCAGCAAGATGACAGGGCCCCCCTCTAGAGGGCCAAAGCCTGCCGGGGTCGCGGGACTTTTCCATGGTTTTACCACGATAAAAAAAAACTCCTACAAACGGCCAAATCCGAAACGACGTTAGACGGTCATACAAATGTTTATTTTGTGCCTGAATTGAACCCGTAACACGCAGTGCAGCAGCCAATAGTGCAGTCTTTACGCCAACCGTGCGCCAAAGACATTAAAAATTAACTTAGGTATAGTTGCGCAGTTAAGTCAAACCATTAAACTCGAGTTAACTGACGGTAGCATCTCGTGAGACGCAGCATCCCATGCAGCTGCTAATGTAATTATCGGAGCCGCTAATTAACTAAGGAAACGCTTTCTCGACTAACTTGAAGTTTTCTCGCGAGTAATTTTAAAATGATCGTCGTTAGTTCAGTAGAAAAGTTTTGCATAATTTTCTGTCATTATTTTAATGACTGCGTTTTGAGGTCAGAACTTTTTGCTGGTTTCATCTTGAATGCTTGGATTCCAAAGAAAAATTCTATATGCTATTTTTAGAGCTAATCCGAATTTAATTGTAATCTTATTAAGATATCATTTATAATATTCATCCTACTCGGCATTCTTCTTATAATTAGGTCATAGTTTAATATCCTTTTTGACGGAAACCCTCATACTAACACCAAATTTCAATTTAAGCAACCTTTCAATTCCAAATAGTTCGTTTAAAGTTATTTCCTGTTAAAACCACAAAATGAAAATTATGTTTAAAAACAGCTTTACAAACTGTTATCTCTAGTCTAACACGTGTAACCAACCAGGAAAACATACTTCTAAACAACTCAATATTTCACGCCCGAACAAAAATAAAATTTCAATGTCAAGTACAGGAAGGGGCCGTCCCCTGACGTTACAGGTCGACCCATGGCTACATGTCGAGATGAATGGCCTTCTACACAACAGAAGCTTTACAGCCTATTGAAAATGGCGTGTTGTGGCTCGCTAGACAAGAGTTATACAGGCCATTTTGTAGTTACGATTTTGAAATAAATAAAATTTCTATTTAATCGATGAAAAAATTAAACCAACTAAACATTGTATTTTAAAAAATTGTTCTACTACACATTCCAACTGTAATTTTACTGTTTTTAAATATAAAACAATCGACATTTTTTAATCTTTTTTTTTTATAGTATTAAAGGTTGATCGATCCCTAAAAAGTAAACTATTGATAATATATAATACAACTGCAGATAATATTCTGATTAGTTAAATGGCCGGTGCCGGGTGCGCCTTAAGTTTTTTTATTTAATAATTAGGTTCTCGTTTGAGCACTATCTCGCCTGACTAACTGATGGTAAGCGAGGATGTGGTCGGCGCCGCGGCGGTGAAGCAGGTTTGCCTAGAAGATTATTATTATTATTTGATTTACTCTTGAGTTGAAGGTGGATAAAGTTGTGCATTATTACGGGTAAATGGTTGGAGCAGTGGCTCACCAATCGACTGCAATGCTGCGCAACGTACCGCGTTTGATTCCCGCAAGGAACAAATTTTAATGTTTGTATGATCTACAAGCAGTATGTTTATGAGTTTCTATGTTTGTAAGCGCACCAACTAAACAGGAGAAATGGCTGGGGCAATATGTTCAACAGTAAAAATTGCGACGAGTTAAAAAATTCTCGATTGTAGACATTGGTGTCATGTCCCTAGTAACACTAATTTCTACATAAAAAAATTCTCTATGCAAACATAACTGCTCATTTTAATTTAATGTTTCGTAGCAACACAAAAGCTTGCGTCTAATTAATCATATTATATTATAATTGTAACTTGAGCGCAATTAGCGAGCTAGGTAAATATCATTTAAATGAAAGTCGGAATACTAAAGGTATGTTCTACAGTTTACACATTCATTTGCTAGTTCACAGTTATTACATTTTAATATCCTTTGTAAATGATGAATGCTAATTTATGACAATTGCCGTAATTTCAAACCAACTATTGCCCTCGACTTCGCCCACGTGTAACTCGAAAATTATTTTACATATTATCGGAATATCATGAGTATTGAGTAATCCCAACTATAGTCTACTTCTGTGCCAAACATCAAAATCCGTTCGTCCGTTATGACAGATTGAATAACAATGATACGTCTAAACATTCAAATTTTTGCATTTATAATAATTACATACTGTACCTATATGGAGCAGTGGTGGCCCAGTGGTATCGGCCTCGACTTACAAGTTGTAGGTTGTGGGTTCGAACCTCGTCAGGCGCATTACTTTGTGTAATTTATTTCAACCAAATGGCGACGATGCGAAAAATTTGTTCAAATTCATGGCCCACGTGTTGTGATTGTTGTGAAGTATAATTGTTTAGGATACGATGGGACTGACACACGCTGTGCGTAAAAGCCCCTTTAAACAAATAAAGAAAAAAAAAATTCAACACCACTGCTCTCAAAACGGTGAAGGAAAACATCGTGAGGAAACTGGCATGTCCTAGAATCAAAAATTCGAAGACATGTGACATCTACCAATCCGCACTGGGCCCGCGTGGTAGATTACGGCCCACTCCCTCTCACAGAGAGGAGCCCTGTGTCCCAGCAGTGGGAACATTTATAGGCTGATGATGACCTATAAGAATACATTATAGCACATAGCAATGCACAATAAGCACAGTTCAATTGCATAATTGGAGCCGCACTGGGTCGATAATACGCATTCAATTAGGCGTCCACCTTGTGTGGCAACTCGACGAAGCGTAGTACACATACCTATGTTATTGTAACCGCATTAGGTAAACCAGTTAACCGTAATGTGAGTATTGGTTAGTTACTGGCTGAATACAAACAATGGACATAATAATAGGTAGAATTGATGATCATAGTAATTTGTAGACAAAGAACTGAATATCTTGATAGATATTTTACCGTATGATGCAATGCCTTATTTTTTTTTTTGAGTAAGGCGATTCACACACGGCACCGCGCGCCGCCGCGGAGGGCGGTGGCGGTAAAGCGGATTTCGTAGCGGTGCCCTGCGCGGTAAGGCGGTTTACGCGCCTGACCGCGCAGCTGGATTTATCACGGTTTTAACCAGTTTGATCACAGACACTGGCAAGTGCTGGTAGCAATCTTGCTTTTGTGGCGTAGAAAGAAAAAAATAAGAAGATATTGCCCCGTGTGTGAGGCGCCGCCTCACCGCGCGGACTGCAGTGCGGAGTAGTCTACTGCCTAGTTTGACTACTTATAGTATTCATAAAACGATGAATTCGCTACGCACTTCGATTAACAATTCTTGGTATAAATTGTACGGCAATGATTTAACTAAAAAAATCCGGTTTTCGCAATGTTTCCTTAATCCTGTGCTATAAGACGTTGCTTCGTACCAAATTTTAAGATTTTGAGTTAACGTGAATAACCCGGTAGGTTCAAACGAAAATTTGCTGCATAAACGATCTTATCTTTTTATTGCGTTGGCATAAAAGTATGATACCTCCACGCGTTCACGCACACGCACTCCTGAGAAAAAGGGTCTTGACAGACGGACGTGCGGACGAACAACAAAGTGATCCTATAAGGGTTCCGTTCTTTCCTTTCGTGGTACGGAACCCTAAAAAAAGGTAGAGTGAGAGATTTTGTCAGGTAGGTTACCATCAAAGGTAGGATTCAGTCTCATTTTCTAAACAAATGAAAAAAAAAGAATTGGAATAAGTTTTGCAGTTTAAATTGTGAACAAATAAGCTCCCATTTATTTAGAAGTCTACTACTTTTATTTGTAAAGTGATTGTTAAAATAGTAAGCTTAAAAAGAGATACAGCAACTCTTAGGTAAAGTTTGTTACTAATAAACATAGATAAAACTTGAATTCAGCAGTTCATTACACTGCAAGTCTACAAGTTGCAAAGTTACTTCTAACAACTAATAATTTAAATATTTCTAATATTTTAAATCAACTTGGATCTTCGTTGTGTCCCGAAAATCGTAGAAGATAATTGAAACCATTTAACTGATAATTGTCATATAATTGAGGTTTGATTCATGGCTTGTCAATATTAATGTCTGCTTGAATGTGTTTCAGACCAGTTATTAATTAAAGAATAGCAGTATTACGAAGTACCTTATTTCAACAATACTTTAGTGTCAGTCTCAATGTACTCGAGCGAAGAAATATGTTCAGACGTGTCTGAGAACTGAACAGTAATAAGAGCTGACTTCAGACTGTTCTAACTATTAGTCAGTACGAATAGTACCTTAATTTTAAAACAGTTTTCATTAGTAGGAAGTCTAACCTGAAGAGGAAAAAGACTAATAGCTAGTGGTGGGCGCGGGCAACTGAATTGAAGTGATTGTATGCAGTTCCCGAACAAATTTATCTTAATGTTGTTCTCATGACTGCCTCGTGGAACTCGTGATCACAAACATGGGTTAACAAATAATATGTTTGTTCGTCCGTTCGACTGTCACGGTCATTTTGCTAGGCGACAACCAACCGCGGTGTGCCAAAAAAAGTATTTTTGTCATGTTGTAGGATCTGCATCATGTTAAAACCTTGCAGTCCGAAGTTTCATACAGCTCGAGTTAAAAAGAAACCGATCTCGTTCAGTGCATACACATACACTAAGCTCTTCTTAAAGTTTATTACTTTCCTTATCCGTTAATATTAGAGGCAACATCAGAAGACTAAACTGGTGGAGGATTTTATTAAAAACTTTATATTATTAACTTTTCTCTTCCAACATCTTAGAGGTTCAGGTAAGATTGCTGTAACATATCCTTAAAATTGTTATTATTTTGCATTCCTTCTAAAAATACAATAATAATTTTTGGACCTAAGACGAATTTTACAAAAGAAACTGAACGCGATCAGTATGGTATAATATACCTTGAAGAAAAGTCTCAACAAATATTCGTCGATTACAAGTTACGCAGTATTAACAAGAAGATAACTCTTAACCAATAGTCTTAAAGGAGGAAAGCTTCATTTCTTCTTCATTATTATTTAATACAACCATCTCTATGAAATTTATTGGTAGTAACCTCTGGCGACGGCACAAGAAATGATGGAGCGGTCATATCGTTACCGGGCAACCACCAATCACGCCATATTGCCGAACCCACCTCACGGTCCCGCTAACCCGCACTACAGAACTACGTGACAAAACATAATTTATTACAGAAAATGTATATAAAAAGTAAGACCCTTCTCTACGCATCTTGAATATCAACCGCGCGATACAACAAGATTATTTATTCGAAAACTATCAATACAAATATCCTACAATCGGGACACGTGGGGTACCCACAACAATACGGGCTAATGGAAGGCCCTTATTACAATGTAAGAAGGGTTGTTTTACAATGGATTGTCTGCTTCCCAGGGTTTAGTCCCCAACAACCTTTTTAAATCACCCTTCTTGGACCTTGCTTTTTTGAGATAAGGTTTTATTTGGCATGACTGTGAAGTATTGTAAAATTGGGAGTAAATATCCATGATCCGTAAGACAGCATGTTCGTATTCTTGAAAAGTATTCGTTTACATTCTATACTTTCAGATATAAAACCAAATTCCTACAGTCCCTGTAATACCTACGAGTATTCGCGTTACAGGAGATGGTACTTAAATCGGGGGGAGTATGGTTTCTTTTGCTCTTTTGTGCTGTCGTGCGGCTAATAGTGAACCCCACTTTACGCTTGGGTACCTCTTGGGCTTCGTTTAAAATGTAAATGTAAGATAGAATAAAAACGAAAATCCGCTTCGCAAAAATTACGAACTCCGACTTAGATTGTTGGAATATGATTGTTTGAATAAGAGGGCTGGAAAACAAAACATGAAGAAGAAACATGACTGATTAAACTAGCCTACTGTGTAATGTAGACAGGATCTACAAGCAATTGTAGATAGTAAAATCCACTAGTGTTTAATGGAAGCCCGACCGATGGCAAAAACAACAAAAAATAATCAAATCCAATATGTCATTCTTAGAAATAGCATCAACTATTAAAACAACGGAGCATTTGAAGCCCTAAAGATTATCAGGGGAACAGCAGCAACTCTTCTCTCATACTTTACACTTCAAAACGTGAAAAGTACTAGGTACATGAAAGAAAGCATGGAGAAAGTAATTAATTCACTTGTAAATAAGGTCGAAAAAGTGAAAAACATTCCCCCTTTGTGTTAATTGTGATCGCCCGAGGCTTCGGCGAAACCCTACATACAAAGGTAAGTGGAAATGGCCCTATGTTTTATTGTTCACCGATATTCCAATGGCTTAAACGCAGTTAAAGATTGAAGGTGATTTTTTTTCTTCTTGCTTTCATTACGAAGACATAAATAACATCAGCCAAGTCGCGTGTTTACTCATCTATTCTATGCATATAATAAAATGGTAGGAAAGTCAAAACTGTACATTGAATATTTTTTTTAAAGAATACTTGGGGTGTGATCTACAATCGATACCGAAGCCAAAAATATAGTTTTTAGAATTTTTGTCTGTTTATCTGTTTGTCTGTTTGTCTGTATGTATGTCCGGGATAAACTCAAAAAGTACTGGACGGATTTGAATGATTCTTTTTTTGTTGTATACGTATTAAGTCTGGCCAATATATAGGCTATAATTTATCTTAAAAACTTGAACACCTGGTGCAGAACTGCAACAGACCAGCTAAACTATAAGAGATACAAAAATGGTGCCAAAACAAAAATTGTTCCACGTGATGAGCATTTTCTGCTGAGATAATAAATTTGAAGATCTGGAACACCTGATGTGGAACTCCAAGAGCCCAGCTCCACTATAACATATACAGTAATGACGTCTTAGCAAGAGTTGTTCAGCCTGATAAGCACTCTCTGTTGCCGTATAAAAATTGAAGATCTGGAACATCTGATGTGGAACACCAAGAGCCCAGCTACACTATAACATATACAGTAATGACGTCTTAGCAAGAGTTGTTCAGCCGGATAAGCACTCTCTGTTGCCGTATAAAAATTGAAAAACTGGAACATCTGATGTGGAACACCAAGAGCCCAGCTACACTATAACATATACCTACAGGAATGACGTCTTAGCAAGAGTTGTTCAACCTGATAAGCACTCTCTGTTTCCGTATAAATATTGAAGATCTGGAACACCTGATGTAGAACACCAAGAGCCCAGCTACACCATAACATATATAAGAATTACGTCTTAGCAAAGTTGTTCAGCCTGATGAGCACTCTCTGTTGATGTATAAAAATTGAAGATCTGGAACACCTGATGTGGAACTCCTAGAGACCAGCTACACTATAAAATAATATAGGAATGACGTCTTAGCAAAGTTGTTCAGCCTGATGAGCACTCTCTGTTGACGTATAAAATTGAAGTACTGGAACACCTGATGTGGGACACCAAGAGCCCAGCTACACTATACCATATAGTACCATACAAGTACCTATAGGAATGACGTCTTAACAAGAGTTGTTCTGCGCGATGAGCACTCTCTGTTGACGTATAAAATTGAAGATCTGGAACACCTGATGTGGAAATCAAAGCTATCACTAATTTCACTGTATAGATAATGAATAAAAATTTGACTCTACAGGCCAAAACTCCCATTTATTTTTTTACCCAAGCTTTGAAATTGGACATCAGACTTATCAGATGTTCGATTTTGACGACCCCGTGGCGCTGGCATAAGCAACAGAATCCGCGTACGAAGTCGCGGGCAGCAGCTAGTTTCGTAATATAAGATTTCAATTAGAATAAAGATAAAAATTTTCATAATACAGTGAAACCGGTGAAAACATCACCTATTCTTAATATCTCAATTACCAACTCCTATTTAAACTAAAACTAGCAACTGACATCAGATATTTCCACAGATATATGTATGCCAATTAATCTGGATTCCAGTCAACGGTTAGATTGGTAACTGAGGTTGGTTTTCAATTATAGCACTCAGTGATATTTAACTCTAATGGATCAATGGGAGCCTGAACCGAAGTGATTAGATGCAGTTTCTGAACAATTCATATTCATTGTTTTTATTATGTAGTGGAACTAAGAAACTGTTGAGTACCTATCAATGTCGGGCTTATATCTCGAGAAAAAAACTTTATAAACAAAAAGAAACCGACTTCAAAATCAAACATTTCTTTCGGAAGTAGGTGGCTTTGTTTTATTTCACTGATGCCACCGACTTCCGATAGTAAAGTTATTTTAAACTTTTTTGTGTTTGTTTTTATATTTATTTTTTATATAAAGTTTTTATTTTACCCTTTTTAGTTCAGATATTAAAAAAAAAAATCGTATAATCGGCGTCTTTGAAAATACAATCAAAGTAAGCAATAAAAACGGGTCTATGCATCTATCATTATTGTTATATACTAAAACTTTTCCCAGAACGTAACAAACACTTTTCTGAAAACCACATCAAAATCGGTTTAGCCAAACGCGAGATAATCGCGAACAAACATACAATCGACTTTGAAAAGCTTCAATCCAAGTAAACAAAAACTCCCTCAAAAACTACTGAACCGATTTTTTTAAACTTGCAGTACTTCCTAAGTTGAACAATACCTGGTACAACAAAAAAGGAATTAATTAAATCGGACTTGTAATTCCGGAGATATGCGAACACAAACATAATAAAGACATACATACATACTGGCACATCTGTTCAGACGCTGATGTAGACTAACATATACGAAAACTGGGCAGTTCTGGAAATATTACATAGGTACATACGGGTCGAATTGATAACCTCCTTTTTTGAAGTCGGTAAAAAGCAGTGGCATGTTGTTTTTTTTTTTAACTTCGGTAATTTTACCTGTCCACACATTTGTCTAACACACTTCTTATCATAATTATATTACAGTAAAGTAATAAAGAGAAAAATCATCACATTCAGATTCCGCGTATGCTCCATTGTGTCCTACTTGATACACCTCTGTTACAATAAAATACCAATTCAGTAAATCCCGGGCGGTGATATATCGTGAATGGCTCACATAACAAGTTTGCCATAGTTCTGTAACTCGGCTGCAGCTCGATAGCCGAACAACATTGACTGATTAAAACTTAATCCGCGCGCCCGATATACTGCCCAGCTGTGTTTATACCAAACGATTTTATTTTTATTGCAAACTACGTGATTGTGTTTGAAGTTTAGTTGTAAATAAAGTAGACAATTTAGAAAAAAAGATGGGTATCTAATGGGATGACACCCATGTGACTAAGAGAGTGATGAGTATGAATGTTGATGGATGGAGAGGAAGAGGAAGGCCAAAGAAAAGATGGATGGATTGTCTAAGGAATGATACGAAAGAAAAAGGAGTAAATGATACTGTGACGACTGATAGGGGAGAATGGAAGAAGAAAACGTGTTGCGCCGACCCCAAGTAGAATGGGATAAGGGCAGGAAGAAGAAGATGGGTATCTAATAAGCTGTTGTTACTTATTATACATATACGTGAAGGTATAATGTTTATGTTGGGAAAGAAGAGTGCAGAAAACTAAAAAGTTTTTATAAGAGTTGTTGTAAATTATAAGTTCAAAACACTTTTTAAGAACTTGCCTGCAGTTTCGCTCACCTCCCCTCCCTTGTATATCCTATAACTGTCGTTAGGGTTCCATCTACAATTATCTCCATAAAAAAACATCAAAATAGCAGATTCTGCAGTTTTGAGGGATAGAGGTACAGATATAGCCGGCTACGTAACAAAAGTTCAGTGAGGTTAACACTAACCCATACTGTAAACTTATTGGCTGAAAAATTGACTGCGCTGTTTCATAAAACACATTCCTGTAGCCAAATCTCGGCAATAGATGGAAAACGTACGATCCTTGAAAATCTCTCTTGAATCCAGAAGGATATTGCTCCATTTTCTCCTGATCGTCCCTTCCTCGTGACGTGCGACATAAACGGCATAATCTCGACAACATCCGATCCCGTGCGAATGCTATTCCCGCGCGGAACTTTTCCAACTTTTCAATAACGATATTTTGTCCTACGAGCGGAACAGTTCCAGAAATACTTCCTATTGAAATAGGTTAGGAGTTAACGGAGAATAAAATTTCAGAAGATTATAGATTTAATGGTTATAATCCTTTCAATTTTCAAGGTACGTATGGAATAATTATCTTCAACGACTTATATAAGAATGATTACTTTTCTAATTTATTGAAGATTGTTTTTAAATATTTTAATTTCAGAAATATAGTTGTAATGATGTTCATAAAATTTGCAAATTGAAGTGGCAATTGGCACGCCACATCGCTCGTAGAACTGACAACCGATGGGGAAGAAAAGTTCTCGAGTGGCGACCACGGACCGGAAGACGCAGCGTAGGTAGGCCTCCCACTAGGTGAACCGACGACATCGTGAGGGTCGCGGGCAACCGATGGATGCAAGTGGCGAATTGTCGTTCGGCGTAGCGGTCTAAGGGGGAGGCCTATGTTCAGCTGTGGACGTTTTCCGGCTGATGATGATGATGATGATGAGTTGTAATGATCCATGTTTAGAACCGGGTAAGCACTATGCCTTTGTCAATACATAATATGTATATGCAAGTTTTTCTCGGACATCATTAACATTGGTGAAGGAAAACGGGGCCTAGACGCTGTGTGCGAGATGACAGCGTCTCCTAATGAGTTTGAATTTCTTGGGGCACCCGCGTCTACTTTAATATACCTACATATTAAACTTGACGCGTGCCCCAAGTAATTCAAACTCTCTATAGCGCTGCTATCGATTTGATAATCCCTACCAATCCCACCACCGACTTCGCACATAGCGTATACAAATCAGAGGAGAATACTGATCTCAGTCAACCCCAACAATTGGACAATAATCATAAATTTCTCCTACTCAACCTATGGCAACATACCTACCTTGCCAAGGAAAACATTCACATTCATGTTCTCTGCTCAAGACCTCTCCCACCGAGGTCGCTGACCCACAATCCAATAGTAATAATCGCGACAAAACAATCCGCCATGACCTTGTATCAGCGGCACGTGTAGTGCTGACCAAAAGCTTCTACATGTATACCAGCGCACGAGCCAGTAATGGATTGGATTCGATGCAATCGTTATTGTGTGACTAGATACTGCTACCAGTTGTAGATGTTCGTAAAAGAGAAATTATTTTGTAAATAAGATATCGGAATCCCTTTATCGAATAAAAATATTTCTTCATGGAGTTGACTTTTCACTACCTCTGATTAGAAATCCTTAAGCAATGAGTCATAGATAAGGTTTATTCCCGACATTAATGACACAAGCGTGTTGGGTAAAGGATGATTCTAGTTCTAGTACTTTATTTCTATGAATGATGTATGAATACAAATATTTATTGAAATGAAGAACCAATCAAGACATATCTTGTTCTGTTAGGTTTAAGAGTGAGGGTAGGTATATCTTGTGGGACTTAAAAATCACAATCAGCTGCCTTTGGCAAATTTATTTTACCATGGGATTTTCTTCTCCAAAAACTGCTAGACAAGCTTTAAAAAGATACTCTAAAGACCGTAACATTAACACTAAATACTTGAAACGCTGAAATTCGCAGAGTTTATCCAGAGTTTTCCGTAACTTTGCGCGAAGTGGTCATAAAACGGCGTATCTTTTCACCGCAGCTCCCCAAACTTTTTTGGTTTACAGACATCAACATTATTAGGTACTGTTAATTGCGAAAACAACACAGCAAAAATTCCTTAGTTGTAAAACTAGTTCAAGATACATTGCCTCTTCATTTTATCTCGTATTCAAAATATATTTATTTCAAAACACTTTCAAACTTTCAATTCCCTAAACACGGAGAAAGAAAACGCAGAGGTAGTAGCTGGGGTACACACAAACCACAGAGACAGCCTCCTATAAAAAAAGTGTGTGTAGTGGATAACAATCAACGATCTAATATTATTATATTAATAGAACTAAATGAAACAAAATTCAAATCATGTATAAAACGCACACTATGTAGGCAAGCTTATTACAAGTTGGAGGATTATATTAATGATAAAAATGCTTGGCTCAATGCTGGTCCTGCTCCACAACAATAGGGGTCAACTTATTAATTAGGTAGCACGCATAATGATTGATGCATTTGCCGCGCGAGGAAACTCCCTCGCGAGGATGCTCTCTCTGTGGGGACGCGCCTATTGAGGAAGCTGCAGAAGATTGTAAGGTTATCTTTGCATTGTATCGATTCAATTTCTTAGTCTATCTTATTATCTATCTTATATTATAAAAATCAATTGCATATGCAATCGAGAACGGCTGGACAGATTTGGCTTATTTTGGTTTTAATTTATTTGTGGAAGTCCAGGGAAGGTTTAAAAGGTAAATTTACTCTGAGGCGGTACGAAGTTTGCCGGGTCAGCTAGTATTGTATTATTTTATTATTAACCGACTTCAAAAAAAAGGAGGAGGTTCTCAATTCGTCGGAATCTTTTTTTTTTTTTTTTATGTATGTTCCCCGATTTCTCGAAGACGCCTGGGCCGATTTGGAAAATTTTTCTTTTGTTTGATGAAAGGGTATACTTCCCAAGTGGTCCCATTATCATCAGGTCAGGATCTGATGATGGGATCCCGGGGAAATCGAGGGCAACCCTCAAATTCTATAGGCCCGCACAACGTTTTTCGCAAATTTTATGAAGTAATTTAAGTACTTGCGTATGATAATCATCATCTCATGTAGCTGAGCTGATGATGGAAGGTACAACTCCTTAACAGTAAGGAGTAAGCATCGACTGATTTAGTTTGTGTTCGCATATCTTCGGAACTACAAGTCCGATTTAAGTAATTCTTTTTTTGTTGTACTAGGTATTGTTTAACTTACGGAATACTGCAAGTTTCATCAAAATCGGTTAAGTAGTTTTTGAGATACTTAGGGAATTTTAGCTTATTGTGCACGTGAGCGATGTTGTTACCGGTGCTACGGATTACAACATTTTAGTGCAAATGTAAGAGAATGATTTATTTGACAAGAATTTGGGTTGAATATTTAAACTAAAAAGAGTAAAATAAAAAAACTTTTTCAAAAAAAAATGTAACCGCCTTCAAAAACAACCACAAAAAAGGGTAAAATAACCTACAAAATAACTTTTCTTTCAGAAGTCGGTGGCAAAAAAGACAATGAAATGATAAAAAATAAAGGCACCGACTTCAGAAAGAAAAGTTATTTTGTAGGTTATTTTACCCTTTTTAGGGTTCCGTAGCCAAATGGCAAAAACGGAACCCTTATAGATTCGTCATGTCTGTCTGTCTGTCTGTCTGTCTGTCTGTCTGTCTGTCTGTCCGTGTATGTCACAGCCACTTTTTGTCGAAAGTATAAGAGCTATCCTGTTGAAACTTGGTAGAAAGATGTATTATGTGAACCGCATTAGGATTTTCACACAAAAATCAAAACAAAACAAATTTTGGGGGTGCCCCCCATACTTAGAATTGAAACTCAAAAAAAAAATTTTCACCTAACCCATACGTGTGGGGTATCTATGAATAGGCCTTTAAAAATGATATTGAGGTTACTAACATCATTTTTTTCTAAACTGAACAGTTTGCGCGAGAGACACTTCCAAAGTGGTAAAAAGTGTGTCCCCCCCCCCCGTAACTTCTAAAATAAGAGAATGATAAAACTAAAAAAAAATATATAATGTAGACCTCAACCAAAACTACCAACGAAAATTGGTTTGGATGAGATACAGTTAGCAGTTTTTGAGATATAGTACATTTTCAAAAACCGCAAATATAACTTTGCCATTCATACAAATACTATGAAAAACAAAGTTATTTTTATTGTTTGTGTATATTACTTACTAATCTCAATATAATTATATCTCTAATCTATGCTTGCTGCTACGGAACCCTTCATGGGCGAGTCCAACTCGCACTTGGCCGGTTTTTTGTGGTTGTTTTTGAAGGCGGTTACATTTTTTTTGAAAAAGTTTTTTTTTGCACATGTGTGAGTACTATGTACTATTTATTAATTTATTATTGACTCGATTTTGCCCTGGTGGTTGAGAGAATGTCATGCTCACTCAAATTTCTCGCTGATGGTGGCACGTGTGTCGGATCATTTAGCTCCCTTCAAAATAGTTGAACTGAATGGTGTTGATACGTGTGTCATGTTCGTGAACGGGCGCTGTCAGTTGAGATTGATCATCTCTTAGCTGCCATGGTTTATTTTAAGGTGGAACGCTTATGATAGAGAAAAAAAATAAAAACATCCCAGACGTTTTAATTTCAAGTGTTTGTCGTGTACCTCTGAAATGATCCTTTCGGGATCCAAGCAATAACATTTTTTATTATTTTTCCGCCCGCACTTCAAACAGAAACAAATCTTTGAAAGATTCTTTTAAAATGGAGTTATCATTTTTATCTTGAATCTTAAAGCGCTTTGGGGCAGCGCTGATCAAATACCGCTGAAAACGCAAATAATAGCAAAGGGTGAAACTTTGTCTAGCTGGTCTGTGTTTGTGCTGCGGTCTAGTAAACTTATTACACTCAAATCGTGGTATTTAGATTTAATATATCGTACGTTTATTTGTTCAAGTGTCTCAATACTGTTTAGAGGACTTTTCTAAGAGATATTTACATTAAATATTTTGTGGATGTACTATTAAGGACACCTTTGTTTAACCCTACGGGGATTACAGGCATGTTGTTATTATATTTTTATTTGTTCGCTTTGTTTACGTATCTTATAAGGTTGAAGGGATTTGACTGTTCAGACATAATTTAATATTCTGTATTCATATCTAATCTTTAGAAACATAGATGCTTGTTTAACAATACAATCATTATTTTTGACATTCAAACGTCGCGTAACTCTAAGGGCCTATTCACACCACGTTTTTTAAAAGCGCCGTCGACGCGCGTTTTAGAAACGTATGTCGACGGCGCGCTTTTGTCAAACAGAGCAGTTTGTTGTCGCGATACAAAGCGTCAAACGCGTGTTTGCATCGCGTCTGTATCGATACAAACGCGCGTCAACGGCGCGTTTAATAAACGTGGTGTGCATAGGGTCTAACGGGTTTATGAATGCTGCATTGTCAGTTGCTAAGGTGCGGCGTAGTTGACGTGATGTCATTGTTAGCGCCAGCGCCAGCTACTTACGTCGTCGTAGCATGTAACCAAACCCGCCACGCGTCACCAACGTTATGTCACTATGGAACATCTACACTACTACACCAGCCATCAAAAAAATCGAGCCATCTTACTATTTGTGTTTACAATAAAAATAAGTTTTTATAATAAAAATATGTTATGTCTGCTTGGTGAATATGAATTGGTAAAAGACTTTTGGATTTTCTTCCATTTTTAACCGACTTCAAAAAAAGGAGGAGGTTCTCAATTCGTCGGAATCTTTTTTTTTTTTTTTTTTTTTTTTTTTTATGTATGTTCCCCGATTTCTCGAAGACGCCTGGACCGATTTGGAAAATTTTTCTTTTGTTTGAAAGGGTATACTTTCCAATTGGTCCCATGATCATCAGGTCAGGATCTGATGATGGAATCCCAGGGAAATCGAGGGCAACCTTCAAATTTTATAGGCACATAGTACCATTTTCATATATTTTCTAAAGCTGTTCAAGTATTTGCATCTGATAATCATCATCTCAGGTGGATGAGCTGATGATGGAAGGTACTACTCCTCAACGGCTTGGAGTAGGCATCTTCTGATTTAGTTTGTGTTCGCATATCTCTGGAACTACAAGTCCGATTTAAGTAATTCTTTTTTTGTTGTACTAAGTATTGTTTAACTTACGGAATACTGCAAGTTTCATCAAAATCGGTTCAGGAGTTTTTGAGATAGGGAATTTTATTAGCTTATTGTGCATTTGAGAGAGAATGATTTATTTGACAAGAATTTGAGTTGAATATTTAAACTAAAAAGAGTAAAATAAAAAACTTTAAAAAAAAATGTAACCGCCTTCAAAAACAACCACAAAAAAGGGTAAAATAACCTACAAAATAACTTTTCTTTCAGAAGTCGGTGGCAAAAAAACAATGAAATGAAAAAAAAAACAAAGGCACCGACTTCTGAAAGAAAAGTTATTTTGTAGGTTATTTTACCCTTTTTTGTGGTTGTTTTTGAAGGCGGTTACATTTTTTTTTTAAGTTTTTTATTTTTTTGGTTTGATTACGTCTTCACCGCCGTGATTTGGTACCTACTTAACTTTCTTTTTTTGACGCTTTGATGTTCTTGTTCAACAAAATTACCTAAATGTGTTTTTCGTTAATACTAGTAAATAATTAATTAATACAAATTCCATCTGGCCAATAGTTAAGCCGTTACACATCCTGAAGTAAACCTTCACATAAAAGAGCGCTTATTCTGAAAGTTGGCAACGTCGCAAATAGTTGTCAAATATTAACAAGTTTTAATTAATTTAGCAATTTTACTGTATGGAAATAAGAAATATGGCTCTGTAGTGCACTAAAACATTGATAAGGGAATGCAATAAGTAATAATTATCGTAACAACGAATAAATAGTTTTAGATGTAAAAAAAGTATTTGGAAACCTTCCAAACGCCTTTTTTAAACCTGAAACGGTGACAACAACAAATTCAGTGTTTTAATTGCATTCCTATATCAATGTTTTAGTGCACTACAGAGCCTTTTTTCTTATTTTCATACAGTAAATTTACCAAATTAATTAAAACTTGTAAATATTTGACAGCTATTTGCGACGTTGCCAACTTTCTGGTTATGAGCCCTTAATGTCATAACAAACAAGTAACCCGAGCTACAGTCATTTCCTACGTTTAAACACAAAATGAACAAAAAAGGTTTTAATTTCTCTGCGGCCAGTTTTCAGAGGCTCGTAATATTTAGCATTTCAAGCTCAGCGATGCAAAAAGTTTGTATTTCGTGGTATGTCTGGCTGGTCTTTTGAAAGAAAGAATTTTTGGCAATCCTAGAATTTAGGTCAAAAATCGAGCTATTCCGTTCTGATCTCCAAAAACTGATACCCTACCTACGGGATCAGTTTAATCATAAATTATTTTCTATTCCGGTGTGATCCCCCGTAAAAGATTATAAATCTCAACACTTATCATATAAATTAACTAATTCATTTTTAATAGTAAAAGTATTTAGACGTGTTGTCAACAAGAAAAGCTTCTGATTCTTGTTTGTGTATGACTGGTTCAAAATCGAAACCTTTTAAAATGACCTTCAAATTGCTTAGTAAACTGTTAACAAAATCTCCTTAATTAATTCCATCACTCACCGACCACCCAATTAATATTCAGTCTTCAAACAGAATGTCGAATAACCATCAAGATAAGAACACGATCGTTTAGCCCTTGGCCACGATACATGCTGAGGCGACACGACATCTGAGTTGCGACCGTGATGTGCAGAAAGCAAATGAAATAAATGCTCTAACCTACTGCAACTAAAGAACGCCAGGTGTGCCAGAGATGTGCGTACGTGTTGATTGACTTAACGTGTTGGTTTTTAGATGAGTGATTTTAGGGAATATTGAAAAATCCAAAATTTATTAAAAAAAAAAAAACTAAATTTTCTTTTTGTTTTAAGCAAATAAATAATTCTTACAAATAAATAAATTCTGATTCTGAAAGTCGCACTACAAATCTTGTCGCTAAAGGTCGTGAACTGGGCTTTAGATATCGAGAGAGTCGCCCGGCGTTGGCTCACAGCTCAGGTGACCCTTGTCACCACAGTGATAGGGCTATCCTATGGATGAAGGGGATTTAGCAACTGCTCTAAATGATGGCGGTCCAACACTGTCATGTATACTACGGAATGTCCGAGATTTGCAAACAATATTGTATGTTAAAATGAATTTCATGAATGTTTGAACTATAACATGTTAGAACGACTCTACCGATATGGTTTATTTTTTTAATTGTTCGTGATAATCCAGTTTGTATAAGAGAAAAATTTGGGGCATACTGTTACGAGCTGGGTACTGTGATAAATTAATTAACACCAATTAATTAACCAAATATTTTTTTATGACACACAAGTATGTAATTACAACAAGCACTTAACACTACTAAACACTTATAGACACACTTAATCACACGTAAAAGTCACTTAGAGATTTTCTCTTCGAGTTCGCTTTCGATTCGCCTCGATCGTAGTAAAAACCAGACTGACTCAGGTCGCCATTCCGCGCCCTATTTATACCCCGGGCGGACCCACTAGATGTTTCTAGAAGATGGTCGAATGGTCTGGAAACATTCATAGACTTTTACACAGTCCCATACCTTGTAGAACATTCCAGAACCATCTCGAAACATCTAGATCAGGGTAGAATTTTCTAGAAACTTCCAGACCAATCTTCAGTCGAGAATCTTGTGGAACCTTCGAGAAGCTTGGTCTTGTAATTCGACCGACGTAACAATACCTACTTTTTGCGATAGTCTCGCGTTTGTCTAGGCTAGAATTAACTTATTCACTCTTGACCAAAAGACCTCAAGTTTGCAGCTCCGACAGTTAATTAGAGTCTGCTTTGCGCATAATAATATTATTTGAAAAATGTCGGAAATTCAGCATTTCGTGTAAGGAGCCGAGGCGGATCAAACAGTAGACGAAAAGAAAGTAGTACAAACATCGAGATGCCAATACTCAGCAATGGATGAAGTCAGGCTGTGAATGATATTACAATTGAGTCAACATGTCTAAGCATGAGATACTAGGGATTTTCACTGTCAAGTCTCGCAACATTATAAACAAAATAATAATACTGTATATATCAAAACAGATATTTTAGGCTTACAATACCCGCTATCGGACCACTAACAACTACACCAATAAGATGATCATTTAACATTCCAAGCGGCTATACAAAGAGGTCCATTACCCACAGACCGCGGTACACTCTGCGGCGTATAAAACTAACCAGTAGTTCAACTACAGTTCTTTAAAAAACAAACGGTTTCTTTAGGATTATCAACAAAAAAATCGATGAAACAGCCAAATTAGAGAGCAACCGTGGCCCTGGAACGTAAACGGCTATTGATGGAACACCTTTGATTTTAGTCAGTACGAGTCTGACAATAAGGGGGGAGGACTCATTGCATGATTAAACCAATAGGTGCGTCCACACAGAGCGCGCAGCCTCGCGAGGCATTTGCTGCGCGAGGAAACTGACAAGCGAGGCTGCTCACTCTGTGTGGACGCGTCTATTGTTTTTCGACCGAGGCACGAAACAATATACGCGAGCAAAACAAAAGCCGACACTGGATAGCTCGGGCGCTCGGTCGCCCGACCGCAGCAGCGCTGTCACTTGCCTCGCCCGAAATACGTCCACACCAACCGAGCTGCTTCGCGCGGAAAATTCCTTGCGAGGCTGCGCGCTCTGAGTCTCTCTATTAGATAAAAACAGCCGTATGCTAGAGTTACTTTGTATCAACGAGTTTGCATCTGTGGTCAGCTGTGTACACCCATTCGACTTATTTGTTCCAAGTTGAAATACTGTTAGTATCTTTACTGTGGTGTCGGTCAGAAAGCTGTTATAGTTTATAATATTCGTATTCGAGACACGCGCAGCCGCCATTACTCTCTACGCCAATACTTAGCAGACTAATGCGGTTGTCTTGTGGCTGAGCAGTAGTGCAGGTCGTGAGCGTCAAATATTCATGTTGGAATGTAGCCCGTACCTAGAAACAAAACACACGCTTTTTAAATAAAAATAAAACTTTGCCTCTCACTAGGAATATCTCCTGAATCGTGGGTGCGTTGTTTGCAAACAATTAAACTCACATAAAGAAAGAAAAAATATTTTATTTTTCTACAGAAGAGCATGCAAATTACATAATAACAGAGAAATTAATAACTAACTATATCTATAAACATTAAAAAAATACAAACAAAAACAAAATTTGACAGCTGCATGCCATGTCTGTAAAAAGAAAGGTGACCACTCGGCATAATGCTGTGCTGTGAGAAACCCACAGCACAGCGCTGGTTTTCAGTGGTCACCCGAATACACAAACGCAGATCATACAAGTTTGTTCCGTGCGTACTTTTTTTCCCCATTTATAGGGATAGTCGGAAACTGAAGCATACCATTTGCGACGATCCTTAAGTATTAGGACTCCTTTCATCCCATCTGTTCATACATGGTCTGGTCTGCAGACAACCGCTACACATTAAAGGAGTACCCGCTTACAGTAACTTGAACGACTTATATGTACATACATACAAAAGAGATGTAACAAAAAATGTTTGGAAACAATTGTAAAACTGTTGATAAGTACAAAAATCTAGGAACAAAACAACCTCAAGTTCTCTTTCAAAAACCTGAGTGCGTTTCCATGTCGGCGAATATATTTTATTCAAATGGCGAAGTCGCGATCGATGCGACCTTGCGCCTTGTTTACATGGCAGCGATCTAAAAAGAAAATAATACTTATCTCCACCTTCACGCTAGGTCGCACTACAGACCACGAATAGACTTCCGCTGCTAGAAGCGGCATTGCCAATATCTTTAACTGTACATAGATTTAAGAAAAAATGTATTTAATGTACTTATACCTTAGGTTTTTTTTTTGAATAATTTTTATTATTATTTATTATTATGTAAATTGTAAACCACGGCAGTTACAATTTTTGCAATAATTATTCTGTAAGTGTGTATGTCACTGCAATCATATTAGACAGATTTTTTTTTTCACCCAGATCCGGGACAACTACTTGTAGGTCATACAAATACAGGGTTGGCATGATTAAAACGAGTTGTTTTAAAACACCTGTTTAAAACAGTTTGAAATTAAACAGTGTTTTATATTACCCGTTTCAACTACTTTTCAAGGCGGATGAATGCATATAAAAAGAAAATAAATTAATATTCAGGAGTCTAAATAGCTTGGCATAAAACCATTTGAGTCTATGCCATTGCTATGTCATATTTTTAACTTTTATTGGCATCGTAATTAAATAATTCTTAAAAATATTAGAAAAAAAAACATCTCATGATTTTTTTTCCATTGATCATTTTTCGTAATTTCATTACAAAGGGCGAATTTGAAAAGATGTAGTCTAGAAATGAAACATTATTGATTTATACGTTTGGACATCGACAAATTTTTAAAAAAAAAACCCCGGGCAAAAAAAAAACAAAAAAAAAACATTTGTTTAAAACAATTTGAACTGTTTGTTTTAGAAATTTGAAAAAAAAACTGTTTTTTTCCATCCCTGTGTAAATATTTGTACCGCGCGGGGATCGACACGCGATACACTGCGCAGCCGTTGAACGCTCAACCACTGGCCTTACCATGTATTTTATTGTGATTGAGCGAATCCCTGTATGGTTTAGATTCACAGCTGGACCCGTAGGTGGCCCTCTTGTCTACACAGAAAGCACTGCACAACATCTGTTGGTTCTTTACATTATAGAAGGCGTTATAGCGTTCTGAGACAAAAGTAGTGTACTTTGGACGCCAATAATTTTATTTCTAGGCACTGCCATCTTTGGCCGTTCTATGCTTTGTGACAGCCAGAAACAATACATTGTGTTGTAGAGAGATCTCAAGGACTACGAGTTAAACTGAGCTAAGATAGTTGGTTGTGTCGAGTTGCAGGAGTGTGGCTGCTCAAATGACTGTGTTGCTTTTATGATGCACGTGTTTGTAAATATAGTGTTTGTGCAATATCAGTACATAGTAGTGGGAAAGTTTGTTATCTTATATATACTTGTACGGTGCACGTACATGGGTTTTAAAATATATTTATTGCAATAAGTTAGCCAGTAGGCTCGCGTATTTGCACTTTGGACGCAACCTACATTCGGCAGTGCATTGACACTGACATATTGCATTGTTCTTATGCATTTTATGTATATTACATTTTAGTGTTCAATTAGACGTGGTTTGAGTCGGACAACTTGCATTTTCATTTAGATTCATCCCGTTGAGCATTCACTGACATTTTCTGCATTTAAGTTTAACTTTGACATTTACATTTGCATTGACATTACTTATGTTAGGGAAGCACCCTACATTATAATTTCCTACACAGTGTTTTAGGGCAAGATTTTCAAACGCTACAAAGCCGTGTTACAACTAAGACATAATGTATCCGTCTCCACAGTGCGTGCAGAAAAAGATAAGGAATCAGAAGTGAACTCGTGCAGTAACAATACTTCTACATAGCTTCGATGAAACCATATAAATGCAACTTCAATAAATAACGGTAAACTTATCACTGGAATGGAAAAATACGTAATTTTTACCAACAATATTTATTTGAATAAAATTTAAAGGAAAAAAATACCCACTTATCATGCTCAAACACTACTCATCAGCTACTTATTTCAAACCTTAAAGTATTAAGAACAAGGTTGCATCTCTCTAACGAAGTGGAGGAGCTTACGCCAATCAAGGTAAGCTTTACTCTTTGAAGTCAGTGGTGCTGCTAAAGTTTGTGCTAAATAATTTACGATTTTCTTCAATGTTGTCGTTTTGAGGTATCATTAAAATATGAAATGGCAAATTGGGGTAATCTGTTAGCTGCCGTATCACCCGTTTAAATAATAATTATCATAATTAAAACATACAAAAACGTATCTTCCAGCTTTTTTTTATCGTGGTAAAATCATCAAATGAGTCCTCCCACCCCGGGCAGGGCGGGAGGGACTGTCAGACTTGTACTGACTAAAATCCACGGTGTCCTTCAATAGCCCTTTATGTTCCGGGGTCACGGTAATGAGATAAGTCCCGCGACCCCGGCAGGCTTTGGCCCTCTAGGGAGGGGGCCCCGTCATTATGCTGACGCTCTTTGAGGCGCGCTTGGAACACAACGCGCCGTCGACCCGGGCATGGTCGGGCTGCGAGTTGCCCTTTACTCGCCTACGGTGGCCGGAGATCGTCTTGCGACGTCCGTCGCCGTCGGCGTCCACCACCGCGGGTGGGGCGGAGGGAGGACATGTCCTATCCCTCACGCGGCCCGCCTCCTCCTTCGCGAGCATGACTGCTTCGCAGAAGGAGGCGACCGCCTCCTACTCTCTATCAGTACCCTTAGCACAAGTTTTCACTTTTTTACTTTACAGCGTCTTTTCAGTATTTACAGCGTTTCTTGTATGAAAAAATGGAACAGCGCCTCTGGTGTGCGAAGAAGGAACAAATTTTTTCCTTAAAAATTGTCGATTTGAAATTGTCAAAGTTCGAGTTTACTTTACGTCTCAAATACTGAAAACTCGTGCTAAGGGTACAGTATCTGTTCTGGTAAAAATATTAAATAAACGAGCTACAGATTCCTTTTAAAAATATGTTTGTACATGGTAGTATTAACTAATGGAGGAAGGATAATATCCAATTAGTGACACTAATTACAATCTCAGATAATTATAATCCGCTGTGCTAATCCATTTCTAAGAACTAATTAAACTCAATCCTCTTTGATATGTATTATAATCCTTTATTTATGTTTGATGGACAGTATCTGATGAGGAGCAAAGACCTATGAGTTGTGATCTACACAATAATGTACATAGGCACATAGAGTACCTAGTAACTATTCATCATCATCATCAGCCTATAATGTTCCCACTGCTGGGACATAGGCCTCCTCTCTATGAGAGGGAGTGGGCCATAATCCACCACGCGGGCCCAGTGCGGGTTGGTAGACGTCTTCGAATTTTTGGTTCTAAGACATGCCGGTTTCCTCACGATGTTTTCCTTCACCGAGAGCAGTGGTGATGAAATAAATTACACAAAGTAATGTGCCTGGCTGGGTTCGAACCCACGACCTACAACTCGTAAGTTGGGGCCGATACCACTGGGCCACCACTGCTCTCATGCTATTACAGGTGTTTTAATACTAAAAAAAAACGTAATAACTATTGGCTATTCATTCACGAAGTCGAATCATTCGGGATATTACTAAGCGGCCCTTTTAGACCCTCAGGCTTTTTTATTGCTTTTTCTTCTCGCCCGCATCAGAAATTCCATACTTCGCTCCAAAACCCAAATAGCTGATGTTGGCCTCACAGCTGCAAGATTGAAGTGGAACTGGGCTGGCCATATCTGCCGCATGTCGGAGGAGCACTGGGCCAAAATAACCACTCTATGGAGCCCAACGGGCAGAAAACGTCAACGCGGCAGGCCCAGAAGGAGATGGCGAGATGAGCTGGACTCATTTTTAAAGGGTTGGCCTACAATCGCTTTACATCGCGACAGATAGAAGGAGGGACCGGAGGCCTTTGCCCTGCAGTGGGACAACGTAGGCTAATAATAATAATAATAATTTCTTCTCGCCCAGTGTGGAGCGGAACGAACTCTCAATCTCTTACTGTAAAAGTCAACCATGACTGTTGCGAGCCAGGCCACAGTATCCTTCTTAGACATTCCCACGACCAAAGTCAATGCCCTGTAGTTGTACCTTCACCTACAAAATAATTAATATCCACACAAATCTATGCTAACAACAAGAACTGAACCGAACCAACAGAAGAACAACAATACATTAACTCAATAAAAGGATTCGATGATCCAATCTCAGAAATACAAACTCGATAAGTACTGCATTCAAGACGACACCCTTCGCGTCATCATAACTTCTAATCCGTTAAGATAAAGTACATTTTCGTTTAGCAAGATTGTGAGATATAATTGGAGATTACTCTGAAAAGTTTCGTCTGTCATAGATCTATTAAGAGTGCAAACATCGTTGGAGTCTGTAATCACTGTTTGATCTCGGTTGATTGGAATGAGGGCGATAGCCTCTGATTCGTTATTCGGATTATTCGAATCGTAATTATGTTTGAGGATCTTGTTACTTTAAAGAGCACTTTATGATCTTTCGAACGTTTTTATTTATTTTGGAGTTTTGTTTTAGTTTGAAATACTTAGTAATTTTGGAAAGTTTAATTTACCCCAACCCGTCTTTTGTAAACGAGGTGAATCATTCCTTCTATGTGGGAGAAGAGATCTCTGCCCACAAATGGACAGCTATAGGTTGAATTATTATTATACACTTTATTCATTTTTAACTTTTTACAAAATAAAAGTAACATCTTAGTAACCCAAGTAATAGTATGTTCGTTCAGCAGTGGACTTCCTATGGCTAAGATGAACCCAAATAATAAATATTAATCACTTTGTGTAAATAACTATAAACTAGTAGAATTATTCGTCTAATAACCCCTGGAGGTTGAAGGGAGTCAGTCTAACGCTTTTATAATACTCCATTAAAAAGATATCAGGGCAAAATTAAGTGAAAGCGGCGCTTTCCAATGAATATATTTCAAAGAACTAGCTGTTTACCTTGACTACATTTGAGAGATTATAGAAAATTTTAAAAGATCTTCATAGGAATCTCAGATGGATTGATCAAAGAATCAAATACATTTGTTTGAACTATATACATATGTATATATTCTAAATTAAGCCGCTTATACGAGTATATTACTTTTTAGCCGTCTTACAAGGGGTGCTAAGACAGGAAACCTCCACGTGCGCCCGTGGACTGGAGTTCCCTCTCGGATACGTCCGGGGGGAAGACCAGTTTTTCGGGCCGGTGCGCCCTGGGATGCGGGCAAAAACTCTCCTTAGGCACTGTGTGCCTAAGGGGTTTCTTTGCCCGTATGCAAATAGCCTGTCGGGTGGACGCTCCAACGCGTGTCCCTCTGAACAGCAGAGGGCACAGCGGCGGAGCGGGCTTGCGGACGGTGAGTAATGGGTATGCTCGCCGTCCGAAGGACCAAGCCCGGGTCGGTGGCGCGTCGTGTTTCACGCGTCACCGACGGGGCCCCTTATGGGACCAAATGCCTGCCGGGGTCGCGGATTTTTCTTAATCCAGGATACCGTGGCCCCGGAACGTAAAGGGCATCCGACGGAACACGGGTGGATTTTAGTCAGTAAGAGTCTGACAGTCCCAAAATCATCAATCATCAAATGAGTCCTCCCGCCCTGGGTGGGGCGGGAGGACTCATTTGATGATTTTGCCACCCTAAAAAAAAAAAAAAAAAAAAAGAAACCGGCCAAGTGCGAGTTGGACTCGCCCATGAAGGGTTCCGTAGCAGCAAGCATAGATTAGAGATATAATTATATTGAGATTAGTAAGTAATATACACAAACAATAAAAATAACTTTGTTTTTCATAGTATTTGTATGAATGGCAAAGTTATATTTGCGGTTTTTGAAAATGTACCATATCTCAAAAACTGCTGACTGTATCTCATCCAAACCAATTTTCGTTGGTAGTTTTGGTTGAGGTCTACATTATATATATTTTTTAGTTTTATCATTCTCTTATTTTAGAAGTTACGGGGGGGGGGACACACTTTTTACCACTTTGGAAGTGTCTCTCGCGCAAACTGTTCAGTTTAGAAAAAAATGATGTTAGTAACCTCAATATCATTTTTAAAGACCTATTCATAGATACCCCACACGTATGGGTTCGGTGAAAAATGTTTTTTTGAGTTTCAATTCTAAGTATGGGGGGCACCCCCAAAATTTGTTTTGTTTTGATTTTTGTGTGAAAATCCTAATGCGGTTCACATAATACATCTTTCTACCAAGTTTCAACAGGATAGCTCTTATACTTTCGACAAAAAGTGGCTGTGACATACACGGACAGACAGACAGACAGACATGACGAATCTATAAGGGTTCCGTTTTCGCCATTTGGCTACGGAACCCTAAAAAGCCGTCTTACAAAAGTGGTCAACTTAATGTATCCGACCCAAAATACCTCTAGGCAAGTTTTTTTATTGTTAATAATAATTTTAATTAATAAATACATTAGAAATATGAAACACCCTGTTAAAATGTTAACGTAACGTAAGTATCAAGCTGTAGAGTATACCTACCCAGCGCAATCAATCCATCTCAATTTTCCCACGTTTTTATACACTCACTTTTCTTGTTTGTTTGTCGTTCCGGTTGGACTTTTGCAACTCAATTTTGAGGCACTTCCGAATAAGCTAGCAGGTTGAAATTTTGTACACGCTTTAAGTTCTGATGACAATACATGACTAACTAAGAAACTTCATAACAAATCCAATATGGCGGCCTCCCCAAGATGGCGGACTGGCTGTTTGAAACCCACCCCCATGATATGGGTATCAAATGAAAGGGTTTGCTGTCAGGAATACGAAAAAAATAGTCACGGGACATAAATCCAATATGGCGGACGTCCAAGATGGCAGACAGGCTACTTGAAATGCACCCCTGTGATATGGATATCAAATGAAAGGGTTTGCTATCAGGAGTACGAAAAAAATAGTCACGTGACTTAAATCCAATATGGCGGACGTCCAAGATGGTAGACTGGCTGTTTGAAATCCACCCCCGTGATATGGGTATCAAATGAAAGGGTTTGCTGTCAGGAATACGAAAAAAATAGTCATGTGGCTTATGCTAGGCTAGGCTATTAATCCAATATGGCGGACGTCCAAGATGGCGGACAGGCTTTGAGGCACTTCCCGATAAGCTAGCAGGATGAAATTTTCAGGGTAGCTTCAAACCCGATGAACAATGATAAAAATAATAAAATAATTAATAGATTTAAAAAATCTAAAAACCCACGTTTTTAAATGTCCTAAAAAGAAGAAAATAGCCCTACGGGGCTGGGAGAGGGGCCACTCAAAACGTGGGGGCGTATCTTTGCAAGTTACACCTACGATCTCACGTTATGTAAATATATCCCATAAATAATCCCTTAAATAATATACGCACCCACGTTTTGAGTGGCCCCTCTCCCAGCCCCGTAGGGCTATTTTCTTCGTTTTAGGACATTTAAAAACGTGGGTTTTTAGATTTTTTAAATCTATTAATTATTCTATGACACAAGGGTGTTTCTAACTACGCCTTGCGTCATAATAAAGAATATAAATTTTATTTTTATTTTTTTCAAATCTCTTAAATGAGTGAATTTCTGAAACGTAAAATTTTCGCGGCGTGTTGAAAATCATAATCTTAAACCAAACGTACAATACTGTTATTTTTTTTAAAGAAAGTAGACGTACTTATCTTCATCGGGCCGTAAATATTTTTGTTAATAACTTATTAATAACAAATTTAAAAAAAAATGTTATTTACCATATTTCTAAGTTTGGTGGCGCGTCCACAAACTGTTTTACTAGGAATTATCATGGCTTAAACAAAACTGCAATAGTTGAATAGAAATGACTCATTTTAATTGTATTCAATAATAGTTTTTTTTTCTGTATAATGTCAATTTTATTTTTACATTTAGCGATATTTTATCCTAGAGAAAGTGGGAAAGGCGCGTCCGCGGGAAACTTATAATTTTGGAGAAATTATGAAATCATTAAATGGGTCTAATACAATAAACAGAGGAGAACGGCACTACCATCGTTAACTTCGTTTAGCCATTTACTAACGTGCGGCAATAACAGAAATGTGCCATTTTGTGGTGGTTTTTCTAATCTATAAGTTTTTCCGTTAAATACTTAAACAAACAAACGCCAAAGCTCTCTGTATTCAAATATAAATTAAGTCAATTAAGCGCATCCCCGGGTGGTCTGTGGGAGCTTCCGTAAAATGCCATTAATTTATTTCAACCGCCATTATAACCTACTTTTTAGGGTACCGCACTCGTAATCAATACTAAAGACCGTTAAATGGTAGCTTGTGTTCATATTTTCACAATCCTTTAGACTTATCCAAAGTGTTTACATCTGGAGTGCTAAGACAGGAAACCTCCACGTGCGCCCGTGGACTAGAATTCCCTCTCGGATACGTCCGTGGGGAAGACCAGTTTTTCGGGCCGGTGCACCCTGGGATGCGGGCAAAAACTCTCCTTAGGCACTGTGTGCCTAAGGGGTCTCTTTGCCCGTATGCGAATAGCCTGTCGTGTGGACGCTCCAACGCGTGTCCCTCTGATTAGCAGAGGGCACAGCGGCGGAGCGGGCTTGCGGACGATGAGTAATGGGTAGCTCGCCGTCCGACCAAGGACCAAGCCCGGGTCGGTGGCGCGTCATGTCGTGTTTCGCGCGTGCCTTCGGGGAGTTGTCAGCAAACTGACGGAGCCCCTTATGGGGCCAAATGCCTGCTGGGGTCGCGGGTTTTTCTTAACACAGGATACCATGGCCCCGGAACGTAAAGGGCATCCGAAGGAACACGGGTGGATTTTAGTAAGTAAGAGTCTGACAGTCTCATCTCAGGGAGGACTCATTTGATGATTTTACCACCTAAAAAAAAGTGTTTACATCTAAGCCGCGGCGTGGCGTTGTCCGCGTGAAGTTCAGTAATTATCCTACAGGAACATTATAAGGGGATAAAAAGTATCCTATGTGATCATTTCGATTTACTGTCTGTGTGCTTATTATCCAAATCCGTTCAATAATTTTTGTGTGAAAAAGAACTAACATTATTTCATCCTCACTAACTTCCGTATTTATAATGGTGTTTGTGGTGGTGTTTTTCTATGTGTATTTTATGTGTAGTCTTTAAGTTAAAAATGTGGATCTCTGTGTCTGAAATAAAGTTAAATTATTATTATTTTAATGTAAGTAAGATATTTTCTTTTGTTGCAATAGGCCTAACTGTACTTCGATCGATAGGAGCCCATGTTAGTTAGTCTACTCGTAAATGCATTATATCTCACAGTTAGCAACTTATTGAAAGATATGTATATTTTTAAGTTACGCCAAAATATTCGGTCAATTAAAAGAACCGATCAAGTTCACATCACGGAATGAAATAAATGATTGACTGAAGTGGTGGTCACTTAAATCCACAATAATGCTACAGAACCCAACAACACTACAAATGACTGTACTTACGCTTGTGTAATCCCAGCGGCTTCAGGTGGTCGCCATGAGCGTTTCTTTAATTAAACCGCTCGCAGCTCGCATTATCTCAGTTATTCCGACTCCAGTCGATCAAGACGTCCACTCTACTCTCTCACTTTATTGGTTAAACTTACTTCATTTGAAGACTGAACAACCATTATTTGGTGAACCTTATCATGAGTTTTCACTAATTGTGACGTAAAGTAAACTGGAACTTTGACATTTAATTTCAAGGAAAAAAAACTTTTTTCAAAAAAAAATTAACCGCCTTCAAAAACAACCACAAAAAAGGGTAAAATAACCTACAAAATAACTTTTCTTTCGGAAGTCGGTGGCTTTGTTTTTTTATTTCGTTGTCTTTTATGCCACCGACT
Organism: Agrotis exclamationis; assembly: GCA_950005045.1. Lineage (NCBI taxonomy): Eukaryota > Metazoa > Arthropoda > Insecta > Lepidoptera > Noctuidae > Agrotis > Agrotis exclamationis. Next base: position 26,761,490 of record OX465418.1, on the reverse strand, counting down.
TCCGAAAGAAAAGTTATTTTGTAGGTTATTTTACCCTTTTTTGTGGTTGTTTTTGAAGGCGGTTAATTTTTTTTTGAAAAAAGTTTTTTATTTTACTCTTTTTAGTTTAAATATTCAACCCAAAATTCTTGTCAAATACATCATTTCTTACATGTGCACTAGAATTTGGTAATCCTTAGCACCGGTATTAACATCGCTCATGTACACAATAAGCTAATAAAATTCCCTATCAAAAACTGCTGAACCGATTTTGATGAAACTTGCAGTGTTCCCTAAAGTGAACTATTCCTCGTACAACAAAAAAAGAATTTTGAAAATCGGTCCACAATTAGCGGAGTAATCGCGTAACAAACACTCAAAAAAGTAAAGATCATCACATCATCCATCAATAAAAATGCTCACAAAATAAAAAGTACTGAACCAAATTGGATGAAATTTTTATGGGACCAATGGGAAAGTATACTGCATCGAACAAAAAAAGAATTACTCTAATCGGACTAGAAACCTCGGAGTAATCGGTGTACATACATAAAAAAAAAAAAAAAAAAAAAAAAAAAAACATACCGACCGAATTGAGAACCTCCTCCTTTTTGAAGTCGGTTAAAAATAGTTCCTTCTTCGTACACCAGAGGCGCTGTTCCATTTTTCCATACAAGAAACGCTGTAAATACAGTACCCTTTTTTTTTTTTTTTTTTTGCGTGGTAAAATCATCAAATGAGTCCTCCCACCCCGGGCAGGGCGGGAGGGACTGTCAGACTTGTACTGACTAAAATCCACGGTGTCCTTCGATAGCCCTTTATGTTCCGGGGTCACGGTAATGAGATAAGTCCCGCGACCCCGGCAGGCTTTGGCCCTCTAGAGAGGGGGCCCCGTCATCTTGCTGACGCTCTTTGAGGCGCGCGTGGAACACAACGCGCCGTCGACCCGGGAAATACAGTACCCTTAGCACGAGTTTTCATTCTTTTACTTTACAGCGCCTTTTCAGTATTTACAGCGTTTCTTGTATGAAAAAATGGAACAGCGCCTCTCGTGTGCGAAGAAGGAGCTAATTTTTTCCTTGAAAATTGTCAATTTGAAATTGTCAAAGTTCCAGTTTACTTTACGTCTCAAATACTGAAAACTCGTGCTAAGGGTACTGGAAAGACGCTGTAAAGTAAAATAGTGAAAACTCGTGATAAGGGCTCACTACTCATATTCTCATTTGGATAACACTTAGGGCCTATGCACACCACGTTTTAAAACGCGCCGTCGACGCGCGTTTTACGGTCAGTACGCGGAGCGACGTGACGCAACGATACTTCAAATGTGTATCTTTTCTTGTTGTAAATAAGGTTAGATTTTGAGTCGCTATTAAAATGCAGCGCAGCGCCACGCTGCGCCGCGCCGGGTTTAATAAACGGCGCGTTTAATAAACGTGGTGTGCATAGGCTCTTAGATTCGATTTTTGAACTAAAAGAGATGGCGACTAATATGGCGATCCACCGCGCACATGACTAGTAAAGAAGATGGAATAAAAATTAAATTAAGAAAGAACGACGATACCTGGAGGGCAGACCGTGCGCGTTATGAAAAAAAGTGAACTAAAGTTTGATTATTAATTCGAGTCAGAAAATGACAAGTGCAACTGTCACTGATACAAACAAAATGAAACAAACCAGTACCCTGAGCACGAGTTTTCAGTATTTGAGACGTAAAGTAAACTGGAACTTTGACAACTTCAAATTGACAATTTCAAGGAAAAAATTACTTCTTACTTCGCACACCAGAGGCGCTGTTCCATTTTTTCATACAAGAAACGCTGTAAATACTGGAAAAACGCTGTAAAGTAAAAGAGTGAAAACTCGTGCTCAGGGTACTGTAACACTGGAAATGTCATTTTACTGACTGGAATTAATAATCTTATTTTAGGTATTCTGATATTATTGAAAGAAAGAGGTTTGATACTTATTTTGAAAACAGAAAAAGCAAGGAAAAAAATACAGCAGACAGGCCTCCCACTAGGTGGACCGACGACATCGTGAGAGTCGCGGGCAACCGATGGATGCAAGTGACGAATTGTCGTTCTGCGTGGTGGTCTAAGGGGGTCGCCTATATTCAGCACTGGACGTCTTCCGGCTGATGATGATGATGATGTCTTGAAAGGTATTGACCGGAGGACGCAGTTAGTACATTAGTAATATAGTTAGTTATTTAAGAAATGGAAATAACACAATATTTTATTTAACCAAAACCGATAAATAAATATAAAAATTCGAAACAAAACTGCTCTTCCCCCTTTTTTCCGACCAGAAAATACAACTATAAACAGATACTAACGTGATGGATATTCAATTGAGCGATGAACTGGTTCCAAAAGCTTTGCGGTACAGATGTCAGTCCCATGTTACTGTTCACACGCCGCGCGCCGGTGACCACATAACACGGCTATAATTACCGACCTTAGGGAAACATTACTGTTTTACTCATTAAATACAACACAATACCGAAATAAGGATCGTAGAATTAGCGCCCTCTCTTAGAAAAATTTAGAAGTTTTGACGTAGCGTAACAACCATTTTCTAATTACCAAACAATATGTAGCATGTTACTAAGTAAACAAACAGGATGATCAAATCATTAGACATTATCTATTAAAGTTAATACATTATTTATTACATATTTAATTAATGTATTAACCACAGTTATCAAATATTGAACTCGATATTATTTAACCACAGACAACACAGAGGTGTGAATATGTTGCAAGAATGTCGTCGCCAACTTTCCAAAACTGCATTCATGAACTGTAATTTAACCAAGACATATTGTAACATCACTTAGCCTAAGCCTAACCCAAAGTTGCGCATATTTCTTTCACATCAAACTTCGAAAGCGATAAACCACATTATCTGTGAACAAAGAATCTCCATCTCCGAGGACAAGTCGTTAGAGTTTCCATCGTACGAGCAGCAGGTGGTTCCAATCAGTTGTGATGACGACGCGGAACGCTGCCATCAACATACACATACAGACACACGTAGTATTAACACTAACACACGGGCCCTGTACAAATAGACACAGCATACGCACACATTTGCAAACACGGCTCGATTCAACCAATCACGCTTAAGTAATGTTAGTGTGCGTGTACAGGGACGGACTTGTTTGTGCACACGTTTTCCAGACCATTCGTAACGCGTCAAAACCCTTTCCACGCTCAGAGAATTTTCCATCACATGTAAAATAAATGGGCAACGGAACGCGACGGCCCGCGCCGCTTAATGCGTGGACTGTATGGAATTTAAATTTAAAATAGCGTGCTGTGTTAGGTTCCGGTTTTTCTTTTATATTTTAAAGTTACTCGTAAAAGTTTTTTTTGAGTAAATTAACACATCCCAATTTTAAATTTAAATAAAAAAAACTGACTTATTGCTATAATTAATAATAATTTAAGGAATAACAATATCAATTTTAGTAAATCTTAAGGTAAGGCACGGTTGGCTCAGTGGCTATGACTGAGCGATTAGCTGCGAAGCGTGTCGCGGGTTCGAATATTTCAAAATACTTGTATGATCTACAAATAGTTGTTCTATAAGTTTTTAGACTGACATGGTCACTACAACTATTGTTTAGATTTAAAACGGGATATTTACCATGTTTATTATTTGTTTTGAGTTTCCGATATTTCGGCACTGTTGCAAGCGCCATGATCACGGAGGAACTGAAGTTATTGCGGGTGGATGTTTATGAGCAGACAAAACGGTCTACCCTCCTTCTCGTTCGTTTTTTGCGTTCGGCACCACTACTATTGTCACTCGTCTCACTCACAACACGATATTGTTCCCGACACACAAAACTCACTGTATCCGCTCGCGAAGTTGTTATTGTATTTTTTCGGTTTTTACACAATTGGACCACTGGGTTCCAGGCCCTCGACAGTTGAAACCCATCCTCACGATTGAAATTTTTATATTTTGTGATTTCAATCGCTTCACGTACCAATCTCGGTATGTAGTGGCGTTCTGTCGAGATGACCTGAGGGTTATGCAACTCGATCCAGTGGTTGGGTCCCGATTCCAACAGATGTTGAGCTATTGCTGATTTTTGGATATCGTTGTTTTTCACGGCCCTAATATGTTCCGAAATTCTGCAAGCTACAGTTCGCTTGGTCTGTCCGATATATGCCTTTCCACAGCTGCAATCTACTTTATAAACACCGGGTTTTTCTAACGGGAAGTTGTCCTTCGGCGAACGCAACATTTGAGACACTTTCTTGAATGGAGTGAAGATAGTTTTCACGGCATACTTACGAAGAATGTTTGCAACCTTATCTGTCACTCCCTTCACGTATGGCAAAAATGCCGGTTGCCTTTCAACCTCGCACTTCCGATGTTTATGCCCAGTTTTTTGCTTACGCTGTTCAATCTTAACCGTATAGCCATTCCTCTGTAGGACCTTCTGTACGTATGCTAGCTCACCTCGTAAATGTTCTTCGTCACATAAATCATATGCGCGGTTTGTGAGTGACGTCACTACAGAGTTCAGCTGTCTGGGATGGTGGTGTGAATCGGCGTGTAGGTATCGATCCGTGTGAGTCGATTTTCGGTAGACTGAGTGGCCTAGGGAACCGTCAGTACGTACCTGTATCATCACGTCCAAGAAAGGAATTGTCCTCTCGCTTTCCATCTCATATGTAAATTTAATTTTGCTGTGTATGCTGTTAAGGTGTGTCAAGCATACTTTTGCCTCTTCTTCATCTCCTTCGATTATACTAAACACGTCATCAACATACCGCTTCCATAATTTGATAGGTGTGGGTGCAGTGGAGATAGCCAACTCTTCAAAATGCTCCATCCAAATGTTGGCTACCACAGGAGCTACTGGACTGCCCATGGCTACACCATCAATCTGCAGGTAATACTGACCTTGGTAGATGAAATAGCTGGTAGACAAACAGTGATGCAATAATTTAACGTATTCTACCGGGATGTTCTTTTCTAGCAAAAAAAACCGAAAAAATACAATAACAACTTCGCGAGCGGATACAGTGAGTTTTGTGTGTCGGGAACAATATCGTGTTGTGAGTGAGACGAGTGACAATAGTAGTGGTGCCGAACGCAAAAAACGAACGAGAAGGAGGGTAGACCGTTTTGTCTGCTCATAAACATCCACCCGCAATAACTTCAGTTCCTCCGTGATCATGGCGCTTGCAACAGTGCCGAAATATCGGAAACTCAAAACAAATAATAAACATGGTAAATATCCCGTTTTAAATCTAAACAATAGTAATAGTTGTTCTGGTTCTGGGTGTTGTGTATGTGAGTTTCTATGTTTGTAAACGCACCCATGACACAGGGGAAACTTATAGTGCGGGGCGAAATTTAAAAAAAAAAGATAGTTTTTCAGCAACAATAATTGTTAATTTTGACATAATATTTTATTAATATATTTACATCTCAGTAAACATTCTTGCGTTCTTCACGTTTAAAAAAAGACTTAGGTACTTGTCACAACTTCAAAGAACCAAGATTTAAAGAAAAATAAACAAAACAAAAGGAGGTGGTGGTCAATTTAAATTCAAGATACAGAGCACACTTCTCAACGCCATCCTCAAGGGCGGTAACAGGAAGCCTTTACAAATTGCTTGACTTATCACCTGCCCGAGTCACAAGCTGAAGCGGGAAGTATGTTAAGAGCGTACGAAACATATCGGGTTAAAGAAAATTTATTTATTCAAAAGAGCAATGTTCATTTACAAATAAACATACAGTTAAAAAAATATGAATGTAAGCAATAGTAAGAGGATAGAAATTTGGCAATTTTACATTCCAGGTAGTTTACAGAAGTCAAACAAATAAATATACTATAATATCCTTTATAATAACCTTTTATATCTAGATGTACTGACATATGAACACTTATATCTGTTAGACAGTAATTTAAATTTATCTTTTGACTACAAAATGTATAATAAACGAACTGGCTTAGTCAGTAACCATGGAATGTATATAATATTCAAGGACATAGATAGTTTAATAGTTGACATACAATATAATAATAGTTTATGTGATACAGTTGACATAACCATTGATAATGATTTGACAAATAAGGACAATTTTTTTCTTGACTAAATATTTATGTATTTTACATCAGAACATTGCTGGTCTCGTTAATAAATCTGACGCTCTTTCAGTCTGTTTATGTGAACTGTCAGAACGAGATGTTGATGTAGATGTAATATGCATTTCAGAGCATTTTATGATGGCTGGCTGTGAGAATCAGCTACACCTAGCTAATTATAGTCTAGGTGCTTGTTATAGTAGACAGACAAGTAAGCGAGGCGGTGCATGTATACTGGTTAAGCATGGTATTCAATGGAAGGAATTGTCCAATGTAGCAAACATGTCCTCGCAAAGTATATTCGAGTGTTGTGCCGTTAAATTGACAGACTATGACATTATAATTGTGTGTATTTATAGAGTACCTAACTTAAACAATATCAATGAGTTTTTTGATAAACTGGAAACTCTTTTAAAATATTTATCCAAACAACGATGTAAGAATATAGTTTTAGCTGGCGATTACAACATTGACATTTTGAAGAGAAGTAAACTGTCAGCGGAATTCGAGTGTATTCTTTTAAATTTTAATTTACAACTCGCTTTGAGACAACCTACTCGGGCTACGAGCCAAACATGCATAGATAATTTTGCCCATAATTTTAACAAGCGTCGCTGTAGATCAGAAGTATTGGAGTTCGCGCTATCCGATCACACAGCACAGCTGTTACAATGCCCCGTTAAAAAAAAGGATGTTCTTCAATTTTATCGCAAAAGTATACGGGACTATAGTCCGGTAAATATAGAAAAATTCAAGACTTGTCTAAGTAGTCTATCCTTCTCAGATATGTACGAGATGGACGATCCTAATGCAGCCTACAACTGTTTTAGTGAAACTTTCCAATTGTTGTACCAATTATGTTTCCCCAGCAAAATGATTACCATTAAGACTACTAAAAAACCTACTTGGGTATCACGTGGGATAAAGTTGTGTAGTAAAAACAAACGGAAGCTTTTATGGCAATATAGATTAAAACCAAGTCAAGCTAATAGAGATAAATTCAAAAGATATTCAAAATTACTCAAAAGAATTATGAATCTAACTCAGAAAGCACAAAACAATTACAAAATTAAAACGTCTAATAACAAGCCTAGAACTACGTGGCAAATAATTAATAAGAGTAAGTACAATGCTCCGAAAAATTCAATTTCTTGCATCAAAATTGGAAATAAGGATATCACAGACCCAAAGGACATTGCCAATGCATTTAATAATTATTTTATAGATAAAATACAACCAACAATTAACGCGGGAACAAACTCAACGTCATTAATTCTTGGCAGAGCACAGTCTATGTTTATGGCTCCGTCTACGCCTTATGATATACTCAATATTATAATGAAGCTGAAAAACACGAACAGCGTTGGCTACGATGGTATTGCCACAAAAATATTGAAAGCAGTTGCATTTGAAATATGTACTCATTTGTGTTTCATTATAAATCTTTGCATAAGTGCAGGTATATTTCCTGATGCATTAAAGATGTCTATAATGAAACCGCTATATAAAAAAGATAATCACGAATTAATGATAAATTACAGACCGATTGCGCTAATACCAGTTATATCTAAGGTGTTCGAAAAATATATATATGGTGAAATAAATACCTATTTAGAAAAGTATAATATATTAAGTGACGAACAAAAGGGATTTCGAAAAAATAAAAGTATAAATTTGGCTATTTATGAGTTTTTATATAATGTCACACTAAATGTAGATAAGAGAACACCAGTCTGTGCCATATTCTGCGATATGACACAGGCCTTTGACTGCGTCCATTTTATATCCCTGGCAGAGAAACTTGAAGCCTATGGTGTTAGAGGCAACGTTTTAAAGTTAATTAAATCATATCTTCATAACCGTAAACAAGTAACAGAAATCAGTACAATAAATAAAAAAAGTAAACGTGAAGAAACTTCAAGATCAGAGGAACGCGAAGTTATGTACGGAGTACCTCAAGGCAGTGTATTGGGGCCTCCGTTGTTCACTCTGTATATAAATGACTTGCCTAAAGTAACTGAACAACCGATGACACTTTTTGCTGACGATTGTACTATAACAATAGCTTGTAATGACATAAACACATATGAACATGACATTAATAATTCACTAATATCTATTATAAATTGGTTAAATGATAATAATTTAATAATTAATTTAAAAAAGACTAACGTAATGCACTTTAGACAACGTACACAAACAATCAACAATCTGAATATTCAATTTAACAATATAAGTATCAATGAAGCTGACATAACAAAATTTCTGGGATTAATAATAGATTCAAAATTGAATTGGAAACCTCAAATAGAGGCACTTAGTAAAAAATTGAGTAGTGCAGCCTACGCTCTGCAACAACTTGCTGCGGTTCTTAATACAGATGCGCTAATTACTGCTTACTATGGATTAGCCGAATCAATTCTTAGATATGGAGTCATCTTTTGGGGGAATAGCACGGACAATGAAATAGCGTTTCGGGCACAGAAAAGGTGCATTAGATCGATGTTTAGACTGCAAACAACGGACAGCTGTAAATCTTATTTCATAGAACATAAAATATTAACATTGCCCTCATTATATATCCTGGAAACAGTAATGTTCATTAAAACTAATCCTCATTTATTTCAGCTTGTGTCTGATGCTGTCCCTAGGAATAGACGTGATAATTTCAAACTCCGTGTTCACGGCGCTAAAACCACTCTTATGCGTAAGAGCATCTTTTGCATGGCTCCGACCATTTTTAATAAATTGCCCAAATCTTGGAGAACATTAAATATATCTTCTCTTAAAAGTAAAATGAAGAGTTTACTAACTGAAAGAGCATATTATAGTATAGCAGAGTTTATAAAAGAGGACAATTTTTCTTCTCCTTGAGATGACAATGTTGTGTGTGTATTTTTTGACATGTTATTGTATGTATTATTATTATTTTTTTCTTTTTTATTGACTAATTTATTTAATGACTATTTTGACATTTAATTTTATCCAAGAAATATGCTTGCTGAATTGTAATGATACCTAATCTGAATAATTTAAAAATTAATAAGCACCTACATAATTTATAATGTTAATTTTGATGAATATTATCACGGTTTATGCACCATCTCTTTCTACCAATTTGTACGCCACGATATGCGGCTGAACATGTAAGAACTTATCTTTATCTCATTATTATCTTGCATGCAATGTATCATGTACACCATGTTTAAACAAATAAAATTTTACTTACTTACTTACTTACTTAATAATAATTATAATGAGAGACCAGATCCAGATTGCACACCACAGGATGCAAATTTGAGTTATTTTAATACACATAAGTAATCAGCCAGCCGTATAAAACTTTCATACCGAGTAGTCTAAAATTGGACAGCTGATACTTAAGTCAGTTACCCACCGGGCACGCCGCAATCGCGGCGGTAAGACCCCTCTTTGAGGAGTGGCTGGATAGGAGTCACGGCGTCCTGACCTACCGCATGACGCAGGTCCTCACCGGACACGGAAGTTTCGGGAGGTACCTGTGTCTAAGGAGAAAGGAGGAAACGCCTGGGTGTCACCACTGCGAAGATCGCCCGGAGGACACAGTAGAGCATACGGTGCAAGACTGCCCAGCCTGGGCAGAGCACCGACGTGTCCTCACGGCGGCGATAGGCGGAGACCTCTCGCGCCCGGCATTGGTTGCGGCCATGCTGCGGGGCGAGACGGAGTGGGAAGCGGTCGCCTCCTTCTGCGAAGCAGTAATGCTCGCGAAGGAGGAGGCGGGCCGCGTGAGAGAGAGGACAATGTCCTCCCTCCGCCCCACCCGCGGTGGTGGACGCCCACGGCGACGGACGTCGCAAGACGATCTCCGGCCACCGTAGGCGCGGGCATGCGGGCGGCGAGTAAAGGGCAACTCGCTGCCCGACCATGGACCATGCCCGGGTCGACGGCGCGTTGTGTTCCACGCGCGCCTCAAAGAGCGTCAGCATAATGACGGGGCCCCCTCTGTAGAGGGCCAAAGCCTGCCGGGGTCGCGGGACTTATACCATTACCGTGACCCCGGGATATAAAGGGCTACTGAAGGACACCGTGGATTTTAGTCAGTACAAGTCTGACAGTCCCTCCCGCCCTGCCCGGGGTGGGAGGACTCATTTGATGATTTTACCACGATAAAAAAAAAAAAAAAAAAAAAAAAAAAAGTCAGTTACCCATTGAGAAGGTAGTTCAATATGAGGAGCTGGTCAATGTTGAAGAGGAAGTATTCGTCATGCAATGGTACAAGAATGGCTAAATTAATTCTGGTATTAATAAGTAGATAAAATCTTTGTATTTCTTTTTACAATTATTGATTCTACCTTTTTTGTGCGACCCTCTGGGCACCCTTTGGTGTTAATTATAAGCCGCCGTTCCAAACCCCACTATCCTCTGTCAGAATATTAGCGGAGACGAGTTCGCTGTCGTTCATGACTTAAAATGTGATAGCATCCTGAAAATCTCTTTGACCTTCACCGATTTTTCAAACTTAAGTCCGCGCATATTATTAGGTACTAAAATAACTGATTTTACGTTACATGGTAAACGAATTATCATTTTGTCAGTTTCGGGACTAAACAAGTGACAATCGCTTTCAAAATGTTTTGCGTCATCGATGACTTTAAGCGTGACTGTCATTTTTTACCGTAGCTTATGTCAATGCACACTAGTTTAAACATCTCAGAGGCCTTAAGGTGAAACCACACTAGGAGGCGGAACTGCACTGCAGCGGAACTGCGCGACACGACACGTCAAAATATTCTTTATAATAATATGAAATTATACGACACATCACGCACTAAGCGGCAACGGAACTACACTGCAACCGAACTGCGTGGCAAAGAAAAACGTCGTGTCGCGCAGTTCCGCTGCAGTGCAGTTCAGTGTGGTCTTATCTTTATCATGAGTTTTCAGAGACGTGATAGTAACGTTTAACCGCGTTTGGCGCACTTATTGGTCCGCTCCAAGGTCGTGAAAACTCTCAACCAATGAGAGCGCCAAACGCGGTTAAACGTTAGGTACTATCGCGTCTACGTAAAAAAACTCGCACCAACCACACAGTTATTGTAACGTAAACTGGAACTTTGACATTTTCAATTGACAAATTTCAAGGAAAAAATAGTTCCTTCTTCGTACACCACAGGCGCTGTTCCATGTTTCCATACAAGAAACGCTGTAAATATTGGAAAGACGCTGTAAAGTAAAATAGTGAAAACTCGTGATGGGCTCTGTTTTCCAGCTGATGAAATATCAGTTTGATCGAAATGATAGGTTGAAAACTGAATACTTAGCTATTTTTCTTGTTTTCGTTATTGTAACACGAGGGTCAGACTGATGGGAAATGCCGTTAATTAATTATTACGTTCATGGACGTTTATACAAACATTAATTTAAAGACTAATATTGCGATTATCAACGGAAAATTTCGTTAGTATGGCTCAGTTACAAGTACTTTCATATTAATAAGCCTGTTTGTGTACTGGATGAAAAGGTTAGATTAAGATATTTTACAGTGTTGATTCGCGCGTCGATCTATTCAGTCGTGTGTGTAATTAGCGCTAAAACCGGTTCGTTATCTCACAGCTGTGCCGGCGCAAGCGATCGCTCGGTCGCCCGGCCGCCTGGCCTTTGTTTACAATGAGTGATAATGACGAGATTTCTAGTAATGCAGTGAATATAACTTACGAATACATCTGCACTGGTAGACACGTGGAGGACGATACTCAAACACAGAGAGAAGACCAATCACACGGTATCAATGAGAACATGGAGGTGGATGAAACAAGAAAACGTATTCGCGACAATGATTCTCCCGAAAATTGGTCGATAGTGGATAATACACGCAGAAGTAAATCGCCTAAAATTATGACCGATCACGATATTGAATATGGGGATAGAATTGATGTATCTGTATATCACAAAGAAAGGTTTCCTAGGCAATTTGCGTTGGCAAAATTATTTAAAGAAAATCACATATCTGGAATACAGCGAGTAAAATACGTCAACCCATTTAAGTTACTGATTACCTTTGCTCGGGAATCAAATGCAAATAAATTTATGACATGCACAACTTTCATTGATAAGGGATGGAAATACTCAAAGACAATGGAAGTAGGCGTATCGTATGGAGTAATTAAAGATGTGGAGTTAGATCTGTCTATAGAGAAATTCCTGGAATATGTGACCTGTGATAAAGAAATACTTTCGGCTGTTAGACTCAATCGAAGGAATAAGGATTCAGACACGACCAGTTCAACCACCGAGAATAATGCGAGCGTGTGGACTGCCAGCGAATCGATCCGTTTATGTTTTAAAGGCGCATCGTTACCACCATACGTATACATACATGACATGCGAGTTAAAGTTAATAAGTATATCTTTCCAATTACGCAATGTTTTAAGTGCTGGAAATTCGGTCATACATCTAAAACATGTCCATCAAAAAAATTTATTTGTCCACGTTGCAGAGAAAATCATGAAAGATGTGAGTCTACTACTTTTAAATGTGCTAATTGTCTATCAAACCATGTATCTTACGATAAAAAATGTCCAGTATATCTTAAGGAAAAACGGATTCGCGAGCTTATGGCAGATCTCAACTGCTCGTACCACAAAGCTCTGACATTATACGTTCCGCAGTCTCCGATACTTGGCTCTAAAAATACTAATGAGACATCTGAAGTACAACCTATTTTGACTCAACAATACTCCCATTTAGCGCCATCGAACGTTCAGAATAGACCTTCATATGCCGAGAAATTACTAGCTACCGATACCAACAGGGATATTATACAAAATCAGGAACCTTCGAATCCTCAACAAACTCGAAAGACGGTCATTCCTAAGAAAAATCGTAAAGTCCAAAAAAAAGATGAAGGTATGGAGTGGTTCTCAGAATCGTCTTCATCATCATGTAATGGAGCTACACCAGAGAGAACTGACAAGCCAACTAATTCATTTACAAATGAGAAGAAACGCACGAATCCCTGGACGTTTAAACGTGTATTACGTATATTAACGAACATAATAGTGTCTAATACATCATCAGAATCTAAAATATCAAGTGTGATTAAAGTAATATCAGATTGGCTAATATCGATAGTGATTAATAATACAACAGATGGTTCTTGGTTAAATAACATTCTCCGTGGATTCTCTAAATAAAAGAATGAACATTAATATACTCCAGTGGAATGCACAGAGCGTCAGACCAAAATTAGTACTATTAGATCAGTTATTAACACAGGATAAATTCCATATTGCGGTGTTAAGTGAAACATGGCTTGACCCCGATAGTAATTTCTATATTAGGGGTTATAATATTTTTATATTAGACAGAGACGATGGCTATGGAGGGGTTGCCATATTGACACATAATTCTATAAAAGTTCAAGTGCGTAATGTACATAGTTGTAACCTAGGGATAGAACTAATTTGTATTAAGGTACTTAATTGTCACGATATTGAAAATATTATATCTGTATATTGCCCTTCAACAGTCCATACTTCTCAGAGAGACTGGGATCAGGTTTTTTCGCTTGCTGGTAATAAAACATTAATACTGGGAGATTGTAATGGACACCATATAAATTGGTCTTATAAAACAGATCAACGCGGATCACAAATATTTGACTCGATGCTAGAACACAACTATGTTTCGCTTAATGATAGGTGGTCACCAACGCGTATTAAAATGGTTAATGGTAACTTGCAGAAGTCCTCTCCTGACATTTCTTTTATTTCATCCGATATTGCTCTAAATTTTTTATGGCAGGTTACAAATGAATCTTTGGGAAGCGACCACTTAATCATTAAATTATCCACTACTTGTATCAGATCACTTTCAGATATTCGTAAGCGGAACTTCAAAAAAAGTAAATGGGATGAATACTCGGCCATGGTAGAATTAAGTTTAGAAAATTCATCACCTCCAGAGGATCTCCAATTGTGTTACGACTACTTTGAAAATATTTTACAAAAAGCTGCTGATACTCATATTCCATGTACTAATATCCCCCAGAATATAAGTGTTAAATTTAAAGCAAAACCTTATTGGAACCCCGACTTGTCGAAATCCGTAGCCGAACGGCGTTTAGCCCTAGCCAAGTTTAGACGTAATCCCTCTCCTCAGAATTATGAACAGTTGCAGGACAGAATTCGAGAATCACAAAAATTAATCCGTAAGGCAAAATGTCAGTCGTGGCAGAAGTTCTGTACATCCGTGGATGAAACGACATCTGCCAGTGTTATGTGGCGTTCTATGAGATGGGCGAAAGGTAAGTCTAGTAATAGTAATCAATTTAATGATCCTGAAATGGCACAAAGTTTGCTCAATGATTTGACGCCAGATTTTGTATGCCCACATGAACCCGAGTTTCATTCAATAAATTACAAATTAGAAGTTGATTTTACAATTCAAGAGCTAGAAAATTCCATTAAGCCTAAAGACACGGCTCCAGGCTGTGACGAAATATCATTTTCCATGATTAACAAACTTCCAAGAAGCGGTAAAATAATGTTGCTTGCTCTCTACAATAAATTTTTCCATCTGGGTTTTGTACCCTCACAGTGGAGGAATATTCGGGTTATTCCTATTCCTAAGCCAGGTCGGGAGCCTGGGTCGACCTCTTCTCTACGACCTATATCACTTATGTCTTGTTTATGCAAAATTTTTCATATTATGTTAGGTAAGAGATTAGAGTGGTTTTTAGAAAGTAAAAACATTTTTTCCAACAAAACTATAGGTTTCCGTAAATGTAGATCGTGTTTAGATAACTTAAGCAGTCTAGTTCTTAAAATTCAACAGGGTTTTTCCAAAAAATGTACGACAGTCGGTTGCTTTATTGACTTAAATAATGCTTATAATAATGTTGATATTAATAGCCTTTTAAACACATTAGATAATTTAGGAGTGGGCTTTAAAATATGTCGATATATTTGGAGATTTCTAAAAGAAAGAAATTTAAAAATCAATGTTCTTAACCACGAATTTCGTAGATCAACGGGACGAGGCTTGGCTCAGGGTGACCCTATATCCCCACTCTTATTTAATATAGCAACTTTAAAAGTATGCAATTCAATTACAAATGTGGATATGTCACAATACGCTGATGACTTTGTTTTATTTAAAACAGGTTCAAGATTGGATACTATTACTAGAGAATTACAAACTGC
Source organism: Agrotis exclamationis (assembly GCA_950005045.1). Taxonomy (NCBI): domain Eukaryota; kingdom Metazoa; phylum Arthropoda; class Insecta; order Lepidoptera; family Noctuidae; genus Agrotis; species Agrotis exclamationis. Next base: position 26,746,204 of record OX465418.1, on the reverse strand, counting down.
GTTAAATAAATTTGATACATTAGTCAATGATATTGGATTAGAAATATCTCCTAGCAAAACAAAAGTGTGTATTTTTAAAAAAGGTAGATGTGCTCAATCAGTTTCTTTATATGTCAAGGATAACGAGTTGCCAGTAGTTAATAATGTAAAATATTTGGGGTTGTGGCTGGACCAGTCATTGAGATGGCGTAAACACGTTAATGAAACAATAGAGAAATTGTCTAAACATTTAAATATATTTAAAATTTTAGCCGGTTCCGGGTGGGGAATTCATCAAAAGCACTTGCGCCGATTATACATAGCAATCATTCGCAGCAGGCTAGACTATGCCAGTTTCCTGTACGATGATAGTTTTAAGTGTAACCTTGTTAAATTAGACAGAATTCAGAATCAAGCGCTTAGAATAATTGGTGGTTTCATACGAAGCACTCCCATTCACGTAATGGAAAGTGAATTAAGTCTACCTCCATTACATATCCGTAGAAAATACCTAGCAGGTAAATTCTGTTTGAAATGTAGGTCATTTAAAAAAAGCAAAACAGTTGATTTACTCACGTTTTTAGTCGACCATAATGTTAGTTGTTCAAGTACACGAAGGCAGCCATTATTACTGTCAGCATATAATGATTTTAAAACAGTTCCTATTCATTCAGTAAATATTCTTGAAATGTTTTCATTAGACACGTGGGTCAGCAATATTAATGTAACTAATACTATCAATCACAATATTAAAGCAATAGATAAAGCTAAGCGTCATTATGACACTTTCAACATTAATCAACTATGTGTTAAATTCATTAACGATCACTATGCGGACTTTTATAAACTTTTTACTGATGGATCCAAAACGGACACTGGGAGGGGTGCTGCTTTTTTGGACCCACAGGCGAACTCCTCTGTTAAGTTTAAGATTGTGTCGGATATATCCATTATGCACGTAGAACTGTTAGCAATAGCTGAAGCCATTTCCTATGTTAAATCTATAAATGCTGATAAAGTGGTAATCTTGACAGATTCCAAAAGTTCTCTCCAGCATTTGGCTCGGTGTACCTCGTCTTTACGAGGCACACCGATTGCCTGTACGATTTTAGACACAATCTTGAAACTGACTTCAGAATCTAAAATTATAATATTACAGTGGATTTCCCTCCCACATTCAAATACATGGAAATGAAGTGGTGGACCAATTAGCCAAACAAGCAATAACTGATGGAATTCCACTGATGGTTACGCCCTTATACAGTGATTATATAAAAGCTCTCAAATTACTGTGCTATGATTTATGGAAAGAACATTTCGATCAAAGGTCCATCGAGAAAGGTATTTGGTATAAGACCATCCAGCCACAGCTGCCCAAAAACGTTTGGATTGACCAAAATTTGTTAAACAGATGTTCCTTAACAACTGCCTTAAGGCTTCGATCAGGGCATATTCCGTCAAACAAATTTGGATATTTAATGAAGAAAATAACGTCTCCTAATTGCAATGAGTGCGGAATAGTGGAAGATGTCCAACACATTCTGATGGAGTGTGTTCGGAACGAGGCCTTAAGAACACACTTGTTTGGTGTAACTCGTTTTTTGGATGTCGGAGTGTGTAACAGCATCTTGGCTCAACCGGTATCCGATCGGGCCAATATGTTGTACAAACTCGCAGAATTAGCCCTAAAGAAATAACCTATTGTAAGTGTTAGATTACGTTTATTTGTTTAATGTTTAATTTTATGTGATTATCTTTCACGGGGCGACATTATCGCACAGCGACAAAGCCCTCAAATAAAGAGAAAAAAAAAAAAAAAAGATATTTTGCAGAAAATGAAAGGTAAAAATTAGAAAAATATATGAAAAAAACATTGCATAAAACGCTAGCTTTTATTTAAACTTCCATTAATAATAAAATACGGAGTACTAATCCCGAAAATCTTTTTCATAGTTATTCAAGGTTATTCATAGTCTCAAAGAGCGGACGGCTGAATAGACGCAATTTGTGAAAGGTTCTATGACGCGTAGGTACACAAAATCACATGAAGCGAGTTTTCTAAAAAAGTCCTTTGTTACTGGGACGGGAGGCACACACAAACTGATTCGGAAAAACTTTAAATTGTGTTTGTGCGTGATCAGAAAAGTATATAAAGTGTAGAGAGCAAACTTCTACATTTAGGGAAAAAAAAACAAATATTGGAAATTAGAATTGCACATTAGTCTAACATCGTATTGCTGTTTTTAATGAAAAGTGTTACGGTAGGAGCACTTCTAGATTTGAAAAACACCGTATTTGAAAACTTCAGCGGCGAAACGATCCGGATTGGTATACCAGACCGTAGCGACTCTACTGATTTCTGTTTATTGAAAGTCTTTGAAAATTCCAGTTCTGCCTGCCTAGCCAAGCCTGTTTTTTTTTTTAATCCTAGTAAAATAATCTAATGAGTCCTCCTAACTAGGGCGGGGCGAAGGGACTGTCAGATTTGTACTGACTAAAAGCTACGGTGATCCTTCAATAGCCCTTTACGTATCAGGGTCACGGTTTCCTGATGAGACAGTCCCGCGACCCCGGCAGGCTTTGGCCCTCTACTAAGGGCATGGTCCATGATCTGCCGGCGAGTCACCCATTACAGAATTGATTGCATAGAAACCGACCGATTTCGTCGTAATTATCTGTTTCAATAATTAATTATTATCTTTCGTTTTTCTTAGATTCTATGATAAAATTAATATTAATACTACCTTACGGGACGTGTACCTAATATAGGTATAAATAATAAGTTGAATAGAAATAATGAAAATAACTGAAAAAGCTTGCGAACAAGATATACCTCGACAGGTAGGTTATATTAAGTGAAAAAACAACTGTTACATTATTATGCGCAATCAAAAACTCGCACCTATTTCATGGTCTATTTTATTTAATTAAATTCAATTTAATCTAGTACCGTAGTACTATAAAGTATTCTGTGCTAGTACAAACTCAACCTTGTACCTATGTAGTAGGTACCTAAGACACAAAAATAAAAAGTTTAAAAACGATTTCAATAACTCAGTGTTGCCTTCACAGGGAACAAAACTTAATAAAAACCTTCGCAGGAAGGCCAAGTAGATACTTATTATGTGATAAGGCGATAAAGATTGTCTTAATTGAGTCGAGAAAAAAACAAGCGCACTGCCTCTGGGATAAATGTGAAAGAAAATAGATATTTTGAAGAGTTGTTTGGCCTTAAAAAAATATATAGGCGACAGTTTGTGAGAATGGATGGATTTTGTAACTCTTTCAAAAACTATGTTCTGATCGGATATAAACAGATTTTTTATTAGGTCTACATTATTCAATAACAAACACAAGACCATGCACTCAGACTGCGCACACACTTGTGCATTATAACATCCATCGGATCAGGAGGACTTCGAGCATGATGCACATGGTAATTAAAAGGAGACACATGTAATTTGGAGGTAGTTACAGTTTTGCATTCTAACCTCTCAGATGATATGAAATGTAAAAATATATATTTTCAAACCTTTGTTTTTTATTTCATTGACATATGGCCACCGACTTACGAAAGAAAAGTTATTTTACAGTTTTTTGTGTTTGGTTTTGAAGTCGGTTCCCTTTTTTTCAAAAAGTTTTTTATTTTCCCTTTTTAGTTGAGATATTCAAAAAATCTTCATAAAATTGTCGTCTTTGAAAATCTACGATCTAAGTAAGCAACAAAAACTGATCCACGCGGGCAACGTCACGGGATATCTATTAGTGTTATACCTATACTAAAACTTTCTCCAAAATGTAATGAACACTTTCCTGAAAACCGCATCAAAATCCGGTCAGCCAAACGCGAGATAATCGCGGACAAACATACATACATACTTTTTTTTTGAAGTCGGTTAAAAATATATTTTCAAAAAACTAAAATGTATTTTATTTATAACCGAACTGAACACCGAAGAGGCATAGTGAATGTATAACATTCAGCCCTTATAAAGTTTATCTACTCAACAGCATAATACCACTTACATAACTTACCGACAAAAAAGTAAGCCGAAATCCAAACATAACGAATCCCCAATCAGCAAATCCCATTTGAAGAAAAAACCCTTTACTTATGTCCACATATTTTATACAGAAACAATACGAAGGGGCAGATGTTAGCGTATTTACATATGCCGGGGAATCTGTTGCGGCCGCGTAGGGCACTAGCGATAAAATCGAATAAGGGACCGAATCTTTCCGATTCTTAAATCACGAAGATGGGATGAATTACGCAGCATATTAAATTGGAAATATAATGTGAAAGTATCTGGTTCAGAATCTTGAAAAACTGTCTCAGAGATTTCCTCATAGGTTCAGCGACCAAAACTCGATTGACTCTTTATTACTGAGCTTAATATTTTAATAAAAATGTAACCATTAACGTTAAGAAATGCAATATTTTATTAAGATGATCATATAACATTATAGATGCTGCATTTTTTTACCATCGACTGAATAATAAAGATTTACTTTTGCTCAACTGTACAGACTTGGATATTTATATACATTGAGCTAAGTCTATTTTTGCCATAAAGGGTTCTTTTTATTCTATTTAAAGAAGAGTCGCTAAAATCGATCAATACTCTGGAAACCGATATGAAAATGATTGGCCTAATTAGCCGAAAAGCTTCAAAAAGCTTTCACGTCTTAATACTTACGGTCAAACTCCAGGCACAGTTTCCAGCCTCTTGTATTTTATAGTATGAAGGCAAGAGCCGTAAGACTGGGAGGTAAGATCTGGAATTTTATTTCAACTAGTATCAATAATATTGAATGAAACAGAGTTTGACAGCTACATATATATACATGATATCACACCATGGTAGCCATGGTAGCATGGTCTACCTTTGAAGGTGTGATATCATTCCGATTGTTATCAGTTACAGCCTTCTCAACTAGGAACTCAAAACAAATTCTGAGATTACACCCAGGACAGCAGTCTTTTTTCTCCTGACGAAACAATGGTTTACATCATATAATTCTTTCCCAAATCCAAATCTTCTTTCGATATAATAAATAAATAAATATTTTCTAAATTATCTCTCGCTGATATAAAACCACGGGCAGAAAATATTATTGAAATCCAGAAATATTCCCTGATAATATTATTGTGGCAGTATTTTATCGCAACGGCTGCTAAGTACCGGCCTCTGTTTGGACGAGACCTACCAGATAAGTGCGCCAGTTCTTTTGTACACACTGAACGATAACCTTGTCTTGAGGGGTATCGGAACGTATGTGATCATGTAGTAAAAGCTTTGTAAAAAAAACAATTGAATTTTGTGGAGAGAGGTTTTTCCAAAATTCTTTTATTTGTATTTTCACAAAATGGAAAGCCTGTTAATAATGTTATAATATAGCCTACACCACTTCACTTTTAGGCCGTGCGCTTCGTTAAGGTCATAGCCCACTTACACGACTCTGCTCCCACCCGGCAAAAATAATATAATTCAAATATGGGCTTTAAATATTGCTCTTTAGATATATTTTACATTAGTATCATAAATTAGCAGACAGCTCGCTGTCAGCGAGCTTACCGCCGTCAGACTGCTCGGGAGTTGACGCCTCGCTGGCCGCACGTCGTAGACGAGCGGTCGGTGCGGTGTCCGCGCGCTCACTGCTAGCAGTCACCGCGCCGTCGTCGCTCAGTCACTGTGTTTATCGCGAAAAGCGAGAGCGGTCGGCGGGTGGACAGCTAGCCGTCTGCTAGCTGTCGCCGCGTGGACTGCTGGGTGCCTGCTAGCTGTCACAGCGTGGACTGCGAGCAGTCGTCTTAGTTTAGGGCGGTGTTGGGTGGGAGCGGTGTTGGAGCAGAGTCGTTTAAAGGTCATAGCCCACTTACACGACTCTGCTCCCACCCGGCAAAAAGAATATCATTTAAATATGGGCTTTAAATATTGCTCTTTAGATATTTTTTACATTAGTATCATAAATTAGCAGACAGCTCGCTGTCAGCGAGCTTACCGCCGTCAGACTGCTCGGTAGTTGACGCCTCGCTGGCCGCACGTCGTAGACGAGCGGTCGGTGCGGTGTCCGCGCGCTCACTGCTAGCAGTCGCCGCGCCGTCGTCGCTCAGTCACTGTGTTTATCGCGAAAAGCGAGAGCGGTCGGCGGGTGGACAGCTAGCCGTCTGCTAGCTGTCGCCGCGTGGACTGCTGGGTGCCTGCTAGCTGTCACAGCGTGGACTGCGAGCAGTCGTCTTAGTTTAGGGTGGTGTTGGGTGGGAGCGGTGTTGGAGCAGAGTCGTTTAAAGGTCATAGCCCACTTACACGACTCTGCTCCCACCCTGCAAAAAGAATATCATTTAAATATGGGCTTTAAATATTGCTCTTTAGATATTTTTTACATTAGTATCATAAATTAGCAGACAGCTCGCTGTCAGCGAGCTTACCGCCGTCAGACTGCTCGGTAGTTGAGGCCTCGCTGGCCGCACGTCGTAGACGAGCGGTCGGTGGGGTGTCCGCGCGCTTACTGCTAGCAGTCGCCGCGCCGTCGTCGCTCAGTCACTGTGTTTATAGCGAAAAGCGATAGCGGTGGGCGGGTGGACAGCTGGCCGTCTGCTAGCTGTCGCCGCGTGGACTGCTGGGTGCCTGCTAGCTGTCACCGCGTGGACTGCGAGCAGTCGTCTTAGTTTAGGGCGGTGTTGGGTGGGAGCGGTGTTGGAGCAGAGTCGTTTAAGTGTGCTATGACCTTAAGTGTGCTATGACCTTTAGGCGTGCGCACGGTGCTGTTTCATGTAATCTCATCGACGGGCGACCCGCTGCACGCAGCGCTGGTCTATGAAGATTACATGAAACAGCACGCCACGCGGGCGCACGCGCCGCGCCGCCCCGTGCGCACGCCTAACGCAGCGCACGACCACCATTTTAAGGTGGCCATACAATTTAAACAAGTTTCCAAGCCACTAGACTTCATTCTTCTCATGCTTCATCTTCTTCTTCTTCTTCTATATTTCTATAATTATCCTCTAAATCCACTCCTTTAGTTAAATCAACGCTTCTCTCGTTTTCGTTGTGTTGTTTCCTAGCAACTCCACCTAGACATTATCATAATACTATACGTATACATAAGCTTGTATAAACACAACACCAGTAATATCTGAACCCACACTACTAGAGCCCGTTACCCGTTTTTCAATTTAATAACGAGATTCTTATCATTTTGACGGTCGAGAGCCGTTTCTTATACGAGGGGAGGTCAAAAAGTTCGCGGAATGGAGGGGTTAGAGTGGGGATAGGAAAATTTTTTTTACATGTCAGTACTTGGTGACTCAATACAACTACGAATATTAAGTTTCAGCCCGATCGGTTCATTATTCTTTGAGATTTAGCAATTTAAACAAGTAAAACGGGAACAGAACAGTGACTATGGAGAAAATTGAGTTTCGTTCCGTGAAAGAGCTCATTTTTAAGCAGGGAAAAACACCTCATATAATTTTGAAATGAATGCAGTTTGATTTTATGAATTCTTGCCCTGAAATGTCAATAATTTGCAAGAGACATAGCCTCTTTCAACAAGGCAGAGATTCGATTGAAGACGATCAGTGCTCTAGTCGGCCGATTGCGGCAACATCTTTAGACATTGTTGAAAAAGTTCAAAAACTTTTTCTAGAAAATGCTTGTATGAAGATAAAATAGAGAAAAGGTGACTGGAATATCGTCTACTGCTATTTTGAGCTTTCTCCATGACCATTTTGTCATGTCTAGAGCCAGTGCAAGATGAGTGTCGACATTGCTCACACCGCTTCAAAAACAACAGCGCGTAGAGTGTTGTTGCGAGTTTTTGGATCTGTCTAGTGGCAATAGGAATAAGTAAATGAACCGAATTTTGATTGGGAATGAAACTTAGGTTCATCATTATGAACTTGAGATAAAACAAGAGACCATGCAGTGGCACAAATAGACACAGCACCGCCTAAGAAGTTCAAGGTGTCACAATCATCCTGAAAACCGATGGCTACAGTTTTTACGAATTCAGAGGCTATTTTGTTGACCGATTATAAAGATAAAGGTATCAATATCATATGGAAGCACTACGCTACGCTAACATAAAAAATAAACAAGAATTTAAAATTAAAAGAATGGGAAACTGGTGTCGAGGTGTGCTCCATTTGCAACGCAACGCACTCGTTCACAAGAGCCATGTTGCGATGGCTGCCATAAACAAATGCGGCTTCGAAACTTCTAGCCACCTACCCTACAGTCTAGTTTTGATCCTTTGTTATTATTATTAGTATCTAAACTTGAAAAAAAAAGCATCGTGTAATGATTTCACTGATGTCGAAGGAGTGAAGTCACCTATTTCGAGGGCTTTGATGAATAATTTTTTTTCAAAGGTAATAATAAATTATTTTAAAGATCTGAAAAGTGCTATAAGGTTATTGGAGAATATATTGAAAAGAAAAAATAATTTCATATTTAATTTCACCCCCCTTCCTTTTCATTCCGCGAACTTTTTGACCCACCCTCGTAGCTCGCTTTAATTGTTTGTAGACGCTCGCTCCCGGCCGATATTGCATTTCTACTGGAAGTACTTCTGATGGAATATTAATCCTGTCTGATAGAACTCGGGCCGGCTCGAGATCATTGTTCCAAGAGGGAATAAAGACAGCGATATTCCCAGATAGTGCTGTCTTCTTCTATAAGGGATGATAAGTGTGATGTTTTGGGAAGTCGGGATCGTCGGCGGTCTGGTTAGCATGGATTTTCTTGTAAGTACATAAGTTATAGAGGGTCTTTAGCTGAGCGGGTAACTTAAGGTACAATTGTGGCGATTTGAACAGAAATTTTGACGATAACGGTAACGCTCAGCCTTGACAAGAATGTGTATTCCAACACGGTGTATCCCAGCTTAAAGGCGCCGTTTTAGATTTGAAATCTTGGTGATAAAAATATTCTGTCACATCAAATAATTACCTTTTTAGCGTGGTAAAATCTTCCTATGAGTCACCCCACCCAGGGCAGAATGGGAGGGACTGTCAGACTTGTACTGACTAAAATCCACGGTGTCCTTCAATAGTCCTTTACGTTCCGGGGTCACGGTAGCTCGTTAGTTCCGCGACCCCGGTAGGCTTTGGCCCTCTAAGGCCCCGTCATTGTGCTGACACTCTTTGAGGCGCGCGTGGAACACAACGCGCCGTTGATCCGGGCTCGGTCCATGAACGGACAGCGAGTCGCCCATTACTCGCCTTTCGCATGCTCGATAAAATACTTACCTTACACAAATATAATTCCTAGGCTGTAAGTATAAAGGGTGGTCGTGATCACACACGGCTCTAGAAGCCATACTATTCTACTGGCGCACCATAGCCAGTAATGTGCGTGCACAGCTGTGCCCGGCGGCCCCTTAATTGTTCGTTACTAATTCCCTCTGTGTCGGGCTTCGGACTCTGATGCACTATATTACATCGTTCAAGCTTCCATAATGGGACATGACTGTTATGATATACTTAACAGCTACGTTTATAACACATAGGTACATATACCTACAAGTAAATGTTATCTTAGATATCTGGAAAACATTCTCTTAGCAAAGAAATTACGGATTTGTTACAGATTTTGTCAAATGAACGCGTTTTCTTTCTATTTTACCTGAGGCTGAAGCCAGACGAGCGTAATTTTTTGAATTGGAATTCGCTTAATTTCGGTCGGTTTCATAGAAAAGTTTTTCGCAATGCAAAATGAGTGGTTTGCACTGTAGCAGATCACGAAATAACGCGACTCATTCCTCTCGATTCAAAAATTTACGCACATCTAGTATCAGCCTTACAGTGCATATAGTTATAGCAGAGCATAACTTAATTTGGAACTCTGAAATCTTTACTTTCTTACGTATTTTTATACATTGCACAAGAAAAGATAATTGAGAGCAAATCAAAGATATTGTCATCCTTATTACACACGTTTTTACCTACGACAGTCTGTAATCAAATCAGGTGTAATTTTCTCTTCCAAGAATCCTATTGTACCATATTTCCTTCACGAAAATAAGCTAAACATCGAATAATACTTTTACGAAATGTATTGGCATCGATTGGAACCCTTTACCACTTGATGGCACGCAAATTGAGTTCGGGGAAACGGTTCATTGTTGAGGGAATGGGTAAGTAATCGACCTTCTTACACCAATTATGATTCCGATATAAACATTTACTGCTAAGAAGCTTTTACGTATTTTCTTTGTGTTAAAGAAATACTGGTTTGCTTGTGTCGTCGAGTAAAGAGTGAGCTGGAATTTTCCGTGAATTGTTTTTTACCATGAAAACAAAGGTTTTTTTTAAAGAAAATAGTGAACTGATAGTCATGGCCTGGTTTAAAGTTTTTTATTGAATAGTATCCTTTCATTGTTCTTCAGAGGTAAATTTGAAGTCTCTATCTTCCGACTCGCTTTTTGCTTCCTACTTCTGTAGGAAGCCCTCTTCTTAACCATAGTTATATTAATCACAAAGTGAATGATGCAGTTAAATTAAAATGACAGTCAATTCCCAACCTGAATTTTTCTGAGAGCCTTGAAAAGGGATTAACTATTATCTCATGTGTTCAAATATGAATAGACCACAAATTCGATTATACCAAAATCTTTTAAAGAAACATATTTTTATAGCGATTGGTCTTAATTAATTCTCGAACTGCGTATTTATTTCATTTTAAAAATGCGTTTTGACCTAAATAATACTGTAAACGTGAATCTCATCTGCGTTCCGTATGAGCAACCGTCACTTTCCCGGCGGCCGTGTGACTGACGTGTCATGTTCCCGATTCAAACCGTGCGTAGTACTTAGTGACACGAGCCCGTGCGCTCCCGTGCGGAACCAACCGTACGGTTACAAAAAAAACTGAAAATCGTACACTTTTATTTCAAACCAGAGCCGTACTTTTCAATTTTCTCAGAGATTTTTTCAATAGCAAGTTTGTAGACAATCTGAAGATCTAAATTGCTTTTAGCGGTAAATTTTTTGGCAGTCAAAAAATAATACAGTATAAGTGAGTGTTGCTAGCAAGCGCAGCGTAGGACGTCCACCAACGAGATGGATAGACGACCTTATAGAGGTCGCCGGAAGACGCTGGATGCAGGTCGCTTCCAACCGGTATATGTGGAGATCTAAAGGGGAGGCCTATGTTCAGCAGTGGACGTCCTATGGCTGAGATGATGATGATGATGATGAGCGTTGCTTACCTAAAGTATAAAGCATACAATTTTCCCAGAGCTGGGAAACAGGCGACATGGGAAGAAAACCGTGCCTTCCAAAGAACTATGTATCATTTATTCTTAGGACTTTAGGGTCCAAGGACCGTGGGCATGCGGACGGCGAGTAACGGGTGAGTCGCCATCTGATCATGGATCATACCCGGATCGACGGCGCGTCGAGACACTCGCGCCTTAAAGAGCTGTCAGCAATCTGACGGGGCCCCCATAGAAGGCCAAAACGTGCCGGAGTCGCGGGACTGTCTCATCAGGTAACCGTGACTCTGAAACGTAAACACTATTGTAGGATCACGTGGATTTTAGTCAGTACTAGTCTGACAGTATGGGGTGGGAGGACTCATTTGATCTTCGCTTCTTTACTATCAACAAAATTTCCTACAGACAAGTAAATACGCCTTAGCAAAAGATAAATAAAATATATGTCAATATCCAAGAACATGCTATGAATGTCGACGTGACGTGGTGACAAGATATTTGTCAGTTCCGTACGTCGCGTCGCAATATCCGGCCTTCCAGCATTCTGTGAATATGTTTGAGGTGTATTATAGATGACGTCGTATCATAATATCGAAGGTGATAGGAATTGAAGAGATTTTCGGTGTTCATTGTTTTGATAAACACTTTTTATAAGTTTGAAATATTATTAAATAAATAATTTCTGGGTGAAGCGGAAGTTACTGTCAGGCTTGATTGACTTAAAACGACCTGTCGGGCATGGTCCTTGATAGGCCAGTGAATTACAGGAGATCTTATGACGTTTCCAAGGGCAACTATTTTAGATCAGTGTTCTACCAAGTCATCGTTATCATTTCTGTCTGGCAAAAAACTTAGATATAACAATAAAAGCAAATACTCTACGTGCCGAATGTTATCAAAGGCAATTAAATTTAAAAAAAATTGGTGTTACCGTCCAAGCATGTAATTCCATCATCCTATAAAATATCTAGACATTCTATATGCCGACCTCACTATCATTTACACAGTCTGGCAAATCAATGCATACAATGCCTGAGTATTGTATGGAATGCCTAAAGTACAAGCGGTAAAATAGTAAATTAATAAGGATCCATCGTATTTAAATAAAAGCAAATTACCTACAACCGGAGCAGGCGATGAGGTCAGTGAGCGATACTTGACCTAACAAAGTGATGGCCGCCATTCCGTTCATCTACTATATAAAAATAAGTCGGGTTTTCCTTCCTGACGCTATAACTCCAGAACGCACGAACCGATTTCCACGGTTTTGCATTCGTTGGAAAGTTCTCGGGCTCCGTGAGGTATATAGCAAAGAAAATTCAGGAAAAAAAAAACGAAATGTTACATAAAACGACGCCATCTGGTGGTTTGCTAGTTTCATATAATATTTTATAATATCTAAACAAAGTAGGTAAGTATGGAATAATTCTTATTTTATCCTTTTGAAGAATATTCTAGACATTCTACTGATTGCCGGTAACATAATTATATTTTTTCTATAAATAGCGTGTTTCATGTTTATGTTAACTTGTAGTCTTTCATGCCAAATGAAAATCAAAAGCCATTAATTTAGTTAAACTCTTACACGTGCCTCAGATTAAAACTAATTTCTGTAAGAAATTGCGACAGATTGAGGAAAATTAACTTGCTTTAAATCGATTTGCTACTTTATCTCTTGAAAGTGAATTACGACTGACTTATATATCAATTATTTATCTATTTAGGTAACATTAGAACGTTTTGTCATTACATGTACATTATGATTTGATTTGAAAACGATTTCCCAATTGCTTTCTTCCACACCATTCTCCTTTTATTCTTCTTATTTTATTTCCAAATTATTGTCACCCCTTTTCTTTGTTAGAAACCTATCATCCTACCTATCATATTCTACAAAGTACACTCATCTGAAAGGAAAAGACAACCTTGTTAATTTTTAATTTTTTTCAATGAATCTCACTTACCGTAACAGAGCTAATGAATGATGATGAATAGCCTAAGAATCAACACATAGTGTTCGTAACAAAAATATCAAAAACTAAATCTAAAGTAGGTATTCAAAATTCCCAATATCACTCCAACAAACTTCCACATGTCGGCCATAACGTTCCTTTTCAATATCTTCATAACTTGATTCGACATCACGGCGGAAAAACCCGACGCGACGCGACGGTTAGCGGAAAGTACCGACGGCGACGGTTTCCGAGTATTACCACTTCCTCCAGTATGTAGGGTTACTAGAGTGGAAAGTTTAACATTTTTACTGCTGGCTAGCTATGTGGAATTATTGCGTTTGAATGTTAGTGTGAATTCTTGGATTATTAGAGCTTGATGAAGAAATTCGTATTAATACCATTTTTCTTTTCGCTCTTCTTGGTTTTCTTTTTAGTTAACATAATAACATGACTTTTTTCCCAAGCGTAAAACAGTAGTGTACCTAATATATCCACATTTCGGTTATGTTTAAGTACCATATTGTTACGAGCTGGGTATCGGGATAATTTAATTAACACCAATTAAAACCAAATAAACTTTATTGACACACGAATCACTAATTAAAACAAACACTTCACACTACTCAACACTTAAACACACACTTAATCACACGTAAAAGTCACTTAGAGATCGCTTCCAGTTCACTTCGAGTTGCCTCGATCGTAGTCAAAACCAGACTGACTGAGGTCGCCAATCGGCGCCCTTTTTATACCCCGGCCGGACCCACTAGATGTTTCTAGAAGGTGGTCGAATGTTCTGGAAACATCCATAGACTTCGACATAGTCCCATACCTTCTGGAACATTCCAGAACCATCTCGAAACATCTAGAAAAGGGTAGAATTTACTAGAAACTTCCAGACCAATCTTCAGTAGAATAGTCGAGAACCTTGTGGAACTTTCGAGAAGCCTGTAGATTGGTCTCGCAATACGATCGACGTAACAATATTATAGAGAGTGAGGCTATTGCTGTCAACCGGACAGGTACATCTAAATTCCAACTCTTAGTTGCTGCCGAGAAATTGCCGATAAAAAAACTTTGCCTGGGAATCGAACCCAGGATCTTATGCTCAGCAGTTAAACTTACGCCCACTAGACCAACCAGACAGTCGTATATTCTTACCTGATAATATAGCTCTGGGAATTTAAATTTGTGTCAACCCTATCCAAGTGAGTCATTGACCTTAAAGGATTCAGCATTCACACAGATTGAATTCTTAGGGACTTTATCCATAGCGCAATTCGTGCGATATGCAATTTCTACTTACTAACTAAAAATGAAAATTGACCTTGCTACTAAGAAATTATGATGCGATTCGATTGACTTGACGTCGTGTCGTGGCGATCGTGTTTTGTTTTTCATCTACCCTTAGATAACAACGTACTAAGCATCATCGTATCGTACGTAGCATCGTTAATTCACACGCACCACAATTACACTACATCGCAGCGACAAAAGGTTTTCGAGCAGTGGTATCGTGTGAATTATGTCGTTACATCAGCTTTCTGCAGTCTCTGTGCCGCAGTTGCTTTGTGGCACCGGTAAAATGTGGCCACTAGTTCACGGTAGTAGTAACGTGGCTGAAATGTGGTCAGTATACCTATCTTTCACGCGGTCAATAACCATCGCAAAATGTGCATGTGAACAAAATGTGCCCTCGACAAAATCATGTGGTCCGTGTGAAACGACCCTAAGGCGTTTTTTTTTTTATCTAATAGTTTATCGTTTGACCACTATCTCGCCTGATGGTAAACGAAGCTGGTCGACGGTGAAGCACGCTTACCTAGAAGTAACCTACATTTATGCGTTTACATATTTTGTCTGAAGTGTTGTGTTGTGACGCATCAGAACGGTATTGATTTCATCCTAATCCGTTCAGCAGTTATTGCGTCAAAGAGTATCAAACATCCATCCTCACAAACTTTCGTAGTATTTATATTATTAGTAAGATATTATAGACAGTGAAATAATTTTAAATCGTTTAAGAAGTTTCGGGGATTTTATCCTACACCTCAACATTTATAAACTTCGCCTCTTTTATTTCATCATCATCATCATCATCATCTCAGCCATAGGACGTCCACTGCTGAACATAGGCCTCCCCTTTAGATCTCCATATATACCGGTTGGAAGCGACCTACATCCAGCGTCTTCCGGCGACCTTTATAAGGTCGTCTGTCTATTTTGTTGGTGAACGTCCTACGCTGCGCTTGCTAGTCCGTGGTCTCCACTCCAGTACTTTTCGACCCCATCGGCCATCTGCTCTGCGAGCAATATGGCCTGCCCATTGCCACTTCAGCTTACTAATCCGTTGTGCTATATCAGTGACTTTAGTTCGTCTACGGATCTCCTCATTTCGGATTCGATCACGTAGAGAAACACCGAGCATAGCCCTCTCCATAGCTCGCTGAGCGACTTTGAGGTTTGAGATGAGGCCGATAGTGAAAGACCACGTTTCGGTGCCGTAAGTCATCACTGGTAACACACATTGGTTGAAGACTTTCGTCTTGAGGCACTGAGGTATGTCGGACGAAAAGACATTGGGTAGTTTCCCGAACGCTGCCCAACCGAGTTGGATTCGGCGGTTGACCTTTTTCTCGAAGTTGGACCTACCTAATTGGACTACTTGTCCTAAGTAGATTATATGAGTCAACAATTTCGAGTACCGAGTTTCCAACAGAGACTGGGGTGGGTTTTATTTGTTAGTGTTAAAAAACAAACATTAATTTTACTACATTAAGTAACTTAGATAATTAAGAATGACTGAAAAAAAAATGTAGGTGATTACACCGGTAACC
This sequence comes from Agrotis exclamationis, assembly GCA_950005045.1. Taxonomy (NCBI): domain Eukaryota; kingdom Metazoa; phylum Arthropoda; class Insecta; order Lepidoptera; family Noctuidae; genus Agrotis; species Agrotis exclamationis. Next base: position 26,730,210 of record OX465418.1, on the reverse strand, counting down.
ACACCGGTGATTACATGATAATAATACCATACTTATGTTATCTAAAAACGCTTAGTTTAATCGGTTCGTAAATCGATTAAACTAAGCGTTTTCACGGCTGCGGTGTTCTAGATATTTGCACGATTTTCATTGCACGCATATTTGGAAACGTATAATTTTTCAGGTTCTTTAAAAATTATAATCGTTCGTACTTAAAAACAGATTTCTCAATCATTGGAGTATTTTCTCAATTGAACATAACCTTCTTCTTTTGTAATAAAATTGGAAATCTATTAAAGAAAGGTAGGTAAATGGGCATTTTGGACCTGTGAGTTGTGACCCACTAGCACGACCCCTAACGAAACTAGTCCAAGTATGTCAAAGACCATGAATACTACACCATGAGATGAGTCGTATTCCTCAACAGAATTGAGTGTTTTTAGTAAACCTAACCTACGTTTTGTTTATACATTTCTTTTTTCTCCCAAGCATTTGGACAAAAATAAATGCATTTCGTGAAATGTTAAATTCAAAACAAACCATATTTCAATAGTGGTCGCATACCCGGTCAAAAATGGCCAACGATCTTTAACAGATTGAGGTAGCTTGATATATGCTGGCGTCTGTACATCAATAATCTCTATTACATAATGCATCTATTCGTGCCAACAACCTCATTACAATGCTAAAAATATAATTACTTTGATTTAAAAACTTCAAAGTAATCAAAGAATCATTTAGCAATTCTACAAATAATTGGTATAAATACATTAATTTTCTCACTTAAATCTTTTAGTCGTACTACAGCCACGACTACTTGCAATATCATTTTATAAAGATACATTGTTTTTATAAATAATTATTATTGTTTTATGTTAAAAAATAAATAAAAAAAAAACTATAGCGTACGACAATGAATTGGAACATTTTATTATTTGTTATATTAGGATCAGCGTCATCACAAGAAGCGCCAGTGTTGTATGATGCGTACTTCGGGAAACCCATCACGGATAGACGTAGTAACTATTTGGGAGGCGTCGCTAATGGAACAAGGTAAGTCAATATTTTGCATCGTGTTTAACTACTAAAAATCTGACTCTGATATTAGGGTTCCGTACCTAAAAGGTAATACCCACCCATTTATTAAGACTCCGACGTCTGTACGTCTGTCTGTCTGTGTCTATCCGTTTGTCACCAGGCTTTATCTCATAAATCTCATATCTCATGTGATAGTGAGACAGTTGTTATTTTCAAAGATGATGTATTTCTGTTGCCACTTTAACAAATACTAAAAACAGAATAAAATAATATTTAAGGGAGCTCCATATTTATTTGTTGGAATATTATACTATACTACAATACTAAAATTATTAATAAGCTATAAATTAAAAACTTACTAGTAATATGTACAAAATATTAAGAGAAAAAACCTCAAATCTGAGGAAAAAACATTCAAATGGCGTCAAAGAAAGCGTCCACATCGCTATCAACGGGAACGAAGAACGCTGGCAGTATTGCCACGTTGTATGACAATGCTGATTCGTTGGCCTAAGAATAAGCCAGCCTTCTTCCAGCTCTGGTCACCTGAAGAGTCCACTAATCGCCTGGCGATATCTTTAAAAACTTTGTGAGCACTCGGACCCCATGGCCCTAGAGTTTTAACCTCAAACGGCTCAAACATATAGCTGCAGCTAAGCTAAGCCAAGCCAATGTATTTGCGCCGTTTGGAGTTTCCAGCACCTGCAGCAGCAGCGCCAGCACAACACGCTCAGGGAGCTCCCATACAACAGACATGTTTTTTGCCGTTTATATAGATAAAAATGGTACGGAACCTTTCGTGCGCGAGTCCTACTCGCACTTGGCCGGTTTTCCCAATACACGGCTTCAGTCTGGTTCAGCCAAGGTTCAGCAAAATTAGAAAATATACTAATTCCTAATCCAATCATTCTGATATGAAAAATCTACGTTGTTTTCTATACAAAAAAATATTATTATAAAAAATATTGCCTCCTGCAGTGAAATGGACTGTGGTACTGAAAAGCTTTGTTCGAAAGGCATTGTTCTATTACACTAATAGATTTTTATGTTTTTTATTTTTCATAGTTGCTAAAATATTGTTTAGTTTATTTTAGCCGTATAATAATGTATTAGTGTCTTAATAAGTATATTATAGTGCTTTGTTTTTTCTTTTGTTTGCTAGTTTTTGATTACTTTTTTTATTTTATTGTACCCAATATTACCACAATATTATCTTACTTGACCCAAAGGCTAACTAGTAGAGAATGACCAGTGTTTGTACATGAAGTTTAAATAAATAAAATAGAGTGATTATTTCGAAGCTCTCAAGATGACAAAACAATTTTTTTCTCAGCTTATGCACAATACCAGTTCTACCATGCCGCAAAGAGGAGGGTCGTCGCGTGGACGGCACGTGCACGAACCCCAAGTACCCCTCCCGAGGAGCCGGCATGACGCCCCTCCCTAGACTGTTGCCACCACAGTTTGGACCAGGTACATGGTACACATACTACAAGAACGATTAAGTGCACCAACTGAGATAATATCTAGACCCCGTATTGACAATAATGCATTCAGTTATAAATCCGGAAACACCATAATACTATTTTGTTATTTTCAAAAGCTTGCATCGTTGAAGTTATTTTGGCATATACTATCTTATCACACGCGCTTGGATAACATTGCGCCTGGCCTGTTCGATCCAACAAACGTATCGATAATTACCATATTTCGCAAATGTTACCTCTACAATTATGGCTTATACGACCTCTCATGATACAAAAGGTGAGTCTAATGCTATATTTATTTGTGTTTGAATTTTTATTAACATAGACTCCTGGCTGCCAATAAAAAAATAGAAAAAAAAGGTACTGACTTTAAAAACAAAAGCGTAAAATAACATATCTTTCGGAAGTCGGTGGCAAAAGTCAAAACAAAGCCACTGACTTCTGAAAGAAAAGTTACTTTTAAGTCGGTTCCTTTTTTAAGACTCCTAAAAAGGAGGAGGTACTCAATTCGGATGTTTGTATTTTTTTATGTTTGTATGCTTAAATTTTTTCCGGAATGTAACGATCACTTCTCTAAAAACCGCATCAAAATCGGTTCAGCCAAACGCGAGATAATCGCGGACAATCATGTGTATGTTTGTTTTTAACATAACATTGCTTGATTCCATTGTTTTTAAAAAAAATACTGTATAAATTGTAATGCCTTAACAGGCAACTAAGTTCTAAGAACTAGTTCGCAATAAAGATATTTGAATTTGAGTTTATGCATTATTTCAAACATATAGGTCGAACTGAGAAACATTTTTTTTTTAATTCGATTAAAAATTCAAAAAACCTATCACATCAACGAGGCAGTATGTTTTGACCCATAAAATCAATAACCTGTATGTTATCGAGACCCAACCTTGAAACACAATTAATTATTACGATATTGGAAAAGTTCAAAAACTATTAACTGCCGAAAACCTTTTATCAATTTTCCTAAAAATCGTTGTATACAACGATAAGATAAAATAAGCGATGGTAACTTGTTTGGGTCCTATGGATAATTTGATCCGGGTTGTTTTGCTTCACTTCTGGAGTATGCACCAAATTAAACAAGCTGACTGTTCCCCGGAAAAACAGTTAAGTCACTTATTTAAGCTCTTTATAAACAGGCAACACCTTGAGGCCAGCGCGAGACGGGTCAGAGCTACCATCAACGCGGCTACTCCGCACATCCCTGATAGCGGATGGATCCTTCACCAACCACGAATTTTCCACACTGGCTACCCACGTCTTTGTAGCTACGTTCGCAGATAACGTAGATCTCTTGTACCTAAGTAAGTATGATTCAAATTGAAGTAATACAGTATTAGGATGGCCAGTTAAAAGAACTTCACTTCCTCCTCTATTGAGATCAACTCTAATTTATTTTTAATACACTTTCAAAAACTGGCACTTAACGCACTACTGTTAGGTTCAACATACAATGTATTTCACACTTGTGCTTTTTCTTTTCTTTGTCGCACTTGTGCGGACATAAAAAATTCTTCAGATAGGTACCTTAAGTCCAACTTGGTTTTTACTATAGTTGGCGGTGATTATTCAATTTTGAATTTCAGCAAGTCTTTATATAGTAGGTAGTAACATTTTTTGAATATATAAATTTTAATTTATTAAAATTCGTGTGTGTTTTAAATACAAAAACTTTCTATTTTTCATATTAGGATGTTTAGCCGCTTCTACCTTTGCTTCTCCTTCAACCTAGCAAAAGCAAATCGCGGGGAAAAAAGAAAATTAATGTCAAAGTTTGCTAATAATCATGGACATCTATTTTTCATTCTATGATTTTATTTTTTCGGAAGTGTATTAAAAAAAGTCGTATTGCTGTTCTCGGCTCCTTATCACGCTCGTCGTTGTACGACTCGGATTAGTATCTCGCCTAGAATGCTATTACAAACATTCCCCACTTTAATCGAAATATACTACAAATATTTCATGAACCATTTAGAAACAACTGTGATAATTGTAATGCCTCTATCATTTCGACAGACAGGTACGCTCAGGTCAGCGACTGCTGTGTGGGAAATACCCGTAACCTGGCGAACCCCACTTGCATCCCCATCCCCGTGCCTGGAGACGACCCTTACCTACGAATCACCCGGATCAGGTGCCTCAACCTGACCAGGATCATAACTTACCAGGACGTTGGGTGTCTACCGAACTCCTTGCCTGCTGAAAGAGTGAGTGCCTCCTGAATTTGACAAATAAGTTAACTTAAGTTAAAATATATTCTGATGAAGCATGCGTTATCTAAAAGGTCACGCATGCACTCTTGTCTATAGGTGCTGATAAACTTAAGCATTCACTATAGTAATGAACATTCTTGCGAAAGACAAAAGAGAGCGTTTTAGCTAGCATTCTAACGAACGTTCTGGTGAGATTTTTGCCGAGCCGACTGTCATCTTAAAAAAGAAAAAGAAATGGCCGACCATCCACTAGAGCATTCTCTAGAAAGATCGTGAACATGTTCGTAGCGATGTTTGTCTCTATGCTCGGCTCTGTTCGTTGTTCAGTTCGGCAACATTAAAAATGGCCAATGCTCGATGTTCTATTACAAATGAATGCTCTAGTACATGAGCACCTTAAGTCAAAGATAACAGAGACCAAGTCTATGATGAAGTGAGCTGACTCAAAAGAAGCATTTTCACACTCTAAACAATACACTCTCTAACTTTGAAAATATATGCGTTAGGAAACACAAACTCCGGTGGTGAGTTACGAGTACATTTTTTATCATGTGCATTATGAAATACGTTTGGAAAAGCTTAGCGGGAATTGGTGGAACTAACGCCTTGTGAACACTATAGGAAGATTTTAAAAGATTTGCAGCTTATGTTCTCCTAACTGGACCTGTAATAGGCTATTTGACTAAAAAATTCTAATTAGTCCGTCAGTTAGATTATCAAATAATATTTGACCCGTATTTTTTCTTTTTTTGCTCAAACTAAAATTGACGGGGATATGATGCTTTCAAAATTGCCAATACGTCACAATTTAGTACATTTTTTACTGAATTCTGAAGTCACGAGCCCCTACTCTCGAGTCTTGATGTGTTATATCTTGGTAAATATTCATTGATTTTACATAAGAAAAAATATGTGTCCGTTATTTTTAAAACTCTTAATAACGGACTTATTAGATTTATAATTTATTGATACTGTCAAATAGCCTATTCTTATCATGGTTACAGCTTACAGCAAAACATATTATTTAATCATCTTAAATTTTTTGCACCCCAGTATTCAGTCGTAACTCCACTGCTAGATCTGTCAACTGTTTATGGGTATACTGAAGCCAGGAACAGAATGATCAGAGCCTACCAAGGAGGTGAACTGGCGTTCAGGTTGGAAGGAGACCGAGAAGTGCCGCAGGGAAACAGCCCTTTTTGCATCAACAACAACCCACCCAATGAAATCAGCTGCTATAACTTTGGTATATATTTATAAAAAATTACAAAGACTTAGAGGAAGTTGAACCAATAGGAAACTCATTTATTTCCTGTTACTTACGATGTGCAAATGTTGACATAATAGCCCTAGCTAAATTGACGGCTTTTGGTGTACAGTCAGCATCAAAATTTGCTGACCACATTCAGATTTTTAAAATCGCTGTACACCGTAATAATACGTTGTACAGCGATTTTGAAAGTCTGAATGTGGTTAGCCACATTTGATGCTGACAACAACGAGTACATTAAGAGCGGGTACACATTGGGCGTTTTGAAACGCGCGCTTTGCTAACACGCGTTTTGAGAACCCCGAATTCTATTGAAGTGTACACATGCAAGCGAGCACTGCTGGTCAAGCGCGCATCAATATTGCGGTTACATTTTTTCGTTAGAACGCGCGTTGCTCGGGCGTCAGCTGCGCACTTTGAGATACATGAGCGGCCATTTTGTTGTAAATTTCAACGCGCGCTTTTGTGAAGAGAGGACGCACTTTTCGAAAATGGAGATCGAGCCTTTTGATACTGATTACTTTATAGCGTGCGCGTGAATGAACGCCGTGCTAAGCGTGGTGTGTGTACGCGACCAACGCGCGCTCAACGCAACGCCGAGCGCCCAGTATGTACTAGCTCTAAGTGATGGAACGAAGCTGTAAATGTTTCTACACCTACATATACTAACATTATAAAGCTGATAAGTTTGTTTGATTGAACGCGGTATCCTCAGGAACATCTGGTTCGATTTTTTTTTTGTGTAGTCTACTTATCAAGGAAGCCTATAATCTATATGACATTACGATACGATCGCCGAGCAGCGGGAAAAAAACCACGGGGAATAGCCACTAGAATAATATAAGCTGAAATACTTGGCTATCTTGCCAATATAATAATATAACTCCTGCATTTAACATTTCACAGGTGACGATTTCCAAAGCAATCTGCTGTCTGGGATCTATCTCACGACGATGTGGTTCTTCAGGGAGCACAACCGAATAGCTCGCCAGCTGGCTAAGCTGAACCCCTGCTGGGACGATGAGAAGCTGTTCATGACGGCCAGGCAGATCAATATAGCACAGTACCAGTACATCTTCTTTTATGAACTCATTGTGGAATTCATTGGTAAGAAAGATAAACGACATACGTTTACCTAGCTTTGAACTGCTTAGGTTTTTGTCAGCATTCTAACATTATTATTTTTTTTTGTAAAATGAGTTTGCTTTTGACCTTAGTCTAGGTCAGGAATGACTAAGACAAGGTCGACGATGGAGCGAGCTTACCCAGAAGAAGCCTGTTCACTCTAACTTTTAAATGAGTGAGGGGTAATCCCTCTCTAGGAATAATTCCCGTGTCGTGGATGCATTTACAAACATTTTAACTCACATAAAGAATCAGCCTAGACCCAGAAGAATAGGTTACTAGATAATTGTGTTTTGTGTTCATTTAATAGTCCTTTTTTACATCCTCATAAACATTCGCATTTATAACAATAGCAAAATGTTATAATGTTTCTCTTTCAGGTCGTAAGAACGCACTAGCAGAAGGTATCATTTACGATACAGATGGCTACGTCAACGACTTCGACTATCGCTTCGAGCCGGGCGTGTTCCGCGAATACGTCATAGGTCTTCGATATATGCACACCTTCCAGCCAGGTCCCACGGAGTAAGTGATCTAGAAAAACAAAGACGAACATAGTATAATGTTCACAGTTTGCAGTACCTAGCATTAAAAAGATATGATGCTCATTATTGCACCCTTACAAAATAACTGACCGTTTCTAGTATTGGTGTAAAGAGGTCTGAATTTCTAAGAATCTTCTTTACTGTAATTACAATGGTACTTGTTTTAACTTCAACACCCGAATCAAGCTAATCCAACTGCCTTTTCCGAACGTATATTTACGAAACAGTATAACTGTAGCTTCTCTTTCCATCAGTCTATACAGGAACGGCAGATACGTGGGCAGCAGACCCACGCCGGATGACGAGTTGAGGAGTGGCATCCTCGCCATTAACAACACTGAAGCCGACCTCACGGAGGGAAGCCTTATCCAGCCCGCTGACAAGTTCGACTATGTCATGGCTCCTGATGTAAGTAAAACTATAAAATATTTGAGACTAGATCTAAACGAGTCTGCATTTTTTGTGATGGATATTACATTCATCTATAAGTTGTTTATGTAAAACTATCAAATTGATTAAGCTAAAATCTTGATTTGATATCTTCTTAACGTCTTCCGAGTTGCTCTCTTGTTATTTAACAGCTAGCTGAGAGATATTTGGGCAACGTGCAGCTGGCGAATGATCTTCCAGCGGCCGACATAATGAGAGGCCGTGATGCTGGTCTACCTCCCTACAATCACTACCGTAAGATCTGCGGGATGAAGCCAGCGAAACGCTGGGAGGATTACTACGATACTATTGATAAAGATGTAAGTGCAAACGCTAAGAATTCATAATCTATGCCTGATATCTATGATTTAGAAGAGAACGACAGCAGACTGATAATAAGGTAAAAGATAAAAGTTTTAAGTGTTAGGTTTGAAAGGTACTGAATAAATGCGATAAAACATTTAATTTCCTCAAGCCAATTTTTTTAATGATAGGTTATTTTAAATGAATTGAGTGTATCAAAGTACCGCTTTATTAATATGATCCTAAATCCTCTAGAAAGTAGAAACCCTCCGCCGCATCTACGATGACGTAGAAGATGTGGAGCTCATGCTAGCCATCTACATAGAGAGGCTTCTGCCAGGGGCGTTCGTGGGCCCCTCGCTGTACTGCATCATCACGCAGAACCTGCTGCTGTGGAGGCGCTCCGACAAATACTTCTTTGAGCATGGAGACTTTCCTGCTGCTTTGACGATTCGTAAGTTTTTGAAGATGATTAAAAGATTGTTTAAAGCCCCTCAAATAACGATCATCAAAAATGTAAGTGATTAACTTTATTACTAGTACCTTAAACATACCCCAACAATCCCTAATCAATGAGTCTAAAAACACAAAAGTATTTTTATTTCTGAAACAAAAAAATCACGTATTACCTACATAATTTATATATGTTGTTAAAAAATCCTGGGTACGTTTTGTAGTTGTGTGGTGGCTTAAGCTTGGCTTTCACTGACCTACGTACCTAATGGTGAATACTTTCTATCACGGAACGTTCTTCCTCATTCACAAGTTACCACAATCACAAAATACATATATTATCTGCATTTGACTGCTTGATAAAACACTGATCTCCTGCTCTTATCCCTGGGGTCGCTGGAGCATCTTTCATATAAACTAACCATCGTTTCTACTGTCTTTCCAGCTATTCATAATTCTTTTTTTTTCCTCTTTTGGCAACAGTCGGTGACTATGGGTGCCAGTGTCGAACAGCTTCATAATTCACATTTTATAACAAATCAAGGAGCAATTTTCAAAACGACATAAGAAAATAATGACAAATAAAGAAAGGGTCGTAAGACTTTTTATCCATAAACCACAGAACATCAATTTATAAGATAGTAAAAAGCTCCTAAGTCGTAAAAATCACAACATTGTGGACTTTTTTTAAGTTTATGCACTTGATTGGACAAGGTTTTTTAAAATGTTGTCTGTTCTGTGTTTTTGTAAACATAGAAGTCCCTTATAATATTTTAAATGTTTAAATTACATCATTGTATGTTCGCTTTAAATAAGCTTCTACGATATTAAACGAAAAAGTCAGTTTTATAGCTTAGTTTTAATATGACAATTTTCAAAAACATAACACGGTTACGATTTTAGGTATGGCTAGGTATGACGCGGTCAAAACGTTGAAAATATAAAAGCGGGCTTATTGGATTCTGAAACATAACTCCGACAAACGTTTTTCCGCTGAACGATTCCCCGACACAACGATTCATTCCAGGACGGTTCGACGACAGAACCTTTCCACGATGAACGTTTCGCCGACAGAACGATTAAGTCATGAGTATTGTGTTTCATGAAGTATTGTTTATATGAAGCCATTTAGACGAAGCCCTTCTGTGTTCAGGGTTTAAAGGAACCTAACTAACCGAACCTCGGGGTGCCCCTGATGTCGGATTTAGTTACTAGTATTATAATGTCAAACCATGTCTTTGTCGACGAATCGTTCTTCGGTGAAAGATTTTGTCGTCGAATCGCCTATGAATGAATCGTTGTGTCGGCGAATCGTTCAGCGGAGAAACGTTCGTGGGAGTTATGTTTCAGAGTGGGCTTATTGGTAGTGAATAATTGTATAAAAAAATTGTTTTATGATTATACAGCTCAACTGAACGAAGTCCGGAAGACAAGCATGGCGCGTATATTGTGTGACAGCGGTGATAACATCAAAGTGATACAACCGGCCGCCTTCTTCAGGAGAGGACATTGGTAAGGATACGATTTTTCTTTCAGATAGTTTCTTTACCATGGCATAATAAACCTAAATATTCCCACTATTTGGAGACAGGCCTCCTTCCTATGAGACGAATTAGGGTGTAATCCACAGCGTGGGCCCAATGCGGGTTGATAGATATTCAAAATCAAAATCAAAATCAAAGCGTTTATTTCAAGTAGGCCAGTTACAGGCACTTTTGAATTGTCATAG